>OX401856.1:10000000-11314000 GCA_947859175.1 Gandaritis pyraliata | reverse complement strand
CGCTATGAAGGGAGTTTCTCCATGTAAAACTTTCCTAATTTCCATCGTACGCTATGAAGGGAGTTTCTCCATGTAAAACTTTCCTAATTTAGAATAAATTACACAGTATTACTTAATTCAAGGACAACCCGGATTTGGCGCCTGATACACAACATCTACATTATAACCACAATAATTAGCATCATTTTTAACCATGTTCGCATATTTATGTCTTTGCTACAAGCTCAGATTTATATTTCGTTAAAAAAAAGTAAATCCAGCTATCACTTCCTGCATGTTCTTGAGTACTTATATTCAAACAAGTAAATAAAATAAAAATTTTAAAAACCCCGAATCTTGGACCGGTTTCTATCAAACATAGCTAAGAGCACTCCCTAGTCCCTACTAATTCACATTTCAAACAAAAAAATACAAAATCAAAATCGGTTCATCCGTTCACGAGCTACGTTGCCTCAGACACACACACACATACACACACACACACACACACACACACCCACGTCAAACTTATAACACCCCGTCGTTTTGCGTGAGGGGTTAAATATGGTAGGATCCAACAAGACAAGGCGACAAAAAAACAAGTACACGACGCGAAATGCGCAAAAAGTGATGGCGCATCGCATGGCGGCGCGCGGGGCGGTCCCTAGGCGCCTCACCAAATCCTCCAAATTGGTACAGTCGGCTACACATCAACCTATCAACGGTTCGAACTTTGAACTATTATCATTTGAATGTTGCGAATCATGCGAGAAGGACGATAATTATGTTTTTCTACGAGACTCGCTGCTTGCGCGCTACGCGCCTACACCTAATTGCGATCCCTGATTCATAACATTCAAATTATAATAGTTCAAAGTTAAAACAGTGTAGGTATAGGTTGATGCGTAGCCGACTGTACACGACGAGGTGATGGGGCCGGCGGCGCGGCGGCGGCGGCGGTCTATAACCGTCTTCCTGACACTGTCACGACACGACACGACACGAGTGCTCCGTCGACGCAATCCTTTAAAATATCAATTAAAAACATGGCTTATTGGCGTCCTTTTACAGGCTGGATGAATTTTTAAATTGATTGTGTACTTTTTAATTACATTATTTTAGATTTTAATAAATGTGATTTTTGGAATCTTTAAATTATTAATTTTATGTAGTTTAATCATGTTTATTTTCTTTGGCTGAATTATTATTATTATTTCAATGGATTTTTTATTTTTGTTTATTCGTTTAAGTATTGTATTTTTATACAATTTTATAGACGTGTAAATAACTAAAATTATTTATCAATAAACATCTTGAATCTTAATACTTACTAATCAAATGAAAGCCACCCAAGCTGTTTACTGCAGTCTTGGAGGACATTATAAAGCTGTTGGACTGGGAGAACAAGGGAATTA
Organism: Gandaritis pyraliata; assembly: GCA_947859175.1. Taxonomy (NCBI): domain Eukaryota; kingdom Metazoa; phylum Arthropoda; class Insecta; order Lepidoptera; family Geometridae; genus Gandaritis; species Gandaritis pyraliata. The sequence goes on along the minus strand of OX401856.1, from coordinate 11,312,606 downwards.
ACATTAATGCTCTGATAACAAAATGGTTTTAAACGTCAGTAAATGTTACCATATAAAATTCACAAAGAAAAAACAGCCTTCTCCTGTAAAGTATTATTTAAAAAACACTGAATTAAAAGAAGTAAGTAATATTAGAGATCTTGGAGTAATATTGGATAGTGCTCTCAATTTCAGAGATCACATAGATAAAACTATAAAAAAAGCGTCTCAACTCTCCGGATTTCTTTCTAGGCAAATAAAGTCTTTTAAAGAGCCAAAAGTTATTATACCTATTTATAATTGTATTGTTCGCAGTGTTTTAGAGTTTAACAGTAATGTTTGGTCCCCTGGGTACGAAGTTCACTCAAATAGAATAGAACGCATACAGAAAAGGTTTCTCTATCAATTGTCATATGCGAATAATAAATGCAAAAAATTACCTTCTTACGAATTAAGACTCGACGAATATAAGATGAAATCTCTCAGAGATCGCCGGAAGGCCTCGGATGTTATATTTTTATACAAAATTGTGCATGGTTTAGTAAACTGTCCAGATATTTTAAAATGTGTCAATGTAGATGTGCCTCGATCAGGTAGTCGTTTAATAAACAGGAAGTCTTTTAAGCTGCCTCACTGTAGAACTAACGTTGGAAAGCACGCCCCATTGAACAGAATGTTCAGGTTCTACAATGGGATCAGGTCTCATTTTGATATTTTTAGTGGTTCTCTAGCCTCCGCAAAAATAAACATTTCAAAGCATATTCATACTTAAACTTGGTAACCTGTATCTTTTAGTCTTTATTATATTTAATTTTTGCATGTCCTTTTATAGTCTATAAAAAATTATCAGCAACTTTTTAGCACGTTTGTAAAGCACGCTGTGTTCACTGTATTTAGAAACTGCGCCGTGAATGATTATTTTTACACCATAATTTTAATTAAGATTTATGTGCATGTTTCAATTTGTGAACCAATTAATAAAAAAAAAAAAAAAAAAAAAAAAAAAAAAAAAAAAAAAAAAATGCTATTTTCTTATCGCATCTCCGCTTCGCAGACGACCTGATTTTGTTTATCAAAAAACACACAAGAGCTCCATTCTATGTTAGAAGAACTCTAGCATGCATCTCTTAATGTAGGCTTAAAGATGAACCTGTCCAAGACTAAGGTTATGTCCAACGTGTCTGATCCTCATCAGTCAATATTAATATTGGTGGTGAGACGCTGCAGGCAGTGGATCACTATATCTATCTTGGGCGTTGTTTATCTTTCGGCAGAGAGCATCGGACAACAGAGATCGCTAGACGCATGCAGTTAGGTTGGGTTGGGCTGCATTTAACAAGTTGGATGACGTACTCAAGGCCCGAAAAATGCCGCAGTGCCTGAAGACCCAACTTTTTAAGCAATGTGTCTTGCCCACCATGAGCTACGGTGCTGAGACGTGGACTCACTACGGTGCTGAGACGTGGACGCTCACACAGGAAACTGTGCATAAACTGCGAGTCGCACAAAGAGCCATGGAGCGTGCCATGCTTGGTATCACTTTATTAGATCGAGTACGTAATACGGATATCCGGCGTACAACTAAGCTCGTACATATTGGAGATCGTATTACGAAACTCAAGTGGAGCTGGGCAGGACACTTGGCAAGATTTGGTGATGGCAGGTGGAGTAAGGCCTTGACAGAATGGTGGCCTAGGGGACACAAGAGAGGCCTTGGCAGACCAACAGCCAGATGGATGAATGATATCGTTGCCGTACAGGGGAAGACCTGGTTGCAAAAGCAAAGAATAGACACGAGTGGCGTTTGAGGGAGGAGGCTTATGCCCAGCAGTGGGTTAACACAAGCTGCCTATGATGATGATGATGATATTTATAATATTATTTCTTCTTCGAAGGTAACTTGTACGCAACCCGACATGTATTATCTATACACAAGAAATTGACTAAATTGACAAATTGACGTGAATAAAACCTCGGTCTGCCTACTTTCCTGCTGCAATACCCCTGAACAGGGTTCATGTGTGATACCTAACTACAATGTAACAACTATATTACCATGTGAAAGCAATAAATGTATTGAGTAGGGTTTTTACTTGTCATGGTAAGTTAAGTACGGTATGGTGGTGGTGAATATGGCGATAGTGTTAACTGTGCCGTGATGTCACTCACACACGTGTGTGATAAGAAGCGATAAGCGAGCAGCAGGGCCAGCCAGCCAGCCAGCGCCAGCCATGCCCCAGCGCAGCGGCGACAACTGGGACAATGTGCAATCGGCAATCGCTCTACTGCTCAGCTACGTCACAACTTCAAATCGGAATTAAAAGTCTTGCCAGACGATCCAAAACACGAATTTCTGCAGAGGTAAGGGCTAACACACATCTATCGACAAAACTGTTTTGTCGCGCACTTAGTGACGTGAAAATAAATTTTCTGTTATAACGAAAACAGCATATGCTGTTATAACGAAAACAGCATATGCTGTTATAACGAAAACAGCATATGCTGTTTTCACATTACGAAACTCACATCAATTGACAAATAAAAATTATGTTTACCTATCTATTATAGCATTGTTTAGTTAAACATTGCTTTATACGCACATACCTAGAGAATGAACTGTGCTTTTTTATATAATAATATTATATTATATATTATAATAAATAAGAATATAGAGCAATTATGTAGTGTACTTAATAATATTATTAAGTACTTAGGATGATTCTCATTAAATAAGCAAGTAACGAAAACAGCAAATAAAAAGAAGCATATTGTAACTAAAAAAGTTTTACTGACAGGGTTTGGCAAAACATTATGAAGTTTCACATCACTAACTGTTCGACAAGATGTTTTGTTTTCGGTTTGCGTTCGCCCTTAGGGGTAGTTTTGAAAATATTTGAATACAAACTTTTACCAAATTAATTGACAAATATTTTTGCCAAGTTTCAAGTTTGTAAGTAGGTACTTACCAGGAATACGATTTTTCATACAAACGTTTTCACCCTCTTAGAGGTTGAATTTCGAAAAATCCCTCTTAGTACACCTTTATGTACAAAGATGTACGTCGTGCGTTCATTTTATTCTGTAGATCCTGTTAATTATTCGGGATAAAAAGTAGCCTATATGGGTATTTCTCATTTTTGAAAAAAAATACTGTGATTATGAATTTTTTTACTTGTAGGAACTAAATAATGTAATCATGCTCTGTATTAATAAAGTATTGATAACATACTATTATTTTATAAAAGAATCGGATATACTAAATGCACAGTTTTTTTTATTTTTATTTTTTAGTCGTCAAAATTGTCCCCTCCATGCCTGTGATCATACCAGTTTTAGCAAGAAGAAAAAATCTTGCGTTTTACCTGTTAGAGTAATTGTGTAAAAGGGAATGCTAATATCATCGTGAATATATTTATTCTTTTAATAAAAAATGTATGTATGTAAAGCTACTATGTGATTAATCAACATTTTGACATAAACTTTGTGATCATTTTTTTTGTCCCTTCCATGCATGAATGTCACGACAGTCGTATTTATAAAAAAAACACGCGCGTTTTCGAATGAAACCCACCATAGACATGGTGCGAGATGCCATCATTTGATTCAATTGTCAGTTCCTGCCAGCGGCGTAACATTTACGAGGAAATACAAAAAAAGTTTTCATTCTCAAAACTCGTCGAGCATAAGTAGTCACAACTGTGTCGATCGTTAAAGGTATGTTTATTTAAATGATGTACTTCGGTTGTGTGGTTTTTATTCGTTATTATGTCAAAAACCCATGGCTAAATTTGCATGTTCATTCCTGATTTAGAGCTTATGTTATCTGGAATTGTACTGAAAAAAGTCACTCCCATGGAGGTCACTTCCACGATTCCGTGGACAAATATGTGCACATGGATGTGACCTACAATCCATAGATGTGACAATTGTATGTGATTTGGGGTGGCTTTGTGAAAGTTTTAGGACGTTGTTTGTGTTTATTGCTTGTGAATGCATCGCTTCATTTTGAATTACTTTTATTTTAGATGGAGGAACCCAAAAACCACCCAAAAACTGCGGAAGATGACTTAAGCAAAACCGAGACTGTGAGCGAAGGCAACGAGCTCGGATCGAAGAAAATGTTGAATTATATGACGTTGATAAAGAAAAAAATAGAACACGATATGCAGAAAAGAAGAAAAAGTCTGAAATTACATGCTTAAAGGCTTTTTCAGTGACTGAAACAGGCGAAAATGAGCTTTCTTATTCGAAACCTGTAAAGCTTGATATGGGACTGGAACTGAGACATGGATTGTGGGTTATTGCTAGATTTTCGTCCAAAAGAGCAGAAAAAACATTTCCTTGGTCAAATAATTAGATTTTATGATGTTGAGCCCAAGGTCAAATTCACGAAAATGAATCAATCTACCAAGGACCATGTTATTTTCGTTTGGATAAATCCCAAAGACTAATTTCCTATTTCACGGGATGATGTCATGGTTTTTTTAAAAAAGCCTACTCCTAATTGGCGCGAAAAATTATTATTTAACAATATTAATCTTGAAAAATACCGGCTATAATACCTAGGTTTATATTTTTGTCATTTTGACATAGGTATAAGATGTAATATTTATAAAAAATATGTTGTAATGTTTGAGGCTGATTAAGATTGCGTTTTTAAGTAAATATTTACACCTTAATATTTTTTTCTTAATGTTAAACCTAAATTAGTAAGATAGTGCGCATCTGTTACTTACTCTTCAAGATAAATAAATATATTTTAATGATAAAATGATTCTTAATTCTTTATTGTCACAAAACAGGACATAAACAAAATACAGAACTAGATGACATGTACAAAGACGAGCTTAACCCTAACAAGAGTTTTCTTCTAGCAAACCTTATCTTATGATCTTATTCAATTTTGTAAAAAGACCCACTTCGTTTTAGCTTTTCATGGATTATTACTAAATAATGTAGGAAATGTCACTTCCAAGGATCGGAGGTCACTACCATGGAGGAGTATTTTTTTTAAATACCTCTATTTCAGTATTTAAAAGGCTGCGAGCTCGGCGAGTATTTTTTTCATCTAGAGCAAGACCAAAACTATTCAAATCCATTATCAATTATATTTAAAAGACATTTTCACTTGTTTATTATTTTTTGAAATCAAAAATGAGAAATACCCATATGGCAATCCAGGTTACGAACTATATATATGCCAAGTTGGTTCAGTGGTTTTGACGTGATTGAAACACAAACATCCAAACATCTAAACTTTCGCATTTATAATATTAGTAGGATAGGTAATTTTTTAAATCTTTACTTACATGTAATAAGCGTCGTTATAATAAAGAAAAAAACATTCGTTCTAATAAGCTGAATTATAAACCTAAAGCCGTTGCCATAAAAGCCACTTTACAAGCAAGTGTGTTGAAATTATTTGTATAAGTTGTATTCATGGACATTTCCACAACCCCCTCTAGCCCAAATTAAGTAAAGCTTGTACCATGGTAACTAGATTGTTGATAGAATACTTAAGAATGTATAGAATAGAATAGAATCATTTATTAAAAAAGATGTGCACAAGTAACAATTATGAAATTAATTGAACAGAGTTAGTGTGACATCAGTCTCTCGTCATTTTATGTCTAGTACAATACAAGGCATAGAGCACAATAAATAGATAAAAATTAATAATAATCCTTGTAAATGAGTGTGCCGTACAATTCGGAAACTAAAACTTATAAAATAAAATTAATAAAAATAAAAATATGACAAAAATATGGTATTAAGTACCTACACATTTTTTTTGTTACTATGTATTATAAGTATGTATTTACAAACAAAAGTATATAAGTATTCTATCAGCATCTAGTTCCCATAAACGTTACAACAACAAAACAAAACGGCGCCCAACTCAGCACTTGCTGTGCCACCGTGGTGACACAACGCAAGTATTCAGTAGGTAACGTAGTGCAGCCGGCAGCCAGCATGCGTTCGGACGTTGTAATGATCACCTGCAGAAACAGGAGACTGTGTCGTCAATGTGAGGAGGCGAGGCGGACGCGGACTCGTGGGCGGAGAGGCCGCGGTACTGCACGTGCAGCACGCGGCCGCTGCGCCGCAGGATGCCTCCGGGCCCGGGGCGCGCCGCGCTCCTCTCCTCCGCCTCGCTGGCCGAGCTCATCCTGCGCAGCCACGCCTTCACCACCATGCGCGCGGCCTGGCTGCCAGGCAGGTATCAGTGTCAGCCGCACACCACACTCGCACTTGGAACGCAACACGTCGCTCGCGTTCACCGCAGCGCAGGCGACTGACGGTGACATCACGTCTCTTATCTCGCACCGCACCTGAACCGAATGCGTCGCCAGCGCCACGCCACTCGCTACCGGAGATGTCGCCGCACCGCGCGCCGCAATCGACGGCAGCCACGACTACTGTTCGTCGATTTGTGACAATACAATACTAAATGCTTTCAGGGTGTTGTTGGAGCTGCCTCGGTTCTGTAGCGCGTCAGGGATGTTCGCAGAAGCGCGCGTTAGCACTATGCGTACGCGCCGCACATGCACATGCCTGCAGTGGTGTGCAGTGTGCAGGGCTTGCTCGAACAGGTACGAACACAATTCGGTGTCACCATACACACATACTCTCCAATGGGTAAAAGGACACAGCGAATCCAGAGGAAATGACGAGGCTGACGCACTGGCTAGAGGAGGCTGGGATATGCAACCAGCAGGACCAGAGCCCATGATCCCACTACCCTTCAGCCAAGTTCGCTCATGGATCCGAAAAGAAACATTTCAACTATCGACTGCTTGCAGTCAAAGGTGGCTTTCCCGGTGCTAAATCCGATAGGTAATGAATTTGCTACGATTTTTCAAGTTTAGATTTTTATAAAAATCTGTTTCGCTTTGTGTCGTCATCCGGCCGTGTCCGTGTCGCTCACCCGCGCTTTCAAAGGCGTTTACAGCTTTTTACGTTTCTACTGATATTTCCGAGGGGATATTTCCAATATTTTTATCTCTTAATGTGCCTTAAAGTCCTAATAACACGTTTAACACCTTCTTAAAAGCAGACTGAAGAAGAGAGGTGTTCTAAGTTTGAGGCTTTTTTGTATCAGTTTGTCTGTACCTACTACCTTTCAAGGTTCGTAGCTCGGAAAAATCACTCGTAATTTTTTTTATTCTTTATTTAGAAAGCTGCTTAATCTGGTATGGTTCTAAGCTATGTTTGGTAGAAGCCGGTGCAGCGGTTTCTAAGTTATGAGGATAGGTATTCATCAGCTCGTATAGTAATGGTGGATTTGATTTTATTGTGGACTTTGTGTATATGTTACTGTAAACGCCCGATCTGCGGTAAAACCTAAGATTAACCGACATGAGATAGATAAAAACTTTATTGCACACACAAAAAAAAGAAATGAATGAATGAGTTGGTAAATGTAAGAATTTCTTTTAAAATGAATGAGTTTTCTGGCTTTTACCATGAGAATTTGGTACATCTTAGGATTTACCAGTATCGGCTGGTAAATGTTGGTTTTGGGATTAAAACAATGAATAGATAACTACTTTTTAATATTTTTTCTTGCCATAAGCTCGTCCATTATTTCTTTATAATGTTTTACACTAGTTTTGACTTAAAATTACTTTTAGACATAGACGAGTGATCATTGTTTAGGGTACTTTCTCCTAATTTTAGGATATTTAGGGAGTCTAACAATGGAAGTAACGAAACACAGTACATTTGTACTGCGCTTTGTTAAGCCACGCTATATTTTCACATGACTGACATGTCTTTTTCAACATTTACCGTGCCTTTAGGGTAATCTTAAGATTTACCAAGTGAATGGTGGTAAAAGTCCGAAATGAATGTTGATCACAGAACTATTCGGACTTTTACCAGTACGAGTTGGTAAATCTTAAGATTTACCGCAGATCGGGCTTTTACAGTAACATATACATCTGGATATAAAATCTGACTGATTATGAAAATACATGAATTTGCGAGTGTCTGTTCATAATTTCATAGGTCTAGTGTTCATAGTTATCGAGATATAGTCAGGTAGACTCAAGTAAAATTTTCGAATCCACAAAAAAGTACCCCATACCTATTAGAAGGTGACTTCAGTTTTTGATTCCCCGTGCAGAAAAGGTTAAACTGCCAGTGTATTCACTAATAATAATTATAAAACCATCCTGTACAGATAAGGGCGCTAAAAAGCTGAGCATTTAAACATTCACAAATAGGATTCTAGGGGAAGTAATCTGTCGATAAACTATTGGATGTATTGATCCTACTATAAATGCGAAAGTTTAGATGTTTGTGTTTCAATCACGTCTAAACTACTGAACCAACTTGGATGAAACTTGGCATATATATAGTTCGTAACCTGGATTGACACATAGGCTAATTTATATCCCGAATAATTAACAGAATCTACAGAGGATAAAATGAACGAACGGGATTAGCAGCGCCAATTTAGCAAGAGGATGATGTCATGTCATGTCACGTCAGTTTGACAGGATGTAGTACTACCTCTTTGGTCTAACGACTAACGTTTGACATTCGAGTACGGGTTTGGTGTAATGTCAAGTTTCTCAAAGAAGTATTCGCTCGGTACATGCACTGATAATATAATGTACACGGAAACGGTACTCGCGTACGAAGTCGCAGGTTTAAAACAAATTTATTTATATAATCTTAATTAAGTAAGCTACCCTGCTTCAAAGTTAGTTTTTGAAATGTACATAATACTACTTTTATTAACAACTAAAATTGTGCTGAAATACATATCTATCAAGGCTCATAACTTTCAAATTATATTTTATGTAATAAATATGGCTCTGAGTCAGGGAAGATAACAACAACACAATAAATATGGCTCTGAGTCAGGGAAGATAACAACAAGACAATAAATATGGCTCTGAGTCAGGGAAGATAACAACAACACAATAAATATGGCTCTGAGTCAGGGAAGATAACAACAACACAATAAATATGGCTCTGAGTCAGGGAAGATAACAACAACACAATAAATATGGCTCTGAGTCAGGGAAGATAACAACAACACAATAAATATGGCTCTGAGTCAGGGAAGATAACAACAACACAATAAATATGGCTCTGAGTCAGGGAAGATAACAACAACACAATAAATATGGCTCTGAGTCAGGGAAGATAACAACAACACAATAAATATGGCTCTGAGTCAGGGAAGATAACAACAAGACAATAAATATGGCTCTGAGTCAGGGAAGATAACAACAACACAATAAATATGGCTCTGAGTCAGGGAAGATAACAACAACACAATAAATATGGCTCTGAGTCAGGGAAGATAACAACAAGACAATAAATATGGCTCTGAGTCAGGGAAGATAACAACAAGACAATAAAACTCAATATCATAACTCGGTATTTAACTTTCGAAATGCATTTTCAAACAGTGCATGTTGCTGCAGCGTTTGTAAGTAAATAAGTCTGGATCAATGCATACGCAATAATCTGAGTGGAGTTTCCATTCCCAAACATAACTTGAGCGTTGAACATTTACCTCTGTTTAAAGTTCAGTCAAGTTTTTTTTTATTCTGAAACCATACTCAACCATCAAATCTGTGCTTGAGCATACATTTTATGTCATTTTTATAAACTTTTGCGGCAGACATTTATAGGGAAAACACCTGGGGCAGACATTTATAGGGAAAACACTTAGGGCAGACATACAGATGCGTGGACACACATGCGTAGACATACCTACCAACGAAATCGTTTTGTGTGTTTTCGGCAAAATGAACACCGAGTGAAACAGACCCTTTGTACCAACAGGATCAGACAGGACGTGAACCAAGTCTATGGCGGCAGCTAGTTGATACTTATTTAAATAATAAAGTAGACTCACTAGTGAGTGATGTGATGGTGGTAGTGATTGTATGCAGTGGTAGGTAACGGAGCGTAGTGTGTAGCGCCTAGCGCGCTAACGGTAGCGGTAGCGCGGCCACTCACCCCATGAACCAGTCGACGGTGTCGCGCAAGTACTCCGGGAGTCGCTCCAGCTTGACGGATTTTCCTCGTCCTGATTCACAACACAGAATACCGACTAGCGCACGGCACGTAGCACTGTCCCAGAATGAGGAGTCCTAGTCCTAGCCGCGCACTGAAGCCGTCGCGCTCGCACGACCCACCATCACCATTTCCAACAATTACAAACGAACCTACCTAACTGTACTTTGACACTTGGAATAAACTGCTAACTGGAGCGTATCGTGCTCACAAAACCCTATCTTGTACTTTTTAGTTTCTAGTCTGAAGTTTCATTCACTGAGGCTGAGCAGCTGAGCCGACCGAATTCGCCATATTGCATTGCGCAACGGTGGCGCAACGAAACGAGTCAAGTCAATCAACTCACTCACTCAATCAACCATAGAAAAAAAATGGATTAATACTATCATTTTTATGTGTGCGTTTTATGTATGTATACCTAACTTTGTGTGCGTGAACAACCCAAATCTGACATTTCAACTGTCAAAGTGCTGTCAAGTATCAAACAGCGGATTTCATAAAAATAATAATAAAAATAGTTAGTAGCTATTAATTTTCACTAACATATTCATCATAGAATAACGAATTGGAACGCTCGCTCAGTAATGTTATTATATTATAATAAAGATTATAATTAAAATAATAATAATTAATAAATTTATTATGATTAAACAATTTATTATTATTAATTAAATATATTATTAAATAATTTATTATTATTAAATAAATTTATTATTATTAAAGAATAAAGAATTTGAATCATTATCATTCTAACCGAAAGATTTGAGCATCCATAAAAAAAATGTTTGATAATATGCACTGTCAAAAACGAACTGAGGAGAATTATCTATATGAACACCCTAGCCAAAAGACCGAATGAAAACTTAAAAAAAAAATTTAGTAGGTGCTCTATCGCCGTATAAAATATTGAGGTAAAAATATGTATTAATAACTAGCAGTTACCCGCGACTTCATACGCGAGTACCGTGTCCGTGTACACTATATTATCTGTGCGTGTACCGAGCGGATACTTTGAGAAACTTGACATTACGCCGAACCCGTACTCGAATGTCAAACGTTAGTCGTAAGACCAAAGAGTAGTACTACGTCCTGTCAAACGTCAAACTGACCTGACGTGACATGACGTGACATCATCCTCTTGCCAGTAATTGGCGCTGATAATCCCGTTTTTTTCATTTTATCTTGTAGATCCTGTTAATTATTCGGGATAAAAAGTAGCCTATGTGTCAATCCAGGTTACGAACTATATATATGCCAAGTTTCATCCAAGTTGGTTCAGTAGTTTAGACGTGATTGAAACACGAACATCCAAACAGCTAAACTTTCGCATTTATAATATTAGTAGGATAGGATAGGATCTTAGCATAATAGGGTAGGATTAGTAGGATAGGATGTTTTACAAATAGGGCTTGGCAAAAGGACTAGTATCCAGCGTCAGAACAGAACAAAAAAAAACCATTTTGTTTGATGTTGAAATTCTTGAACTTGAAATTGATTATCATTTCAATTTCATCTTGTGTCCACATTCGTGCGAATACCATCTATTGTCAAACTGTATAATAAGTATAAGGGTCTATTGTAATCAGGAAGGCAAAACATGTTTCGATTACCTTACGGCGAAAGGGTTGATCCCATGGAGGAAAAGCGTCAAGCAAGGCAGAACACCATCAACAATGTTCTGACGTTTTGTGTGCTTTGTGCTGCTATCAGAGTCGGTTAGTACCTTCCTTTCCTACTACCTACAGCTATTGCAAATACAATCGCTCCTATTAGGTAGGTACTTTTTTCCTCTAGAAAAAAAGCTATTTAGGCTAAGTTCTGTGTGCTGAATTATGGTTAGGTTAGCCTTGGACTGGTAAATGTGATGTTCTCACCAGTTAGGTAGGTAGGATTATTTGTCGTGCTGAAAGATTAAGTACAGTAGGGATATATGAGTCATTTTCAAAAAAGTTGTACATAGTGACACAAAATAAACACAAAGGAATTGTTACACAAAAGAAAAAATGTTACACAAAAAATAATAAAGAATCGTTCATAATGATTTTATTTTACCTATAATAACAAAATATTATAATTTCTTTATTTCTTAAAGAATACTTGTCAATTAATACTTAATTGTTAATAAGTTTTAACATTTTACTATAAAATGGCAAACAATCATAATTATGAAAAATAGGTTTTATAAGAAAAACGGAGTCATAGGAGGTTTTTCTGCTGGAGTCATAGGCGCCATTATTTATCATCACCTAAAAATAACCCAATTATATATAAATAATAATAATGCTGTACATTATCATCACATCACACAACATTATTAGCCCCAACTTAAAGTAGTTATTTTATGCTTGTAAATGCAGCTTTACCTATGACGTCACGTCACACAAAGGATGTGTAACGGATTATTGTTACACGTTGGAACGAAAAATCATAGTGAAAACACAACAAAATATTCATAAAAAAAAATATATCGCCTATTATTGCAAACTATCATCTTTACCATGTAACTACTGAATAAAACTATACAATGCAGTAAAATGTATGTGATTTTCATTAAAAATTACCAAAATATCACGTTACACAGGCCTAACAAATTTTTGCGACAAACACCAGCACCACTACGTTTTGTTGAATAACAGATAAACTAAAATAGCTACGTTTCATTTTGTTAGGTAGGTAGCTCCGTGCAGTTTTGCAAGGTTTGAAAAATTATGGATGCGTTCACGACACGCAAAATATCTCTGATAAGAACTGTTACAAATTCAGTTACACAAAAGAGTGAAAACTGTGACCACATCTTTTAATTTGATTTATTTATTCATTTTTAATGTTATAATAATTTAATTACCGTTTATAAATAGGAAAACATCCTAGCTGACGTATTAAATACACAATTTAGTAATATTTTGAAGATAGGAGTATTAATTCATACGTTGAACTCGTAAGAACCGAAGTGACCAACCTTATTTTTGTACTGAGAGAGAAATTACCTTAGTCTTTTGTTTTGATTTTGACTTAGTAAATATTAAAAATTAAGTTATATACTGCATTAGATTTATAAAACGAAGTCCAAGCAACAATACTAACTAATTTTTTTTATTGTACAACCCCCAATTTTTTTTTAATTTTAAATTGAATTCGTGACCACAATTTTGTGTCACTATGTACAACTTTTTTGAAAATGACTCATATATTATTTTAATAGGTGGGCTAGTCATTGTGTCTAAAATGTATAAAAGCATAGTTGCCTACCTACGGTTGATTCATGTTGTAATTGCCCTCCAGCGGGACTCGGTATACACCTGGTGAAAGTGGTTAAAGCAGCTCTGGCAGCTAAAGCCAAGTTCTCTTGTAACCCATGTGGTTATTAATCTGTTTGTCAAGTTAACATTTCTGATAAGGTTAGTCTGTGATGATAGTTCTATTGTAAACTTAGAGCAGAGTTGACTATACAGGGTGAAATTTTGAAATGGGGCTACCCTAACCATTTTAGCTACAGGAAATCATTCCTAGTAGACTGTCCTTAACTTTTAAAGATATTACGACCTGTATTCACAGATTACAGTTGGTGACAAATTAGTCGGTTTAGTTAGGTACTCAAAAAACATAATTACGATGATGTCAATAGATCCTGCTTATACATATGTAGGGATGAAACACTGTCAGACAAACAGAGGTTAGAGTCTACTAAAAATGTCAATCAATTCTTAACTTTTCCTATAGGTAGGTTAGGTACATTAAATTGGAAGTCATCTTGTCAGTATCCATAAACAATGTAAGCAAACACTAAAACCAACCGACATTATAAACTGAAAACAATCTTTTTAAAATTTACTATACAGCGTGTAGCTACAATGGCGACATTAAATTAACACACGGGTAGAGCTACTTGTAAGTATTTATAAAAAAAATAAAAAAATAATTAAAGTCCAAAATAGAAATTTCGATTTTTTCAAACAAACTTAATAGTAAAATACGCAACAAAAATTAATCATCCTATAACGCCCGTAGCACATCTCCGCGCGTTATTGGAGTAGCAAGTCCGCGAAATTCATTCCGCCGCGATCAAGTGTAGTTGTGTTAGCGGTATCGTGGGAGCGGAACGTTACGTCCAACACGTTTGAAGTCAACGCGGCTCCGCTACTAAATGGCGGCCGGAGCGCGGAGGTGTGACCGGGGCGTCGGAGCAGATCGCCGAATCCGCGCGGGGAAAGAGATAGAATTATAGTCAAATCTATACGTTAGAACAGGCAGTCACGCTAGTGTTCGGCTTCTCATATAATACGGACAAGACATGGCTGTTATGATATCGCGGCGGTAGTGTGGTTAGGGCGTGAGTGTCTTTACCTACGTGTTACGTCGCCCGCGCCCGCGCCTGCCTGCCCGGGCGGCTCGGTGGCGGCGGCGGAGCGCGGGGCGGGGAAATCAAGCGACACCAAGGAATTCAAAGAAATCAAATAAGTTCACTTCACCTTGTTCACTTTACTATTAATTTCATTGTGACCTTATGCACCTAGCGCCTTACACTCATTAAATCTTCAAGCTCTCAATGTAGCCGCCGCGCCGCCGCCGCCACCACGTCGTCGGACACAAAGATGTAACCGACGCTGAATATTCGCCCTCACTTTTGATAATACATTTTATTTTTGCATAAACGTCGTCTTTCACAAAGCCCCATAAAAAAATCGAGGGGCGTGAGGTCAGGTGACATTGGGCCACCTAAGAGCTCCGTGTCGTGTCGTCCTATCCAGTATCCACTGAGCACCAAACATTTCATTTAGCCGCTCCGTAGTCGCAAAGGTAGACAGATAAACAAATAATAAATCAAAGCGTCTTTATCGCTGCACCTACGTAGACCTGATTGGGTACTTACAATAGAAAAGCTAAACTAACAAAACCAAGCGTCTTTTTCGCGAAACATTTAGAATAGGTAGATAATTAGCAAAATTATTAAAATAAAGTGTGTCAAGGACACCGGCCCGCGTATCACTGGCTACTGGCTAGGCAGGACGAGTCGGTCGAGCGGGCGGCGCGAGCGGCGCTCTTCAATAGTTAGCTATCCCTTTCATGCACAACGTCGCAATTTCGGGTGTCTTATTCTAACAATACTTTCTTGCTCTTCATACGCGGTTATGACCCGTGAACCCGACAGATGACCTCTGCTCTTACATACAGGTTGCTCCGAGGCGTTATTTAAGAAAATTGATTTATTTCGATAAATCTTATGTTTAATGAAATAAAAAATATGTCTATATTCTGAAAACGCGAAACCGGATACGCTGGTTAATTTAATGTCGCCATTGTAGCTACACGCTGTATATTTTATATTTATAACCAATAGGTACTTTTTTTTTTTTTTTGTCATTAATTAAAAATGAATTTATTCACAAAGAAAATTATGACTAATAAAGTATTTACAATATTTATAATATGTACAAAATACACATGAAGCGGTTGAGCTATCTACACACCGTTGCAAACGATTTATAGATAGCTCAACTGATCCAAATCAGTACCAATCGGAAGCGTGCCCAAGACACTGGCTGCATTGCCGCGCTGAATAGCAATGCTGATTCGCTGGCCCAGATAATCACCAGCCCTCGGGTCACGCGTCGCTGCGACTAGACGCCCTGCAATAATTTTGAAGACCCGGAGGGCCTCGGTACCCCACGGACCCAGAGTCTCGACCCCAAGAGGTACAAATGTGTAGGCCCTGTTGAGACCCGCATACTTGCGCCTCTTGAGATCCTCGGCCGAATCTGCTGCCGCACCGGCCCTAGCGGATGTCCTAGACAGATGTGAAGGAGCAAGGGTGTCGACGCAAGTAGCGTCCCACACCAAAGGCCTTCCCAACTCCCAAGGTACAAGAGTCATACGGTCAGGCCGTTTACCATCGTCACGCAGCAGACCATTCGGCTCGAGAATGGCTGGCACGTTCACGCTGGTAAAAGCCCGGCGGATGATATCGTTAAGGCTAGCGTGACGGGATATCCGACCGGCGGCCCTAGTGCACGATAATCCGTGGTGACCAAGCTGTTCGACAGCCGTACCGCACTGGCAATGATGAGGCGCACAGCACCGAGCACCCAACCGTAGACAGGTTGCATTACGGAACGTGACAGGATCCATTAGAGTACCAGTGTTATGAGAGGGAAGAGCTTGCAACCAAAATCCTGACTCTTTTTTAGAAACGGCTAGGAGACGGGCACGATCTGCGGAGCTTGAACACGTTTGTAACAGAGAGTTCCGTGTTAACTCGCACAGAGGCCCGTCCCATTGCCGTTGAGCCGAAAGTGATTTGGGGAGAGCAGAATAGGGGCAAGCTCTATGCCAAGCATTTCTAGCTTCGTCTTTGTACGAAATTTTGAGATCAATGCCAGTAAGAGCCAAAAGAGACGGATTTAGAATTTTTTCTACCAAAGAATTAGTGCTATAGACGGAAGACAAGAATGCTGGTAGGGCTACACTTGAAATTTTGCGAATACCTAAGCCTCCCAATTTGACAGGCAGGGAGGCCTGCGACCATGCCCTGTCATCCAAATAAATATTCAATAGGTACCTACTTGTTTATAAAATCCTACCTTAGCCAAAGGCACTTCTATGTGAAGCACGGAGAGGATCGTACAGGCCTCTATCAAATAAAAGCGGGTGTCCCCCAGGGTAGCGTCTTGGGCCCTGTTTTATATCTTCTCTACACCTTCGACCTACCTAATAGAGGGTATCTTGGTCGGTACATTCGCTGATGACACAGCCCTGATCGCAACTGACGACAACTCGGTTAAGGCATCGTCCTTGCTGCAGAAAAGCTTGACGGACATCTCGACGTGGTTGAAAGACTGGCGCATCAAAGCAAATCAGTACATGTTACCTTCACTCTTAGACATGGTTCGTGTCCCGCAGTTGAGTTGAACGGCATAAAAATACCTCAGTGTGAAGACGTACTTACGCTACTTGGGCATATATCTTGACAGACGCCTCACATGGAAGAAGCACATATTTACCAAAAGAAAGGCTCTTTGCTTGCAAGTCAGCAAACTATACTGGCTCATAGCCAGGAAATCAAATCTATCTCTGGAAAACAAGCTCCTTCTCTACAAATGCTTACTCAAACCAGTATGGTCTTATGGAGCCGAACTTTGGGGTACAGCGGCTAACTCTAACCTGGAAATCATACAACGCTTCCAATCAAAAACACTACGCATGATCGCAAACGCACCGTGGTACATCACGAACAACCAACCTGATCTTCAGATCCCATTCGTTAGAGATGACCTCAAAGCTAAGCTGAAATCGTACGCCACGCACATGGCCCGTCATCCAATGATCTGGCCTGTAACCTAATGAACCCTACCGACATATCATTCAGAAGAATTAAAAGAAGAGCTCCTCAAGACCTAATACGGGATAAGGAGAACAAGAATGTGGGATGTGTCACTGGACACTGACTGCGCATGTCCAGAGTCGTGGCTGTATCATCAAAACTCTCCCTAAATGCCCAATAGAGCAGAGCACGCAAGAAAAATTTGAATTTAAAAAAAAATTATAATAAGTATTTTTTTTATTAGCCTATTCTGTCCCACTGCTGGGCAAAGGCCTCCCCGTCTTCCTCCACTCGTCACGGTCTCTCGCCAAATTAGGCCAGTCGCTGTTAAAGACATCAAGGTCGTCCCTCGGCGGCGATTTCCATCTCCGGGGATCCACTCCGTGCTGACCTTGGCCCACCTTTCAGGTTGCATACGGCAAATGTAGCCTGCCCAGTCCCACTTTAACTTGACAGCCTTTGTACCTACATCAGCGATCCAAGTTTTTGAGCGCAGCCAAGTGTTACGGATCTTGTCAGTTCTCTTCACACCTACTAGAATACTGCGCTCCATCGCTCTTTGACAAACCCCGAGTTTGGACTTGTTTAAACAGATTAAGGGCCTGAACCGTAGGCGCACACCGGGCAGTTTGCGTTCGCACGGACGGGGCCGCACATCATCCACATGTGGATGAGTTGACGCTTCAGTGACAAGGGAAGATCGCCCTTCGCGCCTTCATGGACTAGTAGCTCTTCCAGGCGTTTTCGACTCGGCGGTCGACTTCTTTATCTTGCCTGTTTTCGAAGGATGCTAACTGGCACAAGTAGATTTATTCATCGACATAGTGTATTTCTTCTCCGTCTACCACGACCCTACGTTTCGTGCTATTGGTCATGATTTGGGTTTTCGACCGATTCATCAGTAGTCCAACCTCGAGGCTTGCCGAGCTCAGGTCTTGGAGCATTAAGAAATGCTCCAGAACCAAAAGCAAATAAAAAAGAAATCTTCACAAGAGTAAATCGAATGGGTTCGGAGCAAAGAGTACAATGTCATCGGCGAACCTAAGGTTTGTGAGCCTTTGACCGCCGATCTCAATGCCTTTGTTCGCCCACGGTTTTGCCAGTGGTAATAAATTAATAAGTATATAATATAATATTATTATGGCTGGTACGGGTCTAATAAGAACACGCTTGAAAGTACCCATCAATATGAACTTGGAAACATGAGTCAGGACAAACACAATTCAGTTGTTCCCACAGAATAATATTCTCTGTTTCACATAAAATGCAATAAACCTACTTATGTATGGCACAGCAGATTTTTTTTTCACAAAAAAATATGGTTTCATATGAAATGCTGTTCCTATAATATAATAGATTGAGTGACATCCAATTTTTATTGTTTAGATTTTTTTTAAAAACTGTGAATATAGGTCAAAATATTGAAGAGCTAAGGATAGTCTCTTAAGAACGTTGCTCTGTATATGTATTATAGTACCTATATAGTTTGTTGATCATTATTTTTCTTTAGATTTATATTTGTGTATTTGTTTTCAGCACCTCTCATCTTGGAACAGGGTGCTTTCTGACCATGGAAATACTCCGGTTGTCAAGTCCCAGACTTGGCATGATGTACCAATCTCAATTGATTGTAGTACCTACCTAATAACAAGTTGTTGAAGTTTAATAAACAATAAATTTTAGTCCCAAGGAAGAACGCCTTTACTTTAATGTTCTTTTGAGATTCCCTTTAAGCATCAGTCCCGACTCCGGACGCTCCATGTTGCTTTAATGGAATGGCCTGAGAGTTGGCTATACACAGTTGAATACTTTTACGCATGTCATGGACAAAAAGAAAACAAGGTGTTGTAATAAATTACACTGAAGTTTATTCTCAATGTGAATACATTATTGATCAATTTTACTTAATTATTCTGCATTTTGCATCATTTCACAACTCTACAACTCACTCAACATACATCATTACTTATGCCCGAAGGTACCATTTGCATTTTTTTTAAATCTATGTATGTACGTACGAAATTCTAAAATTTGAGAGTACAATGAAATTTAAGCATTCTTACAGTTAATCACTAAATCCATTTAGCATTGAAAATAAATGATTATGATATTATTTAATACATAATAAAAAAATTGATTTAAGTTCCTCATTTATATATATTTTTACAATTTAAACTAAAACACGCTCACGGGATGGATAGGGCAGCTCAGGGTGCAATCATACGTCCAAACGAACACATTACATTGTATACATTTGTAAAAGTATCAAAATCGAGTAAAAGGCCTACAAAAAATTATCTCGAGATACTAATATTCGTTCACGTAGTAACCTAAAACATTGATCCTATTGAAGTGCGAAGTCGCCTGCGCCTGCGCCTGCGCGTGCGGCGGCGGCGGCGAGCGCGGCTCTCCGGCGGAAGGTAACGAACAAACGTAGGTATTGTAACTACTTGGCTTAATTAATATATTTATAATGAGATGAGATGAGTGCGAAACAGAAGCGTCCGGAGCGGTGCGGGTGTGAGGCCGGAGGACCGGGGACCGGAGCGGCATTCTAATCCTCGCCCTCCTCCTCCTCGGACTCCTGCTGCTGCAGCCACGTCAGCCACGTGTTCACCTAAATTAAACAATGGTTACTTTTGTGCAGGACATTCCAATAAAACTAAAATATTTACTCGCGGACTAACTAGGGGGAGTTGTAACTCGACTCGGACTGAAGATATACCGTTAAATAGCTTTGTAAGTACCCTGTTCCTGTCTATTCTATGTTGGTTATCATCAGACCTCGGGACTTGATGAGTCTGATGATGGACAAGCAGAAAATATACAAGAATCCTCCAGTAGGGACTCCTATTCGACGAATCCCAATACTTAAAGATGAACCAAATGTCTCCAACTACAATCAATATGCCTGAGAACCCTTCAAGGTTCATGTCCAGAGCTGATGAATATCCTCATAACTTGGAAACCGCTGCACCGGCTTCTACCAAACATGGCTTAGAAGCATGTGTGCATGTCCCCAGCATACACATAGAACATTTTAGAGTTTTGAATATGCCATTATTCAGTGCAAAATTAGTGCAATCTGAAATACTGTCAAAATTTAGGTACCAAAAAACCTACGAAGATACAACCCTGAAACTGTGTGTATGTATGCTGGCGACATGGCTCTCCGGCTACCACATCTGGTTACAGGAAACGGCTGATTGTACGGTAATGGCTTCTATCTCTACATTTACTACCAAATTAGTACCCTCGGCACCTAAAATTTCAGGCCTCCAGACCCAGTAGTTTCAGCGTAATAAGGCAAAATGAACGTGTATGCTGAGGAGCCATGTCTCCAGCTTACACATCTGGCTGCGGCAAACGGCTGAAGAGAGAGGAATAAGCAATATCCTATCATTTAGTACCTCCGTAACTAGGTAGGTACCAAATATTTCAGGCCTGTGGCATCAATACTTTCAGAGTTATAAGCCAAAATGAACGTGTATGCTGGAGAGCCATGTCGCCAGCATACACATGCTAATTACGTCGAATGACTGATCGTACAGTGTTGATTTATGACTCTAGATTTACTACCAAATGAATGCCCTAGGTACTAAACATTTCAGCGCTCTAGGCCCCGTAGTTTCAGAGTTATAAGCAACAGATAAAATGAGATATTACAGATAAAATCATCACGATAATATAACGCGATCCATTAAAAAAACCTCCTGCGATCTGCCTTGCCATTACTATCAAAGTATTAAGAATGTAAGTACCTAATCGGCGCCATTGGAACGACGACGAGATAACCTATTTTATCTCAATAGAGGTGAGTTGAGTACCTACTACTACTACTATGCATTGTGCCTTGAGTTTTCGTACGCCAGCTCTTGGTCTAGTAAAAACGAAATCATTTTTAATCAAAAGCTTAAACAGCTCCTAACTCTGTGAGAATAAAGTTCAAAGTCAATTGTAACTGGTTGCGGTTGAAGAGTATTTATTCTTCTGCTACAACCAGTTGCGGGTAAAGAATGATATTTCCGTTTTCGCAACTGGTTACGAAAATTAGTTGCGGAAACGGCCGGAAGGTTCAAATAATATTTTATTTCAAAAATATGGCTCCAAGCCTGAGTGGACAACGACGAGAACATTCGATACCATGTTTATCTTTACAATGCAGACCTAGTAAGGAGGTTCAAAAGGAAAAAACCTAAGTTTAGTGCGAGTACAAACTAGTGCCACCTATAAAGAACACAAAACCAAAGTGTCTTCGCCTTAAGTATATACTTAAGGCGAAGACACTTTGACACTTTTATATTGTCTCTATTTAGAGACAATAAAAAAAAGTGGCAATGGACACATTCTTAGTGCGGCTTGCACCAGAATCACTAAACGTGTTTAACAGCTAAATCGATTTAAATCTGACGTATTTGTATGACTTGACAACTCGCTAAATACTATTTAAGAGTTAAACGCGTTTAGCGATTCTGGTGCAAGCCGCCCTTAGATAAGGTTTATGTTAAAAATGTAGGTGAATGTAAAATTTACATGTACACTAAATTAATAAAAAAAATTGTTTATCTTTGGATATACGTTTTGAATCCGCGGAGAAGTAATCCTGCAACGTTGTATGGTACGAGGTTACCCTCCAGCGCAGTGCTCACCTGGAACAGCGCTTCGCCCTTGCCGGGGTACGCGTCCGTCACGTCCTCGCGCCAGCGCAGGAACGCCTCCTCCTCGCACACCTCCAGGTTGTAGAGGTGCATGAACCAACGCAGCAGCATGCCCTTCGGGTACCCGTGCTCGTGCGCATGCAGCTGCGCCGCATACACCGCCGCCAGCTGCAGGTCCGGCCGCCGCGCCAGCAACGCCGTCAGCACCGGCGCGTACGCCTCCAGCAGCGCCTTCTCGCGCTCCAGCGCCGCCTTGTCCGGCAGCGGCGCCGCGCCCGCCTCGCGCGCCACCTGCGCCGCCACCAGCGCCACCAGCGCCGACACGAACGCCGCCGAGGCGCGCACCGCCGGCTCCACGTTCCCCTTGATCCAGCGGTACAGCGCGTGCGGCGCCGGCTCCGCCGCCAGCGCGCGCGCCAGCTCCGCGCGCACGCGCAGCTGCGGCACCAGCGCGCCCAGCCCGCGCGCCTCCAGCAGCGCCAGCGCCGCGTCCGCCCCCGCGCCCGCGCCGCCGCCGCCAGCGAACGCGCCGAGGTCGAGCCGCGCCTCCTCCAGCAAGCGGCGCGGCTCCTCGTCCTTGCCGCCGGCCAGCGCGCGCAGCCGCGCCACCGTGTCCAGCAGCAAGGCGCGCGGCGCGCCGCCCTCCGCCTCGCACCACGCCGCCACCTCCGTCAGCGAGAGCAGGCGCGCGCGCACCAGGTGCGCCAGCAGCCGCGGCAGCAGCGGCCGGTCGGCGCGCGCCGCCAGCAGCTGGCGCGCGGCCTCGTGCAGCGGCGCGCGCTTCACGCAGCGCAGCACGCGCGCCGCGGCCCACAGCACTGGTTCGGCGGCTTCGCCCTCGCCCTCGCCCTCGGCGCTGCGCCCCTCCGCCAGCGCCTCCTCGAGCACCGCGCCGATGCAGCGGCGCACCACCTGCCGCAAGTGTTCACTATGTAAAGGTATTGCATGTGTCACACTACTCTACACTATACTCTACTCTACTC
Source organism: Gandaritis pyraliata (assembly GCA_947859175.1). Taxonomy (NCBI): domain Eukaryota; kingdom Metazoa; phylum Arthropoda; class Insecta; order Lepidoptera; family Geometridae; genus Gandaritis; species Gandaritis pyraliata. Next base: position 11,289,627 of record OX401856.1, on the reverse strand, counting down.
GAGACATGCAGCTAGCTAGCTTATTTACAAATCGTAACCGTACTATGAACCTTTTCAACACTTCTTGTTTTACAAATACCGACGTATTCTACTCCAGGCGCAATTCATTTAAGAATTTTATAATCAAGGACTTCTTCCAAATTCAATTCATCCTACTAATATTATAAATGCAAAAGTTTAAATGTTTGGATCTTTGTGTTTCAATCACGTCGAAACTACTGAACCAATTTAGATGAATCTTGGCATATATATAGTTCGTAACCTGGATTGACACATAGGCTACTTTTTATCCCGAATAATGAACAGGATCTCGTACCTTGTCGGGCGGCTGCAGCTCCAACAGGCGGCGCAGCGGCTCGGCTGTCGGCGCGCGCTCCGCATCCGCGTCCGCGTCCGCGTCCGCGTCCGCCTCCGGCTGGTAGTGGAGCGCCACGCAGTGCAGCGCGTCGAGCGCCAGACGGCACGCCTCCTCCTTGTTGGGGCCCTTGTCCTTCTTCGGCTTGTCGCGCTTGTCCGGCGCCGGCTTGATCGTGATCGCCGGCTCGCTGAGCAGCGGCGCCGCGGCCGCGAACGCCGGCGCCAGCACGCCTGCAACGCACGTCGCAACGTGTCACTGTGTGTGCGTGCGGGGTGTGTACGCACACGCTCGAGGTAGGTATAGGTACTCACTCTGCGGCGCGGAGGGCTGCGGCTGGAGCGGCTTGGAGATGCGGTTGGCGGTGACTGTGAGCGAGTTGGCTGCCGGCCGCATCTGCACGTCGTGCAGCGTGCCGCCCGCCGCCGGCAGCACGCGCGTCTTGCTGGCGCGGGACCCGCTCTCCTGCGCACACGCACACGCACGCAACATTACTCAATGGCACATCACATCACATTCTAGTTCGAATACCGACCGATCTATCGACGATAATCTTCCACACTTTTGATTTAGGCTAAAAAACAGGAAAAAATTCAAACTCATCTTCCTCATTTGGCGATTTTTACGGCTCATATCACGGTCAAACCGTGAAAATGCCTATTTTTGACGTTCTCGATCTCTGAAACTGAAACTTTTAGATAATTTCGATTTATTGCATGGTGTAGAATAGTTATTCGCATTGACCGAAGCGGCCTCGCTTTTTGCAATTTTTCCTTATATATTTAAATAAAGCCAAAATTCCGAAACAAGTTTTTAATAAAACTCGCGCAGACACTTTTTCAAGCTCCTGGATTGAACTACTGTGCAAAGCAAACGAAATGAAAAATATCTACAAATATCTCTTATATACTGCCATTGACCGTAGCGGCCCCGGAAATCAGAAATAAGTATGGGATATATTAATTCAAAACCATTAAATTCGCGACTTCGTACGCGTCTACAGTTTCCGTGTACATTATATTATCTGTGCGTGTACCGAGCGGATACTTTGAGAAACTTGACATTACACCTCTTTACACCGAACTCGTACTGGAATGTAAAACGCTAGTCGTTAGACCAAAGAGGTAGTACTACGCCCTGTCAAACTGACGTGACATGACATGACAATGAAATCCTCTTGCCAATTGGCGCTGCTAATCCTTTTCGTTCATTTTATCCTGTAGATCCTGTTAATTATTCGGGATAAAAAGTAGCCTACGTGTCAATCCAGATTACGAACTATATATATATGCCAAGTTTCATCCAAGTTGGTTCAGTAGTTTGTCTAAACATCCAAACATCTAAACTTTCGCATTTATAATATTAGTAGGATAGTAATAACATTTTTTGCTTGTATTAGTGTCCTCTACACATATCTACTACTACTACTATCTACTTTTTTTTGAAAAAAATCAAAATGGCGGCCGGTCCGATATATGTCACTAAGGTTCTATCCCCTTTACTTTAAGTGTAACGAGTTCATAGCGTTTTATTTTCCTTTTTACGATGTACCTTTGTGTTGAGAGGCTGGTGCTGGTGCTGGTGCTGGTGCTGGTGCTGCTTGGTGCCGTAGTGGTTGTTGTTGGTGGTTGCGCGCGGGAAGTAGGCTGGCGCGGAGCGCTGGCGGTAGGCGTCGCGCGCCGGCGCGAACCCGTTGCCGAACAGCTTGTCGGGCGGCTGCCGCAGCGGCGGCGTCTGCAGGCCGAGGCCCGCGAACACGTCGTCGAGCGGGCGCGCGCGGCCGCCGCGGAACAGCGCGTCGCGCTCCGCCGGCGGCTGGCGGCGCGTCGGCTCCGAGTCGTCGCGCAGCTGATGCATGGGCACGGGTCCCTCGGCGGCGCACGCAGCGCGCGGCACCCAGCCGCCGCGGCGCAGCTCCACCACGTCGCGCAGCATGAAGCGGATGCGCGGCTGCAGGTCGCCGCTGCGCGACAGCGTCTCGATGCGCGCGAAGTACTGGTCCATGAGGCCGCGGCCGCGCTCCGAGTCGAGCACGCGGCCGCAGGTGCGCACGAGCTGCGCGAGGCACTCCAAGTCCTCGTGGTGGTCGGCGGCGGCGCGCCGCGCCAGCAGGTTCTGGATGCAGCGGTGCAGGATTGACTCGGCGAGGATCTCCAGCTTGCCGAGCTCGCCGATGAACTTGATGTTGCCGAGCATCTTGCACTTGGCGAGGTGCCGCTTCTCGCGCTCCTCGGGCAGCAGGGCGCGCTCCTCGTACTGCTGGAAGGCGAGAGCGCGGTTCTCGAACTCGGCGCGGCACTTGTTCAGCAGCAGCAGCTTGAAGGTGCACGGCGAGCCGCGCGGCTCCAGGTCGGGCGCCTCCTCGCTAAGCCGCTTGCACAGCTGCGCGTACATCGACGAGTACTTGGGCTCGTCGAGCGCCTTTTCGAAGATGAGCAGGATGACGCCCTTGAGGACCTTGTCCGAGTCCAGCTCGAGCGCGAGCAAGTCATCGCTCAGCTTCTGGAACTTTTCCGGCGTGAGCTTGTTGAGGATGCCTCGCACCTGCGCAGAGAGAGAGAGCAGACGGGCTGAGAGAGGGCTCGCGGGTGTGGGGGGGGGGGGGCGGGGGAGGGTGGTGCTTACCTTGCGGAATATGACGTCGTGCTTGGCGTCTACGTCGGGCGCGTCGTGGTTGCGCAAGGTGGAAGGCGGGACCCAGCGTCGCCTCGGCGCGGCCGAGGCGCGCGGCGCGGGCCCCGCTTGCCGCGCGCTGTCCGTCTTGTCGCCGGTGCTGTCCCCGCGCAGTGCGCTCGAGTCGTCGCCGCCGCCGCCGCCGCTCTCGACTGCTGTCTGAACAGACCACACCGACCGCCTCGACAAACTGAAACGCAACGCAACACTCTCAGACTCCAGACGCGAGATACGTACTTGCACAGTATCCAACTCGCAGCTGGTTTAGCAGCCCCCCATGGGACGCGTGCCGTGCACGGTTCTAAAAGGTGATTCCTGCAGACGCGAGCCGAGCCCCGCACTCACAAGTATTGGACTGGCTTACGGAACAAAACATTCAATTATAGTTTTGTTTCTTTCTACCGAAGTTTTTAAGTTTTCTTTTGATTTATTTTGCAGAATAGTATTTTAATTTAGATTGTTTATTTGTTTTTCGGATAAGAAATTTATTTTATTTTATTTTTACATGGAAAACCTACCCATGTAAGTGTTCATTCAGCAAGGTGTGTTTCAGTACAGGTAGAACATTATATAATACACAACACAATACTTAGCACACTTTAGTAAAGTATTAAATAGTGAATCAAATATGAAAAAAGTCCTTGCTTTATTTTTATTTAGTTTAAGATCTGTTACGCCAAACTCATACGACTAAATAAATATATTAAATATTTGCGCATGGTAGTGTTCCGAGTGAAAGATTCGCTTTACATATAACCAGCTCTTCACTTTTAAATGAAACCAATGTAACAAGATAAAGATATTTATTGTCTGTGGAAGCTACGTTACAAGGATGTTAGTAGATTTACACATTTCTCTAGTCCAGCCGATCTGGCATGTAAACATTAGGTAGGTACATAATTATAATTCAAATAAAAAATTTAAATTACATGCATTTCATTTAAAACTAAGTAGGTCTATTAAATTTCAGAAATAAAGTCAAGTAGGTTGAATATATAACAGAATAGCAGTATGGAATCCGCAATATGCCATACATATTTTGGAAATGGACAAAATCCAAAAAAAAAATCTTGAAGTGAAAACAGTTCTACACACGTCACGTGGAGATAGGTACCTACCACATACCAACTTAGACTACAAATCAATCGTACTCATCCAGTCAACGAACATGTCGAAAGATCAAATTCGTTTGTCCTTTGCGAGTATTTTTTCCGCATACTAACCCTATTACTCAAACTATTCCAAATTTCAACTCTCTAGCTTCTACGGTTCAGCTCTGGTGGCGTGTGACAGACAGACGGACACGGAGTGAGGCCATAAGTGTTCCGTTTCTCCAAAACTGGATCGGAACACTAAAAAGGTTTATTTGCGTCGTTTTGTGAATATTGCGATATCTTAAGTTCCGGACGTTAACTACTAGTTTATTTAGTACATCGTCCATCGTCCCGTGTGCTGCAGCGTTACTTACACTCGCGTTATGAGGTAGGTAGTAGCAATCATTTGTCTATTGACATTTCTGAATGAAATTAAAACCTACCTATTTACCAATGCATGATGACGAACAAAGTCACCACACCGATACTTAATTGACCGAGCGAGCGAAACATCTCAGTTTAGAGATTGGCCAAAAATGCTTTTGTCCGGCTGTCTGTCAGTTCTCGCCTACAGGTCGCATTTAACAACCGATTTCTACGAAAATCGACACACAAGTTCCTTGATTTATGTAATTTTTTTTGTCGAGCGCGATTTTTGATTGGGGGGAAAAGGGGGGAAGTTTGCTGTAGCGTTATTTATCGACGGATTTCAATCTGAGAAGCACATTAAAGACAAGATTATTCTACACAAGAAGGTGTAAAAAAATCCACAAGGAAAGTGGAACAGAAGTGGAAGGGGGAAAACAGGGGAAATTAATTTTTAATTTTTTTTCTCAAAATTTACGCCTGCTTACCTATATTAATCAGCCTACGTAGTCGTCTTCGCCTTTACGAGACAAATCTGTAGATACCAGATTCGACCTTCTAGAACCAAGGGAACGCGAATCATCGCTAAAACTTATATACCCCTAACTTGCTCCAAAGTTTACATAGGTAACCCTATTGGAAAATTCAAGCACCTGAAATTCGATTTAGCCAAGGGAAAGTGTCTGTTATTGCATTATTATAAAGGCTCGCGAGGTTTACTGTTCTTACAGAACAACTAGTAATAAATAATTGATGTTTTTGAGTGCCGCCGTTAGTTGTAACTACCTACCTAACCTACCTACCTTTTAACTAACTTTACAGTTTTCACTCAAAACTCAGCTCAACATCTATTTAACCTAGAACCAACGATATTATTAATATCGTTATCTAGAACAAAACTACATGACAACTGTTTTGGAATATCTAAACAAAAGTCCTCTCATAACATGGGGGGGGGGAGGGAGAGGGGGGGATTCATTCATTTCAATCATATTCATTCTCAGCGCATCTTGGTTCTCTATTGTATATAGGTAAGGTACCTACTAGCGGGCTCAGTCATGTATTTCTTATTTATCACATAGCGTTGCGATTCGAAAAACTGAAAGAACTCGATCGATACCTGTACTGTAGAGAACTAAGGAGAGAGTGTCTCGTGTGGGGGTGCCTAAGGAGAGAGTGTCTCGTGTGGGGGTGCCTAAGGAGAGAGTGTCTCGTGTGGGGGTGCCTAAGGAGAGAGTGTCTCGTGTGGGGGTGCCTAAGGAGAGAGTGTCTCGTGTGGGGGTGCCTAAGGAGAGAGTGTCTCGTGTGGGGGTGCCTAAGGAGAGAGTGTCTCGTGTGGGGGTGCCTAAGGAGAGAGTGTCTCGTGTGGGGGTGCCTAAGGAGAGAGTGTCTCGTGTGGGGGTGCCTAAGGAGAGAGTGTCTCGTGTGGGGGTGCCTAAGGAGAGAGTGTCTCGTGTGGGGGTGCCTAAGGAGAGAGTGTCTCGTGTGGGGGTGCCTAAGATCCAGACGAGAAATGGTACTTATTATTCGGTCGATGTCGTGTTGGTTGCGTAGGAGGCGACCTTGCAGCGGCAGCGTCAAGGTCGAGCGCGGGGTCGACGACCGCCGCCGCGCTTCGACCACTGCCCGCGCGCTACTACCAAACCAAACCAATACCAACTCGGCTGGGCTTGCATGCGCTTTACCTACCTACTTATATCGAGGCAATCATTTAAATATTAAGTGATTAAACCAGTATAACGTGGGCTACCATTTCTTAGAGTTTCAATGACTTAGTAGTACAGGTAAGACTGATAAATACCTAAATCGCGGTAATGATGTGATTTACTTTTACGATATTTATGAATCCCTATAACTTTACAATCATTACTTCATTTACTTCGTTCGCTTCTCTCACTCGATCAACACGATAAAAAGTTGTTGTATGTTATCTACCAAGATATATATATTTATCTAAGTATTTATAAATTCGTTCTAATAAAAAGGAGTCGATCATGCAAGGTGTGATGCGACGCTTATTGAAGGGCCTCGTGCCGGGGACCTGCCGATGCCGGCGGCGGCGGCGCGGGCGGTCTTTGACCGCACGCCCGCGCGGGCCGATGATCCTCCCTCGCTTGCGGCGCGGCGGCGGCGCCCTATCCCATCTGCCCTGCTACTCTTATAATCCCCTATCCTTTGACACAAACGAATCTGTACCGTGCGAGCGCGATGCAATGCAATTTATAGTAGGTTAGGTACATGCATGTAGGTAGTAGGCTTTCCAGAACCGCTGCTGAACGAAGAACCGGGATTTTCTGGAGTTTTAAACTAAGGAACCGCGAACCTCGGGGTTTTCGAGACAAGACTAGAAAAGCTTGTTTTTCGGACCCGATCAAAAACGGGAAATGTTATAAGTTTGTATTACGAGTAGGATCTGTGCGAGTAGGTATCAAAGTACCTACTCGTACCTATATTTATTGCTTTTAGATGTTTGTGTTTCAATCACGTCAAAACTACTGAACCAACTTGGATGAAACTTGGCATATATATAGTTCGTAACCTGGATTAACATATAGGCTACTTTTTATCCCGAATAATTAACAGGATCTACAGGATAAAATTAACGAAAAGGATTAGCAGCGCCAATTGGCAAGAGGATTTCATTGGCATGTCATGTCACGTCAGTTTGACAGGGCGTAGTACTACCTCTTTGGTCTAACGACTAGCGTTTGACATTCGAGTAGGTACGAGTTCGGTGTAATGAGGTGTAATGTCAAGTTTCTCAAAGAAGTATCCGCTCGGTACACGCACAGATAATATAATGTACACGGAAACTAGACGCGTACGAAGTCGCGGGTAACTGCTAGTCATTAAATAAATCTTACTTCTTACTAATATTATAAATGCGAAAGTTTAGATGCTTAGATGTTTCGATGTTTGTGTTTCAATCACGTCTAAATTACTGAACCAACTTGGATGAAACTTGGCATATATATAGTTCGTAACCTGGATTGACACATAGGCTACTTTTTATCTCGAATAATTAACAGGATCTATAGGATAAAATGAACGAAAAGGATTAGCAGCGCCAATTGGCAAGAGGATTTCATTGTCATGTCATGTCACGTCAGTTTGACAGGGCGTAGTACTACCTCTTTGGTCTAACAACTAGCGTTTGACATTCCAGTAGGTACGAGTTCGGTGTAATGAGGTGTAATGTCAAGTTTCTCAAAGTATCCGCTCGGTACACGCACTGATAATATAATGTACACGGAAACTGTAGACGCGTACGAAGTCGCGGGCAACTGCTAGTTAATAATAAACGCGAAAGTTTGTAATAATGTCTGGATGTATGTTTCTCTTTCACGCAAAAACTACTGGTCCGATTTGGATGAATCTTGGAATACATATAGTTCGTAGCCTGGATTAACACATAAGCTACAAAAAATCAACAGGATCAAACGAGACGCGGACGAAGTCGCGGACGGAAGCAAGTTTTCAATAATTCTTAGTTGAGATAAGCCTTTGAACCTAATCAATTAACGTTACTAACTACACGGACAGGACATGTCAGGCCCAGGGTAGTGCCCAGCCCACGTACCTAGTTACAGTAAACGTCCGCAACTCATCGACAATAAACAATACAGGGCGAGAGAGGAGCGGTCTGACCTAGTTGCAGCGCGCGGCCTCAGCTCTGCTACCACTGACCTAGTTCCAGCGCAGCCCCGCGTCCCAGCCCTCGAACCCGCCGCCTCCTCACCTACCTGTCCGCGGTATCGACAACGCAACGGTAATAGGTACCCTTCATCATTACCTATACGTACATTTCATTTTGTCAATGAACTGCGTTTTGCATGAAATCATAATAAAAACAATAGGATCACAAGGTGTCGGAAACAAAGAATTACCAATATTTAAATCATATTTATGTAATAGAGTACAAGTGATAGAGTTAAAATGGTGTAAGATCGAACAAATGTATTGCAAAATTAGGTATTCCACAGGGGTCAATATTAGGTGGTTTATTATTTTTTGATTTATGTTAAGGGGCCTTCTTTTGATTTTGGCCTATTTAGCTCATTTTTTGAACTCGATTTTTATTACAGTTAACGTGTTACGATTACAAATATAAATGGAAATTAAAGTTTGGTTCAATAAAAATAGAATGCTGGGAGAACATTTTAAATTAGGCAATACACAACTGAGAAATAAATTAATTTGTAACGCATGTCTTCGTAAAATTATCAAAAATGTGAACTTTTCGTCTTGATTTTATCATATAAAAAACTAGTTTAAAAGATAATTTAAAAATGCAATTAAAATATTTATTTTGTTAAAAATAGAATGCTGGGAAAAAATTGCTACGCGTTCATACAATATGTTAGAGAAATTATTTTTTGAAAACACCGCCTTTTACGTAATTTTACTCTTCAAACAAACTGTGATTTCTACGAAAGTAAGAAGTTTAAAGTTAAAATACGCATACTATATAAAAGAACAGGTTTTTTTCTTACAAATAAAAATAAAATTATAGTCTTCTACCATGTACTTATTTTTATAGGATTTTTCTAAAATCACCTATATATCATGCAGCGCAACGCTGCGGGTGGCATTCCGCGCTGAGCGGCCGTGGAGGGAGGACGTATCGCTTTTCGTCGTGCGCACTATACATATACATATATCGACAAATAGCAGTATCGGCACCAAATTATAGTGTGACCGCGTGATTTGATCTTTCGTGCGGCCGTAGGTACTTGGTAGATGTTTTCTAACTACATTATTTAGGTTTCATAAAATGTCGGTATCTTCACGATATTTCAACTTTTGTAAATAATAAAAAACACTATTTCAATCAAGTACCTACCTACTTAGTATATAGGCCGATTTATAAATTACTCAAATGTACTTACTACTTTCTGCTACTTGCCTACTTAGCATCTACTTACTGCTGACTGACTTGACTCCTTGTGAATCCCCCCCCCCCCCTCTCTGCCCCTCTCCAATTTCTCATAAAGGTACCACACACCCTATGAGGTATTTTTGGAAAAAGTAGAATTAGATAGATTTTATCGATCGATCGATTAGTGACAAAGCGAGGAAGGCTCTCACAAAATTTATCTCCCTCCTCCACTATCATGTCTAAGATGGCAGACATTGATTTTTTTGAGGAAAGTGATATGGGTGTCGTTTTCGGGATATTTTGGGATGCTGATTATGGAAATGGTATCCATTTTGAAATCCAAGATGGCGGACATCGGTTTTTTTGAGTAAAATGATATGGGTGTCGTTTTCGGGGTATTTTGGGATGCTTATTATGGAAATGATATCCATTTTGAAATCCAAGATGGCGGACATTGGTTTTTTTGATAAAATAGATATTGGTGTCGTTTTCGGGATATTTTGGGATGCTGATTACGGAAATGGTATCCATTTTGAAATCCAAGATGGCGGACATTGTTTTTTTTGAGAAAATAGATATAGGTGTCATTTTCGGGATATTTTGGGGTGCTGATTACGGAAATGCTATCCATTTTGAGATCCAAGATGGCGGACATCGGTTTTTTTGAGTAAAATGATATGGGTGTCGTATTCGGGATATTTTGGGATGCTGATTATGGAAATGGTATCCATTTTGAAACCCAAGATGGCGGACATTGGTTTTTTTGAGAAAATAGGTATTGGTGTCGTTTTCGGAATATTTTGGAGTGCTGATTACGGAAATGGTATCCATTTTGAAATCCAAGATGGCGGACATTGGTTTTTTTGATAAAATGGATATTGGTGTCGTTTTCGGCATATTTTGGGATGCTGATTACGGAAATGGTATCCATTTTGAAATCCAAGATGGCGGACATTGTTTTTTTTTTTGAGTAAAGTGATATGGGTGTCGTTTTCGGGATATTTTGGGATGCTGATTATGGAAATGATATCCATTTTGAAATCCAAGATGGCGGACATTGGTTTTTTTGAGAAAATAGATATGGGTGTCGTTTTCGGGATATTTTGGGATGCTGATTACGGAAGTGGTATCCATTTTGAAATCCAAGATGGCGGACATTGGTTTTTTTGAGAAAATAGATATGGGTGTCGTTTTCGGGATATTTTGGGATGCTGATTACGGAATTGGTATCCATTTTGAAATCCAAGATGGCGGACATTGGTTTTTTTGAGAAAATAGATATGGGTGTCGTTTTCGGGATATTTTGGGATGCTGATTATGGAAATGATATCCATTTTGAAATCCAAGATGGCGGACATTGGTTTTTTTGAGAAAATAGATATGGGTGTCGTTTTCGGGATATTTTGGGATGCTGATTACGGAATTGGTATCCATTTTGAAATCCAAGATGGCGGACATTGTTTTTTTTTGAGTAAAGTGATATGGGTGTCGTTTTCGGGATATTTTGGGATGCTGATTATGGAAATGATATCCATTTTGAAATCCAAGATGGCGGACATTGGTTTTTTTGATAAAATAGATATTGGTGTCGTTTTCGGGATATTTTGGGATGCTGATTACGGAAATGGTATCCATTTTGAAATCCAAGATGGCGGACATTGTTTTTTTTGAGAAAATAGATATAGGTGTCATTTTCGGGATATTTTGGGGTGCTGATTACGGAAATGCTATCCATTTTGAGATCCAAGATGGTGGACATCGGTTTTTTTGAGTAAAATGATATGGGTGTCGTATTCGGGATATTTTGGGATGCTGATTATGGAAATGGTATCCATTTTGAAATCCAAGATGGCGGACATTGGTTTTTTTGAGAAAATAGGTATTGGTGTCGTTTTCGGAATATTTTGGAGTGCTGATTACGGAAATGGTATCCATTTTGAAATCCAAGATGGCGGTTATTGGTTTTTTTAAGAAAATAGATATGGGTGTCGTTTTCGGGATATTTTGGGATGCTGATTATGGAAATGATATCCATTTTGAAATCCAAGATGGCGTACATTGATTTTTTTGAGTAAAGTGATATGGGTGTCGTTTTCAGGATATTTTGGGATTCTGATTATGGAATTGGATCCTATCTTTTTTTTGAAGTTTTTGTTAATGAATCGATTGCTTGAATAAATATCAATCTCAATATCAATATCTGAGAGTCCTCCTCAGCCATCGTTAAGATTACCCATATCAATTTACTCAAAATAACCAATGTCCGCCATCTTGGATTTCAAAATGGGTAGCATTTCCGTAATCCGCATCCCAAAATATCCCGAAAACGACACCCATATCTATTTTCACAAAAAAACCAATGTCCGCCATCTTGGATTTCAAAATGGATACCATTTCCATAATCAGCATCCCAAAATATCCCGAAAACGACACCCATATCACTTTACTCAAAAAACCAATGTCCGACATCTTGGATTTCAAATTGGATACCATTTCCATAATCAGCATCCCAAAATATCCCGAAAACGACACCCATATCATTTTACTCAAAAAAACCGATGTCCGCCATCTCGGATTTCAAAATGGATAGCATTTCCGTAATCAGCATCCCAAAATATCCCGAAAACGACACCCATATCTATTTTCTCAAAAAAAACCAATGTCTGCCATCTTGGATTTCAAAATGGATACCATTTCCATAATCAGCATCCCAAAATATCCCGAAAACGACACCCATATCACTTTACTCAAAAAAACCAATGTCCGCCATCTTGGATTTCAAATTGGATACCATTTCCATAATCAGCATCCCAAAATATCCCGAAAACGACACCCATATCATTTTACTCAAAAAAACCGATGTCCACCATCTTGGATTTCAAAATGGATACCATTTCCATAATCAGCATCCCAAAATATCCCGAAAACGACACCCATATCTATTTTCTCAAAAAAACCAATGTCCGCCATCTTGGATTTCAAAATGGATACCATTTCCATAATCAGCACCACAAAATATCTTGAAAACGACACTTCTATCACTGTACTCAAAAAAATCAACGTTCGCCATTTAGACTTCAAAGTAGATGCCATTTCCGCAATCAGCACCCCAAAATATTTCGAAATCGACACCTGTATCATTTTAGTCTAAAAAGTAAAGTACGCTGTCCTGGATTCGAAAACGTAGTAGGGGAGATAAATTCTGTCAGAGGCAAAATGTTCCTTTATTTTGGCAAAATTCATGTTTCGATTCGAATGGCTCCAAATAATGGAGGTCGAATTCTGCTAGTAGCGGAGATACGGGAAGGGGGCTACAATATCTCTGAGAGGAGAAGAGGGGGCATTAAACTGGAATTATAAATACTGTTAGATCAATAAAAAAATTCTATAGAGGGGTTGCTATATTTATTTTATTTTCTACATAATAGAGGGTTTGCAATATTTATTTTATTTTTTACAATCTTTTTATTACAATTCGTACAACAGTTCTACACACGTCACGTGGAGATAGGTACCTACCACATACCAACTTAGTAATTAGACTAGAAATCAATTGTACTCATCCAGTGAACGAACATGTCGAAAGATCAAATTGGTTTATCCTTTGCGCGTCGCAAACGCGTAGCGCAGCGCGTCGCGTATTCATAAATGCCTAAACTTGACGTCGTCAAATTTTAATACGGCCCCTTAATGATGTTTCTCTAGTTAGTAAGGATATTGACCGGGTATTATTTACTGACAACACAAGTTTAATTGTTCGGGATTAAAACCAATGATGGTCTTAGTCTTAAGCTTAGGAATGTTATCTATCTATTATTATAAGAATCTTTGTCCTGACTGACTGACTGACAGACAACGCACAGCCTAAACCGCTGCTCGTAGAGACTTGAAATTTTGAGGATAGGTATAGGTACATCTTGGTACATAGGGGTGTACTAAGAAAAGATTTTTTGAAACTTAACCCCTAAGGGGTTGAAAAGGGGTGAAAACGTTTGTATGAAAAATAGTATTCCTGGTACTTACAAACTTGCTACTTGAGACTTGGCAAAAATATTCGTCAATTAATTTTGTAAATATGTTTGTTAATATATTTTCAAAACTACCCCTAAGAGGGGGTGTAGGTGGTGTTAAAATTTGTATAGCCAGTTTGTAACGCGTCGTACGTTTTGTTTGAAACTTAGTGTTATTATGCTGTATGGCAAATGATGAAAGTTTGAATTTATTTTTTCCCCAAACTGCCCTTAACAAGGGGTGCAGGGGGTGTCAAAGTTAGTATAGCAACTTTGTAACGCGTCGTGCGATTTGTCTCAAACTTAGAATTTGTACGTAAAATGTCAAAAATGTCAAGTATCAAAAATTTCAAAAATATCAAAACTACTTGCCTTAAATATTTACCGCGCGGGCAAGCTAGAGTATGGATGTTTGTTACTCTTTTACGCAAAAACTACTGGTCCGATTCAGATGAAACTTGGAATACATATAATTCGTAGCCTGGATTAATACATAAGCAACTTTTCAAATGGGAGGCGGACGAAGTCGCGGTCGAAAGCTAGTACCTAATATAGAAGGATGGTTCTGTATGAATGACTAGTTATTGAATATTAGCAATATATTTACGTTTTAAATTAAGATAGTAAGCGCTTCGGGTATACTGTAAGCTTACTATCATAACATATTGTGGTTTAGTAAACTGTTCAGATATTTTAAAATGTCTCAATATAGATGTGCCTCGATCCAGTAGTCGTTTAATAAACAGGAAGTATTTTCAGCTGCCTCACTGTACAACTAACGTTGGGAAGCACGCCCCACTGAACAGAATGTTCAAGTTCTACAATGGGATCAGGTCTAACTTTGATATTTTTAGTGGTTCTCTAGCCTCCCCCAAGATAAGAATTTCAAAGCATATTCATACTTCAATTTAGTAACCTGTATCTTTTAGTCATTATTATATTTAATGTTTGCTTGTCCTTTACATTCTAGAAATATTATCAGTAACTTTTTTGCACGTTCGTAAAGCACGCAGTGTTCACTGTATTTAGATCTTATTTAAGGTTTAGGCAAATGTTTCAATTTGTGAACCAATTAAATAAAAAATAAGTTCAATAAATTAAATTGATAGTAAATTTTTGGTTAGGAAATAGGACATTGCTTAATACTACAATACGAGATAGGTATTCTAAAGGACTTGGGTCGTGGATGAAAACCGAAATCAGGAAATCTAGGAGAGTCCAAGTAACTGGCATAGTTCTCGAAGAAAATAGCAAGCTGTAGCCTGCAACGGTCAGGCCATTGGCATGCCTGCAATTTTACCAAGATGGCAGTGCTTCCAGCAAAACTACCAATGGCACAAAGAAACGAGCCCCAAATGATTGGCCTAAATATAGATAGTTAAAGTGATGTGTTCCAAATGCGAACCAAACTAACGCTAAGCAAAGAGGTCAAATATGTTGGAATATGGCTAGACAGTAAACTCCTGTGGGGTAAACCACTAGATCACAACGACGAAAGGCACAGTGCAGTGCAGCTATGGCAATGCAGATGAGCCGTTGCAAGGATTGCGGCCTCAAACCTAAACTTTGCCTATGGATGTACACTGCCATGGTTCGGCCGGTACTAATCTACGGTGCCATGGTTTGGTGGCCGAGAGCTAATTTAGTCTCAGCAATTAATAAAATGCAACAGGTACAATGGCTCATGTGCTCTCTGATCAGTGGTGTGTGGTACAATCCACACCGTCAGCAGTGCTGGAAATAACACTAAAGCCGAATGCCACTTCATCTGCACATACAGCAAGAGGCAATGGGAGCAGCATTGAGAATAAAATCCACAAACCAGTGAAAAAGCTGGAGAAAATGAAGAACAGCTTATGCTTAAACCACTGTGTCCCAATACAAAATCCTAATAAGCAGTGTTCTACTTTGGCAATAAATTATTCTTTTTCTTTTCTTATGCTTTTGTAGGTAATAATGTGGTGGGTTTCTACAAGTTTGCAAAAGTAAATTGTACAGACGTTTTCATGTCTTTAGTCACATTTTTTAAATGTACTTGTTACTTGTTGGGCGGACTGCTTTCCGTAACTAGGCTGCAGGCGGGCCCTTTTGTAGGGCGGTCCGATTCCCGCAACTAGGCCGCAAGCGGGACCTTTTTGCATTTTGAAATGTAACTGGAACTTTTATATCACCGAGGACGTTAGGAGGTAATGTTGTAGCTTCTTAGAATAAATACCTGCATCGTGCGTACGCGTACTTAGTCACAAGTGGAGCTGTTTTACGATAGAAAGATAGGAAAAGTTTATTTTAGTGTTTACAATACAATTTAGGAGATTATTGAATAACTGCTGTCTCTGAAGTGATGGGAATTGTTTGTTATTGAAATTTTATGAGAACTTATAACAATTGCAAAATGCTACAGATTAATTTTATTACTTTGATAAAAGCTGTAGGTAGGTAGACAAAACACTGAATACTTTCTATTGACTATCAATAATTTTGGGGAATGTGTTTAGGTATGGGTCTGGTCGTCCGCCAAGTGGCCGACGCCTCGTCAAGCTAGCCTGACGAGGCCTGGCGCGAGGACTCCGATTAGCAATTGCTAGGTTAGAATGCATCTAACAACCTTGGAATTCTGTCGTAGGAAAGTGGTGTCCACTGCATAAATTTATGTATAAGCATGTATAGTGAGATTTCAATAACAAGTAGACGTACAAAAGAGTGCAACTCGTATAAAATGGCTCACAAGGGTGACGCATCGACACGATCCGATCGAATGATCTTTGTCGATTTCGCGAAAGAAATCCATTTTGATAGCTATTCATTCACACCCACAATATTATTTGAAACAGTTTCTTTCACTAATTGCACCATAGTTATATGAAATTCACAAACTTACGAGGCGATGAAAGTCAATTTTGTAGAAGCACACGACCGCGACACGACAAGCGAGCGGTTTCTTTCTTTCTTTCTTTTCTTCTTGTATTACTAGTTTACTAGAGTAGGTAGGTACTGTATGTAGGTACGTACTGTATGTACTGTACGTAAAGGTACACGTACCGTACAGTCAGTGCTGCCAACTGCTAGTTTTAGTTTCGTCAGACAGTACCTACCTAGCTCGTAGAGGAAGAAAGGTATAGAGACCGCATTGGCGTATACAGTATGAGACAGAAAATATAATCAGTATTATTTATTTATTATTATTTCAAAAGATTACACATAATATATAAATTTTATAGTGCCCTAAAGCCTAGGTAAGGTTTAACTAGACACTAGGTTCTCATTGGTATAATCGGAATCGACCGAACGAGCGCAAGCACACCAACACTGACAAGATAGGTAGGTGAGTACTTTTCAAATCAAAGGCAAAGTGCACAAATCAAAGGCGCTTGCCTGCGCTCGGCCAACCGTGTCCACATGTTGGCCCGCTCGCCTACGTTGGCCGCTTGCAATAGTTTGCGTAGGCTTACCAAACATGTGGATAGTAGCATTCAATTTGCTTACGCTTGCTTACGCACGCGTTGGCGTTCGCTCGGCCAACATGTATTGGGGCTTTTACAGTTTCGAAAGATTTGTGGTCTAGGTGATTAAATACCTACTTTTGTTCTGTATCTTATAAGTAGATAGTATGTTTGCGATACTTTTCGTAATAGATAGGTAACTGATTTTATGGTGACATCATAAGTGACATTAATTTTAAATGTCAATGTCGTCGTAGATAAAACTGAATGCATGACTCCACTTGACTAAACTTATTTCAAATAATCCACTTGACACCGGCAAAATTGTCTGTCGAACGAAATGACGGACAGAAACCATAAATAAGAGAAGAAGAGACCATTCCGAGCAAAGAGTATAAATAAGTATAAGATTCCGAGGCTACGGCTATCTCTGTACGATGCACAGATTATAGAAAGTATCTTTTTTCTATGATACGATGTCACACCCCTTGAAATCCCTCGTCCTTTTACATCTAAGGGCGATTTCAAAAATAATGACTAGGTACCTTGAAAATATTCATCCTAAATAATAAAAGGGTTCGAACATTTTTGTATGGAAGCTGGCATATCCATCGGGCGCCATTTTAAATGTTATTTTTTATGTCAATAACCACTGGGCCCAAAACAGATTTTGAAAATACAAACTTTAAAAAATTGTAGAAAATTCAGTTTTTGGGATATCGCAAAAATTATTTCACAGATAATGTCCTTATAATCTTCTAGACTTTTGATTTAGGTTAAAAAAAAACGGAAAAAATTCTAACTCTGCTTTCTCATTTGGCGATTTTTAACTCCAAAAAAAATCCCCTTTTTTTCCCTTTTGGAAATTTTTTTGCACCATCTTGTGTAGAATGAAGTCTTGAGCTTCTCAAATTTGATTAAAATGCGTCGATAAATAACGCTACAGCAAACTTCCCCCCTTTTCACCCCTAATCAAAAATCGCGATCGACAAAAAAAATTAAATAAATCAAGGAACTTGTTTTGTATGCTAATTTTCGTCAAAATCGGTTGAGCAATGCGGCCTGTGGGCGAGAACTGACTGACTGACTGACTGACTGACAGACAGACAGACAGACAGACGGACAAAAGCATTTTTGGCCAATCTCGATACTGAGCTACTACGCTTCGCTCGCTCGGTCAATTATTTTGTGCATTCTCGTTAGTTCTATTAGTAGGGCGAACGGGAATAAAAAAAACAATAAATTTGTAAAAATTAAAAATGTAATTATCAGTACAAGCCCGCTTTCATAACTTGTTAGTAGATATCCACTTAGCTACCTAATTATCATTTCGCATTTAGAATGCGTATGTCGCGTAACAACCGTTTTCAACGTAGATTAACTAGTCAATTAAAATAATTATAAGTAATATTAAAATTACTACTTTAAGTACCTACCTACTTACATAAATTTTGCCTTTGATATTGCATCATATTATTACTTAATTAGGAATGTATTTATTTTACTTCTTCTGTGGGGTGGGTATAGCAACCAACATAGTGTATACTATTATTGTTTCAATAAAGTACGTTACGTACCTTATTGTTCAAATAATTTAACTAAAACTTTCCTAACAGTAATTTTAATCGACTTTATAATGTTTTAGGTATATGTACATTAACGTATGTTCTATGTATGCGGCGCGGGCGCGGGTGCGGGCGCGGGTGCGGGCGCGGGCGCGGGCGCGGGCGCGGGCGTCGCGCGGCGGCCAGCTAGCTGCACAGGACATGATACCTAGGGCTAGGTAAGTAACTTTCATTATTCAACAAGACTTTTCTATTTACCCTAGTAAATGTATTCACTGCTAATTCTTTATTTACAATAATTACATTACATTGATAAACAGAACAACAATAACGGACAATAGTCATACGTAAGCTAACAGTTGAGCGTCCATTATTTATACGAATTAAGTACACTTTAGAGATTCATACGGTGGCGGTAATCGCATCGCTCACAGCAAGTACACGGGCTTGCATTGCACGCTGCGTGCAAACTCACCTTTACATACAGACTGTATGTAATAAGTACACGGGCTTGCATTGCACGCTGCGTGCAAACTCACCTTTACATACAGACTGTATGTAATAAGTACACGGGCTTGCATTGCACGCTGCGTGCAAACTCACCTTTACATACAGACTGTATGTAATAAGTACACGGGCTTGCATTGCACGCTGCGTGCAAACTCACCTTTACATACAGACTGTATGTAATAAGTACACGGGCTTGCATTGCACGCTGCGTGCAAACTCACCTTTACATACAGACTGTATGTAATAAGTACACGGGCTTGCATTGCACGCTGCGTGCAAACTCACCTTTACATACAGACTGTATGTAATAAGTACACGGGCTTGCATTGCACGCTGCGTGCAAACTCACCTTTACATACAGACTGTATGTAATAAGTACACGGGCTTGCATTGCACGCTGCGTGCAAACTCACCTTTAGATACAGACTGTATGTAATAAGTACACGGGCTTGCATTGCACGCTGCGTGCAAACTCACCTTTACATACAGACTGTATGTAATAAGTACACGGGCTTGCATTGCACGCTGCGTGCAAACTCACCTTTACATACAGACTGTATGTAATAAGTACACGGGCTTGCATTGCACGCTGCGTGCAAACTCACCTTTACATACAGACTGTATGTAATAAGTACACGGGCTTGCATTGCACGCTGCGTGCAAACTCACCTTTACATACAGACTGTATGTAATAAGTACACGGGCTTGCATTGCACGCTGCGTGCAAACTCACCTTTACATACAGAGTGTATGTAATAAGTACACGGGCTTGCATTGCACGCTGCGTGCAAACTCACCTTTAGATACAGAGTGTATGTAATAAGTCCACTCTCGACGTACCATCAATATTCAACGTTTTTATTGTGGAACTAGTGTTAGCGCGATGACAAATATCAGATGTTCGATTACAAAATAATGCAATATCTAGTAAGCCTAGTAGTAGATGTTTTGTTTGTCCTATTATAAGTGATCATTTCATAGTAAAAGTTGTTCATTTGAAACCCCTCGAAGATTTCGGAAGTGGTCTTATTACACCCAGTATACAATATATCTACTTATAAAATAATAAATAAAATTAATACACTCTAATTATGAATAAATAACAGCAGGTAGGTATAGATAGTACATGAGACGCCCTGTCCGCATGCCGCTTGCGGTACAATCAACATGCTTACAGTACAGTACAGTACTGTACTGTACAGTACTTACGAACTAATAACCAGCGTGGTTTTCATTCCTAATTAGTCTACAACGCTGATAGGGCTTTATTATCAATATTATCATACTCATGCTTAAAATGTCTTGTTAATGGTGCGTTCCCCTGCAGCCCGCGTGCTGCCCGCGTGCAGCCCGCGTGCCGCCCGCGTGCCTCTCACATGCCGGACTCGGCGATGCCCTCATCATCTGCAACACAATAAGAGGCATTATCATTACAAGTTAGTATTCGCATTCAACTCACATTTGCATCCATTCGTTTGTTAGGTACCTTTCTACAGTAATGTAGGTACACTATTGTTTGTTAGGTACCTTTCTACAGTAATGTAGGTACACTATTGTTTGTTAGGTACCTGTCTACAGTAATGTAGGTACACTATTGTTTGTTAGGTACCTGTCTACAGTAATGTAGGTACACTATTGTTTGTTAGGTACCTGTCTACAGTAATGTAGGTACACTATTGTTTGTTAGGTACCTGTCTACAGTAATGTAGGTACACTATTGTTTGTTAGGTACCTGTCTACAGTAATGTAGGTACACTATTGTTTGTTAGGTACCTGTCTACAGTAATGTAGGTACACTATTGTTTGTTAGGTACCTGTCTACAGTAATGTAGGTACACTATTGTTTGTTAGGTACCTGTCTACAGTAATGTAGGTACACTATTGTTTGTTAGGTACCTTTCTACAGTAATGTAGGTACACTATTGTTTGTTAGGTACCTGTCTACAGTAATGTAGGTACACTATTGTTTGTTAGGTACCTTTCTACAGTAATGTAGGTACACTATTGTTTGTTAGGTACCTTTCTACAGTAATGTAGGTACACTATTGTTTGTTAGGTACCTGTCTACAGTAATGTAGGTACACTATTGTTTGTTAGGTACCTTTCTACAGTAATGTAGGTACACTATTGTTTGTTAGGTACCTTTCTACAGTAATGTAGGTACACTATTGTTTGTTAGGTACCTGTCTACAGTAATGTAGGTACACTATTGTTTGTTAGGTACCTTTCTACAGTAATGTAGGTACACTATTGTTTGTTAGGTACCTATCTACAGTAATGTAGGTACACTATTGTTTGTTAGGTACCTTTCTACAGTAATGTAGGTACACTATTGTTTGTTAGGTACCTTTCTACAGTAATGTAGGTACACTATTGTTTGTTAGGTACCTATCTACAGTAATGTAGGTACACTATTGTTTGTTAGGTACCTTTCTACAGTAATGTAGGTACACTATTGTTTGTTAGGTACCTATCTACAGTAATGTAGGTACACTATTGTTTGTTAGGTACCTTTCTACAGTAATGTAGGTACACTATTGTTTGTTAGGTACCTGTCTACAGTAATGTAGGTACACTATTGTTTGTTAGGTACCTGTCTACAGTAATGTAGGTACACTATTGTTTGTTAGGTACCTTTCTACAGTAATGTAGGTACACTATTGTTTGTTAGGTACCTTTCTACAGTAATGTAGGTACACTATTGTTTGTTAGGTACCTATCTACAGTAATGTAGGTACACTATTGTTTGTTAGGTACCTTTCTACAGTAATGTAGGTACACTATTGTTTGTTAGGTACCTTTCTACAGTAATGTAGGTACACTATTGTTTGTTAGGTACCTATCTACAGTAATGTAGGTACACTATTGTTTGTTAGGTACCTTTCTACAGTAATGTAGGTACACTATTGTTTGTTAGGTACCTGTCTACAGTAATGTAGGTACACTATTGTTTGTTAGGTACCTGTCTACAGTAATGTAGGTACACTATTGTTTGTTAGGTACCTGTCTACAGTAATGTAGGTACACTATTGTTTGTTAGGTACCTGTCTACAGTAATGTAGGTACACTATTGTTTGTTAGGTACCTTTCTACAGTAATGTAGGTACACTATTGTTTGTTAGGTACCTGTCTACAGTAATGTAGGTACACTATTGTTTGTTAGGTACCTGTCTACAGTAATGTAGGTACACTATTGTTTGTTAGGTACCTATCTACAGTAATGTAGGTACACTATTGTTTGTTAGGTACCTGTCTACAGTAATGTAGGTACACTATTGTTTGTTAGGTACCTGTCTACAGTAATGTAGGTACACTATTGTTTGTTAGGTACCTGTCTACAGTAATGTAGGTACACTATTGTTTGTTAGGTACCTGTCTACAGTAATGTAGGTACACTATTGTTTGTTAGGTACCTGTCTACAGTAATGTAGGTACACTATTGTTTGTTAGGTACCTGTCTACAGTAATGTAGGTACACTATTGTTTGTTAGGTACCTGTCTACAGTAATGTAGGTACACTATTGTTTGTTAGGTACCTGTCTACAGTAATGTAGGTACACTATTGTTTGTTAGGTACCTGTCTACAGTAATGTAGGTACACTATTGTTTGTTAGGTACCTATCTACAGTAATGTAGGTACACTATTGTTTGTTAGGTACCTATCTACAGTAATGTAGGTACACTATTGTTTGTTAGGTACCTGTCTACAGTAATGTAGGTACACTATTGTTTGTTAGGTACCTGTCTACAGTAATGTAGGTACACTATTGTTTGTTAGGTACCTGTCTACAGTAATGTAGGTACACTATTGTTTGTTAGGTACCTATCTACAGTAATGTAGGTACACTATTGTTTGTTAGGTACCTGTCTACAGTAATGTAGGTACACTATTGTTTGTTAGGTACCTGTCTACAGTAATGTAGGTACACTATTGTTTGTTAGGTACCTATCTACAGTAATGTAGGTACACTATTGTTTGTTAGGTACCTGTCTACAGTAATGTAGGTACACTATTGTTTGTTAGGTACCTGTCTACAGTAATGTAGGTACACTATTGTTTGTTAGGTACCTGTCTACAGTAATGTAGGTACACTATTGTTTGTTAGGTACCTGTCTACAGTAATGTAGGTACACTATTGTTTGTTAGGTACCTGTCTACAGTAATGTAGGTACACTATTGTTTGTTAGGTACCTGTCTACAGTAATGTAGGTACACTATTGTTTGTTAGGTACCTGTCTACAGTAATGTAGGTAAACTATTGTTTGTTAGGTACCTGTCTACAGTAATGTAGGTACACTATTGTTTGTTAGGTACCTGTCTACAGTAATGTAGGTACACTATTGTTTGTTAGGTACCTGTCTACAGTAATGTAGGTACACTATTGTTTGTTAGGTACCTTTCTACAGTAATGTAGGTACACTATTGTTTGTTAGGTACCTATCTACAGTAATGTAGGTACACTATTGTTTGTTAGGTACCTTTCTACAGTAATGTAGGTACACTATTGTTTGTTAGGTACCTATCTACAGTAATGTAGGTACACTATTGTTTGTTAGGTACCTTTCTACAGTAATGTAGGTACACTATTGTTTGTTAGGTACCTGTCTACAGTAATGTAGGTACACTATTGTTTGTTAGGTACCTGTCTACAGTAATGTAGGTACACTATTGTTTGTTAGGTACCTGTCTACAGTAATGTAGGTACACTATTGTTTGTTAGGTACCTTTCTACAGTAATGTAGGTACACTATTGTTTGTTAGGTACCTGTCTACAGTAATGTAGGTACACTATTGTTTGTTAGGTACCTGTCTACAGTAATGTAGGTACACTATTGTTTGTTAGGTACCTGTCTACAGTAATGTAGGTACACTATTGTTTGTTAGGTACCTGTCTACAGTAATGTAGGTACACTATTGTTTGTTAGGTACCTTTCTACAGTAATGTAGGTACACTATTGTTTGTTAGGTACCTGTCTACAGTAATGTAGGTACACTATTGTTTGTTAGGTACCTGTCTACAGTAATGTAGGTACACTATTGTTTGTTAGGTACCTGTCTACAGTAATGTAGGTACACTATTGTTTGTTAGGTACCTGTCTACAGTAATGTAGGTACACTATTGTTTGTTAGGTACCTTTCTACAGTAATGTAGGTACACTATTGTTTGTTAGGTACCTATCTACAGTAATGTAGGTACACTATTGTTTGTTAGGTACCTTTCTACAGTAATGTAGGTACACTATTGTTTGTTAGGTACCTGTCTACAGTAATGTAGGTACACTATTGTTTGTTAGGTACCTGTCTACAGTAATGTAGGTACACTATTGTTTGTTAGGTACCTGTCTACAGTAATGTAGGTACACTATTGTTTGTTAGGTACCTGTCTACAGTAATGTAGGTACACTATTGTTTGTTAGGTACCTTTCTACAGTAATGTAGGTACACTATTGTTTGTTAGGTACCTGTCTACAGTAATGTAGGTACACTATTGTTTGTTAGGTACCTGTCTACAGTAATGTAGGTACACTATTGTTTGTTAGGTACCTGTCTACAGTAATGTAGGTACACTATTGTTTGTTAGGTACCTGTCTACAGTAATGTAGGTACACTATTGTTTGTTAGGTACCTGTCTACAGTAATGTAGGTACACTATTGTTTGTTAGGTACCTGTCTACAGTAATGTAGGTACACTATTGTTTGTTAGGTACCTGTCTACAGTAATGTAGGTACACTATTGTTTGTTAGGTACCTGTCTACAGTAATGTAGGTACACTATTGTTTGTTAGGTACCTGTCTACAGTAATGTAGGTACACTATTGTTTGTTAGGTACCTGTCTACAGTAATGTAGGTACACTATTGTTTGTTAGGTACCTGTCTACAGTAATGTAGGTACACTATTGTTTGTTAGGTACCTGTCTACAGTAATGTAGGTACACTATTGTTTGTTAGGTACCTGTCTACAGTAATGTAGGTACACTATTGTTTGTTAGGTACCTGTCTACAGTAATGTAGGTACACTATTGTTTGTTAGGTACCTGTCTACAGTAATGTAGGTACACTATTGTTTGTTAGGTACCTGTCTACAGTAATGTAGGTACACTATTGTTTGTTAGGTACCTGTCTACAGTAATGTAGGTACACTATTGTTTGTTAGGTACCTGTCTACAGTAATGTAGGTACACTATTGTTTGTTAGGTACCTGTCTACAGTAATGTAGGTACACTATTGTTTGTTAGGTACCTATCTACAGTAATGTAGGTACACTATTGTTTGTTAGGTACCTGTCTACAGTAATGTAGGTACACTATTGTTTGTTAGGTACCTGTCTACAGTAATGTAGGTACACTATTGTTTGTTAGGTACCTGTCTACAGTAATGTAGGTACACTATTGTTTGTTAGGTACCTGTCTACAGTAATGTAGGTACACTATTGTTTGTTAGGTACCTATCTACAGTAATGTAGGTACACTATTGTTTGTTAGGTACCTGTCTACAGTAATGTAGGTACACTATTGTTTGTTAGGTACCTGTCTACAGTAATGTAGGTACACTATTGTTTGTTAGGTACCTGTCTACAGTAATGTAGGTACACTATTGTTTGTTAGGTACCTGTCTACAGTAATGTAGGTACACTATTGTTTGTTAGGTACCTGTCTACAGTAATGTAGGTACACTATTGTTTGTTAGGTACCTGTCTACAGTAATGTAGGTACACTATTGTTTGTTAGGTACCTGTCTACAGTAATGTAGGTACACTATTGTTTGTTAGGTACCTGTCTACAGTAATGTAGGTACACTATTGTTTGTTAGGTACCTGTCTACAGTAATGTAGGTACACTATTGTTTGTTAGGTACCTGTCTACAGTAATGTAGGTACACTATTGTTTGTTAGGTACCTGTCTACAGTAATGTAGGTACACTATTGTTTGTTAGGTACCTGTCTACAGTAATGTAGGTACACTATTGTTTGTTAGGTACCTGTCTACAGTAATGTAGGTACACTATTGTTTGTTAGGTACCTGTCTACAGTAATGTAGGTACACTATTGTTTGTTAGGTACCTATCTACAGTAATGTAGGTACACTATTGTTTGTTAGGTACCTATCTACAGTAATGTAGGTACACTATTGTTTGTTAGGTACCTGTCTACAGTAATGTAGGTACACTATTGTTTGTTAGGTACCTGTCTACAGTAATGTAGGTACACTATTGTTTGTTAGGTACCTGTCTACAGTAATGTAGGTACACTATTGTTTGTTAGGTACCTATCTACAGTAATGTAGGTACACTATTGTTTGTTAGGTACCTGTCTACAGTAATGTAGGTACACTATTGTTTGTTAGGTACCTGTCTACAGTAATGTAGGTACACTATTGTTTGTTAGGTACCTATCTACAGTAATGTAGGTACACTATTGTTTGTTAGGTACCTGTCTACAGTAATGTAGGTACACTATTGTTTGTTAGGTACCTGTCTACAGTAATGTAGGTACACTATTGTTTGTTAGGTACCTGTCTACAGTAATGTAGGTACACTATTGTTTGTTAGGTACCTGTCTACAGTAATGTAGGTACACTATTGTTTGTTAGGTACCTATCTACAGTAATGTAGGTACACTATTGTTTGTTAGGTACCTGTCTACAGTAATGTAGGTACACTATTGTTTGTTAGGTACCTGTCTACAGTAATGTAGGTACACTATTGTTTGTTAGGTACCTGTCTACAGTAATGTAGGTACACTATTGTTTGTTAGGTACCTGTCTACAGTAATGTAGGTAGGTACACTATTCGTTCGTTCGTATGAGTTAGTGGCCAACTACTAGTACATTATAAATATAATTCATATGTAGCTTATATGTATGTACTAAATTGTATTCTATTCCCATCTATCCTTGACTAAAATTTATGAGTAGGTTTTAATGTTTACTGGGGTGTACATAGCAAGCACTGTTCTACTGTTTACTGGGGTATACATACCAAACACTGTTCTACTGTTTACTGGGGTGTACATACCAAACACTGTTCTACTGTTTATTGGGGTGTACATAGCAAGCACTGTTCTACTGTTTATTGGGGTGTACATAGCAAACACTGTTGTACTGTTTATTGGGGCGTACATAGCAAGCAAGCAATGTTCTACTGTTTACTGGGGTGTACAAAGCAAGCTCTGTTCTACTGTTTATTGGGGTGTACATAGCAAGCACTGTTGTACTGTTTATTGGGGCGTACATAGCAAGCAAGCAATGTTCTACTGTTTACTGGGGTGTACAAAGCAAGCTCTGTTCTACTGTTTATTGGGGTGTACATAGCAAACACTGTTGTACTGTTTATTGGGGCGTACATAGCAAGCAAGCAATGTTCTACTGTTTACTGGGGTGTACAAAGCAAGCTCTGTTCTACTGTTTATTGGGGTGTACATAGCAAGCACTGTTGTACTGTTTATTGGGGTGTACATAGCAAGCACTGTTGTACTGTTTATTGGGGTGTACATAGCAAGCAAGCACTGTTCTACTGTTGGTCGGCGATCATGCCGCATTAATAACGAATCGGCCAGGGTGCGAGTGAAACATGTCAAAATCGGATGAGAAAGAGAAGGAGATGGAGAGAACAATAACGATTATCGGGAAAAGGAAATCGATAGAATGCACGATGCGATGACGGTCGGTAAGTAAACTTGGAAGG
Source organism: Gandaritis pyraliata (assembly GCA_947859175.1). Taxonomy (NCBI): domain Eukaryota; kingdom Metazoa; phylum Arthropoda; class Insecta; order Lepidoptera; family Geometridae; genus Gandaritis; species Gandaritis pyraliata. The sequence continues at coordinate 11,262,051 of OX401856.1, read as the reverse complement.
ACATGCAGATTATTGACCGGCTTCAACTGCAATACGTAGTCATCATCATCATCGCCATCGGACCACCCTTATGACAGCGCAAACCGGTCGTAAGCTTTACAAGGGTGTAATCGGTTCAACATTTGGAGCGGACAATGCACAAGCTTGGATCGCACACCGGCGCCGCGCCGGTCACAATGACACGGCACTGCACTACTCACTGCAGTCGTCTGCACCCACACCGCAGCGAGCCGTCGCCGCCGCGCGCTGCCTCTCTGTGTGGCGGACGGCACTCAGCTCATACATAGTGGTACTTGTACAAGTGAAGCGAGTGAAGCGAGACCAATAATACTTGTACCTTCGAAGGCGGGGTTGTTGTGGTGATGGTGCGTGGGCGGCTGCAGGTCCTGCCCCTCGAGCACTGCGACGAGGCACTGGTGGATGCAGATGTACTGCTGCTCCGTCTGCACCATCCAGACGCGCTCGCGGCGCATCGCGTGCACCATGCCGAACACGTCGAGCGTGTCCGCGCCGCGCGCCAGCTGCTGCAGCGCCGTGTCCAGCGTGATGAAGGTGCCGGAGCGGCCCACGCCGGCGCTGCAGTGCACCACCACGGGCCGCGCGTCCGCCGGCCAGCGCTCGCGGAACGCGCGCACGAACCGCGCCAGCGTCTCCGGCGGCTCCGGCACGCCGAAGTCGGGCCACGTCGTGAAGTGGAAGTGCTTCACGACGCGCTGCTCGCTGCCGCGCGACACCATCAGCTCCGTCACCTGCGCACCACGCCCACAACTAACTGCACCACAACCCAACACAACTACACCTACCTACACCTAGTGCGATGTCTTCTCATCGCTCGTTTACAATCACTTGCGAATTCGATTCAAAAATTGTAAAATTTCCGTTACTGTTTGGAAGTTACTTTAAAATTATATTAAAATGGCACATCCTACTAATATTATAAATGCGAAAGTTTAGATGTTTGGATGTTTGTGTTTCAATCACGTCGAAACTACTGAACCAACTTGATGAAACTTGGCATATATATATAGTTCGTAACCTGGATTGACACATAGGCTACTTTTTATCTCGAATAATTAACAGGATCTACAGGATAAAATGAAAAAAAAAAACGGGATTAGCAGCGCAAATTATTAGCAAGAGGATGATGTCACGTCATGTCACGTCAGTTTGACAGAGCGTAGTACTACCTCTTTGGTTTAACGACTAACGTTTGACATTCGAGTACGGATTCGGTGTGATGTCAAGTTTCTCAAAGTATCCGCTCGGTACACGCACAGATAATATAATACACAGATAATATAATGTACACGGAAACGGTACTCGCGTACGAAGTCGCGGGCAACTTGCTAGTGATGAATAAAAGTGTTATGAGGCGGGGGTGGGTGGTGGGTGGTGGGTGGTGGGTGATGGGTGGTGGTCTCACCGTCCAGTCGGGGTAGCGGCTCTCGTTGAGCGCGGTGACTGCGATGTCGCCGTAGTAGACTGGGCGCGTGTCGTACGGCCAGTAGCGGTCGCACTTCTCGCGGCCCTTCTCCACGCACCGCGTCAGCATCACGATGCCTCGCGCGCCGCTCTCCCAGCACATGCGCCAGAAGTCGTCGCGCGTCGAGTGCAGCGGCCCCTGCGCACACGCACGCTACACTACACTCTACTCTACACTACAGTACAGCACACGCTAGCTATTGTAGGTACCTGCGTGACTATGAACTCGCGCGGCGAGGCGGGTCCCGGCACGTAGTTGGCGTTGATGTAGTCGGAGCCCTCCTCGTCGTCGACGGGGCGCAGCTTGTAGCGCGAGTGGTCGTACGGCAGGATGTTGGTGAAGCGGTTCTTGGGCCGGTTCACGGGCAGGTCGGCGGCCGAGGTGGGCTGGTCGCGTCCCACGTGCTTCAGCTCCTCGAACTCCTCGCTGAAGCGGAAGTCGGAGTCGGCCGCCATCAGCCGGTAGTGCTCCAGGAAGTCGGCGACGCGCACCGGGCGCGAGGTGCGCGGCGCGGCGGCGGCGGGCGCGGCCCCGGCGGCGCGCCGGCGTCGACGGGCGCGCCGGCGCAGGCCTAGCGCCGCCGCCACGCCGCCCAGCGCCGCCGCCAGCCCCACGCCCACGCCTATCATCCAGCCCGTGTTGTCAACCTCTGAAACATGACACCGACCTGACGCTCGAGCTCGATCGAGTGCTATCGCCTTCCACTCCTGCTGCGGGCTGTACGCACTCGCTTAAGTGACAAAAAACATCAAATTTAGCACATGAGTGCCGAAAGCAACGATTTATCTATGGAACAACGAACCGATTAATTACATTATAATAGAACCGAGTCTTTTTACTCAAAGAGCCAAAATAAACATCAACTTGTCTTCTTTTCGATAAAATAAAACGTTGAGCTAAGAGAGCAACGTGCAAATATCTAGTAATCGAACGATTACTAGATAACGATATCAGTTGTGTAATTAGCATGGATTGCATGGACCCTCAGTGCCTCGTCACGTGGCTGGCCACTTCAACTCCACTATTGCACCTTACTAGTTGGTTGCGTAGTAGTGTTTGTAGGATGCGTATGCGCAGGTAGGCGTTAGATTAGATTAGATACCTGTGTGCACGATGGCGTACTGCGTGTCGGTGTACTTGTCTGGCGCGGTGAAGGCGCGCAGCTTCACGTAGTACTGCGTGTTGGGCTTCAGCGGGCCGTTGCAGTAGCGGCGCGACACCGCCGGCGCCGGCGCACCCTCGCACCGCTCCGCGCCCACGGTGAACTCCTCCACAGAGGACGCACGGAACGGGTAGTACGGCTCCGTCACCTGCGCCAACAACATACTTATACTACAATATACCAACATCATATACTAAACAAATGTTTTAAATTCAACCAACAAATGGCGCTAAGTAAGAGAGGCAAAATAGCAAGCGCCTTTTAGTTTTAGCTACATTGTTTACAGTTTTAGCCCCTTGCGGCGTGTAACAGGGCGAGGGCGAGGGTGCGATGCAAGGCAAGGGTGGTGTGCTCACTTGATAGGGCGGCCACACGGAGAGTCGCTGCACGTCGCGCCACGACGGCATGCGCTGCGGGCTCGGCGAGCTGGCCGTCGGCGCCGGCTCCTCGGCCACCACCAGCGTGTACGAGGTCACGTTGCCGTTCGCCTGCGAGAAGTAGTCGGACCTGAAGCGCACGGCGACCGTGGTGGGCGTGGCGTGCGCCGGCGCCGGCAGCGCCGAGGGCGCGGGCCGCGGCGGCGCGCCGATCGCCATGTGCTGCGTGACGCGCGCCGCCGCGCCCGCGCCGCCAGCCGTCTCGCCGCGCAGCGCGAACTCGTACGTGCCGCCCGGCGCCAGGCCCGACACCGCGCCCGACCGAGCTGCAACATCGCACACGTCACACACAGCCGCACCAACACTCCACTGCACTGCACTTGGTGCGCGTACGTACCGTCCGGTGGAAACTCGATTGTGCGCACGTTGTCCGGCTCATTGGTGGGCCAGTACTCGAGCAGGAAGCGCGTCAGCACGCCGTTGGCGTCGGCGGCGGGCAGCTCCCACAGGAAGGCGACGCGCGACGGCGCCACGTCCTGCGGACGGAAGGCGCGGGGCGCGGGGGGCGCCGCCTGCGCAGTGCCCACGCCCACAGACACAGCGCGCGACACTGTGCGCAGTGCGCCCGCGCCGCCAGCGCGCACCTACACGCACACACACACACATTTCATTTTGTTTGTACACAGCTTATTAAATTACAGTACAACCAGTGGACGTAGGTGTAGAACGAAAGAACATAAAACAGTTAATTAATGTAATGGAAAATAGATTTAAACTTGGTGCTTCTCCATAAATGGTACGCAAGGACCAGAATATTTGTCAGAAGTGGGATTCGAACCCATGCCCACAGAAGTGGAGTGCGAGCTGACCGCAGCGCCTTAGACCGTTTGGCCATCCTGCCCGGACACTTTGTGGTTTGTCTGAACAGATGCATGAGTAGAGTAGAGTAGAGTAGAGTAGAGTCGAGTACTGACCACAACAGTGAAGGTGTAGAGGGTGTGCGGACGCAGGTCGGCGAGCGTGATCTCCCTGGCGGTGGTGAGGTGCGTCTGCAGCGTGTCCTTGGCGGCCAGGTACTGCACCTCGTAGTCTGAGAAGACGCCGGCCGGGCGCGGCCACGCCAGCGCCACGCGCCGCGCCTCCACGCGCGTCGCGTTCAGCCACGCCACCGCGCGCGGGTCTGCGCGCAAACACCACACGCGCACGCGCACGCTCATTTACTACATCAGTGCGCCATCACACCTCGGTGTGTTCATGCGAACCAAGCTATCAGGTAAGCATAGCAGCGTGCAGCGTGCAGCAAGTGAGCCAACTCACAAAACAAATGCTCCTTCAATCAGAAACGAGTTTGTAAAGCGAGTGTTCGTATTGAAGGTGCCTTACCGTTGATTGAACTATGCCACACCATGGAGCCGTCACACCATGGACCCGTCACACCATGGACCCTTCACACCATGGACCCTTCACACCATGGACCCTTCACACCATGGACCCTTCACACCATGGACCCGTCACACCATGGACCCTTCACCCGCGGGTAGTTACCGAGTACTGCGACATTAGTGGTACTTACCGCTCGAAGAATGCGACAGTGTTAAGCAGGATCTTGAAGAAAATAAATACAATTACACACCCCACCACCACCCCGCAATTACCCTGCCTCGACACAACACGGTGCATCCCCACCACCACCCCGCAATTACCCTGCCTCGACACAACACAACACGGTGCAACACAGTACAAGCGGTTAGTCTTAACTTGTTCTAGGAGAACCACCTTTTTACTATTTAACTACAACCCATACAAAATAGCATTTGGGAATCGTTAGCGGGTTTAGTTTAGAGTACTAAGTTAAAGTTAGAGTTAGAGGAGGAACTCAACCCAAACAGTTAGTTAGACCATCGAATAGTGTAATACATTCTACTCGTGATTATTCAAAGAATGATTAGTCGGTACGTGTCTAATATGAATTAGCGTGCGCCGAGTGCTGTGCACCGTGGCGCTCCAGTCTCCAGTGAGTACTTACAGAGCCGCGCCTGCCTCGTGACGGGGTGCGAGGTCACGTTGTGCGAGACAGTCCACATGGTGACGTTGTACAGCGCGCCGGGCACCAGGCCGGGGAACAGCACGCGGCGCGCCGCCTCCTCCCGCGCGCCCCGCACCGCCTCCTGCACGCCCCCTCCCGCGCCACCCGCACCGCCACCAGCCTCCGCCGGGATCGGCTCGCCCGGCTCCAGTCGGAACCGGTACGAATCGAAGCGGGTCGCGCTCTCGGGGGTCGGGGTGTACGTCACCTGAAGCAGCACACACAGTATCATTACTCGGGCCTAGCACGCACAGTATCATTACTCGGGCCTAGCACGCACAGTATCATTACTCGGGCCTAGCACGCACAGTATCATTACTCGGGCCTAGCACGCACAGTATCATTACTCGGGCCTAGCACACACACTAGCCGCTGCTCGCGGAATGTGCTCACCAGGATGCTGGGCAACGTTTCGTTATTGTCGTCTCCCTCGCCGTTGTCGGCTTCGTTCACGATGGTCATCTCGGATTGGATCAGCGGTCCTGGAACGGAACGAGCACTCGTTACTCGATGCACATCACATCACCTTGCGTTGCGTTGCGTTGCGTTCGCGATGCAAGCGAGGGCCTCTCACTCAGCGGCCTTACTTCGACACTCCTCAAATGCACTTGTTACTTGTTCAGACACATTTTATAGCCGTAGTACAATCGATCGAACACCAATCTGAGGAAGAGACAGTCGACTGTTTCAGACTGACTCTGAGGAAGAGACAGACGACTGTTTCAGACTGACTCTGAGGAAGAGACAGACGACTGTTTCAGACTGACTCTGAGGAAGAGACAGACGACTGTTTCAGACTGACTCTGAGGAAGAGACAGTCCACTGTTTTGGACTGAATTTGAGGAAGAGACAGTCCACTGTTTTGGACTGAATTTGAGGAAGAGACAGTCCACTGTTTTGGACTGAATTTGAGGAAGAGACAGTCCACTGTTTTGGACTGAATTTGAGGAAGAGACAGTCCACTGTTTTGGACTGAATTTGAGGAAGAGACAATCCACTGTTTCGGACTGAATTTGAGGAAGAGAAAGTCCTCTGTTTTAGACTGAATCACAGATTCTTACGCTATATTTGTACAGTCTATCAAACTAAATGTAGACTGCATTGCATACCTTACCCTGAGTTACAAGTGTTGATATTGCAGGGGGTTGATGGAGAATACTAACTGGTTCTGGTGTCCATGGTGAAGAGGTCGCTGGTGAGGTTGTAGGAGTGCGCGGCGATGGAGATGGAGTACCCCACGCCGGGCTCCAGCGCGCCCAGCAACACACGCGCCGTGCCCGCACCCGCACCCGCACTCGGCGCCTCCACGCTTATCGTCCGCACCGACCCTGACTCGCCCTGATCGTAACACAATCCAACTCAACAATCTTTTATTTAATAAAAGCACTAGGATGCCTTGCCCCGGCGCCGCGTGCGCGCGATGCACATAGAGAGAGCAGCACGCGAGCGCGTCGCGGCGGTGCTGTACGTACGTGTTCCGGATCGCGGGGCCAGAGCCGCACGGAGTAGTCGTCCACGCGGCCCGTGCCGCGCGGCCACTCCAGCGTCAGGTTGCGCGTGTCCACCAGCTGCGCCACGTTCGACACCGGGTTCGGACCTGCACACGTGCGCATCGTGTTACACGTGCAGTGGTGGCCGTGCAGTGCACTGCTGGCTGCTGCGCGCTGCATACTCACGCACGGTGTGCTCCACGGTGAGCGGCTGGCGGCTCGGCACGCTGGCGGCGCCGTCCGCCGCCTCGCTCATCGTGTCCAGCTCGATCACGTACCGCTCGCCGTGCGTCAGGTTACTGATCTGTAACACACACAGTACTTACAGTCCGCGCTGCGCGCTGCGTGCTGCGCGGGAACTAAGCACGCTGGCGAGTGATACCTCGGCTTGCGTCTGCGTGGCCGCGAAGGGCGGCAGCGTGGTCCAGGCGGCGGCGTGCTCGGTGCGGTACCGCAGCGTGTAGCTGCCGAGCGCGCCCGCGTCCCGCGCCGGCCCCGTCCACGCCACGCGCGCGCTGTTCGACGTGGTGCGCGACACCGTCAGCGACACCGCCGGCAGGGGGCCTGCAACGCACACCCGCGTTACCACCGGCTCCTTTCAATATATATATATATAGGTGGGACGTTGTACTGACAGACGGGCTGGTAGAGCGTGTGGTTCTCGCTCAGCAGGCCGTGGCTGCGCGCCGCCAGCTGCAGCTCGTACACGGCGCCCGGGAACAGCGCGCCCAGCTCCGCGTGCGTCTCCGCCGTCTCCACCTGCACACCACAAGGCATTGCAGTGTCTGCACACGGGCACGCACGCACACACCCGCACACGCACCGTGAGGTAGTCGTCGGTCGGCCGCCTGCGGTACCGCAGCGAGTAGAGGTCCTGCCGCGAGGTGACGTCACTGCGCCACGCCAGTCGCAGCGAGCGCTCGCCCGCCTCCGCGCTCTCCACCAGCGGCGCCAGCGGCCGCGTCGCCGCCCACAGCGAGGTGGCGTTGGAGCGCACGCCGCGGGACACTCCGGACACCGACACCTGCACACCACAATCATGCACGCGTGTAGTAAGTAGCGCGGTGCTCAGCACGGCACGGCACGGCACGGCACGGCACTCACTGTGTAGTTCCGTCCGGGCAGCAGCGCGTCGAGCGTGAGGTCGGGCGCGAGCGCGGTGAGCGCGGAGGCGTCCTCCCCGCCGGGGCCCGCGTCGCGGTACTCGACGCGGAACTCGTCCTGCACGCTGCCGTCGGCGGCGCGCCAGCGCAGGCGCAGCGCGCGCGGCCCCGTGCGCACGTACCGCAGCCCCTCCACCGGGAGCGGCTTCAGGGTCAGCTCGGTGGCGGCCGGCCAGGACGTCACCTGCAACACGCCCGCACTCTGGACTGCGCTGCGGAGCTGGTGATGCTCCTCAGTAGAGATGGCATACCTTCCCGGACATGGTCTTGACGGTGACGGTGTAGTGCGCGCCGGGCTCCAGCGCGTCGAAGAGGCAGTGCGGCGGCTCCTGGCGCGCGCGCACCACCGGCGTGAGGCGCCGCGACTCGCCGCTCACTGACACTTGGTACTTCTCGAACTCGCTGCAACCACCACAATGTCCACAATGCACAACATTCTATTCTGTTGCATGCTTCGATCAAATAACTCTAGCGGCATGCCGCAAGGGAAGGAACGTGCTAGAACTAACATGTAAGGAGTAATAGTACTAGTACTAGTAGTTAGTTGTAACTAGAATCGAACGGTGATTCCGACGTAATTATGAAACATGGTCAATCACATTCGTCGGTGCCAAAACGTTGGTTGCTTCCGTGTGTCGATTGTTGCAAGTTTAATGAAATAAGAAAAGGCTGCACGAAATAAAAGTAATGTTGGAGCGGTTGGCTCACGCGCACGCGCACGCGCACGCGCAGGCGACTGTACCTTTCATCTTGTGGCGGCAACCAGTCGACTCGGAACGAGGTCTCTGTGAGGTAGCGGTGCGGCGCGGTGACGTTGCGGGGCCGCAGCGGCACGGTGCGGTACTGCGCCGTGGTGGGCGCCGAGATCTCCGGCTCGGAGACTGTCTGCACGGAGATGTTGTACGCGCGGCCCGGCACCAGGCCCTTGAAGGCGGCCTGCGCCGGCCCCGGCGGCTCGCCCTCCTTCTCCACGTACAGCTCCGAGTCCCGCGCGTCCGCCGGCACTATGGACACCTGCACCACACGCAACGCGCATCACTCTAACGGCACGCAAGCGACAGATAGCGCCATCATCAATCCCGTCCGTCACTGCACTGCACTAGCCGCCGGCGCCGGCGCCGGACAGCTTCGCAATTCGCAACAATCTATTTTTCCAAATCACATTTCGCAACATTGAGTTTCTTTGAATAAATGTCACAATAAAATACGCCGCAGGAAAGTATCGTGGTGACTAATTCGAATGTGGTTTCAAGTCACCTATCAATCTTATCCGTGCCCAAAGTCAACATTTAATTCACTCATCAATCCTATCCTACTAATATTATAAACTAGTAGTTACCCGCGACTTCGTACGTGTCTACAGTTTCCGTGTACATTATATTATCTGTGCGTGTACCGAAAATACTTTGAGAAACTTGACATTACACCTCATTACACCGAACTCGTACCTACTGGAATGTCAAACGCTAGTTGTTATAGACCAAAGAGGTAGTACTACGCCCTGTCAAACTGACGTGACATGACATGACAATGAAATCCTCTTGCCAATTGGCGCTGCTAATCCTTTTCGTTCATTTTATCCTGTAGATCCTGTTAATTATTCGGGATAAAAAGTAGCCTATGTGTCAATCCAGATTACGAACTATATATATGCCAAGATTCATCCAAGTTGGTTCAGTAGTTTCGACGTGATTGAAACACAAACATCCAAATTGACACATAGGCTACTTTTTATCCCGAATAATTAACAGGATCTACAGGATAAAATGAACGAAAAGGATTAGCAGCGCCAATTGGCAAGAGGATTTCATTGTCATGACATTTCACGTCAGTTTGACAGGGCGTAGTACTACCTCTTTGGTCTAACGACTAGCGTTTGACATTCCAGTACGAGTTCGGTGTAATGTCAAGTTTCTCAAAGTATCCGCTCGGTACACGCCCAGATAATAATAATACACAGATAATATAATGTACACGGAAACTGTAGACGCGTACGAAGTCGCGGGTAACTGCTAGTTATAATTATGTCGTGTTTTTGATAGATCACGCAATGGCAAAGTAAATGCAGACCACATTCGTCGTAGTGTAGGTATGTGTTGCAATGCAATGCAATGCAATGCAATGCGATGTTACCTTGTAATGCGTGTAGAAGCCGGGCGGGTAAGGCGGCTGCCACAGCACCAGTAGCGTCGTCTCGTTTCGGAACCACACGATGAACTTGCCAGGAGTGTTCGGCTCTACAAACAGAACCGTGCTTCGCTTACCACACAACACAACACAACACCTACTTCTCATACGTACAGTACCTACCTACAACTGTCGCCCGTGAGAAGAGACCTACTCATTCTACTAACTACGATAACTTTACTTTATTTGCTACAAACAAGCACGTGCTTCAGTGATCCATGAATGAATTACTCGTACAGTACGCACAACGGATTTTTATCCTTCTGAAGTTAGGTGCAAGTGCAACAAACGATTGCGCATGTAGGTACTGATCTGCGCCGATACTTCAGAGGGACTAAGATCCGTTGTGATTGTGACTAACAGTACTTATACTTACTGTACGCATGTTTATATTAAACTACAACTAATTTGTAATGTGAAAAAATAATAGGCATGCTGCATGTCAACATTGAACAGTAAATATGTAAATGGCAATAAACAATAAAGTGTATTCCTGCGAGAGTTAGCGACATACCGCACAAAAGCCGGTGCGGTACTAATATTGTAAAACATTCAATACATTTTATCCACAAACACTACATTTGTTAGAGCATATTTGCCACCTATTTTTAAGGTTTCCAAAAAGTATAAAATGAATGCATAGGTAAGAGATTAGATTAGAAAATTCTTTATTGCACATATAAAAACAGTACAGAGGCGGGCTTAATGCGACTCTTTGAGAGAGATGAGACTCTAGTGTCTACTCAATCATAACATAATGTTATTCAGTACATGTCATGTCATGTCAGGCGTGGCGTGGCGTGGCGTGGCGTGGCGTGGCGTGACACTCGCAGCGATACATTATGTATTCCCTGCATTTGTACTTAGGTCAGGCATTTTATGAATTTTCTAGATTAAATATAATTTCCGAGCATTCAGTTAATTTTTTTTCAATATAACTCAAAAAGTGCACAAAATTAGCAACAGGTGTTTTTGAAGAAAATGTGCCACATAGTACCCTTAACGTACCATAGAAGTCCCAGAACGAAACAAGCAAGCTACCAGCGTTTAAAGGTGGGTTTCCATACATTGAAATCAGTTTTATGCCATTAACTCGTGAACTATAAGACCAGGCGCAAAGTACAATAGAATAACTTTTGCTTAGTTTTGATAAGGCAATCGAATGGCATAATCCAATTTTTTAAATGATGACTTTGATTCCTATGTCCGACCCTTTGTATGGAGTCGATCCACTGTGCGCTGCTGCGCTGCCTACACCTCTTATTATTTTTAGTGCAAGAAGCTGTTGACGTCACCGTGCGTGGCCCTCGCCTCGCAGCACCACTCTTTATTACACGACGCGTACTATGTATGTATGTATGGTACTCAGGGTCGAGAAGTATATCTACAGAGAGGAGACGCAACAAATGTCGGCCAACATGGGGAAAACAAAGCTTTCTACGAAGAGACATACAGCTACACTACACTACACTACACTACACATGTCATGTCATGGTCTCCAGCATGAGATGGAAAGCTGTGCGTTAGATGACGTCAGTCCTAGGTATTATTACCTAAGTGATGAGTTCAATTACTGCATGTTTGCTAAATATCCATTAACTAATCTAATAGGAAATGTCTTAACTACATTTCAAAACTAATTTACACTCTAGTAGGTATATAACTCTAATATGCCTAAGGTAAATAGTGAAAAGGCATGCAGCTCACCGACAGTCCCCGACTCCTGCGCAAGTCGTAAAGAAATGCACACATTAGCTATACTAATACAATACAGGAGAAGTGTTCCTCCTTATCAATTACACTACACCTACCTACCTTAACGGAACGGAACAAATGTTACAAATAGTAATCATGTAGGTAAGCATTTAGCTGCCTGCTATGTGCTTTACACTGATCTATTGGAACGAAAACCATGAACACAATCTACAACATTATTAATAGGTAGGTACTAGCGAGTAAGTAGTAGTTGGTATCAAGTACCAACTCCAACCAAGTCGGAGCGTACTACGAACAGGGATAAATACAAGTAGTAAGCGCTGCGCGGAACAAGCCTGCGCCTGCGCCGCGCACAATACTAATAAGTAGGTGGACAGCGACGCGACGCGTGCTGAATCGCCGCCATCATCTCCCATCGCTATACCTTTCCTATCCATCTACGATTCCTTTGTGACACTAACAAAGAGATCTTACATGCTAAGTTGTCGGAAGATATACTCGGAGGTTTTGCGCAGATTCCTAGCACGATTACCTAAACGTTCCTCCTCTAGAGCGATCTCGATAATGTAAGGCAAATAATAAAACAATGATTTTCCGCAGTTTGACAGAGTCTTATTGAAACGCGACTAATCCGACCAATTCGTGGATTGTACAGTCGGCGACACATAAACCTAACAACGGTTCGAACTTGAACTATTATAATTTGAATGTTGCGAATCAGGGATCGCAATAGGTGTAGTGTAGGCGCGTGGCGCGCAAACAGCGAGTCTCAAATAAAAACATATCGTCCCTCTCGCATGATTCGCAACATTCAAATTATAATAGTTCAAATTCAAAGTTCGAACCGTTGATAGATTGATGTGTAGCCGACTGTATCTACGAGTGCTATTTCAGATTCAGAATGAAGCTGATTGTGAGGCTGCGCACGCAGCATACCTTGTGTTGTGTGGCTACACGACACTACACTACAAGGCCGCACTAGAGGAAATAATAGCAAGTTATCAGATTTAGGATGGCTGTTGGTTAGCGGACATGTAACGGTGGTTGTGTTGTGTTGTGTTGTGATGGACTCACTGGTGGTGAAGTTCCTGGATGCGTAGGCGGCGCTCTCCTTGTCGTGCAGCAACGTGAAGGCGTGCAGCTGGTAGGTGGCGCCGGGCGCCAGCTCGCGCAGCGCGTGCGTCCAGTTGCCGCCCGCTCCCGCTCCCGCGCCCGCTCCCGCGCCCGCGCCCGCGCCCGCCTCCACCGTGATGTTCCGTTCCGCCACTTCAGCGCGTTCCGTGAGCGCTATAACCTGCCACAAACAGTCCGCGTATGAGCGATCCCGCACACGACATCACCAATCTTCTCTGTAACGCACCTTCTTGTAGCATGAGTTAACAACTTTATTATTGTTTTTTTACAACTAAATGATGGAGCAAGCCGATGGCCCACCTGATGTTAAGTGGTAACCACACCACTGCCTATAGCGAGTGATGTCACATGGATCGTGTTTAGGTAAGCAACACACCGCACCGGTTGCGTTGCGTTGCGGTGCGGTTGCGTTGCGGGCATGGGGCCGGTGCCGATGGGTTAGTGAGCGGAGGTTGCTCGGAAGCTGGTCACGGGGCGGCCGTTATTTTACAAGAGTGGAGTACTTACAAGTCATTTAAAAAAAACACCGACCAATTGTAAAAACGACAAGGAGTGTTTTCATTTATTATTTTTAAATATTATTTGGAATTGGCATTTTATTTGGATTGCACGTTTGAAATGAGTTCGTGATAAATAACCTGAAATAACTATGATGTATGAATAATGTGGAGTACCGAGGCCCTCCGGGTCTTCACAAGTCTTGCAGGGCGTCTAGTGTATGCGACGCGTGACCCGAGGACTGGTGAGTATCTGGGCCAGTGCATCAGCATTGCTATTCAGCGCGGCAATGCAGCCAGTGTCGCGGGCACGCGCCCCGATTGCTACTGAATTGGATCAGTTGAGCTATCTATAAATCGTTTGCAACGGTGTGTAGATAGCTCAACTGCTTCATGTGTATTTTGTACATATTATTAATATTGTAAATACTGTATTAGTCGTAATTTTCTTTTTGAATATATATTTTTTATGATATAAAAAAAATGAATAATGTTATGAATAGCAATATGTATATCCGGCAAGGTCGCGTCAAGGTCACGCGCGCGACTTATCACCTTATCTTATAGCTTGCAAGAGTCAGCTTCATGCGGTTTCATTAATAAAGGCAGGTATTCGATCGAACAACGAGTACATACATAAATACCTAAGTATGTAGAGTATTTTGAGAATACAATTGGGTACCTACTCGTATTCCGAACGAGCGGGCGGCGGCGGCGCTGGTGTGGAATAAGTAGACATTCATAGAGGTTTAGCATCGACCCCATTCTTGTCCAGAATAAGGCTATTCGATGTAAAACAACTCTAGTAGATAAAGCGGATAGTTGAATTTTAGGTGTATGAGGTAATCAGTAGCCACTAGCCAGCGAGGTACCGGTCCCAAGCGAAGGCATGGCACCGTGCCATCGCCTCCTGCTGCTTACATTACTTCATCTGCATCATCTCTTCACAAGTTCACATGATATTATTCCGAAATGAACAAGTGTGACATGCTTTGCTTTTCATACACCTATTATATTATTGTACCTACCTATGCATAATTATGTATGTACTAGGTATAGTATGGTAATACATAGGTATGCACATGGACGTTGCGCTTTACTGAGCGTGGTTAGAGCACGTACGCGGTCGTGACGACCTAATGTTTAGTGCATTCATAGTAGGTAGGTACTTATTCAATAAGATGTAAACGTGTTTTGAACCGGTTTCAATATTGACAGCGAAGTGGCGCAATACACAAAAGCCAAGGTTGTTCAGTGAAGATTTAGGAATAGATGGAAACGCAAAGCTTGCAGTGTATTTGCAAGTTCTGCAAATGGCTTTGGCTCTTGCTGCGGGGATCAGCAGTGGAGCATGTTACCTTGAATCGGAAGCCTGTGTAGTCGCCGTGCGCAGGCGGCGACCAGCCGATGGTGGCCTGCTTGTTGCGACCCAGCGCCACCGTCAGGTTGGTCGGCGGCTCGGGGGCTGCACACACACATCCACAACATGTTATATTATCATAATTATTATCTGAATCAAATATTATCTGTGTCAAAAGGAGACGGGGCACTGCGCTGGTCTGTCGCGTGTCATGTAACGACAACCACACACCAACAACAACATGCACTCCTCAACTCACACTCGCGACTACTCTACACATGAACCGGAAGAGTCGACTGCTACAATAATCCCCCACCAAGAACAGTATATTGTGAGCTCTTCAATCTCTCCTCATACATAGCCTTCCTGTAAAAGGAAAGAAGTAGTGGAAGTGAGTGAGTGGTGCAAACATTCACCTGTGATGATGGTCTGGTTCCAGGTGAGCAGATCGGCGAAGGTTGTGTTGGAGTAGTAGAGCATGAAGTGGTACTTGGTGCCGGGCAGGCCCTGCGCAACACAAACACTTTAAGATATCTTCATTTTTAAATGAATCTTTGGCGTTTTTCAGAGAAACTGAAACTCTTTTAACAATCTTGATTTATTGAAAAGTTGTTAGTTCATAGCGAACTCGCTTTTTGCAGCAATGAGGAAAGCTGTAAACTACAATAATATTATTAAGTAAAATACCAGAATAAAAGTTACCTAGTTCATAGGAAACAAAATAATATCCTTTTTTTTAAAGAATAAATTAAATAGTTTGAAAAACCAACTTCAATTCAACTACCGGCTTCATCTTGATGATGATGATGGCAGTTCATTGGGAATATTTTAGTGACCGTAAACATCACAAAAAAATCACAGAAAAGCAAAATACGCAATTTCGTGCACATGGATGGCATATTTTTTTTCAGTTATTGTTATTTATTTACTGAATCAATTGTGATGAAAATTGAATGGGACTAACCTGGAAGTACATCCCTTTAGACAAAAAAAAACTGGACAAGACGCAAGTTTTATTTGCGCATGCTAGTGTTCCGAAAGATTCGCTTTACAACCAGCTCTCCACTTTACCAATGTAATGTAATACCAAAACAAGCTCCCATTTGTAGGACTTTTAATAAGGATACGGTTCAGGATAGGCTGGACATGTACCTAATCATTGTAGTTTTTATTTAATTTCCCGAATTCAGTTAACTTTTAGAAGTTGCCTATAGTTTTCCTTTCATGAGACTATTATGGTACAAGTTTTCTGAAAAAATCACCCATTTTTGCGGGGTACTTTACGAGAAACCCGTCTGGAATAAAATATTTCGCACTAAATAATTTTTTAAACTCTCTAGCTTCTACGGTTCAGCTCTGGTAGCGTGTGACAGACAGATGGACAGACGGACACCAGAGTGAGGCCATAAGTGTTCTGTTTTTCCAAAACTGGATCGGAACACTAAAAAGAATTTTTCAGATTGGTTCATAAATGACGTAGTTCTGAGGAAATAAACAAAAAAAAATACAACTAAATTGAGAACCTCCTGCACATAACTGCACAAAATGAAATTCATTGGTAGCCAGTACTGCGTGAGTGCAGTACTAATTTACTAATTTTGCTTCAAACCCTACACATAATATCTTTTAGCCTACCTATCTCACAAAAGGAAGGAGAAAACAGTTGTATGTGAGGTTGTAGTTGCACAGTACAAACCTGGAAGTTGATGGTGGATTGGCGCGCGGGCACCGTGAAGTTGGGCGCGGGCGAGCCTTGCGGCGGGCGGTAGTCGAGCCGGTAGCGGCCGCCATCCGCCGCCGCCGCGCCCGACCCCGGGATCTCGATCACCAGGTCCGCACAGCCCACCACGTGACACGACAGCTCTATCTATCAATGCAACATTCTATCTAATGATACTTACACACATACACTAATACACACTCATTCATATAACATGTCACATTTTACTTTCATTGTTTATCCTAAACTAGCGGTGAGATGAGGCCACAAGAAATGGGATATGAGCAGGGCTGATGAGCGAACCAACAACATTACTATTTATTATAGGATGAAAATGAAAAATATTTATTTACAACAAAACAATGTCTTTGTTATATCCCTAGTGCACAATAACATTGTAGGTACAGCCACACAGAAACTATGAACAAGAAAACTAATGTTTGGGATCCAGCACGTTTCCTTTTAATACTTTTTCCCTCATTATTTTAAGGTTGTCCTGAATATACTTCTTTTAGCCACTTTGTATTGATTGGTTTTTCTACCAGGGCTCTACCCAATATGTTAACATGAGCCATACAAAAACCCACTAATGAGTTTCCACTCATTGCTACCTTTATGATTAAACTCTCAACCAGTAGGCATTGTAAACAATAACAATAGAGTGGATCAGGATCAGGGTAGGAGAGGCTGTGCAGAAGGATCAGGCACTCACCGCGAGCGAGGCGAGCGCCAGCGCCAGGGCCGCGGCGCGCCGCCTACCGCCCGTCGCTTGCACAACCGACCTCTTCCACATCATTGAAGGCGACTCTCTGATTTCACGACACTTTCTCTCACAAACGACACATAAACCCGAATCGTTTCGATGGTAGCATGGTTCGCACACATTGGCACTGTCAACGATCATATCATCATAATAAAGATTGCATTGACTCCGTAATGAAGCGCACGACATTTATTTTATAACATTGGTTATTGGGTAACCTACCTACATACACATTACACACCACAAACTTTAGCGGTTATTACATTACACAATCTCAAGCACGCTAACTAGCATCAAGCGTAGTGTAATAAGGGAAAGACAGGTAGACTGACTTGCTAGTCTGCTCCAAGCACGGACTTGTTAGCCTGACTTGATATTGCATGGTGTAATAAGAGTAAGACAGTAAGACCGTTCAGTCAGCGTCCGGCAGCCGCAGAGGAGGGTCGTGTCTCGCGGTGCCGTACCTACACAATGCCATGCGAACGATCGAACGAACAAAACGAGAGGTGATCTTCGATATTATCGATATCTATCATGACATGCCATATTTATGGGAGAAAAATCATACAGATATATGACTAAAATATGGGTGAAAGAGTATGATTCGCTCATATTTTTATCTCTTATTTCTTAAATTTTGTTGAAATAGTCGCGGTAAGAGCTACCGCCATTTTCCGTCATTTCGAAAGATTTTTCAAGACGCCCGTCAACGACGACGTCCGCCTTTCGAATGAGTAAGCATGCGATATCTAGCGCAGTGTAATAGCAAGCCAGTCTAGGTAGATTCTAAGCACGGACTAGTTAGCGTGCTTGAGATTGTTTAATGTAATAACCGCTTTTACACACTCATTTCGTTTCGTGCTCGCTCATTTCATTTCAGTTCAAAAAATGGAATGAATGAAGATTTTTTTTTAATTTAATTCTGGCGCTGGATGCAAGTCCTTTTGCCAAGTCCTTTTTTTTACATAGAATTTATACTGTACACGTCATCGTTTCGTTCGTCATACACGTTAAATAGTATCGACTCAGTATCGAATATTGATGAGAGGTACTACTAGTAGTAGTATCGAAATGATAGGTATCGATATCATATAAATGAGTACTGTTACTTGGTAGTATCGATTCATCCCTACGCTACGCCTCACGCTTCACTCATTCAGTGCTGCCAGATACACTGTAATTACAGCAGATCTACTGTATTTTCCCACGATCTTCCACGAGTTTTCAAACCTATATTAGTACATTTATATTGTAAATTGGTTTCGTATGCAACGCATTACGAATTTGTTTGGCTCGTTCAAGACAATAAATAACACAAAAGACGTCGACCATAAGAGGCAACAAGCGCAAAAAACCATTCGACGTAACAGCCACCAGTTGTGTTAGTTTTAAATAAACTGAGAAAATGATACAGGGATAAAGTCTACAAAAATAAACGCCTCTCGAGCTAAATGATAGTGACAGTCATTGATTAGTGGTTAGTTAGTTATTTAGAATGTCCATTTTAGTTTAAAGTTAAATAATAACAGTTTCTTGAGATCTACTGTAAAATTCACCGTATTTTTTTTTAACTTCTACTGTAATTTTGGAGAAATTATTTTGGAGAATGGAGAAATTATAAGCTTTATAAGGTTTGCAGATGACATAGCAGCTGTTGCTAATACTCAGAATGACTTACAAACACTGCTAAACATAATGGATACTATCTTCAAAGATTGCTCTCTCAAAATTAATATTAACAAAACGAAAACATTAGTTACATCCAAAACAGAAGACACCACAACAAACACAATAACATTAGATAACATCAGAATAGAGAGAGTTAACACCTTCAGATACTTAGGAAGCCTTATAACAACAGACTCAAGATGCACACCAGATATTCGATCCAGAATAGCAATAGCAAAACAGACATTTAATAACAAAAGACATATTTTCACTTCAAAAATTTCAAAAACAATTAAGAAAAAATTTATTAAAACATACGTTTGGAGCATAGCCCTGTATGGGTGTGAGACATGGACAATGACACAAAAAGATAGAGAGTATTTAGAAGCATTTGAAATGTGGTGTTGGAGGAGAATGGAAAGGATTAGCTGGACAGAGAAAGTAACTAACATAGAAGTACTAAGTAGAGTAAGCGAGGAGAGAGCCCTTATAAAAGTTGTTGAGAACAGGAGAGGAAAGATGATTGGACACCTTATACGACATGACAGTTTAATCAGAAATATCATTGAAGGGAAGGTAGAAGGAAAGAGAGGAAGAGGAAGACCGCGTATTAGCTACATGAGCCAAGTGAAGGCGAAGATAGATGTCATCCTACTAATATTATAAATGCGAAAGTTTAGATGTTTGGATGTTTAGATGTTTGTGTTTCAATCACGTCAAAACCACTGAACCAACTTGGATGAAACTTGGCATATATATAGTTCGTAACCTGGATTGACATATAGGCTACTTTTTATCCCGAATAATTAACAGGATCTACAGGATAAAATGAACGAAAAGGATTAGCAGCGCCAATTGGCAAGAGGATTTCATTGTCATGTCATGTCACGTCAGTTTGACAGGGCGTACTACTACCTCTTTGGTCTAACAACAGCGTTTGACATTCCAGTAGGTACGAGTTCGGTGTAATGAGGTGCAATGTCATGTTTCTCAAAGAAGTATCCGCTCGGTACACGCACAGATAATAATAATGTACACGGAAACTGTAGACGCGTACGAAGTCGCGGGTAACTACTAGTGTCGTATAAAGACGTCAAGGAAGCTGCACTGAAAAGAAGAACCTGGCGCTTGGACGAATACACGGGACACGTCATGCTCGAAAAAAGTATGAAAACACCGTCGACCACTTTTTGCGGGGCTCGGGAGGAGTAATCTGTTGCTGCATTAGTTCTGCATATAGCGTTGTCACTGTCTAACAATTATTGTAAATTGACACTAGTGATTGACGCATTCGATGAAATAGTATCGATAAAAATGAATGAATGACGGGAAACGAAGGAGTTGAATTAGGTAGGTACCTACTTTATTAAATTTGAAATTGTAGTAAGGTAAGATGATGCCTGGGTTGATGATATAATAATAATGGAAAATCACAAGGAAATAAACTTAGGCATTAAACATTTTACTTGATAATTTTACATAGACATGTCATTGTAACCATAAGCCACTTTTACAACAATTAAAAATAGCTTCAGAGATCCTCTTCATCAGTGCTACCTATCATCAGACCCTGGAGTATGTGCTCAGGTTTGTCAAATCTGAATGTTCAAGTTTGGTATTGCGGTAATTTGAGACTTTGGGAGCTGGCAACGAAAGGATTTTTATAATTTTACTTTACAATGATTTGGTTTCTTAACTCGTAACACTACATGCGTAAGATTTACTTGCGCCTTGCCTAGTTAATTTTTTAATGATGAAGCAAGTTAAAGACACTATTTTTAACAATGGTTGTGATAAACTTAGCAAATCGTATTAATATCAATACCAACATTAATATAAATCGGAACCTTTGTGCTGTGCATCACACCTTAATTTTTACATTTTTCTAAATTTGTCAATAAACGCAGTATTTGTACATTCAAACCGCATTTAATTGGAGAAAAGCAAAAACCCACCAGTTGTTCTTCTAAAGAATCAACACCAACCACGTGCACGAAATTGCGACAAAAAAAATTTAATAAATCAAGAAACTTGTGTGCCGATTTTGGTCCAAATCGGTTGATAAATGAGAACTGTAGGCGATTACTGACAGACAGACAGACAGCCGGACAAAAGCATTTTTGGCCAATCTCGCAACTGAGACGCTTCGCTCGCTCGGTCAATAAGTAACTAGCTGACCCGGCGAACTTCATACCGCCATATTGAGAGATTTAAAAAAGTTTCGATTTCACTTTTTAAAACTTTCTTTTATACATACAAACCTTGTCCTGACAATCTGTTGATGATGATGAATATGAAAATTGCATAAAGGCATTTCAAGCTCTACTTACAAATTCAGGCAAGTGTAATGTAGGAACAGCAACTTTCCAGAGTCTTGCTTTTTTTAAAATTTTTGTTGTAGCACTCTGGTTCAAAATGTATACTACATATACTGCTATGTTTTTTTGGAATCCATGCCTGTTCTCTGCGTACTGCTTTCACCCATTCTCTTTTTTTTTAATGGATTAGTTGGAAACCTAAGAGTGAAAATAAATTCGTTCGTTCATTTACATCGATATTTTTCATCGATAGTTTCAAACCCTATTTGAAAGAATTGTAATGAACGAACACTGAACGAATGAAAAAAGAACGGTAAAACCCGACTCATTTCAGTAAGTCATAAATATAGTTACATTGCAGAAAAAATTGAGTACTCGTTAATATGGCATCATATAAGCAAAAATTATATTCAATTTTATTAGTTTTATGAAAAATTAGCCACTTTATCGGCATAAAATTGTACTCACAGGTGAAAAGAAATATTAGTTACGCGATCACTGTAGTTTTTACAAAATAATACGGCGCATTTTGTCATTTTTTTGCATTATCTTGTCTTGAGAATCAACGTAGTGGTCGTGTCAACACTGACGCAACAATTTTGCTTGTTAGGCAAAAAGGCTGACACGTGGCGAGCGGGGGTAAAGGCGAGATCGTCCGAGTTACGTGTCCCGTGTATTCGTCCAAGACCTGGCGGGAAATGCATACATTACGCCGACAAGAGCATAGCTCTTAAGTTAGAAGAAGACTGTAATTTTGTCGCAAACATTGTAAAGAGCACCGAACACTGTAATATCAGTTTTCTCATCTGGCAACATTGCAGTCATTTAATTTGCTTGCTATTTGCTTTTGCCGCTCCTTTTAGTAACGCCGGCCGCCTTATTCATCATTGTTTTGTTATAAAATCTTGTTGAATTGCTGAATTACCTACTAAATGAAACAGTGAACGCATAAAATTAAAAGTTCTAAAAATGGTGGAAAGTGACGCTAGTACGTGGTCTCCCGAAGATACGCTAAGAATATTGATAGCATCGGATATTCACCTTGGTCACTTAGAAAACGATGCTATTCGAGGCGAAGACAGTTTTGTAGCCTTCGAAGAAGTATTATCACTCGCGGTTCAGTACGATGTGGACCTGGTGTTGCTGGGCGGAGATCTGTTCGACCACTCCAAGCCCTCGCCTAGTTGCATGTACAAGTGCACCGAGATTATTCGCAAGTACTGCCTTGGAGATAAGCCAGTCCACGTTGAACTGCTGTCTGACCAACTGGAAAACTTCTCCCGAAATGTTAACTATGAAGACCCTAACTTGAATGTGTCATATCCCATCCTGTCTATCCACGGCAATCATGACGACCCTGTGGGCCAGGGCAGCATAAGCTCCCTCGATATTTTATCTATATCTGGATTGGTTAACTACTTTGGCAAATGGACTGACTACACACATGTCAATATTTCTCCAGTTTTGATGCAGAAAGGTGCCACTAGACTGGCACTCTATGGTCTTAGTCACCTCAAAGATCAAAGGCTTTCTAGGCTATTAGAAGAAAAGAAAGTAGAAATGGATCGCCCAGATGAGACCCTCGACTGGTTCAATCTATTAGTCTTGCACCAGAATAGAGCAGACAGGGGACCGAGGAATTACATAAGAGAGGATGTTCTACCAAAATTTCTGGACCTAGTGGTCTGGGGTCACGAACATGACAGCCAAATGATACCCATGCATGGTAACAAGGCAGCAAAGGATAGCTTCTTTGTGGTACAGCCTGGCAGCACTGTCGCCACCTCATTGGCAGCCGGGGAGGCACTGCCTAAGCACTGTGGGCTTCTGCAGATTCACAAAGGAGACTTCATCCTGAAACCTCTCCCTCTCAAGACTGTCCGACCGTTCATCTTCAAAACTATTGTGCTTTCAGAGGAAAACCTCGCAGACAACAGAGGTGTGAACGAAATGGAGGTGGTGCAGGAGTTCCTGAAAAAGCGCGTGGAACAGGCCATCGAGGAGGCTGCGGAGCAGCGTAGTGGCGACCCGCGTCAGCCCGCCGCGCCGCTCGTGCGCCTCAGTGTCTTCTACGAGCATGAGGGGCAGAACTTCAACCGGATGCGCTTTGGGCAGAACTTCGCCGGCACTGTTGCCAACCCCAATGACATACTGCTAATGAAGCGCGAAAAAAAGGTGCGCGAGCGCAAACAGGCCGAACCGGGCCAGGAGGCTGACCTGACTGGCGTCGCTGCCAAGGCTGCGGACGTAGAGGACCTGCTGCGGGAGTACTTCCTGGCGCAGCCGCCGGAGCGCCGGCTAGGCGTGCTGTCGGTGCGCGTCGTCACCGAGGCGGTGCGCGACTTCACGCTCAAGCACAATGACGACGTGTTCCGGCGCACCTTCGACGCGCACAAGCGGCGCGCGGTCGCCGCGCTCATGGCGGCCGCGCCCGACACCGATGAGGAGATCGCCGAGTGCCTGCGCGCTTGCAAGGCCGACCTCGACAACACCGCAGACGCCGCGCTGGCCACAGTCGTAGACACGTCAGTGCGCGCCGCCCCGCAGCCGCCCAAGCTGGTGGTGCCGATTGTGAAGCTGCCGCCGCAGGTAACCATCCGCCCGGTCGCCGCGCCCAACTCGCGCAAGGGCAACGTCGTGGTGCTCTCTAGTGACGACGACGAGCCCATCGAGCCGGCACGCGGCAAGGGGGCGCGAGGGCGGGGGCGCGGCGTGACGCCCCCTGCGGCGCGAGCGCGAGGCAGGGGGCGCGGCCGGCTGGCTGGGCCGTCGCCGGCGCGCGAGCCGTCGCCGCCACTCTCCACGGAACGCCGCACGCCACGCCGCGCCGCCGCACAGAAATCCAACTCGTGGCTGCAGAACCTGGTGAGCACGCGCAAGCTGCGCAACTCCTCGGACATTGAGGACTCTGACTGATAAGCGTGAGTTCCGCTCCATTTATGCAGGAGAGATTCCCATTAATACTAATAGCTACTGGTCTGTTTAGTGCTAAGCTAAGGGTATGTTAGATGACGTAAGGAAATAAATGTTTTCTTTTTAACTTTTTAATGTAGTATGCAATGAATAGGAATAATCACCTAGGATCTTTTAACGATTGATATAAAATGTAGGTACCTACATTTATGAAGTCATGTAATAATATTAATTAGTGGTAGTAGCAGCGGTGAGTAAGAAGTAGAGTAGCATATAAATATAAAAGTATCATCTCGCAGTATTAATATGTGCTCTGTGCATAAACGAACTCTGTGGTATCATCCAAATCAGTCCTCTTGTTGCGACGCCAACGATGCGATTGAGGATGGAACAACAAACATTAGGTAGGTACTTTCGTATTATCGGTAGGTGTACCTAACCTACCTAGCTACGTGAAATAAAGCAATGAAGAGAAATATTAGGTAGGTAGGTACCTAGTTTTTATTTGACGAAGAAGCACATTGATCATTTTGTGTCATGCATGTTCGCAACGCGGACAGCGCGGACATAAACACGCCCGCCGCCGTGGAGGGGGAGAGCGCGTGAGGATAGCCAGCTTGGGGCGTAGCAACTCGATCAGCTCGAACATGGTGAGCAGAAACATGTACGTGAATATGAGCCACGCCGTGCACAGCAGGATATGTCGCGTGGTACGCGGCTCCGGCCAAGACACATGCTTCTCTCGTCCCATACCGCGCCGTCGCCGGTAGGTCGGTAGGTGCCGTCAGTAGAACGGACGCATCAGGGATTACTTCTAATGTCCGAGAGAGCGGCGATGGCGCAGAAAGTGGCGGCCCCAGTACAGCATCGAGTGCACCATGACGATGCAGGCGTAAACAATCAGCACGCGGACTACGGCGCAGATGGCCACGGTGCCCGCATCCACGTCCGCTACGGCGGCGGCAGCGGCTCGGCGCCGCGCGTGACCCATATCACGCGGCGAACCGCGCTGCAGCCGGCCTGCTAACTCGTCTTGTAGCTATTATTCCACGGCAACAACCATAGGTCCTACTTAATTTTCTCTTTGCTCTGAAAAACCCACCGCCAATAGTTTAGGTAAGTACCTACCTATTCTAGGTAGGCACTTATAAGTATTAGGTAGGTACCTATCACAAGGTATAATAGGAAAAAGTTTCTAACTACCTACTAGGTTGCCTACATCTGCCTCATAGACCTATATAGGTACCTAATCAACTTCAACATCTTGGTTTATAAACCTTATTTTTGCTGTTTACAACAACATCAGTCATACACATAATTAAGATCAGATCACTGATTGTTTTTCTATAATATACCTACACATAATACCTAAATACATAACACAGAAAAAAAATACTCCTTGACAAGAGGTATGTACTTTTTCTTCTTTTCTTATATACCTATGGCCTCTGTCCGTCAATCCGACAGACAATTTTGCCAGTGCCAAGTGGATTATTTGAAATAAGTTTAGTCAAGTCGTACTACATAGGTACCTTTACTTTTCTGTGTACATACCTATCAATCAAACGAAAGAAATGTCAACCTATCAATGTCATGTCAAGCTGTCACGCACGGCCTATAATTATCTAACCCATGTTAAAGTGAATATTGCTCTTTAATTTTGGTGGTGGTAATTTTAACCAATAATACTTGCAGTCATCGCATAAATTGTGAATCATTACAATATATGTGTATTATGTGTTTTTATGGAATTCGTTTTCAAGTTTTGAAGGGAAAAACCTCGCTTTTGTCTTCAAAACAAACGACTTTACATATGACTCCACTTGACTAAACTTATTTCAAATAATCCACTTGACACTGGCAGAATTGTCTGTCGAAATGACGGACAAGACAAGAGGCCATATATAAGAGAAGAAGAAGAACTAAATACGATGTTGGAATTAGAGGTGGTAAAGTAAAAACACGTATCGTTGTTGAGATTGGCCACTATGGTCCCTCCAGCGAAACGCTCATGCTCTTTTGTCTCTGGATCCGCTGAAACGACTCACGCCCGTAGGACACCTCCGCCGCGAAATGGCGGCCGGAGCGCGGAAGTGTGGCCGGCGTCGGAGCAGATCGGAGAATCCGCGCGGGGAAAGAGATAGAACTATAGTCAAGTTTATGCGCGTAAAGATCAGGCAGTTTCACTTGTGTTCGGCTTCTCCTATACAGCGTGTAGCTACAATGGCGACATTAAACATTAATTAGGGAAACACAAAGCATTTCCTTTAGATTTAAGAATGTACTTGATAATTGTGATTTCCTTGTTGGATGCTCTAAATAAAATAAATAAATTAAATTAACCAGCGTATCCGGTTTCGCGTTTTCAGAATATAGACATATTTTTTATTTCATTAAACATAATATTTATCGAAATAAATCAATTTTCTTAAATAACGCCTCGGAGCAACCTGTACGTAAGAGCAGAGGTCATCTGTCGGGTTCACGGGTCATAACCGCGTATGAAGAGCAAGAAAGTATTGTTAGAATAAGACACCCGAAATTGCGACGTTGTGCATGAAAGGGATAGCTAAATCCGCTCGCCCTTTGATTGAGGAGCGCCACCGCGCGCCGCTCGCGCCGCCCGCTCGACCGACTCATCCTCCTGCCTAGCCAGTGATACGCGGGCCGGTGTCCTTGACACACTTTATTATAATAATTTTGCTAATTATCTACCTATTCTGAATGTTTCGCGAAAAAGACGCTTGGTTTTGTTAGTTTAGCTTTTCTATTCAAGTACCCAATCAGGTCTACGTAGGTACAGCGATAAAGACGCTTTGATTTATTATTTGTTTATCTGTCTACCTTTGCGACTAGGGAACGGCTAAATGAAATGTTTGGTGCTCAGTGGATACTGGATAGGACGACACGACACGGACCTCTTAGGTGGCCCAATGTCATCTGACCTCACGCCCCTCGATTTTTTTTATGGGGCTTTGTGAAAGACGACGTTCATGCAAAAATAAAATAAAATGTATTATCAAAAGCGAGGGCGAATATTCAGCGCCGCTGGTTACATCTTTGTGTCCGACGTGGTGGCGGCGGCGCGGCGGCTACATTGAGAACTTGAAGATTTAATAAGTGTAAGGCGCTAGGTGCATAGGTCACAATAAAATTAATAGTAAAGTGAACAAGGTGAAGTGAAATTATTTGATTTCTTTGAATTCCTTGGTGTCGCTTGATTTCCCCGTCCCGCGCTCCGCCGCGCCTCGCCGCCGCCACCGAGCCGCCCAGGCAGGCGCGGGCGCGGGCGCGGCGCGGTTTGCGACGTTGCCGTTCAATGCAGAACACGTAGGTAAAGACACTCATAGGGTGATTAATTTTTGTTGCGTATTTTATTATTAAGTTTGTTTGAAAAATTCGAAATTTCTATTTTGGACTATAATTATATGTTTATTTTTTTTATGAATACTTATAAGTAGCTCTACCCGTGTGTTCATTTAATGTCGCCATTGTAGCGCCACGCTGTATACGGACAAGACATGGCGAAATTACTGCGATTCCGATGTTATGATTTCGCAGCGGAGGTGTGCTACGGGCATCAGTGAAACGTTTCACTCATTCGGATCACCGTCTCACCGGCTCTGATATTGATACAGACACAGAGGGAGCACTGAATCTTTGACCATTCGTATTATTTTATACCACTTCTGACTCAGACACAGAAAAAAAACAAATACAAAATTTGTATTTGGTACAGTTTGAAAAACAAGTATCGCTATAAATATTTTTATCTAATACCTACTTATTAAATTATACGAAATAATAAATAAATAAATAAATGTTTATTTTGGACAACTTAATCCATATTACACATAACATAATATAAAACAAAAAATATAAAAAGGAATTTAAAACTAAGGGTAGCTAGGTCGAAAACAGAGGACGATCAGTGAAGGAATAGAATTCCTTCACTCATCGTCCTCCGCACGAGGCTCTTCCAGAGTGGAGATGTCCAACTGTCTGCAACAGTACATAGGACGCTGTTCAGACTGCCCTTCACTCTACTGATCAGCGAGGCTGTTTTCTTGCGCATCAGGGCATGAAAGCCGTCTGTATGACACTGCGCAAACATCCCTGATGCGCTACAGGAAACGAGGCAGTCCCAACATTATCCTAAAAATATTGTTGTATTGGACGCGAAGGGCATCCAGCGACTTCTTGGTGTGTTACCCACAGACTTCCCGTGTTCAAGCTTTGACAATAGGCTTTAAAAAGCGTTAGGTACTTTAAATAATTACAAGGTCTAAAAAAATAAAGCATGCTTTAAAAATATTTCTTTTTCATATAGGTACCGGTTGTTACCAGACCACTTCCGAAAACGAAAGGGGGGGGGGGGGGGGGGTTACAGCAAACCAAAACCCAACCAAAAAAAAATCAGTGATCCTGAAAAATAATTATAGCCGGAGAAAACAATGTTTCAAGATTTGTATTTATTCCGCCAGTCCGCAATGTACGCATTTACGTAGGTAAGGTCGAGGCGTAGTACTATTATTTATTCTGTGTCGTAAGTGCCTACTAACGTAGGTAGGTACCTACTTACTATGTTTATTTATATCTAATTGGTATAATGACCGCGCGACCGCGCGATAAAGACGGGCGTCTCTTGTCTCGCTCGCACGTCGCGTACTCGAATGACCCGCGATGAACTCTCAGCTGCGTGTACACTATACATTGCTGCTTTATTTATTTTATTTGTATTTTTGCTTTTTTAAATGAGATAATTAGGTAGATATGTCTTATTATGTTGTACTGTGTGTATGTAACTAGAAAAAAAATGAAAAGGAGATAGTCAAGGCAATTTTTTTTTTGCGATTTTTTTCGCTAAATGTTTTCAGTATCATGGTCTGATTGGACACCTCCAAGTTTTCGGAACAGATACAGAACGATGTGATTTCTTTTCGATCCCATTCCGACCGAACTTTAGTTTCGCTTTTTCTCTCTCAGATCCGCGGAGTTAAAAGAGCTACTGAGTTACTTTTTTCAAATTAAAGATTCGAATCAATTAGATCGGTTTGAGGAAACGACTCACAGGAGTCATAATATCTGCAAAGAGTTACACCTCTGGTTGGAATGTCTATACAGTGTATAGCCCTATACTACTACTACACAGATACTTATAGGTACTAGTATACCTATCACTTGTTTTGATATTTTTTTATACATATTGACATATTTTTTATTATTCCCTTTTGGACCCTTGTGACTTTACAAACCTTTGATCAATTTAGTAAAACTTAGATCGTAAACCTACCAAAATTCTATGAAGATCTAAGTGGTTTGAAATTTATGCTCTAACAAACATACCTACAAACACACTCGCTTCGCTCGAAAAAAAACTGTAAATTCAGGAAATGGGCTATCAGAGTGCGGTGCTGGTGGCGCTGACTGGTGCTGGCGGCTGAAGGGCCGCTCGGTGAACGACCGCCGCACGCGAGCTTTATCACGTGATACGATTAACGTCTCAAAGTAGGTCAACAGAACACTGCACCGCGCCGCACAGTGGTTCGAACGTATGAAGCGTGTTGGACATAGGAATAAAAAAACTGTTGATGTCAAAATATGTTATTTTTATAATGCTATCGTATTCAGTTAACTATTCTCTACACTAGTAATTCACGACACTTTTGCCGTAAGTGCAATATTTTTGGAGTAAATTGAGAAAAGGTGGAATTTTTCAGTCATTTTGTATGAAAACGAATATTCAAATGGCCATAACTTCATATTTCCCTACGTTTTCGGAATGCGGTTTTTTTTATCGTAACCTACACATACACAGCTTCAATATCCACTCGAAACTTGGCACGCTAAACACACAACAGACCAAATACAGGATGCTCCATTTGTAAGTTAATTTTTTTTAACATAACGTTATCGATTTTCGTAATCTACTTATAAACAGTTCTAATTATCAATAAAGAGGAGCCACGCTTCGTGCATTCACAAGATAGAGGGTATTCAATTTAAATTTTTTTATTAATATGTTACCAATTCAGCTCAACGTAATTTGAAGTGTGAGTAGTTCTCTTTAAATACAGGATTGTTGAAAAAAAGACAGTAATATTACAACCGTGCAACCTAAACTGAGGTATACATTATAGTTTAAAATCCACAATTCGACCTCAAGAATAATGTTCAAGTACCAGAAAGACAGGCGTAGGTACTAATAAGGTTAGTAAAATGAACTTAATAAGTTGCAATTTATAAATGGTCTAATAAAAACAGAGCTATCAGTATCCAACAATATAATTTTAAGCTATGCGTATGTGCGCGTGGTTTACTTTAAACATAGTTGGTTGTTATAAAAATAAAACAATATCATAATGATTACATTTAAACATAAATATACAGTATTTACAATATTTACAAAATAAACATGAAACAGTTGAGCTATCTACAAACCGTTGCAAACAATTTGTAGATAGCTCAACCGTTCCAATACAAATCAGTAGGTACCAATCGGAAGCGTGCCCAAGACACTGGCTGCATTGCCCTCGGAAATACATTAATAATTTTGAATTTGTTTAATTAATAATAATTGAATTTGTATTAAACTGTCAACCTACCTACTACACTTTACTCACTAAAACAATGTTACATACAATCGATACCTAGTCCTCGTCACTATCTATGTCATGTGATTCCGATTCTGAATCAACTTCTGTCATGTCAGTAGCATAAACAAATTCAAAGTCATATTCGCCATCATTGTCTGACTCAACAAGATTGTAAAAGTCAGTAAATGTTGATTTTTTAACAAATTTATTAAATTTTGGACGCATGCTTGAGATTAGAGGATCAGAAGATAACAAAAGATTATGCATAATATCTTCATTGCATGAAATACCGCTAGACTTTCTAGAGTGACCCTCTCGATAGTTACGGAAATCTTTGTTTCTGGCTTCCGAAGCCTCTTCAGATAAAAACCCGATTGGCACAATCGACAAACTTTGTACTATAGCTGGCCCGTGCACAAGTAATTTGTGGAGACTAGATGGCATATAGTACCACGGGTACAACTCCACGTAAAGCATAGCAGTATCTTTGCAATAGTCACGAAACCTATCAATTATAATCTTCTCTCCCGATGACACACATTGTAAAATTACACAAATCTTTTTTAAAAGACTTACATCTAATCCTGATAATTCAGCAGATTTTTCCGGATTCTCAAAAAATCGTCTAGCTGAGTTTCCATTGTTAGTAGTGCCACTACCTTGTTTGACCACATCAAGTAATAAACCTGTCTCCTTCCGAAAAGCTTCTTGGATGCTGATTTTCCGATCGTTTACCAGTTTTTTTGCTTCATCTCCTTTCGCTTGCCACTTTTTAATATCTAACTTATAAGAAATATGTAGCATACACTCCATGGATCGAATCCATGCATGAAGCGTAGGTACTAAGACCATACTGATACAACCCCTCATCCACGGGTCTACTAACTAAATCGTCGAGATCATTCATTTGAGATGGACGGGCTTTACAAATATCACACACAGCTGCTGAAGTTTCTGAGATATATGAATGAATTTTTCCATCTATCATTGTCAATATAAGCTGGTGCTTCACACTTGCATCTTCAGTGGTCGTTGCATTCAGTTGTTTAATTTCCATTTCCATGTCAGCCATCTCCCTCTTCACATTGAACTCTGTTTCCTTCATAAACTTAAACATTATAGGCCGACACAGAGATGTTGAAGAAGATCTTTCATTTTGCCAAATTATGTCACCACCTTGCGATAGGAGCCTCAGAGGCTCTAAGCTTGCCATGAATGCACTTGAAGAATCTTTCTCACGTTTCTTTCAATTACGTTGAGCTGAATTGGTAACATATTAATAAAAAATTAAATTGAACACCCTCTATCTTGTGAATGCAGGAAGCGTGGCTCCTCTTTATTGATAATTAGAACTGTTTATGAGTAGATTACGAAAATCGATAACGTTATGTTAAAAAAATTAACTTACAAATGGAGCATCCTGTATTTGGTCTGTTGTGTGTTTAGCGTGCCAAGTTTCGAGTGGATATTGAAGCTGTGTATGTGTAGGTTACGATAAAAAAAACCGCATTCCGAAAACGTAGGGAAATATGAAGTTATGGTCATTTGAATATTCGTTTTCATACAAAATGACTGAAAAATTCCACCTTTTCTCAATTTACTCCAAAAATATTGCACTTACGGCAAAAGTGTCGTGAATTACTAGTGTAGAGAATAGTTAACTGAATACGATAGCATTATAAAAATAACATATTTTGACATCAACAGTTTTTTTATTCCTATGTCCAACACGCTTCATACGTTCGAACCACTGTGCGCCGCCGCCGCCGCCGCCGCGCGGCCTCCGCTAGCTCTACATTTAGTTTGGTTGGGGTGCACCCTTCGATCAACTATACCTCGTGCACCTATCTATAATAGGTATCTGTACCTACCTTATTACCTATTATATTACATACCTAATTACATGCTACTAAGAACCAAAATTCAATACCTACTACGCTTTCCTCATTTTGGGTTCAATTAAATAGGTAGGTATTATGACTTAGGTACAGGGTTTCCTAATAATTAGTGTCAAGCTAAAACGACTTGACGTATGGTATGACTCGACTTGACTAAACTTATTTCAAATAATCCACTGGACACTGGCAAAATTGTGTGTCGAAATGACGGACAGGACAGAGGCCATAATAATTATACCTATATAAGAAAAGAAAAAGAAGTCTGAAGGTGGACCATCTCGATGGGCACCCGAAAAACTCCCATGTAGCTTAGGTACCTACCTACTTACCTACATAAGTGCTCGTAGTAAGTAGGTGCCTACTAAGCTTTACAATACATTAATTGACACACACACAACATACCTACATAATTATTACTGTTTAATCATACAAAACCAAGGGGATAGAACCTTTGTGGCATATCGACCCGCCCTCCATTTTGAATTTTTTTCAAAGTTTCCGCATATATTATATGGGTAGAGGACACTAATACAAAGAAAAATGTTCATTATAATTGACCGAGCGAGCGAAGCGTCTCAGTTTCGAGATTGGCCGAAAATGCTTTTGTCCGGCTGTCTGTCTATCTGTTTGTCAGTAATCGCCTACCTACAGGTCGTATTTATCAACCGATTTCGACGAAAATCGGCACACATGTTCCTTGATTTATTAATTTTTTTTTGTCGAGCGAGATTTTTGATTGGGGGGACAATAAGGGAGAAAAAGAGGAAAGTTTGCTGTAACGTTATTTATCGACGGATTTCAATGAAATTTGAGAAGCACACGAAAGACTTCATTCTACACAAGATGGTATAAAAATATTTCCAAAAAAAGGGAGTGGAAAGGGGAAAAAAGGGGATTTTTTTTTGTTTTTTTCCCGAAAATTGACTACTACCAATACCAATAAGACTACACAGTCCTCTTCGCCTTTACGAGACAAATCCGTAGACACCAGATTCGACCTCCTAGGACCAAGGGAACGCGAGTAATCGCTAAAACTTATACCCCTAATTTGATCAAAAGTCTACATACCTAGGTAGGGCCTATTGGAAAATTCAAGCACCTGAGATTCGATTTAGCCAAGGTAAAAGGGAAAGTGTCGGTTATTGCATGGTTATAAAGGCTCGCGAGGTCTATGTTCTCACAGGACAACTAGTATAAAACAGTTTTTGCTCGTATTACATAATATTTCAAAATGGCGCCCGATGGATATGCCAGCTTCCATACAAAAATGTTCGAACCCCTTTATCAGGTTTTTTTCTCATTTTCGTAAAGTTTACCAGCACATTACGGACTGTCTCCTCCAGTTCCGCTTGGAGTTTTGAGGGCGTGACAACAAACGATAAATCAAGTGAGGAGGCAAGTTAGATTGCACGTTTTTGGCGGCAAACCATCCGACGATGTCCCCTAACCTCGGGGGATCGGTTCGGAGGCTCCCCACCACTACACCACCGCCCCCAGCGCCCCTCAGCGAACAAATGGTGGCAGCGCAGCGGTCGGAAACAAACCATGTGAAGCAGAGAGCTTTGCTTGACACGCTACTTACGGAACCAAAATGATGAAGCCGCGATAAACCATGGTTACTTTATCACACATCTCCCAAGTGCCAGCGGTTGACTGGAGCATCGAAGACTGGAGCGGAACAAGTAGGTAGTCTACATATAGATACCTACGTACCCTATCCTACCTACCTCCTGTATCACACTCAAAGATTTTTTATGTAAGTACTTACTTAGGTACCTACCTACCTACCTATAAAGATCATTGATCATGATCACACTTAGTAGGTAAGTAATAACTAATAAGATAAATTCAAAACTTATTTATAAAATTATAATCTTCCTAGTACTTACCCACATCTTTATTGAATGAATCGCGAATCATTGTTCACGTCATACTTCAATCTGTTCTTGTCTTGATCGATTTTTTAATAACGCCGATGTAGCCACAGTGCGTTCAACCCAGTAGGTTTACTATTTAAATTGAATACCTATCATCATTCATCATTTCAGCCCGGTATCACCCACTGCTGGGTATAGGCCTCCTTCATGCAATGCCAGCCTCCTCTGTCTTGTGCGCCTCTAAACCAGGTGTTTCCTGCGACCTTTACGATGTCGTCGACCCATCGCGCTTTCGGACGACCCAGATTTCTTCGGCCCGATTTCGGCCACCATTCCGTCAAGGCTTTACTCCACCGGCCATCACCACGTCTAGCCAGGTGTCCTGCCCAACTCCACTTGAGACTTATTGCTCTATCTCCGACGTCGTACACTTTTGTACGGCGACGGATTTCGGTGTTGCGAACTCTATCTAAGAGTGTTATGCCGAGCATGGCTCGCTCCATGGCCCTTTGTGCAATTCGTATTCGGTGCACAGTCTCCTTAGTGAGCGTCCATGTCTCGGCACCGTATGTCATGGTAGGCAGGACACACTGGTTATAGAGACGGGTTTTCAGGCATTGTGGGATCTTCCTTGATCGGAACACATCTTCTAGTTTGCCAAATGCTGCCCAACCAAGCTGAATTCTTCTGGAGATTTTACCAGAATACCTATAAGATAAAAAATATCCGAGGAGAAACATTAAAATTTATTATAACATCTTCAACATAAATAATGCATGTGATTGCACATCATGTCCTTAGGGCGCAGGCGCATTAGCGCGCGCCGCCGCGCCGCCGGAGTGGGTCCGTGGCGGCCACGACGCGACGACCGACGACTTATTACCTACACGCGACGATCGCGCTACGCTTTACTATTACTAATAAGAAGGTCGTACCTAGTAGCAATGATTATATTAGCTGTCATGTAATTGTAAACTAGTTATCCTGTGAGAACATTAGACCTCGCGAGCCTTTAAAACCATGCAATAACCGACACTTTCCCCTTTCCCCTGGCTAAATTGAATTTCAGGTGCTTGAATTTTCCGATAGGCCTACCTATGTAGACTTTTAACGTAGACGTAGACGATTTTAAATGATCCTTGTGATTTTATTGAATAAAGAAATTTTGACTTTCACTTTTTGAGCTAAATAGGGGTATAAGGGGCAAAATAAGTTTTAGCGATAACTGGCGTTCCCTTGGTCCTAAGAGGTCGAATCTGGTGTCTACGAATTCGTCTCGTAAAGGTGGAGAGGACTGCGTAGTCTCATTGATATAGGTAGGCGTAAATGTTCGGTAAAAAAATTTAAAAACAATTTCCCCTCAAGGAACTTGTGTGCCGATTTTCGTCCAAATCGGTTGATAAATGCGAACTGTAGGCGAGAACTGACAGACAGACAGATGGACAAAAGCATTTTTGGCCAATGTTGAAACTGAGACGCTTCGCTCGCTCGGTCAATATAACACGACGATACGATAAAAATTTCTTGTTTACAATGTGTAAGTACAGTACGTGCAGTCGTATATTTCTGTTAGAATCTGATTTATGAATAATCAGATGACAGTAACCCCATCAGAACTTATCAGAAGTGGAGTGTAATCCGTACCGGAACGGAGTGAAGTAGCTATAATGGTTGAGCTATGTCCGCATGGGCGGGCGGCACGCGGAGGCACAGGCGGCAGTGCGCGGCGCGCGCGGTGCTGACTCGCCGCCCGCCGCATGCACCGCGCCGCACCACTCGCGCCGCGCCGCGTGCCGCCAAGCAGCGCCACCACACCACCGGCCTAGCTTACTTTGTTACTTCGGTTCGAGTCGCTCTCCCCGTGCCACCCTTACTTCCGAAATAGATTTTACGAGCAGTGAAACCGCTCGAGCCGGCTCGGTTTGGCGGTATTGCAGCGCTGCTCGGCGCTTCACGCCGAAGTGGCAGGCAGGTGTCTCGTCTCCGTCTCCGCGAGCCGTCTCCTCGTCCGCGTCCCTCGCTCGTGTTTACCGCGGTCATGCATTACTCCCGAGACGAATAACTTATTTATTTGCCGCTTGCCTTTAGGGTTGACATTATAATCACAATTATCTAAATCTGCGTCCCTAATTTATTGTTGCTTATTTTTCTTTAGGCGAACGTTAGTATTATAATTTTGGTTATACGTTTTGAAAAATTAACACGAGTGAAGTGGTAATAGTGCTGCAGCATTCTATGTCTATGTGCTGCAGTGATGTCGTGTTTGAAACCTAAATGTGCACCAGTCCTGTCGGCATCGTAGTAGCTGGGGGGGCCACGCAGCTCGACGCAGCTCGACGCGACGTGACGGACGACGGCGCGGCGCACGGCGGCGGCGGCAGGCTCTTCACTCACAGAGAGCGACCACGATTACGGTCGGTCCCACTCCTGAGGAGGCCTACAGTTATTTATTTAGGTTTGGGCTTTGATACTCTCCTAAGCACTTATGACTATGTAGGTAGGTATTTGTTTTTTTCTTGTTTGCTGTAATTCTGCTTTCCAAATCGTCACAGTGTCTTAAACAGAGCAACTGCTCTAATATTTTATGGAATAGGTTTGTAACCTACAGTTTGTATTTTTTAGTGTGATGTGGGATTTTGTGAACTTAAAAAACTGGCCAATTTGATAAAAAAAAATTAAATAGAAAGATAAGCTGATGTGACAGCGCTGACGAGTCAGCGATGTGATAAAAAAGGTATGGCGCGAAATCACGCGAAATAAATTAGTTGTACTATACAGGGAGTTACCAGACCACTTCCGAAAACGAAAGGGGGGGGAGGGGGTACAGCACACCAAAACCCAACCAAAAAAAATCAGTTATCCTGAAAAATAATTATAGCCGGAGAAAACAATGTTTAAAGTTTTGTATTTATTCCGTCAGTCCGCAATGTACGCATTTACGTAGGTAAGGTCGAGGCGTAGTACTATTATTTATTCTGTGTCGTAAGTGCCTACTAGCGTAGGTAGGTACCTACCTACTATGTTTATTTATACCTAATGAGGAAGATGAGCGTATTTTTTTTTTAATGTAGATCGATAGATTTTTACGTCCAAAACACAACAGTGAAAGAATTTTGGCGATAGCTCAAAAACTGAATTTTCTACGATTTTTTAAAGTTTGGATTTTCAAAATGTGTTTTTAGCCCGGCGATTTCGCGTGTGACGTCAGCCGGGTCCGATCGCTCACCCGCGCGTTTTAAGCGTTTTCTGCCTTTACGTTTCTATTTATATTTCTGATAAATAGGGAGAAAAGTACCAATATTTTTATGTAATATTGTGCCTCTAAGTCCTAAGGACACGTTTAACGCTTCAGATAAACTTTTTAACCACCGACTGAAGAAGAAAGGTGTTCTAAGTTTGAGGCTTTTTTGTGTCTATGTGTCTGTACCTTTCAAGGCTCGTAGCTCCAAAAAATCACTCGTAATTTTTTTATAACTATTCTTGAAATGGAAAGCAGATAAATCTGGCATAGTTCTAAGCCAAGTTTGGTAGAAATCGGTGCAGCGGTTTCCAAGTTATGAGGATGTTTATCAGCCCTCGACACGCATTTTGAAGGGTTCTCAGGCATATATTGATTGTAGTTTGAAACATTTGGTTCTTATACCAGTATAACGTGAGCTACTATTTCTTAGTGTTTCATTGATTTTGTATATCAGGTAAGACTGGTAATGAGCAAGATTGTGTTATCGACGTGATTAGCAATGTTTTTAACCCCCGACGCAAAAACGATGGGGTGGTAAAGTTTGACGTGTGTGTGTGTCAGTGCGTGTGCGTGTGTCTGTGCGTGTATGTGTGTGTGTGTCTGTCGAATGCGCGCGTTGGTGCGCGTGCGGATGCGGATGGTAGTAGTCTAAGTCACATTGTCTACTAAGGACGTGCCTAGTGAGACATTGTACTGTCAAGTACAATGCCTCACTAGGCACGTCCTTAGTAGACAATGTGACTCGCTAAGAAGAAGAAGAAGAATGTGACTTACACTAGGACGTGCCTAGTGAGACATTGTACTGTCAAGTACAATGTCTCACTAGGCACGTCCTTAGTAGACAATGCCTACACATACATATAGTGCAATGCCTCACTAGGCACGTCCTTAGTTACGAAGGACATTGTACAGTAGGTACAATGCCTCACTAGGCACGTCCTTAAGCAATGCATTGCTAATGCCTCACTAAGCACGTCCTTCGTAACTTAGGACGTGCCTAGTGAGGCATTGCACTATATGTATGTGTAGGCATTGTCTACTAAGGACGTGCCTAGTGAGACATTGTACTTGACAGTACAATGTCTCACTAGGCACGTCCTAGTGTAAGTCACATTCTTCTTCTTCTTCTTAGCGAGTCACATTGTCATTGTCATGTGACTTAGACTACTACCATCCGCATCCGCACGTGCACGTCCTTAGTAGACAATGCCTCACAAGGCACGTCCTTAGTAGACAATGCCTCACTAGGCACGTCCTCAGTAGACAATGCTTCATTAGGCACGTCCTTAGTTTCTGAGGACGTGCCTAGTGAGACATTGTACTGTCAAGTACAATGCCTCACTAGGCACGTCCTTAGTAGACAATGTGACTCGCTAAGAAGAAGAAGAATGTGACTTACACTAGGACGTGCCTAGTGAGACATTGTACTGTCAAGTACAATGTCTCACTAGGCACGTCCTTAGTAGACAATGCCTACACATACATATAGTGTAATGCCTCACTAGGCACGTCCTTAGTTACGACGTGCCTAGTGAGGCATTGTACTTGACAGTACAATGTCTCACTAGGCACGTCCTTAGTAGACAATGTGACTTAGACTACTACCATCCGCATCCGCACGCGCACCAACGCGCGCATTCGACAGACACACACACACATACACGCACAGACACACGCACACGCACTGACACACACACACGTCAAACTTTACCACCCCATCGTTTTTGCGTCGGGGGTTAAAAACATTGCTAATCACGTCGATAACACAATCTTGCTCATTACCAGTCTTACCTGATATACAAAATCAATGAAACACTAAGAAATAGTAGCTCACGTTATACTGGTATAAGAACCAAATGTTTCAAACTACAATCAATATATGCCTGAGAACCCTTCAAAATGCGTGTCGAGGGCTGATAAACATCCTCATAACTTGGAAACCGCTGCACCGATTTCTACCAAACTTGGCTTAGAACTATGCCAGATTTATCTGCTTTCCATTTCAAGAATAGTTATAAAAAAATTACGAGTGATTTTTTGGAGCTACGAGCCTTGAAAGGTACAGACACATAGACACAAAAAAGCCTCAAACTTAGAACACCTTTCTTCTTCAGTCGGTGGTTAAAAAGTTTATCTGAAGCGTTAAACGTGTCCTTAGGACTTAGAGGCACAATATTACATAAAAATATTGGTACTTTTCTCCCTATTTATCAGAAATATAAATAGAAACGTAAAGGCAGAAAACGCTTAAAACGCGCGGGTGAGCGATCGGACCCGGCTGACGTCACACGCGAAATCGCCGGGCTAAAAACACATTTTGAAAATCCAAACTTTAAAAAATCGTAGAAAATTCAGTTTTTGAGCTATCGCCAAAATTCTTTCACAGTTGTCCTTACAATCTTCTAGACTTTTGATTTAAGCTAAAAAAACAGGAAAAAAAGCCTAACTCATCTTCCTCATTGGTATAAAGACCGCGCGACCGCGCGATAAAGGCGGGCGTCTCTTGTCTCGCTCGCACGTCGCGTACTCGAATGACCCGCGATGAACTCTCAGCTGTTCTGTACACTGTACATTGCTGCTTTATTTATTTTATTTGTTTTTTTGCTTTTTTAAATGAGATAATTAGTAAATATGTCTTATTATGTTATACTGTGTGTATGTAACTAGAAAAAAAATGAAAAGGAGATAGTCAAGGCAATTTTTTTTTTGCGATTTTTTTCGCTAAATGTTTTCAGTATCATGGTCTGATTGGAACCTCCAAGTTTTCGGAAGTGGTCTGGTAACACCCTGTATAATAAGTAGGTATATTTTTGCCAAAGGCTAGGTAGGTAGGTAGGTACCTACCAGACTAATTTCGTATGAAACAACAGCAGATTTTTTTCGAGCTTTACAATAACGGTTCTACGGTTACAAAAATACTAAATCTGGCCCTCCAGGGGTGTCCAACATAATATTATGTTGGACACCCCTGCTGTATAAGACGGCCGACGAGTTACACACTGGCGAGTTATGGGCTTATAATATTTATTACAAACTAGTTACCCGCGACTTCGTACGCGAGTACCGTTTCATCGTACAAAGTTCAGTTTTAGAGATATCGCAAAAATTCTTTCACAGGGTTGTTCTTAGAATCTTCTAGACTTTTGATTTAGGCTAAAAGAAACAAGAAAAAATTTTACTCATTTACCTCATTGGCGATTTTTAACTCCAAATATCTGGGAAACGTGACACTTTAGGATAATATTGAACATTCACACTTTCATCGTGCGCGAAAACTTTGAAAAATTTTAAAATGGCGGGCGGGTCGCTATGCCACAAATGTTCTATCCCCTTTCTCATTTCTTGTTTCTTTTTTAAACTTACCTACCTATTTTGTTTTATTTCTGTGTGTTGTTAATCTGTAGGTATAGTGAGTTGTGTTGTGGACGTTGTGGTTGTAAATAAGTATAATAAAGTGTACCTCTTCGATCACCTAATTTAAAAGCCCTTTAGAGTGCAGAGATAGGGAGGTAGGTAGGTATACCTTGCGCGGCGCGGTTTGCAGCCGTGCTCCTCAGTTGTCGAGATGTCGTTGTTGCCACGCATTGTAACTCTACATCATCTTTTTGTCGAAAAAAGTCATAGTTTTCTGTGTGTACCTAAATCAGCTGAGATCCATAAATCCCGCGAGATCCCATGGATTCTGTCCCGGTATCTCGAGATTTCGTTCCCTCCCGGTATAGCAAGCATTCCCCCCACCAGGCACTGAGTAGAGTTTTATTTTATGACATAGCATTGTTTGTATAGGTACCTACTACTGAACTGACTACAGACAGTCCTGAAGGTAAACAACATTTTAACGATTCAATAACAATAAACAGAAACGTGTAAGCTCCGTGCCTTGTTTCAGAACGTAGATTCATAGGTGGAGTAAAGGTTGAGAGGAGCCGAGATCAGCACTGCAGTGGAGTCGTCTGCTCGCAATGTGGTGACTGGCGGCGGGGGGGGCGGCGGGGGGGGAGTGGTGAGCGGCGCGACTGGTAGCGCGCTGGAGGCGCTGCGCCGACACTCGCGGCAGATCGCCGCACGCCGCGTCCGCCGCGTGCAGGTACCAGCATACCCGCCACCTGGCGCCGCGCCCGCGCCGGACACTCTTCACTCGCAGCACAGCACAGCTCACACGCATCA
This sequence comes from Gandaritis pyraliata, assembly GCA_947859175.1. Taxonomy (NCBI): domain Eukaryota; kingdom Metazoa; phylum Arthropoda; class Insecta; order Lepidoptera; family Geometridae; genus Gandaritis; species Gandaritis pyraliata. The sequence continues at coordinate 11,220,235 of OX401856.1, read as the reverse complement.
TTGTTGCGTTTCAGTTCACGGAGCGGACGCGGGATGGCGCGAGTGGCGACGGTGCCGGTTAGTGTTTACGTTTTTTAAAACCGCACGCCCTGGATGCGCCCGCGCCGCCGCCCGCCCACGCTAAATATAACGCGTCCGCATTGCAACGCAGTGAATCGACGCGGAGTCGAAGCGGCTCGGTACGGTGCGGTAGGTCACAGCTGTTCCTCGAGAGAGGCGCGCGGCGGCGCAACGGCGGCGCTGCCCGTCGCGTCAGCCTCGGGGCACGCCGCCCTGGTGACCCTGTACCTGTGTGTGTGTGTGTGTGCAGAGAGCGGAGGCTCCGAGATGTCCGGCGGCAGTGGCGGCGGCGGCTCCAGCGGCGAGCGCGAAGGATGCGAGGGGCGCCGCCGACCGTCCACTTGTCGCGTGGAGCTGGGCGCGCTGCTGGCGCCCGAACCGCGCCCGCTCGACAACAAGGTCAAGGTATGCAGTAAGGCAAAGCAGATACATACCTTTATAAAAATCGGTTGGGACTTGGGTAGGATCTTGAGCCTCAGAATTCTATAAAATAATTTATAAGTTTAAAAATCTAGAAAAACCGACTTCAATTCGACTACCAGCTTCATCATCATCATCATCATCTGATGATGAAGCTGGTAGTCGAATTGAAGTCGGTCATTAACGTCATCATCAGATGATGATGATGACGATGACAGTTCATTGGGAATGTTCTAGTCACTACTATAAACACCACTTACAAGTCACAGGAAAGCAAAATAGGTACCTACGAACAACTGGTGGCGGGTTTTTGCTTTTCTCCAATTAAATGCGGTTTGAATGTACCTACAAATACTGGGTTTATTGTCAAAATTAGAAAAATGTAAAAATTTTACGTGTGCACAGCACACAAAGGGTCCGAAAGTAAGCGAGCATCGTTGCTAGCAGTAAAATGGTAGGCGCTGCGCCGCAACAGTTGGCATATTTTTTTCAGTTATTTCTAATATAACCCAAACTACTGAACCGATTTTGATGAAAATGAAATGGGACTAATTTAAAAGTCCCATTTCATTTTCCTTTCAGATAAAAAAAGAATTTTTGAAATCGATTCATAAATGACGGAGTTCTGAGGTAACAAACATAAAAAAAAACATACAACCGAATTGAGAACCTCCTCCTTTTTTGAAGTCGGTTGATAAGAGGATGGTGTATCAGGTACAGTACAGAAGAGAGAAACTAAACTAATATACAGTTTGCATCCAGTATAAAAAGTTATTTATTTTATCAAAATTTTCCCCAGGTATATTATAATCATAACCCTCCTTTTTGCTTCTCCGTAGTCGGGTAAAAATTACACTAAATTAGAACGCTTCATAAGTGATGATTAGGTATACAAATGACACCAATCGTGCTTTGTAAGTAACTCGTACTCGTACCGACGTATGTGCATAACTCAATTGTAAGGAACTAATCAGCAACCGATTCTCGAAACAATCATAACGTTCACGGTTTGCAATAATAATATATTATCGTCGATTTAAGTAGGTACCTACCTATACTTACCTATCTATGGCACGAGCGTTAGTTTGACTGCTTTTGAATTAGAGCTGAACTCACGTAAATATTTACACAAGTAAAGGCGGCTGCGTAATGATGGCTGCCCCGCCCGGCGCGGCGGCGGCGGCGGCGGCGGCGGCGGCGGCCCCGACAGCAACGCGACGCATCGCAGGAGCACACGCTCGTAGCACACCTCCGCCGCGATATTGGAGTAGCGAGGCCGCTGAATGAATTCCGCCGATCAAGTGTAGTTGGATTTGCGGAATCGTCGGAACGTTCGGCATCCACAAACACGTGTGAAGTCAACGCGGCACCGCAACGCAACGAAATGGCGGCCGGAGCGCGGAAGTGTGACCGGCATCCACTGTTTCCAGATAAGAAAACTGATAGTACAGTGTTTGGTGCTCAAATTTACAGTGTTTACGACAAAATTACAGTAGAAGTTAAAAAAAACACGGTGAATTTTACAGTACAGTAGATCTCAAGAAACTGTTATTGTTTAACTTTAAACTAAAATGCACATTCTAAATAACTAACCAACCACTAATCAATGATTGTCACTATCATTAAAAATAAAAATAAAATAATGTTTATTCAAGGTACAAGGTGTAGTATTACAGATCGTCGGTGAAACGATGATGTCCGCAGAAGTGTAAAACTGTGTCGCAGAAACCAACGCCTTCCTCCAATACAAAAAATAAAAAACAAAAAAAATAGTAGGCGTACCAAAAAGAAAAAACTAAACAATAACTAAAAAACACAGACTAAAAGAAAGAACAAAAATACAAATTGTATGTGAGGGTGAGGGGTGTGCTTGTAAAGTGAGGGGTGGGAATAGGTGTGTAATGAGTGGGCTTCCATGATTCTCCCAGTCTCCGAGGAGTCTGGCTATAAAATTGTAGGTAGGTACTAATATAGGTTTGAAAACTTAACACACGGTTGACACAATTTGGGCGGTTAATACTACGAAGTTATTCCTAATATTATTTGAAACAAGGGTTGTGATTGTGACATAAGTAAAGAGCGGTCTCTAGTAGCCTTTTGTATTTCGACAAGTTCATAATTATCTTTTCTTTTCACAAAAGCTGCGTTCAGTTTACAAACCATGTTATCAAAAATATTATTAAGACAAATCCTCAGGTTATTTACTCTAGATCCTAGATCATAAATCATGTCCTACCAAATATTTAGTCATTTTAGATATAGATAAGCGTTTTATTGCCCTAAATCGCTAAGTAGCCCCCCCGACACCCGACAGTGCGGAATTTTTTTCAAGAAGATGGCTTGACAGGTTTGAACTAAATTCATTTTTGCCTGTAGAAAAATTACAGTGTTCTCCATACACTGTAATTTTAGTATTACAGTTTACAGTAGATCGTGTGGAAATACAGTAGATCTGCTGTAATTACAAAGTATCTGGCAGCACTGCCGGCATCGGAGCAGATCGACGAATCCGCGCGGGGAAAGAGATAGAATTATAGTCAAGTTTATGCGTTAGAATAGAACAGGCAGTCACGCTAGTGCTCGGCTAGTGTTCTCCTATAATACGGACAAGACACGGCGAAATTACTGCGATTCCATTGTTATGATAACGCAGCGGAGGTGTGCTACGGCCATCAGAGGGGCGAGTTTTTGGGAAGCTTGACGAGACCAAGCTTGTCAAATTTAACGACTTGTCAAGTCATATAAATACGTCAGATATAAATCTATTTAGCTGTTAAACACGTTTAGTGATTCTGGTGCAAGCCACCCTCAGTGTGTCACCTTGATAGTAACAAGGCGATAGATTGGACTTTTTAAATTTTTAAAAGACGCATCTGTCACCTCCTACGAAAACAGTGACAGATTGACATTTTTGTCCAACCCCTGTCGCTTTAGGTGACAGATGGGAATAATCCTTTATTTACTTTGCGAATGTATGTATCCAGCCTGTTAGTACACATACATACTCACGCACCCTCCTATATATCCCCCATTCGGTTCGGTCTTATAGGGATATTATGTTATACCCTGTATACTATAACTGTTAGTAGAGCTTTAAAAACTGGACGATTTACGGCACGACATTACGAAGTATAGTAACGTAGAATAGAAAGGCGTTTTGTGTAAGCTGGTAATTAAACTAGTTGTCCTGTGAGAACATAGACCTCGCGAGCCTTTATAACCGTGCAATAACCAACACTTTCCCTTTTACCCTGGCTAAGTAAATCGAATTTCAGGTGCTTGAATTTTCCAATAGGCCCATAGGTAGACTTTTGAGCAAAATAAGGGTATAAGTTTTAGCGATTACTCGCGTTCCCTTGGTCCTAAGAGGTCGAATCTGGTGTCTACGGATTTGTCTCATAAAGGCGAAGAGGACTGTGTAGTCTCATTGATATTGGTAGAAGTCAATTTTCGGGAAAAAAAATAAAAAAATAATTTCCCCTTTTTTCCCCTTTCCAGTCCCCCTTTTTGGAAATATTTTTACACCATCTTGTGTAGAATGAAATCTTTCGTGTGCTCCTTAAATTTGATTGAAATCCGTCGATAAATAACGCTACAGCAAACTTTCCCTCTTTTCTCCCCTATTTTCCCCCCAATCAAAAATCCCCGACGACAAAAAAAATCTAATAATTCATATAACCTGTGTACCAAGTTTCGTCCAGATCGGTTGAAAAATGCGACCTGTAGAGGAGAACAGACAGACAGACAGACAGACATCCGGACAAACGAATTTTTTGGCCAATGTGGAAACTGAGACGCTTCGCTCGCTTCGCTCGCTCAGTCAATGAGGAAACCTCATTGAGTACATATGGCCATTGGCACAGTTAATATCATCTCGGCTGGTGCCTTTTTAGATGAAACTACGGACCAGCAAAGTGGTCTATCATAGGACAATATGGTCGCATAGGGACAAAAGCTCTTAAAAATCTAATTTCGATTTTGACGTAGCTAGAGGTAAGCACGCCTCCGCCTGGTCGCGCCGACTACCACGCACGAGCACGACCCATTTGCGAGTGGTAGGTAGGTTAGGTAGGGTAGGGGGCGAGCTTTCTGTCACGTGACAGCACTACCCCAACCCACGATAGGACACCCACGACACGACACTCGACTCTCCTGTCCTGTCTACGACATTCCACCAGCGACGTGTGACCTACATCAGCTTTTATCGTTTCTATATTCACGGTGTTCACTAATCGTTACTTTAGGCGCTGTAAGTACCTAGGTGTAGTTCTGTTGCGATGTGACTCAGCACGAATTTAATGTTCAATTAAGTACCTACCTACCAGTTTTTGTAAGTCCTCTTATGTGTACTCTTATGTACCTATGTGTGTCTAACTATCTAAACAGATAAGTAGGTATTTTCTGAGGTGTACGTCCGGCTACAGCCTCTACAACTTTACTACTTTCGTATCAAAGCTGGAATTTGCCATTCATCGTGCCATTCCTAGGTACTATTTCAGTAATTCTCGTTATAACCATGCTGTTATTATTCAAATCAATACAAAATACTTCCTCCGTTTGCTAACTACGAATAGAATATCATAGGACTCGACCCAACACTTAGGTAGGTATCGATTTTTGCTAGACTATAAAGAAGTGGTGGCATGACAAAGTATTAGGTAATAATAGCAATACCCATATTCACGAGCGATAGCCGACCCATTTCATTAGCCGTAGGTAGGTAGGTACCTATACCAGTAGGTATACCCAGTGGGATCAATGAAATTATCATTTCTTTTTTGGTCTATAAGTACTCTATAGTTTATAGTGTTCCCTGTCCCACTCGTTCAGCACAGTCCAAACAATAGCATTGTTCATTCTCGACACGCCGCCGCCACAAGTCAACCTCTATTTTATTGTCAAGAAATAATAGCTTCCCTTATCAACGTCAACTTATCTTCATAGCGCGTAGCGCTACACTTGTCTTGCAGAGTAGGTCGATACTGAGTAGGTAGGTACCTACTAGGAACTAACGTGAATGTGATCGACAGCGGCACAGTATCCATGGCATGACGGAGGAGGAAAACGTGGTGCGGCCGCACCAGGAAATGGCGGTGCTGTCATTGGAGGAAAAGAAATTCTTGCTAGGCGTGGAACGCGGCGACGTGGCGGGCACGCGGCGCGTGATGGCGCGCGCACGCGACACGGGTCATATCAATGTGGACTGCGTTGACCCTCTGGGCCGGTCGGCGCTGCTGATGGCCATCGACAATGAGAACCTGGAGATGGTGGAGCTGCTGCTGGAGTTCGGCGTGGAGACGCGCGATGCGCTGCTGCACGCCATCTCCGAGGAGTTTGTCGAAGCGGTAGAGGCACTGCTGGACCACGAGGAGCGCACTAGGAAGCCGGGACAGCCCAATGTGAGTTTTCCTATCCTAATTGCCCACTATACTTACTTACGTACTTTTGAAAATAATTTTACATACGATCGAATCGGGATTCCGTACAGTACCTACTATACATTTATTTCACATACATACGTTTATTTCCGTTCGGAATAACAAGGCTCCAGTTGAGAGACGACGACCATTGAGTTCAGACATTTTAACCCTTCATAACTCAACAACATATTTTTTAATGAAAAGAAGCTTTTAGGATAGCAGTTGGGGAGAAAAAAAACACGTACTTTTTAATTTTTAAAAAATTTTACTTATGTACCTCACAAAATCAAAAAAAAGGGAGTGTGCCATAACGGGTACATTGCACCAATGTGTTCCTCTACGAAGTATGGAATGCTTTGAAACAGTTATTTTGTTTGTTGTTGCATAAACTGCATAATGCAACTCCATACATTTCACAAATGGTCTGTGATTTGCCAGAGCATTTAGGGAGCTTGCAACGAATTCGTTTTTCGACCCATACCTTCTGCCCAGTGGCCGACTTGGTGCTGGTGCAAGCGCACAGCTGCCGGAGGCATGAATTGAGCTGGACCTTGCGTTTTTTTGCCTGGATGTCTGGTTCCATGCTTCGGCGTTGCACGTATGCTTTTGCCCCCATCTTGCAGAGCACCGTACCAATCTCTTCACGGAAGTCAGCAGATGCCAGCAGTGTTTCATTCGTTTGCTTGGTCTTGCGAACCCTTTTTTATAGCAACCAGGCGTTGGACATGGCGAGGTCCAAAAAATGGTAAAACATGTGAACCTGCCATCTCTTGCTTCGTAGTTTTACTTTATATCTACCCATTATACTGTCAATCAGGTCGAAACCGCCCATATGGCGGTTGTATTCTCCCACTATGTTTGGTCTATCAATGGTCACGTACCTCTTGTTTTTCTTGTCGTATCTAGACACTTGTGACTTAGATAGTTTACCCACAAAACTGGACGCAAGGGTGACGATCTTGTTGTCCTTCCATGCCACTGTGGATATCTCTGTTACTTCATCACAGGCTAGGTACATTGGCATATACGTATCTTTCTGCACGATGTAAATATTCGTTTGCCTGGCAATTTCTCCGAAAAGCTCCTTAGGAAAGATTTTGAAGAAGAACTACACCGGACTTTCAACTTCTAGAAACTTTACTGACAAACCTTCGCCACCTGTAAAGCAGAGTTGCTGCTCCTTTAGCTCAAGGTTCTTTTTTTTCCAACGAAGATTCAATTTCTGCCTGGGTTGACTGCGTCCTAATGTTCCAGGTGTAGATGATGGTCCTGGTTGAAGTAAGGTTTTAGAAGGACCTGATGATTGGGAGGTACTACTAGAATTCTCGATGTTTTCAATAATGGTGTCAATATCTACACCTCCAACCTCTTCCAAACCTTCAACTTCCATTGGCACCTCCAGTTCCGGAACTAAATCAGGATCTGCGATGCTGTCGTCGTCACCGTGAAATCCGTCGTCACTCTCTGCATAAACGAAGAGAAACTGCTCTATTTCCTCTTCTAGACTACTGTTGCTCATCCTGCCAGAAGAAAATAAGAATGGTGAATGTATGACAAAAGATGCACTAGTAATGCAATGTACCAGAACGGGTACAAACACAAAACGGCAATTATTTTCCAAAGTTACTGGAATTTATTCAATAACCACAATAAATAGCAATAAACATACACTTACCTAGTAGATTCACACCGCCAATACACAGTTTCTACAGTCCTAACAATTTTCGTCGATTTTCAAAATTTGTAAACAAATGATGATCACAAAATCCGCGAAAAGTTTGATTCAACTTCGTTTGTACTGAAAAAGCGCCATCTCTGGAGTATGCCCGGTAGTAAACATTGAAACGCGGTATGTAACGGAGCTGGCACTTTGTTTAAAAATGGAAATAGTCGTTTGCTTTAGATTTTATACGTGAAGTTTTGCTATGTGCCAGTACTGTCACACGGCGATATAAAGGGTTAAAAGCGATGGACCACGATTTTCTACTTGCGATTGCATTGTAGCTGTATCTTTTTTTTTATAGGTCCATAGCTTAGAATTTCTATAATCTGTGGTCCACTCCATAGCTTTGCGTGGAGTTACTGCGTTCGAAATTCCGGTTCCATATTTCGAATCGAAATCCCGAAACGGAATTTCGACTGTATGTGGCCGGCCCAATGCACAATGGTTCGACTTTCAACTTTCAAGCGAGTGCCATTGTATGGGACTGGGACGATGTTTTATTTTAGTTTTTTTATTCATAAGACATCCAACAAAGGTGACACCTTTGTTGGATGTCTTATGAATAAAAAAAAAATATAATGCACAGATAATATAATGTACATGGAAACGGTACCTACTCGCGTACGAAGTTGCGGGTATCTGCTAGTAAAGAATATAATATCTATCTGGGTACTTACCTAGAGTGAGAGACTAGTAGGTAATTATTGGTTTAGAGTTGGGAGGCGCTGCCGCCGGAGACGGCGACGTTCACGGCGGACATCTCGCCGCTGATCCTGGCGGCGCACCGCGACTCGTACGAGATAATAAAGCTACTGCTGGACCGCGGCGCGGCGCTGCCCGTGCCGCACGACGTGCGCTGCGGATGCGACGAGTGCGTGCGCAGCCGGCGCGAGGACTCGTTGCGGCACTCGCGCTCGCGCATCAACGCGTACCGCGCGCTCGCCTCGCCCTCGCTCATCGCGCTCTCCTCCAAGGACCCAATCCTTACCGCGTTCGAGCTCAGCTGGGAGCTGCGCCGCCTCTCCGCGCTCGAGCACGAGTTCAAGACGGAGTATCAAGAGCTGCGCGCGCAGTGCCAGGAGTTCGCGACCGCGCTGCTGGACCACACGCGCACCAGCCACGAGCTGCAGGTGCTGCTCAACCACGAGACGGGCGCGCCGCAAGCCCCGCCGCCCGAGCCTGGCGCGCCCGAGCGCATGCGTCTCTCGCGCCTCAAGCTCGCCATCAAGCTGCGCCAGAAGAAGGTGAGTCCGGCTCCTGGCCGCACCCCGTCCGAGCCGAGCTGTGCTGAGCCGCGCCTCTCTGTGTGCAGTTCGTGGCGCACCCGAACGTGCAGCAGCTGCTGGCGTCCATCTGGTACGAGTCGGTGCCGGGCTTCCGGCGCAAGAACATGCTGCTGCAGGCTGCGGAGATGGTGCGCATCGGCGCGCTGTTTCCGCTGTACGCGGCGGCGTACGTGTGCGCGCCGCACTGCGCCGCCGGCCGCACGCTGCGCAAGCCCTTCATCAAGTTCCTCTGCCACTCTGCCAGCTACTTCATGTTCCTCTGTTGGTATCCGATTCATCGCACTACCGCGCCGCCGCCGCCGCCGACTGCTTGCGAGCCATGCTGCTGCTGCTCTATATAGACCTCGCTCCTGACCAAGGGTCGGTAGGTATGCCTCGCAAGCAGGCGTGCACTGTGCTGTCACTACGATGTGTCTACGTACAGATCATAGTAGATTTTTTGAGCTTTAGCACACATTCATGAACCTAATGCAGGCTAGGTTCGTACTGGTAGGCGACTTGCTACGGTGTAGATACCAGCTAGTGGTATGCCGCACGCCGGCATTGCGCGCGGACGCTGCGCGGCGCTGCTGGAAGTGGTATCTATGTGCGCCATTGCAGTCCTGCTGATCCTGGCCTCGCAGCGCATCGAGACGGCGGCGGGCGGGCTGCTGTGGGGCGCGGCGCCGCACAACAACGAGCCGCTGTCGCGCCGCGGCGCGCCGCCCAGCCTCGTCGAGTGGCTCATCCTCGCCTGGGTTAGCGGTTAGTATCCAATCCATAGCACCACAGGAAATATTACGATTGTTTCATTATGTAACAATGTTTAAAAGCATTTTATATAGGTAGCATCTAGGTTATTTTATCCGATGTCGTTAGAGGCTGGTTAGAGGTTTTGTTTCGGCGCAGGGCTGATCTGGAGCGAGGTGAAGCAGCTATGGGACATGGGGCTGCGCGAGTACGTGCACGACATGTGGAACGTGATCGACTTCGTCACCAACTCGCTGTACGTCGCCACGGTCGCGCTGCGCATCGTCTCCCACTTCCAGGTACTCTACCTAACCTACAACCGACCTCACAATAAACAATAATGGACGGAAAACAAACAGCTTGCTTCCATTATCAATATCAATACCTATTCATTCAGTAAAATAACAAACAACTTTTATAACCTTGTGGTTTTCGATATGTAAAACATGATGGAATACCGGAACGCCACGCCATAGCGCCAAATAAACAAAACTGAACAAAAAAGCTTTCCGGCTGGACTCGCTCCCGGGTTGTCGCGCGGCGGCGCGATGCGCGCGATGCGGCGCACGCGCACGCTCCCGCTCGGACGTTTCCTTGACTGCGTGCTTCCTCGTTTTTGACCGAGTGAGCGAAACGTCTCAGTATCGAGATTGGCTAAAAATGCTTTTGTGCGGCTGTCTGTCTGTCAGTTCTCGCCTACAGGTCGCATTTATCAACCGATTTCAACGAAGATCGGCACACAAGTTCTTTGATTTATTAAAAAAATTTTTGTCGACAGCGATTTTTAACGTTGTTTATCAACGGATTACCTTTAAAATTCAAAAATATTCACAAAAAACTGCTTCTATTCGTTGCACGAGTTTCTGGAGGATTGATACACTTATCAAAATACATTACCTGCAAAAAATGTGCCATCTACCTACATAATTGCTGTGCCCTAACAGGGTTTATGTTTGATAGGTACTCTACATACCTTTATAACACCTGTTTATGCGACATGAAAGTGCATAAAGAATTTGAATTTGGATTTCAATCAAATTTTAGAAGCACACTAAAGGCTTTATTCTACACAAGATGGTGTATAAAAATATTTCCAAAAAGGGGGAGTGGAAGGAGGAGAAGAGGAGAAATTAATTATTAATATTTTTTCCGAAAATTTACTCCTACCAATATCAATGAGACTACACAGTCCTCTCCGCCCTTACGAGACAAATCCGCAGACACCAGATTCGACCTTCTAGGACCAAGGGAACGCAAGTAATCGCTAAAACTTATACCCCTATTTTGCTCAAAAGTCTACATAGGTAGGGCGTCTATTGGAAAATTCAAGCACCTGAAATTCGATTTAGCCAGGGGAAAGGGGAAAGTGTCGGTTATTGCATGGTTATAAAGGCTCGCGAGGTCTATGTTCTCATAGTACCTACACCAGTAATATATATATGACATGAGGTGTATAAATAGCAAAATGTCCGTTTTCGTGTTGATAGATAGCTACACCTAGTGGTTCTGTGAGATCAGTGTAGACCTCGCGTCGCGAGCCCTTATACCTAGGTAACTATGCAATAACCGACACTTTCCCCTGGCTAAATCCAATTTCAGGTGCTCGAATTTTCCAATAAAGGCTTACCTATGTAGGTACCTAGGTACCTACCTACCTAGACTTTTGAGCAAAATAGGGGTTATAAGTTTTAGCGATTACTCGCGTTCCCTTAGTCCTAGGGGCTCGAATTTAGTGTCTACGGGTTCGTCTCGTGAAGGCGGAGAGGACTGCGTAGTTTGATTGATATAAGTAGGTATACGTTTTCCAAAAAATCACCCATAACGCTACAGCAAATATTCTCTTTCCTCCCCTCCACTCCCCTTTTTTGGATTTTTTTTACATCTTGTGTAGAATGAAGTCCTTAGTGTGCTTCTCAATGATTGAAATCGGTCGATAAATAACGCTACAGCAAACTCCCCCCCCCCCCCCTTTACCCTCCGATCAAAAATTGAATCGACAAAAAATTTTAAATTAATTAAGGAACATGTGCGCCAATTTTCGTCAAAATCGGTTGATAAATGCGGCCTGTGGGTGAGAACTGACAGACAGACAGACGGACAAAAGCATTTTTGGCCAATCTCTAAACTGAGACCCTTCGCTCGCTTCGCTCGCTCGGTCAATAAAGCCTCGCCTTGTCACAGCCTACTATAAAACTGCCTTGTTCTCATCAATTGACCCCGTTAAGTGAATTGCGAGCCACGGAGGAGTTAGGTATTACGTACGGTAGGTACCTACGAGGTCAAATACTGAGTACTTACGAACGAAACGTTGATTAAATTAGGATAGGATGCTGTACCTAAACTTGTAGCAGCTCATCCAAGCAAAACGTTCTAGTACCTACATCCAGGGGAGATTGTGAGCTATGAAGATAGGTAAAGTAGTGATGAGGACGATGAGCAGGTGCGGCGCGAGATGGGCATGGGCCTGCAGTGGAACCAGCCGCGCGAGAAGTGGGACGCGTGGGACCCCATGCTGCTCTCCGAGGGCCTGTTCTCCGCCGCCAACATCTTCAGCAGCCTCAAGCTGGTCTACATCTTCAGCGTGAACCCGCACCTCGGCCCGCTGCAGGTCTCGCTCAGTCGGATGGTGTTGGATATCCTCAAGTTCTTCGTCCTCGATATACTGGTTATCTTCGCTTTCTCGTGTGGTGAGTCTACTTTAACGTCGCTCATTATCAGAACACACTGCATTTAAACTCACAATAAGCCTCATTATATATTTTTATTTTATTTTTACATGGAAAACAAACAGCTTTTAAAATAGGAGTACAGACAGCGGAAGTATAGAACGAAAAAGCCTAAAGTAGTTTTCTTTCACTAATAGATATGTATAATATATATTTATATATGTTATAAGTACATAATAACTCTTCATTTTAAGTTTTTAATAAGTTTTCCTTTCTGTAATATCGCACGCCAACCTCCTTTTTATACCACCACGCTTGGCTTTGCTTGTGGCTAGCAGATCCCTTTGCTTTGTATAGAATTTATGTAATTTTGTGCAATACAGTATTAAATATAAATAAATAAAGTAAAAAACTTCGAGGAGGCGACAGATTAGGTATAAGTAGGTATCGAACTAAATGTTATAATAAAATAAGTCGTAACAGCAATCACAATGTTTATTGAGTGGTGTTATCGTTTAGTTGAGTTGAGATTGCGAAGATGTTCAGTGAGAGAGAAGAGAGGCGGCTGTGTTGCAGGTCTGAACCAGCTGCTGTGGTACTACGCGGACATGGAGAAGAAGCGATGCACGCCGACTGGCTCGGCGCCGGCGGGGGCCGCCAACGGCACGCTGCCGGACCCCGACGCCTGCCTCGTGTGGCGCCGCTTCGCCAAGTAACTAAACCTCATTCTGAACGGATCCATATACCTATCTACCTCTGCGACTCAACTCCTGCGGAAGATAACAATCGGCTTATTCAAATTATTCGCTGTAGGGACCTACCTATAAAATACGTTGATAATTTCCAGCAAGTTTGGCGAATCGTTTCCAGTCACGAACGAAAGTTTCGAGGCTTACTTAGTGCGTGTAGCTCATCGCACGAATGTGCTCGTTTCATTATCAATATTGGAACCCTTTCCTAGATAAATCGATGAAGGAAAAGTTAACCCAATAATTAGGTACAACGACATTCTCAGTAAGCGGCCAATTTCGAGCGACATTATCCTCATCTCGCCGACAACGACGGAAACTAATTGATCGCCATTCAGCCCCCGCCGGGCCGATCTGTATTCTGCTTGTATTTCGTGGAATGTTACAATTACCATAAAAGCTATCGTTTATTGTTTGTTATTTCGTTTGGTCCGGGGCCGCGGCCGCTGCCACAGTGCAGATATAGTAGCAGCTGGGCGTGCCTGCGTTCCCTGCAATGGTCAGGCAGCGCGGAGCCCGTCAGTAACTAGTGCTCTTGTGTCAACGGCTCCTTGGCTGATTGCCATCTTTAGTTTCATTTAAGCTTGGTTTCTCCATGAAATCTGTTTTTAACCCCTGATGCAATAACGACGGGGTGTTATAAGTTTGAAGTGTCTGTGTGTGTGTGTGTGTGTCTGTCTGAGGCAACGTAGCTCCTGAACGGATGAACCGATTTTGATTTTGTTTTTTTTTTGTTTGAAAAGTGAATTAGTCGGGATTGTTCTTACCTAGGTAGGCATGTTTGATGAAAATCGGTCCAAGATTCGGAGGTTTTTAAATTTTAAATTTAATTGTTCATGTCTTTATTATGCTCTGCGAATATGATTACTTATAGGTAGGCACTGATAATACGCCGCCGGCGTGCGTGCCTCACTGTTTACATTAGGTATACTGAATGATGTAGCTGGTGACGTCTCGTTCAATTAAATACAATGAATTAATTAATTATTATTTGCGTTAGTAGTAAAATAAATAAATGTTATCTAATGTCTCGTATGAATGTGAGAGGAGTAGATTCCGAGTTGACGAATGATAGGAGTGAGTGGAAGAAGAAGACATGTTGTGCCGACCCCGCCTAGCGTGGGATAAGGGCAGGGGAATGATGAATGTCTCGTAAGAAATTTGAGCAAGCTGCTCGCTCCCAATCATATAAAAACATCGGTGTGTGTGTAGAAAGATAAACATCGGTGTGTGTGTAGAAAGATAAATGTTACATAAAAAGGGAGTCTGAAACTGGAGTTCCTTCCGATTGTTTTTCGATGAAAATCACGATATAATTGCAGTCTGTTCGAGACGATGCAGACGCTGTTCTGGGCCGCGTTCGGCCTGGTGGACCTCGACTCGTTCGAGCTGGACGGCATCAAGATCTTCACGCGCTTCTGGGGCATGCTGATGTTCGGCACGTACGCCGTCATCAACGTCATCGTGCTGCTGAACCTGCTCATCGCCATGATGAACCACTCCTACCAGCTCATATCGGTGAGCACGACGCCAATACAATACAATACCTGCTCCAAACCAAAGGATAAGGTGAGGGTGATCGGCGACCGACCTATATAATCCTTGTTGATCGAATGAAACTGGATTGATTAACTCGGAATAGAGAGCATATTTACACGTATTCTTATTGTTCTACGTATCTATCTATTGATTTGTATTCGTTATAATATTGTTTGATTTATATGGTTTATTTCTCTTCTTTCTAGAGCTGCCTAGGTACCTACCTACCTGCTACTACCTGCCTGGATTTATCTATGATACACTCATTAAAAAAATGTGCAAAAAATCTCTCGTGACACATTTAAACGTGGATGGGCCACATTTAAATGGACTAGGTAGTAGGTAACATCCTTCTAGACGGAACTTTAGAATCGGTATGCGGATTGCATTGCAGGAGCGCGCAGACGTGGAATGGAAGTTCGCGCGCAGCAAGCTGTGGATCAGCTACTTCGAGGAGGGCGGCACGGCTCCGCCGCCCTTCAACGTGCTGCCCTCGCCCAAGTCCATCCTGTACGCGTGGTGCTGGCTGCAGCGCCGGCTCTGCGGCCACGCGCGCGCCAAGCGGGAGCACATGCGCACCATCCGGGTACCGAGCCGTGCCTCGTGCACTCCTTTCATTAGACATGCCTATAGGCGGCACCTGTTGTATTGTACCCACTGCGCTGCGCTCAGTAAAGGTTGCTCGGCGCCGCGCCGTTGCGTGGTTGCGTGCCGTGCTAAATCGGAAAATGCGGTACCTATATTTAGCAATGGACATCCTACGCTACAATACAATTCGCATCCCTTCATGCTTTTTAAAACTTTGCTTTGCTCACACATCACATATTTTCGAAACTGTCTAATGTTCGTTCCAATTTCAACAGAGAAAAGCAAAGCAAGCCAACGAGCGCGACTTCCGGTACCAGGTAAAGTAAAGATGCACTCCGTGTCGTGCCCCATGGGCACAGGCGGGGCAGGGGCAGGGCGCATGAGCGATGGTGCGCTGACATGTTGCAGGCGATCATGCGCAACCTGGTGCGGCGCTACGTGACTGTGCAGCAGCGGCGCGCAGAGTGCGGCGGCGTCACGGAGGACGACGTCAACGAGATCAAGCAGGACGTGAGCGCCTTCCGCTGCGAGCTCGTCGAGATCCTGCGCAACTCCGGCATGAACACGTCCACCGCCAACGCAGGTGCACCCGGTGTGTGCACTAACGCTCCTTTCAAAGCATGCGACGCCTCTACGACACCTCACCTCCCTACTAATCCGGCTCTCTCTGATCTTGCTGCTCCCGGCGCCATGTATGGCCGAGATCGATACTTTTCCTGTTTCACAAAACCTTACCGCCTAACTTTAGGTTTAGGTTGTTGAAGAGGGACCTTAGGGCAGGATGATATAGCGCAGGCTCTGTGTCAGGCGGCGGCGGCGGCAAGAAGAACCGCCAGAAGGAGCGGCGCCTGATGAAGGGGTTCAACATAGCGCCGGGCGGCCAGCTGGCGCCCGTCGACGAGTTCTTCGCCTCGCTGCATCACGAGCACGGCGGCCACGGCGCGCACCACGCCTCCCTGTCGGCGCTGCTGGCGGGACGGCTCCGGACCAGCCAGAGCTCGCTCTCCGACGGTAACGTCGCTCGCATCGCATCGCATGCGCTCACTGTACTCATAGCCTAGTCTAGTCCTGTCCTGTTGCTTTCATTCGGGGACTGACATCAAACTGTCTCAAACAAATGAATGATCTGCATGCTCCTACGAGCACATTCTGCATGTACTTGTAAGTGTAGCTCGATGAGACTTTGCAGATGTAAAAACATGTATCGGTGCCTGTGTACCTTCCATTTCGGGAATATCAATTATCCGACATCTGAATAAGAAAATATATGGAAGTAGGTAGCTGTTACCCGCGACTTGGCACGCGTGTAGGTACCTACCTACCGTGTTCTGAGTGGATTCTTTGGAAGCTTGACATAATGCCGAGCTCGTATTGACATGTCAGACGATTTACAGCACTTTGTAAACGTGTTGTCAGGCGGGTCTGGTGCGGCGGGCGCGCGTCGCAAGCCGTCCTCGCACAAGCGGCGCTGGGGCACCATCATCGAGGCGGCGCGCGCGGCGCGCATGTCGCGCTTCATGGGCCGCTCGCGCTCCGAGGACTCCGTGTGCGACCACGCGAGGCACTCGCCCAGGTCACTACCATCCCATCCCATCCCATACCACCCTTCAACGTTCGTTGCATCTAGGGTCGAGGCGTCTAATACAAGAGGATCCGATGGGATCTCCAATCCATCAAGTTAATTCGTCCGTTCCAGCGGCAGCGAGCGAACAGAATCCGGCAGCGACTCGCAGCGGAGCCCGGAGCGCGGGAGCTCGCGGCACGAGTCGCGCGAGCGCGGGAGCACGCGACACGAGTCGCGCGAGCGCGGGAGCACGCGACACGAGTCGCGCGAGCGCGGGAGCGCGCGCAGCAGCGTGCGCGGCGGCCCGCTGTCGGCGCTGGCCGCGCTCAAGCGGAAGAGGAAGAAGTTCTCCGACTCTAGACGCGCGGAGGCGGAGGCACGTGGAGAGGTAAGACGGCCGAAGGACCGTCGATGTCATCTAAACTAGACACTCGTCCCATCACATCATCGGATGTTTCAGCGCACATATTCCCTTTTAACATGAAACCCTAAGAACTTCCTGTCGTTTAGCTAGATTCCACTACAAAATTAGTTCCCCCTCAAAGAAATGCATTGTCGTAACATGGTATGGTCGGGCAGGCCCTGCAGCGTGCGAGTTCAGTGCCGGCGCGCGTGCCCCCGGCGCCCGCGCCGCCGCCCCCCGCCGCCGCGGCGGACAGCGCGGCAGCGCGCGGCGGCAGCAGAGAACCGCTGCTGGCCAGTCTGGATGACGACGCGCATAAGGTACACAATCCTACTGTAGGTACTGCCTTCTTTAGTTCAATACAAGGATTACATTTCCTTTCAATCTACCGCATGGTCTAGTCTAGTCCAGGCGGCTTCGTGGACAGCCGTCGTCTTTTACTGAAACCTGCAGCTGTTCAGTTCGGGACCAGCACCGGCCTAGTGCAGTGGTGCAGTCCCTCGCAGTAGTGCAGTAGGTTGTCTGACATCAAAAAAACTTTGAACAAATCCGATTTCATTCGATAAATGGAAGAACTACCTACCTACCTAGCTCCTTCCTTGACCCCTTTTGACCGCGTCCGTATTTGAATAAAAGCAATGATAGAGCAAGAGTTGCATTTCACCTGCAGGAGGCGTGCGGGCAGTGCGGCTACGAGGGCGGGCCGGCCGGCGCGGCCGAGAAGGGCGACGCGGAGGGTGTGTGTGCTGGTGCTGGTGCGGGGGCGCGGGGCGCGGGGGCCGCGTGCGGGCGCTGCGCGGCGCTGGCGCGGCTGGCCGGCGTGACCCCCTTGCACGGGCACGCACCGCACCACTCCGCCGGGTGGCTCTAGTACCTAACTAGCCTGTCCCGTCACTGGCCCGCACCCTACTGACAACGGATTCTGATAGCATCTAACCCTTGGAAAGATCCATCACTGAGCCCTGGCACTGCAGAGGAAGCTGTACCGACATCGAGGTGATGTTTGCTTGGAGCTACGCCCAAGAGCGTGCTGGATGTAGAGCTACCTACCCTAATCAGATCATAGAATATCTAAAACCATACATCCAATAAGCGAAATATCGCGGTCGATTCTTATTGCTGTTTGGAGTTAATACATTATCCGTTGATGTACCCGCGACTGCAAGAGAAGCGGTCACCATCACATCACCACTCACGGTCGCTACTGGATATTTCTGGGTTTACATGGTGTGTCGCTCGCGGTCCTTGTTGAGACTACGCTGTGCGTGCAGCGGTACGGGTGCAGGTGGAGTGGCGTATAGGCTTGGCAGAGACGCAGAGTGGCTTCTTCGTGACCGGGAGACGGTGCTGGCTGTTCACTAGTCGAGTCGATGTGTGGTAGGTACCTCTAGTCGAGAGCGCGGCCGCCACGTGCGTCGTGTTGACGCTGTGCCTGTACAATGTGACACCTTGGAGATTTGATTATTGTAGATTATTGGTTGTGTTCACGTGTGAAGTAGACAAAATATTATTGTAATTTTTTTTCTTCCAGTCTTAGGAAATGTCACCTTCGTGGGTACCTACCTAGCTTGAACGAATTAAAGGTACCTATCTACCTAGGTATCTTCGCACAAATATTTATTCTTATCAACAAGGATGTTAATCTGATTTCGATTGAAATAAATAAATTATAGAAGCAGAATAAATAAAATATAAATGAACGTTACAATGCAAGCGATGGCCCTAAGTCTAAGTAGCTGAACTTTTATATTAGATTTGAAGCTCCAAGGTTTCTGTATCGGTGTGTATATTTGATAATATTGTATCTCATAGTGTACGGTAGGAGACGTTGTTGTAAGCATGTTGTGATTGTGACACGTGGCTGGATGGCAGGCGCACCGCACGCCGCCGCCGCCGCCGCGCCGCTTTCAACTCACTGTTTCACAGTTTGGGACAGTAATATAACTATAATAACTTGCTGTTGTCTGTAATATTGTTGCGAATGCTGTGCATGCCTGTAATTGGCACATAATAGTATAATTAATTATTCAATTCAATTCCATAACCATGCAATAACCGACACATTCCCCTTTCCCCTGGCTAAATCAAATTTCAGGTGCTTTAATTTACCAATAGGCCTATGTAGACTTTTGAGCCAAATAGGGGTAGGTATAAGAGGCAAAATAAGTTTTAGCGATTACTCGCGTTCCCTTGGTCCTAGGAGGTCGAATCTGGTGTCTACGGATTTGTCTAGCGAAGGCGGAGAGGACTGCGTAGTTTCATTGATATAGGTAGGCGTAAATTTTTGGGAAATAAATAAAATTAATTTTCCCTCTTTTCCCCCTTTTTGGAAATATTTTTACACTATCTGGTGAAAAATGAAGTCTTTAGGGCGCTTCTCTTTGATTGAAATCCGTCGATAAATAACGCTACAGCAAACTTTCCCTCTTTTCTCCCCGAATCAAAAATCGCGCTCGACAAAAAAATTTAATAAATCAAGGAATTTGTATGCCGATTTTCGTCGAAATCGGTTGTTAAATGCGACCTGTAGGCGAGAACTGACAAACAGATAGACAGACAGCCGGACAAAAGCATTTTTGGCCAATCTCGAAACTGAGACGCTTCGCTCGCTCGGTCAATAAATGGTACACTTCTTTACAATTTGGATGTATCGATTATTTTGGCTAACTGTACGCAGACCTACACGTTGTAACTAACACAGATGATAATGATTAGGCCTCGCGTCCGGGGGTTGGTATTGCCTAACCCCGGTCCGGCCTCTCCCCGATGTAGATTACCAAATAGTTACTACGTCATCAGTGAACGGTACAACAGCAGACAAAAGTGCTTAATTTATTCATTGCAACTGCGCTGTGCTGCACCATACCTCAAAACGCATCGATAGCGCGTTCAAATTTTGCCTGTGGCGACATCTAGCTAAGTTTGTGGTACTAATACACATTATGGCATGAATCAAAGTTGGAGTATTATTTGAACCACCAACGGCTTCATGAGATGATGATGATGATGATGACGGCGGTTCTTTGGAAATGTTCTAGTGACCGTAAACACCACTAAAAATAAAAAGTCACAGAAAAGCAAAATACGCAATTTCGTGCACGTGGATTGCATATTTTTTTCAGTTAAGTATTTTTAGTTATAAGTCAAACTGCCGAACCTGATGAAAATTAAATGGGACTAACCTTGGAAGTACATCCTTTCAGATAAAAAATGAATTTTTAAAATCGGTTTATTAAATAAATGACGGAGTTCTGAGGTACCAAACATTAAAAAAACATACAACCGAATTAAGAACCTCCTCCTTTTTTGAAGCCGGTTAAAAAAGTAGTTAAGTAGGTACAGTTTATTTGGATTAATATGAGATAAGCTAAAATAAAAGAACTTTACAATAAAGTCATTTTCACTTTTTTTCGCCACAGTACTGACATTGATTTAGCGCATACATACTATTTGGTAATCTACATCGGGGAGAGGCCGGACCGGGGTTAGGCAATACCAACCCGCGTCCGGCGCGGCGCGGCGGCGGCGGCGGCGGGGCGCGGCGGCGGCGGGGCGCGGTACTACAGTACTGTAGTCGTCGGCACTTGTCGCCTCGATACGATACTTACTACATAAATATCTAAACGTATACATAAATTATATTTAATACTATACACCAAATCCATTAGATAATATTATATCCTCCTATATTATTATATCTAACGAAGACATATTTTATCGAACACCAATTAGTTAAGTAGTATACATACAATCAAAATTTTAAAGTAGATAGCATATTTGTTAGGCGTAAGATATTTTATATTGCCGTTAGAATAAATAATATGAATAACCGATAGAATAAGTACCTACGTATTATACATATACTCGTAGTAATGTTGCAAAATGTTTTGAAGAAGCACAAGTAGCACTGGTATCCAGGCACCAGCACGCGGCTCGAGCGAGCGCCAGTACTGACTCAATCATACATTTTATGGCAGTTTTTCATTTAAAAGTTTCATAAAAGCTATGCTTGAGTCTCAATTGCACGTAGTTACGCAAAAAGGGTCCAACCACCCAGCAAGGATCAACTCGCTAAGAGATAAGGCGCGGCGGTTTGTAGTCTCAAAATGTATTTACAGTTATTTGCTGAACATAAACTAAAGGTAGCCTTAAGCAATCGTTTCGTATACCTACTTATTTTATTTTTGTCCTAGACTTTAGCTACTGTTTTTATCTTATGTTCCGATTTAATCAGTCCGTCCGTCTGTCACAAGCCTTATTTATTATCTCAAGAACTACAAAAACTACCCAACTTATTTGGATTAGTTTTAGATCTTTGTTACCACAACACCAATTTTTTTCAATGTTCATTATCAAAATTTTTAAAATAGGTACCTAGATGTCAATCTGGTACCACCGGATTGAGTTAAAAGATATAATTTTGAATGTTGTTTTGTAGAATTTAGGACATTTTTTTGCTCTACTGCATACCGTCCAAAAATGACCATTTCCCCCTCTTAACTCACATGTTTATGGAGCGAAGAATTTAAAATAATTATATGAATTATAAATACTTAGGTACCTCGAATTTTACATGAAAAATATAGCGCAGTCACTAACTAAAAATAAAACAGATTTACAGTTTTGGTTCGTCAGCCTCGGTGCGCGAGTCCATTCGCACTTGAACACTGACGTTACTGGACTGAAATATAATAGGTACCTAAGTACTTACTTACTTTCCGCCATCCATCATTGTGATTCATCAACACAAAAACTTCATCAACACAAGTCGGTCGCTCTAGGGAGAGCATGTGTAGATGGGGCTATCGCGACCCTGCTCTCAGTCAATGTCACTGCGGGGCCCCCGTCCAAACGATGTCCCATTTGCTCGTTTGCCCCTTGTGCCCTAACACCTGCACAAGGGATGACCTCTTAGATGCCACAGACGAGGGGGTAAAGGTGGCGAAGTTCTACTCGAACTTCGTCTAGTCATACCATTGACACGCAAAGAAGAAGAACACAAAAACGTAACTCTGCTAAAGCAACGTGTTTTATAGTACTTATTACAATCGCCTGCTACACCACGTGCCAGTTTCCATAGCTTTGTATATTTTAATTTCATTTACAAAGCAGTTTCTTGTTTTTCAAAACATTTTTAAACAGTCTATAAGTTTTTTGAATCTTAAGATAGTAAATAATAAATTGATGTGTTCCATATTTTCCAATAAGTATGTCGACCGACGCGGCGCACAGTCACATAGCTATGTAAGTTCGAACAATGTATAACAGGGATTTTATGAAACGCATTTACCTACCGATATAATCGAAACAAATCGATATCATTGTTGCCCTTACTCAAAGTAATAATTTACTTTTAAAACTGAAACCCGACTGCGCAAGATTATGAAATAGAGAAATATTTAAAGAAATAATCACAAAGTTAATAAAATAAAGTTCAGTATAAATATTTAGTCATAACATCGAAATAGTTTTTGAGCGCTAGTGTTGTATCATCTTTAGATTATGTTAATTACTAAAATAATTTATTGACAAATTACGAGCTTTCTCACGCAGTCGGGCTTCGAGCCCCTGATCTTATCGCATGGCTAATATCTTAGATTAGACGATATAGGTGTGGTACAGTTGTTTATTTTCCATTGTGATGTGATGTGATACATTATGCCTAATATTTTTGTACTTACTGCTCTGCGCCACGGTATCTCGAAATAATGGGAAACGGTTAGGTATATAGTAATAATCTGGTAATGAATAGCCTAACTATATGCATAATGCGCGTGCGTGTTGTAGTAACACAGTACGCGTTCACAGTATTCGCCGGTTTTTCTTAGAAATATTGTAACATTTTTAGATTCGTGTATTATTCGTTGCGCTGACTCGCACAGTATTCGATGTGAGACCAGTTTACAGCACAAAGTATTAGTTTCCACGGAGGCCGTAGCAATGTTCGTTCGCTGGACACATTGCGTACCCGTCACCCGACGACACTTTCCTATCGTGCATGTCCAATCCATTGTCGGGTCACGTGTGTGGTGTGAGTGCGGCGCACACGCACACCACCACACCGCACATATCCTACCTATTGTACTGTATCGTATTGTTTACAATGATCACTGTACTGGATACGCGAGTATCTGTACCAGAGGCCTTCACGTGTTTAGTTGTGCCGCGCACTCTCTGGCGACGCGGGCGCACTCTCTAGCGACGCGGGCGCGCGGCTATAATCGATTATATTTTGTAAAGAGTTGTTATTTATTTATACATTATATTTACTTATATAACGGTGCAAAGATTAATAAATGAAGCACTATCTATCTCTTGTTTTATTTATATGTACATATTATAAAATAAAAGACGAAATAGTGTTAACAATTTATTAGATAACTAGTTAATCACACTATTGTTTAATAATTTCACAGCTCTAATATTAGTATTAGATTAAGCCCGCTATTACTATTTAAATATTTGGCTCATTCTGCGTTCTATAGCGATCAATTGTTTATCATTATACTCACTACTGACGTCATAAAGTACAGTATATTATTGAATAGGTACGTATGTCTTATTATGTAAGTATGGAAGGCTATATTCTGTTCACAAGTTGTAGAGCGAGTACAGCGCTCGCTATGCATTGCATGATGATCTGCAAACAAGACAACGCGTTCTCCAACCGAGCGCCGGATCGTATTCTATCAGAGGTGTCAACTCGCCGCAGGCAGTTGCCGTAACTTACGCAAGTTACGCACTAGACACTTTCTGAATATACAAGTACTGAACATAGTGAATAACGTGTGAAAATAAATAATATTTAACTAATCTACAAGTTCTTACAATGCAATGCAATGGTGAGACCATTACCTATAATACTATAAATTCAGGTACCTAGACAGAATATTGCGTTATCTGAATATTATTTAGTAATGAACTTTTGGATATCTAAAAAAGTTTTCGTAGATAAATTGCGTTGCTCGCATCTAAATGATTGTGAAACCGCTAAGTAAATGCACCTCTAAACATTAGAGATTCCAATTATGTTGTGCTTTAGACAAATATTCAAATAAGCTGACAAAAAGAGATAGGTAGCGGTACCTTGCACGGCGGTCGGCGGGTCACATATCGTAGTGCACGCAATTCGATAGGCAGCTAGTCTCAGAGTAGGGCCAGACCATTCTAGCCACGAGTGTTCCGCACCCGGTGACGCGAGAGGAGCAAGACACGGCCGCCATTGTTGGAGTGCAGCACGTGTACCTTATAGTGCAGCGAAGTCGATCGGCTTGTAGTCCGTGTCGGAGGGCGCGCGCACGGCGATGGCGAGGCGGCCCTGGCGCGCCGTCAGCAGCACGGCCGCGCCGCGCGGCAGCGCCCCGCGCTCCGCCGCCAGCGCGATCTGGTTCACCACGCGCCGCTCCACCTCGTGCTTGATGGATCGCGCGCCGTAGTGCACGTCGTACCTGCAAGTACCGCACATCGGTTACAGGCGGGGCGGGGCGGGGCGGGGCGTGCCCGGCAGCACGGCGCTCGTGCTCACCCGTCGGCCAGCGCGCCCAGCACGCCGCCCTCCCAGCGCAGCTCGAGCGCGTGCCGGCGGCGCGCCTTGTCGGCCCACAGCGTGAGCTCGCGCGCCACCAGCGTCAGCAGCTCCGACCGGGAGAACGGCAGGAAGTACACGATCTCGTTGATGCGCCCCAGGAACTCGTCGCGCCCGAAGTGACGCTTCAGGATGGGCCGGACCACGTTGTCCTGCAATACAATATAATACAATGCAATACAGGCAAGCCGCGCCCTCGGCAAGCCGTGCACGTGCACACACGAGCCGCGCCCTCGGCAAGCCGTGCACGTGCACACACGAGCCGCGCCCTCGGCAAGCCGTGCACGTGCACACACGCCAATTATAATAGCAGCCATCATCATTAGCATACTATCATGAGACAAACTTTCAAAAATGTTTATGACTGAAAACTAGGAACTCTCTGTTTGCTTTTTCTAACTAGGTATGCAATTCTGAAACAGTGATCTACTTCTAATGCTGACTGTACGCAGTAATAATGCTGACTGTACGCACTAAACAGTTGGAGAGCCACAATGTCAGCATTTTTACAAACACCAAAGGTTGTATCACATCTGAATTCTCCCATCCCAATAAAGGTGTTGCCGAAGTAGAAGCCGTAACCCAGTCGCGAGTCGCACGCGGGCGATCCCAGCACGCGATGTACCTTGAACTGCCTGGAGACCTCCAGCGTCTCCTCGACGGTGTTCTCTGCAGGGACTTCGTCCCCGCTGGCGAGGTGCTCGTCCTCTCCGCGAGGGGTGTCCTCTGGAAGTTCACATGGAGTTTGTACCACGATGTGCCATTCCTACTTCTTACAAGTGAACTCATTAAAATAAGTACAGGAAGACCGTCTTGTCCCTTGAGTTAGGAGCGGCACCGGGGTGCGTTGCACTGCACTGCACTAACCGGCTAGCGCGGGTGGTAGGATCCGCGTGCGCTTGTGCTGCCTCGCCTCTTGTTCCCGCCGCAGCTTGAGGCCGTGTTGGGCGATCTCGTCTGCGGCGAGATTTGACGTCATCACGAATATCGCGTTCTTGCACTCGATCAGCTTGCCCTTACCGTCCGTTAGCCGACCCTGCACAA
Organism: Gandaritis pyraliata; assembly: GCA_947859175.1. Classification (NCBI taxonomy): domain Eukaryota; kingdom Metazoa; phylum Arthropoda; class Insecta; order Lepidoptera; family Geometridae; genus Gandaritis; species Gandaritis pyraliata. The sequence continues at coordinate 11,194,459 of OX401856.1, read as the reverse complement.
CAGTCGACCGATATTTCACGTCAGTGGCTACTTTAACGACAGTATTTAATCAGTAACATCACAAGGATATCAGTATCTATCAGTAGAGATCAGTTGGGATATCAGTAGAGACCTTTCATAAACTAAGCAAATATTTGTCACTGGCGTTTCAGGTGACACAACATTCTGATTAATAACTTGTTACTTTAGTAGTCTTCCTCTCTTGTTTTTAGCTCTTCCCTTTTAGTGCATAGAGCATGTATGTATTGAAATATACCTCGTCAAAGAGCTGCAGCAGTACAGTGAGTACGTCAGGATGCGCCTTGTCGACCTCGTCGAACAGCACCACTGCGTCGCGGCGGCGCGCCAGCGCGCGCGTCAGCTGCCCGCCCTCCTCGTGGCCCACGTACCCGGGCGGCGCGCCGATCAGCTTGGCCACCTCGTGCTTCTCTTGGTATTCCGACATGTCGAGGCGGATGAATGCGCCGCTCTCCTCCTGTTAGTACCGAGTCAGATGCTAGCTGAGTGTCCCAACCATTAGGTGTGCGTAACTCATTCCCTGGATGAATACCTTGTGTATGTACCGCGCCAGTTGTTTAGCGAGTTCGGTTTTGCCGATGCCGGAGCTGCCGAGGAAGAGGAACACGAGTGGATGCTCCTCATCCGCCCAGCCGTTCTCCTTGCGACGCACCGCCGCTGCCACCGTCTCGATCGCCGCCTGTATGCGTCCAAGCGATGAGCACGTCGAGCGTCACATTGGTGTGTGGAGTGTGATGTGAGGTGAGGTGAGGTGATGTACCTGCTGGCCCACGATGTACTGCTTGAGGCGCTGCTCCAGCGGGAAGCGGCGGCGCTCCTCGGCCGCGGCCGCCTCGGCCGCCGCCTCCCAGCGCCGCGTGTGCTGCTGGATGAGGTCGCGGGTCGCGGAGGAGTCGCGTGCGTAGTGCAGCGCGCGGCGCCCCGCGTGGTCGCGGGTTGTGGGGTCCGCGCCACCTGGAACATCAGCCTCCAATTCTATTCTATTCAAACTGACTCATTCAGAATCTATATTTTCAGAGCTCTATTATAGTTTTTTTTTTTTAATTTGTACAACCATCCTTAATTGTTGTATTTAATATTTTTGTGAGTAGCTGAGATGATAAAGCAATCTAGTTTTCATATCACAAGCTTTGCTTAGTTTGGGACTAGAGAGTGTTGTGTGAAAGTCGATGAATATTTATTTATTTATATTGAAATCCATTAGAACTGGAACCAATTCCTAACTACTATGAAATGTTATGGCTGGTCACAATGATCATACCTTCGAGCAGTTCCTTGGCAGCGCGAGCAGAGTCGGCTAGTGCAGCATAGTGCAATGCAGTCCAGCCTAAGAATGATGCTCTGGCATTCATGCCAGCACTGAATTCCTCTTCACGCCTCTGTAGAACTTCTAGGCGGTGTAGGCCACTTGTTGCTGCTATCATTGATGCACCAGCATATCTGAAAAGGGAAAATACTTTTCAAAGTTATAAATAAACAATCAGACTTTTTTAACATTTTCAATGAGAAAAGTTTTTAGTCTTGCTTCAGACTTGAGCACTGAGTTTTGAGTTTGTAAGAGCGCAATGTGTTCTTGTGAAGGCTTACAAAGTTACTGCAATTCAGTGCCTTGTATGCCACTGCCATTTTATTAAAATGTCTGGTTAGATGGTAGCTAGGTGATATTAACCGTTCCTGCAAGTCCGGCTTGGCACCCAGCTTGAGCAGCTCCCGCACGGCACCGGGCTGGTCGTTAGCGGCGGCCGCCATGAGCGCCGTCCAGCCGAGCGCGTGCCGCCGGTCCGCCGCGCTCTCCACGCCCGTGTCTGTAGTGCCCGGCTGCGGGCCCTCATGTGCTATCACTGCATCTATTTGCCTGAACACCAACAAATATAGTGAGTCTACATTTGCACACTATACTCTATTACGACAAACTTATAATGATGAAAGCAAAGTTGAACTCACTTGCGCAGCTCCTGAATGTTGCCAACTTGTGCCGCTTTGAAAAACCGTTTTTCTGAAAATGATTGCTTATCAGAAATAATGCAAATTCAAGTCTGGTAATATACCTACTGTATTTGCAACATTTGCATGACTATTTGGGTAGTTATTGTTTATTACCATTGTAAACATGATCAGCTGCAAGTAGCGCAAGCCCCAGTGAGCCGGCGCCCAGTAGCAGCCGTCTGGGAACAGCGTGACGGCCGCGCTCCTCGCCGTCGCCTCTCGACGGGCGCGGCCGTCGCGGCACTATGCTGGCCAGGCGTGCCGTCCTTCGGAGCGACTTCACCCAGCCTATCGAAGGTCGAACTCCTGACATCCTCTAGTAATTCGATGTAGCTTTTGAAAATGTGGCAATAATTTCGTGGCGATTCGGAAAGCACGACGGGAATGTTTTTACATTTTTATTATTTCATTTTCAGTGTTTTGTGCTCTAAAATCTCATTTTTATTGTTTTGTTTATTTTCAAAGTGGCTGTAATGTAATTTTATTTTCAAAATCAAGAACCACGGGGGTTGAACTGTGAACGATATTTTTAGTCTAGTTATAGTCTGCGGCTCACATATGTCAAATGACACCCCCCTTCACCCTTCCTTCATATCACGCCCCTTGTCCGATCCGACCGCCATGTTTGTTCGTTGTTTCTGGGGCAACAAAACAAAACAACAAACTAACCGCCATTGCAGTTTTAATTTAAAGTTGATGAGTGAAGTTTTGCGTTGATTTATTTCTGTAACTGCAGTTTCATCTAAATATGTACACCAAGTGCTGTGTTGTGAGCTGTGCTAGTAGACGAAAAGACGTCAATAATTTACATATTATGTTTCCAAAAACTGAGATAGGACTCCAAAAGTGGTAAGAGTGCATAAACTGTGAAGTCGTAGCCTGAGCTTCCAAGGTCTTCGCAAGCAGTTTGTGGGTCGCAAACACATTGAGAAGAGGTTTCTCGCGTCCACACGCGATAGAGCTCGTCTTCGCCCCGGTGCCTATCCCACGTTACCTATTTACCGCAACAGAGATATCCAGTGATATACCTCAAACATCTCCAATACCCCCTGGTAAGTACCTCGTTATGAACATAACAATCAAAATGAATTCACTACCACACGAGTTGAGCTTATTTTATTACTATTGTTTTAGGAGTAGGTACTCAAACAATTGATTAGTTAAATTGCTACTTGGGCTCCCTAGCCCAATGTACCTAGAAATGTTAAAGGCAAGAGAATACCCTTATTCTCTTGTAAGTTACACCCAAATTAATCATGCTCTTGCTATAACATTTTGAGCGCTGGATATGAATATTGTTGTGGTTTGAGCAAATGTTTCCTATCTATGACCGCAGTCTAAATTGGTATATCCAGTTACTTCTATGTAAATTTGTGTATTTTCATTTTCAGATCATGTCAATCGTGATCATGATGATTACACACTAAAGCAACCACATCAAGATCACACTTACTGCAAGGCAGTAGTAGAAATGGTCCAAAACTGATTCTGGTAAGTACCTATGTATTATTAAACCTTTATATTAACCTGTAGATATCTAATCAAAATTATTTTTAGATGTTTGTCAGATTACCGACTAACGATTACCTACTGTGATTGGTTTCAGAAATAACTGTTCCTTCTCCAGCACTACACCATGTTGAAATCCCGGTTGTGCCCGGTCCATCCCAGAGTGAACCCACAGATATTCCTAAATCAGATGGTAAGAAATACTCACATACCTTATTATTTTCTTTTCTGTTTTACTGTTGTCTGTAATATTGTTGCGAATGCTGTGCAAGCCTGTAATTGGCACACATTCTATAATATAATTATTGTTTATAAGTTATTTTCGAAAGTGTATTATGTGTGCTGTTGGCGATGCCTTATAATAAATAAATAAATAAATAAATTATTATTACCTACCTAAGTACTTTACAAGTTTTTGCATTAAGTTAATAAGTGTTTTTATTTTATTATTTACAGATAATTCTAACATTGGTACTAACATTAGTACTAAAAGCAATAGGTGAGTCATCTACACAAAAAAGAAATTGACACCAGACTGTGCAAGGCTGCGTAAAATATACAGAAAATCACAAAGACAATTAAATTACTACCGGAGAGCTAGAAAGGCTAATAATAATAATAATAATAGCGCACGCTGCTGATTGTGGTTAAGGTACTGATTTGGATCAGATGAGATATCTATAGATCGCTTGCAGCAGTCTGCAGATAGCTCAACTGTTTCATGTATGTATTTTGTAAACGAATTAGTCGTAGTTTTCTTTATTTAATAAATATGATTCAATATACTTTAATATCTTGTTTTACTCATAAGTCTCCCTTATCTCGAGGTCGTTTAAATTAATTAAAATAGTAGGATAGAAGTAGGTTCAATCGGGTGCCATGATTACACAACCATGGAAAGTACAACCTTGGAATGTACAGGCATGGAATTCATGTACATAGTGGTCGCCAATTCCATGGCTGTGCAATCCCGGGCTGTGCTCTCAAATTAAAAATAAAAGACCAATCATATGACATACGTGAGCATTCTATTGGACGAATTTTGCTCTATGGGAGTGCCCCGTCTGAGCGTAGCTTCTGTAGTTTGTGTCAAGAACTTAATTTTTTATGTCATTGTCAGGTCACAGTTCAGTCACATTGATTGAACGATTTGTTGAAATGACTTCGTTGATAACTGTATTTTGTGTGTGTTTTTTTTATTAGGTACCTATCTGATGGAAAACGAAATGATGGAATTCGTTTTCAAATTTTAAAATTTGAAGGGAAAATCCACCATTTTGTCTACTTTTTCTTCTCTTCATAAGGCCTCTGTATGTCATTTCGACAGACAATTTTGCCAGTGTCAAGTGGATTATTTGAAATAAGTTTAGTCATCGATTAATATGGTTTTCAAGTCGAGTCATACATACGTACGTCACTATTGCTATTGTCAGTATTGTCACTGTCGTTGCCATGCCATAATTTTCACAAGAAAATCCAGAGAAAAACCGAAAACAGAAAATAATATTTCTTTTTGGTAGTATTCATGAAATAAACTGTAATTATCGGGACTTCTTCAATGGGTTTCGCATAAAATCATTTAACTCTCCTCTCGTGCTCGGGCGGGCATGTTTCTTGGCAGTAATAAACAAGTTTTCGTAAACATAGTGTGTTGATGTTTGAGTGTGTTTATTTGGAAGAAAACTGCTGTGATCTGGTAAACGATGGCTTTGGGAGGGTCTACGTACATGAAGAGCACGACGATGCTGGAGCAACTACTCGAGGAGATCAATTTCCAGCGTACCAAAGAGATGCGGCAGTTGATGAAAGATGGTGAGTGTATTGGAGGTTTTCTGTCTCTGAAAGAAACTCTAGAATTTTATGAGCCTCACCAATAGATACCTACGTAGGTACAAGTGGTGTGCAGGTGTAGAAATATATCCTATTAGAGCCAGACACGTTCTCTCACTCTCTGGCTTTCAAAGGTTCTGCTTTTTAGAAGTCTTTTTAAACTTGAGCCATCCAACACGCTCTTCTCCTATAAAAAATGTGTTTTGATTGTCATCAGTCAGTAAGAGCACAGTAAGTTAGCTACTTGCTTCCTAATGGGTGATACACAATACCTACATCACATCATACCTGAAACAACCAGCCTAAACAAATATTAGCAGATCTAGTCCTCACAAGGCATCAACAAGCTGTTTTATGTCTGTACCTAGATCACCTGTACAAGCAACTAAGCAATTCACTAGTTTAGTATAAGAGTTTACTGTAAGTACCTACTTAGATACTATGGAAAGGGGAATTTGTAAAAATAAATATAACTAGGTAGGTATGTAGCATATCTAGGATTATCTGCATGGTATAATGTATTTTTCTTATAATCTATCAGTTGCCTCTTTATACCTACCTTGTAGTATAATAAATATGATTCCTAAACGTTTGACTCATAGTTTCACCCAAACCCCCCCCCGTGCCAACAGTACTTACTACTTAATACTAACCTGAAAATTCAAGTTGTTCATTTATACTATTTTGCTGTTTGATGAAAGTGATGGAACGCAGATGGCCCACCTGATGTTAAGTATTTCAGCTGTATATTTTTCACATAATGTAATTTCATTTGACCTTATTAGATTTGAATCTATGTAATGATATGTTGTCTATCTACATATAGATAGCAACATCTTTGGTTAAGTTAAGATAATAAGGTAAAAAAAAACACAGTTCACTATTTATAAAAAAACATTTAATTATGTTTACAACAGCATTGGTATAAACAGTTAGTCACATTTCTCATGTATGTCTACTTGCTATCGTTACATATAAACTCGGAATGTGGCATCGAACATTACTTTTAACTCTACTGTAGTCTCACACACACACACCTCTACCTACCTACCAATTAACACTCATCAACAGACAATATTAACAGATTTTATTAATAAAATCTCCACATTGAAAAAGCTATAACATTAAATTCATGTGTTTATAAGAGTAGGTAATAACCGCAACAATAAAATAAATAGTATATCACAGGAACAGACAAGCTACTTACTGAGTGCGGCGATTATGTTGAGCAATAGTGTAACTTGCAAGTAAGTAGGTAACGGCGCTGACTACGATCATTCCTATGTTCTTTTAATAAATAAATTATATTTACAAGATTTTTTAAAACAAGTACTCAAAATTTTGACATACATACATTAAAGTCTTAATATTTAGATACCTGCACAATTAAATACAGTATAGCAGTTAGATGGGTCCATCCAAGGGTCACTTGATCATAATGTTTCATAGATGTAAACACGGTATTTACTATTTAGGCCACTTTGCATTACTATGGGATAGCAAATATCTACAGCAAAACAAGTTTTTGAGATTCCAAGTAACAATCCACTGAATTGTGCGTTCAAGTATTGCATGTTTATTATTACTTAATAGATTCCTTGATTGTATTTCTTACAGTGGTGTGTGCAATCAACAAAAAAAAATAGTGTACATCATAAAACTGTGTGTAAAAAATTTGTCTAAAACAAATATAATTAATTAAAACAATTGATTACTATTTACAAAATAAAGATAAGATGCAATTTATTAAAAATAATAGTTTCACTGTAGATCAAATCATTATCATCATAATTATTAAAATAACTGTAATAGGTACTCAAAATGTACAAGTACCTACCTTAAGCATTTTCTCTTGGCGCTGTATTATGTATATTGTAGCTTATCATTATATATCTATGTAGTTCTAAATCTGAAGAGCATTTTCATTAAAATTATAACATTGAGTATAGACAACAGTTGCAGAGAGAGCTGTGCTTTCAACTTTAATCTTTGGGCGGTTAATGATTCCTTATTTCTTTTGTTTTCAACAAAGTTTTTTAAAGTTAATCTGTAAAGGCACTTCGTTATATTTACAAAACACTCTGAATCGTTTGAGTAGAATTAACAATCAAAAAGTTAAGTCTCATTCATATTAACTGGCACCTAGAATCACTTAGTTATATAAGACGATTCTAAATGATCCTTGTGATTTTATTGAATAAAAAAATGTTGACTTTGTCTTTGACATACAGTACGAGGTACAGGATTCCCGAGCGGCCTATTACATTAAACACGATATAGGTAATGCATAGTGAGGGCTAACTGAGTGCATGCTTACAGATAGTGGCTTTGTGGTGTTGCAAGGGACCACCTACTGGACAGATCTGTTCGTGCGGCACTTCCTCTTCCAAGAGGAGCAGGCTATCGACTGCGACGACCTGCTCTTCTTCGTGAGAAAACGCCACGTGAAGGGTTCCTCGCGATACCTGCCCAAGTATGAGGTAATGTGGCACTTCTCTTATGTATAAGTACAAGATATTTACAGCGTTTGAAGTTATATTTAGTACGCTGTGGTCGACTCGACTGGTATGGCGGTCTTAAATCTCGCAGGATACATAGTGATAATCATTTTAAAGGTCTTAGTCTTTTGTTGATAATTGTTTTATCGATACAATAGTACCTCCCTACCTAGATAGATAGATGTTATTATTAAATATTGAATGCATTGGTTGTACATATTACAGTACGGTTGTGATTTGTTCAAACGTGAGGTCAGGTAAAGGCGCATATATTCGTATATTCAGTAAACAGTTTTGGACTAGTTACATATTTCCCAGTGAACTATAAAAATAGATTATCGTATCATAGTCATTGTTTATTTGTAACAAAATATATATTACATCATTGAAGGCATACAGTCATGTTCATGAATTCTATCACAAATGCAATTTGTTTCAAAGACCTAGCTACAATCTACTTAGGTACACATTCAGTTCTAAGACAATATTATATTCTCTCTCAACTCATTGTAAAAACAGCATTAGGTACTTACCGAAAAATGTATGGTTGCCGATGCATCGTAAGTGAAAATACTAAATAGTAATGAATGAGTCAGCGAGCGCGACTCGTCAGTCATCAGCATCAGCATCAGCATCAGCATCAGCCATCAGGCTGGCAGAGTGCGCCTCTAACTAACTAGTAACGCGATGATTACTTCTAGTTTAGCACCATTTGGATGAAGTTACTCAATTTTATCAGACATCTTTGGAAATACAAAAAGTATTATGCGTTAACAACAGTCAAGTAGGTATGTACTTTATTTTTAAACAATATAAAAATATTATTTCTTACGAGTAGACAGTTCTATTAAAACTACATAGTATGTACCGCGCTCACTCGCGCTCCAAACTATAATAATCACAGTTCGCTCGCTAATAAATAGTGTGTTCGACTCGAGATTGATCATTCAATAACTACTTATAAAATATACAATTACAAAACAAAACTTACAACAACGGTTCACGTTACGGCGTATTCGATCCAAAATCGTCCTCCGTCAAATAAAACTCAATTCTTAATTAAATTCAACAATAAAAGCGTACGATAGATCGTCGTCGGCGTTTCGTATAAAAGTTTCTCTAACGATAAACGTAACGCATTCATGGGTAGTGTCACTCGCGCGCAATCGTCACTAGGCACTTATCACAGGGCGCGGCTGACTCGCAACGCGTTCTCGCCTGTTGCAGACCGACGTGGAGGTGTTCCGCAAGGACTCGAAGAAGCTGCCCATCGGCGACCCCGAGATCGACTGGGAGGAAACCGTGTACCTCAACTTGATCGTGCACCAGTTCGAATACACGCTGACGCTCGCCATATGCACGCGCACCAGTCCCAAGGAGCTGCAGGTGCTGAAGCGGCACTCGCAGAAGGTGAGTCAGACGCGCTGCGGCGGCGGCGCGCGCGCGTCCTCGGCGCGTCACTAGCTGAGGCGCGAGAAGAGCTTGGTGCGCGGCCACGGCAGCGGCCACTCGTAGCGGCGCGGCACCGGGCCGCGCACGTTGCGCTCCAGGTACGCGAACAGGGCGTACCACCACTCGCGCTGGATCATGTAGCTGTTGTAGCCACCGGCGCCGCTGCGGTGCGGCGTCACCAGCATAGAGTGGAACGTCCAGAAGAGGCGCGTCGTTATGTAGTACGCGATGATCACGTCCACCGTGTAGTGGCCATGCGCCAGCAACACGAACCCGACGCCGAGCAGCGCCGAGCCCCACAGCGCCCAGTGCACCGGCCACAGCCGCCGCGGCGAGTACTCCGCCACCACCAGGTACGACAGCACCAGCACCATAGTGTGCCCCGAGTAGATGTAGTCCCCGCAGTACGTGTGCTTGCCGTTTATCGACAGCCCGAACCCGGAGATGAGGTAGAAGGTGCGCCGCAGCACGAGCAGCGGCGACGTGTCGTTGCTCTTGGGGCTGCAGTAGTAGGTGGTGCTCGACACCGGCAGCACGGTCACGAACATCGTCACCGACCGGTACAGGTACAGCAGGCCGATTATGAAGAAGAGCCGACGCGACACGATGAACCGGTGCTTGTGGAACACGACCACCAGCATCGCGACCGTCGTCGACACCATTATCAGGTACTCGGAGACGGCGAGAGCCCAGTCGCGTGCCGGCACGTTATCCAGCACGATGTCGGTCAGCGGCGGCGTGGTGTTACGGTCCGGCAGCCGCTCGTGCACTAGCGACAGCGACATCATGTTCACGCACACGCAGCAGAACAAGAAGAAGAAGGAGAGGATCGTCTTCCAAATCTCCTTGGGGTAGCGCTCCTCGCGCACGCCGGCCGGAATCTCGACTATGAAGTCGCCGGCGAGGCGCGCAGGCGAGTGCTCGCGGTCCGGGTCCGACTCGTCGGCGGGAGGCGGCGCGCCGGCCTTCGCGCCGCGCGCTAGCAACGGCTGCCGCTGCATCAGCTCCGACTGGTTGGGCATGGTGGCGGGGGCCGGGGGCGCGGGGGATCTCTCACTGGACGCGTTGTTGTTCAGGTCATTGGGCTCGAGGCGTGCCTCAAAGTTGATGCCCTTGATGTCCTCGCGCGCGGTGTCGCTCGCTATGTCGACATCGCAGAGCGGCGGGTGCTCCGGCCTGGGCTCGGGGTCGGGCGGCAGCAGCGCTAGGCGCTTGGCGGGCAGCTCATTGGCGAGGTACACGCGCACGGACGCCACCAGCGGCTCCGCGAAGTTTATCTGCTTGGGCGGTGAGGGCTCTTTCTCCGGTGATCGCGTCGAGATCGTCATCCAATCACCATTGGGCTGGATCGAACCTGAAACGTAGAATACACTAGTTAGGACGGTGAAGTTTAACATTAATATAGATAAAAACAACGGATTCTAAATGCATTCCAAATGCATTTTAAAAATTGTGCCTTTTTCCATTTATGTACTCGTATTGCAGGAAATTGATTAGTAATCGGCAAGTATCCCTCCCAACCATTACAAACTATGCACAATTTGTTATTTTATGCACCTTTTCCAGCTTATTTACTAAAATTACCGAGGTAGGTAGGTACCTAAATTTATTTTACGTAGTACTTATGCTGAAATTCCTCGCGTCGAGATATCTCATCACTTAGAAACAGGTTAGGTTAGGAAGGTAGTGGTAACAACATTTACCAATTGTTAAGGTTATAAGTAGCATTTTTCGTGGTTGTAGTTTTTAGAACATTCATCGAGCTACATACTGTTGCAACAATAGAAAGGTTCAAAGACCGAGGCGAGGGTGCGGGCAGCGCCGCCGCGGCGCAGTTTGTCGGCCTCGGTGGCGGCGGCCGGCTCCCCTCGCACTCGCCCTCGCCCTCGGCTCGCGTCACTCACATGATAATAATTAGCCGCCGCTGTCGCCGTTTGTTTGGCTGTGCAGCGAGCGAAGCCCACAGCGCGCGCGGCCAACCAGATCTCAGCCCGCTACGATAAATAGACTACGCTGAGCGCGGATTTCTCCTGTCGTGACGTTTACGACCGCTTTCCAAATAAATATTCCCCTGAAAGTGGCTGCTCAGTTGAGACTCACCCGATCAAAGTGCGAGTTGTCGTTTAGCGAGAGCTCATCGATTAACGTCCCGTAGTCCTGAGCGGCCGCCGAACATCCGGAACAGCTCGGGCTCGCGAACCACACAGTCACGTAAACGAGGTCGAAATGGAAACCGATAGTATGCACACACTTCACTGCACGGGCAACCGGCCGCTTCGTGCGACTCGCGGACTTGGGGGCGTTCCTACACCTGGACGTGCGCTGTAACATTGGTTTTCTCGTCGCAAGGCCTCCGTGTCGCGATTACACTTTACAATGTTATTTTTATTTACCCATCCGAGGAGTTTGTCGCTGCGAGCGGAGCGGCGAGAGCGCGACCAAGTGTCGAACGCGTACTAGAAACGATGTAGGTAACGCCGCTGGTTGGCCGCGGTCTGAATGTACTCGGGAGTCTCCGGCCTCCGTCGGTGGCGGTCGGCTGACGTCATGCTTACCCGCCCCCTTGCCTCCCCACCGCCCTGCCCACCCCTTGGCTCAGTGCGGCCGCACTGTGAAATTTGTGAATGGGATCTGCTTGGATTTCCTATTGCTGCCGACGACTGCCGGGTACGAGCCCAGCACACATGATTTGATGGAGATGTTCCATTCCATCCAATGATGATTCTATCAAACGCAATCCATTGGAAACTACTCGTGGTATCTAAGATGTTTTTATGAGAGTCACTCGTCATTTAGCGTTTTGTGAACAAAAATAATGTTCTCGGAAGTTTATCGAACGACATGACGCATTGACTCGTACTATTAGCAAAGAGACAAAGCGGCGGTGATTGGTCGGCATCCCAACGACCGCTGCTCTCAAAACAAAACTTGTCTGAATCCACAAGCGATAAGAATCTAACTCGAAGCGGTAATGGTGCTGTAGCCTATGTTTGGTGCCATAGCACACCGTTAGTCACCAGTTAGACCAGAATGCAATAAAGTGTAAGTATTAAGTATATCAAAGTACGATACTTACACAACTACGTTTACGTATCGTTAAATATTACGTTCCAAAGAGTAGATAATGAATGCGTGCTGAGATCCAGTTTGGAAAGGCGTTAGACAAGTGGAGCCGGGCGGCGCGCTGCTGGCTGCTGGCTGCTGGCTGATGGCTGTGGTGAACTCCGTAGTAAATGAACCACGCAACTCTGATGTTATTCTCTAATCAGACGAACGGAAATGAAACATCCATTCATGGTTGACATGCCACCTATCCGCACTAAGCGTTTCGCCTCAACTTTTATAATGCGGACAGCCAAATATTGGAACTCGTTGCCGGCGTCTGTGTTTCCGCCTTCATATAGATTGGATGTTTTCAAGAGACGAGTGAATAAGACCAACTAATACACCTTTCAAATAAAAAAAACAAAATCAAAATCGGTTCATCCGTTCGAGAGCTACGTTGCCTCAGACACACACAGACACGTCAAACTTATAACACCCCGTCGTTTTTGCGTCGGGGGTTAAAAATAAGATAATTCACGAATGCATCATTCAAGTCACTTCGTTTAGTTGTTCGTTACCGCTTGGATCAAAAGCGTCCTCAATAAGTCAGACTGATCTTTCTACTTCTCGTCGTTTTTTTTAATCTAGTTAGGTTGAGGAGATATGCCACATTTTTTATATTACTTAGAACCCTGTTTAATACCGTTTCTTGAGGGTCAAAATTTCGAGTGCGGTTATCCGTCGTGACGTTTCGCGTCGGAAGCTTTTTCTTGTGGTAATAGAGCCCCAAAAGTGGTGCTACGTTTTTTCAGTTTTAAGTACTTTTTTTCTGTCACGTACATAAGCCGCTTGAATGCATTGTCGGTCATGTCCTTATTCCTTTCAAAGCTGACGCTAATAAAGGTTCACCGAAGTGTGCTATGCTTAGGTTTGTTTGCGTGAGAAACATCTTGCTTTATTCTCACGATCATACACCACACCACTAATAGCGTGCCATTGTTTTGCTCGAACTTTGGATGAAAATATTGTACGGGGCTTGTGCCATACCAGAAGCAGACCCATCAACGGTCATCCGACACTTTACAATTCATGGTTAGGTGAAGTATAAAGTTTAATCATAGACATCACATTTAGGAGGTACATCACATCTAGTACGTGACGTCCGGTATGGTGTTTTTTTATTGAGAAAGTACGGCAATACACTGCGTCTATCACCGAGAGACATGAAAGTGTTGATGCACCTGTAATTGCACTGCACCTGATCGGTGTAAAGCTAGACTGACTTGCCTAAATTACTAACTAGTAAACAGCAGGGCGTTCACATCACACGACAGGGCAACGTGCCATATTGAAAACAAAGTGAAATTATATTTGTGGCACAAGACGTGTCGCCCGCCGCCGCCGCCGCCGCCGCCGCTAATAGCCGCGACCTGCCTAGGAGGCGCTAAGTGTTATCTAGGCTAGGCTAGGCTAGGAGGAGTTAGCAAGGTTCAGCTAACGTAAGGTGTGAATATTGTGTTTGCCTGTCGGTCCGCCCTTTTGGGCCCTTTTGGGTCCTTTTGGGTGAGTGGCTACACTGAGTGTGTTATGGATCTATCTTTAAATCGTAATATTTCTTCTAATTGTAATTATATTTGTTCGTCGATGCAGTATGCCTTGGTAAATTCTTGAACACATTTGTAAAGTAACACCGAATGAACAAAATCAAAAGCTTCTTCACAATTTTTGGTACCTATGCATGACATGACATACAATATGTTGAATTAAAATATACAAATACGTAATAAACACCGTAACGACCACCGTGACGACGTAGACCGTAATATGTTGTGTATATGCAGGTATATGCATCGCCGAGTCGTCGCAAGATGGACACCAAGGGAGAGGGCGAGGAGATGACCTACCCCCACGTCTGCTTCATGGTTGACAACTTCGATGAGGTGAGTGTACCTACCACCAGCAGAGCAGGTATGAGTATTACCTTTCAAAGGAAAAATTATCCGGTGTAATGTTCTCACAAACAACTGATGTGATAGTCAACTAATCACTTTGCAGGCATCTTTATCGCTGCTAATATGTTTCGTGACTTATGCTATCTCAAACCTTTACAATTTAATAAAATTTGCTAACTAGCACTGCGTTCCGCCAAGAATCGTCAGTACCAACTAGTAGGGAATAATAGAACTTGCTAATTCGTGTACTTATACCTCACATATTAAAAATAAACATGAGTGAGGAAACATTGAAAATATAAATATAGCGAACGTTCGACAGTTTGGACACGTCACAATATTAGGACAAGGTAAAACAAATATCATAATCAATTTTATTAACAAAAATTAAAAACATTGACGTGATCAAACATGCTATACCTACTTATAAACTATCCTTCATTCGCGAATAAGAAAATGTTGTTTAAATGAGTCTAGTTTCCGCTACAAACTGCGAAAAGGTATGTTGATATTGATTGATACCCGGGTTCATAGATCACGGTTTGCTTCTGTTGTGACTAATAATGACATCACGCACGTACCATATTAGGTCACCAATTAAATATTTGCCCTTCTCTCATTAGTACATACCTAATACAATTACATAATTAATACTTAATTATTCCAAAATGAAATCATCATAAATCATATTATTTAACTTGTGTTTACAGTTCAATTCAATTCAATGTAACAATTACAATACCATGTGAAAGCAATAAATGTATTGAGTTAAATATAAAAGTACCTACTTACTTTAATATAATTTTTAATTTAAAAGTTCATTCTAAACCTCGTGGACTAAATCTCAATTTATTTTTGCTGAGTCTATTCAAAAGTGTCTACGAATTTAAGAGTTACTATCGACTAACGACGTTGCTATTTATATTGATATACCTAGCTACCTACTATATTGTAAATGACCAAAACGACGCTATATTATGAGCTATACTATATTTAACGACACTATAGAAATACAGAACAGACAACTACCCCAGATTTTGCTGATCTCTTGCCAACTCGAAAGTACTCACGCTTACGTTGTAGTTACGAAAGTACTCACGCTTACGTTGTAGTTACGTTGTAGTTACGCTTGGCTACTGACGTTAGTGTGTTGTTGCTGTTATAACATGGCTGCTGTGCTGAATCAGCGATTCACGACTGATCTCAACCTGATAATACTGATTATTGCAAATTTATTGAACAATATTTGCTGATTCTACAATCAGCAAATATTGTTCATACATGCTCAAAATTCGTTTCACACCTTTTGTTTGGATCTTCATAATAATGAAATATCGGAATTTCTTTTTGGGTTTGAAGTAGGTACCTATATTGAACAAAGTTCAAAGACATCTTCACAAAAAAAATACTGAAACTACGATATGCAGCTCCGAGTGTTTCCGCTCAATCGCGGCGAACTAAAATAAATGATGTTTTGCTGTCTGACGCAAAATGGCGAAAACAAACAAGTGTATAATATTATTTTAGTGTTGAATCTTATGAGTCGTAAAACTTGTAGTTCAGCCGCATTTGCATAGCGTAGCATCACATTATGTATGTGGATTGTGGGGGGTGCATTCGCTGTTTGTAAGTTTGCAAATCAAAGTTTTGATAAAAGAGTTAGACACACTCAATGAACAGTCCTACTACTATTATAAATGTGAAAGTTTAGATGTTTTGGATATTTGTGTTTCAATCACGCTACTAACTGGTCCGATTTGTCTGAAACTTAGAATGTAGGTGAAACCTCCGAACAATTAACAGGATGAACGGTACGCGGACGAAGTCGCTGGCGGAAAGTTGGTTGAACCATAAAGATTCTTCAAGGCTAAACCGTTTGTCATCGTCAATGACATTTTCATTATCGTCGATCACACATGCCATGCCTGAAGTCTAGAACCACTTTTCAGGCCACCTTATTCACTTTTAGAATGAACCAGTGATATTACACAAACTGTTGTGAACGCGACGGGAATCAGTGGGAACGTCATGGGAAAAAGACGCTCACATTTGACCGAAATTCGGATATTGTCGCATGCGTGGGTGACGGTCACCCACACCCACACTGTCCATCTATACTGTCTTGTTGCAGCCTTGCGCGAGCGCCGCTCTTTTGATCATAGTTTGTTTTTATTGTAAGACCGACACCGTATCGCGGCGAAAGTATTGTCACATGATAATTTTTTTTATCAGGGTTATGTGCGTAATTTTAAAACGCACGAATCATTGTACAGTCAGCGACACATCAACCTATACACTGTTTGAACTTTGAACTATTATAATTTGAATGTTGCGAATCAGGGATCGCAATAGGGGTAGGCGCGTAGCGCGCAAGCAGCGAGTCTCACATAAAAACATATCGTCCCTCTCGCATGTTTCACAACATTCAAATTATAATACTTAGAGTACTTAGATAAGTAGTTTTTAGTGAAAATTATGTTGTCGCTTTGTTTCTGTCCACTTTAGCTAATGTATGAACTTAAAAAGTCGTGTTTGTCTGATAGTAGGTGTCGTTAGAAAGTAATGATGAATGTCCATTTACTATAGGATACCTCCTCTTTTGTTATGTACAGTCACTTCGTGCTATTTATGTGTTCGTTCACGATGTGTATTATAATTATTTGCAAAGCTTCTACTCCTGAAGATAACGACCTGACGCCATTCATTGAGATTTTGTAAAACTATAGAAATATTTACATAAACATTACTTTGAACTTTCAAAAGTAAATATTGTTCGTGACTCAGGTGTTACCTCTTTGTCTACCACCGGTACCGGCACTGGTAGGCATAGCCAGTAGCTTAGCTAGGTATTGCTTTACACAAAGAAATAACGTAGGTACACACATACTACCAGCGGTATCGGTTGGTGTGTTGATAATAATGTAAGTATATTTTGTTTGTTTTGTTCTGGCGTTGACTTAGAGAAAAGCATCTCTAGATGATGCCTCGTTTAGGATGATAGGTACCTAACTATAATTACTTACCTTAACCTAATATATTAGGCTAAGTAAGACTGACGTTAATGGACAATATTGACTGAACCAACACAATTCCGCAATAGTCCAAGGTTTACGGCAATCAATTCATCGCATCGCTCTGATTGCTTGTCAAACACACCACTCACAGCGTAGCGGGTCTCGGTGGCGACAGCTTGGTTCAATCATTGCACTTTAATTCAGACTCTCTTTGCCACGTAATAAAGTTCGAAATGGTTATTACCTGAAATGAGATTTCATAACATGAATAATGTGGTGAATTCTATAGGTACCTACATAAGGAAGTTATCACACCACATAATAAAAGCCATAAGCAAACATATACATTTTTATGAATTTATAATTTCAGATCAATAATACAGAAAATTGCTTATCCTGTTATTCTTTTACATATTTCAAAACATATATTTGAACGTGGCTTCGCTTGCCTAACAAGTAAGTAAACCTACTATTTCAGGTCACGAACTTAATCTATTCCATGTTTCATCAAAATCAGTTCTGTCGCCTTACCGGGTTTGTCTGATTTAAGTATAAATATCTTAACTTTCACATCTACGAGTACAATAATAACTGGATAGAACCATAGGTGTAAAATCACCTATTGTGGTACCGTAGACAACAAAGTCTATTGCAATACGGGTACGGCCACGCTGCACGAAGCTATAGTATCAGGAAGCTTTCCTTTTACCTCAATACTCTTGAACCACGAATAATAAATAGTGTGTGATGTGCGCAATCAAGTTCGAAGGACCAATACACCCAATAGAGTTTTAAATACACAATGCTGTCGATTCTGTTGTTGCATTTTTCTAAACTAACCTAATTTGACAGCACTAAAAATGTTGCCGTCCCGTTTTCATAAACTGAAACTATAAAGACAGCTATAATTCTAGCGCTGTCAAATTAGGTTAGTTTAGAAAAATGCAACAACAGAATCTACAGCAATGTGTTATTTTCTAATGGTTTGTCACTGAGTGATTGACATCGGCCCTAATGACTTACTCCTGATGTACACCCGATAAGGAGATATACAGTGCATAATGTATTATTGTACATATAGGTACGTAATAGGTGCGGGTAGGCGTGCCACATGGCGCTGGCTAGTAGAGTAGGTCAGAGTCTGGCGCGATCGCCACTGCTAATCGTGATATTGAGTTGAGTACGATACATATATTCCGACCTAGTTGCACATCGGATAGGAATGCTTCTAGTTTCCAAGTCGATCAGATAACTTTGCTAAACGGTGCGCGATGCTTTCCTTAAGTTATTCTCATCTGTCACCCAGCTTGGTCACCCTAAGGGGACAGATGGGACAATTTTGATTCTAAATGCCTATTCCTCTCACCAAAATAACCACTTTTATAGTAGGTAACCCATATCATTCCACGTTCCAAACAAACGCATTTACCTACGTACAATTGTATTTTATACTATGAGTTAAAAAGTGACCCTACTTTCAACGCGAAAGCGCCCCATCTAAATTCTACAACCCCAATTTCGGAACATCTGCTTCATTCGTCAGAAAAAACTCCCCTCTCTGATCGTTCTTACTGGAGGAATTGGACACGCGCTACTTGCTGCCGGCTGCTGCTGATACTTGGTGAATGATGATGATGATGTCATGCTGTACCATTTTGGCTACTTTTTGTGCGTTTAGCTATGTTTTTTAAACTAATTAATGTAAAACGTAGAGCGGTATCTCCTAATACCTACAGGTGTTCTCTACTCTAAGTTACCGAATTAAAATATTTTGTATTGTATTGTGATCTGTTGGCACTTTCCGCGGTGGTCCTCGGAAGCCAGATAGTGAGTCTGGAGCTGAAACTGTCATTAGTGGAAGCGTTTACTCAGTGCGTGATTCAGTGCACACCGAGTTGTGACGTCACGCGGCAGTGTTGGTGACGTGCCTGGTGTGGTGTGCTGACGCACCTTCCTCCTTGCGAGTCGATGACGAAGCCAGCTCGTTGTTTTATTTATCACACGACATAATTAAATTGGGACACCTGTCGCTGTCCATTGATTGAAATTACAATATGTTTGTAAATAAACATGGGCACTGCTAGTATCCCACCCCCACCTGGTCTGTTATACATAATAATATATATTATAAGCATGGATAAATTTATTTATCAAGAAGTTATGTTACAAACAGACAACAACGTTCAACCAAACATCATAATACCTAACTGGCACCCGATTTTTGCAAAAGTTGGTACTATTCCTATTGACTAGACCAGTGAGTCCACGTGATAGATTGTGCAATAATTAAAATTATATTTCTTACTATCGAAAGCAATGTTTCGATATCGTGACAGATACGAGTAGGTATGTAATTAGATTACACACTGCTTTCAACATATCGTCGTCTCAGATAACAACTTTATATAAAAGTCTATTTTTTGATAAACCTATAATATTAATAACATTTTATCTAGATATACTTACCTACTCAAGTTAAAAATTATATGATAACGAAAATCGGCATATCGAGCCCTTAAATTGGCTTCAATGTGGTTATTTGGCTAGTTTCATAATCATGCATGACTAAAGCGAAGTTAGAATAGCTTCTACATACCTACTAATTGTAATTTTATACCTATTAGAAGAAACAGTGACAGTGACTACAACAGGTAATGGCTCTGTCTAACATATGAAGAGAGATAGAGATGGCTATACAGAGGAAGTTAGATCATCGGCCATACATAGTATGGTCATAAAGGATGAATAGGTATTCATCTATCTATCCGTAGCTTGCATTTACTTGAACTTGGTTTGTTTGTTAAACATTTTCCACTATTGTAGGTAGCAAGTTAATCATTCGTCGATTTTGCAATATCCAAGTTTCAGTGAGTTATTCATTTTGAACTTATAAATTATGCTGTGTTGTGTTGTGTTTACCTACAGTTTATTAATCTTCAACTTGTATGTTTTGGTCATTTTAGTTATCCACATAGACCATTCTGTATATTATATGTAAAAGCTCTAATATATTCTGATCTATCTATTAGTGGTGGCGACTGTGGCGAGGCGAGATAAACGCACAAAGCAGAAATCCTTGGAACAGCAGAGAAGCGTGCATTGCTACGTTTGGTAACTCATGCTGTAGCCAGGCCACCCTTCTACAACTTTCGACTCTATTTGTATGTGACTATGAGGAACATTCTTCCCTGCCTGGTGCTCGTATTAAGTAGGTACTTTGTAGCCGGGAGATTGTGTTTACGTGCATTATGAACACAATGTTGAAATTGTTAAGTGCAATTGTACTTCGTAAACACGTTTTATGCATTCGTATGTTGAAGACGAGCATCTGCCTAGTTGTATGTCGGTTATTTTATTACCTATCCCGGTGGTGTTATTTTCCCTTCGGTGCACGTTGCACCCCTTAGCTTAATTTTGGGAAATCCTTTCTTGGTTCTTCTACTAATTCTATTACAAAGTATCTAGGAATAATCTTCTAGAAGCTTCGATCAACAGAAGGTTTAGTTTAGAAATGCCAGTCAGTCTCTTAATGGTTTTATTAGACCGGTATTAAATTGAGATAATAGAGACCTGTTACATTGCATCACGTTGTTGGTCACGTTTCTCACAAAAGGTCCTTCTGATGTCTGAGAGCAATATACTCGTATTCTCGGCCTTGATAATGAGCATTATCTTCATCTTCAAGTTTTTTGAAAGCAAATACTTTCACGAAAAGTCGAGTTCAATTTTCCAGTGTAATCTTTTATTTTTGGCAGCAGTAAGTGGTTCAAATATGCAAGAATATCAATGTTAAAGAAAAGTCAACTTCTCTATGATCCTAAACTAGAAGTCTAGCCACATACAACAAGCCAATGTTATAGCCTGCTTGGCTCTTGTTATGCAAATGCTATGCGACGTGATACCTAACATCAAAGATTAGCTAATTCTGGACATTATCTGTCTGTCAAGTGTCCATCTGCACCTTGGAATCAAAGAATAGAATGTCCAAGTTCTCCGAAACTGTGCGGGACGAAACGTACCTAACAATAACAGATCGATCTAGCAACATCCACTTGAATGTCACCGATGGACCGTTGGCTGGCAGCACGCCATGCACCATCTCAATGATAATGTCACACAAAAGTGCTATCATATCACTGAAGGACAATATTTCAGCACAAGTACGAAACTTTAACAATAATGTTGAGTTGCAAACAGCCGTGCAATTGTTTCCAAACACATTAAAGCGGAGTCAAGGCAAAGTCGCTGACTCCGGTCACATTGTTTATCTTTCTGGTGTTTTTTTTATCGTAATGTTGTAGATTTACTGTCGGGTATCATACTAAAAAATATATATATTTTCTTTGTAAAAAGGATCATACAAACAACGCTAGGAACCAGGCCGTAGTTTTTTGCTCGTTCATCTATGGTCGTGTGGAACTGGCATTTATAACTATCACTATTTATACGAGGTATTATTTAGTTGTTCATATACTAAGCCTGTTTTGCATAGAAACCTACTATCTACTCTATCTATCAGCATACCATCCTACGTAAGTATAAAATCGGAAAAAAATATGACGCAATCGTCCGCGTATCATTTTGTAAATTATTCTGCCGCCACAAGCATGTAGTAAAACCAGTTTACTTCGAGTAAAGGCTTCCTTCCTACCTACAGTACCTACTTGATATCTTGTATCCAAATAGTAGTGTAGGTTGTAGCGCGGCCTCCACCGCGGCCGTGGGACGAAACTTGCATTTATTTAAAGGCACTCATTAGTTTATTAAGTAAGATAGAAAAACATACAGGTATTTTTACTATGAAATCAGCATGTATTTTATAAATATATCGCTCAGTTTGTTCGATAAACTTAAGAATTTAATTAAGGTTGTGAAACACAAGTCAGCAAATCGAGAGGGTCTAACAAAATATACGCACAATAGTTAAATGATGGATTTAACTAGCAAATTGATAATATTTCGCGATGTGTGTATTTTTTCACTAAAATGAATATATTCTGGCAATTTTATGCAATAAGAAAAGCAATTTGTAAGACCCTGTATAATTAGATAGATAACAGAAATGTAATCCAGTTGATAACAAACATGGTTTTAATGAATTCGACATTATATTATACATTTATGATAGTCGGGAATCCACAGCATTCGGCCATCATCCATGTTGTTTCATACATGAATATAGTTCATAATCTAGTAATAATGCGGGGTTAATTGTCAGGTGTTCTGCGACATCGTGGTCCGCGACGGCGAGATGGTCTGCGTGGAGCTGGTGGCTCGAGGGAGGGGCGGCGCGGCACAGGCTGTCATATTCCTCGGCTCCATTCGATACGACACGCTCACCAGGGTCTACGACTCCAGGGTTAGTAGTAGCTTTACCAATCACATTCTTTATTCTATGCTTTATATTGGTTGTCGAGGATCCCATCAGCTACTGTGGCCGATAAGTTTGTTGGCAGCTCTTGTTGTTGTTATGAAAGTGGCAACGACAACATACTTGGGTATATGAATATGAGTGTAGTCTGGTTTTAGCTTCACCCCAGATCGGTAACAGCAAAGTCGGAGTGAGCACATGTTTGGTGTTCTCAAATCATCAATGGACATGCAAACACGGAAGGTTTTACTGAAAATATCTAATAGTGTCGGCAGAAATCGCAGTTAAAAAGTTTTACTGCTGTAGAAGCTATAACAAGTTTTATAGTCCCATGTTTTGTCGTGTCGTGCCGCATAGCAGATCCCTTCTCCGATTTGAATGACAAGCACGTCAGCCCAGCTATCGTTATTTTCAAGTGCTTGTAATCAGAACGGTGAATGACATCTGATGTACCGTGCCACCTACTACTTGATCAAGAGACAAGTGTTTGTGGTAGCTTGTATTGTAGCTGGGGACGACACTTGTACAGTTTAGTCAGCATGGCGCGCTGCTCGATTGGATACTATTGGTAACAATCAGCTGTTGAACCATCATTCTACAGCGGTTTCACACATTTACTTTTCTAAAGCCTACCCATCATATTAAATAAATAAATAAGTAAGTATTCATGGACATTGCACACGACACCCTCTAGTCCCAAACTAAGTAAAGCTTGTAATATGGGAAGTTGGGAACTAGATACTGAACCGTCTATGTATATATCAGAAGTAGGAATGTATGTGGTGCCTTTAACGTTTGCGCAGCATTAGCCTCCTACGTCATCGGGGACGTCAACATGAAAAGCATTAATTTAGTTAATCGTGTCCAGCGGCTACCTACTTGCGATGCGATGGGCAATTACTGTGAAGTGTGCCGTGCAGCGATCGTGAGGTAACTCCACTTTATTAGATTCACTCGGGAAGCAACAAGTGTCGCAGTCGCTAGGGGTATTTTGTAATAAGTGCTTTATTTTAGCGGCTAAACTAAAGCACTTATTAAAGTAGGTACTTGAAACTATTGAACTGGCTAAACTTAAGCCAGTTCAATAGTTTCAAGTGTTCGACTATACTACCTAGTTATTATGTTCTCCTATCATGTATATGTCATTGTGGCCGAACATATTCGGAACTTATGCTCAGTTATGGAATATTCTCAAAGTAAAATTCGTTTCCTATCTGTAAAGTCCTGTGTTTTAACCATCTCCCTGGCTCACCAATACACCAAGATCGAATCCTCGATATCGGTAGCTCTGCCATACTCGTGTGTCTGTTTTAGCCCTGTCTGGCATTTTCTCCCACGAGCCTCACGTCATGTCATCCGGACGTACGGATGACATTGACAGGTCGGGAGATTGACACCGGCAGTTACCTCACTTACTTGTGCATGTGAGATAGGGTACAGTATCTACTTAGTAGATACAAACACTACAACCCCTTTCTTATTTAAATATTTTGAATCAACAAAACATAAAGCTATGCCCCATATAGGATCATACTATGGTGTGAGCGCACACCTCCGGACAAAGCCCTAGATTACAATATAATTATCATTAGCCTTATGCAATTCGGTACTTATCAAGACACAGACCAATAAAGACAACTTCACATTGAATACATACATTTTCATTACTCGCTTTCACCAATACCACATGTGATTACATTACAAACCATTTAAATTGGACTTTTGCGCACTTGACATAATATGTCTGAAATAGGTGTGAGTTGTCTACTGGCAACTCATTGTCCACTTGCGTCTCTATGTCCGGCTTCTATTGATCTTCTACTTCATAAAGACAAGGAAGTTTATATTTCTCCTTAACTCTTGCAATCTCTTCTCCGCCTAAAACATTCTCAACTATAGGTAGGTAGGTAACTATAGGCGTTGGGTTGCAATACAGAGAGAGCTTATTTTTCTTTTCTATCTCTTCCACGTAAACCTTATAAATTATTATCTTCTGTTACGTCTGCATCTTCAGCTCTTTATTTCCAGTCACCATACTCCTTCCCCTTTTTCCTCTGTCACTTATGGTGATCTCTTACTTGAATCGTCTTAAATCGGGCATTTTATGTCTAATAGGGCTCTAAGCACAGAAATCCCGAATTTATTTACCTCCGCTACGAAGAATAGTCTAAAAATTATGGTTCACGTCACAGAACGAAGAAAAGAGCTACACTACGCAGGCATTACTTACTACACCTATCAATAACTTTATTATATATATATATAGAACACTTTGGAGTCAGCCCAACTTTGTTGTGTAACCGGATCTCATAATAAAATTTGCTTAGCCAAATTACATGGTAGGCTTCTAAAACTGTTTTTAGACGTCTTTTCTGATTTATTATAAGACCCTCACTGTGTTTCCTTATTTTAACAGAGAGTTTTCGTAATAAAACATAGGTTTTCTTTCTTTTCCATCCAGTTTGTTAGTTCGATTACAAAATTTATTTTTTATTTTTTTATTTTTTTGTTTAGTTACTTTCATAGATTTGTACTAGATCCGAGCCTGACCTCCAGAATTCACATCCGCTATAACTTTACTAGGTATGCATTTACATAACTGACTCACAGTAGGTATCACACCAGATAGAGGGCACTGTCGCTCGTTGATACCTATGAACGAC
Organism: Gandaritis pyraliata; assembly: GCA_947859175.1. Classification (NCBI taxonomy): domain Eukaryota; kingdom Metazoa; phylum Arthropoda; class Insecta; order Lepidoptera; family Geometridae; genus Gandaritis; species Gandaritis pyraliata. The sequence goes on along the minus strand of OX401856.1, from coordinate 11,169,121 downwards.
ATCCATCGACAACAAGATCGCTCAAACGCTTGGAGGTTCTAGATTCCGCAAAGACAGAGTTTGAACTTCAGTGATATTTCGGAATAGGTACCATTAATACATTAATTGTATTTTCGCTTTGCCTTGTAGTTCAATAGCATAGAAGACTCGTCCTTTTCAGTAGGTAACTTCTCTAAATAAAAAATAAGGTATAGATATAGGTACCTTGCTTGGGAATGGCTTTCTTTCCTCATTCTTGTATAAGTTGGTTCCCCAAGAAGCAAACATTTTTTTTCTATGTACTGTATCTAAATTTTTCATTAATACTTCCAGTACTTTGACAACTAGGTTCGCAGTATTATTCTTTGTTGTTCCCACAAACCAGAATGTCATCTATTACACAATTTATCATTTTTTTTCGAATATTAAATTCTGGTAATCTGAATCTTTCACAGCGAAGTTAACGTTTTGTTTCAACATTCTGGAAACATTTAAGCACGCACGATACACACATCAAGCCTTTTGTGCCTGTACCATTCGATGTTATAACTTTACACTAACATCCGGTTGCCGCTCTATTATAAGGAAAGCAGTTTTAATGTTTTTCATGACATAAATACAATATTCGAGAATATTTCACACAACGTTATCCTAGTCCCCAACGAATCTTTGGTAGGTAGCAAATGTTTTATAAATATTGGTGATTCTTCCAGAGTTTTGCATCGTTACTTAGTGTTTTTTACGTCTACTCATATTCACACTTCACATCGAAAGTTGTCCAAACTCATTTGATGCAGGATGCAGGCGTACAAACATACCTTATTAACCTTGTTAAGAGTATAGGAGTTCAAAACCTCTTAAGTATTTTCTTGTTTATTTCGTCCCATTTAGTTAACACTGATTCCAAATTAAAATACATCTAGGTAAACCTACCATTTCCTTATCTCTTTTTTTGATTTTGTCATAATATCACGGGTTTTCTAATACAGGTAACCGTATTAAACAACTTGTAAGCTATTGTTTTTTATTTTTTTATTTAAGTACCTACTAATTTAGTTATGCTTAGTTTTAATTTTTGGTTTAAGTGTTGTCCGTTTTTAAGCAAACCCTGTCTGGTCACCATTGAACGTGAACGGGAAGTCTTGTTTCCTCCAACCAATTTTATGGTACGATTTTGGTCAATCATCAGCAACCAATTTAATGGTAAGCCCCTAAGTCATATTATCAACCAATTTAATGGTACGCCTCAGGTCAATCACCAGCAACCAATTCAATGGTAAGCCTTCCTAGGTCATCAACCATTTAATGGTAAACCTTGACCGTGTTCAACCAATTTAATGGTAAGACTTGACCTCTGTGCAACCAATTTAATGGTAAGCCTTGTCCATCATGCAACCAATTTAATGGTAAGCCTTGTCCTTTGTGCAACCAATTTAATAGTAAGCCTGGACTCCTGTGCAACCAATTTAATGGTAAGCCTGGACCTCTGTGCAACCAATTTAATGGTAAGCCTTGACTTCTGTGCAACCAATTTAATGGTAAGCCTTGACCAACAATCATGTAACCAGTTCAATGGTACCAAGGGAAAGCTTAACTAGTAATAAGTTTAACTTAATTGCAGGTACTTAAATATTGTAAGTATTGTTTTGAAATGGTGTTTGACTTTGCATCCGCTTGTAGGTACCATTGATTATTGTATAAGTGTATTGAAGCTTTTCCATTATTATTGACATTAATTCGGCTTTTAAAATGACACTTTATTATTTAAATTATGTAGGTATTCTATACTACCATTGGCGCATCCTCAGAGGGCACATGACCGCTCCTTTAACCAACCAAGACCTAAGCTATTTATTTAAACCATGTATGCAATGAATAAATGAATGAATAATTAACAAACTTAAATTGCATAATAAAACTTTTATAATTTTGTGCACCCTCCCAGTGATCGCCTATTGAAATAACAGTAGGTACCTATCTAGATAGATCAAGACATTTAATTACCTACTGAATTCACCTGTAACAGGTAACTAGTAGTAAGCCGTCAATAGGTACTAATAGTACCTAAGCCAGGAGTTAGTATATCAATACATACTAAACAGAATATAGGTAAGTAGTCAACCTCGTATATACTAATTTAAAGTTTTATGAAATGCAACCAAAATATTGCGTAAAATGCGTTGCGTAGGTACCCATCTACTGTTCCGCATGACCTTTTAGAAAATCGCTTAGAAACTGCTTCCTCCTCTTTCACATAAATATTGTGGATTTTTAATATAATTAAGTAGGTGTAATATCTTTCCCAGTAGAATTAGATAACATCATGTTATTGTCGTCCTTATAAAATATTATGGAATAGGTTCTTGTTGTTACCTGTCTACACACAAACAAAAGTAGCAGACCTGCCAACCATTTAGGTACCCATCGGATAAGTAAGTAGATACTTCTCCTATCCACTTGTGTCAAGCAAATCACACGTCTAGGTAGGCTATCACGTCTGGTGAAACTCTTGAATTATAACTTCCAACAAAATCGGTAGACCAAAATTGAAATTTTATAAAAAGTATAGACCCGTAAAATGGTTCATTAATGGTAAAATATAAATCCCGCTTTTATCTCCTCATAACAAGTCCAAGTGATTATAATAATATCCATTTTTTGGCATCACAAAATATAATAAAATAGATAGGTACTAGGTATCCTACCTATCTAAGTATGACGACACGCAGCACTACACGTCATACCGCACCACCCCGCGCCGACATCCGACACAACATGCAGCGAACATATTAATATCTCTTTTCCTTTTTTTTTTTTTTTGGAATTATTACTGCACGTTACGCGTTGCCTGAAGGTCAATAAAATTCTACTAACGATTCTTTTAACTGCTGGAACGCAGCTCGACTGCCCCTTCATCCGTTTTAGGTCAATTCGCACTTTACCCTCAAGCCCCGACAGCCGAAACGCAACCGAATCGGAGTCCTTTTATTTTATATGCCTTAGCCAAGCCACAGATCAATTGAATTACCTAGGTATAGTTGAAACGAACAGAACATCAACCGTTGTAAATAAGTAGTGGAATTGAGCCCGTGAACTCAATTTTTCGCTAGATTTGTTGAATTAAGCATAAGTATAAACAGATGTTGGCAATTTCGGTATCTTTATAAATTAGAGAACGGTCAATGACATCTACCGACGCAAAGCGGAATTAAACGTCTAATGCCATTTACCGACGCAAAGCGGAACTAAACGACCAACGCCATCTAATGATGAAAAGCGGAACTAAAGGACTGATGCCCTCCACCGACTCAAAGCGGAACTAGTTGTAGCATCAGATGATTGGCTGACGCTAATGAGCCAACGCGAATGAAGCAAAGAAAAAGGAACGAACGAGGAGTGAAGTGGAGGTTCATTCGGTCGAGGCTTCATGCTTCTTCTTTTGGATGAGAGAAAATACGGCAGCCTAATTTTGTTTTCATTATTGTAATGCAACGCCACCTGTGTAGTGGATGCGGAACTTTTTTTGCTGTGTAAACATCTGTTTACTATCTAGTGAAGAAATACAATATTGCACAAAAGAAAATGTTCTACACAAAATATAAGGAGGGACCTCAATAATAATACACGCTACTTTAACAAATAAACCAGCACTAATAATTATTAGGTAGGTACCTAGTCAATGAAAAATTGTACAGCATCAAATTAAACAATTTGTATCTGTAATGGAGGTCGCACGCCACCAATGGCCGAAACCATAATTTACACAAAGAAAAGACATACCTGAACTCTTCTTCCTCCTCCTTTTGAAAATTATAGTTTCTACAGACCTTTATCCTCGTCGCCACTGTAAAGTCCTGTGTTTTAACCATCTCCCTGGCTCACCAATACACCAAGATCGAATCCTCGATATCGGTAGCTCTGCCATACTCGTGTGTCTGTTTTAGCCCTGTCTGGCATTTTCTCCCACGAGCCTCACGTCATGTCATCCGGACGTACGGATGACATTGACAGGTCGGGAGATTGACACCGGCAGTTACCTCACTTACTTGTGCATGTGAGATAGGGTACAGTATCTACTTAGTAGATACAAACACTACACTATCGAACAATGAACTTAGTAAATGTCAAAGCTAAACATCATTAAAATTGAACAAACAGATAAACAGAACCCATCAGCATCATCTGTCAGGTGTGGGCACGCGGGGGGCCCTAACCGCCCGATATGGGCAATTCGGCGCGAGCGCGACCCGTTAACATTAGCCGACGCTCCGACCCACTGGCCCTGGCTGATGACCGTTTTGCCGCTGACCCAGCTTCGCTGCAAACACATAAACGCTTTGGCCCATAAACCTTTGTCTGACGTATCAATAGGACCCTTTACCCTGTCTGACCCAGTCCACGCTAGCGATGACCCAGGCGGGTAAGCACCGTGCTCCGCTGACATATAGTTACGTCTTTATGAGGTGTTATACAGGCGTTGGTGTAAAGACGCTTTATGAACATTCTACGGTATGCACTTCTTATAGTTTGTACGAGGTGTTCGAGTCGATTTCATCTACGGGTATGATCAAGATCCGTCATCAACGGTTGTTATTTCTTTTACAAGCTATTGTGGCCATCTTGGCCGATCCAAGATCAATAGACTATTCAAATACTTACCGAGAAAAGCATATCAATCTGTCTTCTGTCTGTGCTCTCATTGATGACGTAAATATTGTTAACAAAGATTGGTCCAACTACCGCCCGTCTGTAATGTTGTATCGCGGAGTTTTTGAGAATGGCTTCATTTACATCGAAATAATTATAAGTACCTATTACAAAAGTATACACTATTGTCACAGGGCAGGGCAGGGCAGAGTGATAAAACTTTGAAGGATTAGGAGTACCTAAACCGTTATGGAGGAACCTAATCCGGTGTCCCGCACACAACGCGCCGTTTAAAAGGGAGCTGCTTTCTGCGTAACAAATTAAAACGAGGAATTAGAAAGTTGTTAACATGTTCGGTATTTGAAATAAAAACGAGTCTAGCTAGATAGATCAGAGTTGACTAGTCTTCTCAATAGTCGGTACATAACATACTTTCTGTGGATATCATTTTATGTCGTATCGTGCGAATATGTTGCCTGTCAAGTTTTAATCCAATTCAATCCAATCCAATACCTTTTATCTGTTATCTAAAGCGTCTTATCTTTGGTGGAATCAAATACATATTGTGGATGAAGTTTACTCCTTCACCAGCCCAGCAAGTATGGTATTTGTGCGTGCATTTACTTCGGCAATATACATGTAATAGGTACTCTCTGGTAGTCTCATATCCGCAGATTACAGATTGAATGGAAATGAGATTTTATTACAGCGCTGACCTTGCTAGCAGCAACCAGCAACTGATTATTTTAAAGATTGCTAACTATTACGTAATGGAAAATACCTATACCGATGAATCAATCCATTCTTAACATCTGGAATTGGGAAGCTGTTTTGAATCCTATCAGCATCATCTAGGATATGGATAGAATAGGTAGGTAGGTTTGTTTACCGTGCTTGAAGATAACAGGGCACTAGTTTTTACTATATTATATAGATTATGATATAAACAACACTACCAATTAGGGACTTAAAATCATACGATATTATGTACCTACTTACCTAGTAAGTACCTATCTAATTACTGTAACTACGGTTTATATTATCTGTGATCTACGAGACAATCGTGTTCATAGGCTGTTGTCATGGATAAAGCAAAGCAATTAGATTGCTATTTAACTCAATAGAGACATATTTATGTTAGGTAGGCCGGTAAGGTAAAGTACATCATTCAGTATTCCTACTCCGGAGTTTTTATTGGGTTGGCAACCCCTTATCGCTGATAATTTTGAGTCCGTTTACGATAAAACTGATAATGCTATCGATTCTGCTATTGCATTTTCTAAATAACTCTAATTTGCAAAATAACAAGGAATTCCGCTAACCTTCTATAATTTTAAAATGTCATAATTGGTGCGTTTGCTTGTTCGTTTGATTTTCAATCACTATACAAAATTAAAGATTTAGGTAAACTGAAACTTCGGATAGCAAAGCAATTTGCATCATGTCATGCGTAACTTATCTCAATTGATCTTGAAACCACAGGCCGATTTCGATATCCTTTCGCTAATTTTTCGTTATTTCTTCAGAGACTTAGTACAGTTGTTTTTCAACGTGTCACGAGTGTAGGTACAATACAATCATATACATTATGTGCGACAGTTTCTTGCTCCTTACTATCCTGTCTCCTCAGCCTGTTACGTCACGCACCGCGGCGGCGCCACGTCGACCTTGGAACCCCCTCGCAACCGATGGGCTTGCAGTGTCACTACTAATCTCACTTCAATTGAAAATTGAGCCCTGTCATACTAGCATTAGAATCAAATCAGTGTGGCTGCGAACTCTTCCTACGAAACTGAGTATGCTTACATAGACTGTGCATAAATCCTACGCGATCTTAAATCAGCCAACAAACTTGTCGATAAAGTGAAAGAGAACTTTCTTTGATCTGCGTTGTTACATATTGTGATTCGGAAGGCTCTTGGCTCCTTGTTTCTTCCCACCCCACTCGAGGCTGGCTACTCGAGATGCTGAGTAAGCTCGCTCATTGATTGACCCACATCGACCCTTGCCGTTCTGCTCGCGGCTGTAGTAGACAGGCACGGATCTCGCGATTCGCTGCACGATAACATTTTAGTAGACCTTTGTTTTGTTTTACGATCATGTTTTATTGGTTGGCTCAATGCAACGATGTTCAAATAAGTGGAACCATCCTATACAATTAGTTTTTACTGGCGCGCTGATTCAGAGTTCGCACTGTGCAGTGACGTCATCTAAAATAGTCTTCATCTACAAGGGTAGGTGAAGCCTCTTTATTGGATTAGTTAATTATCACTGACATTTTCTTAACTGATAATCGTTGAAAGGTCACTATACGTTCCCGCTATTATTTCTACTTGCAACTCCACAACTACCAGAAATATTAGGAACCCTGTTACAACAATACACAAGGCGGATGGGTTGGGTATTAGATTATTACATATCTACACGTTACCCTCGGTAATCGATAGGTGTATGAGTAATGCGGTAGGGGCGCTCTGTCTATGTCTAGCCTAGCTAATAAACGGTACGTTTGTGGGTAAACTCAAGGCTAATAGTATTTCCTTAGACTGGGAGATAATCTTGCCACGAATAACGAAACGCTGGTGAATGGCGACATACTTGTCTCAACTTTATTGTGCAACTGTTCTAAAGACTCCTCTGTGTGCTGAAAACTTGTAAACGGTGCAGCTGGTTGGTAGCAAAAGTTTGATGCTACGGTCAGGGGGTCAGACAGTTGGGCAATTGACTGGGTGCCAGCCCTGGGGGTGTCGGGGGGGGGGGGGGGGGGGACTCGTGACGCCAGTACGCTACGGCCACGCCCGCGCCGCGTCACGCCGCGCTCCCTTGCAAGCTACAGCCATGCCCTGCAGATGTATTTTCTAACGTCTACAATGTAAAATCAACCTCTTGCGGTTCTGGCTTCATCAGCCGGGTGAGCCTGTGCTCTTTGTGTGGGGTATGACTGTAAAGGCTGGTAATTTGTTTTTGAAGGACCATAGAATTAATTTAAAAATACTGCGCAATCTAAGGGAATTTTGGAAAATGGATCTTGCTCGTAATAGGGTAGATAATCCAGTCTGTCACCTACCTTACACTTCCACACAACGCTCCTTCACGAGGCTTAGCACGGCAATCCTGGCGATGGGGGTGGAGTACAGCAAGTCACAAGTCCAGAAAAACACCATCTAAATTGGCACAGCACTGCGAGAACGTCTCACACAAAACAACTGCACGGCAGTGTTCAAAAATGAGCTAAACTTGACTATCCACGGAATAGTTTCTCAGAATGAGGAGAACACGACTGATCTGATGTAGTCGCACAAGCCAAACTGACGATGCGCGCACGCAGAAGGGCGGCGGCGCATAGCCCACGATCCACAACGAGGGTAGTTGTGAAAAGCGGATGGCAAACATAAATTATCTACCCTTCTAAAAGTGAGCAAAGATCCAACATACCCCCCACCGAAATTAGCATGGTAATTTCAGTTAAAAAAAATAATAAAAATTTGCTATTGCAAAAGGTAGGTAGTAGGAAGGTTGCCTAATAGGGCAGGCAGTTAAGTTTTTAAAGAAAAAAAATAATATAATCCTAAGTTAAGTTATTTAATTGCTAAAGAATAAGTTTTATTTGTAAATATTTAGTTAAAATAAGGTAATGGACAGACCTTATTGACAGGTCTTTTAACTATTCCTTTTTGCGTCCTCAGAGTAACGACGCGTATTATTTTATCGGGGCCCTCATGGAGACGCTCCACCCTGGCCCGGACCCAGTTTAGCGAACGAATTAGCTCAGATTTAATGAGAACTAAGTCACCGATTTTAATATTAGGAGGCGAGGTGAACCACTTTGCTCTTTGCTGCAAAGTATGCAGGTAGTCGTCAGACCACTTCTTCCAAAACGTTTGGGAGATTTTTTGCATGCACTGCCAACGTGACAGTCGGTTCATAGCTACGTCCTCAAGACCGTACTCGGGCACGGCGACTAAGCTTTGACCTATTAAAAAATGTCCAGGTGATAACGTCTCGAACTCATCAGGATTGTTAGATAACGGGCATAATGGACGCGAGTTCATCACAGCTTCTATCTTGCAGAAGACTGTGGAAAGCTCTTCGAACGTGAGCGCCTTATCACCTACTGCACGAAGAAGATGGCGCTTGGCCGACTTGATACCGGCTTCCCACAATCCGCCCATCGAAGCTGCAGTAGCTGGGATATTTTTCCATTCTATTGAACGAGAAGCGCAGCCGTCAGCGATTGCCACGTCATTTTCATTAAAAAACTTGCAAACTTCTTTTAAATGTTTCGCGGCGGCGACAAAGTTTGTCCCGTTGTCGGAGTGTAGGCACGAACATAGACCGCGTCGCGCTACAAACCGGTCGAGCGTAGCAAGGAAACAATCAGCTGATAAATCGCTAAGGACTTCAATGTGTACAGCCTTTGTGGAGAAGCACACAAAAAGGCACATGTAGCATTTTGTAATTTTTGCATTACGATGTAAACTCGCCTTTATGTAAAACGGACCACCTAAATCGCAACCGACATGATCAAAAACCTTATTAGGTTTTAATCTTTCAGCGGGTAACGTACCCATGTACGGCTGGATAGATGTAGGGTTGCATTTAAAACACATGATGCATTTTGACAACACACTTCGAATCACACTACGAGCGGATACGATCCAATATCGCTTGCACAAAATTCCTTGTAGTGAGCGAGGTCCTATGTGTAGGTACATTTTGTGAAAGTTTTCTACTAACAAATTTGTTATGTGACATTTTTTAGGCAATAACAAGGGGTGCTTGCTATTATAGGGTAGGTCTGCTTGGGAGATCCTACCCCCCACCCTGAGGAAACCACGGGCATCAACGAAGGGTGATAGCTTTCGTAATGAAGAAACGAATTTATTATTTTTTATCTGAGCAATTTCGCTACCAAGGTAGGTATTTTGTGTAGATTTTATTATTGCGTCATGGGACGCATTCAACTCGTGAGTTGTTATCGGACCGACAGAACGGGCACTCTTCGTTAGTCTACAATTTTTTGCAAATCGCAAACACCATGCGACAATACGTTGCAATTTTTTAAACGAAGAGTATTTTTCAAAAAACGTTTCTGAAAAATCGTTCGGTACATTTTCTGATACACAGGAAAACGTATCTACGTTTGTCTTTAGTTCTAAGACTTCAGTCTTTTCAGTGACGTAAAAAGTACTGATAGGCCATTGATGAACGTCATCAGATAGCCAAGCTGGACCATGCAGCCACAGCTCGTAATCAGCGGCGAGCTGAGTAGGCATGGCGCCACGCGAACAAACATCAGCGGCATTATTTTCGCTACGCACGTGATACCAGCTGTTTGACGGAACCACCTCCACTACTTGAGCAACACGACTCGATACAAAAGTTTTAAGTTTGTAGGGAGGAGTTTGTAACCATGCGAGTGCGACACTGGAGTCCGTCAAAGCAGTTACCTGAAAGTTTAGGTTTTTAATATTTTGTTGAATGAACAAAATCAGTTTTGACAACAAAACGGCAGCCATAAGCTCGAGTCTCGGGATCGAAAGCGGCTTGATAGGCGCGACTTTACTTTTACTGATAAGCAGTCTAGTCTTCACGGCATTGTTTGAATCGACACTGCGTACATAAATGCATGCCGCATAACCACGGATTGATGCGTCACAAAATGCAATTAAATGTATACCGCAGAATTTAGGTATTAGCATGTGCCTTTAAATTTTTATTGCCGATAGACTAGACAATGATGCAATAAAAGTGGACCATTTGTCGCGCAAATCAGCTGGAAGAGGATCGTCCCAACCCAGGTTGAGCTTCCACAAATCCTGCATTATACATTTCGCCAGGAATGTGCACGGGGATAAAAATCCAACGGGATCAAAAATGCTAGCGAGTAGTTTTAGTACCGACCGTTTAGTGTAGGTACCATCCGACATATTATAATCGAATGAAAAACAATCGTCGGTTGGCAGCCACTTTAAACCTAAAACCTTCAGGGATGAACACACGGTGTCATCATCACTAAAGTTTATAGCGACCGCTTGGTCGGCGCCGATTCTGGAGAGTAACTCAGGGGAGTTACTTGCCCATTTGCGAAGATCGAAGCCGCCTAGCTTTAACAGAGCAATGAGCTCGTCCTGTAACGTACAGGCTTCTGTGAGGTCTTGTGTCGACCACAACAGGTCGTCTACGAAAAATCCATGCATGAGGATATCCGCAGCTTGAGGATGTTGCATGCCTTCGTCACGCGCCAGCTGTTGCAACGTGCGAACAGCGACAAAACCTGAGGAGCGCAACCCGTACGTATTTGTGAGTAGTTCGTAGGTTTTTATTTCATCCGAGGGCGATTCCCTCCAAAGAATGTGCTGATAACAGCGGTCCGTCGGATTTATAAAAACCATACGATAGAATTTAGCGATGTCAGCGGTAAAACAAATATCGTACAAGCGAAAGTTGAAAATAATTTTCAAAATATCGTGATGGAGCTTCCTACCTATAAGCAGGGTGTCATTGAGTGATACACCGTTTGAAGTAGCCGCTGAGCCATCGAATACCACTCGCACGGGCGTGGTGGTACTAGAAGATTTTACCACACAGTGGTGTGGGATGACATACCTACTCGGTTCTGTACCTACGTACGGTTTCATATGACCTAACTGTTCATACTCGCGCATGAAGTCCACGTAGGGCTCGCGTAACTCGGGCGATCGAGCGAAACGTCGCTCGAGGTGGTGTAACCTACGCACGGCGTGGTTATAGGACTCACCGAGGGGGGCGCAGTTCGGGTCCATTAGAATAGGTGAAACATACCTACCGCTATCGTCCCTATAATGACGCTCCGAATAAATCTCCTCGGCAAGCTTATCAACTGGGCTGATAGGGTTGTCGCACGGCGATTCCTCTATTTCCCAAAATGATTTTAATTGTTTGTTGATGGTGTCACTATCATTGGTGTACGACACCAAATTGCAAGACGTTGCAATGTTAGCGACATCATCGGAAGTACACGGTACCTCAATCTTCCCACACAAAACGAACCCGAAAACACTACTAAGTGCAGTGGGTAGCGTAGGGCTGACAATAATTTTATTCCCGTCGTAAATGTCCGGAAATACGTCTCCTGCTAGAATAATGTCCACAGGGGATTTTTTATAAAAGTAAGGATCAGCTAACAAAAGGTTTTTATAATGCATGGAAATTTCTTCGGAAATTTCCACCGTAGGTAAATCGGAAGTCATTTTTTGCAAAATAATAGCATCGATTTTAAACGTGGGATTATCACAATGTCTCGGTTTAATAATGCATGACGTCATGCCAAAATTCTTGACACTATTTCCGGCTAAACCAAAAATATTAAACGGACATTTTTGACGCGACAACCCTAGCCGTTCTAAACAGTTCAAGGTTATAAAATTCGATTGAGCGCCTGAGTCGATAAGAACGCGACAAGCTTGCGGATTACCAAACGAATCTATAACATTGACTATTGCAGTACCTAGCATGACCATCAAGTTTTTCATATTGTTACCGCTAGACGAGTGCGACGATTTAGCGTGCAACGTGTGCGTACCTACAGCAGCGGTAGGCTCTGCGCTGGTGTGCGCGGGGAGCGCGCGGGGCGCAGGACTGCCTTTACCGTCGAGGTGCAATAATGCATGATGACGCTGATTACACGTAAAACATCTAAACTCACTATTGCAATCTGCAGTCACGTGGTTTTGCTTGAGACAATTGTGGCACAATTTCAAATGGTCAGCACGGCTGACACGTTGCGCAGGAGTCAATTCACGGAATTGTACGCAACGAAAAATCATATGATTTTGACCACAATGTGCGCAATCAAAACTTCTCGCTTTATTATTGTTAGATTGCATTTGTGAAGAGAATGCCTTCCTAGTATAATTTTCACTCGACTTTTTATTGAGCGTGTTAGGTATAGGATTCCTACCTTGCGGAACAATAGAACTGGTATTCGATTGTGAATGTTCCAAAATCTTTATTTGATTATGTACGTGGGTCATTAACTGATCATACGTAGGTATTGTCTTTTGATCGATACCTTGTTCGAATGTTTTTCTTGTGGTGGGATCTAATCCCTTTAATGCTATATGACATAGTACATAGCTAGATAAGTGCTCGATATTCAAAGCATTTATAGCGCGATAAGAATGATCGAAAATCTCAATAAAATTATTTAAATTGACTGGAGACTCTGATTTTAGCGCAGGAAAGTTTAGCATCTTATCTAGGTATTTACCTACGAGCATCCTATTGTCTTGATATTTATCAAGCAAGGACTGCCACACTACATCGTAATTACTTGACGTAATCGGCACACTTTTAACAATACTGAGTGCGGAACCTTTTGTGCATGATAATAAATAATGAAATTTATCAATATTAGAAATGCCGGTTTGATTGTGCACCAATGAGCAAAATGTTTCATAAAACGTTGTGAAATTCTCAATATTCCCATCAAATGTGAACAATTCGAGTTTAGGTAAACGTGGTCGAACGTCGACATTTTTCTCTTTAGCGTGTACTGTGCCTACGTGACTGCATGGTGGAGCGTCCGCCATCTTGGAGGTGTGCTTTGAAGCGCACAACTTTACACGAAAGTAAAGGTCATCGAAGCTACTCATATCACTATCCGAGAATTGCGTTTCAGGTTTTAAACTTAGTTGCAGTTCAAAGATTTCCATACAAATATTTTCGAATGATTCACGAATGGATGTTACCTCTGAGGCACGCAATAGGAACATTTCCTTGATAGAAGGATGACTTTCAATTTTATTGGACAAATCAAACACTTGTTGCAAACGCGAAAAAAGGCGTTGCTTTTTAGCTAAATTCTTGTTAATTATACGAATTGTATCCAATTCCTTTTTAGTAGGAATCGGAGGAGTTTCAGTTTCAGACATTTTAAAGTTTTATGAATTTTAATTTTAACAAAAATATTTTTTAATTTTAATTTTATTTTAATCCGGCTCGAGGGCCAAAATGTGGGGTATGACTGTAAAGGCTGGTAATTTGTTTTTGAAGGACCATAGAATTAATTTAAAAATACTGCGCAATCTAAGGGAATTTTGGAAAATGGATCTTGCTCGTAATAGGGTAGATAATCCAGTCTGTCACCTACCTTACACTTCCACACAACGCTCCTTCACGAGGCTTAGCACGGCAATCCTGGCGATGGGGGTGGAGTACAGCAAGTCACAAGTCCAGAAAAACACCATCTAAATTGGCACAGCACTGCGAGAACGTCTCACACAAAACAACTGCACGGCAGTGTTCAAAAATGAGCTAAACTTGACTATCCACGGAATAGTTTCTCAGAATGAGGAGAACACGACTGATCTGATGTAGTCGCACAAGCCAAACTGACGATGCGCGCACGCAGAAGGGCGGCGGCGCATAGCCCACGATCCACAACGAGGGTAGTTGTGAAAAGCGGATGGCAAACATAAATTATCTACCCTTCTAAAAGTGAGCAAAGATCCAACACTTTGACTGTAAACCTTTTCGCGTTTAGGTAGCTAATTATAAGTTTAATAAACCCTACATGTTTGTGTTAGAGATTTGAAAATACGTTACCCATTTAGTGTGCCTCGGTTAGGGTTTCCACCTCGCCTAAAGCTCTGCCTATTCAGTACTTTTAAATCCGAACCAAGCAGCACTTGGAAGCTGTCGTTAGATTTTTGATTGTGCTCATTTTTTTTATTTGCAGGAATTCTATTGAAGATTTCTCCAGATGCTGATAGCAAATCGAAAAGTGGGTTGGTGGTAACGTTTACTTTATTTTGAATCTAACCTGGATGGGTCTTGGGATGGGTTGTTTGTAGAGGTGTAACTAATATAACCATAACAGGTATACGGAACAGCGTTATTTGGCCTAAAGCGTTATAACAGCTATACGCGTCGCCGCTGCTATGTTATTTTATAACAGCCAAATAACAGTCTCGCGAAAAACGGGTGCAGGCAGGCGGTCGACGCAAAAGTTGTCTTCTATAAAAAATATCAGCGAATTTCGTTTTGTTTTTTTGTTTCGTTATCATGTTATTAAATAACATGTTCTCCAACCAGACTTGAGCTCATAAAAAATGAACGATCTATGAAACATGATGGTCAAAATTTCAAAATTTGCGTTTAATACAAAACGAAATTCGCTGATATTTTTTATAGAAGACAACTTTTGCGTCGACCGCCTGCCTGCACCCGTTTTTCGCGAGACTGTTATTTGGCTGTTATAAAATAACAAAATAACAAATAACAAATCATGTTATTAAATAACATGATAACAGCCAGTAACTATTAACGGCATTGAATCTATGCCGTTCCGCAAATAACAGTAAAACAGTTTAACACTATAACTTTGGCCGTTATAGTGTTATCCCTGTTACTGGCTGTTATCATGTTATTTAATAACATGATAACAGCCAGTTTCAGCTTCGACAACAGAACAGACACTGACAGGACATGTGACAGTGATAGTTTCATTTTTTCATCGTGATCGCCGTTTGCTCACACCTCCGCGCCATGCCTCCGGTGGCGTGGCGTTGGCTTGGCTATACGTTGGTTTGTATCAGGCGAGAGTGAAAGGAAAATAATTGAGTCCGGTTATTGTACAACCATGGTATGCACAGCCTGGGAAAACACAACCATGGAAAGCACGACCAGGATTGCACAACCCGGGAATTCATTAATCACTACCTACCTATAGAAATCCGTAGCCTTGCCTGTTATTTGACTGTTATTTTATAACAGGTATGATAACATAGTATCACCAAACCGTTATATTCAATAACACGCATATGAAAATTTGACTGTTATATTACACCTCTAGTTGTTTGTTACTAACTTTAACACATATTTCCTATAATCTGGTGGCAGTTATTAACTTTGCATTGTTTTGGTTTATGGGCCCCTTCTTATAAAATCGTCACGTATCGTGGTTCATGCACGTCACATGAAACTGGGGTTGTAATGATGGTCTGTTGATCCAGATCACAGATCTATACTCACTCCATCCATAGTATCAGATGCCACTCTGACCCTCATAATGGCACCAGCTTTGCAACCAAATGAGCTCATCTGGGTAAACTGCGGAATAGCAATACCTTCCGCACTTGCCGACCTTGGCGAGTTAACGCGAAGACTAAGTATTTATAGTCATTTTGTTACAATTACTATCGATACGGTTGACAACACAGATGTTGACAACTTGCCATTAGATAAAGCTACTGGACTGCTTGACATCCATGCCAGCGTTATTTACCATAATTTACGGACGCAGTCGTCCTTTACGCATTGGTTACGCAATGAGTCCCTTCGCATTCATTTATTTTTAGATATAGAACTCTTATATTTTTGTTCGGAGCCTTCATTTCAACCATAAGCTATGACCTAGAATCAGGGTTGCAGCTTTCGGTATCATATCAGTCGGCGACAGACCGGCGGCGCTGCCGGGACTTGTTGCTATCCGCCCATCGCCCCCGAACTCGGTCCTCCGATGCTGGGGTCACCAGCGAACGAATCGATGTCACTCTTAACTAGTTCCTGTCTCCAGCTTTGCCCCTGTGATATCACTATGATAGATGATTGGTTATTGTTCCATGTTCGCAGCCGATCAGAAGTACTTACTCAAACCGTTGAATAAATCATTTTGCCATTTGAATTGCTGTAGCACTTGACTATAAAAATAGAAGATGAATGATTACCAATGTACTGTAACGGCCCTGTAACAGTTTTATAATAGCAATCGTACCTACGACTACCGTGCAGCGTGCCGCGCACACCCGCCGCGCGTCGCGTCGCGTCGTACTCCCATGCGTGCCGGAATGTGGTGCTAACCTACTTATGATGATATAACGGACATTTGAGTAAAAAGTGTTTCTAAAAACAAAACAGTCCTTTGTGGACTGTGGTAGACGGTGGTATTTTTGCTTCCGGGAAATGAATAATGTTGGTATTGTATAATTCAGTAATATCTTCACGAACATCCTACCTTCATTTTAAGTCTTCATATAATTATGATAGAGCTTCACGTACAGTTCGTTTAATTATTAATTATTTTATCGAATGAACTCCTCGAGGTTTTGAGTTACCGTTATGAGGATCAACAGCATCTGAAGGAGTGGACTGGCGTTCATAAACAATCACCACATCCGTCACTAAATATTATCCATTACCTACACACTGCATTCCGCCGGCAGTCGGCACATATCCGGTAGCTTTCTTTATGCTGCTCAGAATCTCTATAAGTACGTCACGATTGCATTTCCAACGTACACCTGTTCAATGTGGTTTTTCACGAGGTGAACCCCTGAATAAGTTGGATGCACATGTATAGACATATGTTTTTTCGCGCATCCTCCTAAATGCAGCAGATGGACGTTATTGTGTATGCCAGCCACAGGTCAGTCACTCGGTTCATGTCCTGAGTTTACGTTAAATGGATTACATTGGACGGCGACATGCCATCGTGCCTCTCTCAATACACAATAACTTCAAAGTTTACTACCTACTTAGTTTGATGTTGGTATGACCGGTTTTTATTAACCCTGACAGGGCCTGGTTCCGGTCTGGTGGCCGTGGGCTCGTGGCCCATGGTGAAAGGACCGGGGTGGAAGGATTTAGAGCATACGCTCTTTACCGGCTTCCTCGGTATGTTTCCATCAACCGTAAGAAAGCACTGCTCTGGTGTATAATGCGATTAAACATACATGCCGCCTGCCGGCAACGTCTGCTGGCTAACAGGTCAGCCAGTTCACTTCCTATTTACTGAACTGTTATGTTTGTGGATTACTGTCCTTGTGCGACAGTTCTTTCTCAGTACGTATATCAGAATGAATCATAATTTTGACGCCTTGCTCTGTCGAGCTTCGTTCAGTATTACAGCTAGTTTTAAATTCTGCTTAAGTACCTACATCAAAATGGTCATAAGTTAATCTTTTCCGTGTCTAAATAATGTGCGCTTGGAAATACAAAAATGTAATGTCCGTGCGCCATTAAATGATATAACTACCTACCTATGTAAGTACATTCATTGTAAGTATTAGCAAGATACAAGCACATAGGTGAGGCGCGCGCGGTTTTGTCCGTGACCTTCTACAACCGCCAGTTATATATATCTGGTTAAATTGTTGCTTGTGCGTTATTATCTGCCATCAAACCGGCGCGGCGGGGCGCGGCGCGGCGGGGCGGGGCGCGGCGGGGGCGACACGGCTACTAACGCCTTTTCAAATGCAAATACTTATTTAGGTTTCGATTCGATCCTCAAGTACGATAATTTTCCTGTTTAGTACCTAGAAGTAGTAGAGTTCCTTGTGTGCGAGCTCGTCCGGGGAAGTACTGCACCGCATCCATTTCGTGCGCCAAGCATTCAAATTATAATTGTTCAATGTTCAAACAGTGGATAGGTTGATGTGTAGCCGACTGTACCAGACAATAGGTTGCATGTGATGTGAGTCGCGTCGCGAGACAATCAATGCTTTCTGCTTGTGTCTGTTTCAAAAATTCTTTTGTTCATCTCAAAGCATCCAATTTTTAAAGTCCAGTTAATTCTTTAAAGTTTTTTTTAGAGTCTAGGGTCCGAATACTGTGTTTTCGCCCCAAAATAGCTCCTTCTGGAATTCTATAGGAAAGGTTGAAGTCCAGCTGTGGACTTCTACAGCCTGATAAACAAAAGCATGTCATTTTATTTAGTTTGCACACAGTATTCTTATACTACTGATGGAAATGGTTAATTTAGATATTCTCCATTATTTTACAGTTGACGTGACACCATCCACACAAAAGACGGAAAATAGCACTTATTGTCTCCTCGACCAGGCCTTTGCAATGGCATTATTCATTAGTATTTTTATACTAATTTACCTCAATTGCTATAAATAGAGCTTTATTATGAATGGTTGAACTTTATTTTCATATCGTTGGGTACCTGTTGTCCTTTGTAGGTTAAACATGCGAGTAGAAGACGTTCGGTCTGTTCGACCTGTTTCCCTGACCCGTATCCTCCCACTGCTAGGCTTCATTTAGGTTTCATTACAAATATAAAATTTGGTTGATTAGAAACATGTCGGCTATTTATCGCGTTTATATTTACGATCGAGAACGTAGTTACAGAAACATATTAAATAACGAACTGTTTGTAATGGTTCCAGCAAACATCACTCTCCACGAAGGTAGCGCAGCGCATGTCGTTCGGCTTGCTTGGCGGCGCGGCGGCCGGCTGCGGCGGCGCGCGGTGCGAGTTCGTGCGCATGAAGGGGCCCAGCGGGAAGGGGCACGCGGAGATGGCCGTGTCCAGGCCGCGGGGCTCCGGCCTCGATACTCCAGCGTCCGAACCAGCCAACGACCTCTGGGACGACTGGGAGGACGATCCGGACGAGATCTTCATGTACAGGAACCAGGTAATCTACAGGTGGCGGAAACATTCACATATTTCCAAGTGAAACCCTGTTATAAAACCCCGCTGAAGATTCGTGACGAATGTGGGAATTAAAATGTTGGTGTAGGTATTATTTGTATTTCAATCATACCATTTTCTTAGATTTATAGCTAACTAACATGAATTTCTTCATGATATTGTTGTGGCTCAGTTTAAATGGATGGTCTTTGTACTAGTAGCGCCATCTGTTATAAGGAAGCCAACACGCGAAGCGCCCTCATTGTGGTGTTGCCGGTTGGCTATCATCGAAATGGCTTCAGATGTCGCCACTGGCACTCGTCGACTTGCACTCCCAACACCAATAAATTATCATGACTATTGTATTGTCATGATTGCATTTAAACTAATACGGTTCTTCAATTCAATTTGCTGATATAGATAGAAACACCTATAAAGTGTTCGACGTTTTTGTAAAAGAGTACCCACACACAGACCCGGCCCGTGTGTAAGGAGGTTTTCATTAAAGACTACATGGTTTAATTTATTATTATTTTATGTGTAAAACAAACAGCTTATTAAATAAGAGTATAAACCGAGGAAGTATAATTGAAGTTTAATTGAGTAGTCCATGTTATCTGATAAATAAATTGCAGCGTCGCCTGAGCGACCCGAGCGCCAACCTGACGAAGTACTCGCGCGGCGGCTGGCGCAGCAAGGACGGCAAGAGCCGCTCCGAGAACGAGGGGCTCGACTCCCTCATCAGCGGCGTCGCCGAGGTGGAGGCCGGGGACCTGCGGGACGGTCAGTGCCGAGCCTGCCTACTCTATTCATAACTTACCTACCTATTCCTAGTGATTCTCTACTTTTAAGTATGCTCATTTCTCCTATTTTTCAAACAGGCCTCAAAAACGGTCAATATTAATTTGATAATAACTCATAGGCCATGTTTGTGACACAATCGGTGCGAGTCGATAGATCCACGCTCGGCAGTCGGCTACGCTACGTCAGCACCGCGCCGTGCATGCTACCGATTAGTATCGAAGCATTTCCTACAACTTATACTTTTATTGTTGTTACTAGACTGTAATACTGAGATCTAGACTAGAGTTGAATGACTCACATTTTTTATAATTTATTAGTGAAGCATGCTGCCGGGGTGGTTGCACTCGCACCCGCCGCGGGAAAGTAGACTCGTGACGTGTTGCTTGTTATCCGATACTGACAAATATTTACTTGGCTTATTACTCGATATAGGATTTTTGTCCTTTTATCGGATCATGCATCGCTTACGCTTTTAATCAATTGCGGGATGCTAGATGCACGCCATCGTGCGTGCTACCTACCGTCGCCTTCGCAATGTGCCGCCAAGCCGCGTACCGCCGCGTAGCGTAGCTGCGTAGCGTAGCCGCGCGGAGGAAGCCGGCACTCCGCCGCCGAGCTGCGCACCGACCGTAGTCCCACATTCTAATACTAGGCCAGCGATCGCGGGGAGCCACCAATACATCTGACAATCGCAACCTCCGCGGCCTCGCTGCAGCGCTCCGCACTCGAACCTGCGTTGATGCGCAGCGTCACTTGAACACGCTCTCGCAACGCGATGATAGTCAGATGCATCTGTGGTGGGGGTAGGGGTGTGCTCAGTAACGCGCCTGTGTGTGTGCGTAGCGCGGCGCGGCTCGGCTTCCTCCGCGCGGTGGTGCTGCGGAGGCACGCGCACGCGCACGCGCACGACGCGGGACATGCGCGAGGTGTACGCGCGCCGCGCGCCCGACGACCTCTCCTCGCCCGCCTGCCTGCGCACGCTGGCGCCGCGCGCGCCGCCGCCACGCGCCGCCACCGGCCCGCCGCCGCTGCGCCCGCTGCCCGCCGCCCGCCGCCCCGCCGGCGCCGCCGAGCCCGAGTGCGAGCTGGCGGCGGAGGCGGCGCCCGAGCCGGGCCGCACGCGGCAGGCTCGCGGCGGCGCCGACGGCGGCGCGGTGCGCGGGCACGAGGAGCTGCCGGCGGGCGCGGCGGAGGCGCCGGGCTCCCCGAACCGCGGCGCGCGCGCCTACTGCACGCTGCCGCGGCGGCGCGCCGGCGTGGCGGCGGCGCTGTTCCGCTCGAGTGCGCTGCCGCCGCGCCGCTGCACGCCCGACGGCACCGACATCTACTACTGGTGCGACCTGCCGAAGCACGCGCCGCACGGTACCCGCATCCGCTTTATTACAACTCTCGCGCTCCGACATCTCCAAGCGACGCTCTCGCTCTAACTTCAGATCATGCATTCCAACAAGTAGGTAGGTACGTGGCTGCTCTCTAACCATTTATTGAATCAAAAAGTGAGCATCTTCATATTAACAATTCATCAAATTTCAAATCATATGTATAGTTTTGTAATAGAATGCGTTCCGATTTCATTGACGATTAAAAGTCCCCTTGCACGGCTACTGCTCCTCCAGCACTGCGGTTGCTCCGAGAACATTGCAAAGACTGAACAAAGGGCTGTGGTGAGCGCGTGCCGTCACCCGGCGGAGTGGAGGTGTGTGCACGTGAGAAGGGTCGTGTATTGGCTTGCGTTGCGTTGCAGAGTTGGACGACGGCGCATACAACCCGCTGTGGGCGATGCGCGGCTTCACACAGACCTTCCACCTGTGGAAGGAAGGCAAGCGCGCGCAGTCCGCGCCGCTCAACGCGTACCTCACCTACGTCACGCTGCCGTGGTGGGCCATCGCTAAAGGTACCTGCTACACTCTAACACTACAATTATTTACAAGTTGATATTCAATAGATTCGAGACGACGCTTACGCAACTAGTATCATCTAATCCTGGTGAATGTGACGTCACATTAGATCGCGACACATCAATCAATTTACTGCAACACCTACCTACCAATAGAATATAGGTTTTGTTCAAACTGTTTATATTGTTTCGCTAAAACTGAAGTTTCTAGATCACAGTATAATAGAAAATTATAATAAGCTAAGTACATTGCACTCATTTTATTTTTGGTTTTAATTCATTTACTTACTTAATAAAAAAATTTTTCATTTGGAATTAAGTTTTGTTTTAAAAGTCTGGTTTACAAGTGTGTGTGTTCCAGATATCCTGGACCACCGAGAGGAGCCCATTCTGACGTTCTAAGAACGAGGCGACGTGCACGTGACTACCCCTCGCGTGGCGTCCACGCTGCGGCTGCGCACCCCGGTCCACAGATGCGACAGCCTTCAACATATTCTATTTCTTGTGCTTCGAAACAATATCACTACAAAAGTACAAAACCAACTTCTCTAACAACTATGAATGCGAGCCATTTCAACTAAATCCAACTCGATTCCACCAGACATTTTGGAACATTGTTTTGCTAAGTATTCCAGCGATGTGAACGGTGCCGCTACATCTGACTAAATGTGAGCGTTTTATTTGCTGGAGAATGTCAAGAAGATGCCGAGCGGGAGTGTTGGGTGAACGATGCAGCAAGCCTGCTTTCCAGATACGGAGCCATCACGTTGTTTAATAAAAAGCTATTTATTTAATAGCTGTGTTCGTGGCAGTAGCAACGCACAGCTTAATCCGACTAACTGTTCCAGAATCTTCCTTTTGCCTTTTAAACTCAAGCTTAAATTCTAAATTGTGTAGCGAAATGGAATAGTTTATTCCCAGTGATTGTTGCCTTACCTGTGTAGGTGTGTTTGTGTGAGAGAGGGTGTGTGTGTGTGTGTGTGTAAAAGTGTTGCCTTATTCGTTAACATCAGGGATTAATCTGTGTGTATTGGGATGTATTCAGTTGCCTTCAAACTCGTCTTACGTATGTACGTGTATAATAGTTGCATCGGATCTTTATCCTCTGAAGTATCTGCGCAGAACACATTTTGGGTCGAATTGGAGGGAAACTAATTTTTCCGCACAAATTTCAAAGGGATGAAGATCCATTGTGACTACTATATTTGTGTTGGATTCTATACAGACGCTATGCGCTGGCGCCGTGCCGATGCCTGCGCGCGCGCGTGTTTGTGTGTGTGTGTAATTTAAGTTAATCTTTGAGCACAAATATTAGTTAGTCGCGTTATTTGAAATCTTAGTCGAATTAGTTGAAGGTAAAATATAAGTGCTTCGTTTTTCTTAAATTTCGGAATACCAAATAATGGCATCTAAAGTACCCTGATTCTGGTCAAAAGGCATTTCTCGTAAATCCTAGATGAATGATAGTAAGCTAGCTATGTATTATACTAACTAACCCGCCCGGCTTTGCACGGTATACATTATACATCGCGGCCACACAGTTTAGATTATCCATGAGTTACTAATCTGTGTGAAAACTGGAACAAAAATCCGTTCAGTTTTTTTTGGGAAATTGCCTAAGTATAGGTACTTACAGTTTTAAGAAAGAAGCAAGTACCTATTTTATGTATTTGATTCTAAATACATTCCACTAATTAGTTAGTCTAACAAATTTTAGTTTTAGCCATAAGATTTTTATTGGAATATTACATAGGTGATAATATAATGTCTATGTTAAATAAACAATTTGAATTTGAATAATTAATACCTGTATTTTATTAACCAACAAAATAATTAAGAGGGTAGCAAATGATGTTTACATTGTGACTAGGTGACTTCCATCACTGCCATTTATATGTATGTCCAAATGCTGTAAGATGCATTGAGTAATTAAAATACAAAGCCATTCTTCACCAACTTATAAACGGATGGTTACTGTATGTAGCCTTTGACTAATAACTGCCAAAGGATCGTCACCATCCTGTGGTTAATTGTGGTGAAAATAGTCTGAAGTCAAGTCATCAAATTTTATGTTCAACTATGTAACTAAATAAGAATAAAAAAAATAGTGTGCATTAAGTAAGTTCAAAGAATTATCAATAATAACGAACATACAGTCTGGTATGATAACTGTTATTTTTATACAGAACGTAGCATTGTTTAACTGGGTTAAGTATGGTTAGTCACAGATCTGGCAATGTGCCCATAGTTCTATAACTGTGTGGTTTAGTCTAATACAACTATTTTTATTACCACGTTAGAGCTATGTCATCATTATCAATCAATACCACTTATGCTTCGGTTAACATGTTGGTGAACTTTACTACTTTTTTTGCAAAAAGTAAGGATATGTAGTATAACGCTAGATTAGTGACTAACTGTACCTGTGGAGTGAGTGTATGTACCCTAGCCTTATGTAGTAGGTAGGTACTTTAAACATATACTAAGTACCTATATATTTGTATAATTGTAATGACTATAATGACTGCAAGTTTTTCATAATTCAATAGTTTTTATTGTAGTGAGCACTAGATTACCATTATTTTGATCCCGAAAAATATTTCTTTAGAGGAAGAGATTTCAGGAGAGATTTTCTGTGTAAACTGTTGAAGTATTGACACTCGAGTTTCGAGTGATGCATTTAGACACATCACAGCTCAGTCGGTGCACTGCAGATATTATTAATGTTTCGTTCAATTAATGGAATTGAAAGTTTTATATGTGTAATAGTCCGGTCATTGTAGTTGTTATACTTAATGTAGTTTTAAGAGAATGGAATTTATGATCTAGACAAGTAACTCCGAGTGAGTTTAATATCTGTGTATTATTTGACTGAATAAAGTTATGCGGCGATATTACCAAAATACCCTTTTCTTTCATTGTTTATTTTCGAGTCCATTTTGATTCAAACCAGCATCCTTGCAGAGATTTAACACTTCTCAAGTTATGACTTACAAAAACAATAGCTGTGCAGCGTTACTACCTGAAACTGAAAGAAAATTTATGAAAATATGTAGGTATAATAAACTAAATAACAGCGTATAATATTGTTCGCTATGAAGCCAGTACTTGTAGTTCAGTCGTGCTGGGTTTCGCATTTGCTGACGAGACGATCTGTTATTGTCATTTGGGACGCGTGTATTTTGTTCAAAACAAATGTAATGTTCTGAGACATCCTGAAGGATACCTTCCACTTCTACCGATTCTGAGTCTACATATTTGTAAAACAATTAATGTAGCTTTTTAGATCTCCAATTGGTTTTTCCAGCTCGCGCCGACCGATTGAATTAACAAGAGCGTACAATATGGGCATAACAGGAGCATGACTTTCATTGTGTTGGTATAGATAGAGCGTGGCTAGAGAGGGCAAAGGGCCGCTGGCCGGTGTAATTAGCGGCCTGCGAGAGCTGTGAATCCGCGGATAGCTGGAATAGGAAGGGGCGTGGGCGCGCGCGGGCCCGCGCTGCGCCGGAAGCCTCACTTGCCGGCCAGAGGTGGACCAGACGAGGTGAGTACACTATTTCGTTTATTTTGTAATTGTCAGCTTGTCTGCAACTAGTTTTAGGTTTTGTAAAGAATTATAAGGCTTGTAGATGTAGGTAGCCCGCATTGTTTACGCGCCGAAGTGTTTGCTTTATTTTTAGCCCGCGTAGCAATTTTCCAACGGTCGCTTTAATATTTTTAAAATTAGCGTTGATTTTTATGTTTCTGTTTATGTATGTTTCGGTTAATCTATATATTAATTTGTATTTGGGCTTGTATCGCTAAAATATCCAAGACGTTCCAATTTAGTAACGGGACACATACCTAGTTTACGTTATTCACCACATCTACTGTTCAATAGTGATTAGGTCAGGATTCCATGTGTGTGTCCACATAGATATTGAAACAAAAGCGCAGGCGCCGCGTCGCGTCGCCTTCAGTAGTCGGCTCCAGTCTTGGTCCAGTGCACTAGTCACCTGTTTACTCGACCTGCTTTAGTTCCCCATGAGCCCGCCCGAAGCCTTGAACCCTGGGCGGGGTGTGACGTCACCACCTAGGGCGGACCGCCACCGTCACGTAGCCAGATAAACTACCTACCTTCGCCGATAGTTTATGCAACTTTCTTACGTATTCCGGTGTAGTAAGAGCTATGTTAATCGTTGCAATTCCCGGCGTGGGCTCCTGAAATTGTGTAGGTAATCTGCGCCGGTTAGGAAATTGCTTATGAAGTGGTGAATGTACGGTTATTGTATGATTTAGAGTTCCATATCTCGTAATAAACACCTGGCTAATAATGGGCCATGCAAGTTATGTTATATATTGAATTATGGGAACAAAAACTATTTTGTAGATATGTTGTAGATGCCTAGCGTGTCAGTTCAGTTGGTAGGAGTGGAGGGACAGTATAAAACGTGTATCCTCATTTTGATCTTGGGACTCTGAAGAATCTAAACTTGTTAGGTACCTATTTAAATGTTTACATAGTTCCGCAATGTATGATTGTTATAAGCAGATTGTTTGCTGGTAGTTTCGAGACGCGTGGAGTAATCATATTTGGAGCGCGGAGGTGACATTTGACCCTTTATCTCAGCGCGCTGACTGCTAGCCTAGCGAGGGTGACAGCCACATTCTGCGTGCCACTGCTGGTGAGTACTCGTTACCACTTATAATTATCATTTTCTAATATTTCTGGAAATATATTTTAATCGCTGTATTGTTTAAATCTTTAAAAAATCATGCACATATTTCATTTTTATAGGTATGTTCCATCAAAAACTATGCCCGTTTTGTTCGTTTATTAATCGGCACAGATCTAAATTCAACCTTGTGCGTTGTCTTTGGTAGTAGTACTGTGTAACGTGTGTGATGTTTAGGGACTTATTAGACGTTTCACGATAATCATTGTGGTTTTACTGAAAAAAAAAAAATTGAATTGTGTGTGACTTAACTTTGAAGGGTTGATTACAGATAGCAATGGGCACCATGTGGCCCCTATGCCTATTGGCATGTCTGCTATCGAGTGCGAGTGGCGTGTGGTCGTGTGCCCTAGAGCCTGCCGGCGCGGGCGCAGTGGCCGCCGCGCCCAAGTCGCACGGAGACAACTACTACCGACTGATAGTGAACGGGGAGGTTGAGCGGTATGCGCCCGGACAGAGATATGTCGGTAAGCAAACTATCCTCATCACAATACTGTGTGCCACTTTACAATTCTCAGCCTCTTTTTTTGTACCATTTCGGTAGACCTAGCCAACCGTATTGCTGTAGATACCAGCTGAAAACCTAAATAAGAAATTATAAGTTCGTTTGCACCGTTTTTTTTTCTGCAGCTGGATTGCATGTGTTTCAGTATTTTCGAGTAGCGTATTCTTGTTGTTACAATTCGTTATTGGTGTCACATTTGAATGGAAATGCACAGTGTTAGGTTAGATATAGCAATTCCTGGAAACGTATCACTGAGTTATTCGCAATGTTTGTATCCTCTGTAGATAACAACAACAGAACCGTTGCCAGTTAATGAGTTTCAATCATGTTCTAAGTTCTCAAAAACCTCCAACTGAATTCAGTCACAATAAATTATTGGCCTCCCTTGTTCCCTGCTGGCTAGAGACCAACGTGTGGCTTCCGACCAACTCGAGAGAGATCTCAGTGGAAAATACTGGTTTTTGTCAGATGTCGCACTGAACTAAGAGGTATATTAACTATAATTTAACAGAAACCGATGGTTCAGGATAAAAAGGCAATAAGAACAATGTGTGTTCCAGTGACGTTGGTCGGGTCCCGCACCCACGACGTGGTGCAGCAGTTCACCCGCTTCAAGATCACGCTGGACCCCCTGGACCCGGCGGCTCCGCGCGCGCCCGCCAACCAAGGCCAGTTCCAGCTGTTCGCAGACACGCTCACGCAGTTCCACGAGGAGTGTACTAACACGGTGCTGGAGGCCGACGACCTGCCCAAGACGGAGGTGCAGGTCATGTGGAAGGCACCTCCAGCTGGATCCGGCTGCGTGCTGCTCAAGTTAGGACAACTATTTTTACTCGTTCACTCTTGCTGTAGGTCGATATCTCCCCTATCGGTATAGGATGCTTGGATCTGATTATTTTTAACATTGTTACTCGTATTATAAGTTTTTGAATAAATAAATTGAAATTGAATCATAAGGTTGTTCTGAGAGCAAAATGGAGCGTTGTATTAAAATATGAAACGTTGATGATGTTCCAGGGCCATGGTCTACGAGAACGAAAGCCGCTGGTTTGCAGAAGACGGCCAGTTGACCAAACGCGTGTGTGAGGACACCTCCCTTTCAGCGACTGATTGCTGCGCGTGCGATGATGCTAAATACAAGGTATGTCATACGAGTATAGCTATATGGGGGTGCTGCGTGGAAAAGAGAAGACTTTTTGGTGAAAATCAATGTCTATGCCACTTCAAGGGAATGGCTCTTGCGAATATGAGCATTTAGGGTGGAATGATAAATTTTGGGGTACTTTTGACTCAGAATTCGGGGTATACGCGTTGGGCGCCTTCCATCAAACACGCTGTAATCCACGTCCTGTGAATAGAAGCCTAAGTGACACCCAGTGCTATACACCACCTACAATGCAAAGTTCTGTTTAATATCGGTCACAATCGAAACTAAAGTGAGCCGCGTGGTTACAACAGATGGTGTTCGAAGGTCTGTGGTCGCCGCAGACGCACCCTAAGAACTTCCCGACGCAAGCCCTCTGGCTGACTCACTTCTCTGACGTCATCGGCGCCACGCACCGCAACAACTTCTCCTTCTGGGGCGAAGGCACGATCGCTACCGATGGATTCAGGTAACACCAAAAATCTGGTGGTTTTTACCACATCGTTTAGACTTGCTCATCTAATTTTTAAGGCACTTCGAAATCACCCTTGTGATTCCAAAAATGATTAACTGGCTACGTGAAAACATAAAAAGAGAGCGAAGCGAGCGCGACCTCCCCTGTGTCTTAGTTATATTAAGTATGCGTACAATGTAATAACACTTTCAAGTGGTGTAGTTTTACAAGACACTGGTTTGGACTCTGATATGACAAGCTAATACTACAGCCGTCTTTTAGAGCTGTTCAATTATGGGCATGAAGAATGACCTAGGTACTTAGATTCACAAATAAACTTGCACATAACGTCCAACCATTTTCACAATACAACACCGACTAGCGAGTGTTTAAAAGTAACCACCGAGGCTTAATATGAATGAATATGCAGATCGCTAGCAGAGTGGGGCTCCGTGGGGCTGATGGAGCGCGAGCTGCGGCAGCAAGGCGGCTCGCTGCGCTCCATCGTGAAGGCGCAGGGGCTGTGGCACCCCAACGTCAACGCCAACACGACAGCCACCTTCACTGTCGACAGGAAACGGCATCTGCTGTCGCTCGCTTCCATGTTCGGTGAGCGGCTCGCGCATCGCACATTCTTAAATTGTATTAGTTGTCAAACGAGGTCTCGTGCATGCACATTACGTTGCAGCATAGTTTGCTCGGTAAGCACATACATTTCGCTGCTGGGCACCTGACACCGGCTACCCGGCAACCGGGACGTGTGAAAAGGCACCTAGACGGTCCACCTAGTGCGTGCTGTGATAAGCCCTTTAGTGGCTGTGCTGCAATATATAATAAAGAGTAGTCTAAGTGAAAGGTGTTTCCTCCAGGTCCGTCTCCCGACTGGGTGGTCGGCGTGAGTGGGCTGGAGCTGTGCCAGAAGGACTGCTCCTGGGTGCAATCCAAGGTCATCGACCTGTTCCCCTACGACGCGGGCACCGACAACGGCATCTCTTACATGGTACGTCTCCTCATTCCGTACCTTCTATTCACGTACATGGCTATTGTATGTTCCATAATGATGCCTGCCTGCAGTCCCCCAACGCGGAGACGAACCCTCGCGAGCGCATGTACCGCATCACGCCCATGTACCCCGAGGACCCGCGCGCCCCCTTCTACAACCCTGGCGCGGAGGAGGTGCCTCCCATGGCGCGCCTGCACCTCACGCGGGAGCGCCTCGTGTCGCGCGCCTGCGACGAGGAGCTGCTGCTGGCGCAGCTCACTGAGGAGCGGGACGACACGCACACTGCGGATACACGTCAGTACTCATCACTAATTACAACTAAACCTACATGTTCCACCAACAAAAAGGTGAATTATTAGGATGTTGAGCAGGTTGGTATAGTACTGCGACAACCACTGAGGTGCAGGTGTTGAAGTCTGCACTTGCCTGCAGGTGCACCGGCACCCTTCAAGTCAAAACAGCAATGCGTGCGTCACTGTGCGGCGACAGAAATAAATATCTCCGATGAGCTTTTACAAAGAGACTGTCAGATCTAAAATAGTCCATCGCGTTTTTTACGTTGATCCACAGCAAGGTGCTTCAAACTCCAGTGTGGAGTACACTGCACGCTATACACGCTACGTTGATAACACTTCCCTGAACAAACAGTTTGACAGAGAGGTATATTGTATTAGTATAATGTGTTAGTGTAAGATGGTTGCATGCATTGCAGCGGAGTGCGCGGTGACCGAGTGGAGCGCGTTCTCGGAGTGCTCGGTGAGCTGCGGCAAGGGGCTGCGCATGCGCACGCGGCAGTACCGCATGCCGCAGAAGGCGCAGATGTTCTCGTGCGACCGACAACTCGTCTCCAAGGAAATGTGCGTCGCGCCCGTGCCCGAGTGCGAGTGAGTACACCTACGCCTGATGCACGAGACCTACGCGAGAAACGAGTGTAGTTTATAGTCTGTGGTATAAGGTGACCGCAGTGGTAAAGGTATGTGTTATATTGCAGAGGCGACAAGCTGCCGGAGGCGGCGTCGGAGGTCGCGCTGGCGGAGCCGAGCGGCGCGTGCGGCACCAGCGCGTGGGGCGCGTGGAGCGAGTGCAGCGCCACCTGCGGCCTCGGCGTCAGCGTGCGCCGGCGCCACTTCCTCCACCCCATGGGCGGCAAGAAGTGCCCCACAGTGCACACCGGTCAGCACCACTGCACTGTCTCCTCACATTGCACTTTGTGGGTCAGAGTGGTGGCCGCGCGCGGCACCTGCTCGCTGAGGCCATGCATCGTTATAGGCTAAACACATTTTATACAATGGACTGTGCATTGGCTCTCTGAAACTGGAACGATACAGTTGTGCTCAGACCAGCGCGTGAGCACATTGCTTAGTTATACATTAACGGCTTGATTAGCGAACACTTAGAAAAGTTTCAGTGTCAATCTGCAATCTTATCTTATCTTACTAATATTATAAATGCGAAAGTTTAGATGTTTGGATGTTTGTGTTACAATCACGTCTAAACTACTGAACCAACTTGGATGAAAGTTGGCATATATATAGTTCGTAACCTGGATTGACATATAGGCTACTTTTTATCCCGAATAATTAACAGGATCTACAGGATAAAATGAACGAAAAGGATTAGCAGCGCCAATTGGCAAGAGGATTTTAATGTGACGTCAGTTTGACAGGGCGTAGTACTACCTCTTTGGTCTAACGACTAGCGTTTGACATTCCAGTACGAGTTCGGTGTAATGAGGTGTAATGTCAAGTTTCTCAAAGTATCCGCTCGGTACACGCACAGATAATATAATGTACACGGAAACTGTAGATGCGTACGAAGTCGCGGGTAACTGCTAGTGTACAATAAACATCAATGTACAACCAAATAGCTAAGTAATAACACTTTGTTGCATGTGCAGAGGAGAGTCGCAAGTGCATGGAGCCGCAGTGCACCGAGGAGGACGTGTTGGGTGGGATGGGTGACCCCGCCTGCCCCACCACCGAGTGGGCGGGCTGGTCGCCGTGCTCGGCCTCGTGTGGACGCGGCGTCAGGTAAGTACTTCTTGCTCAGGTTACAGCGCCATCTAGCGCCCCGCCGCGACACTACGCACGCGCTCGCCCGAACGTCGATCAACTACCTTCTATCCATTACACTCCGTGCTGTGCGTCGTGGGTTCAATCCCCACCAAGCATTATTTTGTCTGTGGCAAACATACAATTGAGAAATTTCCGGGAAATTTCCACTGACATTTATTTATATTCGTATTCGTATCGTACGGACGGACGGACGGACGGACGCTGCGTCACTACTATATTGACCGTGTCAGTAAGTAGATGTTGTTGTTGTTATTTGTAACATAGGTTCCGCACGCGTCTCCTGCTGGTGCCGGCCGACCAGCAGCAGGAGTGCTCCGCCAAGACGGAGCTGATGCAGCAGCAGCCCTGCAGCGAGCGCCAGGACTGCGCGCTCGACATGCTCACCGCCAAACGTAACTATTGTTCTCCACTGCACTGCACTGCACCAACAGAACTCTCACTTACTTGTACCTTTCATACTAAACACTGTCTAATCTAAATTAAGCCTTCCACGTTCAAAGTTGGCTCAATATAACGTTTGACCTCCCTCTCTTTCCCTCTTTTGATTAAGTATCTTACCTAAACAAGTCGCAAATAGTTCATTAGTCATAGACAATTAGTACTAACAGATGTCGTGCTTCGAACATGAATCCTAGTGGTTGCGGCGGCGCCACATTGTAAGCGAATGTCACTACTTGTGCAGTTATTAGAACGGATGAACCTCTCTCTTTCAGCTATACTGGTCGGTGCTTTAGAACTTGCCCTGACTCGTGTTTGAAATTTGCAAAACGACGTAACGCTGGCAGAAATGTCCAACTACGGACGATTGCCATAAAAAAAAAAGAAAAAAAAGGATGTGTGAGTGTGCGGCGTGCGGAGGCCTCGCATCGTGTGCTGGTAGTGCTGACCGCGGGCCCACGCACGTCGGTGTGCCTTTTTCTACTTTTTTTTATCCCCACGCTCAACCGGTAAAGGAAACCAACGAGTATTCCGGAAATGCGGCAACAGGCTTGCCTTTGTCTTCTGCTAAAAATACTTTCATAAGTAGTCGCACAAAAATAATGAATCCAGCTAGCAGAAGGTATTCGCTTCAGGAGATTCCAGCCTTTGCTTTCGTGGTAAACTACGTGTATATTAAGTTCGGCCCTGGACTACTCGTAGTAGTTCGTAACCTGCTACTCGTAACTTCTACTCGTAACCTGTGTAAACAACTTTAATAAATACAATATGTTAATGAGTGTGTTGTTGTTACTGAACCATGGCACGCCGTGGTTCTGGGAATGCATCAGCATGATGCGCTTGCTTCCACCAGGCATCTGCATGGAGCCGGCGGAGCAGGGCCCGTGCCGCGGCCTGTACCAGCGCTGGACGTTCATGGCGCAGAAGGGAATGTGCGTGCCCTTCAACTACGGCGGCTGTCGCGGGACCAGCAACAACTTCCTCACGCAGGAGGAGTGCACCAACACCTGCAGCGTCGTCCTCGGCGCCGGCGCAGGTCAGTCAACGTGCAGGTGCTCAATACACTCAAAACCATTGCCCTGGAAATCGGTATAAATACCGATTTACCGAATTTCTTGTGAATCAAAGTTTTTTTTGAGAAATTTTGAAAGTAAAAGCGTGAGTGCGTAGAACACACGTTGTTGATAAAACTCGGGGTTATACGGCACGTCGCTACAACGAGATCCCATAATTTTAATGAACTTTGACTGTTTCAAGCCCGCCTCTACAATGCAATCTATTTTTGTCCTATAACGGCATCGGCTTTACAATTCGACGCACTGTATTTCTGAACAGATCTCTACAAGTGAGCGCGTCCTATTTCTAAAACTAAAACACCTATCAAATACATTAGATACCTGCAAAAAATGTGCCACCTAATATTTAAGTATTTATCTACAGACCTTCCTAATTGCTGTGCCCTAACAGGGTTTATGTTGGATACTCTACATACCTTTATACTTAACACCTGTTTATGCAACATGAAAGTGCAATAAAGAATTTGAATTTGAATTTCTTATTGAGCTTGAACAAGGCCAAAATAGCCTTTACATACTAAATTTAAAGTCAAATCTCTACCGTGTGTAGACAGCATTAGCTTTCTCGTTCCGCCTTTCTGAAAAAGGTGTACTGGGCGCTTTATGTGAGTCAAAACGATATCATCTTCTTTGCGCTCCTGATTTTTCAGTGACTTGATCACTAATAAATATGACTTTATTTTAGCTGTTTCCTATACGACCTATCTTGTAATCTGTCTCTTTAAGAAAAAAGATAACAAACGCATGCCGTGCCAGACGTAAAAGACCGTCAGGAGTGGTGCGATGGAGAATAGACCTTTGCTCAACAGTGCTTGTTGCGATTTGATTAGACAGAATCATATTTACAACTATGTCGACGTAGCAAAACCCGTCTAAACTATGATCACATCCACAATAAAGCAGCATGTCAATCAAACTGTAGACATTGTGCAGATGACTCCAGCATCCACAACAATCCTATAATGAGCTCACTTCAGACGTGAGCGCGTGCGCCGCTCGTGTACCAATCACAGCAATCAGCGCAGTGAGCTTTGTGACGTCATCCAGTGATGTCACCGTGTTACTAATAAAAAGGAAAATGCAAATCTCCTCGAGAGACCTATTCACAGGTGACGGAACGAGACGCGACAGGGAACGATATCAAATAAATTGTAGTGTGGTTTTTGTCAATACAATTATTATCATATTTATAATATGTACAAAATACACATGAAGCAGTTGAGCTATCTACACACCGTTGCAAACGATTTATAGATAGCTCAACTGATCCAAATCAGTACCAATCGGAAGCGTGCCCAAGACACTGGCTGCATTGCCGCGCTGAATAGCAATGCTGATTCGTTGGCCCAGATAATCACCAGCCCTCGGGTCACGCGTCGCTGCGACTATTATTATCAATAATACAATTATTATCAATATAGAGCACATTATAAATAGAACGGGAAGTCTGAAAATAAGTGCATGTACCTTCTACATGTTCATGTTCATCTCAGGTAGCTCTACCAAATGCCTGGGTATTCACAGTGATGTGATGAATCTAGTACTTGGTTTGCCTCAGTTTGTACGCGTGTCGTGTGCCGATGCCGATGTCGCTTTAATTGAGACATTCTACATCTGTTATTCCATAATAATGTTAATTTTCTTATTTAACCCATACTTTTCCACTGCTGGGCAAAGGTTTTCTCCATATCCTTGGAATTATCAGCATGTAGTTCCCATATTACAAGCTTTACTTAGTTTGGGACTAGAAGGCGTCGTGTGAAATGTCCATGAATATTTATTTATTTAATTCTCTCGATCATATAAACATGTTAATTACTTTATTTAATTTTAAAGTGTGTGAGCTTTTTTGGTGTTTTTAAAGCTTGGGCTTTTTTCATTCTCGTCCGCTGTAAGATGTATACGCATATAGGTACATATACCATGGTAACGCAGATGGAATGTGTAGGTACGCTCGTAAAAAACATGAAAAGCAAAAGCGCAGTCATAGCTTTCAGTAATCGCTGGCTCGACACGTTTGCTGCAGATGTTAAACCGAACACTGTATTACACGTTGTTTTTCTGCAGATTTAGTTTCACCACCACTTTGTTTGACCTTAATAATGCAATAAACATTTCAATGTTCCTAGTTTTTTGTATTGCAAAAACCATTTGATCTCTTTCTACTCGGCAGTGATCAAGCTACAATAGTAATGCGCAAAGACGCTGCATTGTACTGAGATCAAATCTTCATTGTATCTACTTTGTTCTCAACCACGGCATTATTTTAATCGGAAAATCACGGATCGTCGTCCGTCAGTTAATCTCTCATCTCGTTCGCTAATGTTAGCTGTCGCGGATAAATTGTTTGGAATCTGAGTAGGTCTTTATGTGCGGACTTATTAAACTGGGTACTTATATCTTGTTTAGCGAAGTAATACCACAGGTTTTTATTATTATTTATATTATAATTGGTATTGTGTCAGGTGGGGTGGTGCCTCCAGCAGTGAGCTCCAGCTCCCCCGGAGACACGTCCACCGCCCCGCTGCCTAACACCATCAATGGTAAGTCTTTGTACCACGACGATTCACTCATTTATATGTACCTACTACTTTATTATAAATAATGAAGACTAAGGTACCCGCACTGTCCATCGTGTCAACATGCGTACATTCTTCTTGATTGCAAGAATATGTTTAGTGCTTTGTGTAAATCGTACTAAATCGGCTCTTTACATCAAAGAACTCGTGACGTTTGAGATATGAGGGAAATTGTGTATATATACGTCATGGATACGTAAAGGGATACAGTTCAGCAGTAGCTTGCTATCGAGAGGATGGAGCTGAGAGGAGAGACCGCGTGGCAGCGTGCACACGCTACCTTCACGCTACGAATAAGTTAACATTATAAGTACGGTGCGCAGGCGGCGCAGAGATCGGCGCCGGCGACTGCCGATACAGCGCGTGGAGCGAGTGGAGCAAGTGCTCCGTGTCCTGCGGCGTCGGCTACCAGGCGCGGCAGCGGACCATTCTGGTAAGCACAGCCCCTGCTCTACCATATACCATACCACCCTGCACACGTAACCACAAAAGTTCAAGGCAGTAGTTACTGATACACTATAGCACGAATACGTCTAATAAGCGCCGCGCTACATAAACATTTATTCGAGCCTCACTGCAAATCGACGACAACTTGACCGCCGAAAGTTGCTGCGTCGACGCGCAGTGTAACTCGAATACGTTACGATACTATTGCAATTGTCGGATATATTCGTGGCTGTTCGTCTTCTCCAAAACTTGGAGCGAAAATGATAGCACTTAGTTCGAATGCCACCGCAATGAGCGCGTAAGCGGGTTAGTGATGGCGGATACTATCAAGTGCCCTATAAATCAAAGGAAAACGTGAAACCAGTTCGTACTAGCACCAGCGAGGCCCACAACCTGCCGAGTATGGTTTACCAACAACTGCACAATGTGGGCTTCGGGAGCA
Organism: Gandaritis pyraliata; assembly: GCA_947859175.1. Lineage (NCBI taxonomy): Eukaryota > Metazoa > Arthropoda > Insecta > Lepidoptera > Geometridae > Gandaritis > Gandaritis pyraliata. Next base: position 11,132,512 of record OX401856.1, on the reverse strand, counting down.
CGGTATATCGGTAGCCAGTAAGTACATTACATAGAAACTATAGCTACACTAAGTAGGTACTAGTGTAAAGACTAACAATTACAACTATTGGTAAAGTATCCGAGACATGGTGCGTGCCGCGCGCGACAGTAGCTAATCAATAAATATTCACACGACGTAATGTAGATGTTATCACAATAATAGCTCTATTTTAAATGACAAACGATTCAGACTGATTCTAAATCAAAACTCGCATTCAAAAAATCTGTGTAAAAGTTTTATCACCCTTTTATTGACAATATTAATAGCTGAAATATAAAAGGTTGGCCGTGAGGCGCGTTATTACGATCTGAATAGATGTCAGCCGACAGCCGACAGCCCTGGCTGTACATCTATTATCGTAAAACACAAATAGTACGGCTATTTCAAGCTGGCGGCGGATCTGAATAGAATCTACATTCACTTGATAAATAAAATAATTTAAATTTATTGCTTCATCCATTATCGTGCAGGCGCCTGCCTATCGCTTATTTTTAGAAAAATTGTGATCTTTTTGTAAAAGTCAGCTGCTTATCTTCCTGCATAGATTTTTAACGATATGTGGCATGAAATTTTTAAAAACCCAAGAAATAAATACTTATATTTGGACAGGGCTGACCTAATCGAGAGTCAATATGTCAAATACGTCAAATGTTACCATTGACCCTGCAGTTGGTATATTGGCCTCATGTCGGTGGCATGGCCCGCCAGCCAGCGGTTAGCGCCTGCAGGGCCGAGATCGATACCCGCCGCGATGCCATCTACCATTACACTATCTTTATAATGCATAGCCGATAGAACCTTCGGAAGGTGTTCACCCAGTACCGGTGAAGTTATACGTGTATTTAAAGAACTTCAAACACATTACAATAAGTGGTTTAGTTCTGTTGTAGCTTCATCAGTGGCTCGTTACATTTTATTTGGTCGCTAAATATTTAAATTTTTTAGCATAATTTAATTTATTTGGGTCAATTTTTAATTGAAAACAAGTTATAATGATTGTTTCTTATTTAATGTAATTTTATCAATAGTACAGTAACTTTTCGTAGCACCAGCAGCTGTCGACAAGATGTCCTACTTTTCATTAATAAATGATGCAGTAGTTCATCGTATTATTATGATCCATGAGTGTTCAGCGCGGTCTGTCTTTTTGAGGCTGTCTTTCTATTCCTAATACAAATGTCAGACAAAATTAGATTTGAATGCGATTTAAATTGCCAGGAATTTGTCCCAATTAGAAGAGTCACAGGAGTCAAGGCTAGCTGAATATGTACTAACTAAATGTGGGCATCAATCAGATCCAGGCCTGGCAGCCAGGGTCGAGGGCATCCGATACAATAATCATGCAAGTTCAATTCGTGACCCTGTCTATTACTTCTACATAATGACTTTACTCACGGTTTCCTAGTAAATTATTGTTATTAATGCGTCGTGCTAAAAGGTTCCATGTATTGTATTGCCGCGTGCGATCTAATGATAATGTAGAGATTTTATTAACTCGCTTTTAGCCTAATTCAATGCGAAGGTGAAATGGCTTAAAAATACAAAGATCACCTAATTTTTTAAAATCTTTTTTGAAATTTTGAGTCTATCGGTTATTTTAGGCAATTGAGCTCTCATTCAACGACCATTTTGATGGGAGTCTTTTGTAACGCGTGTATTGTTTTGTACAGAGTGAAGCGAGCGCTGGAGGCGCCCCCTGCGACCGACCCCTCGCCAGAAGGAGACGGTGCTACAGACGCTGTTAAACCACCCTCACTCGATGGATATTTAGATTTAAACTATTTTACTTACACACTTGAACTGGGCATTGAAGTCTGTGTTATGGGGTTCCACACGGTGCGATAGATTGCATGCAGAGTGAATGACGCTCCATCTTTACATCTGATCCGATGACGCGATGGTTCGTCAGACTCAACTAAATGATCCTTGTGATGTTACTCAATAAACGCGTTACAATTTGAAACTACCGGACGATCTGAAAATTACATTGTAGGTACCGTCGATGGATGTCTCATAATATGGTGTTTGATATACTTGTCAGCTAGTGTTTGTAAAGTGAAGACGAGACATAAACTTGAAGCTAATCAAATTGTTACACCTAGTAGTGTTTAGACATTTTGTAAAGTAGAGTCAGACAGACTTAACTGTTTATAAAGTTATTGTAAAGTTATTATTGAGACAGTGGTTGTTAACCGCGCGGAGGCACGCCACGCGACTACTTACGTTACTACTCAGCTAGAATACCAAAGTAAATAAATGCTTTAAAGTCTTTGATATTTTTGTAAAACTCTCAAATCCCACACTCCTAGAACGACTGCTGCACAACGCTATTGGTAAGTACTAGGTTCTCCTAATGAATCCGTATTGTTTCCGACTAGCGTATCTTGTTCCTTGGCTACTTTGCTACGTGTAGTGTAGGTACACAGTTATGAATGGAACTACGCCCCGTTTCGTATTAAGTACGCCGTGTTGTAGTCCGCACATGCCGCCATAAACCGTAGTACGCGTTCATTCCCTTGAGAATATCCACAAACTGACAAGCCGGCGACCATTCTCACGGACTAGTTACCTACCCAAGCAGGTACAAACTTCTAAAATATTTATTTCAGAAATGAATCAGAAATTTAGTTATCTTCTACAACGTTTCAATTATTTTCTTCATTAAAATATCATGTAAGTACCTAATGATCTTTTGTCGTGTAGTTGAAGGTTTAGGAGCCGAGTAAATTACAATTTGCCAGTCAGTTGTCCTTCTGGTAAGTAATCAATATTCATTACTTGCCCGTGTAAATACGTGAAGACAATGAATTACCAGAGGGGCGAGTACGAGTTTACAGTGTGCAATACGTCTGACGCCAACCACACCGGTGTGCGCTGATTGGTATGGAGACACTGAGCGGGAGCTTGACGAAACCAAGCTTCTAAAGAAATCCGCTCAGTGTTTCCATACCAAGCAGCGCACACCGGTGTGCTCGGCGTCAGACGTTTGACACCGTTTTGTACATTGTTAACTCGTACTCGCCCCTCTGATAAATAAGAAGGTTGAGGTCTCGTCGCGTCGCGTCGCGTCGGGGAGATAGGAAAGCCTTGAAAGCACCCAATTATTTTCACAAACTCGTTACCTGCCTGCCTTCATTACGTTTCGAACGATGACGGGCACTTCAATTGAAAGTGAAAAGTAGGTACTTATAAATTAATTGGAATTCTCAAAAGTTACTTTAATTATATTTTCTGTGAGGAAAAATACTAAACTTTCGTATAATAATATGTTAGCCGTTTAGGTACCTATCGCTCCGACGTCATTGTTTAGACAAGCGAATTTCAGTTTTATTTGTTTACTATTTGAAATTATTCACTACTCGCCCAGACCTATCAAGATATCAAAGTCATAGTTTTTTGTTCAGTAAAAAAAATTCTCGTGGCGCTTGCCATGAGGCGTACATTCTTGTCTTGCAGCGGAATTCGAACCTGCACCTACTTTTTGCCTGTACAAAAATGCTTTTGTGTTTCTTGTGTCTGTGTTTGTTTTTTGGTGGTACAAGCCTGTAGAATTACGACAAACAAAAGACAATCAAAATTAAAACCGCGGATTTACGAGACAGGCTGAAACCCATTCCCTTTTATGAGATACCTACCTAGTAGGTCTAGTTACACTAGTCTCTGTCGAGAATGTTGAAGGCAGGTTAGTGTAGTTACTACCAACTAGCCTAGCCGTTTGAACCAGTCGGACAGGCTCCGACAACGACATCTCACTCAGGACCGGCAGAATACAATGTTACATCTCGATGGGATGTGACTCACAACCAAGAAATGAGTTGATCTCATTAGTAAGAATACTTGTGAATTACCGTCTTCGTCACTCATTAGTGGATCTAAACTTGGAACTGGTAATTAATGCAAACAATGAGATGATGTGATCGATTTCATTATGCCAATTTTGGAGCTTTTAGTTAGACCTAACAGTTTTATAACTTCTAGCTCTAGGGATTGAGATTCTACATTTTATTAGCTGACTTTCAGTATTTTTTTTTGTCTGGTGTCGCACAAAAGGTACCTAAGTCAGGAAGGGAAGGGAGCGAGACTCTTGTATCGTTTCCTTGTAACCGCATTGTTATTTCTCCGGGAAGTAGATATTTTATTGATCTCAATTTCTCATGAAATTAACGAAATTGGACACAAAAAATTGTAGTTTACATTCAAGGCTAAGTTGGTAGTGTGATTTAGTAAAATGTAAAAGTTTATTTGTAAGATTTGTTTGTTTGAAGTATATAAGTATTCTATCAGCATCTAGTTCCCATATTACAAGCTTTGCTTAGTTTGGGACTAGAGGGCGTCGTGTGAAATGTCCATGAATATTTATTTATTTTATTTATATACAGATAAAAATTAAATGTTGCAACTTTACTACAAAATATATCAATAAGCATTCTAAGTGGAGTGTCGTCAGCAACTAGGGGAGGCTTGTTAGACGTCGTCCGCGTCATCAAACGAACACCTCCCTCCGTTCCCTCCCTTCCCTCCCTTAGCTACGACTATTTATAAAGCTGCTGTTGCATTACATAATTTCCGCTGATAGAGATATTGTCTTCAAAATGTAACATGGCAGGCGATCTAAACGACATAAATAAACATTGAAATGTAACCTAGGTAATTGAAACAACGTCAATCAAATATCCATTAAAACTAGAATTACGCGAATCTAGATCGAACGAAGCTATTTCACGGGACAGCGCTCCGCCATTTGCGATCTGATAGCGGTCTCCATGACCTTCGGGACTCGGCAACGGATATAAGCATAATTACATGAATCTATCGCTGGAATTGTCCGGCCATTAGGCATGACATTTCTGAATTACCTACTCTACATTGTTTGCCATTTCGTTATTATAGCCAGTTGTCTGATACCTGGATTAATAACAAAAACTAGGCACTGGATTGTTATCAATCAGCCTGTAACTTCATGGATCATAAAATAGATATATATGAGTTTTGTGTAAATGGGAGATTGTCAAACGTCTTGCAGCAAACAGCCTCTAACTATAGAAGGGGCTTGAATGGTGGTTCGGTGCGCTCCGCTGCTCGCGCAAGGACCTTGCTTATTATCGCACCTTCTACTTCTCACCCGCCGCTGCTGGGGGGTGATTCCGGGTATGGCAGAGATTTTACTATAATAGGGATGACGTCAAAATGACGTTGAAAACTCCTGTGACTAGTGGGTGAAACCAGTTTTCAGAAGATTGAACTCTACATCAACTTGGATGATATACTTCGATCGTTTGAATAGAGTCGGCGAAAGAGCAGGAAACGTGTTCGTAACGAGTCTGTTTGTGAGTGGTGCTGACCGTGACCGCGGGAGAAAGTGGATGCAGCGCGTGCGGCCGCCGCCGCGCGCCCCGTGCCGACCGATGACGTCACGCCGCGCCGTGACGTAACGACTGAATCCACCAGCGGAAATATCAGTTTAAGTATAGGTACGTGCCAATAATCCATCGTGTGCGCGTGATACAATCACACTGACATTTTGAAAGTTGAGTCGTCCATTGAAAGGAAATAGAATAGCATATTCAAAGCATGCTAATTGCTAAATCTGATTTATCCATCGGAACTGGTACTCTAGATTGCAGTAACTTGATAAAACTTTTGAGAATCAAGACTTCAACAGTTCTAAAAGGTTTCTTTACATTACCAAGATTGTTTTAATACCATACGAGCCATTCTTGGTAACTGATCAACGCAGGCCTAACTAACTAGAACCCCACGAACCAGAAATCTCTACGAACTTGTTATTGTTAGATACTTAGTGTAAACCATCTCAGAAATGAAACACTAGTAGATGCGTATCACAAAACTTATATTGCAAACTATCTAGATTAACTCAAATATCTTAAAATCTATCTTCCACAAGCTCTCAAAATCTAACCAAAGACAAGTATCCCGGTTGCCTGCCTGGCACCGAATCCGCGTCCCCCGCCGTCCCACCGCCGCATAGCCACCAGGATCGTTTTTTGTTGGTTATAAAAACTAATCTTTTGTATGAGAAATTTAACAAAGCTTACACTCGACCATCCTGATGACGTGTAATGTCCTCATACACGCACCCGGTGGAACCTTACATTCGGCCAAATTAAGCATCAGAACTAACGGCATTAAAGCTCAATGATTAGAATACAGTACTTAAGTGTAATTACATAAATTAAGTACTAATTTCTATTTGATATAACAAAAATTAAGGATAAATAAATGATTGTTTCTAATACCTAAATACTTAGTGACTTATTATCAAAAATCAATCAAATATGTTAGAGTCTGACTTAAAAGTTCTGCTGAAGACATGCAAACTTGCTTCGAGCATATTTCTACAATATTGTGATAGTATTTAGATTAGAATAGAATATTTATATTAATAATGACAACATATTTCGTATTGTTAACATGAAACCATAGCTTATATCATCAAGTTACAGTTTTAGCTTCATAATGTGCAAAATCACAACAAGCATTCATTTATCATTTCTGTTATCACGTGTCGTGATTTGTATAATTTAGCAATTTATTTTATACCTTATTAAATATTAATCGAATTTATTGTTTGCGTCGTTTCTCGGCGGAAGTCTGTATTAAATATTTTTTTAGTATTTTTCTGTAGGTAATGATTTCGATAATTTTGTAAACTATATTATAGCTGATTAAATGTGAATCTAATTTATAGATTATATAATAGTTCGGCGGAAGCCAGAATTAATTATCTTTAGTATTTTTCTATGTATTTTAGTTAGTGAGTTGACCACCAAGTCATGACTGTTTTGTGATTGGTCGAGGTAATGAGGTAGCCATTTTGTGCTTGAAAAGGCTGGTTAGGTAGAAAAATATGAAAAGAGCGACCATTCGAAAATGTGACTTGGTGGAGAGAAGTAGCATGGTAAATTGTGTACTGAATAAAGTGTAATTCTTGGACGAGCTGGTATCATTCACTTCAATTCAGAAGTGGGATGAACGGTATGTAAAGTGATAATTTTATATTTTTTAGTGCACCCCTGATATATTTAAATTTCATTATAAAGTTATTAGTACATACATTATCCAGCCATTTATGTTAAATGGAATGAAAGATTTTGTTGGCATGTGTCGGTCGGGATTGCCCCGAGACTATCCGATCGTGCTAACTTCTGATTTCATAAAGTATAGGTGCCTACCTAATATGTTCTGAAAGACCGAAACTTTGTTTCACGGATCAGTCGGGAATACTCCGAGACTATCTGGCCGTGCAAACTTGTCTCTCTTTTGGAGTTGTGAGTACCTACCTATACTGTCCATTGAATTTTAGATTGGTTGAATACCTACTGAGATATTTGGTTAGCCAGTACCTACTAGCCTGAAACGTACAGAGATTCATAGATTGGGGTGGCATTAAATTCATTTAGATTTTGGGCACCTACTGACTACATTTTTTTTATATACGTTTGAATCGCTGTTCGCATTGACTGGTCGGTAATACACCGGGACTATTCGGTAATGCAAACACCCTTCGATTAATGGTTTACTTATTTTGTAGGTCGGTAGTTGCCTTATATTTAAAATAATTTTAAAATATTATGCTACCCGCTGATAGCTATGATTTAAGCTAAGTGTGCTAAGTGAGAATAAAATTAAAATAGAATGATATGGGCTAAGAAAATACTTAGCTACCTACTTAGGCCTCAGATAAATTAAATAAATATATATATTCATGGACATTTCACACAACGCTCTGTAGTACCAAACTAAGCAAAGCTTGCAGTATGGCAACTAGATTACTGATAGAATTATTACATAATACCTAGGCTATGTATGCCTCTGTTCGGCCAAGTGAGCTACATTACTTAATGATTGGGAAGCAAGCCGGCTATGTATGCCGTAATTATTTCCAAGCCTCGTTATTTATGCCATGTGTGCATTATTTAAGATTCTTGTAGCACTACGCACTAGACTTGTACGTGACTAAGTATGTCGCAAAAATTACATGGACTGTGTGATAGTTTTACATTACTTAATGATTGGAAAGCAAGCCGGCTATGTATGCCGTAATTATTTCCAAGCCTCGTTATTTATGCCATGTGTGCATTATTTAAGATTCTTGTAGCACTACGCACTAGACTTGTATGTGACTAAGTATGTCGCAAAAATTACATGGACTGTGTGATAGTTTTAGGCCAAGTGTGCCATTGAAGATTAAAGAAAAAAAAACACGAGATTAGTTCAGTCTGGTTTTATTTAGTGAATGGTTATGTAGGTAGTTACCCTACTAATTACAATGATTTACTTCTGTTTCGAGTCCATGGATTCTGATGGTGCGATGATTCCTGACGATGAACTTCCTGTAGAGCACGAGCATTCCAGATGGAAATGGAAAACTTCAGTCTTAGGAGTGCTGTGTCGTCGTTGAAGATCACCGAACCCCTCATTGGAGTGTTGAGTGGTTTAAACAAGGTTAGATCCAACCATTTTTATGTTTCAATCTTTGGTCGTAGTTTGCATGAGTCAATTCTTTGTGCAAGGTTAAACGAGTGCGTAAAATTAAGTGCTCCCGGATAGCGAATTGCTTGAAGGGCAATGTTTTTAGTTTATAACCTTTCAAACCTGAGTTGAAACTAAATTTTTGCTCGCACAGAATCGATAATATTGCAAACTTTATATGAGGTTATGCGTGCTGACAGTATGTAGACTATGCCCTGCACTCTGACGTGCGCCGGTGATGTCAAGACATCACCATAATAGTGAATACGATTTCCTACCTGGAAACCTAAACCTAAAGTCCGAAACTATGACCTTAGCATTAATTAGCACAAAGAAAATTATGACTAATACAGTATTTACAATATTTATAATACGTACAAAATACACATCAAGCAGTTGAGCTATCTACACACCGACCTTAGTAGGTTTCCTGATTGAAAATTGAGATAGATTGGTAAATAGATCTTTATTGATTACTTACTATTAAACGTAGGTTTTACAAACTTAAATACAACATAAAATAAAACAAGTAGGTACCCGTTAGTAGCGAAAAATTAGATTTGTTTTTTCCGAAACGTTTATTCCATGGTGGTGTTGATCATCCCCAGCACTTGTGCTATCTGACAGACTGAAAGTTTTTCTAGTGCTTAGTACATTTAGTATGTGCGCAGGTAGTAAAGGCTTGAAAACATCAAAAGAGTTTTATTTGTTCTGTAAGTAGCTAGGCCATGGCGTCACTGTTTGTTTTACCAAACTACGAATTATCGCAACAAAACAGATATTATTTTATGTAAAGTTAAAGTGTGCCTCGACCAAGTATATAGGCATTGGACTGTGGTCGTGCTTCCTTTTTATGCACATTGAATACCTACTCAATACATTTATTGCTTTCACGTGGTAACATACTCGCAAGTCTACTTATTGTTATAGACTTGTTGATAGATAGCGGACGTGTTTATTTGCGGAATAGATGCATAACACTTTAGATATTTACAAGTACCCACCGATTAGGTTTTAGGAGATAAAAGGTAACCAAAACTTCGAGTTAAGCTCCTTAATTATTTTGTTTAGCAATCTTCTAGAGAGGTTGACATGTTTGTCACCCATCGAAATACATACACGTGGGTCGGACACCACTGAAGTTTCTATTTGTTTGTTGACAATATGTTATCAAGATTAACTGTCAAATGAAAGCGAGATGAATCGTTGGTGTAGATAGTGTAGTACAAGTAAGTCTACTGTGTGTACTGTGTATCTACTGTATAATCTGATGTGTCGTTCGTTGCACACATCTTGCTGTCACGATCACGATTTTCGTTCGTTCGTATGGGTTAGTGGCCAACTGTGGTTACGTGAGTGTTTAGGCCGCCTTAAGGCCTCTGTCGTGTCTTGACGACTCCTAAAGCCTGAACTGAAAGTTTTAAGTGCCCTTCAAAGCATGGAAGTGCACACATTAAAACGCCACTAGCGGTCAGCCATCCAAATAGTGACCGCGCAGAACGTTGCTTAACTTAAATAACTAGTGAATATTTATTAAGCAAGCTGCACTCCTACGCCACGAGTGCAGTCGATGTAGAGTCGATGTAGAGTCTATGTAGAGTCGATGTAGAGTCGATGTAGAGTCGATGTAGAGTCGATGTAGAGTCGATGTAGAGTCGATGTAGAGTCGATGTAGAGTCGATGTAGAGTCGATGTAGAGTCAATGTAGAGTCGATGTAGAGTCGATGTAGAGTCAATGTAGAGTCAATGTAGAGTCAATGTAGAGTCAATGTAGAGTCAATGTAGAGTCCATAAAGATTCGATGTAGAGTCAATGTAGAGTCGATATAGAGTTTCATGTAGTCTTGTAGAGCCTCAAGGTAGAGAATTTAATTATTTAGTCTTCAAGGTCCTTCGTCATGCGAGTTGAAGTCGCAATATTTTATTCGAGTATCACAAAGAGTACGATTTCAGTCTGATGGAGCTTTGATCTATCATTGGTGTGTTGGTGTTAGCATCATTTTTAGACAAGCTACAAAGAACGTACGAGAAGCTCTATTCAAGGTTTATAAGTGCTGGTTCCTGATAGTTATCCCAACTCCTTTGACATTCCAACCGGACGTTTTTGGTTTGGTTTTAAACTTTTGATGATCTGAAGTACCTATATAGGATGACTAAGCTAGTTGTTAAACTTGAAGGTTTGTTTACTACTAACGTGTTCGTTTTGTAACCTGAACGGAAGCTGGTCCAATGGTGTTTGAGATGAGGATTGGTTTGATGAGATGATGATGGTGGAATGGAGTAAGATGAAAGCGATAGTATACTATTTTTCAGCATGACATAAACAGTTGTTAAATATCTATATAGTGTATCTAGATAATGCCATCAATTATAAAATATAAGAATGATGTTGGTTGACTCAATTTAGCTTTGATTAAGAGCTTGACCAATTTGTGTATGACAGGTCGTTCACTTTAGTTTTGTTAGTTGAGCTGTTTGTAGTAAAGTCAAAGTCAAAATTTCTTTATTCAATAAAATCACAAGGATCATTTAGAATCGTCTTATATAACTAGGTGATTTTAGGTGCCAGTTCCACGCGACCAGAGCCTAGAAGAACGGGCAAGAAACTACGGCCTAGTTCCTAGCGTTTTTTTTGTATGATCCCTTTTACAGAGAAATATACATAGAGCAGAAGAATAGCACTGACATTGCAAGTCGAGTAGGTAAGAGAAAAGTAATTGTGGTCTCAGAAGCAGTATCTGACTGTACAGTTTTTGAAGGTTAGGCTAGACTGAGCGAAAGAAAGCTGAATGTCTTTTGCAGACTTGTTCGTCGATAAACGAACGTGAATCACGTAACGGTTTTGGTCAAGATGTAGGACTTGTATCGTGTGACATAACATCTGCTCCATGGCTGATTATTTGCTGCACTGACGTGATTTATTTCGAGGACATTAAGACTTTATTATTGTTATTTATACATTTTTTTTGACATTTTGGGTAAACAGACGAATTGATATTAATCGTAGGTAATTAATCTTTACGGTTAGTTCTCTGACGTAAACAGACATTATTCATTCACTAATTTCGTTTATAATTGGTGACAATATTGTTGGTTATGGGCATTTTTGTAATTTGAATCTGAATATCCAGGTAGCATTGCCATGACATGCAAACTTGCGTCTCTGCCTCGCGTTGGATGTAAAACACGGGTACTACAGTCACTGGTATTACGTAAGCTGTGTGACCGTTCAAGGTGATCCGTAAGATTTTGTTAAAGGCGCTTATGCTAGATAGTGAATTAAGATTTAAGTAATTGTGCTCTGGCATGGATTATTTTTGAACACGTTTCTTTGATGAAAATGTGCAAAGTCTCGATTCAGACTTGAGTAACTTTGGAGCATACGAACCTAAAACGTGCTAATTCGGCACCTCTGTCTTACTTTAATTCATCTTAGCTTATCTCCAGTCAGACACATAAATTTAGCACCTCTGTCTGTTATCGAAAGATATGCAAGTTATCTTAACTTTGTGTTTTCTGTTCTGCAGTTGAAGTAAATACCCCAGGTTCAGGCACCTTTGATGAAAGGCGCTCGAGCCCAGTACATGATAGCGTCGTCCCCGCAGTTCGTGCCTGCAGCCCTGTCAACCTGAGTCTACTTGCTGAGCGTCATCATGATGACCGTACCACTGAAGGGAATCTCCTGGAGCTGTGATAGATTAACGTGGCCGAGGTCGACCACCTTTCAGAATGCCCGAATCAGCGAAAACAGTATTTACGATAAAATCCTATAAGAGCAGAGTGCTCGCCTGACTCTCTCACTTGTGTTTTAGAGCCTTTTGCACCCACCAATAGTCCGGTAACGCTGTCAGCAATCGTCAGACGATTACAACAACGTCCTAGTTCGTCCGAAAAATTCGCCCACTTATGTTGCATTTTGTAAAAATAGACTGTACCCTCCCAAATTATTATTGAACTGTTTTTCTTGGCTTAAATTACTTAGATTTTTAGATTTAATTTTGAAATCATTTCGTTATATTTTGCTTATAATTATTTGGTAGAAACTGCTCACTGTATATATATTATAGTATTAGGTCATGCGTCAGGAGATCGCATGATGACGGATGGCCGAATGTCGTGATTTGTATAATTTAGCAATTTATTTTATACCTTATTAAATATTAATCGAATTTATTGTTTGCGTCGTTTCTCGGCGGAAGTCTGTATTAAATATTTTTTTAGTATTTTTCTGTAGGTAATGATTTCGATAATTTTGTAAACTATATTATAGCTGATTAAATGTGAATCTAATTTATAGATTATATAATAGTTCGGCGGAAGCCAGAATTAATTATCTTTAGTATTTTTCTATGTATTTTAGTTAGTGAGTTGACCACCAAGTCATGACTGTTTTGTGATTGGTCGAGGTAATGAGGTAGCCATTTTGTGCTTGAAAAGGCTGGTTAGGTAGAAAAATATGAAAAGAGCGACCATTCGAAAATGTGACTTGGTGGAGAGAAGTAGCATGGTAAATTGTGTACTGAATAAAGTGTAATTCTTGGACGAGCTGGTATCATTCACTTCACACGGATTATCAATTTTAAGTTGCAGGACTCTTAACTGATAAATATATGAATATTTGTTCGTTGATCTAACCATTTTTACTTGTTTTTTTTTTTTTATCTTTGTGTATTAAAGCCCCAGACATTTCGAACCAAACAACCATTTGACAACAATTTAGCAATCGTTTAAGAATTTTTCATAAATAAATCAGTTAAAAGAACACTGGTAAAATTATTAATCTTTGCATACTAAAATATAGATATCTAACCATTTAACAATCGTATAATATAAATAATTTAACAATCCATTAATAATTTGTTGATCTTTAAACAATTTACCCATATAATATCTATCCCTAAGATTCAGACATAATTATCTTATCAATTTAATAGACGATACAACAACCATTCAACCGTTTGACCAGTATAACCAACCAACAACTTTAACAATGATCAATTGATCAATTTACATATTAACCTTCAGTTAATCAATTTGTTAACTTAACAGTCTGACAACTTAACAAAGTACCTAATAATTTACTACCATTTACTATTTAATATAACCTACAATAGCCATATTTTTTTATATATTTTGTTTAATGCTCATGATATTACTTTTAATTTTTCTTTATTAAAATATTACAACGTAAATATTTGAAAATTAAATTTATAGGTACTAACTATACAATTTAAACAGCTCTTTGATATTAAAGTTACTAATCGAACCTTCTAAAAATCAATAATATTTGTTACCAGTTAATCAATTTACAAATTCAATATAATAATGTAACAATTTATTGATTTAACGATTTGTCAATTTCACAATCTAACAATCAACCCATTTGACCCATTTACCGCATTTAACCATGTAACCCATTTAAATATGATTCGGAACAGTTTATAAATCTACATCTAAATCTTGATCTGTAGATCGTTTGCAACAATCTGTAGATAGCTCAACTATTTCATGTGCACTTTGTAAATATAATAACTATTGTAAATACTGCACTATTCGTAATCCTCCTTAAGAATACCCATTTAACAATGTAGCTATTAAACAATTTGACAAGTTAACTATTTCAAACCGCTTAATTACTTAATCATTTAACCATTTTAACATTTAACCATGTAACCATTTAACCGTTTAACCGTTTAACCATATAACTATTTAACCATTTAACCATTGGGACGTGTGCCCAAGGGCTAAATAACCATTTATCCAGATAACCATTATCATTCAGGTCGAACTGCGGATATTCCTTATTATCCGTTTGACCTGAAACAACACAAAACTGATTTTGTAATTACTTTGCAGAAACCAACGATAATTCGTTACATAAATAAAACATTCTTATTCATGTTAAGATCAGTAAATCCATGTATCGTCATTATTATTATTAAGTACTTTTTTTTTAAATACTTCCTAAAACTACATAGGTGTGGTCCGAAAAGATGAACATTACTTCTGTAGGCGATCTACTGTGCATTTTGGACCGTTAACACTCGATTCATCTTAATTTGTTATCTCAATTAAGTACTTTTTTTTTTTAATTTTAACTAAATATATTATATTTTTTTTTTTTTTTTTTGCTAATATGCCAACTGTCAACTGTCAATTTGTTAACCGTTAACGAGCTGTTTTATAGTTCGACTTGATCATTGAATTGTAATGTGCATAATTATAATTTTTGTATAGGTAGATATCTGTTTATGTTGACAGTACCTCTTTTGAAACTCCAAGCCTCCAATCTTTGTCTTACTTTGTTATAATCGCTTTTAGCAAACAATCAATAAAACAAAAGCTAAAATAAATCTAAAAACACCTAAAAATGGATCGTTGTAATTATTACAATGATGTAAATTCTGTTTGCAGGTGCCACATTGAATTTCTTATATTTGGTTTGGTATAGATATAACTGTGTCGATACTTCTGTCTTTAGTAGAGAAACGTACTGCTTCTTTCTTTTGTAGGTGTGTCATTGCCATCTGACTTTACACGAAAATGTCAATATACGAGTCTAAACTATCAAGTTTTTTTTGGTGTAAAACTAAAACAAAACATTGTTTTCAAGCTGACAATAATAGGTAGTAATGTTAGTTCTTGCTTACAGTCATGTATCAATAAATAATAAAGGTTTATGTCTTCTTCTAGTCTGTGTAGGTAGTGAATCCATACTTTTTTTTTTTCTTTTTGTCATTAATTATAACTTACTGCGTGCCTATTGATATGCTCACACATATTATTTAGAGAAATTTTATTAAGTATTGCTATTATTTTCTAAGTATCTTCTTAATTATTTTATTTTTATTCTTTTATAAGTACCTTCCGCCTAGCTTAATCTATGGTTCATGCTAACATTTTCCTCGAGCTGCGTTAGCATGTGTACGGCCTGAATAAAATGTATGAAGTTGTAAACGCGCATTATCAAAACGCGCGTTGAACCCTTCTCATCTGAATTTACCCTTTAAGGAATAAATAAAACCTTGAAATGAATTTCCCATATTTGTGATCATGCGTAGAATTTTATAAGTTCATAAATAAAATAGTTTTAATAACTTAACTACACCAAAAACCAAATCAAATTTTACTCATTTACTTACAATTATTTTGTTTTTACAAATGAATGTGTACTTTACTTATTGTTAATAAATTAACTAAAAGGTGATATTTAATTTCAGGCATTTATATCTCGTATATTCATACTTTATCAGGGGGAATTCTACGCGCTATTTAGAAAACTTTATATTTTTCTTTTTATTGCTCACTAAGGTAAAGACCCCAATTATGGACACTTTAAGGACAAAATTTTGACTTTATTCAATGTTTCTCATCATGTAATGAACTATAATGCAAATGGAATGGAATAAGTGTAGGTCCTATGTTTTTTTTATATGATTAAAACTCAAAATGAATGCAAACTTAATAAACTAATTTTATATTGACAATTCAAAAACCCTCCTTTTTTATCTAGTAATGGACAAGGAAAATCCAGTCATAGTCACCTAATTATCGACAATGTCTAGTAATGGACAGCCATTAATGGACAATTCCCAATATTAGACGCCTATTAATGAACATAATTTTTAATGATTCATGTAATTTTAACATCTAGATTTCAATGTCTTTTTTCGCATACCAAATTGTATCAGGCTTATTTGGCCACCTAAATGTATTCCCTGTAGAAAAAGTCATTGTACTTATTTCATATGACTCTTGATCTTCATTTTCAATGACGCCCGGAAAATATTCCCCCTCATATTTTACAATTTCCACTTGAAGGTCTAGGCGGCGGATCCTCGGTTTCAGAGCTGGAATCATTTTTAGGTTGAGTTTTTCTGAAATTAGCCAAATAAGTCTCGTCTGAATAACTGTCATCGCTCTCAGCGTATTGTATTTCAGCATCTGTCTCGTCCGATGAAGTACCATCAGGTTCTTTTCTTTTAATTTTCTCTTTATTCTTTTTAGTTTGTCTTTTCAGTCTCCTTCAACAGTTTCTTATCTGCTCTTTCCTTTGTTTTTTCTCCTTCTCTAATTTAATATTTTTTTGTGATTCTTTGTTTTCGTGGTACTTTCTCCACGCCTGACTCTTTTGACAAAAGGTATTTTTTCCCTAAGTCTGCGTTTCTTCCCTTTTTGTATTTCGTCTTCTTCTGGCCAAAATAAATTTCTTTTAAATGGAGATGGAATGATTATTTTGTCAGAGATTCCTCGTGATGAGCTGATAGTAATATCTTTGTTTTTCGATGCGTTTAAATCAGAACTAGAGGGATCAACCTCTAGTTCTTTACGAGGGGTTTTTTCTACAGCATGTAATACATTTATGTCATCTCCTCCACATTGTGAAGTCCCAGATGTATCAGTGAGCGTCATATCAGGTCGGCAAAGTGAAGGTGCCTGCCCTGCGTCTTGACTATTTTCGTTTCCATATGTTCCGGGATTAGGTTCAATCGAAGCTATAACTTCAATATTACAATTCGTGATTTCAGTTTCCTTCTGTGTTATAGCGGCAGCTTGTCGAGAAGTGCAAGGTACTTCCACTGAAGCACTCAACAGTATTTCTTTAGCACCAGAGCGAGTTGGAGTATCTTCAAGTAGTATATCCTTAGACAGCCTCAGAACAGGAGGTTGGTTATCAACGGTGTGCAATTTCTTGAAGTTCTGGAAATGTAACATCAGCAGCAATTGCTGAGTCCATCACATCAGGTATAAGCACAGATGTGTTAATGATTTGGTTTAACTTTGCAACTGAACTCTTCATACTAGCCCATATGACCCATAGCCCATATCAGATGTGTCTTCTGCTGGTAAGCAGTCATCCAAATCTGTTCGGTTTTTATAATAGAGCTCCTTGAATAGATCTAGTTTTTCGCACCGAAACAAGGACGAATAAATTATACCACTTCTTGCCGGGCCTGTTGTTGTTGAAAGGAGATTCTTGTTTTTTATCTGTAAGTTGTACACTGTCCAGTAATTCGTCTTTCGTTATCGGAATGTGCTTATTATTCATGTCGATTATCCATTTTTCAAGTATATCTTCATCTTCCTTCATCAAATATGTTGATGGACCCATAGAGCAAACGAGAGGACTTATTCCAGTGACTTTATTATGTAATGTTACTCGTGGAACCCCAAATTTTAAGGCAGCTGTTGCCACTTTTTCCCCTTTCTGGACGGCTTCCACGGCATTTTTCATTTGTTCTGTGGTATAGTTCTTTTTTGGCGCCATTTCTGCAAAGATCTAATAAATTATTTAAAAAATAAACAAATCAGTGTCCATAATTGGATTGTATGAAATACCCAATAATGGACACCTTGTCCATTATTGGAAGGAGATCTTGAAATGGAAATTAAGTAGCATATTACTAAATAAGAGGGATAGCTGATTCATTAATTCAAGTAAAACAATAGAGTGAACAAAAACGTAAGGATCGACATTTGTCCATTATTAGAAAATGAGAATATAAAAATCCAGTAAAGGACATCTGCTCACACACGTAAAATTTTAAATATTTACTTTGATTGATCACCACAAAACATCTCGTAAATTCACCTTCAATGCCTTGAAATAATGCGTTTTTTCATTTGTGCAAAGCAAATACTAGTAAATTCAAGTAATTGGTACTCACTTTCTTAGCGATGGATGCAATAAAAACGGATTTATTTTGATGGTGCCGCCGGAGCTCACATTCTTCTTCGCCATTTGCAAACAAAATGGACGATTGCAACAAAATGTCAAATTAGGGAAGTTAGATAGTTGTGGTCTATGATCCAGTGTTCACGGCACGCGAAATTTAAATTTTTGACCTTATTTACGTAACTTGTTTTATTTTTTGTACATCACTGGGGTCTTGTCCGCCACTGGGGTCTTTACCTTACATGAGACAATAGTGATTATACAATAATTTTACTTGCATCGTTTTACCAACGTGTAACATTATTGCTCTGGCAAGGAAAACTCTCATTGACAAAGACTTGACGTACTCTACCTAATTTTATAACTTGACGAATGATTCGACTTGACCAAACTCCACTTGAATTCATTTCAGAAAGTAAAGGTTAACTAGTAGATAATGCTATTTAGTGTTACTTAGCTTCGCCTGTATAAGCCACTTTTAAAATTTGTGCAATAGTAAAGAATTTCTTTATAGGATGACATGTCACCACAGTCTACGCCATAATGTACATTTTTGCTTATAACTTCAGGAAAATATAACCAAACTGAGAACCATCTCGTTTTTTTTTTTGTCGGTTAAATTAAACGGGCATTACCACCATGTTTAAACTAAGCCATCAGTAGAGCGTCTTATTGGATTTGCATCAACACGAACCTAGCAGTTGACCTCTTAGTCTTATTAGCACTGCAGTCCCGTATACGATGTATATAATCTACACCCCGCATCTTAGTCATTTCCACAGAATCAGGTTTTAATTCTTATATTTTCTTGTGATAATAAATTTCAATTAATTCATGTACATTTTAATATTATGTCCTCTAAAATCTGGGAGAGAAAACCTCTTAATAAAAACTAAGCATCTATTTCGAGTATCATTGGAATTTAGCTACAAAGTTACAACGGTACAAATGTTTCTTGTACACTGCAACATTACCAACATTTCAATGTTAACATAAGATTAAAATATTTATATCACGATCTAAATTGGTATTCCCTGTGTCTTTAACAACGCCAAAAGAAAATGAATGCTAAATAGCATTAAACCCGCCTCTGTACTGTTTTTATATGTGCAATAAAGAATTTTCTAGTCTAATGATAATTTAAGCAGTATTGTTTTGTCTGAATATCCAGAGATTTTATCGAAACGTATTTTTTTTTAATTGAATATTTGTCACTTTATAATTCTATCTCATTGTAACACTCTAATTCGATGGCAATTAAATACTGGTATCATCCTTTTGATCATATATCTTTGTTCGTTAGCCATTTCTTTAACTCTGTTCGCGATTCCTCTGTTGTTTAAATGGATTTTAAACTGTCATGTTATGTGTTGTGTTACACGACAACCAGACTAGGAAGTGATGACTACTTGTAAAGAGAAATAGATAACAATTTTCTCATCCCAGCCGCAGCTTAGACACACTCGTCTACCTTTTAGTCAAGACGTGAATTTTCTGATGTGTTAACTCTGGTAGACATCATTATAATTTTTATAGTGTACTGGTATGCTCTAATTTTGTTGGCTGCGACGCTAGACGTCTTATGAAAGAACACATAAATTCAGTGATATCTTTAAAGAAAAATACGGGATTGAATTAAGTACATGACCTGATGTTTGTTGTCGTATCACGTTTGACATATGGCCGCGCCGCCTGCTGGGACCACTCTCCCGGCGGCGCCACCCTGCACCAGGCAGCCCTCTGTGGCTGCGGATCGCCCGGCGTTGCCCAGCACCAGGCAGCCCTCTGTGGCTGCGGATCGCCCGGCGTTGCCCAGCACCAGGCAGCCCTCTGTGGCTGCGGATCGCCCGGCGTTGCCCAGCACCAGGCAGCCCTCTGCGGCTGCGGCTCGCCCGGCGTTGCCCAGCACCAGGCAGCCCTCCGTGGCTGCGGCTTGCCCGGCGTTGCCTAGCACCAGGCAGCCCTCTGTGGCTGCGGCTCGCCTGGCGTTGCCTTGCACCAGGCAGCCCTCTGTGGCTGCGGCTCGCCTGGCGTTGCCCAGCACCAGACAGCCCTCTGTGGCTGCGGCTCGCCTGGCGTTGCCCAGCACCAGGCAGCCCTCTGTGGCTGCGGCTCGCCCGGCGTTGCCCAGCACCAGGCAGCCCTCTGTGGCTGCGGCTCGCCTGGCGTTGCCCAGCACCAGGCAGCCCTCTGTGGCTGCGGCTCGCCCGGCGTTGCCCAGCACCAGGCAGCCCTCTGTGGCTGCGGCTCGCCTGGCGTTGCCCAGCACCAGGCAGCCCTCTGTGGCTGCGGCTCGCCTGGCGTTGCCCAGCACCAGGCAGCCCTCTGAGGTTGCGGCCTCTGTTCTCGTGGCACGTCTTAACTTGATTCTGCACCTTTGTACCACGAGTTCGAACTTCTGAGATTTCCAACCCAGCAGCCGTCTATTGTTCTGAAAGCTCGTCCAAAACAAAAGAAGAATAAGTGTAGGTAGGTACCCATATCCTAATAATTTTTTTTTTTTTTTGTGGAGTTTAAAATTGCTATTCTTTTTTTGTTTTATATCAAGTATCAGGGTAACTTCAGTGAACAATCTATTTTTAGAATCAGTCAGTGGGGGTCGAGACGACATACCATACCGCAGAGGTACTTGAGTGAGTAGCGATAACGTGACCCTGTAACTCAAGCACAGGGAACACTTTGTGAAGTATAAGTAGGTACCTATAGCGACGCGATCTAAACAAAACTATGCTGTTAGAATATTCAAAGTTTATAAATCTACTTTTAACATTGCGTGATCTTTAAAAGAAATAAACCAATATAGATATTATTAATTATAATTTTTAACAGAAATAAACAAATATTAAACATTCATGAACATTTAACACAATGCACAAAGTCAAATAAAACACTATCAGTTCCAAAACAAGTAAAGTCTATATTAAAGTGGTATACGCATTTATTTTATACTTGTTTACCTACACCCAAAACAAATATCTATATTAATGAAACATCAAACAGATGTTTGTTTTGTATGGAATAGAACCCACAACCCACAGCACAAAATGTAGAGCAACAACCAACCGAGCAATAACATTTTTATACTTAACCCCGTGGTTGTAAAATCAATACACGATCTCTTTATTTTATTATTATTTCTAGACGTCAATAATATGGGCGTACTTACGGAATTTTTCGGTAATCCCACTTCTGAGATGTAAACCATCTCAGAAATGAAACACTAGTAGATGCGTATCACAAAACTTATATTGCAAACTATCTAGATTAACTCAAATATCTTAAAATCTATCTTCCACAAGCTCTCAAAATCTAACCAAAGACAAGTATCCCGGTTGCCTGCCTGGCACCGAATCCGCGTCCCCCGCCGTCCCACCGCCGCATAGCCACCAGGATCGTTTTTTGTTGGTTATAAAAACTAATCTTTTGTATGAGAAATTTAACAAAGCTTACATTAGTAATACAAACAGCCAGTAATAGCTGCAGCGGTCGGGAACAAAAGTGAATGCATTTCGGCGCCGCCGCGCCGCCGCGCCGGGGCGTTCCCTTGGCCCACATCGCTGGTGTTTTCCTACACCACGGATATAGCGGGAAGGGCTATCGGTTTCAGCTGCATTACTGCTTACGAAACTGCTCGAGTTACGGTTGCTGAAGTGAATCACCAATTTACATACAGCCTGAAAATGGTCGTGCTATTTCAAGTCACGAAACCGCGAATGCCTGTGATTATCAAGCGGCGATCAGCGGCCACTTCATTAGGGTAATGGCCAAACCTATTATAATAATTATGTCAGGGTTTATTGAACCGAAGGCTTGGCATAAACGTTTACATAATAAGCGCTATAAAATTGTTAACATTTTCATAAATACTTGTCAACGACTACACGGAACATCGAACTCGATAAGATCGGGAAGACCTTTAAAATCTGTGTTGGGTTTGCCTGCACTAAGCTTACGTTAGGTTTGGTAAGTAAGGGTATTTTTACAAGCTTTTGTTTTCATCAAAAACGCTAAATTAAGGCAGTTGCACACAATAGCGCCATGACCCAAATGTTCGAAGGTAGACAATTGCTGAATGATGGGTTTTTGATTGAGGTCGGCTTATGTAGTTCTTTAGTAAGCAAGTTAATATAGGCTAAAGGAATCTCTACTTAATTATTTGGGGCTGAATTTCAGCTCATTTTGTAGGCTTAGGTTAGCTAGCTCTGAGGTAGGTAAATATTTATTAGAGACTTTGCTAAATGGATAATGTAGTTGCAATAAATAAGCCAATGTAAGGTCTAATGAATGGTCCATTATTTTTGATAATATTTCATTAGGTGAGTGATATAACGGGCATGGCAAGCGTGACATAAGCTGGGTTTGCGTGGACGCGCACCGTTATTCAGGTGAGAGACGGCACCAGCCCTGCCTGGCCTGTCTGCTGCGGGTGGGGCATTGACGCAGGGACCTTTGTTAGGGCACCTTCATATCTGTAAAGATTATTCTTTACAAAATTCGCACTAATCGCTTGGAAACAGTTAAAATTCGCGGTACTAAACAGGAGAATTCGGTAAAATAGAGTGTCATCGCCGTCTGGCTGGGTCTAAACCAAGAGCTTTCCTAAACAAGAATGCTATGTAGGGAGGTACTCTACCTAGTTTGGATATAAGCATATAGCATGTACCTAAATAAAAATTAAAAACCTACAGACTAGGTACTTTCTTAGGTACCTAGTTGATTTGTGCGTGCGCGCACGCAGCGCAACGTAGGTTCTTGTTAGGACGCTTTGGGATTATTTTTTATTACAAGTATCTGTTGTAATTCTAGATAAACATGGATTTGCAAAAGGTTGTGGCTGTAAACAAATGTTCTAATTTTATTGCTCCATAGCTCAAAAATCATGCTTGAAGAAGTGTTAAACGAATTATCGTAATGCACCGCGAAGGTTCGTCAACATCTAGGTATATTGCGAAGTCGTGACCAGCTGATTAGGCTGTTATTGTTATAATCTTCTAATATAATTTAATAGTCAGATAAATATCTAAGTTAATCTATCTAATAACTAGATTTAAAAACTTATATCTACCATAATATAACATTCGTACCAAATATTTTAATTTTCAAAGAGGCTGTCTTAACTCTGTTCTGTGGTCTTAACGACTTTCGTAATTTCAATCAACTGTTAAAGACGACGAGAACCGTGTAACAACTTCACCTATAATAAAGTGAGCAAAATGCTTGGACGTCTATTTAAGTTTCCGTTCGAGCCCTGCACCAATTTAATAGCTGACGCTCAACAGGTAAAGAAAGATAAAGTCGTCTCCTCATCTGTTAGGCTATCGGCGAATCAATTTGGCGCACCTCGCTGCCGACTGCCGGCTGGGCACTGCGGGTCAAGGCCGGCAGGCAGCTCGGGTAGTACACCTACCTACGGTTAGTGGTAGTACCGCTCGTCGAGGGTTGCGTGACGTGTGGACGGTGGCCTGATGTTTGAGTTTTCAGGTTTGTTTGTAGATTGATTTCCGGAGTAAGCATGGTTATTTCAGTGTTACTCAAATTCATTATGACCTGAAAAGTATCTCGGAGCGGAAATCAATTTTGGTAGTTATGATGAGGAGCGCGTTCATGTCTTTTGTACGAACAAAATGAGACGAAAATATTTTATGACACAACAGCTTAGATAATTGTAACTTCAATATTTAGGTACCTATACCATAAGTCGAATAACCTAAAAACATAGTAAATGAAGGCTTTTCTTATTTAATTAGATATCATCGATCGATCATTGTATTAAATCGATCAGTTGACTTTTTTTAGTAGTCCGCAGGGGTATTGACTGCCATCGTCAGAGTCCTAATAACTGGTACCTACTTAGGAAAGAACCAGAGATACGTACAACAAGGAGCTGATGGCGTCGTTTATTTAGGTGAAGGCCATATTCCAGATTTATTTGCGTCAAGTGGTGCACATCACAATAATGCAACACGAGCGACTGAATATTGTCTTGTGTGTCTACTTTACGTTCCTTTTGACATTTCCAACAAGGTCCAAGATACACTTCTCATTGCTGTATTGATTTGTGCTTGACTTTTATACAAAAAAAAAACAAAAATACTTTGGAATATTTTAACTGAGTTGGACATGGGTGCCGCAAAAGAATAACATAGGTAGATATTTTGATTTGACTGTACCTTGGTAGAGTACTACCTTTCGTGGCACGTGGTGTATCTACGCTTATACATTGCCTAGGTTAGAGTCGTAGGTACAGTGAACGGAAGCGAATTAACCTTTCCCAAATGTAGAAAATCCATATTCTGGGAATCTAGATAAATAAAGCCCCATCACTGTCAGATCTTCAAAGCAATCTCACTGTTATCCAATTAATTGGTGTGCGCAAGAATGCGGCGTGTGTTGCGCAGGAGTGCTTCGGTTGAACTCCATTGTAAACAATTACCCACCTAGGTACATGCTTCTTGTGTAGCACTGGAGCAATTACTGGAATCGATACAACTACTTTTATTTCAAAGTTCTCATCAATCGACATTGCATTTTCAAAACCATTGAACATTATTTCATTCGATGGTTTTTCTGTTTGACCACATCTTGGTGCTCAATTTGAAATGTTTTGTGAGTCAAAATAAATGCACCCAAAGTTATGAAACCCAAAGTAGTTTACATTGTCACCTGTACAGTGATATATCGTTGTCAAATAGAAAGCGTAATGTAAGTACCTACGTGAGTGACCTTTCGTCGGTGTCGTAGGGCTGACTTTCACAAAGATGCGATGCGGAATCGGACAAAAAGCATTGGGCAAGTTATCTACGCACGTTCAATGAACCTGTACCTTTCTACCACACTATAACTCATTATCTTCATCAAGGTCTGTGTTTTAGAATAAACTTTTGCAAGGGATCTAAGATAGGTAAATTCACAGAATTCCCTCTGCTAGGTACTTGCGAACTAGTAGAAGAGTCAGATACCAAGAGCATACAATCTGTAGCTATGGATAATTCACGGGTAAAGGTACAGCTGCAAGCGTACCTAAGCGTAGCACCTGAAATTGTTTACAGTAATAGCCAACGCTCGCCTTTGATCCAAACCACGCCGCGCGCTTTCGCGTCGATGTTCGACACCTTACATAAAACAACTCTGCCATATTTTATTTATCTTCATATCTAAAACATTTTGTTAAATCACAATATCTCGTTCTCATGTATTTTTGTTTCATAAGACCTAAACACCGGATGTCGATATTAATCGCGAGCTAAAACAATCAAAAGATATAATAACTTGCATAAAGTTTAGGGTTGGCTGAATGGTACATTGCAGAGTCATCAGACTCTATTTAGATAATTTCTACAGCAGAATCAGCAACTTTTCTTATTGATGACTGCATATTGAGTCATTAGATTAAAACATGTGCCGCCTCCTCATACCGGTACGGTACCTACCTGACGGCTGAATGTTGAAACGCAAATAATGGCAGACTTCGTTATTAATAAATCAGGCACGAGTTATTAGACGTGATGACGTGAATCACGCTTTCCCAAAGCGCTGAAAGGTTTACACTTAAATTCATGAAAATGGGTTTTATTTAGCACTGCCTAATAACAATGTTATTATAAGTTGGTAATTTAATTTTATCGCTTATTTACCAGTTTTACAACTGAATTCAAAGATCTCTGGTTTTTTGATAGTTTCATCATAAAAAAATTTGATATTGCCGTTATCATTAGTAGCCTGGGCTGAAACTATATATTGGTTTGTCATAATGATGCACCAGTGTGCAGCCTCCGTATACTTATAAGCAAAAATGTTTCTGTAGCGATAAAATCACTGTCAAATTGCAACACTCTTACCTAGGAATTGAGCAATGGTCACTCGGAGAAAGTGTGCAAGAGACAATGAAACGACCAGTCTGCAGATATGATGTGATACCACTCGACAGATAACAATACCTAGAGTTAAATTACGTTAGGGAATAAGAAATAAATTGTCTACAGTTATGTATGTAATGCTGCTATCAGCTACATACCTAACACTCCTACGGTACAATACGATCCACGTTTTGATTTCCAATCCATATCCATATTTGTAATTTGATAGTGCTCATAATCTTCGCGTAGGAAAAATAGAAATAGTTTTTTTTAAATGTTCCTTTGGCCAGTAACAGTTTTCTAGACGTCAGTTATTAATTATTGCAATCATATCCGCGAAGGCTAGTTTATGATACTGCCAATGCCAATGTAAGATTCAATTCGTTCATTGGGTAGTAGCCAATAGAACATACTTTCCTCCTGAATAAGTTGTATTTTCTACGATATCTAGGGGTCTCGGAAAACTATGAAACGAATGTCGTAGACCCATAGATCCAATGTCGTAGAGGGTCTACGAATTATATCTTCTTCAATTTCTGTTGGTACCGGCATCACGTGGGAAATCACGTCGGGCTACTACTTTCAAAGTAAATAAAAATAAACTCAATTTTGTGCGTCCCATCAGTGGTCGCTTAGTGGTTACATAAGTACCTACCTACACAGAACTTATTTTAATCGGAGTGCACTTCTCTCATTTTCGAACGACCGACGTAACGCCGACGATTCTATAAAATACTCATTAAAAAACCTGTATTAGTTTTCAAACTACTAGCCTGTAAGTTTAATTATTTATTTGATTTTATTGCATGTAGGTATTCGTACTAATTTATCTCTACGTGCTCAACATCGCACACGATTCAAGGCTTCCATTCTTGCCATTTTTCATTTTCTATTATCTTTCAGTCATAGCTCCCAAATTGTTTCTATTTTACAGTTTCGTAATATTTCGTTCAACACACTTTAGCTTTGTCAGCCAATCTGTAAAGAAAACTAAGACTTACATTTGCGTACATTGCTACATTTGCGTGAACATATTGCTTAGGTAATTTTTATGTTCGCTAGCATACGTAAAATAATATTGGACTAGTCGCGTTAGATACCTATATAATCTGTCTCAATGATACCTACCTAAGTATATAGCTAGATACGTCAAAGACTTGCGGGTTTATGGACACAAGTGGTTTGCGTAAAGTTGGCGAGGCAAAGAGTTCCCCAACAACGTTGCAATCAACATAGGTAAAATAAACTAAGTACTATGTCACGTGTTTTAAGGATAATGGTTTATGTTTTTGTAGGTACTTTCTTTTGCTCTGTGTTCTTGTCATGAGCACTACATTCTCGGTAATAAATAAGCAAGTTAATAATAGGGGTAGGACCTTACTAATGCCATGTATTTAGGGTAGGTATGCTATCAGAGAAATTAAGTAGCCGATCGTTTAATTTTATACCAACTGTAAATTCACAGGCATGGTTGGCAATTACTCCGAGCGTAGAACAAGTTTCTTCACCCTGTATTTATATTTATACACTTACTTACAAGTCTTACAACAGTAGTTTAGTTTACTTACGGTCTTATCAAGAGAACTGTTTCAAATGAAGTAAACATCATCGAAACTGCAGTGTTTATGGCGACCGTGGCCCAAATATGCGTAAAGCAGTGCCATGCCGGAGGTGGGTCAAGGCGAGCCGCACCGCACTAGCAAGCCTTCAATTTCACCTTTGTTCTTTGATTACATTTTTACCTTTCAAATAAATTGGCGAAATCAACGTGCGTGTGACAGGGTATTGTAGAATTCATTGACAAAATACTCTTTAGTAACGTTCAGTTTTTGTATCTATGTGGATTCTTGTTGTGTATGTCATTACAAAAGAGAATGTAATGTTAGTGGCTAAAAGCCATGATGTCAATCATAGAGAATGACATGAAAGAAGAGAACAATAAGCATATTTCCGGATAAGATACTTGTGATAATATTTATAAATAAGCAATATTTATCGTTACAATTCAAATAGAAAATAGTGACTTGGTTAATAATGTTTTACTATGTAACAAGAAAGGTGTTATAATTACATTTAATCGTGTGGTTTTAGTATTAAGTTTCAAAATGACTGGTCCCTTTGTTTATGTTTAGTATTGTTGAAGAATTGTTTATTTTATATTTTACTTTAGAAATGTGATTTGTTAACTATAAAAATTGTATAATTCATTACGTAGGTTTTAAAAAGGTTCTAGATGAAGACATTTGGTTATAACTACTGTGGTATAATGATAATTTAATGTTTAGTGGGGATTGGTCCAAACACAGATGTGTAAAATATGGTGAAAATAAGAAGAGTTGGTGGGTCAGAAGACATTCATGAATCATCTATTTGGTTTTAAAAGCGTTTTACTGTGTTTGTGTTTGTTTGTTTGTGTTAATTTCGTTGTTGGGATAAAGATATATTTTAAAATAAATATTTGCTTATCTGTGATTGGCCAATATGATAGAATCGACAGATTGGGGAGACGGGTTGAATGTCAGTTAGAAAAGGTGAAGCGACAGATCGAGACACGAGCTAAGTACCAATTTAATTGTTGTTTGTTTTACTGTAATCCTGCTATATTTCATTGTAAATTGTGTACTCGTTACAGAGCCTTAGCCATATGTATCAAGCTAAGTAATAATTAATCTATAACCCTGTGTTTATTCTGTGAGTTACACTTTGGCACCAAGTGGTACTAAATTTGGTACCATTCTTTTATTAATGTTTTACTTGTGCGAATGTAATACAAAAAGGTTAAAGCATTTGGTGTTTCATTTATAGTTAATCTTTCTATTAATTTTTGTATTTTAGCTGTGAGAACTTAGGTAGTTAAAAGAGTAACTCAATATAAAAGTTCTCCTAGTTTAGGACTTGAACAGAGGTACTTCCATAAGAAGGTTGCCTTTTATTAGGAAAACAAGTAGATCTCAGACTAAATTTATCATCAGAAGTGGGATTCTTACCTTATGGTTCATTTTAATAATATATTTATTTGTTTTAGAATGGACGTGTCGGCGATTACTGAACTATTCGTGGTGGTTCGTGGTGTTATCACGTCTGCTAACCAGAAGGACGACAATGTGGCGCTACTGCTATTTGATCTTGACGAGAACGACTGTGATGCAGCGAGTTGGTGCAGTAGCATCGAGGTTCCTGTTAAGATGTTCAAATGGAACGGCATCAAGACGGTAAAAGCTAGAAAAGCACTAAAAGGTTCAGCTTTATTTTGGTTCGAGACCTGGGAGCCTTTCGGATGGTAGATTCTGCGTAAACTTTCATGCCGATTTAATAGATGTGAACCTAGACCAGAAGAATTTCTCTGAAAAATTACAGAAGACAATGCACTTCGGACTCTGCAACATTGCATAAGTGAATATGCTTGGGAGAATATTTCGTTTATTTTTAAATTTCGTATTAAGATAGTTTCAACTGAAACCCAATTGATTGAGTTGATTTGTGGTGACGGTATAGATGATGTCGATGTTGCTTTAAATAACAGTGTTACCACCACCACCACAAATCTTCTTCCTTTGGTTTCAACTTATCTGAAGTAAAAAATAATAATAACGTTAGATATAAGGGTCCTGTAACGGTTAAGTGACTTAAACAAAACATATAGAGGATATACTATTATTCTGTTCAGCTAGGACATATTCTGTCTTAGTATTTCATAAACTACCAGTTAAATCTTCATCACAAATACTTGATCGGTTGGTTAAATCATAATTATGAATATTGATAACAAAATTGTACATAATACAATTTGTTCGGTCATATTGAACCAATATATTTTCATTCAATAGGTTTGCGGAATTAAAATTAACAAAAAATATTAAAAACTCTATGTCAATTACGACTTTAATAGACATAGGAGCCAGTTGTAGTTTCATAAAAGTATCGGTCGCACGTCATTTAAACTGTCATATTTATACCTATAACCATATATTTGAGGGGAATAAGACAGGATAACATACACGTATTTGCTGTTATTGCTGTGGTGGTTTAATTTGAAGACAATGGTTAGAATTAATTTAATTTACATTATGATCTCCTTTAAGGTAGGAATGCTGTTTAATACTTAGATGTAGAAATTATTACAGACTCTTTGGGTAGTCGTTTAATTTGAAAAGCAGTAAAAGTTGAAACGAAGGTAAATGATATTGATTCATTTTCTGATTTAGTAAAATTGTATACAAGAATTGAACATTTGAATACATCATTGCGACTCAGAATTAAAGGTATATTTCTACGATACCTGTTTGTCTTGGATGATATTGGCACGGTTACAGTTGGTGAACTGACTTTACATTTATAATATGTGGATGTGGTTTATTATCGGCCATACAGATTGGTTTCGATTGAGAAAGAGAAAGTGGATTAAATAATACAAAAACTTTTGAAGTATAAAAAAAAAAGTGAAAATGAGTCCTTTGCTAGCCCAGTTATATTAGTATAAAAAAATTTGTTTTTTAAAGAGTTATTTGTCTATTTCAAGGGCGTTACAACATTTAAAGTTTTTACTAGTTTCTATAGGTATACGATAGGCCTTTGGCCTGCGCAGTGGTACAACAATGACTGAAAAAAAAAAAAATTAAAAAAAAAATTAAAGCTTTTCACGACAAAAATGGGCATGTCGGGTTTGTTTGATAGAACGTTAATGAAAACTTCGTGAACATATCTGGTTCCTTTAAATGGGTGCATTTGTACGAAAATATATAAGACATTGTTTAATTTGTATTGAATATAAAATCATTCCGGTCTGAAGCAAGGTTTGTTGCATCCTATAGACAAAACTATTATACTGATTCATACAGTTCCTTTGGATTGCACAGGTCCTTTTACATAAACAAATGAAGGATATATATATATATATATATATTGATTGCGGATGTTAAATGGATTTACCAAATTTTCTTGTTTGAAATCTTTTATTCTTTAAATGCTCAGGAGCTAGTACCAATTATACGTAATACGATAACCCTACAAATATTTGGTACCTCCCATATTAATTATAACCAATAGAGGAACTAACTTTAATTTAAATCAAATTCAACGCTTGTTTAGAGAGTTAGAAATTGATCATCATATGATATCTACAGGTACACCAAGGGGACAGGTAGAACGGGTATCTTACTACTGTAGTATCTCTTTTAATGGTTAATCAGGCTGGCCAAGCGGGTTGTAGAAATTTGACAGTCAATTAAGTCAATTAATATTACAATTCTGAAATCGACTGGGTTTACATCTATACGATTACTTACTTATAGGCTGTAATTCAAACAATCCATATATCCATATGTATTCAATCACGTTTAGATGATGTTGATATTTTTGAAAATAATGTTAACGTCCGGGTTAATCCTGAAATACTTACTTACCCAGCGTTTATTTATACAAGCTAGCGAGTTTAAATCGCGTTTTGATTCATTTTGGTGAAATAATAAAAGGTTTGAAATGGAAAATCAAGATCATAAAGAAATGCGACAAATTAAGTCCTAGATTTAAAGGACCTTACGAGGTATCTGCCATCCTTCCCTATGATGGATTTACTTTTAAGGGGTTGGGTAATTTAATAATAAATACAAATTGAGTATAAATAACAGTGGTTAAAGATAAATTAAAATGTGGCCTGGTGAATTTGTGGATACGATGTGGATAGGGATGAGAAGGGGGCTACGGACAGTGTGGATAGGGATGCGGGTAGAAATATGGATAAAGAAGTGGATAGGAATGCGGGTAGCAATATGGATACCGATGTGGATAGGGATGTGAATCGATCGGGATGTGGATCGGGACGTGGATAGGGATGTGGATCGATCGGGATGTGGATCGAGACGTGGATAGGGATGTGAATCGATCGGGATGTAGATCGGGACGTGGATAGGGATGTGGATCGATCGGGTTGTGGATCGGGACGTGGATAGGGGCATGGATGGGGATGTGGATAGGGATGCGGATAGGGATGCGGATAGGGATGCGGATAGGGATGCGGATAGAAATACGGGTAATGATGTGGATTTGTACTTCGAGAACGAAGTACTTATCAGAATGGCCGTGACAGGGTATTGTAGAATTCATTGACAAAATACTCTTTAGTAACGTTCAGTTTTTGTATCTATGTGGATTCTTGTTGTGTATGTCATTACAAAAGAGAATGTAATGTTAGTGGCTAAAAGCCATGATGTCAATCATAGAGAATGACATGAAAGAAGAGAACAATAAGCATATTTCCGGATAAGATACTTGTGATAATATTTATAAATAAGCAATATTTATCGTTACAATTCAAATAGAAAATAGTGACTTGGTTAATAATGTTTTACTATGTAACAAGAAGGTGTTATAATTACATTTAATCGTGTGGTTTTAGTATTAAGTTTCAAAATGACTGGTCCCTTTGTTTATGTTTAGTATTGTTGAAGAATTGTTTATTTTATATTTTACTTTAGAAATGTGATTTGTTAACTATAAAAATTGTATAATTCATTACGTAGGTTTTAAAAAGGTTCTAGATGAAGACATTTGGTTATAACTACTGTGGTATAATGATAATTTAATGTTTAGTGGGGATTGGTCCAAACACAGATGTGTAAAATATGGTGAAAATAAGAAGAGTTGGTGGGTCAGAAGACATTCATGAATCATCTATTTGGTTTTAAAAGCGTTTTACAGCATTTTGTGTTAATTTCGTTGTTGGGATAAAGATATATTTTAAAATAAATATTTGCTTATCTGTGATTGGCCAATATGATAGAATCGACAGATTGGGGAGACGGGTTGAATGTCAGTTAGAAAAGGTGAAGCGACAGATCGAGACACGAGCTAAGTACCAATTTAATTGTTGTTTGTTTTACTGTAATCCTGCTATATTTCATTGTAAATTGTGTACTCGTTACAGAGCCTTAGCCATATGTATCAAGCTAAGTAATAATTAATCTATAACCCTGTGTTTATTCTGTGAGTTACACTTTGGCACCAAGTGGTACTAAATTTGGTACCATTCTTTTATTAATGTTTTACTTGTGCGAATGTAATACAAAAAGGTTAAAGCATTTGGTGTTTCATTTATAGTTAATCTTTCTATTAATTTTTGTATTTTAGCTGTGAGAACTTAGGTAGTTAAAAGAGTAACTCAATATAAAAGTTCTCCTAGTTTAGGACTTGAACAGAGGTACTTCCATAAGAAGGTTGCCTTTTATTAGGAAAACAAGTAGATCTCAGACTAAATTTATCACGTGCGTGCAATGCACGTAGCTAGAGCATTGGTATTTGTGACCAATTAATTGTAATGAGGCAAATAATAATTATTATACCTAACGTATATTTTAAAAATGCTAGGAATTAAAGGGATTTGTTTGCAGCTAGAAGGATCCAGTTTAGTAAATACCTAATTATTTTTACCTACCATAATTAATGCTGATCTTATGTCGTGGTGCCATTTTTTTTCATTGGTTATCTAGTTATTGAAATTCACGTTTCTCAAAAACTTATCACAAAAAAATATCGAAATCGTAAATATTCAAATTCTTTGAATTCCCCGCCATGGATATTGATTGATTATATGCATGTTCGTCCTAGTTTCATAATACCAGCCTATCGCACTATACCACTTAAACTAAGTACCTACCTACCGCTACAGGCACCACCGCACTGCAAGCCAGTTCAGGTAGAACAGTGTCAAGTGCCGCCGGGACGAGATACTTTACCTACATGGCTCTCAGCTCTTTGATACCGGTTCCACTCAATGGAACTGAGAGGTGTAATAATGCATTACTTAGGTATGTATTTCCAAAAAGATATTTTCTAATATAAATCTATGTTAGGTAAGTGTCGAAAACTGGTAGGAATAGGTTCCTTACTTTTTTTTTCAAGAAATTATAATTGCTACTCTACTGAAGTCAGAGTACCTACCGACCTCTTTTTAACCGACTTCAAAAAAGGAGGAGGTTCTCAATTCGGTTGTATTTTTTTGCAATGAAAACTTAAGAGGTCAACCCAATTTGGTAGGTATGTATGTGGTACCTTACCTACCATACTACATACTAGCTATTATGCCTCCAATGTTTATAAGATAAACTTGCTGATAGCATATTTACCGAACGCTGGCGTACATGACACTGTAAATAAACAAAACATATGCGCCTGATAGCTATGCGGTTTTCCCCGGAAAGAATCTGTGAGGTTCCGACGCACCCAGCATCCCAATACACCTATGCTAAGAGTAACAAAAGATGAGTTGTGTGTTTTAAACTTGTTTTAACAGAGCCAAGAACTTTCAAACGTTACCTACATTTTGTAGAGATTTTTTGTTGCAAAATATTTACATAACGACAGGTTGCTTAGACGAGTATGTTATGGTTATCGCGTCTTTATTATTTAACTTGTGTAACCTTCTCTCCTAAACATTATTTTGTGCATAGGAGGTAGTCTACCAAGTAGGTAAGTGTAGATTAAAACTCACCTTTCCCGTTAAGTTGAGTCCTCAGCCTGGTGAGCTCCCGGCTCTGGCTGCGGCTGCGGCGCTGCGCGGATATCCTCCGCGGAGAGCGCGCCATGGCTGCCTCGCTCTGCACACTCACATCATCACGAACAGGAACCACCACACTTCGTCTAAATGCTTCTATCTCAGTCACGCTGCTCTAGGACAGACACCACATTTATGGTCCAGAACAGCTTTGTGACCGTTAAAAAGACAGGTTCGAAAAGGACCAGAGGGTAGGACAGAACAGGATGCACTACCACAACTCGATTTGTTTGTAAATAGCTTCGAAACGTATCACAATGTTCAATTCAAGCTGAAGGTTTTGAGCGAGAATGTCTAGTCGAGAAACATGTCGTAATTTAAAACTTGAAATTGCGTAGTTTCGTAGGGCACGAGCGCCGCAGAGAAGGCACGGTAGAGTACTGAAGCAGCGGTAGGTATTGCTTGTCGGAGCCGTCGCGTGGCGCGCTGCGTGTTTGGTGTAGTGGTGGCTTGGGGTGTGCCGGTACATCTGCCGGTTACATCACTGATAACGATACTATTGTCTAGGTTTCCACTGCCTCGTCGCGTCGGGGAAATCGCTTTTACGATGACGGAAATGGTGGTGGATTTTTTTGGTTCGATAGCAGATATACCTACTAAGTTAGAATTTGTTTTGGGCAACCTAACTCACAGAATTCATTGAATTTGTACAATTTCATACAGCTTAGTTTTCCCGGCAAGGAAAGTTATTAACCATGTGAGACGTTATTTGCCTAGCAATCCATCATGCTTGTAAATGGGATACTAATAACTCCGTTGAATGATGAGTCGGGGTGCGCTGCGGTGCAACTGACAGTCCATCATGCATCAGCCTTATTGTTCAAACGTGTACCAAAAGTAATTTTATTTTATTCTGTGCTGTAAAACACTGTTTTTCTTTACATACTTACCTACCTACTATTTTTGGTAACCAATTTAACATTTCAAACCCCACCAGTGTTTTAGGTGCTTGCCTACCTAGGTAACTATCGTCAGACAAGCAGTAGGTAGGTACCCAAAGTCTGTTACCTGTGTTTTTCAGACTTTACCGGGTAGCGTATAGAGAGCTCGCCTAGCCAGCCAACTAGTTATTGTTCTAGTTTACGACTGATCTTATTGGAAAATAAACAATGAAACTATAAACCCGCCGCGTGCAATCGGAGTGTTCAATGCTGCATGACATCATGGAGGTGGAGGTACTTTAGCAGTCGGCGTATCTAACTCACTTATCGGCCATCAGTCCAATTAGCACGCGAACAATTACACGTTGTTTCACAGTAAGAACAACATCTGAAAGGATTTTTCCATTCTGATTCTAGACATCATCAATAATAATACTTAGGGCGGCTTGCACCAGAATCACTAAACGTGTTTAACAACTAAACAGATTTAAATCTGACGTATTTATATGACTTGACAACTCGCTAAATACTATTTAATAGTTAAAACGCGTTTAGCGATTCTGGTGCAAGCCGCCCTTAGACATCAACTTCGGTGCATTACTGAATCCGCTATCTCAGGACTGGAAGGGATTTTTCGCAAAATTTAGACCTAAAAACGCTGTCTATCAAATCGACTCATCAAATAAAACTACAGTTTATAGAACGAGAACAAATAAACATTTATTACCTACTGTTAGGTACATTCACAACTTTGCTTAGATACATTACAGGGACAGGCGCAAGTTGGGGCATCGCATTGTGAACCTCACCGCCCTCACAACAGAGCATCAAGTCCTTGTGATAAAATGATATCCGTTTGGTCCCGCTTTGGTGATTTCGGATGAGTAGTCGAGAGGACCAACGTGCGAATGATTTGGGGCCGAGGGGCTGAGATCGACTTACCCCTCCAGCTCTGTATAGCACAACTAGTCACATTCTTGTCCACTGGCCTATCCAATAGGCTAACCAAACTTATCCGCACTATTTCATAGAATATTTAAGTAGGTACGTAGGTACTCAGGTACGAATACCTACCTAAAATAAGCCTAGCTAAATAATGAAGTTAGGTACTTATAAAAAAATTAAATAAAAAACTCCAAATAAAGCTGATTCTCTCATGTAACGTTTCTCTAGTCAACACCCCCCCTTGCGCCGCCGACCCTTAGTAAACGAACAGTTAACAATAATAAACTGTACGAGGTATAGAGTTATATAATACATAATATTATATCAGTTACAAGTACCTAGGTCCAAAACATCACTAACATACTTTTGTAAAGACTCGGAAAAGTTTAGATTCACATAGTTTAATTATATCACATGAATATATCGAACTTATTTTTACCATATTCTTGACAAGGGTTAGAACTAATTTACCTAAAGATATAGAAACCGTCAACTATTTCAGTGGTTATCAAGAAAATGGTAAAATAATTCGCATAATCCCTAATTAATACATTTCCATAATTATAAACCAGTAGATGATTATTTAGTGAGTAGCGCAAAGTACAAACAAGAGTTTGCACGACGTGCTTTCATAGATTTTTTTTTATACAAGTAAATGATGGAACAAGCCGAAATTCTGGCGAATTTAGAAAAAGCTACTGAAAATAGTGGAGTTTCATGAAAATTCTTCTTCTTCTTGTACGAATAAATCGAAGCAGATTTTATGCGTGGTGTGGTCGGGCGTGTAGGTATAATCGGATTCCGAAAATTACTATCAGCTCTAGGTTTTATATTCTGTTTTTAAAATCGTTTAATTTAATGTTTTCGGTTGTAATTTTGGAATTTGTTATGTGGATATATCATTTAAATGGTTCCACAATAGTCTCAAGTGTAGGTAAGCTCGTCTTCCTCGTCACGTGTATTCATAATTGTATGCGCTACCCACATTCTATCAAAACAAGAGCTTTAGCTACAACATTTACAAATTATCTTTGGTAATTTGTAGTTGCTAAGTTAGTGCCAATATACCATCCAAAAGTGGGAATTCAGTGCAATAAGATTTTGGAGACCGTTTGCTAAACGTGTACTTAAGTATATTAATTTAGAATATATCTTAGTGTAGAAGAAATTTTGAATTTACCTAACGCACCGAATCATACTCTGGTCACTACCTTGTAGAATAAATATTAATTTTACCTAAATTTAAAAATATAATTTTTGTTATTCTATTCTACGAAGCGACATCACAGAATGCACATTCAATGTTGTATACACATTACAGGTATGCATCTTTGAATAAACCTGTGTTCAGTTATATCTTATATCCACAGAGTATTGTGTACCTACTCGTCCGGAGCGAGTAACTACCCCCCTTTCATTACCAACATTTTGATATTAAAAGTTTTGGCTTCAGAACAATGCCAACTATTAGTGGAACAAAGTGTTCTGATATTACCGTAGACGACAATACATTGTATGGGGATATTAGGCAACATTATTACTATTTAAATACTTCAAACGTATCATATCTATGAATATTTATTTGAACAACACACTACATATAAATAGTACATTTTCATTTATAACCAAAACAGCTATTTTCTTAAAGATTAATTTCGCGACCGTAATTACAAAATATAAATTGGGGATACACTTCGTAAATTCAATCATAATAAATTAAGCGAACGATAAACTTTGAGATACAACAGTACTAAGCGTAGTAAACAATAACTGCTAATATAAATTAATTAATACTTACCTATGTTTAATTAAGTATGATAGATTAAACGTGAAAAATCAAATATTCGACATCAGATCGACAGTTATTTATAGTAAGTAATTTATATTTCTAAGCAAATACCTACCTCATAAAGTAAGATTCTGTTTAATTAGCTACCTACTTAACACAAACAAACTAATTGTGATTTGACCTACTTAATATGAAAGAAGTCAAAATATATCAAATAATAGTATAAGTAGTCACGATTTAAATAATGTAAAAGTAACAAAAGCAAACTGCAATTTAGTGAAATAATATAGAATAATCCCTGTGTGTGACCGAACTAACGTTACACAGTCGACGCAACGCAATCATCCAAGTACTACTACAACGTGATGTCATGTGGATTTACAATAAATATCTTAGGAGAATGCGATGAGTTTGTACGTGTGAGATGGACTCGGGGCTCCGACGCGTGTCCGCCGCGGCCGCCGCCGGCGCCCCGGCCGCCGTCAGCTCAGGAGCGCGCCTCTCTCGGCTGGGTGGTGTCGTACGCGCGGATGACGTCCGCCTGCGACACGCTGCCGCCCTCCTCTTGCGAGAAAGCGAACCCATCTACACACACCAATCCAATCAAACATCATTATATAACTACAATACACCAACTATAAATATATACTTTAAACTAATCGTGAGCTGGCACAAGTGTGTGTAATGCAAACTCATGATATAATTGAAGTTGATACCTTGAATCCGATTGCAACGCTAGTCTGGCAAAGTGTTTGTCTAGTGTGCGCGTGCGTCTAGGACGCTGCAGTGCGCTGTGGTGGGGGCCTGCGGGTAGCCTTACTGCCGCTACTGCGGGGAGTGGGGGGAGGGAAACACAGGGTCGGCCAACCACAACCTTCAAATAAAGGTTGGTAGTTTTCTTCAAATTCGGATACGTTGGCGGACAACCACGTGTCATATGATCGTTCTTCGGCTCAAGGTTACTGTTGGTTTCGGCCGTTGATTGTGTGGGAGCGCGGAGTTGTAAAGAGGTGTGGGGGTGGTGTAGCCACAGGGCGGGGCGGGGCGGGGCGGGGCGGTACTCACGCGACAGCTCGAGGTCGGTGTCGCCGCGGTTGGCGGAGCGACGGCTGAACACGCTGCGAACGTTCTGCAGCAGACGCGCCGTCTCCGTGAGGCTGCCACACACACCTCGCACTCACTATACAGCCTTTACCGACGCGACGCACAACTCATTGGGTCGAGTTGGAAACAACTTACACCAACTTTAGATTGTCCGATTCCAATTCGACCTCAAATTCGTTTGAAAGTGACGTTATCGTAAAGGAACACAACACCAAACTCTCTCTCCGATAAGAACATAAGAAAAGAGGCGTGATGGTGCTACTTCAGAATAAAAGCTCACTGTCGTACGTGACCAGTGTGAAGACTCTAGCGAGTCCGTAAGCAAAAGCAGAGTAAAAAGTTACGTTAGTCATAGGATAATGAGTGTCCGTCAAAAACATGCACACATAGAATTAGGTACACTTTTGAAATTTAAAAACTCAGTGGTGTGCTCAATTCTACGTTGTAACAGAGAAAAGCAAGCGTCATGCGAAGCCATGCAAGCTTTACATAACGTGACATGTGGCTTCACTCGCGCTCGCGCGAACACAGGTACCACCTCCCCTGAACCAACTATTTCAATGGTTAAACGAAAACAGACGCCTTCGTACATATCCAGGGCCTTCTTGTTGTTATGGAATAAAATTCCTGAGACTTTATCACGATGAAGACTGATAATTTCCAAACAAGTAGTGTATTGCGCGGTAGTAAAGCCACATGCCGCACGATTAGTCGCACAGTACAGTACTTACACTGGGCCAGCCTGACGAGCGCGTGCGCCGCGTCCGCCGCACTGCATGACGTCATCAGAAACAGGTTAGTGAGCTTAGCTTACCGACACCTACCAGTACCGGGACACGCCTGTCGCATTCTCTTGCAATATCACACGTCACATCTAGGATAGGATGTCTCAAGACTTTCAAAAATGTATATAGTTTCGGTGTGTCTTGAACTAAGTCTGTATAGTGTCTTCAATTATGAGGACTTAATGTACTTGTATTTTTTGTTTTGTAGTGTTGACAAAGAGGCAACACTACAATTTAAGATCAAAAATGACGCTGTACAAAACCTCGTTCCTGATATTATATGTATGAATGGACATAACGAAACTTTATACAAAATATTTGACAAAAATCTTGAATACGGGTACTTCCATTTAGAATGATGTCTATATTAGGATAGAGCTGAATACTGTAATAGGTGTACCTACATTGAAGGAATCTTGCAAGAAATGAGACAGGTTACTTTACAAAATTTGGAAGACATACTTAGCTAATTATACCCTGCCATACCCTGTAATACCAATCGTTTATTCTTTAGTTAGATATTCCACCCTAAAACTGCGCAATCTAAAATGATCTTTGTAATGTGTATGTATAAAGGGTATTTCATATTGTTTAGACGCGCAGTTTAAGAGTCGATGATCTTACGATTAATGAAAGCGATTAATAAAAAGTATACAAATGCAATACATAATAATGATTTAATAAAGAAAAGGAATTCTTTAACACATAAACAAAAGTTTATGATTATTTACACACAATAACACAAAATATCAGTTATATACAAAATACTATGGTAGTGATTTGATCTGTATATTTAAAATGGTGCAACGTGGTGGTGGCGATGTAATCAAAAATGATTTTACTAAAGTTAATGAAAGTCGAACACAAATTACTTACACCACGTTTATACAAAATTCAATACAAAAATTGCTTTATACTTTTCCTTTATGGGGGGGTACCTATCGGAAAGGGCTAGTTATTAGATAAAACATTAGTTTCATTCATGAAAAACTGAAGGTATATACAAAAAGACAAAACAATTTACATGAATTTGAATGGTAGTGTGGGGATTAAATTTTACAAAAAAATATGTAAAGCAAATTAAAATAGCGAGGATCTTTGTAATGTAATACAAAAGTTTGTATACATTCGTTTATTACAAGTATTTACATTGCATACATGAAAGAAAACTGTTCACATACACAATATGCAGACGCTTTGTAAAATGTACTGTGCTTATATGTATGTAGGTACCTACTTTAAATAATTCAATTAATTTATTTTCAAAATATATTTTGAAAATAAATAACAATAATAAATTACATACGAAAATTAGTATTTTTAATAATCTGTTTTGTTTTAGCAAATGAGTATATTCAATTTAATTGAATGAATGGTCAATAACAATTATATTTCACAAGAAATATAAGCACAGTGATATAATATGTACATATTTGTACACTAATATACAACGAACACGTATACAAAACTAGCCAATGGTACACAAGTAACATCACGTTATATTTAATATACAAACGTATTTAAACAAATAAACTATACATAATATACACACGCTAACAAGTTTAGACATCGTTCATCAATACTAAGTGCATGGTACTTGGATCGGTGGTATTATTTAACTATTAACTATTCAACGATTTCAGAGAACGGTTCCTTTAGTACACAAACATTACAAGAATGATGAACGAAGCTACCTACTTGCCTAGCACTTACAAATTACACACAGTCTAGTAAAAAATCTACAATATCAACCACAATTCTATTTTAAGTAAACAAATAGTTGAAGACGGATAATCACATTCAAAAATTTATTTAAAAATTAAGTTAGAATATGTTTAGCCTAAACTCTGGCACTCAATATAAATCTACAATTATTCGAGGAATGTAGGAAATACTGTTATTTAAAATACAAATTAATGGCTCCAAAATATCTAGCCGTGGCAGGGAATGTAAAGATAGTAGATTGAAATAGTTTCATTGGTGGATATAAAAGATCACACAGTGAAAGCTACGAAGAACTACGGGACATTAGCTTGTCCGAATCAAAGTACTAGAACTCTCCTTGCAGAGTGGTAGCTACGTGTATTGAGCATAATACTAGCACACACTATAAACGTCTATATAAATAGTAATTACCATCTCACGGCGGCCTTTCCTCTTATTATATAACTCACGTAAGTCCAACTAGTAAACATTATTATAAGTTTTAATAATCAATAAATATGTATAAAAATACTTTCAGAAGACTTTGAGTTTATGACAAGCAATGATATCTAGCTCTAAATAAATCGTAAGTAGTAATATGTTCTTATTATCACAAAGGAACAATACTTAGGAAGTTACTTATAGAGAAAGAGCTACTGTTTTTCAAAATAGGCGATCGAGTTGTGAAAACCACACCATAATATCTACCATTCATCGCGTCGCAAACCGCAAACCGCGTCAACCAGTAGCCTTATGAGATTTACTAATCAGTCATACACCAACGAGACACTTTAGACAAAAACTACCGAATATTCAGTCGAGATAATACAATCGAGTTCAACTCGACATCTCATTTCAAATGCGATCTCACGCTGAATTGCATTAACCTAATATAAAATTGGGGCAGTCAAAGCTCAGCCAATGGTGAAATGTCATATGACGTGGGAATCGCGCAGGTGAGGAGGTCTGACGTAGCGCGGAGAGCGGCCATTTTGTGGCGACCCGCCATTTTGTGGATCCCTCCCGTTGGTGAGATGTCGTCGGGGGGCGGGCGAGTCCTCGGGCGCGACGCCGCGCCGCCAGCGGAGCCCCACCGGCGAGCCGCGCTGTTTGCTGCCCGCCACAACCACAACCACACATTACACACCGAGCGGCGCCACTGCGCCCGCGCTGCGGTTACCGACATAACCTCTCACGTGATACTCACTAAACGCATTTACAATCCGCACGGTCGTGTACTTAATTTTTTTTAGACCTTATTCATAATAATGAATTAATATAGATGAAGATATACATCAGTACCGACTACTCATTTGCGGAACTTAATTTCTGAGTTGACAGTGATGACTGATGACTTCTCATGGAAATATCATCACACAACAAGGAATAATATCATTTCACTTTTAACTAGGTATATTGCTTTAAAATTCTGCTTGAAACACAGAACTATCATCTAAAAACTCAAAACTTTATTTTATATGCCATACATTACACTCGCGCGATTGTCGTCGTGGATAATTTTGAGTACAAACGTAGCAAGCTATGTATATCTTTATCAATGTCAATAATTGTCATTTTATTAAGGTGATACTATTGCGGTCACTGTCACTCATGTCATGGAACAGAGTGACAGCAGATCGGCCCTTTATGAAGCTGTTTTACACGACTATTATGAATAAGGTAAATATCTGACACAGCATATCGAGCGGTGGCTATACATATGCGATAGCGACATACAAGATACAGGACATATCGCTGTTGCGATACTGTGCACAAGCGTCCACGTGTTTGCGTACATTGCCGGTACCCGTCGGTAACGCAGCACGGGCGTGGGTGCGGGGAGGGCGATGCAAAGCGTACTAAACAATAACGGACTATGTGGTGCGAGCTACAGTACTGATGTCATGTACGATGCGACCGGCCGTACTTATCCAAAACATTTAAAAGTATTGTAACTTTTAAATGTTTTATTTCAATTTACGGAAACAATGAGAGAAATACGGCCGGAAATATCTATTACACCAAGATGTATAAAAGGTGATTATGCATATTTACATGATATAGATACATTTTCATAAATATATACTACATACATATATGTTTATCTATAGTGTTATTTTATAAATAAAAATCTATTTTCATAACTCTAATTGTATATTTTTACTTCAAGGAGCTGCTAGTCTAATTTACTTGGGAAGATTAATAAATATTTGTATATAAAGGCTACTTTGTTGCCCAGTAATAAATAATCTAAATATAATGTGTGAAATAAATAAACCCTACACCTGAATGCCTAAAGTGCACTATACAAGGTACACAAGTAAGTAAGTAGTTTAGTGCGCTAAAGTAGATTAAATTTATTAATAAATGATAAAATAAGTAAGGTTTAATACACACGTCATTCCAAACCGTGTCAAAATTAGGGGCACTCCACACGCACATTCCATTTCTAGTTCAATACAAATCATTCACACAA
Source organism: Gandaritis pyraliata (assembly GCA_947859175.1). Taxonomy (NCBI): domain Eukaryota; kingdom Metazoa; phylum Arthropoda; class Insecta; order Lepidoptera; family Geometridae; genus Gandaritis; species Gandaritis pyraliata. The sequence continues at coordinate 11,088,235 of OX401856.1, read as the reverse complement.
AATGTTATATTTAAGAGGAATTATAAACACACGGGCTTATAATTCAACTTTCTGTAATATGGGGATAGCTAACTATGAAATAGATTAAATTGAAATGAGGATCCTACGTCAACATTTTCAATAAATACTTTGTGGTCATTTATTTTGCAAAAAATTAAAAGTTACTAAGAGGTGAGCACGTTGTAAGTCAGACTTGAAACTCAGACTTGAGTGATAATATATTTTGTTATAGCATTTTAGCAGACATGCAACCGTACGTCGTCGACGCTAGGAAACTAATTCGTAATTTAGCAATTTTTCTTGGCTTGGTGGCATACAACTTGCTGAAACTCATCTAGTTTAGGAAACTGTTTCAACTGATTTTATTGAATATTTACAAGAAATTAAAGGAAATCTTCATTGAGTTTCCTTATTCCAGATTAGAATGTGATAACATACACTTTAAGTAATCACATGGATTGTAAGGGCGATCATCCCCGACCAGGGGGTCGCTAGTTTAGGGATGTTATACGACTTATTTCTGGTAAATTTTTGATCTTTTGATTTGTTAACTATTTGTCGTTTATAAGTTTCATAATTATTATATTATGTAATTGTGTAGTATATTTATTGTTATAAAGTATTAGTACTCACGAATGTCGCGGTTGTGCGAGCAGTTCGGTAGGATCGCGTTGCTTTATCTCGCTCTCTCGCACCGCCTCCGTCACAGTCTTGAACGCGGAGTTATGCACGCTGCAATGTAATATGGAACAATTGATTTTGACGCCAGATAAGACAAACAAAATATTTTATAAGTAAAACTTGATAAAGCAAATCTAAATTAATATTCGAGGTATACAGAATAGTATGTACTAATGTGTTTATCTGCTATTGGCTGCCATTACTTCATTGACTAAATTAAATACCTACTTATAATTTCTAAGCACCAAATGTTTATCCATACTCGAACAGACTATTTGCTACATACACAAAACACGATAAGTCAAGATTCATTAAATGTAATTTAAGTTACATTGCGGGGCCGTGTTGCGCGACCCGCGCGAGTGACGTCACCGCGCAGTGTAATTCAAATTGACAAAATGTTTAAAGTTAAAAATTAAAAGTGATAGTAACAATGTCGGTTCCGCCGCCGCCGCCGCCGGGCAGCACGGGGCACAGCAGCAAGATGCGCGCCTCCTGCACCGCCATGAGGGCCAGCATGCCCTCCGTGTGGTAGGGGTCGTAGCCCAGCGTGCGGAACATGCTGCAACCGTCTGCTGGTGAGGGGCGTCGCGACGCCGTGCGGGGCGGGGGGGGTGGGGGGTGGGGGGGGGGGGGTTTGCGGGGGGGGGGGTGCGGGGAGGGGGCTCTCGCCGAATCTTATACTTCCAGTTCACAGTTTAAAAAAGGTATGGAGCTAACAGATGCGCACCCCGCATTGTCTCACTGGACACGTTCACTGAAGACCAACCCTATGAGGTTTCGCATTGTTTCCATCATTCTCGTTCGAGGCCAACTCTGGTGACGGACGTTTTAGGCCGCCTTAAGCCCTCCGTCATGGCTTAACCATTACTCTAACACGTAAATATATTAGGTATCTTGTAATGTGCATGTAATAGCACCGACACTCATACCCTTCCAACCGGAACACAGCAATGCGAGCCTCGCTGTGCACAACACCAAATAGTCCAACTCTTTACTTATAGCACGCTCACTTCATGTCAAATATAATGGAGGATATATTATACTCACACAGTGACGATGAGGTCGGGCAGTAGCGTACATATGGGCACCAGCACCAAGCCGAGCCAGAACACGAGCGACGAGAACACCATCTGGTCCATACCGCGCATTACTGCGCCCACGCCGATCAAAGGGTATATGTTGCTGTTAAACAAACCATATATCAACTCTTAGCTCACAGAGACCAGCACAAAAACATTCGACAATCGTAGATATACTTTAAACTGGTGCTAGCGTCACTGCTTGCCAGTCAATAAGTGATAGTATTTTCCCGGAAAAGCTCTTTCACAATGGTTGTCAGCAGAGTGCTGACAAAGTGAATATGTTCGGTGTAGTGTCAGCACCACTCGTTCGTGCAGCAGGTTGAACAAGAAGCTCTACTACAACTGTCAGCACCGTGCTGACAGGGTACATAATGTGTCAGCACTCACCTGTAGAACAGGATGAACAGGAACCACATGGCGACCGAGCCCCAGATGGCGCAGTGCGTGACCCACGTCCACGAGTGCGTCGCCAGCCCCGCCTTCAGGCACACAGTCAGCACTACGTACTGCAATATTATACACATCATTTATAGAAGCAACGGAGACTCGATCCTTTTGGTGTCTACGATGAGAGTTTTTATCCCAAGCCTTCTTGCAATGATTACAATACAAGCTTACAAGCTTTGCTTAGTTTGGGACTAGAGGGCGTTGTGTGTAAAGTCCATGAATATTATTTATTTATTACCAGGCGAATAACAACTCTAAATACACTGATATAAGGTTCAAACTAGTCTACCACTCGGCATATCTTCCCGCTAGGCACGTAATATTGAATTGTATGCTTTGTAGCGAGGGAATTACAACTCTAAACCTATTATCATAAGGTTCAAACTAGCATGCCACTCACATAAACATTATCGAGATACTAACCGTCGTCGTCCACATGAAATACTCGCACGTTGAAAAGTTAGCCCTTGTTGCGAGGGAATTACAACTCTAGAGTCAATACCATAAGGTTCCAAGTAGCTCACCGTGTAGATAAAATTCCCGAGTACAAGGTATCCGCCATCTTTCCCGCTGGGCCAGAGCACGTGATGCTGCGCGAGCAGCACGGGGATCCAGAACAGCAGGATGGAGTGCAGCAGGGAGTTGACCGCCCACACCCAGAAGACGCGCACGTTGAACAGCAGCCCTTGTTGCGAGGGGATGTACAGCACGGGATGCTGCAACACAACGCCGGCTGTACTCTCGCCAGAACATCGCGCAACTAACAACTAAATGGACAGTTTTAAACGTATGATACATGCCTAGTTGAGTACTTCTCGTAAGTAGTCACTTCCATGTATGACTTTTAATTTTAATTCTTTAATTCGCTACCACAGAAATATTAGAGGGTTATTAAATAGTACTAATAATAAATACTTTTTCAACTTCCTCCTAGTTGTGGTTAGTATAACAGGATGTGTTACCCTCAGCATTATTTCCGGCGAGCACAGCTTGTCGAAGAGTCCTATGGCGAAGGGCGGCAGCGCCGTGAAGATCACGTTGTAGAAGCCGATCGTCCAGCGCTCGAACAGGATTTGACCAGACCTGCCGATTTAACACCCGGGGTTATACACCTGCACACGGGGGGACACGCGGGGACTTCTGGAATACACCTGCACACGGGGGGACACGCGGGGACTTCTGGAATACACCTGCACACGGGGGGACACGCGGGGACTTGTGGAATACACCTGCACACGGGGGGACACGCGGGGACTTGTGGAATACACCTGCACACGGGGGGACACGCGGGGACTTCTGGAATACACCTGCACACGGGGGGACACGCGGGGACTTCTGGAATACACCTGCACACGGGGGGACACGCGGGGACTTGTGGAATACACCTGCACACGGGGGGACACGCGGGGACTTGTGGAATACACCTGCACACGGGGGGACACGCGGGGACTTCTGGAATACACCTGCACACGGGGGGACACGCGGGGACTTGTGGAATACACCTGCACACGGGGGGGACACGCGGGGACTTGTGGAATACACCTGCACACGGGGGGACACGCGGGGACTTCTGGAATACACCTGCACACGGGGGGACACGCGGGGACTTGTGGAATACACCTGCACACGGGGGGACACGCGGGGACTTGTGGAATACACCTGCACACGGGGGGACACGCGGGGACTTGTGGAATACACCTGCACACGGGGGGACACGCGGGGACTTCTGGAATACACCTGCACACGGGGGGACACGCGGGGACTTCTGGAATACACCTGCACACGGGGGGACACGCGGGGACTTGTGGAATACACCTGCACACGGGGGGACACGCGGGGACTTGTGGAATACACCTGCACACGGGGGGACACGCGGGGACTTCTGGAATACACCTGCACACGGGGGGACACGCGGGGACTTGTGGAATACACCTGCACACGGGGGGGACACGCGGGGACTTGTGGAATACACCTGCACACGGGGGGACACGCGGGGACTTCTGGAATACACCTGCACACGGGGGGACACGCGGGGACTTGTGGAATACACCTGCACACGGGGGGACACGCGGGGACTTGTGGAATACACCTGCACACGGGGGGACACGCGGGGACTTGTGGAATACACCTGCACACGGGGGGACACGCGGGGACTTCTGGAATACACCTGCACACGGGGGGACACGCGGGGACTTGTGGAATACACCTGCACACGGGGGGACACGCGGGGACTTCTGGAATACACCTGCACACGGGGGGACACGCGGGGACTTGTGGAATACACCTGCACACGGGGGGACACGCGGGGACTTGTGGAATACACCTGCACACGGGGGGACACGCGGGGACTTCTGGAATACACCTGCACACGGGGGGACACGCGGGGACTTGTGGAATACACCTGCACACGGGGGGACACGCGGGGACTTGTGGAATACACCTGCACACGGGGGGACACGCGGGGACTTGTGGAATACACCTGCACACGGGGGGACACGCGGGGACTTCTGGAATACACCTGCACACGGGGGGACACGCGGGGACTTGTGGAATACACCTGCACACGGGGGGACACGCGGGGACTTGTGGAATACACCTGCACACGGGGGGACACGCGGGGACTTGTGGAATACACCCTCGAACTAACTCTGGTTATGTTATAGATTTCATTATATTGTTATTACGTCTGAAATTCCTCAAAACTGGTTTTCAGAGTTGATGAATATCCTCATGACTTGGAAACGGCTGCACCAATTTTCACCAAACATGGCCAAGAACCATGCCAGATAAGTCACGTTTCTTAATAAAAAATCCGCGTTAAAATCGGAGCCCTATTTTTAAAGCTATAAGGGCAAAGGCAAACTACAGATACACTACGCTATCAAACTTATAACTCCTCTTCTGTTTTTCGGTCGGGGGTGACAAATGTGAGGGAACAAGCGGCACCAGGTACTGAATACTGACCACGCCGAGTAGATGGCGAACCAGAGCTCGATGACGTAGAGGCAGATGTTCTTGTAGAAGGAGTACAGGATCAGCTTGCTGATGCGGGAGTAGTTCCACGCGCCGTGCACCAGCAGCAGCCGCAGCAGGAAACGGAACTGGATCAAACCACATCTCAGTTACGAATATTGTTCCGCCATTTTAGAACAAAACTGAGGCACTTGCTAGAACTAATGGCGATCATATAAGTCGTAACTGCAGCGCATAGGTAGATTGCGCGGCAGCGACCGCTGCACTGCGGAGTGTTGCGTTGTGCTCGCGCAGTGTGCGCGTACCTGCGCTATGCTGTAGTCGGAGGCGCAGACGGCCTGCAGGCCCTCCACGCCGGAGATGCCGACGCCGACGGAGGCGCGCTGGATCATGGCCACGTCGTTGGCGCCGTCGCCGATCGCCAGCGTCACGGCGCCAGTCGCCACCGACACCATGTCCACCACCTGCAGTGCAGCTGCCATTATCTCATGCAACTCTATGTCAGCTTCCCACTAGATACTTCATTCTAAGTGGAAAAATTGCAGCAGTATTCAACACGCGGAGCCTGCCATCTCAGAAAATAAAATTGTCAAAGATTCCATCGACATTTTCTGCCAGATTTGAGCCAAGTCTTAGACAGTCTTACCTGTAGTCCAAGTTACCACTAGACCTACTACATGCTAGGCACCATCTTACTTCAGCCTTTGCGAAGCTGCCACATTACACGACTTACTTACAATTTAATCTCTATTATTATCTCTATATTTAATATGTAATTGAACGCTGAGTGCAGCAGCCTACCTCTGCCTTCTGTAGGGGCGAGACCCTGCAGCAGACGACGACCTTGCAAGACAAGCAGAGGTCGAGGAAGTCCTTCTTGAGATCGCATCCCATCGCGTACTTGAGCGTCTTGCCGTCGATGACGAGCGCCACCTCGTTCTGTTGCCGCAGACTGTCGCCGAACTCGGCCGCGTGCCGGGAGATGCTGTCGCGCGTACCCTGCACCACCACAACCACAACCTTACCACTAGTAGTTACCCGCAACTTCGTACGCGAGTACCGTTTCCGTGTACATTATATTATCTGTGCGTGTACCGAGCGGATACTTCTTTGAGAAACTTGACATTACACCGAACCCGTACTCGAATGTCAAACGTTAGTCGTTAGACCAAAGAGGTAGTACTACGTCCTGTCAAACTGACGTGACATGACATGACAATGAAATCCTCTTGCCAATTGGCGCTGCTAATCCTTTTCGTTCATTTTATCCTGTAGATCCTGTTAATTATTCGGGATAAAAAGTAGCCTATAAGTCAATCCAGGTTACGAACTATATATATGCCAAGTTTCATCTAAGTTGGTTCAGTGGTTTTGACGTGATTGAAACACAAACATCCAAACATCTAAACTTTCGCATTTATAATATTAGTAGGATTGTATGTTTCAGCGTGATTTTACAAATAAATGTTTCTTTCTTTCTTTCAAACATCCAAACATCCAAACTTTTGCATTTATAATATTAGTAAGATTACACAGACACGACCATTTACACTTTACATCGAAAGAATCAAGATTCATAATCAAGAATGTCACACATGTGTAGAAACCCTAGAGGAGAATCGCGGGAATTAGGAGCGTACAGTGCAAGCATAAGGTTGAGTATAGCACTTACGTCGAGAGAGTCTTCGTTGAGTAGAATGAGCGGCATGTGCGGATGGATGAGCCTTGCGGAGTGCGCGATGTTGATGGCGGTCTCCTGCTTGTCGCCCGTCAGCACCCACACGTTGATGTTGGCCTTCAGCAGCGCCGCTATCGTCTCCGGCACTCCATCCTGGAATGCGGACATCCATATATAATTGCTCATACATAATGGCATATTCGAGACAAACAGATGCAAATAAAATGCAGCACCGCTCCTAATAAAAATTCACCTAATAAAACACAGCGCAATCCACAGATTTAAACTTGATCAAAATTCAGTTTTAATAGTGACAAGTGCGTATTAGAAACCTGTAGTTTGTCCTCGATGGCGGTGGCGCCCAGCAAGTGTAGATTGTTCTCTATAAGTAACGCGGCCTCTTCGATCTTCTCTTCGCGATCTTGTATCGCAATGCTGGCTTTGTGGTAGGTGTTCGACCAGTCCTGGGAATAACAGTGGGTACAGTGTTGGGCAAGGGGCGCGGGCTACTCGTTGCACCACACATATTTCATTCGAGGATGTAAACCCGAGGATAACATCACTTTTCATCATGAATGCGAGGAAATTAAAAGATTCTTTCAAAGATAAGCGTTCCTGGTTTCCCGTCTTTTTGTCTTCTTTTCGAAACCAGGCCGTGGCCAGTTACATTTTTGAATGGAAATAAGAGATGTCACGGGATAGTATTTCAGTATAGAGTATTGTAAAAGTAATAAACCTCATTCTATTTTCTTTACTTTCGGCCCGTATTTTGCTACTCATGGCCTGCTTTCTCATGATTGATGAAAACTCATTTGTTTGAATAAAGCACACAGATAATGTCAGTAAGTACCTTATAAACATGGTTAGGTATAGTTGCGACTGCGAAGACGAGCGTGCGGAGTCCCTCGGCGGCGAAGTGCTCGAGGTGCGTGAGCGTGGCGGCGGCGTGCCGCGCGCCCGCCGCGCCGCCGCCGCCCGCCAGCCGCGGGTACAGCACGCTGTCCGCGCCCTTGCAGTACAGCTTTATCTGACCTGCACACCACACGTCGTGCTAACTAACACATACAGCATCCTCGACCGCATCCTCACTTCACATCAGGTGAGATCGCGGCCAAACGCTTGCTTACAAATTTATTTAAAAAAAAAATGGAACAAGCCGACGGACGGACACAATAAAATTAGATAAAATGTATTATGCACAGCGTATGTGATATACGTACCCGAGGGAGTCTTCACAATAACGGACATCCGTTTCCTGGTGGAGGTGAAGTCTATGACGTTCAGTATGACGTACTCCTCCTTGACGCCGTTCGCTTCGATCTCGACGCACGTCGGCGTGCGCGTCACGAACACGTAGCCGTACGCCGCCGCGCCCATCACTAGCGCACGCTCGTCTGACGATAACAATACATACATCATTTATACATCACTAGCGCACGCTCGTCTGACGATAACAATACATACATCATTTATACATCACTAGCGCACGCTCGTCTGACGATAACAATACATACATCATTTATACATCACTAGCGCACGCTCGTCTGACGATAACAATACATACATCATTTATACATCACTAGCGCACGCTCGTCTGACGATAACAATACATACATCATTTATACATCACTAGCGCACGCTCGTCTGACGATAACAATACATACATCATTTATACAGCGTGTTCCAGCGCCATCTAGCCTCAAACTAACACATATAAACCAAATAAACGACACTGTTACACTTTTCTTTTGTAAATACATTAATACTTATAGAAATATTCGTTGTTGGTAGGGATCGAACCCGCGACTCCCACAGAAGGCAGTACGAACTGAGCTAAGAAGCCAGTCATATACAAATGAAAGTAAACATTTCGCATAGCGCCATCTAGCTTTAGTAGCTAATAGGTTTACGAAAGGTTTTATGGTTTGATTTAAACTGGCGCAGCCGGATGGATTTTTCCACTAGCTAGTGGTGTGTTAGTTACACTGCTCGGTCCCCTTGTGTGTTGTGTGCGGTCTCTTGCGGATCTGCGCAGTGTATAAAGGACATATAGATACCGGGAGAGGCCGCGTGGTAGTTGATCTTGTCTCCCCTCCGCTCCGGTATGACGGTGTGGCAGATGGCCAGCATCGTGAGGAACTCCTGTATGACGGGCGCAGTGGGATGGTTCCGTTCTAGATTCTGATGCAGCAGTGTATCTTCTAACTTCTCGTTTGGCATCGGCTTATTGTAGATTATCTGTAAACAATTTTAGTTAATGAGAAAAAATACACTAGTGTGATCGTGTAAAAGTTTCTGAGTAAAGCCAAGTGCTGTCCAAAAACATGCATTTTATAGGTACATAAGTAAGAAATAAATAAATATTCATGGACAATTCACACCACTTGGCACACACAAATGTTTGTTCTTGGTGGGGATCGAACCCACGACCCACAGCACGGAAGGCATAGCTATTGCCGACTGAGCTGTGACGCTTGACATTCAAACGAAGCAACTATACAAACAATTGTAGTATGTAGTAGGTACCCGAGGAGTTGCCGTAACCTAAGATGGAATAAGTAAAGGTAGTATATGTCACCTCCGCTATGGAGCACTTGTGGAACTCCATGACGTTGCAGGTGAGCGTGCCGGTCTTGTCGCTGAACACGTACTTGACCATGCCGAGCTCCTCGTTCAGGTTGGAGGTGCGCGCCAGCGCCGGCGTGTCGCTCGGCTCGTGGTACATCTCGCTGTCCATGGATATGAACTTTGCCTGGGGAACGCAACACCTTGCTGGTTACTTCTATTCATATTTCAAGTACAACAAAACATCATATTATACGTCCCGTGATTTAATAGCGCTTGGGGAAAGTGGAGGGGTTCTGTGCAGCCAAACAGATATAAAATTCGACTCCTGCGCATTCAAGGTCAGCGCTATTAATCCGTGCGGTTGGTAGTGTTCAATGCGCCTCGACAATTTTCGTATTTCGTCAATTACGAACCTCAAAGGTGCAGTTCAAGTATTTGGAAGTGTATAGAGTTGTTACCACCCCCATCTGCCACGATACGTTTTAGTAGCTCAAGATAAATATCACTATTGTGAGCTCATATTTCATCGAAAATTAGCGAGGCGTACTATCTGTGGTATTTAAATCAAATTTGTAAATAATAGAGTTGTAGGATGTTTGTATCGTGCTTACTTGAAAGAACCTGACTATTTCAGCGGTGACTTGTAGCGATATGGGTATTAGATTGTTGTACAATATTAAAAACGTCAAAAAGTTGAACCCGAAGTGTGCTTTCTGAGCCTCTGTAACAAAACAAAACGTCAATTAATAAATACAATCGAATTGAAAACCTCCTTATTTTGAAGTCTGTTAAAAATAAATAGAGAACATTCATTTTAATATATGTACCTTCTAATCCAATATACCAGTCGGTATGAGACCGCAGCCAGAGCTCGTTGAAGGTGGCGCTGAGGAGGGACAGCACCAGCAGGATCATGAACAGCATCAAGATGTGCGTGTTCGTCTGCCGGTCGATCGACGACCGCTTCAGCGGGGCTGCAACCAGATAACATTACTTCTCACTTATTTAAACAACTTACATTATAAGGTTCATCATCATTTATGACGCGACAGAATGAGAATGTTTCTAAACCGATAGACTTTTTTATAGATATATATCTCCCAAAAACTATGGAGTTTTGACAGTTATAGGGGAGATCACCCCCCCCAAGCCCAGGACAATTCTTTCCGTCAAAGTCAATAATCTTTTATAAATAAAGTGACAAGGATCATTTTAGTAAGTAGTGACCTTTAGTGGAGTTCTTCATGAGCTTGGTCTCGTGTCCGGTGTAGACGACGACGCCGTGCACCCACGCCGTGTTGCGCAGCATGGCGCCGCGCAGCAACATCTGGTCCAGGCCCAGCGGCAGCGTCCTGCACACGAACCAACAATGTAAACGCAACATTTATCAGAGAAACGTGGAACGCAGCATTCCACGTTTCAAACGATCGACGAGTGCAACACACTACGTTCACTATCGAGTATTGCTGATGTGAGAAATATATAGATGAGTGAGCGAACAACTATGGGGAGATCGATCCAACATCCAAACATTATGGTAGTGAAGCTGGCTTGATGTCTCAGTGAACAATACTGACTTGGCGTTATTCTCCTTGAGCATTCCATTGAACTCGTAGAGATGTCGGTTCGGCGGCTCGCACTGCACCGTGGCCGTGAACTGCGCCAGCGGCGCGAGGGAGTCCAGGCGGGCTGTCTCGTGGTGCGCCTGACGGATCTTCAGGTTCGTCTCCCCGTCCAGGTTTGAAGTCTCGATGAACGATATGCCTTGCGGTTCGCTATTACAAAACGATTATAATATTACCTAAGGGCAATCTGATTATCAGCAAACGGCAGATTTAATATTTAAGAGTGTAGCGTCCAGTCACGGTGACACGTCATACACACTAAGAACTAGTTTAACTGGGTGGAATCTAGGACAGCAACACTCACCTTGAAGCCAGCAGAATGAGATCGGCCGGAAAAAAATGGTTGTTGACGACCTTGCAGATGTCACCGACTTGCAGCCGCTCCCAGCGTATAGCCACCCATCGCCCCTCACGCAAAACCTCCACTTTCCGTCGATTCGTCTCATCATCAGCTCTGTGACGTTTCTGATACATCCAAATAAATTAATACTTCAAAAACAATAGATTCAGAGGGTCCGCTTCAAGCAATTTCAAAAGTGTCAGGTGCGACTTGCTACAGATAATAGACTTAACTACAGATAAGGTTAGGTAATGCTTACACCAGAAAAACAAGAACAAGAAAACCAGCACGCGATATGGTTCTTCCCAGTGACTGTATCATTAGTTTAAAAGGTTCAACCAAACAGCCGTTAGAGATCCTGTATTATTGAGTATTTTCACTTACAAAGTCCTCGACCACCTCCTTGATGGCGCTGACGCTGAGAATGAGTATAAGTGGCGTGAGCGTCGTCCACCGGCCCGTGGGAGACACGTCAGGAATCTGCTGCAGCAGCGCTATCAGGAGGAAGAAGCAGTTGGAGTAGCGGCGGAACTGCTCGAACAGGAACAGGGGGACGAATGACGGCACACTGCGGAGGGAAACCACCTTTGAGGATCAATCAGTGTCACTTGCTTACAAGCGATTCTGTTTCAGCGGTAGCATTTGAAATGCTAAATGCAGAAATCGTCTAGTTAAGGAGTTTTGATCTTTCACAACAACTATTCGGCTTTTCGAAAGCACGTGTCAATTCTATCCGTTTATATTTTTATGCGAATAAGCGTCTTCCATCTTACGCACGGCCGCGTGATAGATATTTTCCCTTGAGATGCAGGGAATAGGGAGCAGGTGGCGCATTTGGCTAAAACGCATGGAAAGATAACAAGGATAACATCTACGCATCCTTATCCGACAGTTCATTGGCAGTTTCCTCCCGTGCACATAGAAGGTATAACCACATTTATAGGTATGCAAAACCACCTTACCTTCGCATGTATGCTAACGTAAATTATATTTTCAGACATCCAACGAAAACTATACGTTATGCTCCAAGTTCGTGTGCTAAAATCTTATAGGCATTGCAGTATTTTAGCCTAAATAAAACAAGCCCGCAATCATACGGGAGCACTGATAAAAATATCTAGTCTAGATAACTTTAGGGTTAATTGTGTAGGTACCGTAAATATGACCTCCTAGGTCAGCTGATCTATTTCTGCAGAATTGTTTTCAGAGGAAATAAGCGAGCAGAATGATAGAGTTCAACTTGCACATATTTTATCACATCCGTTAACAGTGCAAATTAGCTTGCGAGGTGCTACTTTAATCGTTCATGTGATGCCAATGAGAAAAGACGATACAACGAAACAATACCTAATTAATAATTTCGTAGGTACATAAAAAACTTTGAATTATTTATGAACATGTTGACCTGCTCAATGTCCATGCTCAAAGACTATGTGTAAAATGAAAATTCTTCTTCAGTGAATTCATTGTGAGCCATTCACAATATTCAAATAGCTCCAAAATACTGTATCTATGTAAAGCAAACGGCATTATTCACATCCATGACATCAGATTACAGCATGGTAGGGTGCCCGTACATCACGTAAAACAGGGATAATGTAATTTTGCCGGTAGCCATATTGTCCAAGTCCATTTAGTTTTCTAGTACAGCAAATGTCGTCAGTCTGGAAAGTAGAGGTGTCAGCTTGAATCATGCCACTGTTGGGCAGACTTCCTCCATCTACTCCAATCATTTTGACTCTTCAAATCTAAGTGCTAAAAAGGAGCTCAGCAGAAATAGGCACGTGGCTGCAGAAACAAAAACCAATTCTTTCATTTTTTGCTGATTTACAAATCGATTCAAGCTAAAGTAAATCTAAAATTACGTGAAAGTGTTGATGTGTCACAGTCAGTTCTTTAATATTTTGGGTACCCTAGTCCTCGGGCATCGCTACGGGCACGCGGCCAAGCGGAGACGGCGTCGCGCGTAAACAAAGCCGGCACGAATCAACACAATCTGTCCATCTACTGCCACCGAAATACAGTTCAGGGACCTTACATTTTTTTCGTAGCCTTGTATCTGCAATATTATAACTAGGCTGTAATTGTAACGGGTAAATAGCTCTACACGTGCCTCTATGACCTTCCACTTCGTAGGTGATCAAAATATTGTCGGGTTTTACGTCGAAACAGCACGGCAATCATTCAAAGAGTGACGATACGGCGTCAATCATGCATCAATGTCGACGATTCGTCAGGACATACCCACATATGGGCCGCACCGACATTTCTTTAAAAACGTCATTTACATGGAGTCGTTTCTGCCATTTTAGGAGAATCACATTACTAATGCTACGGAAAGTGGGCATCGCTCATGGCTGATTTAATTAGTGTGTAATTAAATGGCTAATGGTGTCGATTCTGTTGTTGCATTACTACTATAACATGACTGTTTATGCAGCTTCGCTAAATTAACTCTTAGTCTTAGTGCATACAAAAGTCAAGGAAAAAAGTCAAGGAGTGGAAGAGATACTATGTGAGATAGTAGAAATAAATAATGTCGACTAGACGAAAGATGGATTACGTGTTTGAAAATGAAGGCTGAAGTAAATTATTCGTTGCATCGCAAATATAACATTATTCTAGATGGTACGTGTATGTGATTTAAAATAATATTTTTTAATATTTGTAGAATCTGACGTTAGAAATCAATGATCTTGTGCTTATTAAGATCGTTGTTAGAAATTAAATACATCCGAAGGTAAATCTAATACTACCAAACATGCTGGACTTCCAGGATATTGTTCCTCACCTGTACTTGGCGGTGGATATCCTGTTGTTGACGAACTTCTGCGGCTGCTGTCGGTTCACGAAGATGATCCGGTTCTGCTGGTCCCCGGCCGCGCCGCCGTCCGTCACGCCGGACGTCGTCGCCTCATCCTCATCTGGAAATAGAAGACAAGGTTCAAATTGTATATTTTAATACTAGTTAATACTGAATCAGCCCATGGAAGTACCTACACAACCATTGCAAAATGTATTTAAAATAGTATTGTATTAACGGCAATTTTCCTTTGTGATAAGAGTATAAATTCGCGTATTTATAGCGTGGGGAATTACTACCTAATACCTATTCAACAACACAGTGAGGCCATTTTATTACCCAGCCTATTTAGCCTATAGTTCGCTAGTTAAGGCTAAAATCTCTGTTAATGGCGATGCTCTACTATTTCTTCCTGTTTGCTTTGCTCACATCCACAAATATCTACATTCTATATAATATTTGAAGCATTAGAGGAATCTCTATTCGTAAAAGATTATTTGGACTAGTAAGTAGGTAGGTAGGTAGGTAGGTTAGGTACCTATGTTTTTTCGAATGGCATGTAAAGTAGGTAGTCCTTTTTTATTATTTATCTACTGATTAGATGTTTATTCAGTTGAAATAACAAGTGCTCGAACCTACTCATTACAATCCATTACCTGTCATTTCAAATTACATGTTTCTTGTTTGTTACGTACCTAGTAGGTACTTTACTTTCACGATTTTTCGTATTGTAATATCATCAGTGTCAAATCTAATTTAATATGAGAAACGTCTGAAACCTTGATTATATTTGTACCTACTTACATTCCTACCTGGGATTGACTTTCTGATTAGACCAAACAACAAGCTCTAGGCTCTGGTCGCGTGGAACTGGCACCTAGAATCACCTAGTCATATAAGACGATTCTAAATGATCCTTGTGATTTTATTGAATAAAGAAGTTTAGACTTTGACTTTGAAGCAACAATTCTCCACCGGCCGGATTTAACTCGAAAAACTTGATGCAGCTTCCAAAAATATATGTTTATGTCAGTCTGAATTGCAAGGGAATGCAATATACCTACCTACCTGCTACAAGGATACAGTTAGCGCTGCGGCTGTGTCATAATTATTTTTGTGTGATTGTAGGTCACATTATGAGGTAGGTATGTGGTTAGTTATTTTATTTGACTCATCTAGCAATCGAGTATTAAATAAAATATACTAACAACATAAGGATGACATCAGTGACCCTATACTAGAAATATGAAGTCACAGCTACAGACTCAATAACCTTGTACATGCTTGTGCCTAAATTAATATGAAGGTTCCTATTTTCGGCACAAAATACTGTAGAGTCGTAGAGTAGGTACCTGCTTTTCTTCATATTTCACCAATTTTATCATATTAATTTAGTTTACTAAGTAGGTAACTTTCCTCAGGTGTAGGTAATTTTTCTTGGAGAAAGAAATTCTGCTAAGATTTGCAAAATAAATAAAAGCCAGGGTTGGCTTACGAGTGCTAGAGTGTAGGAGCTTAATTACAGAAAATAAATAAAAATATGATCTACCAGTACAGTATTTTCAATTTATAATATTTACAAAATACACATGAAACAGTTGAGCTATCTACAAACCGTTGATCTACCTACTTCATATTAGGCACTATACCTACCATCTTATTTAAAAACTCATTATGATGTCCATAATTATTATTATTCAAAACAATTGTGCATCATAATATCATACAACTGTTACATCTACTGTCCTAAATGTTGAATAAATACTAAAATGGTCTTAAAGTGGTGCTAAACTTTGTAAGTATACCTATAGGTATCAGTAAGTTTAACTTGTGACTAGTTTTGGTATAAATAACTACCTACCTAGGTTCTTGATCTTCTTCTCTTTCATTTATAGCTTCTGTCCATCATTTCGACCGACAATTTCTGATACATGCAACAAACGGGATTAGTACGGTACTCTTTCATTGGTAGTGTGGAACTGTAGAATAAATAAGCCTGACATTATAAACTGCTGACTAGGCTGGGAGGATGGCATAGGTGCTGGGCAAGCCTACTTTATCTAAATCATGTCGCAGCCACTTCAGTCCCATTCATAGGGGCTTGGGAAGAAAAGTGGCTCCTGATGCTGTTTAAATCATATAGACAATTAGGCCTTTGCATCTGCAAAGACCTGTTTATAGACTGCATTGAGTTAAATTCCTTCAAGGACAAACTTCACAAACTCTCATTTAGATTGCCAAGAATAGTTTAATCAATATCTCACCTTATGTACCCAGTTATAGTTACAGTACAGTTGGGTATCGCATAATTTATGAACGACACCTTGTAGTTGATTACTTGTCATTGATTATGATTACTTGCAATTATTGATATATTTGGGTTCCAGATTCTTTTTATCTGATAAGTTGACAAGACATTGAATTAGATTTACAAAAATAGATTTGTTTACGTTCATATTGTAGAATAAGAAATAAATAAAATAGAATTACATTTGCTTAATTTTTAGATTTTTCTTCATTTGTGCCACTTCACTATAGGGGCATGCTAGTATCATCCAGATTAGCTCTGCTATGCCTGCACCATCAGGTTGACATGGTTTGACAATGGTTTGGTTGATTGGTAGCTAAGTAGGTAGGTAGTAGGCTTTTCAGCAGGACCGAAGCTAATGTCCCCACTGTATAGCTCTGGTAAGGTCACTTACGCTGGTTTATTTTGAGCGCCATCGCTCGGTACAGCCGGGAGAAGGGAGCCATCACGTTGTGGCCCTGAAGCCTAAGCACCAGGCTGTTCCAATATTCCGTCAAAGCCATTACGGCTGTCCACTACGACACCAGTCACAAAACCGAATCAAAACTGTTTACACACTACTAAAACACTACATTTGACACACATTATCACCGCACAGTATCATATCACTGGGAAAAACAAGAATAAATCAAAAATTAGTGTTCATTCTGATGAGACATTTTTTCTCCACTAGGGAAGCGTAGGTAGTCTAAACAGCAGCACGTATTCATTCGAATCGTTTGAAAATAGGAAATTAAGTTGTCATCACAAATAGCGGCTTTGCGATTTCTTCCGCGCGATCGATTTACTTTTTTGTTTGCGCGACGACGACGAATCGGCAAAATTCTGTCGGCGACCGACCCAGTGCTGCCAACTGGCGTAATGTAGCAAACGCTACATCTTTTCTTTTTCGAAAAACTACAATTATTATTAAAAATGCTAAAGAATATTTTTATGATACTGCGTTTTAAAAATCGGGACTCTAAGTCTCCGAAATAAATGTACTAACTGGAAATCTCGTATTGTATCAAATGCATTTTCTAATTTTGATCATCATTCGTTTTCCGAAAGTTCTAGTCTAGTTTGAGTTTTAAAATAGAGGGCGAAGAGCACTACTCCCTAATTATTTTTTCTAAATGATCCTTGTGATTTTATTGAATAAAGAAATTTTGACTTTGACTTTGAATGTGTGTATCATAGAAATACTAGCAGTTACCCGCGACTTCGTACGCGTCTACATTTTCCGTGTACATTATATTATCTGTGTGTGTACCGAGCGGAAACTTTGAGAAACTTTACATTACACCTCATTACACCGAACTCGTACCTACTGGAATGTCAAACGCTAGTTGTTAGACCAAAGAGGTAGTACTACGCCCTGTCAAACTGACGTGACATGATAATGAAATCCTCTTGCCAATTGGCGCTGCTAATCCCTTTCGTTCGTTTTATCCTGTAGATCCTGTTAATTATTCGAGATGAAAAGTAGCCTATGTGTCAATCCAGGTTATGAACTATATATATGCCAAGTTTCATCCAAGTTGGTTTAGTAGTTTAGACGTGATTGAAACACAAACATCCAAACATCTAAACTTTCGCATTTATAATATTAGTAGGATAGGATAGGATAGGATAGGATAGGATTAGTAGGATAGGATAGGATGCCAAAGGCTATACAATACAAATACCAAGTTGGCATCACTGGAGCCGAGCCGGCTGAGTGGTGGGGTCGGTTATTGTACAACCATGGAATGCACAACCTGGAAAAACACAGCCAGAATGGCACAGCCCCGGAATTCTCGTACTTCAATAATATGATTACTCCTCGTGCCTGACACATGGTGAGATTTCACATGGATTTCACAGTCCGGTCAAAAACACAACTTCGGAATTCATTCATGTACATACAGTACTTAGGGAGAACGCAAACCTAAGACAAAACGTCTTGTCGAACAGTTAGTGATGTGAAACTTCTCAGTAAAACTTTTTTAGTTACGATATGCTTCTTTTTATTTGCTGTTTTCGTTACTTGCTTATTTAATGAGAATAATGCTAAGTACTTAATAATATTATTAAGTAAACTACATAATTACTCTATATTCTTATTTATTAAAAAAACACAGTTCATTCTCTAGGTATGTGCGTATAAAGCAATGTTTAATAAGTAGGTAGTAAACAATGCTATAATAGATAGGTAAACATAATTTTATGCATGCGTCGTGTCAATTGATGTGAATTTCGTTACAACGAAAACAGCATATGACGAGGAAGCATTCATCATATGCTGTTTTCGTTATAACAGAAAATTTATTTTCACGTCACTAAGTACGCGACAAAACAGTTTTGTCGTCAGATGTGCGTTGGCCCTTACTGAAAACAATGTAATTAAGGGAGAACGCAAACCAAAGACAAAACGTCTTGTCGAACAGTTAGTGATGTGAAACTTCTCAGTAAAACTTTTTTAGTTACGATATGCTTCTTTTTATTTGCTGTTTTCGTTACTTGCTTATTTAATGAGAATCATGCTAAGTACTTAGTAATATTATTAAGTACACTACATAATTACACTATATTCTTATTTATTAAAAAAGCACAGTTCATTCTCTAGGTATGTGCGTATAAAGCAATGTTTAATAGGTAGGTACTAAACAATGCTATAATAGATAGGTAAACATAATTTTATGCATGCGTCGTGTCAATTGAGGTGAATTTCGTTACAACGAAAACAGCATAATATGACGAGGAAGCATTCATCATATGCTGTTTTCGTTATAACAGAAAATTTATTTTCACGTCACTAAGTACGCGACAAAACAGTTTTGTCGATAGATGTGCGTTGGCCCTAAGTCTAGAATTGTGTACCTAATCCCAAGACGTGTCGGGACGGGACTCAGAAGGCAGGACTCAAGAAAACTAAGGGCCAACGCACATCTATCGACAAAACTGTTTTGTCGCGTACTTAGTGACGTGAAAATAAATTTTCTGTTATAACGAAAACAGCATATGATGAATGCTTCCTCGTCATATGCTGTTTTCGTTGTAACGAAACTCACATCAATTGACACGACAGTCTTTTCTTACGTTTTTTTATTAATAGGTTCGCAAACCAGCCGTTAAAACAATTTAATTAATTAATTAAATTGGCCGAGCGGCCTTCAAAAGCAAACATGCATGCATAAAATTATGTTTACCTATCTATTATAGCATTGTTTAGTACCTACCTATTAAACATTGCTTTATACGCATATACCTAGAGAATGAACTGTGCTTTTTTAATAAATAAGAATATAAAGTAATTATGTAGTGTACTTAATAATATTATTAAGTACTTAGGATGATTCTCATTAAATAAGCAAGTAACGAAAACAGCAAATAAAAAGAAGCATATCGTAACTAAAAAAGTTTTACTGAGAAGTTTCACATCACTAACTGTTCGACAAGACGTTTTGTCTTTGGTTTGCGTTCTCCCTAAAATAAGTGTAATAACTAAAAATTTAAAAACGTATCCTCATCCTATCAAAGAGTTCAACTCAACATTGCAAGCTGTACCTACAGCGCCCGTAGGAAGTAGGTGTCTACCTGCACTGCATAGTAAAAGAGACCCTGCCTGGAAAGTCGTTATTCTTATTCCTTAGGCACACAAAAATAATATAATATGGCAGCAAACAGAACTAGTAACAAGGGTCATCTTAGGACGTGCTCACATCGCCGCTCTGCCAAGACGGCAGCGACTGAAATGTGAAAAAGATGACTTACTAAGCCTCTTGAACCGCTGCCACGCTGCTCGTACCCGCAGCGTCACAGCACCACCACAGCACTGGCTCCACACGCGTAGCATCACGCCACCATCTCTAAACTGACACCGTTGGAACTCCCGTCATCGCTGTCCTCCTGCCTCCTTAACTCTCAAATGGCCGTCCAATAATAGTCTATGATATGCGCTACGTAGAAGAGTAGGCAGGTCGCGATGTACATAAAGATCTAGGGGGGTAACGTTACCTGGTAAGAACTCGAAAGTCACCGATAGCTCCTAGGAATTCTTTAAAGGG
Organism: Gandaritis pyraliata; assembly: GCA_947859175.1. Lineage (NCBI taxonomy): Eukaryota > Metazoa > Arthropoda > Insecta > Lepidoptera > Geometridae > Gandaritis > Gandaritis pyraliata. The sequence continues at coordinate 11,067,699 of OX401856.1, read as the reverse complement.
CTAGGTAGCGATTGGTGGATTTCCGAGCTGTTACCAGGTTCCGAAGTACCCACCAGGATTTGTACGAGCATCGTGCTTGGCCGATGGATCGGAACTGGTCGAGAAGCCCTCCAAGCCCTCCTAGCAAGGTGAATGTGAATTACGTAAAGGTATGGTCAAGTGTAATGCGATAATGACGTCACAGATTGCGTTCTACGTAAAAGGTTTTTCACGCACTACCTGTGCTAAAGTTTCATATACCTACGTAAGTAGGTAGTTGGTTACCTAGTTGTTTTTTTTCCACTAATATTAATGAAGTCGCATACCGATACAAAGATCTTTTTTGTAGAGCTTCTACCATGTCCACGTCCTTCTCTACGCGCCGCGCTGTAGTAGGTAGATGTATAGTAGATGTGTATTTAATTTCCTATTTCAACTGTCCTTGTCATCTTTTTTTACTTAAGTAATTGAAGCCCCTATAGTCCCCAGTCTCCACCCAGTGACAGACCTAACTATTTTGTTTAGGAAATGACTGGATCTTTTTAGCGTAGCCTCTACGCCACACCGCGCGTAGCAGTGTCGGCGCGGGGCGTAGAGACTCTACAAAGAGCCGTAGAAGCACTACGCGCCGTAGTGCTACCTACAACGTAGATGATCCCTCTAGCTCGCTACGAATCTACGACAAAATAAATTATCTTTTTATCAATATATGCGTAGGTATTCTTACGTACACAAACCTACCTATTTTCTGTGTAGTAAGACGTTTTAGTGTTGTAAGGCTCGCCTAGTAAATATATAGCAACAATAGATTTTGATCACAAAGCAAACCCACTTTCCACGAAGGTGGTGGATAAACCTTTACAGTGAATCGTCACTTATTTGAAATGGAATATAAATAGAAATACCTCCTCCGTCTTATTTAACAATGTAGGCACCTGTAGCTTGACAGGTGACTCGCAATCCACACAGTTTCTCTAAAGAAAACCTTTTAAAAGCATTGAAGCCAGCCTTATCTACTAATCGTTTGGTAATGGTAGATGCACTATATATACTTACCCACCCCTCCTATATAAGTATATAGGAGGGGTGGGGAAGTATATAGACCGTAAGTACGGTCTTACCTAGATTCGCCTCTCTACTCTTTCTCGTTCTATGAAACGATTAGTTTAAAGAAGTGTGTGAGTGAAGAAAACTGTCTTCAAAGGACTGCCTATCCTTACTATCCTCAGCTAAGAGATCTACGAAGTCAGTACTCACTGTTCTTCCTTCCATTGACGACGTCCGTAGCAGGCACCTCCAGGCGGTCCTCCTCTAGCTGATGCAGCGGGAGCTCGACCGTCTCCGTGCCTCCTGGCCACGCCATCACACTTCATATCCCACCAACCACAAGCCACAAACACTGCAGTTTCAGTCCACTAGCCACATTATATGTTTAAACTAGACTTCCGGAAGAGGGTATTGTGTTGGTGACTTTGCTGAGCATTGATAGCGATTTAATTAGGTAAATATACCTTCTATTACTGAAGAAAATAATAGTACAAGTAGGTTAGGTAGGTACTAAGTAATTTCGCGACGTCACTTTCTTTACTTAGAAAAGTTTATACATCGTACCTAAGTGCGTACTTTATGATAGGATGTTACCCTCAGACTTGTAAGATAACCTATCCAAGATCTATGGTTTAGTTTTTTTTCCTAGGCAGATTTTCAGTTAGTAGTAGCTAGTTTAGTCAGTCAGTCACGCAACAGAACACTTAATTTATTATTTAGTCTGAAAAAAGCGTTATATCCTACCTAGGTACAGCTTTTGATAAATAATATTGATAAATTGTTCTATTATATCTACTTATACAAAGACTTATCAGATGTACCTACTGCCTACAATCAAAGCTTTCCGTCTAGGAATTCACAAAGAAACGTGATTCAATCTACTGATAAATTAAAACCATTCAAAAGCTTGATCGCTACTTAAGTACCAATTTACTAATTACTATGTGACTGCAAACTATCTGATTCTAAAAGTTTTGTACAGATAACTTTCTAGGTTTAGAGGGTTGTACTTTGCACGTTTTGGGTGCCATTGACGCCATTACGCGTTACGTAGCGTAAACGTAACTTACATCTGCGTAGCATTACCGTTAAAGCGTCCAACTCTTTACATCATTCCAACTTCAAAGCCTTGAAATCTGAACTGAACACCAACTAAGTACCTACTTAGGTAACTTTCATCAAGTAGGTGCAAGAACATGCTGACACCCGGTAGGAGAGATAGTAAGTAGTACCTATCGTGGAGTTCACTTTGCACGGATTATGCAAAACCTTTTGCGCACAGAGGCGAATTCAGGTCGCTAGTGATAAGAAAAAGAGGTAAAACACAGATAGAGGTTTTTATTTATTTTTCTGTGGGGTGAAAAGGTTTGAACGTTCGTAAAAAGTAAGTTTGTGAAGATTGAATTGCGAATATTGTAACTTTAACATGTTTATTCAAAAATGTGATATAAGTATTCCAGATAATCCCCCTAAGAAATCCCCATCAGTAGTGTAGTACCCCTGAAAATTCTCCTTAGTTCGTCCCTGCCCAGATTACTTATTGTTCTGGAGAAAATCATGCAAATGTTCACAGAAACGTATCAAATGTACTGAGCAAATGTAAATCTAATTAACTTGGATTTAAGAAAACTTGGAGTTGGTGTATCGTGCATGGTTCTAGACTTGACGCATCTTTAGCCTTTACTTGAGAAAATCTCAAGCTCGCTTAGATACTTGCAGTCAGAAAGCAATGTGGGGCGAAGGATGTGATCAGAAGGTAAGGTACCTAGCTACTTGTAATATAACTTAAAAATAAATATGTTTGGTATAGTTCAACCGTAAAATAGGTTAAAAGTATTCAACCTTGATTATCTATGCAATCAGACGGAGTCAATCGATCTTTTAAATGAACACTGGTACCTACTTATACCTACCTACTTATAAACTCACTGTTGTTAGCACTAACAACACGAACGTGTTACACTGTTTGAAATGGAAACGCGCAAACCAAACACTAACCACTAACTGAAGTGGGTTCACTATCATCTGAAGAGTTTCCCATACAGATAGGTTGCTAGATAAGATAAGATAGGACACTTTCTACAAGACATTCTAGAGTTTACACCTCTGTTTACACAGAACTCTACATTTTATAAAATAATACCAGGTTACTTGCGATCTGTTGTGGAAACAAGATGTGACTAAAACTCGTTTTGGTAATTAAAAAATATCATTTGGTGACGACAGCGGAATGTCATTGACAAGTTTGTTTTATTTGTCAACCATAATAGTAGGGGAGCCCACGATGCTAAATGGGGATTTACTCGAGCGTCGTAGAGACCTATTGGGATGCAAAGCTTAGATGATAAGAAGAAAAAAATGTTATATGATATACAGCGTGTAGCTACAATGGCGACATTAAATGAACACAGGGGTAGAGCTACTTATAAGTATTCATAAAAAAAATAAAAAAATAATTATAGTCCAAAATAGAAATTTCGAATTTTTCAAACAAACTTAATAATAAAATACGCAACAAAAATTAATCACCCTATGAGTGTCTTTACCTACGTGTTACCGCGCCCGCGCCCGCGCCTGCCTGCCCGGGCGGCTCGGTGGCGGCGGCGGGGCGCGGGGCGGAGCGCGGGGCGGGGAAATCAAGCGACACCAAGGAATTCAAAGAAATCAAATAATTTCACTTCACCTTGTTCACTTTACTATTAATTTTATTGTGACCTATGCACCTAGCGCCTTACACTTATTAAATCTTCAAGTTCTCAATGTAGCCGCCGCGCCGCCGCCACCACGTCGGACACAAAGATGTAACCGGCGGCGCTGAATATTTGCCCTCGCTTTTGATAATACATTTTATTTTATTTTAGCATGAACGTCGTCTTTCACAAAGCCCCATAAAAAAATCGAGGGGCTTGAGGTCAGGTGACATTGGGCCACCTAAGAGCTCCGTGTCGTGTCGTCCTATCCAGTATCCACTGAGCACCAAACATTTAATTTACCCGCTCCCTAGTCGCAAAGGTAGACAGATAAACAAATAATAAATCAAAGCGTCTTTATCGCTGTACCTACGTAGACCTGATTGGGTACTTAGAATAGAAAAGCTAAACTAACAAAACCAAGCGTCTTTTTCGCGAAACATTGAGAATAGGTAGATAATTAGCAAAATTATTAAAATAAAGTGTGTCAAGGACACCGGCCCGCGTATCACTGGCTAGGCGGCAGGACGAGTCGGTCGAGCGAGCGGCGCGGGCGGCGCTCTTCAATAGTTAGCTATCCCTTTCATGCAACGGCGCAATTTCGGGTGTCCTATTCTAACAATACTTTCTTTCTTGCTCTTCATACGCGGTTACACGCGGTTATGACCCGTGAACCCGACAGATGACCTCTGCTCTTACGTACAGGTTGCTCCGAGGCGTTATTTAAGAAAATTGATTTATTTCGATAAATCTTATGTTTAATGAAATAAAAAATATGTCTATATTCTGAAAACGCGAAACCGGATACGCTGGTTAATTTAATGTCGCCATTGTAGCTACACGCTGTATACCTTTATATCGGTGGGGGAAGCGGCTATAGATTTTTAAATATGTAAAAAAAAAACTGTTGCATGGACATCCTCGAGCGCGTCAGATATTGATAGCATCAATGTCCTACGTATTTTTAATAATGTACGTATGTTAATCTGATCGTTTGCATGATGGGGGTGGTTGTATTTAAGGGTTGAAAATGAAAAAAAAAAAAATTAATCGAGCGCGTCAGATTTTCTAAGGGAGTGTTAAGTGCACCAAAAAAAAGCTCTCATTCACTAATCTGACGATTTCGATGGGACGCAAACTCGCGGCCATTTTCATAATGTGCAAAAAAAATTCGCCATTTTGAAATACTCAAGCGCGTCAGATTAAGATATATATGGTTCATCTTTATGTTCTAAACGTACTGTCTCATAATCTGACGATTATCTAGAGGGATTTGCCTGATCTGACAAAAAAAAATTAGAAAAACGGTTCACCTTAAGAGCCTACAATACTCCAGCTCAAATCCAAGTTTCACGGCCCATTCGTGCAGATACCGCGCCGCGCACTCGCAACTATCTCACTCGCACAGTTCATCACGCAGCGCAGAGGTCACGAGTCGACCGCACGATACAGTAAATACACACAATTTAACTTTATCGACGAATTTTTGTTATTTCGGCTTGCGGAAATCGTCAGATTTTATATTTTTCATTATTCTTGAATTATTTCCTTCAAAATAAAAAAAAAATTAGCTACGCTCGAGAATGTCGAGATGACGTTTTTTTTTTACAACTTTGTTGCCCTCCCCTTTTTTTACGTCACTCTCAAATTGTCAGATTAGTGGAATATACACTTTTTAGGATGTAATTAACTCACCCTACCTTAATCTGACGCGCTCGAGAATTTCTGATGGTCAATTTTTTTTTACTAATCTGATCCTGTATCCTTCACGGGCGGCCTTATATATGGGCCTCATGTTTTGTGGAGGTACTTAACCGGGTACAAGGTATCCCCCTGTATATTAATCTGCCGCGCTTTAGTAAATCCCGAAATCCCCGCTTGGGCTCCCCTACTATAATGGACGCGGGTCAGAGAGATGTGCGCGGTTCAATGCATCACATAGCACGTCCTCAAATAACGTGCGCATTGAGGCAATGAGGTTACCATCAGATGGACCAACGGCTGGTCCCATTCATATAGTTGTGTAAAAAAAAAAGTTCTCAATAGGTATTGATCGAGATTTCTAACTTTTCTAGAACTTGAAAATTTATTAAATCTATTTCCAATGAGAAAAAACTCGCGATAGACCGAGTCTACAGATGACAAAATCAGCCCCTTATAAGCGCGCCCTAAGGTTGAAAATCGGGGTCACCACTATTTTACGGTTGTCATTATAGGTCTTAAAGCTAATTACCTAGGCTTTGAGAGCAGACGCTGCCTCCATTACAGCGCAGCGGGACGTATGAAATATCAAAGAGAAGAGAAAGTATATTTATAAATGTAATTAAGAGAAATTCTACAGTACAATAAAACTGATAAGTACATCTTTGTCCCAGTTGCACTATTATTTTATGATGGATAGCTAAGCGTTCTGTCAGCTCACCTGATGGAAAGTGTAGTTGCAGCTTACGGTGGAGCACGCTCACCTAATCCACCTGTTCACCTCTATTATTTCCTAAGTAATGTGAAATGACATGAATATTACGAGTGACTCACTTCTACTCATATACTAGTACCTTACTAACTCGTATTTAGGTACCTATTTCGTGTTCTAACTTTTTCTACTCAAGTGGGAATTAAATAGGATACGACTCCACATTTGAAATACCGTTAATCTCCAAGAGCTTTAGCCTCTACCATTACTTAACAACTGTTCTTCTAAAAGTTCCGTGCCTGAGTTCAATTCTTGTTTTTTTATCAGGTGACGGAATAGATTTATCTTCATAGCTGGTAACTTCCGGTTCTGCAAGGCAGACTGGGGTGCGGGTATCCGTGACGTCATTCGTACGAGCAGCAGCCGAATCAAAGCATTCGCCGCTTGGGGCGAGGTTGACCACGCTTTCGAATGCTGTGGGATTCCTTCCGGCCGTTTCCGTAACTAACTTTCGTAACCAGTTGCGAAAACGGAAATATAATTCTTTACCCGCAACTAGTTGCGGTAGAAGAGTTTTACTTCTTTTTTCACAACTAGATGGTAACGTTTCTACGTTTCACAACCAGTTGCGACAAAATAATTTATTTTCTTGTTTCGCACCTTCAAAATTAAAGTAAGTATCTTGCTTTACACCTATTTAACAGTTTTATACCTTATCAGGAGACTGAATTCTATGTTCGTAATTTTTCTACAACTCAGTAGGTAGCTACCACCTATTTTTATAATTACGGTATAAAACGCACTACAACCTGACCAACACAACACACCAATGACAAACACACCAACAGCTACGCCCGTTTCCTTCCTACGTAATCTGTTTATCGCACAATAAAATTATGGTGTTTACTTTACCTTCGTATACCCACGTTCGTTGATCTATTTTGAAATACTAGGTAAATAAATAAATACAAATGAACTAGCACCACACAGTGAAAACGTCACGCTAAGCGCTACACCGGAAGTGCCGGAAGTAATCAGACAAGCAAATAAAACATTTAAAAATACCACCGTAAAGTTCACGGTCACGCACGAGCCAAACAAAGGGTATTGAAAATTCTCAAGGGAAATCTAAAAAAAACACTGGAAAGCTAATTGTTTCATTGATAAATGTTATAAAACGAAATAAGGTTTATTGACCTACATTTCCCTCGAGCTGGCCTCGGTCCATGGTCACCCTGCGGCATTTACAAGTGACATAACCCTAGGCGCTCCCCTGGTTTACGACCAGGGATGATTAAACTAAAAGGCCCAGAACCTTCCGGTAATGAGGCCTACACAGGCGAGCCGACGAACCCTGATTTAGAAAGGGGTGGGGAACCATTGGTTCTTTTTGGATGGTAGCTGGATATCTTATCTTGCTGCACTAGATTCCAAAGGTCGTGCAAAAAATTTAGATCAAACTGTGGATCAAACTATCAGAGATTTGTGTCAAAACACTATGAGTAATGCGATAAAACTGTAAACTTTAATGATCTTCATATTTTTAGTAATAACTAACCTTTGGAAAAGTTACAGAAGAAGAAATTAAGAACTTTCAGACAGAATAAATAAAAAAATAGCGCAAACTAAGTGCGGAGCGGCTGAGTCTGGCAATGACTAAAGCCTGAGCTAAGTGGCTAACTGCCAGATCTGGAGCAGCGCCAGCGCTGGCCAGGTGAAGTAAAGCCTATTTGATTTGAACTCTGCTAATATTACATCCAACCCTTTGAGCAGTATTTATGGCACTCGTGCGAAATGGCACAATGGTGGCATTTTCAAACAGAACCTATTTTTTAACCGACTTCAAAAAAGGAGGAGGTTCTCAATTCGGTTGTATGTTTTTTTTTTATTTTTTTATTTTTATTATTTTTTTAAATGTTTGTTACCTCAGAACTCCGTCATTTATGAATCGATTTCAAAAAATCTTTTTTTATCTGAAAGGATATGCTTCCAGATTGGTCCCATTTAATTTTCATCAAAATCGGTTCAGTAGTTTGGGTTATAAATAGAAATAACTGAAAAAAAAATGCCATGTTGTGGCGTAGCGCCTACCATTTTACTGCTAGCAACGATGCAATATGCCAAGTTGCGGCGTAGCGCCTACCATTTTACTGCTAGCAACGATGACCCTTTGTGCACACCTGAATTTTAACATTTTTCTAAATTTGTCAATAAACCCAGTTTGTACATTCAAACCGCATTTAATTGGAGAAAAGCAAAAACCCACCAGTTGTTTCTCTAAAGAATCAACACCAACCACGTGCACGAAATTGCGTATTTTGGTGGTGTTTATAGTGACTAGAACATTCCCAATGAACTGTCATCATCATCATCATCTGATGATGATGAAGCTGATAGTCGAATTGAAGTCGGTTTTTCCAGTTTTTTAACTTATAAATTATGTGATGTTCATCGTAAGACTTTGACCATAGGTTGGCACCATCCACCGTCTCTTCCGTTTTTAGTCGGCCATGATGATGCTACTTTAAAGGAAAAGGCTACTCGTAACTCGTAATGAGTCTTTAGAATAAGACTGTGTGAAGTCTTTCGGTGTTTAATTTAGTGCAGAGAAGAGAGCCTTGTGCGAGGCTACACACATCGCGATGAAGCGAAGTTTTGCGTTATTGCGATCAGTGTAGCTCGGGCATTATGGCAGGAGTTGTAGAGGAAGAGTAAAATAAAACAACAAAACCCTGTGACAAAACCTAAGTAAACCTTGGAAGAAAATACAATTTAATCCGGTTATTGTTAGTAAGTACACATTGTTAGTTTTTATTAATTAATCAAATGAGTAGGTAGGTGCAAGTGAGGCAAAATGCCACACTGGCATTTAGTTCTTTCAATATAGTCACAATAAGAATGTAATATGGATGTATTCTGTGAAACTAAGGAATAAGCAACAGCAAGTTTTTCAGATCTATTTAATGATTGTCCAAAGTGGTCAGTTCTTCCCTATCGCTTTGCACTTATGCAGTTTTTTCTACAATTGATTTTCTGTACTTAAACTTATACTAAACACTTATACTTCATAATCAGCATGCATAATGTTATGTTTTATTGAGCAGTTAGCCCCAATGTCTACATTCTTTTTATTTCAGTGGTGTGTGTTGTCCATGTATTTTTATTTAGCGACAGTATCACTTTTCTCTGAAACCAACTCCTGGAATTAAATTAAATGAAGTTGTTCTGTCGTACGTTCTAGCGCCAGCGGCCGGACTCGCTCTATTAGCTGTGCTAATTGGCTTTTTACACAGGATTTAAAAAAACTGACAAAGTACGAGCTCAGAATACCTCGTGAGTTTCGTGAATGAACCAGAGCTTAAAAATACCTATATTTGAATATGTTAGAATTTGTTTTTCTTCCAAAATAGGTATTTAGGAATGGCTTATTTCCTTCTAGAAACTTTTCTCGATTATGGGTGGTAAGTAAGCGACACAAGACGAATAGATTTGTAAACAAGTGTTTTGTTCAGATTTTGAGGTAGGTAGTAAGTAAGTAGTATGGCTTTTCACTCCTTTTTCATATTGCATAATGAATAATGTAAGTTGGTAGTTGCTTGGGTCGGGCGCTAGTACTTAAGTCTATATCGAAAGGTAGGTAGTGTTGGTACGTAATATACCTACCTACGCTGTAACATATTCCCGGAATGAGACTCAATTATTATCGAATCGCAGCTGCGAGATATTGCCGAACGTGCCTCCGAAGGATCGTGTCAATGGAGGTTTCATATCTACTTTATGCAACCAGAGTAGAGTAGGTACATAATAAATAAAATCCTAGATAGAGTACAGATCAAACATTTATTGCGTTTAGGAAATCAATCAAAACTTTGCTACGATCGCGTCTAAGCACAATTTTAAAGTTACTGGGTTGAAGCACCGATATGGTACTTTCGTTTTTCATGCGGTTTCCCTAATCCCAAAATATTTTATTCAATAAGGCACAGAATAAAATTATAGTACACTTTGGTACCGTAGCGCGTAGCCTCTACGCACCGCGTAGCACTTGCGTAGAGGCGGCGTAGCACAGCGCGTATTCCTATTTGTACGTGGTTTGAAATATTGGCACATTCTAAATACTTTATATTATCTGTGATACTGACATGAATAATAAATAAAACGTTTATTAATAAAAAGGAAGAGGAAGTTCGATAAAAATAAGGAATATCCGAGTTTTTATGACTCTGTATTGTCTGTATTGATTAATGATTCCAATTACATGTTTTTAAACAATATAAAGAGCAAGTACTTACTCGTACTTAACATGATACTTACTTATGAAAGTGAAATACTGATCTAACAGAGGCCTCTGTTATTCTAAGGATGAACATAATATCCCCGAATATGTTTGAGCGAACAAGAACAATGTTTATTGTGTGTCTACTATACTAACATATTGCCATTCATACTTGTTAATGTACAAGCTAACGGCTATTGCAATCGCACATTGATTTTATTAGCTGTGATTGTGTGTTTTTATGCCTATTTCTAATATGGAAATCTATCTTTTATACATATTATGTATATTACAAATTAGTTTTTTTCGTTAAAAAATGTATGACTGTGACGCAAATGGCTATCTAACCGTTACCGAGGGTTGCATATTGGGGTCGGCCGTTAGTGGATAATGACACGATTACCAGAGATAGATTTTGTTTTCTTAGGTTTATAGGTAGTATTATGTAGGTAGGTACTTTTTTTGTCTCACAGACTCCTTCACAAAATACGCTGTCCACACGCATGCAGTTGGGACTCAATATAGTTCAATAGTTTCGGAGCTATTTTATAAAGTATTTATTTATTGTTATTATTATTAGTAGATAAGTATTTATTTATTTTTGTATTTATTTTATAAAGTAGTGAAAGTTTGACATTCACATACATTAGCATGCTCTGTCCCACTGGTCAACTACCTACTATACCTATTTTATTCAGTTTGAGGAATGGTTGCACACATTGTTATATGGGAGCACATCCGCTTCCGCATTGCTAAAGCTCGCAATGTGCCATTACCACGACCGGATGCTGTAGTGAAACGAGAAGGTATCGATCTATGATGTTCATACACAAACAAGCAAACTGAAGGTAACATTGTTTCTATTTTTAGTAAATAGCTATAATGATGAACATGTTTAGTTGCTGCAAAAGTTTATTTTATTTTACAAAGTCATTGAGTTACAAACACTAATCTTTTTAATAGTACTAACTAGTCTTCCGTTAGTCTACGTTCTGTAATAACAACATATTTTGATACCCTTATTAGCTTTGTTACTGATAAACCTAGACTACATAGGCCTTGTTTTAGACCTTGGTTTCAAATGTCAAAAATGAAGCCGAAGTCGATTACCACTGAACTTACACAATAAGGCTGCAGATTGCACTTTGCTTTCCTTCCGCTCCAAATACCAAGGAGACTGTTTACTAGCTTCTGCGCGCGGCTTCACTTACTCAGTACTTGACAATCGTAGCAGTTATTTTAGGTCAACTTGAATGTTCAAATAATTTAGGCCGTTGGGGAATAATTATAGCTACGACATGATTTTTATCATTTTATAAAACAAAATCCAATCAATATAAGTACCTATTTACCTAGTTTGTTTGTGTTGAGCGTCTTTTTAATTCCTTATCTATGCAAATATATTCATAAATGACCTAGTTAACCTAGTATTGGAGAAACGATTTGGATAACTCACAGACTATTCAACAAATCACCTTACTGTTGCTGGGTAAAAGTACATTTTATGAAAAGTATAACATGATAAATGATGTGTGATGAAGACTTGAAATGTACCTTTGCCCAAAGGGCATGGAATTGTATAGTAGGTAGGGTATACATCATTCGCTTTATTACGGGTAACATGTGCCACACTCTTGAGAATAGGTGGATAAAGGTAAGCAAGACCTATTTATAATGTTAATAAAGTAAATATTGACAATAGGTAAGTACATTGTGAAGAGCCAAGGCGATCACAATCCGATCACAAAGCGTAGAACGGCCCTAACCTAATGAACTAACGATTACAATTAGGAAGTATAATCTCTGCTTTAAAAGTATAGTAGTAATGTACCTACATCTTATGATAAAAAACTGAACTGAATCAGAACGATGAAGCCGTTTTGTTTCCACCAGTTGAACAACAATAAAGCCGCAGTAAGGGATACTTTGCAACCCCCCGTGCGAAATGCTCGCAAATATTTTGAATTTATGTTCCATTCTAATAATCAATAGGTATAAATATTAGATACAAAACTAAACATCTTCCTAGTGTATGAGAGGCAAAAACTTCTCTAAGAAATAATTTTATAAAAGCTTCATCGCTACCAATCCCCGCAAAGTTGATTAAATATAAAGCTCACCGGAAAAGTACTCCTAAAACAAACACGACACTTGTGTAGAATAAAAGTTTGATATTTGTTTGATATGCGATCGTGGTGGGCGGCTAGGGCGGCTAGGGCGGGCGGGACATGCGGTCTCCGCGTTACGCCGACCGGCACTGAAGCTCAGAGCTTTCACTCGAGCCCACACAGTCATTGTCAATTGTGTGCGACTGTTACAAGGCTGAATTAATTCAAAGACGAATTCATCTTAGGTTCTCTTTGATCGCCGACCTCTTGAGGTACCTACTTCAGGCGAAACGTAAAATGTACGGCTTGCCGCCGAGTAACAAATATCTGCAGATCGATTCATCCTCTGGTTGGAATAATTTTATATAATTGTCCTTTACATCCAAGTTCATTGTTCTACAAGTGTGAACTGTAGTCTAGAGCATTTCGCAACCACTTGCGCAAACTTGGGATAAGGGTGAAGCTCCATAAAGTTTACAGTTTAAATACCGTTCATAAGTATTCTAGAGTTGTTTCAGAATTTGTTGGCGGAACGTGTTTAGAAACGGTTTTCTGCTAATAAAACAGCAGGAGATTTTAAACCATTAAAAAAGTATTACGTTTGGCACAGCATTCGGATGTGCTCGTGTGTGTACTAAGTACAGGCAGTTTTATTTTAATTGGAAAAGTCTAAATTCTTTTTAACCAAAAAAAAATATTGGTACATCAGTAAACTGAAATGTACGGTTTTTTTGATGGTATGTATACCGTATAGCACTTCATATTGATGAAACCATGACATATCCGCTCATTAGGCAGTCTAAAATAATTTCTCTCTCCAAGACAGTTTTATCGACTAGTTTAGCACGAGAGTATCGCTAATAGGTTGAGTTTACGACCCGTGTGTCAAAATTAGCCATTTTATAGCCCATGGTCCCGTAAACTTTACCGACGTCAGTATTGTCTTTTATTAGAACCATGAAAGCGAAAGTTATTCATGAAGGAAGGAAACACCATTTTAAACCAATCTTTAGTCCAAAAAGCACCTGAAATTTTGTGACCTCCGCGCTACTTTTTGTAAAACCGCTGGCATGCTTAATTAGCTCAATATTTATTTTTAGCATTAGGCGGTTTGGTCCATCTCCCTGATGAGTTATGTACGTTACACACGATCTAATTATAGATAGTCCAAACCACTGTCTACAGCACAGCGAGGCAGTAAGCGTCCCCATGCTGCCACGCTGTGCTGTCAGGCAGTTCAACAGATCACTGCTAGACACGCTGCTAGACATATGCCCATCACCTGATGGCAATTTCACCAAGATGGTAGAGTCTGGTAGAGTAGAGATGTTGAACACCCAACGACGTACCTACAAGTCAGCTCTGCAACTTAATTATGCAGAAAATTACGGTTGGCCTAAGCACCTCGGTCTATGTCCTTTTGACCGTTATTTTAATCCAAGCTGTACTGCAGGGTCTGAGAATGTTCTCTCTTGACTTCTCATCATTATTGCGAAGCGAGCAAGTGGCGTAAAAAAATAAACTAAAAGAAAATATTTAGCTCAAAATAAATGACCTAGTTACATTATATATTAGCGGTATATAAACGTTTTCATACTGAATATCCAGCACATCGCGAATATTGCGAATTTGCGACAGCACGCCCGCCAGGCAGCGGTGGATTTCCTGACACTTTTCGCAGATAAAACGTGACTACAATAAAAGTATACCTACGTGGTAATACCACGTTGTACCTACCACATACACAGAGATGTTCATTTTTAAATGACCTCGAAACTTGATAATTCATTGTAAGTAGATGTGACTTACCTGGTCTACAAAGACCGTATTGAAAGAGGTCAACATACTCGCTCTGCGCTTACTTTATTTCTGAATTACCTAGGTAGGTACTTAGTAAGGTGCAAAGTGCATATGTAGGACCCTCTGACCCTGAACGAAAGCCTAGCTGCAGAGCAGACCGTGGCCGCGATTGTGACAGTTCACAGTCAATCGGAAAGCAATAGCCACGTAGTTTCAAGGGCACCAAGCGCCCACTTTAAACTAATCAATATGTTCAATCGAACCATACCTACTACATAGAAACATGTATTGCAGTACAGAATTGTGCAACGCTGTTGTTCATTTTATCCGACTTCCGGGTATTTGTATTGGTATTTCTGATTGATTAATGCGGAGCCAGTCGGTGATAATGCTGAAAGATTCGACACCAAAATATATAGCTCCCAAATGGCCGAGCTACATTCAAATCAAAACAAATTAAAGATATTTTTTCTCCTTTGGTTAGTAGGTAGGTATGACTATAGTCAAACCAAAACCTGTGACCGAAGATGTCATTTCTAATAGAGTGTTACAGTATCGTTTTCCGAGAATATTGTCGGCACTCTTTAGTATAGCTTAGTAAGCATTGGCGGCGATCCAAAATGCTTCATCTTTACTCTCACACGACTTAGAAGCGGTCGCTTATGGCTTCGTTCTAGCACCTTGATATATTAGGTGTATAATCTATTATACAAAGCATTGCCGGATCTTTTTCTATGGCAAAGTTCAAACCACAGAAACCACAAACTTAGGCTAGGTGCATAGCTGTAGGTACGCCTCGTAGACCATACTACAAGTACAAGCCTCATCAGAGCACGAAAGGAGATTTTGGACTTCAATCCTAGTTGGTTTGTTTTCTACCGACGATAAAACCTTTTCAGTACCAATATACGTGAATTACTGCGTGAATTGATTGATTGACCCAGCGGAGGATGCCTAAAAAGGTACCAGAAACACTTTGATTTATTTTACGCAACGGACTGTAAAACTCTATCGGCAGAATAAAGCTTCGCTGAAATGTCAAATTTGCCGCATTTGCAACGACTCCGTCACACGCTGCTGGTCTTACTAATGAAGAAGGGAAAACCTGCTATACTCGACCTTCTAAACCGCTTCATAACATATCGAGTTAATCAAATTCCAGGTGCAAGTTCCAAGGTTACTGTGTACAGCTGTAAAGGAAGCATTCCACACAAGTTTCGTACCTATTCGATGACTAATATTGCCGCGGGTAAAAACCCCGAAAAAACTATGAATACGGTAACTATAGCTGGGTGTGTTCCGTCGTCTTTTTACAACCTGTATTTTACTGGTAAAGTCGGCAGTAAATTCAGTGTATGGTATGACTGACGTGACAACGTCGTTTAGCGAAGGGCGGGCGGCGCGCGGCGCTGCGCTGGGCGGAAGTAGGCGCGGGCAGGTAGCCCTCGCTTCCGGAACCTAGCCCGCTTCATGCTGTTTAATGGCTACTGCTAAACCCATTTTTAATAATAATACTACGATAGAGTTATTGATGACTGGTCCCGTCAGCCGGACACCGCAATAATATAAGCACAAATATTTACATAACTAAATAGTTTATTATTCCCTAGGGAAATTCTTTAGCATTTTCATAGTAGTCTCACAGACGCTTGGTAATTAAATTAAGGCGGGTCAGCTGCTCGCGTTAGTTCGCTGAAAACATGAATATTTCACATCCATAGTTAAAATAAGCTTGCGTGGCGTACAAACCACAATTACGTACTGAAATTTCAATTTGAGTGTGTGAAAACTGACGAATTTACACGCGGTGGAATCTTTCTGCGAACTTTGCTCCACATTATTTAGATAAATGTTTTTGTGCTATCAAAACTGAATTATTAGCGGAATTCAACCAAGCTTTTTTATTTCCATGGAAATGGCTTCTCTCTTGATTTTCTATTGAAAACTGTTTACTTATCTTACTCATTTTTCCATATTCTACAGGATGTAATAATACAACTCGCGTTTATTAAAAAGCTGCCCATATAACAAATAGTTGGCTTATTACTTTGACATCCAGTTATCACAACTCGTATCATTTCCAATAGGTATCGAAACAGAATATAGCTAAAACTGTTGTTTAATAACCACTACAAAATCTGAAATAAACAATGTTGTTTCTAGGTAAAATTGTGAGGGAACTAAAACTGGTTTACGAACAATATTTCTGTTTAGATTTCATAGAGGGTTATCAAATCAGAAACCCAATAACTTATTCAGGTACTGGTTTCTCTTTGAACGTGGTGGTATGGAAATCAACATTAAAAAATCATACAAGCTAATTGAGAACCTCCTCCTTTTTTGAAGTCGGTTAAATATATAAGCTTTTATCGAATAAAAACACAAGAATCGTCCATTAGATTCTGCCAGTTTCATCCTGCTTCTGAGGGTAATAGCTTCCAAGGAGACGGGAAAGTCCCGTCATCCTTAGAAGTCACTAGACGAAATGGTGGAGCCATTTAATAATTGTATAGTGGTAAAAGCACAATGAGATTTCTTACCACGTCTAGAGATAGGACTGTTAAAATGTCGGCTACAATAATGAGCAATTTAGATAAAAATCTTTGCGTCGACTGTCTGGGGATGTTTTAGAATCTCTTGACTATAGACACCTTATTTTAGCATCCTAAAACTATCCCGAAAGGGATTGTTGAGATCATAGATAGATGAAGATTAGTAATTGCTCTACAATTTCTACATTCTTGTTGGGCTCAAGTTGATGGAATCAAAGGCACCTATGACTTTTTGTAAATCATTTTGCATGTTTAGGTACCTAAGTATTAACTGCCTTGTAAACGAAATTACCACACCACAGGCTACACATTTCCCAAATTAAATTTACGTACTAATATTCTGTTGGTAGGTAGCACGCACGCACGTAGCGTGACGTTTCGCGCTTAGCTGCGATTGTCCAGACCATGGTCAGATTTTGCGTGTCAGGTGCAGACTTCTGTGTCAAATCCGAAAATAGCTCAGTGGTAGGTACAGTACAACATTATGGGACAAAAACGACTGTCTACACCACTTTTTAATAGGTTACTTGTAATCGTTCGCAACAAAATGAACAACTGCCTTGATTGATACTGATATTTTTGTTGCTCTACCCTACCTACTGGAATGTGAAACAATTACTCAGTAGGTAGGTAAAATCTGTAAAATCACAAGGACCATTTAGAATCGTCTCCGTTGATTCGATGTGCCAATTTCTCATCTGCTTTTGGATTGCCTACGGAACCATCCGTACGAGACTCCAACTCGGACTTGATCGGTTTTTATGCTTCCCATTTCCTCCATCAGGTAGCTCCGTTTGAATGTCAGCGGAGGCGCTCACATTGTACCAACATTTTTATTATGCTTATAAATGTCATCTGCATTTTGATGATATTTTGCTGAAGAATGAAGGCACAACTGGTATGCTGCGAGTTGGCTCAAGCCTGAATTGAGAGACAGGTATAGATTTTTTGAAGATTATCATTGAAAAGTATCAAAATTGACTGATACGATCTCAAAACTACTCCCATCCATAGGTTTTTTTGAACCCACATGGACCCGTCTACTAGGTCTACTAGTGGGCTTTGCATTTGACCATACAGTGCCAGGGCTCACTTTATTAGACCCATTCTCTGCCGCTGTAGTGTCTGTCTCATTTTTTACATGTAACCATGATTATACTTATCTGCTATGTAAAGGTGTCTCTATAGCTAGCATTGTCATATAATTTAACAATCTATATGACCATTAGAGGTTGTGCACTAATAATGACATACTTGCCGTGGGCGAGACTACATTAATTATAGCTAGTACCTAACTAAGCTCTCATAGAGCTGCAGGTAACCGCTGAACGCCGACGTAGTTTGGGTAAACCGCAACAATGCCTCTACTACAGCTTGGATAGATTAGTACCGAGATTCTAAATAATCCATGTGATTTTATTGAATAAAAGATTTTTGACTAGAGAAAATATAGCTAGGTCCAACGTTTAGTCGGTAAAATATATCTACTAAAGTACAGTATAAATGTAGGCATACTGAATAGTAGGTTTCAGACATATTACTAGGCGTAGGTACACTTTTAGGTGGAAATTATCACAAATCTTTCGAATGTTGTTTTACCAAAATACTTACATCAGTTATGTAAAACTCATATTTTTCGAGATTGTAGTAGGATTCTTAATTATTGTTTCTGTGCATTTTTTACTCGTAGCTCTCTATTGTTGGCCACTGCGGATGACGACGTGAGGTCTTCGTTGCTAGGCTAGTTTATAATTAGCTCATTATTATAATACGAAGTTTATCTAGATCTTTTAATCGAAAACTGAACGCATTTATTTACGTTTACGAACAGCAGTATATTTCGATAAAATCATTTTAAATCTACTTAGATATCTACGGGCAGGGTAGAGTAACACATGAAATCGCTTGAACGACCGGTTAGTGGAAAGCTTTCAGGTTTATCAACAATAGGGCTTGGCGCGGTCAGACAACGGCCGGGAAATAAAATAGTAGAGCTATTGTAACAGAATTTAATTGTTCTAATTTCCTACTAGATTTGAAAAATGTGTTCTTTTTAGGCATCCATAGATAGGACATTTTTGAGAACTGTTTAGTGCTTGCGTATGTTAGCTGAGGAGTACCTAATATCAGATTATAACCCACAGTCGCCATGGTTAAAATCGATTATGACAATTCTAGGTAATCATTTATATTTTACCACCACACCGAATTGAACTTTATTCAGGAATAAGATTTTAATATTTTCACATCTCATTCACTTTTGGTTATAAGTTCGCATGTAGGTAACCGTTTCTTTATTGCATTGTACCTAATAATTTCTAACTAAAAGTAAAGTGTCGACTCTATCACTTTTATAAAGTCACCTATACCTACATTTTAACTTTTAACTTAACCTATAACAATTAATATACATCTGCTTACTGTGGGCTTACCTACCCATAACTCTAGATTGTCCATTGCAACATCTACCATCCGAACTACTCTATCCAAACTATTATAGATATGTATGTACAAAGCTTCATTTGACTATTTGTTGAAACTTGAAAGGTTCTGTTGATTAATGAACGCTGGATGATTGGCCAACTTCTGCGGGGAATTAATATGAACCCCCACGAGGTCGGCGTCGTGCCTTTTGCTCGCGATTCTATAAACGACTCACCTAGTTTTTAAAACGATCCCGTCATATTTACCTAGCTTACACTGCACTTTACAAAGTAACAAACTGTTTTTTTGTATGTAAGTAATTATCCGCCGCTCACTCTTCCATCTATCCACCTCATGGAGTTTGTTGTAAGTACCTACTTGTACCCACATGTTTTTTTTCTCGCTGTCAACTGTTATTACCACTAACCTACAACAATTTATTTCACACAAATCAGATATGAAACGTTTACTCATAGAGAAAAGTGATAGAGCAACCAATAGGTTATAGCTTAATAGCTTGTTCATAGCCAACTAATAGCTTGTTTTCCGAGGGCGTGCTCTATGTGGCAATGTACTGCATCAGTAACGTTAGCGATGACGGTAATGCGATAAGTCAATAATAAAAAACTTACACAGTTTCCAAGGTCGCCAAGGGTTCACATCCCGCCTCACTTCCCCGACGTATCCTCTGATGAAGAGCCACCAGTGACTCGTCTGACGCAGTACTGAGGAGCCGAAGGCTTGCACCCTGGACGGTGATCCTGGAATAAGGTATTCAATAACAGAAACCTGAATAATTCACCGATCAACCTAACATACATCTTTAGTTGACCGTCAAGTCATTGAACGATAAGAACAGTTATCAATAAGATAAAGTGCTTACACCTACCTTCCGACGGTTTATATTCTTACGACAGAATTGATGGGTGTTATTTTATTCAAGGAACTTTAAAAGATGCATACGTGATTTAAGAAATAAGTTTCAGTTACCTAAAAACTTTAAAATTTAATATAAAAAAATTTAAAGGGAATTCTCAAACTGTCTTTATTGTATGTAACATACATAAATTACTTTGTAATGTTGCTTTAATTTTAAACCAACGGCTATCTAACGTGAATCTTAAAACTATTAATTTGCTTTATGACTAACCGTTCCCTGCCGCACCTGTCTACAGCACGCTACAGTATAAAAATATGATAACGCACACATGCGAATGTTTCAGTACTCCAACAGATACTTGCCAGTAGTTCCAAGGTCTTCGTACTCCCCTCGCAGTATCCTCCAGGGGGCCATGGTGGTATTTGTACACTTCACAACACAATAGTCCACTTTGGTATTATTATCACTGGCATTTTGTAAAGAACGCGGGTATCATTCGCCGCGCGGGAAATGACAGAATAATTGTGTCGAGAATTATACCGACACCTACCTAGCTGTAGGTAGATAGATAATGTTTTATCTGCACTGTTTACTTGTTTATATTTGTAATGGCTCTGGTTTGATGGAGCAGTGAAAAATATTTAACAAGCACGTCTGTGACTAGGTCTAAAATGAATAAGATAAATAAAATAAGACTAATCTAGACGGATTATGTAAAATCTGAAGATAAGAAGTCTGTAATCGGAAGATAGTTAAATCTGGAGATTATATACAGCAAGATAAATACTACTTACATTGAAACGGTGAGAAACGAACACACGATTTTCACAAAAACTACAAGGCAAGAGTATTTTAGATGTTTATTAATGTACAAATGCTGTCTAGCCACATATTCTCTTACCGCCTAAAATACCTATTAAAATATTTCAAGGCACGTCAAATATTTGCATATTTGTGTAGGATACATTTGATTACCTTAGTATAAGCTGTTCGGTGTTGTCGAGCAGCGGTGCAGAGTCCTCACAATCTGATTGTTCGCTGTCACTCGTCACTGTGAAAGAAAACATACATTTAGGGCGGCTTGCACCAGAATCACTAAACGTGTTTAACAGCTATATAGATTTAAATCTGCAAATTTATATGACTTGACAACTCGCTAAACACTATTTAAAAGTTAAACGCGTTTAGCGATTCTGGTGCAAGCCGCCTTTAGTAACTATATGTAAATGCTAACTAATATAATAACTAGAATAAACTATTGATCTTTTTATTTTTCAAGTTACTACTATGAAAAACGATGTGCGTAGATTTTCTAGTGATATTTGACACTCAGTTTTATAATTTGCTACACAGACTCAATGAAAACTAATTAAGAAATTACCTGAAATTATTTTGAAATTTAGTAAAATGTGTTTTAAATTACAGTTACCAGTATTATTACTCTCCGTTATTTTATAATATGATAGGGCATTCAGATTACATAGTGTTTAAAATGTTAATTACAAACATGTTTATAACTTTTTAGAATATATTGTTCACTCTATGTAATCTAAGATGCACGAGTTATTAATAATAAGCAGAAAAGAAAACGAAAAGCAATTAGTAAACTGACAAATAAGCTCTTTTCACAAAGCTACATACCCTTTACTACGCGTAACAGACATAACATTAGCGTTTTACTTATCTTTCTAATTCCTCATGTATTTGAATAGCCAACACCAACAACTTAGAACTAATAAGTTATAAAAAATCAAAGGAACTTGTTCACTGCAAAACCTACATTAAATATATTTCAATACTTCAAGCGAACAAAGTCGCGGACAACAACATTTACACAAATATTTTGTGAGATATATCCCTATGCCACTACCATAATATCGAAAAACATAATTTTTAGATTTACTATAAGTGCGCCTCTTTAAATATATTTTAAATAAGCCACAAAAAACTGTGTGTAAAAGTGAGTAGACTAGCAAAAACTAAGCTAAAATTAGGTAAGCCGTCGGCTTATTCCACCATTCACTTGTATAAAAAAAAGAAAAGAAAAAAAACTACTAGTGCTCTCACAGTAAGGATCGGAATAAAACCATAGCAACAAAATTACATTAGCTTATATTTGACATACAAAATACACGCAACATAATGTATAGGACCTGCTGGCCTTATTCAACAATATTCAACACATTTATTTACAATATCTACAGTGCCCGCCAAATAACATGGCACAACGTAAAGTCACTCGACATTTTTATTTGTAGATGCGTTACATTGCGCGACAGATTTGCAAAACTGAAAAAAAAACATTGAAGGTACTGTAACTGTTGAAGTGCCAGATTATTTTAAGACACTGTACCTTAATAAAGTGGGTTGAGCTGTTCTCTAGCAATTTTGAATCTTATGTATATTGTAATATAATTCTATACCAAATAGCAAGCGTCCTAGCACTCATACTATTTACACATAGAACAGTGAAAGAGCGAAAAAGGAAAGTTTGTTAGTCGCAGCCAACACCGAACCCATAATGAACTCTATGTTTAGAACGATAAGGTCGATTACGGGTAGTTAGTAGAAGAGAGACGCATTCAATGCAATATAACTAAAACAAATCTTTATAGATCCGTGTCCTGGATAGTTTTGATACGAATCAATTGATTAAGTTAAAAATTAACTTGGAAACTGTCCTATTTCGTCAATCAATATTTACCAACATCACATGAATTTACACAAAAACTCAGGCGAAAAAACATACAGGCTACTGCATTAGTTCAACTCCGGTAACGAGACCTAGTTCTAAATTATACTCCGTGTTGCGGTTATCATTCAAATATATAATTTGTTATGAATATAACTTCTATTTTGGCATTCGAAAAAAATTCGAGACCTGATTTGACCACTTTATAATAGCTAACTCAGTTTATTTTAATTTTATTATTATAATGTCCTTATTGGGAATAAGGCTCCTAATGTAAATCATTGATCGTCACTTACTGTTCGAACGTGTCTATGTAAATCCAATTCTCAGGGTTCTTATCTACAACAAAAATAACTTTTATACAACTGTGTACCCCGTGGTATTGACTACTCGGGACACTGCATCTCTAGATGTCCCAAAATGGAGCTTAAGAAAATCAATCAGCTAAAGGCTGTATCATATTCCACCGAGCTACATTAATTATGGCTTTATGTTATCCGATCAGCCTTATACGTAATATGCAATTGATCGTAGTTAAAGATTATGAGGATAATTTTACTCAATAATCGTGAATAGGCGTAAATTTACCTTTAAATTTAACAATCATATAGTCAGACAATTTTAAATTAAAGATTCAGAATGACTTTGTAAATAGATAAAACTGTTCTACCTTCTATTGCTAGTAACGAGTGCGAGCGAGACCAATAGATAAAAATGATTTCACACCGTCATCAGTCCTACACGTTAGTAGTTTTATTGAGGAAAAATTCTATTGTCTTCTGTTTTGTCTATAAGTGTAAAGTGTCTTTATGCCACCACCTTGCATGCATTACCAGGCGTTACAAATGGGATCTTAATGTTTCCTTCCACCAGCCACTAGACCAGTTACAAGAATATTATTGTATTTACAAATATAAAGAGGGTAGTTCTCAACAAATAGAACAATCAAGAATTTAGTTAGTTTGTCTTAACTATTTCATTCACAGTATTAGTAATTCAATGTACTATCTAACTACCCGAATATTAATAGATATACAGCTAAAATAAATAACGTCTTCATAAATGGTACTCATAATAACAACAACTCACATGCGTTTAAAACTAACTGCACACTTGTTCATTCACGTCCTGTATGTCACTATACATTTTTTATTTATAAGTTGGTTACCTACCTAACGGATTTTGTGAAATAATATTTTCAAAGTTATGAAAATTTGCGCAAAAACTACGGTTATGTTAAACATAATAAATAACAATAAGGGCCTCGATATAAATCGAGCATTGACTACTAATAAAAATCTTCAAATGAAGATATCACGACATCTGAAAGTGATTTAATTGGTCGGAGACAGAGTACGGAAAATTGATTCACTAAACAGTTTTAAATGAATCGAGAAACAAAATAACAAAACGAAGACGTCAATACATAGAACATTCACACCATCTAAGAAGTTTTACAGATTAATAAGAATTACGAAAATATGTTAGGTTCATATTTTATTGAAGGGAACCATGATTTAATTATTGCTACCTAATATTTTTTATAGAAGGTAATATGAACGTGATTTTTTTTAACAACTAGTGTATTGCAACAGCTCTATGTATATCTATGCGACATTTGAACTAAACAACATTGGATCAATTAGACTGTCTAAAATAGTCCAATCTATATTATGATCTAACTAAGCGAGCACGAGACATGTTTTGACAACATAATTAACAATTAATTCGTAGAGTTGTGGCAGCTCTATGTTCAAGTATTGTCAGAACATTATCTGGCAAATGTTGTAACAGATCAACAGTGACAAGGTGTTGTTGACGCATCTCCGTATTAAGAACACTAGTGGGTTCGAATCCCACCCAGATTATTACTTTTGGTATGTTTTTCTATAAAGTGTTGGACAAGATCTATACCAACTAGTGTTGTATTAGCTCTATACCGACAAATGTTGTAACACCTCTATACTGACAAGGTGTTGGCAAACACATTCTTGTAAAAATAACAATAATGTTCAAATCCCACTCAGATGATATCTTTATACCTCTTTACCAGCTCGTTACCGATTAGCAGTATAACAGTTGTATAATAATACCGACTAGGATGCCCTCCGCTATGCCTGGCTGTGTTGTCTCTTGGCCTGTCTCTGCGTGTTGCGACGTGCATTCGTACCGTTTCTCTCGTGGGGCTTGGCTCCGGAGGGCGAAACTGGCGGGTAGGGGATCCGGAACAAACGGATCTTCAGGTGCTCGCAGATCTCGAGGCAGATCTGTCCGCAGTATCGCATCAGGTCTCCGCATACCCATATCTGGGAAACAAAGCATGAAAATCTATATTCTTTCAGCTAAATTTTTATCTTCTTTGTATTGAGTCTTTGTGGGAACTCCTTGGTAAAAAGATAAAAGTCCTGTTAAATAAATAATTAAAAGGAATATTCTTACCGTGCACAACCATAGCACGATGTATTCGGGAACAGCATTATTGAAGTACTGGTTCAGAAACAGCATGGCGGGGCCGAGCAGCGACCAATCGTAGTACTCCATTTCGCTCTTTGTCATGTGAGCCACCTGGAAGTAGATACTGAACCTTAGCTCGTATACGATTGGGCTGGTATTGCAATGAAATCCAGTAAAAGAAGCCTAGAGCCACTACGCAGGTAGGTTTAGTGCTTGGTTTTTGAAAGTTTCCTAGCGATGTTTTCCTTCACCGTGATAAATACAAGTAGAACAGTGTTCGCCTCCATAGTCACAACTGATTCTGTTTCACATTTAACTGGGATCGGTTTATGGGTTTTCAGTGTTTTAATATAACAAACAAGACACTTAATATTTTATAAGAATAGGTGACGGAACTAGTTGATAGCCCACGTGATGCAAGGCGGTTAACACTCTCAGAGGTATTGCACTGTGTACATCACTCTAACACGAAGTAAAATAAGTCTGAATAATTTAGAAAAAAATCCTTACCACAAGTCGGTTGGTAACTTTAGCAGCAACCATGCCAAACGCGAGAATGTAAAGCGCTGGATGGTTCTCGTACACATGAGACTCGCTCTTCTGGAAGATGATGAAGGCAGGGACCACCACCAGCGAGAACGGAATCACTGGAGACAGGATACTGGTGCCCTGTGGACGCTAGAGGTGTACCTTGCTCTTTGGAGACGGGGAGAGTATGTCTCATTGAATTTAGCGAGGGTTTTGTTTTATCCAGCAGTTATTGGTTTTAAATTTACTACAAAAATTTAGTTTCAGCAGGTTAATTTTAATTTCAAGATCTTTTTTATTGCAATTCAAAATTGTATAATTATATAACTTTAAATCAAGCCTGACTATTGAAGCTCTTTAAAACGCAAACAAATAAGCTTCTACTGGGTTATAACAGCTACCACGCAGAAGGGATCGGAACTAGCACTTACGTGTACCATGCAATGACAAGCCGGACGGCACAAGACAACATGCAGAGGCTTAAGCTAATGACAATGATAGTGCAGTATAGATCATGCGGTTAAACCTCACTGGAACTGGAAGGAAGGTACAGAGCGCGATGGAGACGATGTTCAAGTTTGGTGGCATATTCACGAATAGATAGTGGCGCTCCGTAGCTTGCTTAGCGCTCCAGCGAGGCGACACACAGCACAGCACAACACTACAGAACGGACAGATGTCACATCGAGCGCGACCAGCCTGCCTCGCGAGGCATTCGTGCGAGCTTAGCGCCACGCCGTTAGTTGTGCAGCTGTTACATCGTGTTATTGTGTTATAACACAAAAATATCCTTACTGCTACCGTGGAGCCGTTTTTCCCCACTCCACCCTTCATAATGACGGTAGCGTATCCCACTATGAGGTAGATCGTGAGGACCACTACCGCATAGTTGGATAATAGGCTCAAACTGATGTTTATCGATGGCAGCTGTAGTGTTTAACCGTGTGGTGACCGTGTGACGTCATGCGGTTAGTCCGATGACCGGGGCCCGACCGTCGACCGTCACAGAGAAAAAAAACACACATGCCATTAATATCGATGAATGAACCGAGTCTAGGACTGGAAATAAAATTAATTGTGTTGTCTTCACTCATTGATTTATTTGTTGTGAGATACGAAATGTATGTGCGACCATTTAGTCAAATTCCATGAAATGAATACCAGAATGTGATGAGAGCAATCACCCGTTTAATTTTGTTTCAAATGAATGAATGACACGGTTCCTTGCGTTCTTGTTAACAATCGTGAGGAAAGAGACACGCGCGGGTTTCATGCGATTTTCAGGTTTTACAGGTTGTCCCTTTTTGAATATTCATTTATGAGACGAATCAGTCACGCGTTTTAGTGTCGGTTCAATTAAAATTGCATGCATATTGTGGGATTGGAAACTGAAACCCGGGCTTTGTCTCGATAGTGACAGAGCTTAACAAATTTGGAAAGGAAGAACCCAAGACACAGCCTTCGCACTCTGTCCTCCGCGTAATGACTTCTCTCAACCGAACGTGTTTCTGAAACATGACTGAAACGTCTCTCAGCACCGTTATCCCAATATCTGTAATCTGATTTATACACAGCGCTTACTGCGACAGTGGATCCATTTTTGCCGCATCCCCTAAGTCGGAAGGTAGACGCGAAGTTGAGGATAAAGAAACACTGCATCCCATTGCACATGGTGGAGACTAGAAGGCACCAGGGCACGCTCAGTCCCGGTATCTGTACAGCCTGTATACTAATGGTTAGTACAAATACACCAAGCTAACACGCCTCAAGTCTTGACGACGGAGTACATTGGCCGCTCAATAGCGTGTCATGGCTTAGACGCATTCTCGAGGGTTTTAGATTGAATATGGCGGCAAGAAGGAAGAGATCTGATACACAACAGTTTAGAGCGCTGACTGACTATCGGTCGATCCCACAGATCCACAGAATCATAATAAAGTTTTACTGTGAATGTAACGTAACCAATTGAACGGGATGTAATGGAATTAGTAAGTCGGTCTGAACCGTCTTTGGAACGATTTTCTTTTTAATCACCACCAACCACCCTCGTCTATGATTTTCCATGAATGTTTCCGAATTCAAAATGAGATTAGTACCTTTCTTCGTGCCGCCAATAAAACGCTATTATCGTAAATATTACATTTGAAAGTAACCAGTTGTTCCTAACCACCGATGATGTTGCCGGCAGCTGGTCGTCCATTGATGAGAAATGAGTGAAGACCCACGTAGCTCGGACAAAATAAAAGACGCACCAGCCACATTTATAAACTTAAAAATACTAAACAATAACAGCCATTCTGCACATGTGGCCGTCGAAGACACGAACTTTCATTTCGTTATGATTCGTTTCATCGAAAGCCATTTGTCTAGGAGGCAGTTACCTACTTTACAGGTGACAATAATACCGCTCTAGACCATGCTCCATGTTAAGAAATAAACGAAATAAAAACAGTGAGCATAATCCAATGTGTCGAAGTATTTGTGGTATTGTAAATCCATGCTATTAAAAAAACCCACATGATAAGCGATGGTACCAACTGTATCTCAGTCAACAATCAAAGAAGCGATAGGATAAGTACTTACGCATTCACACACGGAAATCAACTCACACCAAGAACTCGATTTTATCAAAAATGCACAAGTTGTCAAATCGGTTGATAAGGTTTGGCTGCGGTGAGTAATTTCGTTTGGATTTTTGTTTTATTTTTTCATAAACTATATTGCAGTTAAACATTCGTATCTAACGTCCGGTATCAGATTTGAAAGCTTGTTCTTTTCTTATTGAGATAGATAAAGATACTGAGAGGCAATAGGTACCGTTTCTTCGCAAAAAAATTACTTTGATTATAGATAAAATATTACAAACGTACAAAAGATTTGACCACTTGGTGATTTTAAAGGCTTTTCATTTAGTTAATAGAAGACAATCGTGTGTAAATGGCATAGACTAAAAAGTTACCAATAGAGAGATCACTATGTTAAATCAACCGGTGAACTGAAAGAACGATTGAACCCAATTCGACGCTAGGCTCAGTGAAGGCTTGGGACGGTGTCGGAATTTAAAAAGTTTATATTAGATAGAAATTATTATTCTGTTTATAATTATATCGAATTGTATAAGTCTCGCTATTTCACAACAAATCTAATTCGAATTCATAAATACAGACTACAGCTATATTTACGTTTAAACTACGTCTATGTGAACCTAAACTACTGCACTATCACAAACTTTTTTCACATTGACATGTGTTAAGAGGCGATTTACACACTCATAGGTGCAGGAGCGAGTTAATAAGCGGCAGAGTTACACTGTGCGGCAACGATACGACAGCATGGCGTACCGCGTAATCGCGCATAATAGTCGTAGCCCATTACACAGCACCGCTACTGTCCTGCACATCAGAAAATAGGCATTTAAATATATCTGTAGATATGTTTTACAATGATAGATTGTTGCTTTTTGCTATTTTATGCAACAAACGCAAGGGCACCACTTACGTACGAACCTCAGCTTGCGCTGTTGCCAGATTGGGAGGGAAATGATCGGAGTGGCCCAGAGGGGGCGGGTATGGAAATTTCTTCGACCTCGCCGGCGGGGTTTGAAGAGTATTAATCGTTGTCGAGTTTGATGAGACGATCGCCACCGCAGTTGGGCTAGTAATCGCAACATCTAGGTTACCTAACACGTGTCTAGGTCGGAGGAGGATTTCGGTACTACTGTATAATCCAGCTGTGCGGGCGCGGTGCGGTCTATATGAGCTACCACCCCAACTTTACCGCCACTAAACTCGCCACTGTACTAATGAGTGTCTAAATCAGTTTCTATATGGTTTATCTACTATCTGGACCGTCCCAGTCCTTCACACTACAAGCGGTGACCCTCACAGCGACGGTGGATCCGTTTTTGCCGACGCCGCCGCAGCCTATGGCCGAGGCCAGCGCCGTTCCGGACAGCAAAGCTCCGCCGACCGCACACAGCGCCAGCGAGTGACGCCATTCAACGCCGCCAGACACCTAACACACCTAGGCTTTTAAACTATGGCTTCTTGATACTACGACCTACCGCACCTAGCCTTTTAGCTATTTGACAACTCAAAAAACACAGAGCTGTAGGACTGGATATACTATCTCATATAAATCTTAGACTGTTCCAAAAGTTCAAAAGTGTTTTTAGATTTTTACTGACTCAACATGATATGGTTAATTCGGTTGTTAAGAAGAGCGATTTGAAGGCTCGTTGGCCTTATTTAACAGTTTTATTTGAAAAGATGTTAAAACAATGAATTCTTTTTATTGTAATCCCTCGCAAATTCCAAATTCGTGCGCTGGTTTACATTTAATATTCGTTATTGTGCGAAGGATTTTACTGACATCTAATACAAAACTTTATACAATTTTTTAGCCAAATACCCAATTACTGTATATCTAATGGTGCTCTGCTGTCTAGTTTTTCAATTTTTTGTTGTAAAATTAGTAAAATACACGGAAGGCTTCGTTGTCACAAATAGACTTTAGATAACATACTCCGAATTTAGTATATTTTAACAGAAACGTAAGTTACGTTCATGTGGGTATTTTTAAACGTTAGGTAGGTACTGTAAAATAGAACTATTCTCGTATTTGGTGTAACACATTGTGGAGCCTCTAGGCACGTCACACATCGTGGCTTGTGGACATGTACTTGCTACAACTACAGCTAGTCCACTGCGAAAGTTTGCTAGTGTACATCATTCTGCTTTATTCTGTAGAATAGTCTTGCAAGTCGAATTTTCGCAGTAAACTGTGAGGATTAGACACTGAAGTGAAGTTGTTCAATGAATTCAAACGTATAAAAAATAAAGCTATTAAACTACAAAGAAACTTCTTCAAATACTTAGAACTCCCTCTAGTCTTGAATGTCTAACCTCGCTTTGTGGGAAATCACAGCGGCCAAATCAATGATTTCTTACATTTAAACAGAAAAATTTCGATCTGTTCTGTACTCATACTAAAGACATGTTTTATGGACGGACAAAGCTGGTGTCAGTGCGATACAGATCGGAATTCAGGCCAAAACATAGACAATCTAGTTAAAGCTGAAAGCTGAAAGACTCCGAGACTGATTTGTACTTCCACAAATCAATATACAACCAGCATATAAATACCGTTGTTTATAATTTGGCCGCTGGGTTCCCGAACATCCTTACTCTACGAACATCTAAGTTACAGACGCATAGCATTACCTGAGTGCCCCAGAAGTCTGAGCCGAGGATGGCAGACATCATGTGGATCAGCATGATGGAGTACTGCGCCTCGGTGACGTCGATACGACCCATCTTCAGCGTCCCCGTGACGTAGGCCTGCCAATGCGCGCAATAGAACAGCGTCATTGCGCAGAAGCACTGGAAATGTCAGAAGGATGGCTGAAGGATTACGTTCCTCATATTGGACCATAGCTTTGTCTGAGAAAGCCTTCAGAGATCTTCTGAACCTCTTTTGATAAGGACATGTGATTGAAAACGGCAATTCATTCAAGCAAGCTTGTCTATAAAAGTCATTACAATCAGATTAAAAAAACTCATGAGTCACTCTGACGCGAGATAATAAATATTATTGTTATTTTAGATTTATTCACTCAGTGTCTTGTGAAACTAGCTTGGTTTGTAGAAACTTTCTACTATTTATTCTACAGGTAAGAGTACGCAAGAGTGTTTTGGGAGTCGTAAGGAATCTCATGACTTGAAGTTATTAACATAGGAATGTATTTATTACGGTAATCTAGTTAATATTGGAGTAAGTATTGCCACACATAAATGCAAAAGCTGGTTTATTGACATAATAATTTCACCAGGTTTTATGAGTAGTGGTGACAAATTGTCAATAAATAATCACTACATTGTAGAAATAATGATTGGTGCCTTCATCGATACACTGGTGGCACTGCGAGACGAAAATAAAGCTCTACAAAGTAGCGTGTACTCAGATTGAACCGGTCAAGAGAAGTTGATAGAGTTCATACTAAAACACAGACAAATGAGTAAAGTAGCGGGTCCTCAATTAAGGAATCGTAGATCTACGCTACACATCTCTGAATCACCAATTTAAATCCCTCCCCTCCCTATGACGCTGCATCATAAATTAGTGGACCGATTTAAGTAATTACTAAATACTAAAACGTATTGAATACCAACTACCAATACGCAAAAAGTGGGAATAATCCAAATGTGTTTAGACACTGGACGTACCTCGTAGGATACTCAACTATTCTTCTTTATCCTTAAGGATTTTGTGTCAGATATCGAAGGGTTGTGTGTGTTGTGTACAGAGTATGGTGATTGTAGTCGAGAGCATTTTTTGTACTAAATACTGTATTAATTGGCTCGTCTCCATCTTAATATCTGAGCAATGATCGAGCCGTGGCTAGGCATCACAAGAGTCGGTACTTTCCATTGGCAGCATTCCCAAATACAACTTTTCAAATAAAGACTGGCTTTGGTAATTAATTAGCTGGTGATAGATTCGTTGAAGATTTGAAGAAAAATACTTATTTAGTTTAGAATAACAAAGTTTGGCAAGGTCGTCATTATGAAAAACAAATAGTAGTTATCTATTTCGATCTCGAGATATATTTACAAGAAAAATAACTCGTTATATATGAAAATTTACTCGCAATTCCTCTGAATTAATCTCTATTAATTCTCGGAGTTTTTCCTCGTAGCATTGATTGTCATCTCTATTTGATAAATACTACGCGTGACTCAGGTATCTTGATTAAGTTGATAGTCCAAGTTCGATAAGTATTTATATATTTACCGACATTACAAGCATAGTAGTTAATTACGCCGGCCAAGTCACATGTAAGAGTAACTGATAAACACTATCAGTTATCGAACAATTTTCGCGATAAAACGGAGAATCGAAATTCACTCCAAAAACTCATTAGACTTCGAATCAAGCTGATTTCTGACACGCCAGTTAACATTCAATTAAGTACGTAACCTTACTGAGACATGTGCGTATTTTACGTATAAAATTATCGTATCATTTTTACTCGCGAAGGTTTGAACAAAAGATACCGATAAACCTTTTTTGCCAGTGATTTTTTTAGGTTCCGTTTTTAAGGTTTTTTTTAGCGTTATGATGAGATATAATAATTATTAGGCTCACAACTATTATGCTAATGAACAAAAGACGTCTCAGACCACTTGGTACTCCAGATCCCTGACTACGTCTAAAAAAAAACAGAAGCACACCCAAACATAACATTAATCACATGCAGATTTTTTGTGTCCACATTATTTGCAATAACAAAGTCAACGATCCCACATACCAAGGAAAACCATTCGCTAGAATTAGCAACGATTATTCAGTTGTTGACATTCGCAGCTTATAAACAGTAAGGTTCAAGTAAGCTTAAGTCGTATACAATGGTCTAATTTCTAATGCTTGACTCGAGGAAACTGTAAGAATTGTAAGTATGTGGCAATGACACGATATGCAACAATACTGATAGATCATTATATCGTTACGGTTTGTAAACTAAGCGATAGACTCATAATGGTGACACGCCGATCCAGTGTGCCAACTACACCTTGTTCCTAAAGTACAGGTGATGCTGAATATTGCGCAGTTGACAAGCCTTTGAAGATTGGAACCGAGAGATAAGACCCCAGAAGTACGAGCATAAAACTTTAAAACGGCGAATTATTTTTAGCTGTAGGCACTTCCATAGAACTCAATTACAGTTGTATGTTTACAAATTTGCTTCTACCGACAGCATTTTTAGACGGCCTTTATCTACTGCCAAACTGTGTCCAAAATTCATCTAAATGTGGATTATCTGCTAATTCCAACTGAAAAAAACCATCTTCAAGAGGGAAAGACTACTCCACCGTAACTTTCTAAAAGTTTCCGTACTAGGCACCAACCACATCCCAACGCATGTGTCATACTAGCTCCGAACAAGATGGATTGCTGGTGAAAATACCTAAAGGAAATACTTTGGTATCTGACTCAACTAAGGTTAAAAACGTAACGTAGGTCATTGTACGGATGTCCGAGCTCCACAGATTTCTAGCTGTAATAGCATTGGTGGCAGATGTATCCAGTCTCAAACTTTTGATGCGATTAATTACCAGCGAGGAAATTGACTTCGGAAATAAACTGTTCGGTCATGAATATTACGGTTAAATAAACAAGTTTCGGTAAAACAAGGTATGGTACGAGTAAATAGGTGATAATTATACATGCGGCGGTTTTTTTCGCTATTCTAAAGTAGGTACTTACCTAATACATGACTACTCTTGTTGATATTCAACACGTCTTCATAATATTTTATTTATATTTTAGCGAGTACCTTCATATTTGGTTTAGCTTGTAATGCTAGTCATGTACCTATATGTAAGAGTGCGTTAGTCAACTTTCGAAAATCATCAGATCCATTCAAAAAGCCATATTAAGAACTTGATAGCATAAAAGCCAGTTGTAGAAACGTAGATTCAAGGCCGTCTATAGGCGCCCAGCGTTATCATGCCCTAGTACGTGGAAGTGCAGATGTGCCTATGTACCTACCTATACTTAACCTACAGTAACTAATGGCATTTGTTATCGCATACTTTCTCTTTTGTTTCTCAAACAGAGGAACGAGAGAAAGGACGATATAATCCTCGTCCTTGTAATCATCTGATGAGACGTTAGTACGCAGACCAACGCAGACTATTCAGCGGTTTACACACATAATAAGAACCGCATATCAACTAACTGTTATTACGAAGCATATCAAATCTTCAAAAAAAGGCTCATAAGATAATTGTTAATGATACGATACGATACGATGATGTGTCATACGCAGCTTGCCACATATCTTCTGTTTACTAGAACCGTTGAAAAATGTTCCAGAATCAACACTTCTTCTTCTCTTAATTCTGGCTGTTCGGTGGCTAGGGCTGCCACGAATTTGCCAATGTCAGTGTTTATTGGCGTTTGCTAGTTTACTAATCTTTCAGAATCAACTCTCGTCACTCGTATGAAATGAAGAGATGGTTGACCTAAATGCCGCTCTTGACGACAACCTCGTGAAGTATGTAAGCCTTAGCTTAGGGACCATCTCCACGAGCGAGAGAATCGCGGCGATATTATCGTCGGTGCCACGTATTTCTTTCTTAGAACGTGTCTCCTCTCCACACGGCGATGTTATCGCGGCAATAGTTTGTATAGAAATACGTGATATCGTCGCGATTCTCTCGCTCGTGGAGATGGTCCCTAACATAGGTACTTCATGATGATATATCTACTTGCCAATTATATTAGTACTGTGAATAAGCACATCTGTCGCATTATAAGCACGAACCGAACCGCTGGTTGTGGCGTGAACCCATTAGCATCACATTACGCCTAATGGTATTGATTCCCAGTGGCAGTCGCGTATTGAATGTCAATCGACACACCTCAGGGACTTATCGCCGTTTTATTCTACTTCAATGCCATAACGTTTAATTTTTTTTTTAAATAAATGTATGTAGTTTCTCTTAAAGATAAACTAACGCAATTCATAAAAGATAAATCAGACAGATACACTTTGTTGGTCACGATCCTTACTCTATTACACAAGTTTTGTATTGTGTGGTATTGCTCTGCTAGCTTTAGGTAGGTAGGTAATCACACTCACCTGGAAAAACATCCACGTAGGGTACTCTCCTAACTTCACTGCTATACACGCTCCCAGCGCTATGAAGACTGTTGAGATACTGTCACATCCATGGTCGAACAGTTCACCCAGTGGTGACTGGGAGCCTGTCCGCCGCGCCTGCTTGCCATCTATGGCGTCGAGGCTCTGGTAGATGAAGACTCCGAGCGCGCAAAGGGCGCAGGCCCATCGAGGCGGGTCTTGCCGCGCATCTGGGCTATACCTGTTAAATTATTTTAGGTACTTACAATCGGTACCTATCACATAATAGATAGAACAGTCAGAGTAGGTGTTAAGTATTGGCTTTTAAAGTCAGTAAATATTGTCAGAATCTGATGGTCCACTTGATGTTAAGTAATTACCAATAACCATGCATTACTTCAAAGGAGCAAGAGAATACACTGCGCTCATCACTGTGAGACTTGAAGGTGTTACACCTCGTGTAAAGTAAAACACATCCCTTCAAGTAAAGTGGAAAACAATAATGCTGCTTGCGGCTCTTTTTTCAGGTAAGTACTCATTCTAAACTAGACCTAAAGATGTTAGTTTAATTTTTTTTTTGCAACTTCTTATGCTATTACCTTATTCAAATGTCACACAATATTTAATTAGTAGTGACATACAAGGCGAGCTCTTTTTCAGAGTTATAAGTTGTTGTGGGTTCATAGGCATGACAGGCTGGTTGTAATTCTTGTTATTTATCTTATCATGAGAGACAGTGGCGCGATTTCATCGGCCAATCTATTTAGCCAATCTATTCTATTTAGTCTAATATGCTATTTATTTTAGAGTGTGTACTATACTGTTCATCTAAACTAAAATGAAAGTCGTTATGCTACGACACTTTTTTTTTTACAAAACAGTGCTAACTAACCTACTTTGAGTGTACTCACCATACTAAAATAAGTGTGGTTGCTATATTAATTATTAAACCTAAGATTGTGATGAGATTCGGGGCGAGCCATAGTGGAGTTTTAGAGACCAGCCAGCACCACCAAGGTTGGAGCCATGCATCCAGAAGACTGGCACTAGTGCACGAATATTTATGTTCACTAAGTCTTTTTAACTGTGCAGCGTTGAGTATTCTCTCTTTCAAGAACTGCATTTTCACTGTCACGACATCACTTTACACATATCACACGAAAAACAACTGTACTTTATTCAATTTTATTGAAATCTAAAACACTTTCATCGCACCACATCACATCACATCACACCACTTTTTTCAGCTGTCATTTTTTATGCCAAAAAGACTCCAACGCTCGTATTTGACATTGACAGACAAACAAAGTTAAACGTCAATCAATCAAATCCGTCCGAGACACAGGGATCAACAGCCAGAATTAAAAGAAGAAGAAAAAGACACAGGGATCATGGATTCGAGTTCTGTCATTTCAGTGTTGCCAGATACACTGTAATTACAGCAGATCTACTGTACACTGTAATACAACACTGTGTCATTTGTAATTTTGTAAAAGCAACATGGCACATTTATTTTGTTTTTCTTGGTGATAAAGTGAGTATTGTTCTTTAATTTTAAAGTGTGAGCCATTGGATTAGATGTGTATAATGTGTTTTTATTATTTGATGGAATTCGTATTCAGGTTTTGAACGGAAAATCCACCAAATTTGTCTTCAAAACAAACGACTTGACGTATGACTCGATTTGACTAAACATTATTTCAAAAAATCCACTTGACAGTGGTAAAATTGTCTGTCGAAATGACGGACAGAGGTACCGGATACCAATCATCCGATTGGTATCCGTACCAAAGCGTATCCAAGACACTGGCTGCATTGCCGAAAACCTATAAAAAGTAATAAGGACCGTAATGACCGTACTTCATTACTCCTATCCTATGTCTATGGTCTAGACAACAATGCGTAGCATATTGATCTGTGAACGATACGATCGAAATGAATGAAACTACTGGAAACTACCAAGAATGTTGCCGTGGTAGTAAAAAGCTTCATACTTTTGGGGAAAAAATACATTTCCACTGAATCAACTGTATCATGCACAGCAATATGTTGTCATCATCGTATAGAATGCCTACTTGTCAAAGATTTCACTTATTGTATATTCTGTTGCATTGTTAAACTAACCTAATCCATATCTAAGAGAAGAAAAAAAGTAACCTAATTTGACAGCGTTCATCTGTAGATTTGGATTTAAGCAGCTGACGATAAAGCAATGAAATGTGATTATTATGCACTTCTGCACGTCATTATTATTTCAATTGCCTTCGGGTATAAATAAGGAATACTGATTATAACACAAGCTTTATTTTAACAATAATTACATTAATTACAACGTTGATACAAAATATAGGGGCAATTTTAGAATTTAATAAAAATATGTTGCCTTCCATCAACATTTAATCGATATATTATGTTATTCCAAGACAGGTATAATGAAATGATTATAATGTGAATTCACTAATAAAATATGAGTTTAATTTTTCTATTTTATAAAATCTTATAACTTTATCTAAAAACCTACTTAGTCTGTCCATTTAGTTACTGAATTAAATAATTTTGTGATTAGTCACTAATTATAATTTTTTTTGTTATGTTTGTTAATTTACAACTAAACAATCAATTTACCATCATCTTCCATTTAACTTACTTATTCATAATCTGCAGCAACCGAAAAAAAACGTTAACAAAGAATCCTCTCATAATATAGACATTAGACATGCATTGGCTTCAAACTTAGGAATTAACTTTCTTAGATTTTTGTACTATGTATGCAAAACTGTTATATTAAAAATATACGGTCACCAAATCATTTCGTGAAATGTACAATAACAAGATACCTACTCTAAACACTGATAGATTTTAGTTGTACTTCTGCTACCTAGGCTTTGCTTGACTTTTGCGAGACTCAATTCGTTTCTGTAATGTTGAAAGTAAAGCTCCTAAGACGTTGTGGCCAGGCAGCCGTTTGCCAAATAGTAGTCGTTTTACTGAATCATCGTAAGTAAGTAATGCCACCATGTTCTGGAGTAAGAAGCCCTGGCAGTACTCTAAAAGTTGTGAAGCACCATACACCTGAAAAAGACATAGTCGAGTATTACGAAGATAGCGTAACATAGAAACGAAGTAGCTGTATTAATAATTCACGATCAC
This sequence comes from Gandaritis pyraliata, assembly GCA_947859175.1. Lineage (NCBI taxonomy): Eukaryota > Metazoa > Arthropoda > Insecta > Lepidoptera > Geometridae > Gandaritis > Gandaritis pyraliata. The sequence goes on along the minus strand of OX401856.1, from coordinate 11,029,060 downwards.
GAAGCAACTACCTTAGCATGAATATAAACAGATACAAGGTTGTGGAGGTCCACGGATTTAGCCGCTCGCGCTTCACAGTGCCTCTGCAGCGGTAGGAGTTGGAAGAAGGACGCTGCAGCCAGGACCTCCAGAACATCCGTCTCTGGTATATCCAGTCCAGTACAGCCTCCCGAATAGAGGTATTTCATTACTTGCTGTAAAATGAAGATTTAAAAGTAAAAATCCTACTCTCAGATCGTAGAAGCCTTGAGTGGCATGTAGCTATAAGGCGATGTATCGAATGCAATCAAAGTTTTACAAACAAACCTCAAAAATATGGTATCTTATATCATTTATCTGTACAAGTGGTGGCGCGGCGTTTGCCGGAGGTATCGCATCGTTTGAAGTTCGAGTGGGCGCCAGCATCGCTCGTAGTCTTGCCGATTCTGATACTAACACGATCTTGTGTCCGTAAAAGAGACGACTTTCGACCCTGAAACAAGTATTAAAAAATGAACCGCTTTGGTCGAAAAACACAGTTCTTGCACATCTCCTTTAACAGTCTTAGCAGCTACATGCTCTAATATTCACCAGTACTCATCTTTAACTCGGTGTGTTCATTTTACTCCACTTAGATTGACACCAACAATAAGTTGTAAAGACTCTTGAAATAACACGCTTACTCTATCATGTTAGTTTTGACGCCTACAATATTTGCGGTGAAAACCGTCATTGACTGTCCAAGGCGAAAAAGTCAATGCTGATAGACGGATTACCCCGCACGTAGAAGTCGGCCAAAAGTATAAGTTACCTGAAAGTGACGTCAGCAAGCGAGGGGTTGTTGACATACGAGGGGTCGACGCGGGCGGGCGCGGGCGCGGCGGGCGGGGGCTGCGCCACGCCGGGCACCGCCTCGCGTCCGTAACACGCGCACAGGATATCCGCCAACAGAAGCACCGTGCCCTCCTTCTGAACCAACACATTGCATTCTTTAACAACCCATACAACTAAACATTTTGACCTCAAAGATTCATGCGTGTCAGTCACACATCTTACTCGTAGTTAGCATCAATAGACCAGACATCAATGAAAAATAAATAGGGTAAAAACAGCATAAACAAGATACAGAAACTACAAGGAAGGTCAGAGGTAGCTTAATAAGATACAGTCTATTATTTTCAAGAAGTAATGTCACATAGTTTACCTTGCTGTATCGAAGAATGTTGAACAGCAGAGGAAGACATTCGTAAATGAATTGTTTACTGTAGTGGCTATCATCTGACGGACACACCTAGAAGTAAAAAGGTTATTGTATTTTTAACTATGAAAATATAATAATATACGATACCTACTACACATCAAATAACAATAAAAACATATTGGTATCGTGTTACCTGTAAGAAATCTTGTAACAATTGGTCAATAACATGGTCCAGTGCAGCATCCGCAGCTGCCGCTAACGACAGCGTCCACGCATGCAACGACCACGGTACTCCTAAGCCTCTTAATTCTAATGTAATATCTGAAAATATAAATCATTGCACAAAATATCACTTATTGAATTACTATTTGCTACCTACAATCATCGCATTTAAAGTAACTTAACATTACATTTCGTATTGTGGAATTTAATATTTCTAAAATTTACCAACTTCTGAGCTAAACAAGAATATAACTTGCAATTCTGTAGGCAGCGAGTAAAAACTACCATCTCACCCAAATGATCAGTCTCAGCAGCACAATACATAGCGTCCTGCAACGCCCGTTGCTGCTGCTTAGTGAACGTGGGCGGTCGGTTCCCCCCACCGGTGCTGGTCGGCCCCGAGGCGCCTTCCGCCAGCACTTCCTCGAGAGAGAGCACAGTGCCGGCGCTGGAGCCCCGCGCGCCACCTCGCACCGCGGCTCGGAGGCACGCGCGGCGGCCGTGGGAACAACATACTGCTACTGCACTGGAATTGCATTGTTTAGTGCATTTTTAGTGGAAAAAAAATAACATTCATGGCTCGTCGATGCCCCGTTTTACGTAAAACGTGATGAAATACGGAGATGATCCACCTGAGATTAAGCGGTTACGGTATAAGCAAACTAAAAGAGTTTCATGTATAAATTAATAATTAATAATTACCTATAACAACCATACTGGGCTGCTGCTGAGTAACAGAGCGCATCGTTGAGTTGCGTCGACAAGAATGGATCAGCACCATGCGATAGCAATAACTGAACAAGTTCCAGGTTTCCGACACCGCACGCCACCTATCAATCGGAATAGGTAACTAAATTATTGGGAAACTTCAAAATCTTGGTGTGGTAACATTTTTGAGTGAACAGCTAGCTGGATTGAACTTCTGTTAGAGGTACCACCTAGCAAGAGTTCAGACAAATGCAAAAAACTTATGACGCTAACATAACACACCGATGACACTGAACAAAAAACTAAAATTCAATGTTAATTTGGCGGCAAATCTACAAAAATTAAAACATGATAAAATAATAAATAAATATTCCAACCTACCCACGTAACCCGCTCACCTACGTAAACAGCCGACATTTCTTTTAAGACAGTAAATAAATGATGTACTGCTAGGTCTTCCAGCGATGCTAACAAGATGACAAGGACTACTAACAAGGGTCCGACCCTCATTGAGTCGGAAGAGTCCTATGTCGTGTGCAAATCGAATCGAAGGTAGGTAGTATTTTCGCCAATGATGTTGATGCCATATCGAATGCTGCAAAATGTTCCTACGATAACCGAAATTCAGTATTAATACCTGTAGCGGAGTGAGCGTGCAGACGTCGTCTCCGCGCGCGGGCGCGCCGTCGACGCGCGCGCCCGCCGCCAGCAGCCGGCGCGCGCACTCCGCGCCGCCGCCCGCGCACGCGTACACCAGCGCCGTCCAACCTGACAATACAATGCTGTCTGTACGAAGCAAGGGAGAACACGCAGGGAGGTGCTGACAATGTGGTACGCTGGACCGTCACAGAATACGCCTCATCGAATTGGTTAAAAACAAAAATAAGAAATGCAACGCTTTGCTCAAAGTAGCTACATAAGTATTTATTATCTTATCTTACTAATATTATAAATGCGAAAGTTTAGATGTTTGGGTGTTTGTGTTTCAATCACGTCTAAACTACTGAACCAACTTGGATGAATCTTGGCATATATATAGTTCGTAACCTGGATTGACATATAGGCTACCTTTTATCCCGAATAATTAACAGGATCTACAGGATAAAATGAACGAAAAGGATTAGCAGCGCCAATTGGCAAGAGGATTTCATTGTCATGTCATGTCACGTCAGTTTGACAGGGCGTAGTACTACCTCTTTGGTCTAACAACTAGCGTTTGACATTCCAGTAGGTACGAGTTCGGTGTAATGAGGTGTAATGTCAAGTTTCTCAAAGAAGTATCCGCTCGGTGCACGCACAGATAATTTAATGTACACGGAAACTGTAGACGCGTACGAAGTCGCGGGTAACTGCTAGTAAGTATATATAACAGTAATATAGTTCCAATATTACAATAATATAATAGCAGCATGTGATATAGTTACCGGCGGTGGGCGGCGTGTAGGCGTGCGCGGCGTGCGCGGCGGGTGCGGGGGGCGCGCGGGGCGAGAGGGGGAGCGCGCAGTGCGCGGCCGTCGTGCCGCCAGTCTCTATGTTCGGGTCTGCGCCCGCCTCCAGCAACATCTGCAGGCAACACCTAGCTTAGCATACAACGTTGCCTGCTGCCGCGGCAGAGGGCGCACGCTTCAAGAGAAGTTTGGACGTACGCACGAGATCGGGCAAATAACCTGGATAAAACGTGGCCTGAAGATCTCCAACAGCTTTTCGAGTGCTTTAGTCATGTCAAATGCCTTCAATTTAGGATATTTATTTTTATTTATTTATTTTATTTAGAGCATCCAACAAGGAAATCACAATTATCAAGTACATTCTTAAATCTAAAGGAAATGCTTTTTGTTTCCCTAATTACAGGACGCCACAGCGTGCACTAAATAGACTCAACTAAACTAAACTAAACAAAGCAAATTAATAATAACTAGTGAACACAATTAACATAAAAATAAAATTGATAATATAATTTAGGCTATAGTTTAGAACAGACAATCTAATTCAAGGGGAATAAGATCTGCACTGACTTGCGTTGGGGTGTATTGTGCATTGTCACTGCAAATTTCAACACAGCCAGCATTATGGTTCGATAGAAAGGACATCTTTGGTCGCGTGGAACTAAAAATGTCTGTTCTACATGCAATTCCAGCTTGATCCCTAGCGGGTTCTATACTCACAGCAACAATCTGATCATCTCCAACAGCAGCGGCCTTCATCAGCGCCGTCAGCCCACTGGCGTCCGTGGCGTCCAGCCCTGCCGCCGGGAGCAATGACCTAACACTGCCCACTAGCTCAGGCCTTCCGCTGAGCAGCGCTCGGTGGGCGAGCCCTAGGGCTGCACGCTGCGGCTCATCGGGAGTCCGCGCGCAACGAGACCAGACCGGCTCGATTGATTCTTCTAATCTAGGATGAGGAATGTGATAGGTTATAGCAGATAACTTTGGAAGAAGTCTTGGACGCAGCTAGTCTATTCAAAAAGTTCCGTGAACAGAATAAATCTGCAAAGCGCTTGTCGCGACTAGATGCAGTCATCGAACTTGTGGTACGCAACGAGCATTAGGCTCATTGCTTGCAGGCCGTCATTGGCTTGATACCTACGGGTAAAGATGAGTGTTCCAGCACTACCTGTTTCCAAAGTGATGTTCCATGAGGCAGTCAGTAGTACACTCACGTGATGGGTCGCGGCGGGCAGTCAGCGTGTGGCAGTAGCAGCCGCGCCGCCTGCATGACGTCATCCGCGTCAGGCACGGCGGGCGGGGGGCGCAGCGCCGCGTGCGCCCGCGCCGCGCGCACCCACTCGCCGAGCGGCGGTAGGGCTCCGGCACCGCGCTCGCCCCACAGCCCCGCGCCGCCGCACCCGCCGCCGCCAGCGCCGCTGTGCTCCAACTGTAAAAAGGACCTACTAGTACAACACGCAACACATTCAGAACCAATGTAAATTTATGTAAAAGTCAAATTCTAAAATAGTTCATAGCCATGTCCAACGGACTAACCTTCATGCTCTATCACACGCCATTTGTTAAATCGGTAAACGATTGTGCGATTGCTCACCTGCACCGAGGCAGCCTTGTCTGCGTCTTGTTTAGACTAGGTGAGGCTGCAGCAGGTAGTGAGAGGTGAGAGCGCGCGAGCTGCAAGTAGCAGGGCTGTTGGAGTGTTAGTTCGGCATACCTGCGAGCACCGCATGAAGTAGTAGAGGGCTCGCTCGGCGCGCGGCGCGAGCGGCGGGTGGCGCGGGTGCACGCGCCGCAGCACGGCGCGCAGCTCGCCCGCGGACCCGGCGCACGTCGTCAGCAGCACGGACGCGCCCGACGCGCCCGACGCGCCCGACCCCGAGCTGTTGTTCGACTCCGCTGACGTACCGGACCCGCCTGACTCATCATAACGTAACACGACTTGAGAAAGACTTCGACTCAGTGTTCGAGAGACTACGTCACATCTCTAATCACTCAAAACGTGCGTCACCTCTAGTCACTTCGAGTTAGACATAATAAGAAAGTTCAAAGTCGCCCAACAACCTATGGAAAGGCCTAGTCTCGGTGTCGGCGTATCTTTGATATCGCCTATGTAAGTGCCAATATGAATCTAGATCTATTTGCTTGGACTATGATCCTTAAATCAAGGACAAAAAGGTTGAAATTCTCACCAGATCCGTTGGTAGTGATGCCGGAGTCGTGGCTCAGGCCCAGCTGGCGATGCTCGGCGCGGGCCACACCTGAGGAGGAACCGGACCCCACTGAACTCAGAGACTCCCAGCGGGACAGGGAGAGCGCACCTACAACATAACCAACCACTCATAGTCAGTCGACTCCGCGTTTCTTCCCCTCTATAGGGCGCTTATGCAAAGCGTCGCTTAAACACTGTAGACTAGATACATCCTCCGTCGACCTGGACACGTGTTAGGTGACCCGGATTACGCAATCACTGCGACAAACTTGACAATATCTAATACGCTCAATACAAATTCAATACAACTCAATACAGACCCCGTCGGCTGGGTCGAACTAATCTCTCTAAGCTACCTCTGGGCGGGCCTCTCCGACCATTTCCCTCCCAGTTTGGCAACAGCCCAAGCCGAGGTTCGACATAAGTGGTGCCCTTGCGTTTGTTACCAACAAGCCATTTGATATGATCGAGAGCCTTCTACACTCACCAGTAGTCCGGTAACACTGTCAGCAATCGTCAGACGATTACAACAGCATCCTAGTCCGTTAGAAAAAAATCGACTATCCCTCTCTCTGTTACCCGAGGCGACTATCCCCCTCTCTGTTACCCGAGGCGACTATCCCCCTCTCTGTTACCCGAGGCGACTATCCCCTCTGTTACCCGAGGCGACTATCCCCCTCTCTGTTACCTGATGCGACTATCCCCCTCTCTGTTACCCGAGGCGACTATCCCCCTCTCTGTTACCCGAGGCGACTATCCCCCTCTCTGTTACCCGAGGCGACTATCCCCTCTGTTACCCGAGGCGACTATCCCCCTCTCTGTTACCCGAGGCGACTACCCCCCTCTCCGTTACCCGAGGCGACTATCCCTCTCTGTTACCCGAGGCGACTATCCCCCTCTCTGTTACCTGATGCGACTCTCCCCGCGTTGAGATGGCTGTAGGGCTGCAGCAGCCCCCACAGGTCGGCGCAGTTGGCGACGGCGTGGTCGACGACGGCGGGCGTGATGGGCGCGGCGCCGGCGCTGCTGGCCGCTATCAGAGCTATCTCCTCGAGGAGCGTCTCCATGCCGGCGCACAGGTAGATCGCTGCATATCTGAAATATAATTAAATCTGTGAGTACTAGTAGGTACGGTTACTTATGAAGGATTTAAACTGAAATAACGCTATCCGTCTTTTTTTTATACAACTAAATGATGGAACCAGCCGATGGCCCACCTGATGTTAAACGGTTACCTTTGCCTATAACAATGCATTGCCTCACTGAGCGTGTCTCTACTTAAAACTTGTCAAAAACATGAACGAAAATATTTTAATGTAACGAATAGTTATTCGTCATTGGTAAAATCCAGGTAGTAGGCGGACACACGTACAATAACGGTGTCCAGTAATCTCGCTGTTTAAATGTACTGAAAAAAAAGTACCTACTTTGGGCGGCTTGCACCAGAATCGCTAAACGCGTTTAACTCTTAAATAGTATTTAGCGAGTTGTCAAGTCATACAAATACGTCAGATTTAAATCGATTTAGCTGTTAAATACGTTTAGTGATTCTGGTGCAAGACGCCCTTAGAGTAGAATATTTAAACTGAATATTTTTTTAAGCGGTGGCTTAAATAAATCAATTTAAGTATGAGAAGTAATTAGCTGATTTATAAACTGCTAATAATATAAATGAGAATAAAACTTTTACTTTTTGGTTGCTTAGTCACGGTTGGGCGCCGATTTACGTTCGTTCTACTTACAACCTTCAACCATCTTTAGTTTGAGTTGTTGAACAAACAATAGTACCTAGTCACTCCAGAGTCGCGTGCCTGCGATGTGAGAGCTCAACGATGTTTATTTTAGCTCTCTTGTGTCACAAAAGGCTTCTATGCATACAATTGTGTTAGTTCGCCGTTGACCCCAGCTGTCAGTTACTCACTCGTGCACGAAGCCGGCGACGCGCACGTCCAGCATCCACCGCTGGAAGCGTCCCGGTGCAAGGCACGTCCTCGCCCGTGCTGCCGACCCTAGCCGCCGCGACGCGCTGCCAGAGGTCGCGTACATCGTCGCGGCGCGCTGGCAACCCTAGAGAGACAAAGCCAAAGATCTTTTATTCAGTAAAATGACAAGGACCATTTATAATCCTATCCTACTAATATTATAAATGCGAAAGTTTAGATGTTTGGATGTTTGTGTTTCAATCACCTCTAAACTACTGAACCTACTTGGATGAAACTCTGCATATATATAGTTCGTAACCTGGATTGACACATAGGCTACTTTTTATCTCGAATAATTAACAGGATCTACAGGATAAAATGAACGAAAAGGATTAGCAGCGCCAATTGGCAAGAGGATTTCATTGTCATGTCATGTCACGTCAGTTTGACAGGACGTAGTACTACCACTTTGGTCTAACGACTAGCGTTTGACATTCCAGTAGGTATGAGTTCGGTGTAATGAGGTGTAATGTCAAGTTTTTCAAAGAAGTATCCGCTCGGTACACGCACAGATAATATAATGTACACGGAAACTGTAGACGCGTACGAAGTCGCGGGTAACTGCTAGTAAATAAATATTCATGGACTTTACACACAACGCCCTCTAGTCCCAAACTAAGCAAAGCTTGTAATATGGGAACTAGATGGCTGATAGAATACTTAAATACTTTTTTTTGTAAATACATACTTATAATACATAGTAACACCCAGACATAGAACAAACATCTATGTTTTCCACGCACAAATGTTTGTTCTCAGTGGGGATCGAACCCACGACCCACAGCACGGAAGGCAGAGCCGTTACCGACTGAGCTGTGACGCCTGTCAACTTTAGACAAACATTAGTATTTACCTTGATGCAAGCATCAGCGAGCGGCGTGCTGAGAACTACTCTGAAGGCGCCGGCCACCTCGTGCTTCGAACAGAAGCTGAAGTTGTGAGAGAGGCGCTGCGCTTCTCGCGATATGCGGACCAGAGCTCTGCAAGTAGCCACACACACATTGTACAGTTGGTATGGAATACAGGCGCGCTTTTATTAGGGGTAAATAGGGGTGTGGGCAGTATGTTTCAATTACTAGTGGATAAACGATTATACGCGTCTCCAATCATAGCAGGCCAAGATAGCCGCGCTGTGTTTTGTCACACAATAACTGTTGCAAGATTTATTGTCACTAGTTATTATTAATTTGCTTTGTTTAGTTTAGTTTATTAGTTTAGTTTAGTTGAGTGTATTTTGTGCACGCTGTGGCGTCCTGTAATTAGGGAAACACAAAGCATTTCCTTTAGATTTAAGAATGTACTTGATAATTGTGATTTCCTTGTTGGATGCTCTAAATAAAATAAATAAATAAAGTTACTTACCCCCCCAGCGCTAGCAGATCCAAGGGGGCTAGGGGGGCTAAAGCCACCCTACCCGACCCCCAAAAGCAGTCGGTACCCAAAGGTTGACTAGGATTTTTCAGGGCAAACCCTAATAGCGGAGAAACCCTGGATCCTCAGGTTAGACCCTTTGTCACTAGGAGTGAGAGGAGAGGTTACCTCTGCAGTAGATATGCGAGTCGCGGCGGTGTGTCGGCAGCTAAGCGAGGGGCGAGTTCGCGACATCTGCCGCTTTGTAACGCGCGCCCCACTTCCCCCCCCGACCAGGGAACGCAGCGAAGCTCCACCAGCCTGAAGCAATCGTAAACAAGTTTCACTACCTTCAATATCCTCTACTGGGCGTTGTTTTAAGAACGCGTTCCATTTATCCCCACTGGTGTCAGATAGGAATGCCGTTGTTACTATTCCCAGTTGTCCTCAGTGGCAAGAAAAGAGAATATCGTACTAGAGAGAGACCAACATTAGTATCAGCCTAGTATGGTTTTGTAGTGTCAGTGCTGACTTACGGAATAATACTGTGGGAAAATTCAACTGGCATGTTTACGTTCGTAGACTTATTATGGGACTTTTAGGGAATGCTAATAAAGTATTTGTATTTATTTAATTGTCATTTTTACAGCTGCTTTTCCAGGGGTTCTGATTCGATAGTGTACCTATATGTGTGTGATATGAGTATGATTTTAATTAGACGTATAAATAAATCATTCAACACACCCTTACTTACAAGAACAGTAATGATACCTGTGTTCATACCCTTGTTCATACCTGTTATGTGAGTCGACCCAGACGAACTCGTCAGCGCTGGTGACATTGGTGCAGACGGTGTCGAGCGAGGGTTGTCGCACCAACGGCGCTCGTCTTCTGCGAGCCTCGGTCGCGCTACCACTTTCTGGAAAATAAAGTTATCAACTACTTCCGACTCTTTATCCGTGAAACAAGTTGTAACTAACTGTACCCTCATGTTACATGCAGCATACCTGGGGGACCATTGCTGCCACCGCCAGCACTGGAGGCGCCACTGGTTGCTGTGCTGCTGCTGTCCCGAGAGCGAAGAGTAAGCTGCTTGATGGCAGACCTTATGTCTTCGAGCCCTCCTCCGCCAGGCCATGGCGATTGTAACTATAACATGATGCTGATTAGATGAGGATAACAACTGATACTTATTAGGATGGGCATCGCAGATCTCAGTTTTTTACAAGCTTTTATTGACAACATTATGATGAATCCTTGTGATTTTATTAAATAAAAGATTTTGGACTTTGACATAGACATAGTATTAGGACTATGATGTAAACCGGATTCCTCATGATTTACGTGAATCGTGGAAGTACTTAAGTACACTAGCACTGAGACTACGAACATTAAACTTCCGAACAGATAAATCTAAACCCACTTCTTAGACCAAACCAATTCGCTCCTTTAGTATTCAATTCATTCACAACAGTAGACACATTGCTCACTTTATTATGAGGTCGATGTTTATTCCTCGCATGTGGCTGTTGCCTGCTCCTCCTGGGTTCATCGCGTGCTGCCTCGCCTCCCCCACTGTCGGACATGGACGCATGCCCCGAGGACCTGTTCTCATCAGAACTGCTGTTGCATTCTCGGACTCCATTCTGGAAGTTATTTGCATTGCACTTCAAGGCAATTCGGAAATAGATTCACTTAATTCTCATTACATCACAAGATAATTAGACAAGTCTTACCATCCGTCGCTGTAAGACAAGATTCCTCCATCTAATCCAGCGGCAGAACAGTCACATTACCGACATGGCTGCTATTGTCGCCGACAATTTCGCTTTCAACTTCCCACAAATTACTTTTCCCTATCAAGAGATCGTGGGACGTATAGACAATGCATATTTATTTTTTCTGGCAACACTTTCACTGCTCAGACAATTATTACGATGTGATCGCGACTAATTAGTGGACTGACTAGCTAGGCAGAGATGATAGGGTTTACGACGTAGTTTTTATAGAACCTATCCCTGAATTATTCGTCGAGTGGAATTACAAGTCGGTACCTAGCATAATTGATAATGATAATGCATCCCCGTATGATAGATGACAATTCTTAACGTTTGGGATGTTATATAAACCTTTGTAATAGTTCCAAGAGGTTTTCAGACTCTTAAGATGAGGTATGTATGGCAGATAATCTGTTTTGTTTCTGTAGTTGAGATTTTGGGGCGTTTTATTACAAACCCAAACCAAGATCGTCACGAGTCGTTAAACACTTACAAATGTGGTTCCGTTATGACCAGGATGTCTTCATCATTCAAATTCAAACTCTACCTATTTAATTTGCTCACCGACAACTGCTATGTACCTACACTATTTTGGACTTTCATAGCTGATCTACACTTTACCATTAAAACCATTTTTAGAAAAAAAAAACTAATAAAAAATTCTTGAGTCTTTCAGTATACGATTTTAAGAAAGTCAGTAGGTACTTTAAAAAGGTCCAAGCCACTAAAAGTGAAACTTCACGAAAAGCGATAATACTTCACGAAAATAGATTGCTAATTTATTTTAATTTATGGCAAAATTTTAGAGCTTATTTAAATTGCTAACTGTTAATTTATGACTAAAATAATTTGGTTGCCTCTGAAAGCTTTTTAGGATCATAAATAAGCAGGCATCCTCATACCACTTTGCCTCACCTACATATTTAGGTATTTATATCTTAAAACCATAAATACCTAGGTTATAACTTACAATACTTGTAGGCACATAAGTAGGTACTATTATATCTTCTGGACACAATATAATTTACATTTTTGATAGATGGGTATTATTAATTAAATTCCGTGGTTATTCCAAAATCCCGTAACAGATATTAGAGTCGCGTGCTCTGCACACACGCACCCGTTACAGACGACCCGATGACATCAATCTTACTCATTGCTATTGTTTCTATTGACTTGATCTTCCACTGCGTTACAGATAGGTATAGTAGTCACAACGGATCTTTGTCCCCCTGAAGTAGATACTTCAAAAATACCCAAAAATTGGAGGTAAGCGAATTTTTCCGCACAACAGTGCATGCGCAATCGTTGTTGCACCTATTATGCGTACTGTAGTCTCTATTGACGATATTGGTCAATATATTTTATCTCTTACAATTATCGATCAAAGAACCACCGCATATTATGCAATAGATAACTTGTGTAGGCGGCATGCTTGAATTGATATTGCAATAGTGTTTTAAAACCTATCAAAAATGGTGTTCATTCTACCTACTGCTCTTACACAAACCCATTTATCAAACAAAACTCCTATTTTATAACGCCACAAACCATAAAAACCTATAAAATCGTAGTAAAATACCAGATACCTTTTACAAGTCTCACAAACGGCCAATAAGATAATATAATATTATGACCGAAGCCGTTGGGAGCCGGTGACATGTGTTTATAAATTAAAGTCTGTGTCAAAATTACGGTTGTAAAAGTCGCTAATCGGCACTCAAGAGGCAATAAACGACGAAACGAGGGCCCAGATGGTACCTACCGGTGGCTCCGTACTGTAGTTAAAAAGAGTTATATGCCGACGGGTTTTTAAAAGGTTAAATTGGACGTAAACGTCTTTCAAAAACACTACACATACTCATCTCCATTTAACTTGGCTGTTTCGCATTACGAAACTGCTCACATAACATCTTTTACCAAGTCTAGGCAACTGTAAAGTTAGATGAACCGCAAGAACCTTTCATGTATACCGCAAACGAACTAGGCAATGCACACAAAAAATAGCACAACCACATCTGATACCATAGTACTAATAAAACCGCAATGTCGTGGTGTGTCTAGTCGTACGAGAAACACACTACCCTAACTTCTCGTAACCTGCCACTTATCACTCACTTGACCACGAGCTAAGTACCTTCAGTACCTGTTTGTTTATAGCTGGAACAGTTTACTTTGCTCGTTACGAAACGGCAAGGCTTTATGTAGGTAAGACCAGGTGCTTTTACACCTCTTGATATTAATTGTCATTGAGGACATTTACCTGATCATGATTTGTAAATTTAATCGCTTCCTGATATTTTGACACAGTTGCATGAACCATGATTACGAATCGAACTTATGAAATTGGTTTGAATGACAGTTGAGTGCACTAACTACCTATCATACTCAACCAAATAAATACCTGATTCGTATTCGATCAACTTTTAAATTAGTAACATTTTTATATTCTCTAATAGCACGATGGAGAAAATATTACGAAAACGATTACAGGAGGTTACAATATCATTGATATTGCTTCTAAGAAATAAACAGACATTATCTTGATGGTTCTACAAAAATACTTTATTTTACCTGAACCGCGGGCTCCACTGAGCGGTGATGATGATCATGCTTCGGCCTGCGTTCTAGCGCATAGCTGCTCTGCGCAGGCGCACTACGCACCGGGGAACTCGCAACCGTCAGTTGTGAGACAGCGCTCACAGCTTTCAGTTGTGCCGTGTTTGCGTCCGGTGATGGCTCGGGCGAGTCTTCTAGTTGAGCTGTGAACAACGAGCAGTACTATAATATTATTCTATGAGGAGAACCCATGCAAGGTATTAAGACTTTGGAACTATAGTATGGGACTGACGATAAGATTGAACGTCTAATAAGCTGAAATATATAAGACGTTCAATCTGATCCTTGTTTATTGAATAAATGTAGGTATACATGGTAGTTTCTCCCGTAAACCTAACAAGTCAATGTAGTGGTAACAATTAATAAAAGACGCCAAAGTCAAAATATTTCAAAACATATTTACCAAATGCCTATTATATGAAGCCATTCACCGATGTTTATGAAGACACGAGTGCATCTTGGAATTAAGCCATCAATAAAAGGCAATGTGCAAAAAGTTATTTTTAATTTACCAGAGGTAAACAAATGCATCTTTATAAAGTAGCTCTTCAAGTGTTCTTATTCTGGGAGGTTGCTTGCAATTCTTGAGAGTCAATAAGTTTAATTTGTACTGTAATGCATACAATGGATGCTTCTCAATCTTAGCTGATTATAAATTGTAATTCAGTAATGGATTCAGAGTGTTTTCAATTGTGCGCAATAAAGATAGCAATGTTATTTCAATGAGGGCAGTAAACCTGACGAGGCTTTGTAAATTCATAAAATAACTTTCAAAGAGTCCACTCGATGGCATTCGGAAAAGAGAATACTTGTTGTTGAGTTGCTGTTTTTAGCTTGATTTAACGTGAATTTGGAAAAGCTCACAGTCAGCTGAGCCCCTGAAGCTCAGCTATGTTCGTACATTTGTTCCCTGTATCGCTGGGTCTTTGCAGGGTGGTGGGGCGTTTGTTACACCGACCTTCCTTGCACTTTCACCGCGGTCATAAACATCCCGATTGCCAAATTGAACTTGACCCTCCAGTTGTGTGAATACATACGTTTGTTTCCTGTGTCGGTGGGTCTCGGCGGGGTGGTGGCGCGATGCGCGTGCGGCGGCGGCGAAAGACGGCGCGCGTGCGCGGCGTGTGCGGCCGCGGGCGCCGAGCCCGCGCACGCCACGCGCACGCGCAGCGCCCGCGCGCCGCCCACTGCCCCGCACCAGCCTTCTTCTGAAGGACGACAGCCGCTCGATGGTCTGCAGGTGAGAACATCAGCTTGTAGGTACCACACATAAGTAACTAGTAACAGTAGAGCTTTTTGAATAAAGAACTCGCCCAAGGAAGACTTGGCGACAGAAAGTAGACTCTTCTTGGTGAAGAAGACCAAAATCTTCAAAACTTGAGGTTTATCAAAGAGTTTATGCAAGTTAAAAAAAGCTTGTAATAAAAACAATAAAAGTAAACAGATCAACAGATGAGTACCGTCCCACGTAGGTAGATACTCGTATCATCGATCAGGCACAGTCCATTTGCAGCGACCTGCGACCTTAGTAACGGATGACTGCTTATAATTTCTCTGTTTGGGATGTGCTTTCATAGTACAAGCATAGCGACAAGCGGTTCGTGCATCAAAATAATACGTTTGATCCAATGAACGGACTATAATAAAAGTGATCTAAAGATATCGAACAACACATCTTTGTTAAGTAGCTGAATATGTTATAGTTAGAGCTATCAATGATAAATGAACCTAATCAATGAATAGCTAAATTCCCTTGTGCTTCTTTTCTTTTTACTTATCGTTAATGCAATTGAGACTTAACGATTTCGTCACTCTGCACGTAGTCAAAGTCTGATCACTATCATAATGCTATTTTTTATATTCTACCAGTCGCTCTGCTAATCGCGACGCTCATGACAAGCTGCACCGTCAAATCTGTCATTCACAGCGCATCTACAACGCGTGACTGATAGTCGTCCAGTGCGTCCAGCACCATAAATACGGTACACTACAACTGTCTGCCTACTTCGTCTGCTCTTAATCTCAGTCCGAGTGTTATTATTGTTCTAGGTTTTCTGTAATCTGCGCCTGCGCTACTGTGCCTTATAAACCGCGTAGTTGTCTATGAAGATAACTATCGCAATAAAAGATTCACTAGGCGATAAAATCTGTAGAATTACCAAGAACATTGACAAAGATGAACCATAGACAGACGATTAGGGCATTAGGTATGTATGTAATAGCTCAGTAGAGAGAGACATAAGACTTGAAACTGAATAGTCTTTTAATTCCCGATGCCTATAATGAGTTTTATAACGAGAAACGCTGTAGGTTTTCATGTACTGTGTGTGACAGTGACCTGAGTAGAGCAATGATGCACCTCCATTATAACTGTTTGCGTTTGCTTCGACGCAGTCCAGATGAAAGGGAAACCTAACGGCCAGCACGCTCAGCTAAGTTATGTATGCCAGAGGCCTACAGGCGACCTATAAACTGAGTTACCAGACGGCCACAGTTCTTACAAAAACTTCCCACTTTCTTTTTAGCCTTTTGGATTCATAAAGAATGTCTACCGAGTCTAATACGGCAAGTTCGTTCTGGATTAGTTATAACTTATGTAATAAGTAATTCATACATCTAGAACGATAATCCCATAAAATAAAAGCCTGGTCTAGTTGGTCCAACGTTGTTTAGGGCGAGACTAAAGAAAGCGTGGCCACGACGAATGCAGTGGACGAAACGAATGGATTATACTGATTAACGACCGTTTATGTAGAAACCGTTTTAACCGAAGAGTCGAGCTATCGTGTATTCTATCTGAGATTTTTGTGGTGTAGGTATCAATTTTATGAAGAAAAGATTTCAACGCGCTCCGACCAAAATGTTCATTAGAGGTATTGACGTGAAAAGGTCTAAAACCAAACAGTACAAACCAGATTACAAAGATCTTAACAGTTTATTTTTTTTTAGTTATACCTGCTATAAAAAAAGCACATTCTCTCTCTAAAACATGTCACAACACAACACAACACATGTCACAACCGTAGCATCCCGTTTAAAAAGTAAAAAAGTGGCTTCTGAGTCCTGACACTGTTTAAATCATCTTGATTACCTACTTGGTGTGTGATGTGTAAGCTGGAGAGCAACCACTCTCGTAAGTCAATTAACATCAAACACAGGAAATAATGAATATGACGTAAGTTGCAATTGTTTTCTTACGGGAAATGAGAATATTAAAAGTATAGAAAGAGTGGAAAATTATATCTAGGAGACAGAATTTGGGTTCCAACCTATGTGTACTTCTTATTATGTATAAAGTAAGGCAGCTTAGATACCTATACTTACCTAATTACTAATAATTTGGCTACTTTTTAGTAATACCTACCAAGATGTAAGTTTGTAAAATTTAAGGAAATAAATATATTGAATTGAATTATCGAATTGTTGTTTTATATAGATTTTGCAAAAGCTAATGTATTCTGTAACAGCGTCATCAGTAGTGGTGATTTCACACTTGCCTGAGCACAACACAATGCGGCATTTTACCTAGGTTACCATTATATATTACCGTCGAAATAAGCGAGTTGCTTCAACTCTGAACCTAAAATCATGTAGCATGGAAATATATTATATGTATTTGCTTACATTTAGGGACATACTGATAAACGCTGAATGACACCAGATTAAGCTAATTTATTCAATCTCTTACCAGAAATCAGAGATTGAACCTAACATAAATCGCTGGTGAAAATTCGGGTGTACAAGTGCAAAGAAAAATTTATAAATATACTTAGATAAAGCAGTTATTAAAAGTTATATAGGGAGGCAAAATAGCTATCATTCCATAGAAAATCGTGGTGGTAATTAATTATTATGGTTCTAACTGAGGCAGCTTAAAGAGAAAGAAAGTGAAATTATTATGCGACGCGGCAGAGATTCATAACTAAGTAACTACTTGCCTAAATGCTGTTACGAAATCATTGTTGTTTTAACACGTTCCGTTGGTGTTTCGAATTGTTATTACACGCTGCAAAATCTACGCAAGTACATAGGAAGCTAAGTAAGTTGAACAAACTCATAGAGTGGAACTCACCACCGTCGTCGGTATTTCCGGATCGCTACTGGAGCCAATTTAAGATTTTTAAGGACGAGTGAACCGGTGGATTATCTATCTATCATAAAAAAACCGTCTATTACAAAAGATTAAAAGACATGATTGATTGTGGAAAAGAACTTATAGAAAAATACTTTCTCAAGGAAGCAGGGTGGTAAACGTTGACGCGACAGACAGCACAAAAGAATCTAAAGCTTAACCGCTCATTGATAAATCTCCGACATCTCCCATGATCGCTACTAGCATTACGTAAAGCAATACGGTTGAAATTAGCTTGGTTTTGATAGATGGTATCAGCGGGAAGAGGCAGAAGCTCGCACGGGTTCGTCGACCAGAGATTGTTATCAGAGAATTGCTATGCAATTAATGCGAGTGTCCCGGATGCTGAGATTCGCAGAAACGCACAAACGTCTAATTAAATTACCGAAAGGAATGCAAATGGCGTTCTAAGGTTCGGGAAAAACATCCATCATGATATAATCGTGAATATAAACACTTTAGCAGCCCGTATCAATATATCTTTGAATATTTATTGAGATATCCAAAGTAACTGTTCTGAAATCTAAGCAGAATTTTGCTTATTATGAGTAGGTATAGATTTTTTGACATTTGTCTAAGAGACAAAATCCCGCCAAATTAGAGAACATAAATATTCTTGCTCAGTGAAAATAAAAACAATGGTCCTACAATGGACGATCTTATTTTTAGATCTCAACGAGCCAAGATGAATAAAATCAATAAATTAATCTGTTTATTTCTTTGAATATCTTCAGATATAGATGGCGGCGACTTGCGATCAACGTAATGTAAAGTGAATCAGACAATCAATGAGATAACGTTATGCTGTACATTGTTCTGCTTCCGCAACAATCGTTAATTAAAGCTCAAAGCTCACACCGGACTGTTATGAATATTGTGATTATTAAACCGATGGGATCCAGGTCAGGTCGTCTGAAGACATAACAGTATTACGACAACTGTACTTCCTACCTTCCTATGTTTGAGCGGAAACGGATGCTACTTCCTGAAAATCTGTAACAGATTCAAACAACTAAGTTCAAAGCAGCCTAGTCTAGTCATAACTTCTAGATAACCCAACAACAGCATGTCTCTATTTATCAGGAACATAATTTATGTAGTGTAGGTTTGTATGTGGTTTTATAAGTACGACTAACCGTTTTCTCCAGTCTTGGATAAAGCTCCAATCGCAGTGCTCATCCTCATCCAGCAACTTCGCTTCATGATGATCCACACCACTGGACCCATGCACCAAATCCACCAGTTGACGAGCTCTTTCATAGTTTCCTTCAAACTCCACCACCAAAAACCCATCAGAGCTCACTGTCCCGTAAACATCCTTTTTGTAAGTTGCATCGTTTATAGTTACAATATCAGTCTCTTCAGACTTGATCTCAGAGTATATAGCTTCGGTGATTTGCACCTCAGGTATGTCTATGCCTATATTTTTGTCAACATGCCTTCTCAGTCCCAAATTGCCAGTTTCATCCAAGAGCCTGTTCACGTATATCGCCTCTTCCTTCTCGGCGGCCTCAGCAATTTGCTTATTTTCTTCATTTTTCTGCTCGTTATGCTTCCGAATTATAGAATCACCAAAATAAATAACCACTTTGTTGTTATTTTGAGTTATTTTGTTAGCGAACCCTCCTTCGTTTAGTGGTAGATTAGCTTTCTTGTTCTTTTCTTGTGAAAGTCGTTGAGTTAGTTCCTCGTAACAAGGAAGTCGATTGTTGTACAGTTTCTTGTCACTCGACGATGCTTTGCTATCTTCCTTCTTTTTCTCAACACTTTGGTACACTGGGGGTCGACAACAGTCATCGAATTGAGAGCTCCAGGGCTTCGGCTCACTGTAAATGTGTTCTGATGATGACTGTGGCAAAGGGATATATTTTTCGTGAACGTTTTTGGAACTAGGCGAATCATTCTTTCTTGAAAAATTAAGAACACTACGCCGGATTTTCGATTCAGGATCGGTGACCTTCTTGTTACGCGAGTTCCCGAGAAGCTTGTTGAATAAGGGCTTGCTTTCCGAGTTTGGTTTCATCCTGTCTGTGCTCGGGGCTCTGCGCATCGCAAAAGGTCCCTCGTCCTTCTCGGAGGGATACAGCTGTTCGCAGCTGGTTGATTTGTGCGGAGTGATCCTTGACTTGTTCGAGTTAAGCGGCTCGCGGCCCTGCCAGTGTCGGACTGATAGCCTGGCGGCGCCGCGGATGAACTTCATGGGCTCCCAGGCGTCTGACTTCTTCAGGATGAAGTTGTCGCACATGTTGTGTTTGTTGGGGGGTTTCCTCGCGTCGGCCGCGCGGCAGGACTGCAGCTCGCGGCAGAGGAAGCACGAGCATCGCGCCGGGCACAGCATGACTGTGCGAAGGCGCCGGCCGCACTGAGCACCGCCGCCGGCGACGCCCGTTACCAGCAATCATTGTTACCCCGCTACGGCAATGGCACGCGTGTTCTCCACGGATTATGATACCGTTCGCGCAAAACCTCTTGTATTTCGAAAGGTCACGAAATCGGCAACAAGAAACGTCCAACTGTTCATGTCGGATGGTTATTAAGATGTTCACATTATCGGTTAACTGTAACATGTTGTCGTTAAATATAATAGGTACCTGCTGATACACTTGCGAGAAACATACACGTCTATATCTGAGAGGTGAACGTAACCATAAGCAGTAGCTAAATATAGCGTACTCACTCGAGTGGCTATTAGTGAATCACTCGAGTACCTATTATCATGCGTGTAATCGACATGCAGTGCGGTTGCAGTTTTACTTCAATTAATTGAGTATGTTTTATGTTTTAAGGGCTTTCTGGACATTATAGCTCTACAGTGAAAAGCAGAGCAATATTATTTATATCTATTTTTAAGTTTATCCGATTACAATGTTTCATAAAATAGATTGGCAGAACCATACGGTTTAATTCGCTATGGACTCTGTTACAAGTGGCCTTGGTCATGCCATGTTCGCTCAATGAGCACAACCTGATACTTACCTAATCCATTTGAATGTTTTGTCAGTTAAATTCGTAGGTACCTATAGTCGCATTTGGCATCAAATAAGACTGAAAACGTACCACGTGTTGCAGACAAAATGATTGCATAATCTTACGCAGTGTCCGGCTATAAGCGGTACTTTTGAGCGTCCGCTGCGAAACCAATGAGATGACGGAGGCATTTATCGAGCGGTGCTGTAATAGGGTCTGCTTTGATGTGTCGCTATCACCGAGGCACTATGCACTTCCGCTGCAGCTCGTAATGACCGCGCAGTTATTGCGAACTAATAATAATTTTATACGCCGTCGCCAGTCAAGCCAATGGACTCCATTTTATGATACCGCTCGTTCATTGATAAGTGGTTCTGGTATCTCAGCAGTGTATAAATTAGACACGAAGCTCGTGGTGCAAATCGCATGTCATGTCAATAAAAAGATAGGAGCAGTTTTCATAGGCCCTCTACGGCGCGGCTGCCTGCATTACGAGATCGACAAATCGATTATGGTTTCATATGTATTTTTCTTCTAAAATGGCTTTGTTACGCGCAAATAAATTACAGTCATTCGTGAGTATATTTAGAGTCATTTATATTCAGAGCCTTTACACATTGCAGAAAACGCTAGCAACTTGTAGGCACGAAGTGGTTTGTTGATCTTAGCTGACTGACTTTTTATAGAGCAGGCCCATTCCTAGCAGAGATGATGTCCTTATTTTAGGTGCTTATGATGTTGTTTTGTTTGATATGTTCAACAGTATCAAACGGATTCTTTTAGAGTTATATAACTTATAGGTTTGTAGTATTTCAGCTTATAGGTACTCATTTGATGTATCAGACGATGGATCATGACCCATGGAACATTTTAAAGTCAGTATTTCTAAGTTCTACATCTTGTTTCATTGAGAATAATGCAAGCAAGGCGGCTGACCTGCCAACGAAAGTTACACGACTTACGTAACAGGCAAATAAAGACCAAAACCATTTCGCCATAATG
This sequence comes from Gandaritis pyraliata, assembly GCA_947859175.1. Taxonomy (NCBI): domain Eukaryota; kingdom Metazoa; phylum Arthropoda; class Insecta; order Lepidoptera; family Geometridae; genus Gandaritis; species Gandaritis pyraliata. The sequence goes on along the minus strand of OX401856.1, from coordinate 11,007,466 downwards.
AAGTGATGTGAAATTGAGAAACAAGTGACTTTCGTTGCATAAAACAGTAGGTACGGTAACAGGTGGGCATTGTTCCTTACCGTTCACAATTAGTTCCCATCCCACTGCCACCTGTGGGACTGGAGAAAGTGATGCTTAATAAAGTTCACTTTAACCATTGTTTGCGATCGTTTTACGCGGTCATTTAATGGCTATGAAATAATGTTGGAAAAATGTCGGCAAACTCAGTCTCACAAAGACAGTAATTTTATTGATCAAAACCATAACTATATACAAATTATTACAAATACTGATAAGAAAATAGCATTTTTAACAAAAAAAAAAATTATTAAAATGAACTCTAAATGCTAGAGATAGAAAACAGAGTTCAAATCACCGACTGCAGGCAGGGTGCCCAAAAGGCTGGCAACGTTACCTCTTTGTATGGCAATACGAATTCTCTGTCCAAGGTAAGCGCCTTGTATATAAGTATTCTATTAGCATTCTAGTTCTCATATCACAAGCTTTATTTATTTATTTATTAATAGGATGCACAACAGTGTTGTGCACAGAAACAACATTATATTCTTATTCTAGTAGTCTTATGTCTAGTGCAAACACCAATTATAGGCGAACACAACATTCACAATGCTACAGTTAACTTAAAGGCTAAGTAAATTAAAACTAACATTGAGATCCAGATCTATTCAAGTACTTAAGTAGACAACAAAATATAAATATTTATATTTAGTTTGGGACTAAAAGGCGTTGTGTTGAAATGTCCCTGATTATTATTGTTATTTATATTAACTGCTAGAGATGTTTTTAGACTACAAGTGTAGTCTAAAAACTAGAGCTTTCTTTTCCATTTATCTAAATTCGTATGTATCTCATTTTAACGCTACTAAGTTGCAATTTAAGCCAATACATATCAAGTGATTTGTTTATCACGGGTAATTTTGATGCAAGGACTCAAGTAGATATAATAGGAGTATCACAGGAGAGAAACATGTTCTATGACACTACTGGTAGTGGCGCGGGGATTAACGTAGGTATATTTAAGTTATTTGATATAAAAACTTTCATAGAGCCAGTGGGAGTAGGAGGCTATATTGTATTCAAAAATAAAACCAATGATAAATGTCTTTCAGTTTCCACATTAGCAAAGAAATATCGCCAGAGAAAATCCATTGTGCATTCTGAAACCCATGAATGGAATCGCCGTCGTCTCGTAAATGAAAGTTACCGTCATCGTCGGTAAAAAGCAACTTGGGAGCCATTGTTACCGTAATATTGTAAAAGATAATTAATAGTTGGAATAAAATCTGATTTATCTACATTTCAATGGAAATCTGATGAAAGCTTTTGAAAATAGGTTTATGCATGATTTTAATCTTGATTAAGAGACACTTTCTCGCAAAAATCAACAAAACATCAAAATCGTCACGTAAATCAATCAAAATAAAATAATTAAGTATTACGATTATTTGTGAATAAGGAGACTGGAGACAGCAGTACTTGAAAAGTTGAAATACCGGAAAGAGTTTTATCACTTGTCACATTTTTAATGACGGAAATATGGACCGAAACTAATTGGAAAACACTTCAGTTAAAAGGCTTTGATACCGAAATAGTAGTCGTGTGAACACTACATACTCACGCGGGTTTATTTCACGTTAAAATTACTTGTACAAACCAAGTATATTTAACACAATTGACTTTGCATTGACTTTCTGAAAATGGAACGGTACAATTGTGCTTAGACGAAGGCGTGACATTTTTTAGTTATACATTAACAGTTTGATCATTAAGGATAAGGGATAAGGGCAGGGAAATGATGATTAACAGTTTGATCATTGAACTCTTTGCAGGGCTACAGTGCCAAACTGCAATGCACGAACATACCTGACAAGCAAAAAACGTGACATTTCTGAAGTGTGTACCTACATAATATGTAATTGTAATCATTAAATAAAAGAAATAAATTAAAGAAATTATTAGATACCGCTTTTTGTGATCATAATCATAGATATTTATTCACCATTTTGACCACAATATGGGACACTTGGCTTTGTTTATAACATTTTACTTTAGCGGCTGTAATAGGCTTTGTCATATCATATAGGTACTAAGTGCTAATTAATTAGTAAGCCCAGAGCGACAGAGAACCAAAACGTTCTTCTCAGAGCTTCTACTTAGCTTAACAAGATAATGTAAGTACTAACAGCAAGCATAAATTTATGTCAGTAGTAAATCTGTTAGCATTGCCTCTTGCCTCAATGGAAATGGAACTGCCGTCCTATACATCAGGGTTGCTATTCTGTGCAAATGCTGGTGGCGCGCCTTGCATCATGACTATTCGTGAGTGATCGCTTTCGGGAAGAATTTGAGGAGTTGTTTGTTCAGTTTGTTTTGTTTATGAGAAACATGGTTTCTGTCATCTGTGTTTTGTATACTCTCTTTGAAATAATAGTAGCTGTAGAATTTATGTGAGGATAGGAAAAGCTAGAGAACACAAAAAAATAGAGAGTATTTAGAAGCATTTGAGATGTGGTGTTGGAGGAGAATGGAAAGGATTAGTTGGACAGAAAAAGTAACTAACATAGAAGTATTAAGAAGAGTAAGCGAGGAGAGAGCCCTTATAAAAGTTGTTGAGAACAGGAGAGGAAAGATGATTGGACACCTTATACGACATGACAGCTTAATCGGAAATATCATTGAAGGGAAGGTAGAAGGAAAGAGAGGAAGAGGAAAACCGCGTATTAGCTACATGAGCCAAGTGAAGGCGAAGATAGATGTCATGTCGTATAAGGACGTCAAGGAAGCTTCCCTGAAAAGAAGAACCTGGCGGGAAATGCATACATTACGCCGACAAGAGCATAGCTCTTAAGTTAGAAGAAGAGGAAAAGCTATATTTTGATCACAGAAGTGACTTTTCAAAGAGAATTCGTTCAGTTTTTTTTTTTCAGAAAATTGCAAAGAAAACTAAGGAATCGTTTGTGTTGACGAATATGTACTAGAAATAAGGCACTTTTTGATAGGAAATAATTTTTTTTTGGTTTAGACCAACAATATCTACGTAACTCAATGCAATGCGAATAGTATGTTAAAATCGAATGGCATCAAAAAACCTAATATTTCCAAATAGGGCAATAAGCCCTTTCCAAAAGTAAGATTTAGATTTGTTTGTAATTCAAAAATGGCAGACAAAGCTGCGATAAGCTACCATGATGCGTTTTTATTTTTTTCTTTAGAGCACACCTCTTTCCAACAAGGTAAAACAGAAACTATCGAGACTACAAGCCCGCACTTGGTACCTACGCACATCTAACGGATCGGAATGCTATGACGAAGGCCACTTGACCCATTTACAGATCGGATTGTATCCGATTTTATTGCTTTAAACCTCTTTCTGGTTTTCCGAGAGCTTTGATTAGCAGAATACCGCTACGGTGCATTTTATTTAACAAGAACGCGCCTCTGGCTCCACCTTAAGACATCTTCAAGGATATTTCGTAGTAGAAGAGATATTTGTAAAAAATTTCGTCTGGGGAAGTATTACCTACCACCGTAGTTTTATTTTGGTCGCATTGCGTTGTTTCCGTTTGAAGGGTATAGCTGCAATCATAGACATGAAGCTTAACACCTTTATACTTTCAGAGTGATGGACGCAGTGCATTGCCTCACATGGCATGTCCTCAATGGACTTGCTCTACGAGGTAATGCATTGTTGTAGGCAGAGCTTACCGCCTAACATCAGGTGGGCAAACTGCTTGCTCCAACACTTTTTCTAAAAAAATTCTCTTATCTATCGTTGGCACAACAACAACATTTTATTAGGACAAGTTTGTCCTGCCGCACGAGGCCTCAATCTAAAATTGTAATAGCTTCTATTATACAATTGTAACTCAATCTTGAAGGATGGGCGACGTTGTCGACAGGACACGCTCCTATTCTCAAACTCAATTCTAAAGTAGTTAATCCCACTTGGGACTGAGCAGTGGGTAATGTCGATATCTCCGTGTTTTGATAAGAATGGTTGAGATAGTGCTCTACCATGCTAAATGTTTTTGGGAACAAGCATGGCCTGTTGTCTGATTGGCTCTGGGCACCACACGGACGTCAGCCAGAGGGGTGAGATAGGTCCAAATGGGGTTAAAACGGGAAAATATCTTTGACTCCGCTGGCAAGGTTTCGCCTTTTGTCTCCGCAATAGCAGCGGAAGATCAATCTAAATGTAAAGCAAAGGTCGCGAAGCACTGCACTAAGAATTTGTTGGCTGGTTTAGCTCGTTTACTCGGTGATCTTAGTGATTTCATTGAAGTTTCATATTGAGCTAGAACTCGATTGCTGTGATATTACATGTGATGTTACCTTCTAGGCTTAGGTCGCAGGATCTCGTGCGGGGCGGGTTGCCGGCGTGGCGTCCACGCTGCGCAGGCGCAGCCACGCTCCTCGCCACCGCCACCGCCACCACCACCGCTCAGCGGAGCCGCCTCCGCTCGCGGCGTGCACGCATCCTCACTGCAACAACGACACCACGTCACAAAACCCTCCAGGTTCCCAAAGTCACGTTCTATAAACGGGACTTCCTACCATTGTAATAATACACCAATCTACAGATATCTATTTTCTATTTCTCTACTTTGTCACCTATCTCGTGTAGTTCAAGTCTCTCATAGATCGTAGTTACCAAAGGACACATGCAATAAGCCTAATCCATCACTACAATGGGAAACTTCTAACTTTGAAAAAACTCAAAGAATGCATATTATGTTCAAAAGTGGACGTCCTATATGGCAGAAATGATGACGATGACATTAACCCCCAAATTCACACACAGAGGCTGAACAACAACCAGCATTGGCCTAGCCCAGCGACTGAATCCACCTCTAGAGGAGTCTCTACATCGTTCATGAGTTGGAGGGTATAACTGACTAGATGGAAAGGAAGAAACACGAAACGACAACTCAACAACGTCAAATAATAAGTGTAATAAAAGTCTTTCCTACGTCTTAGCGTAAGGCGGATGCTGACCTAAAAGCCAGCACTTGAACTAAGTCAGACTGATGCCGAAGCTTACAAATACTAAGATTACATTAAACGGTGCTTCAATGGACGCTATTGAGGCTATGCATCAAGCACGTGTGGTTCTGGACAATGGTACCCTTGTGCATTGAGCCTTATACAAATGTAGGTGATATTGAGATACAAGCGGAGCGTCTAGCATAGCGACCTGACCGCGCGGAAGGAGAGAACAACACAGTGCTGTTTAGAGAAAAAACACACCAAGCGTTACAATACCTATTCCCCCCCACATACTAAGTAGGTACATAGCGCGTAGATAAATAGTAAGACTAGACGCTATGGCCCTAGCTGAGGTTAAAAATCAAACCATTCTATGTGCCAGCACAGGTTTCAGCTCGTAAATGCGTAAGCAAGCGAAGTCTTCGATGACAACGCTTTGCTCAACGCTCTGCTCATGCAACGTCGAGGCCTTCAATCAAAGTGCGTGTTATCCACTGGGACGAACGGACACACAGGGAATTAAACTGATGGACGTATAAATGAAGGTGTGTTTGGGGACTGGTAAGGAATGGAATGTCGAGTCGCGATGTGTGATATAAAGATTCCTTACTTTGTAAAGCAGGTTACAGAAGCTAATGTGGACTGCATTTTTGCAATCGTCTTGGGTTTCACTGGGTCTAGGTACCGTTTCTTGTCGATCGTTGAAAAATACACGCTGCGCTTGCGCAGTATAATTCGATATGGTTCTTAAGGCACTAAACTAAAATAGTAAAACAATCTATAAAACGTTTATCTTATAGGTACCTTTATGTACTAAGTACTACTGATCCACTCATACATTGGCAGAGCAAAAACCTTGATCTTGTATTCAAATCTATTTGCATTCCATAATCTTAAATAGGAAGAATTGGAAGGATATGGGGGAGACCTTTGCCCAGCAGTGGGAAAGTACAGGTTAAAAAAAAAAAAAAAAAGGAAGAAAGATTTATGGACGTGCCATAACTCGGGAGGTAGAACACGGTTGCGGTTCGCCTTTTATTTTACTTTTTAACTACCTACGAGTGGGTAAATGTATATGTTAGTCTTTATAAGAGAGAATAATGATAGGTGAAATTAATATCTTCAAGCATTGGTTGGCTAAAATGATTTTGAACAATCTATGATTTTGATAACATGGAAGTTTTTTTATGAAGAATAGTTAAAAGCGTTTACTATCTATTTGCCCACTTATTTTTACGCAATTTTGTATGTATATTATGGGCAAATGTATTTAAAAAACAGGTTAGGCCACGCTATAGAGCCTCGAAGTTTTAGACCAATAATGTACCAGTGGGATTCCATAAAACAATATAAATAAAAAATAAACAAACGACCATTCGTCATCAACCTAATGGCGGTAGAAATTGAAGTTCAAGAACCGAGTGAAACGGGGGCATCGAAGCTTGACTGGTGTGGGGTTCAATTCTGATTGTCTCCACCATGGCCCATCGAGCAAGTATAGGCGCAACTTCCTCACACGCCCTCAATACTCGATAGTTAGGTACAGAATGATGTCTGGGGGAGGATTGTTATAGGCAGAAGTAACCGCTTAATATCAAGTGGGGCATCGACTTGTTCCATCACTAAGTTGTATAAAAAAATTCTCGAAAAAAATCCCCATCCACCTAAACTTAATCTCAAAAGCCATCTCTTCATTCTTCCTCGCGTCGTTTTGATAATAAATAACGAAAAAATTATCACGATAAAAATACCATTAAATCGTACCACTTTTCATCCAAAAAAGTAAAATATGATGAATCCAGACACAATTCCCAAAAGCTTAGCTTACTTATGACCAGATAATGTAGAGCTGCTGTAATGGTAAAGAGTGCATTAGTTCCAAAGGTGGGAGATATCAGGATAAGATGGTGATTACAACTTGCCTGCAACAACTTTATGTAGAGCCTTTTGAGGGGTACCAATTGTAGTAATTCCAAGGATTTTGGATATCAGGTTATGCTGGTGATTATTTGCCAGGGTAATTAGTCAGGCCATTTCAATCAAGTTGATCTGAGATTCCAAATCGGGAGTCATTATTTGAATTGCTGAATGATTGTACTACCTAAGATTATTGCCGAGTATAAAAGTGGTAGAGCATGGATAGAGTAATCAGTTAGTTATTATTTTTTTATCTAGTTTAAAGTAGCGCAACAGACGGAGACGCCACTTTTTTGCTTTCACTCTAGTTGTCAACAACCTTTATTTATTTATTTATTATTAAATTCAGTTAACCTTAACTGCAGGACCACTAAACCACATTTGATGGAAGCTAAAAACTCAACATTCGGCATGATATGAACACGATATGAGCTACTGTACCTACCTCTCCACCTACATACTCGTAAATGGAACAAAGTAAAACTAGGAAGCAGTTATGCAAAAGGCCGGCATTCCATGTCTCCTGCCCGCAGCGCAGTGACCGGTAGCGCAGGCCCGTCATCAATCAGCCCGGGGCTGCGCCCGCGCCGCGCATTATACGAGCCCATTTGTCGCTGGGTCGGCCATTGTTTTATGGCGATAGGGTTTGTTTTATTATCTCTTAATGTCGTAGATTATTGTTTCTAGGCATGTTCTAACTTCTAAGGCATGTCTATATCCTTTGGTTAAGTAGGTACTAATTCTTGCTAGTTTAAGAGTAATGTGATTGAGTTTCCAATCGGTCCATAAAAACTCCATGTTAACTTCTCTTGCTCTTGAAATCACAACTATAGATGGCGCACTTGGCCACTTTTAAATGAGTTTTGGCTGACCGTGCAGTCTACTTTTCAAGCCAGCATTGCTTTGCGTGGTCCCTATGCCTTGGTCAATTTATTCATAACATTGTAAAAGCAAGCACAACCAGTAGATTTATACAAAACATGTTTTAATTATTAGGGCAGGTGCTGATCTAACGACTACAGCGCTAGGTACCTAAGCTATAAAACTATTTGCATATTGCCATCAATAGACAAGTCTTGTAGTGATCGCCTCAGTTTTTTTATCGCTCACATTTAATTAAACATGCGTGTTCGGCAGATTCGACTATCAATACCCAGCCGCCTTATTCACAATCGCTTGATAACGCCATACGATAAACACTAAAAAGATTGTCTATTCTGTGACGCCGTGCCGCCGCTGCCGCAGTGCTGTTTGTTGTTATCAATCGTATATAAGTAGGTTTTATTTTTTTACTAGCAGTTACCCGCGACTTCGTCCACGAAAAGAAAAATATAACCTAAAAAAAGCGGGAAAAGTAGCCTATGTGTCAGGTTACGAACTATAATATATTCCAAGTTACATCCCAATCGGACCAGTAGTTACAGCGCGATTGAAACACAAACATCTAAACTTTGAGATTTATAATAGAAGTGGGATATCCGAGAACTAGAAAAAGTACTTATGCTACAAACTTCTGATAACTAACACGATGCCATAGAGAGATTGAGAATATGGCTGTTATTTTTTATTTCAATTCAATATAATAAGAGCTCGGTAGAATACCTCTCGCGTGACGCCATTCAAATCTGTTGATAATTTGACCCGCATACAATGCCCCGTCCGTCTTGATTCGAAGAAGTTTTTATAGCCTTTAATTGGATTAAGTTCGTAGAAATGTCAAGGAAAAAGCTCTACTGCTATATCATCAGCATTTTACAGGCTTACTTCAACCACTACAGAGTATCCAACACTAATTCTACCGGTAATTGAAGCTTTGAACCTTTTTTGTAATATTTGATACACTGTGTTTTCTTCAAAAGAAGAACAATTTGTCCCGAAACTTTCTGCGAATATCCCCGTCATGTTCGCAAAACAAACATTTAGCGTTCTCGCTAAAATAAATATCAAAATTCGTGACAAGTACTGTGAACCCGGAGCTTTGGACGCTGAAGTATTTTAGAAATCCCCGTGTTGACTCTCCGTGCGTCCCGCAGTACAGCCTACCTGACAGAAAGGCATTCGAAAACGCACAAAACAACCGATCGACAATTTACAGCATCCCTCCGGCGGGAGAGCGTAATACCACAGATTAAATTATCATTTGATGGTATCTACACGTGGACCCACTGTAGTAGGGACGGACCAAGAACGTACTATCGACGAAAGGTCCTTAAAGATGCTACGTAAGAATATGCCTGAACTCTGGCAACTAGAGAAAGGCTGAGTAGATTTCTGCACGCTATAAGCGGTCTTTACATTGTAGATGATTTATATGCCTATGCCACATGATTTACTCGTAAGTAGAGTATGAATGCTACAGGGAAACTGGTTTTAAACCTCATTAATTGCAATCAAAATCGCGTGATCGGATGGGGCAGAGTCCTAGAGATTCAGAGCCTATACGGATTACGGACATGTTGGGCACGCACGAATCGTTTGAACCGCCGTATAGCGATTGATATCGTAAAAACATCCAGTTTTGATGATTGGGGAAATAAACTGCATCTTTACCGTTCGTTCGTAGTGGACAGCATTGCATTAAACATTGGCGGTATCTTAATGTCTGGTCGTATATCTAAGCCTGTCCTTCAGAATTCCTAGGGTAATTGAATCTCGCCTGACCCGAATCCAGCGTTCTACCTGCCAAAACAAGATGCTGTAGGTGGTTTCAGTCTTTGTAAGGCATTTGTATGATTGAATGCTGCGGCTAGTTAGAGGCTTACAAGCGAAGGCTTTCCTAGCTTTGCTCTCTAGTGTAAGTAATCAGGGTACGTCTTATGAATCTGCGAGTCTTCAATAGTAGACGTATAACGGATACTAAGACCCACCGCATCTTCTGTACGGAAAGGTCTTCAACATTCGCAATAAGAAGTGGTTGTTAATCTTCTGTTGATTCACGACATTCTGTCTCTACTGATATAAATATGTGACTGTATTGGTGTTTGCAGTATTCGGATGGCAAACTAAGCGTGTAGATAACAAAACTATGAAGCCAGTGGGTGACCTTTGGGTACCAAACTCTGTCACCAGGGTTGACCGTTAGGTTCATATAATTTATTGGCCTTAGTAGTCGCGGAGTAAGCTTTAGCAACTGGTTACTCCCGCTAAAAGGTTTACGAGTATATCTTAACGGTTACATGATATACCTTTTAGTGATCCTTTGCACCAACATTTCGGTCACAGCGGAACCTATGCAGTTGGTGCAAAGGATAAAGACCTTAGTCCGTGACAGAATACATCCCACTCAGTGGACACAAGTCTAAAGTTCAGCGGAGTAGCATTTCACTTACATTGTCACAATCAATTCGTTTAGGCGACTTAATAAAAACCAATAGCGGAAGCCATCCAACCACATCCGAGATTTTAGAATGATCGAATAAATGTATTTCAATTTCTTCGGCGATAGATGGAATCACTCGTCACTTCAAGACATGTTTGAATTTGAAATCGAGTGAGCACGGAGCATCGAGTGAGCATCTCTCATCCATCACTCCACAATGCAACATTGTAGTTATTGCACTTTCACTTTCAAAGCACATCCCATGTTTTTTGCTGAAGAAGTTCCCACAAGAAAATGTGACAATTAATTTACAAAAACTTATGAATTATAAACCCACGGTTTTGAAATACAGTCGGCAACAAATTGATTACCTACACGTACGATTTTGATCGCATAGGTTTTTTTGCTTCGGAAGAATAGGGGTGAAGAATCGAGATGACCATTATTATAGTATTAATCTACTTATTAGGTACTTCTACCTATCGACTGTGCATCGAAATGATGTAGCTCAAAGTCTAAAGTGATTGATCACATGAGTAGTTAGGATAATAGAGAATGAATTAGGTACCTAATACTCGCTAACTTGAGACAACTTCACGCGACGAAATCTAGAACGAGCCAAATACCTACTTTGGTTCCCAGACTCTTTTTGGAATGATTCTTCGGATCCTTCAACAATGTTTTAGCGACTTCCTAGTTTGCATCGGAGGATAGACCTCCTCTTTTTTGCCACTCTTTCTAGTTCTTGCGAGTCTCACCCACCGATCTCCAACTTTCTATAGGTGATGCTGTTTGACCAAAGGGTGGTCTATCTCGTCTTATTATAAACTTTTGGCTATCACTTGGTGACCCGTTCGTAGAAATTGCTTGTTTATTTATATTGAACATTCACAAGTCAATAGGTACTTCAAGTGCAATGTTCAGTGCATCGTGAGATCGGATAATGTCGTGTCAACTTGAGTGGGTATTAGTGGACTTGAAATATTTTTAATGCATTTCGTGAGGCAACGATATACTGACATACACGAATCATACGGATCATTGACCATGGATGGGTGTAAGCCGAATTTTTTTTTCTTTTTTCATAATTTTACAAAAATTTATGAAACTACTTATTTCAGTAGGTACTATACTCTAAGGATTTAAGGATATACCTACGTTATATAAATTTCAGTTGTCTGTTAACGGTGTGATAGCGAGTCAAATGGTCTAAACGTGGCCCGCTTGTGATAGCATTTTGAAACAAACATTCGTATGATAATGGGGCATTATCTTATTATTCTAAGGACATTGACACCGCTGACCCGACTAATGGATTCTAATGCTTTGAAACTGTGCTTCTAGAAGGCTTTTATGAACTCATCGTGTTAAACTGGCTTCAATTCATCTATTTTTGAAAGGATTAAAAATTATCCAGGCATAATTTGTCTATTTTCTTTACTTTGAATGTACCTACACCTACCTAACTATAAGTTCAAATGTATAGTTAGGTAGGTGTACAAATCAGAAGCTAGCAAAAAGTTCCAAATCATCACCATCTACGCAACACCCGCTTTTTTGGACCCCATCACTAATCAAAAGCGCATTAGCGAGCGAGTACCTACACAAAAACATAACCCTTCTTTGCCAACCGGAGAACATGCATTTTTTCGTAACACTGGTTCTTTTTGGGTCTCCAGCTAGAAAAGAGCGACCAGTAGTAAAGTTGTGACTTGTGTGACTCTATCAAAAGCTCTATTATTGCATGTCACGCTTGTATTAGATCAACTTAGTTCAGAAACATTCAGCGCGATCATGGGGCAAACTAATGGGACCACGAAAAAACACCTTGACCACGTGGTATTCTGTGCTGAGGGAACAATTCAATGTGTGACAACGTGACATTCCAAGCTTTGAGACCACGTTTAGTTTAGTCTGTTTAGTCTGATCCTAGCCTTCAGGCAACCTAAAAATCTGTTACCAGAATTTCTTCATTTTCGGTGTTTTTCAACTGTACTAGATAACCAGTATTCTAATTCATGTATCACATTATTGGTAGGTACTTGCATAAGCAAATGTGATTCGAATGGTTAAAGTTCATCCATGTGATAAAGTCAATGACCGTTCCACTGCTGTGACGAAAGCCGCCCATTCAGATCAATATCTATTCAATTTATTCAATAACAATTAATTAATCGTATATTTATTAATGTGGCTATCAAAAATCACAACGCATAGATGTAGAAGTATATTAAGGTTACAAAATCATGAATTCTTTAACTTAGTGCTTTAACCGAGCTCTATTTACCTATAACAAGTCAGTTAATGTCATGTTTACAACGGAATGTTGGCTAGGTCTAATTTAACTACAAATTCCACAACAAACATCTAGAATCTAGGTGTTGTAACTCGTAAATTGAAGTGGTATTGCTGGGGTGGGGTGGGTAACACTAGAGTAGTGAAAAGCTGTTGAAAGTAGGCCAAATAACGCATTCAGAGCTGTCAAATAGATCTTGTAGGTTAGTGCTTGGGTGGGTAGGTCTGGGTATATAGCCTATACAACTATATTGCCTACAATAGTTCAATACATCCTATTGCATTGGTGTTGAGCGCAACGTCTGATTCCACTTTTTGAACTCTGTGCCGCGCTGCAACTACTGGTCCGATTTAGATGAAACTTGGAATATATATAGTTCGTAGCCTGGATTAGCACATAGGCTACTCATTATCCCGGAAAATCAACAGAATAAAAAAGGACGCGGACGAAGTCGCTGGCGGAAGCTAGTACCTACATAATTGCTATAAAAATACCCTATGAAATGCAAGTCAAAACAATTTTCATGTAGAATTTCATGGAGATCGTGTCCTAAATAGATTTATAGGTATCGTAAACTACTTTTTAAAATCTACTAAATGATAAATAGTAGTTCTGTGCTGAATATATGGAATACGCGCACACTGCTTTGAGGACAACATACCTAGGTAGTTCATTAAAATGACATTCCTACAAGTAGGTGGTGTCTTTAGATCCACCTTTGCTATTTACATGCATAAAGAGTGAAAGAGTCAAAATTGGACCAAGCGCATTATTGATTAAGTACATAATAGCAGAATTTTCTAAAAAAATCAACATGTTGTCCTTGAATTTTTATGTAATTCTTTACACCATCTTTTTGCACGCCCAGGAATACTGGTAGACAATGCTCTTAGCATTAAGTCCACCAAGCACTACTTGTTTGTGTGAAATTTTAAAATAAATAATTGTTGTTAATACTCAATATGAATGTGGAAATTTTTATTATTATGTTGCTTATAAGAACATTATCCAAATCAAAGTCATAAAGTCTCACGATAAAATCATAATTCTGGATGCATTACGCACGTAAGCGTCAGACTAAAGTTCGTTACCACAACTTTTTAAACTGATGTGTTATGATAATAAATAATAAATATTCATGGACATTTTACACGACGCCCTCTAGTCCTGAACTAAGCAAAGCTTGTGATATGGGAACTAGATGCTGATAGGCTTCTTCATTCGCACCTTAGTTATTTTTTATTTTTTTATTTTATTAAAATTGGATACCCAACACAGGTTTACACTTCACAATATTACAGGTTCATTTAAAATATAAAACTAGGTGCTCCCATAATTAAAGGGTACCACAGCGTGCGTAAAAGAACAAAAAAACAACTTATTACAAAAGTAAAAATTAAAGTAAAATCTAAGTAAGTATGTAGTAATAAAATCAGTAAAATGGTAGGTTCATGTTCTTAAAGCTAAGTAATCAAGAGTTAATTAACCAATAATAATTAGGCACAAAATATAAACAATCAAATAAATCAAGTAAACTAGTACAATATAAATATAAACATCAAGAGTGAGAAGATAATGAATGGTAAGTAAATATAGTAGTAAGTGTTTAGTAAATAAGTAGGTACAAAAGTAAGGCAAACTGCATGATTATCGTTACCTATGATATGGTAATATGTTATGATTACCTAGTTATCGTTAACAAATTAATCGCAAGAGCTGAAAGAAGCTACTTAGGTACATAAAAAAGATAGGATATAATTATATTACAGTACAATCACATGGTATTTACACAAGTTCTCTCAATCGTTTTTTGAATTTTGGGAGAGAATCAGATAAATCCAATTCGGTAGTTTTAGAGATGATATTATATTGCTTGCAGATTCTTGGCATAACGGAGTGTTTTCCAAGGTTAGTTTTTGAGTAAGGCAGGTTAAATAAGTTGAAAGCTTTAATCCTAGGTAGACGAGATGGGGCGGAAATACTTAACATATTAACAAGATCCGTACAGTTTATGTTCCCATTATATAATTTATGCAAAAAAACTAGGTCTATTTCTTTTCGGCGGGAAGACAGCGCGGTCATTTTATAATACTTAAGTCGCTCCTCATAACTAGGTACTTTTTTAGATAAATTGTCCTTGTAACTTTGGTGGTACAAAAAACGCCGCTGTATGCTTTCTATGCGCTTTGAGTAGACTTCATATTGGGGGTTCCATATGACAGAACAATATTCGATTACAGGACGGACTAAAGTTTCAAATAGTTTAATTCTCGTCGCAGGTTGTATGAAGTCCTTGCTGTTTCGTATGTAGTTGCGTGGAACAGGTGAAGTTTTTAGTATTCAAGTTATCCTAGTGGTTTTATTGAACAAAATGCTTATAGTTTATGTCTTCCACACGTGGTCCAGACATGGCGCACTCACTTTAAAACCACAAGTTTATAATAATACCTAATTACCCTGGGTTCATTAAAAACCGGTGTAGCGATGACATCAACACAACCTAGCAGGCACTAGTTAGATTTTACGATTAAGTAAACTTGAAATATTGAGTACAAGTTACCGACAGCGGCTTAAACCCAGTCAAAATATGAAAGCCAAACACTCAAAGACATCATTTTGATTTTACGGAATAGATGCGTTGCGTATTTAGTTTGACCACAAACACTAACAATAAACAATTTTTAAGGAATCTTATTATGCCCAACCTAATTTCTCACAAATACATGAAAATAAGAGTTCCTAAGGTTACCTTCGACATTTTGAGGGTTACACAATTCAGAGTAAATTCTGACTAGGTGCATGTTTGTCGCAGACGTTGGCATCAAAATTAAATTCAATACACTTGGGCCTATTTACAATATTTACATGTATTTCTGTATGATATAGGAAGAGAAAAATACATAACGTTTAAAAAATTGCAGCCACATAATTTAATATCTTATTTCGAGCTTTCAACACGCCTTTGAAACTTTTTTTTATTGCAAAAAAATAATGAGCACATTAAATGTCATGAATCATAAATTCTGAGACGAGATGAAGCTTGTAATTACTGTCGAGAGCGATGCACCTCTGATAAACAATCGCCTGTAAAAAGCCCAACAAACCTGTACATCTCAGCAAACAATACCAAATTAAACTATCAACAATGACGTTAAAAGCGTCGCAAACTTTCACCGGGACAATAGTTCCCAGAGGCGTGCGACCGCCATCACCATCAGGTTGTATTTATTCGACGGTGTGGTTACCTAGCCATCCATTCCAGTGGTCACGGCTGCTACACTAACACTACACTGCACAATCGCACAAGTTTTACTTTCCGCGGGTTAGGGCGGCGCGTGCCGCGATGCGCATGTGCGAGCCACTTCTGTGCGCCCGCGCCCGCGCCCGTCTCTCCTATAAATTCTTTACAAGACTCGTGCCCAGAACTTGGCCCTGTACATTCGGGAGCAAAACGGCGCCGCGTGCGCCCTTCCCTACTACATACTTGATTTGTGGTAGGCGTTCGATAGATTTGGGATGATAACTCAACGTCAAAATAACTGGCAAAGCAATATCGGATTAGGTTTGGAATTTAATTAAGGTACACCTACGGATCTAATAATCTATCAAAGTAGTCAAGCAACACAACTCTAATCCAATGCAGGTAACTCCATTTATAGGTAACATGATAGATAACAATGAGCATAAACTTAGATGACCTAAGGATATGATGTCGTGATTTTGCGGTTTTAGTAAAATGTTTGCAGGTAACGAAGAAGTCAGATTAAATCCGAACCAAAAACGACGTGGTTAAAGAAAGGGTAAACAAAGAATCTTCCCTGAAAACGCCCAGAAGAAAGTGTTATCTATACTCCCGAAAATTTACCGAAACTGCACGAAATCGAGATGAAAGATTGTAAAGTTCAAAATTCCTCCGAATCAAGATAGTGTGGCGACCAACCACGTGGCTTTTAATCAGGGAGTTGTGCGCGGGACTGTACCTCGCAGGCTCCGGTCGTCGATCGGGCAACCAGTCAGACCGCATGCTGCCCCTCCCGCATACTTCAGGCCCAAACTTTACTCGCCGCACCCGAAAACAAGCCTTACCATACTTACTTACAACTCAAAATCAATAATCGATTATTGGTCTATCCACCGTTTCAAGATTCGGTAGAGTCACATCAGCTATTTTGTACAAGACATGCCTTGCAGGGTTCTCTACATATTTGTCCGAATTCGGCCAAATTTGGACCTTAGCCGGAGAGAATAAGGGTTAGTTCGGACAGAGGGCAGTCATGCACCTGCCGAAGCGCAATCATTGCAACTGCACACAATATTGCAGTTTCAACAAATGACAGCGTTTTGAAACTTCTGGGTCGTTAATTTGGTTTAGTGGTTAGCGGGACTGCTTTCCTGTGTTTCATGACTTGGGTTTGAATCGGCTAACAGCAATAAACAGAATAAGCGGGAGCTGGATTGGTAATTGAAATAAATCATTTTAATTTTCATGGCTTTTGCTTTCTGGGCTTATCTTTGAGCACAAATTTAAATGGCTGTCAGTCAAGTCGAAACCATAACGGTGGCCAAATTGCTAAGCCTCATCGGTGCAGTAGTCACAGCGGAACTTTGTGGCTATGAAGTTCCTTACCGATACCTCCTAACTCGCTCAACTTCCTTACAATTGTATGGGGTACCGCAATGTACATGCTACAAAAATCTACTAACTAGTAACTGTAAAGCAGTTACTAGAAAATTGCAAACAAAACAAACTATAATCATGCACAATAAAAGCAGTTTATAGAAAGCACTTACAATGTTAGAGCAGATCAGGCGAAGCTGTTCTGGGCTACCGTCGAGGGGATGCCTCACAAGGGGTCAGCCTGCTCCGGGGGCAAGGCCAGGTGGCCTTACGCCTCTGTGCCTCTTGTGTGATGCACGATTGCTTGCCGAAGAACATCTTATAGATGAGCGCTAGGAGACCAGCGCCCACCGCGATACCTCCTGAGTAAAAGCAAGTAATTTAGACCAGTTAAGGAAAATGCGAGATGTTTTTTAAAAAGGGCTGTTTCCCACAAGTGCACCGACGTGAATATTGAGATTTACAAGGACTCGGATGGAATCAAAATAGTTCCTCGAAATCTATGGGCACATCTATCTAGTATAGCGCGGTTCAGTAATCCGCAATCCTCTCGACCTAGTTGGCTGACGATGCCTCACAAAGTTTTCCTTCACCGTTTGAGAGCACCGAGAACGTGTCCTAAAGCCGGTATGGCATTGAAATCGCAATTAATGGCAATCTGTGTTTATGGGCATTGGACAGGACAGTCGCATCGGGAGACGTCGGAATGTGATTGTGACCGGTTGACACGTCATCCTACAGCCATTCCCGGGAATAATGAGGGCGAACCACACTGCCTTTCGACCATCTTGCAGATCGTTTGTCATAACACTGGTTCTTGGTCTGCGTTAATGTCAGTGACCATAGTAAAACATGGTAAAAAGTATAGAAGTAGGTACCTAAATTATTGGCAGAATTAAAAAGCCTAATTTTGTCAAGAGTTGGCAGTAGAAACTACTGTGAATTCGAATATTCACTTGTTGGAGGGATTCTGAAAAATCCATTTAGGTATTAGCACAGACTAGTCAATTTAACATGGACATTGTTGATGATCACCTTCATTTGTTTTTTGTGCGGTAAGAGTAGTCTGAATCAGAATTTATTTTGAAGAAATTCTGTTTTGTCACTACCTTCTATGATTTTTTTATCAGAATTACGTATTTCGGTCTTCTCAGGCCAGTGTGGGGCGTCTTTACAGTAAGGTTATGGGCTGCAAGCCAGGAATGTGACAGTTTGCATCGGAATGTCGCATTTTATGACGGAACAGTTAAACCAGGACTGGTGCGTGCCAGTGTTGTTTGGAAGAATCTCTCGCAGGACAGAAGAAGGAATTTCTTAAAAGATTTACATGTGAAAGGCATACAGCGAAATGTACCATCAGCAAAATTTTCGCCTTACCACTTTTGAAACTGTTTCGCTTGCAAGCAGTTAGCTACCTGACCCCGCCTTTTTCTTTTGTCTTCTTATTTTGACCAACCAGAGACCTAAACATCTATTTATTTTTATGACGGCCTATTGTTTTCATAACTTTTACACCCGAAATAATTTGCTTCTATTGGCATTCAAAAATTAACGGCTAGTCGGCTTACAGAAGATGCACCCTTAAGGTGGTAAGGTAGAACTTTTGCTGATAGTACCTTACTGTCGCTGCAATAGGTACAGAATGTAGGTAATAACGTTAAGGGGCCGTATTAAAATTTGACGACGTCAAGTTTAGGCATTTATGAATACGCGACGCGCTGCGCTACGCGTTTGCGACGCGCAAAGGACAAACGAATTTGATCTTTCGACATGTTCGTTCACTGGATGAGTACGATTGATTTGTAGTCTAATTACTAAGTTGGTATGTGGTAGGTACCTATCTCCACGTGACGTGTGTAGAACTGTTGTACGAATTGTAATAAAAAGATTGTAAAAAATAAAATAAATATTGCAAACCCTCTATTATGTAGAAAATAAAATAAATATAGCAACCCCTCTATATATTTTTTTTATTGATCTAACAGTATTTATAATTCCAGTTTAATGCCCCTCTTCTTCTCTCAGAGATATTGTAGCCCCCTTCCCGTATCTCCGCTACTAGCAGAATTCGACCTCCATTATTTGGAGCCATTCGAATCGAAACATGAATTTTGCCAAAATAAAGGAACATTTTGCATCTGACAGAATTTATCTCCCCTACTACGTTTTCGAATCCAGGACAGCGTTCTTTACTTTTTAGAGTAAAATGATACAGGTGTCGATTTCGAAATATTTTGGGGTGCTGATTGCGGAAATGGCATCTACTTTGAAGTCTAAATGGCGAACGTTGATTTTTTTGAGTACAGTGATAGAAGTGTCGTTTTCAAGATATTTTGTGGTGCTGATTATGGAAATGGTATCCATTTTGAAATCCAAGATGGCGGACATTGGTTTTTTTGAGAAAATAGATATGGGTGTCGTTTTCGGGATATTTTGGGATGCTGATTATGGAAATGGTATCCAATTTGAAATCCAAGATGGCGGACATTGGTTTTTTTTTGAGTAAAGTGATATGGGTGTCGTTTTCGGGATATTTTGGGATGCTGATTATGGAAATGGTATCGATTTTGAAATCCAAGATGGCGGACATTGGTTTTTTTGAGTAAAGTGATATGGGTGTCGTTTTCGGGATATTCTGGGATGCTGATTATGGAAATGGTATCCATTTTGAAATCCAAGATGGTGGACATTGGTTTTTTTGAGAAAATAGATATGGGTGTCGTTTTCGGGATATTTTGGGATGCTGATTATGGAAATGATATCCATTTTGAAATCCAAGATGGCGGACATTGTTTTTTTTGATAAAATAGATATTGGTGTCGTTTTCGGGATATTTTGGGATGCTGATTATGGAAATGGTATCCAATTTGAAATCCAAGATGGCGGACATTAGTTTTTTTTGAGTAAAGTGATATGGGTGTCGTTTTCGGGATATTTTGGGATGCTGATTATGGAAATGGTATCCATTTTGAAATCCAAGATGGCGGACATTGGTTTTTTTGAGTAAAGTGATATGGGTGTCGTTTTCGGGATATTTTGGGATGCTGATTATGGAAATGGTATCTATTTTGAAATCCAAGATGGCGGACGTTGGTTTTTTTTGAGAAAATAGATATGGGTGTCGTTTTCGGGATATTTTGGGATGCTGATTACGGAAATGGTATCCATTTTGAAATCCAAGATGGCGGACATTGTTTTTTTTGAGTAAAGTGATATGAATGTCGTTTTCGGGATATTTTGGGATGCTGATTATGGAAATAATATCCATTTTGAAATCCAAGATGGCGGACATTGGTTTTTTTTGATAAAATAGATATTGGTGTCTTTTTCGGGATATTTTGGGATGCTGAATACGGAAATCGTATCCATTTTGAGATCCAAGATGGCGGATATTGTTTTTTTTGAGTAAAGTGATATGGGTGTCGTTTTCGGGATATTTTGGGATGCTGATTATGGAAATGGTATCCATTTTGAAATCCAAGATGGCGGACATTGTTTATTTTGAGTAAATTTTTCAGAAAACGACACCCATATCTATTTTCTCAAAAAAACCAATGTCCGCCATCTTGGATCTCAAAATGGATAGCATTTCCGTAATCAGCACCCCAAAATATCCCGAAAATGACACCCATATCTATTTCTCAAAAAAACCAATGTCCGCCATCTTGGATTTCAAAATGGATACCATTTCCATAATCAGCATCCCAAAATATCCCGAAAACGACACCAATATCTATTTCATCAAAAAAACCAATGTCCGCCATCTTGGATTTCAAAATGGATATCATTTCCATAATCAGCATCCCAAAATATCCCGAAAACGACACCCATATCACTTTACTCAAAAAAAACAATGTCCGCCATCTTGGATCTCAAAATGGATACCATTTCCGTAATCAGCACCCCAAAATATCCCGAAAACGACACCCATATCTATTTCATCAAAAAAACCAATGTCCACCATCTTGGATTTAAAAATGGATATCATTTCCATAATCAGCATCCCAAAATATCCCGAAAACGACACCAATATCTATTTTATCAAAAAAACCAATGTCCGCCATCTTGGATTTCAAAATGGATACCATTTCCGTAATCAGCATCCCAAAATATCCTGAAAACGACACCAATATCTATTTTATCAAAAAAACCAATGTCCGCCATCTTGGATCTCAAAATTGATAGCATTTCCGTAATCAGCACCCCAAAATATCCCGAAAACGACACCAATATCTATTTTATCAAAAAAACCAATGTCCGCCATCTTGGATTTCAAAATGGATATCATTTCCATAATCAGCATCCCAAAATATCCCGAAAACGACACCCATATCACTTTACTCAAAAAAAACAATGTCCGCCATCTTGGATCTCAAAATGGATACCATTTCCGTAATCAGCACCCCAAAATATCCCGAAAACGACACCCATATCTATTTTCTCAAAAAAACCAATGTCCTCCATCTTGGATTTCAAAATGGATACCATTTCCATAATCAGCATCCCAAAATATCCCGAAATCGACACCCATATCACTTTACTCAAAAAAACCAATGTCCGCCATCTTGGATTTCAAAATGGATACCATTTCCGTAATCAGCATCCCAAAATATCCCGAAAACGACACCCATATCACTTTACTCAAAAAAAACAATGTCCGCCATCTTGGATCTCAAAATGGATACCATTTCCGTAATCAGCACCCCAAAATATCCCGAAAACGACACCCATATCTATTTTCTCAAAAAAACCAATGTCCTCCATCTTGGATTTCAAAATGGATACCATTTCCATAATCAGCATCCCAAAATATCCCGAAATCGACACCCATATCACTTTACTCAAAAAAACCAATGTCCGCCATCTTGGATTTCAAAATGGATACCATTTCCGTAATCAGCATCCCAAAATATCCCGAAAACGACACCAATATCTATTTTATCAAAAAAACCAATGTCCGCCATCTTGGATCTCAAAATGGATAGCATTTCCGTAATCAGCACCCCAAAATATCCCGAAAATGACACCCATATCTATTTCTCAAAAAAACCAATGTCCGCCATCTTGGATTTCAAAATGGATACCATTTCCATAATCAGCATCCCAAAATATCCCGAAAACGACACCAATATCTATTTCATCAAAAAAACCAATGTCCGCCATCTTGGATTTCAAAATGGATACCATTTCCATAATCAGCATCCCAAAATATCCCGAAAACGACACACATATCATTTTACTCAAAAAAAACCGATGTCCGCCATCTTGGATCTCAAAATGGATAGCATTTCCGTAATCAGCACCCCAAAATATCCCGAAAACGACACCTATATCTATTTTCTCAAAAAAACCAATGTCCGCCATCTTGGATTTCAAAATGGATACCATTTCCGTAATCAGCATCCCAAAATATCCCGAAAACGACACCAATATCTATTTTATCAAAAAAACCAATGTCCGCCATCTTGGATTTCAAAATGGATATCATTTCCATAATCAGCATCCCAAAATATCCCGAAAACGACACCCATATCATTTTACTCAAAAAAAAAAAAATGTCCGCCATCTTGGATCTCAAAATGGATACCATTTCCGTAATCAGCACCCCAAAATATCCCGAAAATGACACCCATATCTATTTTCTCAAAAAAACCAATGTTCACCATCTTGGATTTCAAAATGGATACCATTTCCGTAATCAGCATCCCAAAATATCCCGAAAACGACACCAATATCTATTTTATCAAAAAAACCATTGTCCGCCATCTTGGATCTCAAAATGGATAGCATTTCCGTAATCAGCACCCCAAAATATCCCGAAAATGACACCCATATCTATTTTCTCAAAAAAACCAATGTCCGCCATCTTGGATTTCAAAATGGATACCATTTCCATAATCAGCATCCCAAAATATCCCGAAAACGACACCCATATCACTTTACTCAAAAAAACCAATGTCCGCCATCTTAGACATGAAAATGGAGGAGGGAGGTAAATTTTGTGAGAGCCTTCCTCGCTTTGTCACGAATCGATCGATCGATAAAATCGATCTAATTCTACTTTTTTCAAAAATACGTCATAGGGTGTGTGGTACCTTTATGAGAAATTGGAGAGGGGTAGAGAAGAGGGGGGGGGGGGATTTCGCAAGGAGTCAAGTCAGTCAGCAGTAAGTAGATGCAAGTAGGCAGTAGGCAAGTAGCAGAAAGTAGTAAGTACATTTAATTTTGAGTAATTTATAAATCGGCCTATATACTAAGTAGGTAGGTACTTGATAGGTACTTGATTGAAATAGTGTTTTTTATTATTTACAAAAGTTCAAATATCGTGAAGATACCGACATTTTATGAAACCTAAATAATGTAGTTAGAAAACATCTACCAAGTACCTACGGCCGCACGAAAGATCAAATCACGCGGTCACACTATAATTTGGTGCCGATACTGCTATTTGTCGATATATGAATATGTATAGTGCGCACGACGAAAAGCGATACGTCCTCCCTCCACGGCCGCTCAGCGCGGAATGCCACCCGCAGCGTTGCGCTGCATGATATATAGGTGATTTTAGAAAAATCCTATAAAAATAAGTACAAGGTAGAAGACTATAATTTTTTTTTATTTGCAAGAAAAAAACCTGTTCTTTTATATAGTATGCGTATTTTAACTTTAAACTTCTTACTTTCGTAGAAATCACAGTTTGTTTGAAGAGTAAAATTACGTAAAAGGCGGTGTTTTCAAAAAATAATTTCTCTAACATATTGTATGAACGGGTAGCAATTTTTTCCCAGCATTCTATTTTTAACAAAATAAATATTTTAATTGCATTTTTAAATTATCTTTAAACTAGTTTTTTATATGATAAAATCAAGACGAAAAGTTCACATTTTTGATAATTTTACGAAGACATGCGTTACAAATTAATTTATTTCTCAGTTGTGTATTGCCTAATTTAAAATGTTCTCCCAGCATTCTATTTTTATTGAACCAAACTTTAATTTCCATTTATATTTGTAATCGTAAAACGTTAACTGTAATAAAAATCGAGTTCGAAAAATGAGCTAAATAGGCCAAAATCAAAAGAAGGCCCCTTAAGAATATATCTATAACTTTCTGGTAGTTTTCTTCAAGTTTCTAGAGTGTCGAGCGAGAGAGATGTCTGTAAATAAATGCTTTAGCTTTTACTTACTCTTTAGTCTCCTAACGCAAGTTGATTATACCTAGACAGACAAAAAAAATTGACGGCCTCTGAGGCGCAGCGGACTACACCGCGGCGAGGGCGGTTAACCACCTCAGATTATAGAATTTCTATATTCTATGTTAACCGCATAAGACGCAAAAGGAGCAAGTAAATAAATAAATATTCATGGACATTTCACACGACGCCCCAAACTAAGCAAAGCTTGTACAATAGGAAATATATTGCTGATAGAATATTTATACACTTTTTTTTTGTAAATATACTTACCTTACTTAAATATTACAACGTACTTGTAAGTAGCACCATAGTAGCACCCAGAGATAGAACAAACATCTATGTTTGCCTTACACAAATGTTTGTTTTCAGTGGGGATCGAACCCACGACCCACAGCACAGAAGGCAGAGCTATACCGACACCGCTGTGACGCCTGTCAAATTTGTTTCTCCCGGCGGAACAAATGTCTGCTGTTTGCATGATCTGCAAATATTTATTCAAAGTCTGGGTGCTGTGCTATCTCAGCACCGAGTGTTAACGTGTGGAGGTTGCCCTCAAAGGGGTCCTAAGAAAAACCTAGTTCATCTTTCCCAAGAAGATACATGCTATAGAGTTAAACTTACCTATAACAGGCAACCAGGCACCAACTCCATCGCTCCTATCTCCAGAACTCATCTTGGGTTAGTGTAGTAGGTTTTATTTATATTTTGTTTGGTTTTCAGTTTCTGATCTTTTGTAGGCATGTGGTTTGTTTCGGTTTTTGTATTGATTTACTTGAGAATTTTCATGTTGCTGAAATGCAGCTGGCCATATTTTGTTTTGACTTTTCTAACAACGTTGACGCAAGCATAGATTTGAATTCTTTTCTTTCTCTAAAAAAGCTTGAAATAGACCAAAAATTACCTAAGTAGGTACCTATACTTTTTGTTCAGTACTTTTCAGACACTTGGCAGTCAATAAAGAAGACGGACGACGACGGACGAAAACAATGACAAGTTTGGCTTGACAGAAATCAAACAGAAATTCACAGGAAACAGCAAGAATCCAACCCAATCCAACCGTCATGGACGATAAATGAAAACAAGATGAATAAAACCAGTCGGTCCATCTCTCCGTTTCAAGATCCTACAATGTAACTCCCTCAAGAACTTATCTATAATGAGCGCAAGAAATAGACCCGCCGGGCCTGCCAGGCCAGGAGCTCGAGGTTTTGTACCGAGGTTTTTTCTTCAACAACTCTTACTTACTTTCCACCATCACTGCTTTCTTTGGCAGCGAGTCCAAGGATAAAAGGCAATTACGGGCCAGTCAGAGAGAGTCAGTTTTAGATTTCCTTCCATGAATACTTAGGTAGTGGGATCTCCTAAAGTCTGAGGTCCTTACTGATCACTTGAACTTCCAAAGTAATTCTTACAATGGTAATCTGAAGCATAGTCAACGTTTTTCTAAAGCTGACGCATAGATATTAGGAACTTATAACTCAGTTCGATACTTTAGATATTGCTATTCTGATAAATGTAGACAGGCGGTGGTTAGTGTGGCTACTGATTAGGTAAACCTTAAAATAACTTATTTTTTTTAAGTTTTGTTACTCATGGAACAGAATGTGAGGACAGTACAATGTACCTACGTGATTATAGTTTACACTTTACTTATTTTTCTATATTATTTGCTATTAAATAGAGATCACATTTTCTGGTCATCAGGTTCAGTAGCCCCCAGCGGCGGTGGTTTCGTCTCCTGGCTACCCCTACTAGGCGGCCTGGCCCTGGGCGCTGGGATCCTTGTCTATGTCATCAATCTATTCTTCGGCGCGCCCACGAACAGGAACTGCCCTAGATTAAACCCCAAGAAGCAGAGGTGGCCGACCGATAAGAAACTTAACTCTTGGAGCGCCTTGATGACGCGATTTAAGTAACCGGCTCATTAGGATAGGTATACCACAATCTGAGCAATAAATTCCTTATCACAAATTATGTTTCTATTAAAATTTAAGTAGGTACTCCTTACCTACAACGTGTCATAGGTTTTTAGGTTTCGTTTTGATAAATATTGGCCTTGAAATAGATTTTACTCGATTCCAAGAACATTTAGCTAATTATTATTTTAGCATATATGTGTATGTATGCGATAGGCATAGTATGTATGTGATAGGCATAGTATGACTCAATTTTACTGGTCGATGATGGTAAGCAAAGATGAGGTCGACGGATGGTAGTCTGCTTTTCAAAACATCCTTTGGAATCATAATAATTGGAGTTAAATTGGACTGTTTGCAAATTGAGATTAAATCTATTTGGTGAGGGTTATAAAATAAAGGGCTTTTCTAACAAATAAGAAATTCATTAAAATTAATACATGATATTGTATTTGGAACCATCTTACTCTCTTACCGCAATAGATTATAAATAATAGTTTGATGAACGTCACTGTTACAAAATATATATTAATTAAAATGTAATTATAACCTATGTTTAGGTACATCCATCCGCTCTCGCTCTACAGAATTTATTTTATTACATTTTTGGTCGTCGCCGGAAACTAATTTCATTGCAAAATACTGTTTACCTAAAACATTTTATATACAAAATTTTTGACAGACAGACATTCCATAAAAGATTTTATTATTAAAAATAACTATGCTATAAGTATTGTTTCAAAGACGTTGTGGATGACACCATCCCTACTTATAAAGTTGTAATTTTAATTTCACGTAATGACTAGGCCGAATATGATAGGATTTAGTAAACAAATAGATAGAAATTTACCAATATCGAATTATAAAGATACTTTCAAGACGAAAAAACAAAACGTGTAAAAACCGGCCAATAATAAAATTTAAGCTTTTAAGATGTCCGGAAACCAGATTATGCAATGTAAGCTACTCTCGCCATTAAACTTTTGTTTTCAGAGTGGTTTAAATTTAATACAAAGCCAGCTAAAATACCAGCTCTAAAATCTCTAAAGAAATAGATAGGTACATTTTTAGGAATGTGTGTTCAGCATTAATCTAGAAATAGGTTGTCAGTCAGTATTATCATCAGAAGTATGTTAAAAATCTACTGGTGGGTACACACGTACGTACATGCTCATCAAACAAAGCTGTTTTCTGGAGAAATTGACACATCCTAAGGTACACTCGGACGTGCCTCTCATAACCTCAAAAAACTAGATTACCAACAGACCTGTTAGAAGTTTATGGCCAGGGAAGTCATACTTATTTTTTTAATGGAAAAATAGGAGTCTAGTTATTTTTATGGAAAAATGCACCTTACCTCTGAACTTCAGGTAAAAACTTCTTTCGATATGATCCATTCGATTACTAAACTTTACAGTACCGACGACGACGCTAAGTACTAAACTAATGGCGTTATACCGTAAGATGACTATCTTTATTATCGCGCCCCGGTCCACGGGATGTAAGGCGTCTCTTCCGTTTGTGTTTAGCCTAGAACAAATTAAAAAAAAACTGTAGCTGTTGCCCTAGTGGTCTTAATAGAAGATACCAAATAAAAGGTACAAATAAAAATTACTTATTAATCAAGTGAGCAAAGCCAACGAAGATCTTAGAATAAACTTGGGTAAATCGTCGTTGTATGTTTGTTAAAGCATAACTATCGAACCGCTTATCCGATATTCTTAAAATTCGGTAGATCTACTGATAGTACTCTTAAGTTTTATTGGTAAGATTATGAGGAAAATCTGCCAAGGGGCAAAGTTATAATGGTGTAAATAACAATGTTATATCATCACATCACATAGCCCACAGTACAGACATAGCCAACAAAATGTGACACTTACCTACCAATAAATATTTATTTCCTAGCCTGTAATGCATTGGAGAGCCAATCCATGGCTTGATCAAGCCCCTCTCCTCTCACGGCTGACGTCTTGAAAATCTGAAAGGTTCTATCGCGTAACGCATCCAGCCCTAAAGCCTGGTGGACCTCGGCTACTGTGAGGCAACCCGCCATATCCTGCTTGTTGGCTAGGACTACCAGTATCGCGTTCACTAGCTCCTCTTCCTGAAATTATATAATTTCCGATTAATTCCTATGGTATTTTCCAGCAGACAGTTGTCACCTATTCGAGTGTCCAGCAAACAGGAACGCAAGTCAAGGTACAAGTCAAGGCAATACAATAGATAAATTATTATTAATTGTATGGCTCATGTATGTACAACACTTCCAAAAGAAAACATGTTAGAAGATTTATATTGACAACTGGTTTTGTACTCGCATAGTAATTAATTACTATTAAGTGACATAAAATGTATTAGCGATATGAAATAATTTTTAATCATGGTGAATATCCCATTTTTAGTGAAATTTAAACATTGTTATAATTTAACTTACCCGTAACATGTGGACTAGTTCATCTTTAGATATTCCTATTCGATCTCTGTCGGCCGAGTCTACTACGTAAATAATAGCATCTGTGTTTCCATAGTAACATCGCCAATACGGCCTGAAATAAAGGAGATCTTTTAACAGCTTTAATTTTAACTTGCAGGAAATTAAATGAAAGTAGGTATTTTATGTTGCAAAATCAATTATAACTTTTACATATATTTTGAAATGTTTTGTGAATGTGCATACACATCTTACACTGTTGCAGAATCTTATTTCATCCTGAATAATGTTCCATTACATAGTGCTCCAAAACTACATGGAAACATGATCAGTCTTTATGAAATTAAACCTGTATCACACAGTATGTAATAATTTAGTGATATTACAACCAGCAACTTTGTAATTCTATCATCAGTTCGTTCGTTAGTCAGCCCAAGCTCAGGTCTGGTAGCACCATGCATTTACATACCTAATACTTGTCTGTCCACCAAGATCCCACACTTGAAACTTTAGATTTTTGTATGTGACTTGTTCTACATTAAAGCCGATTGTGGGAATAGTTGTCACCACCTCCCCTACTTGCAATTTGTACAAAATTGTGGTTTTCCCGGCGCCATCTAGACCCAGGATCAGTATTCTCATTTCCCGCGCCCCCAGCAAGCCTCTGAAGTAACTGAATAATCCACCTTCAACACAACAGTTAAGAACATTATACAAAGCACTAAAACACACCGTAAATATGATAAATAACGAGAAAATCACTCACCCATTTTGATGTTTTGGCCTATTTCAATACATTAGCTTATAAAGTATAGGGAATGTTATGTACCACTTCCAAGCGTAAAATGATTGCCCACGTTTATTTCTATCACGTTATTAGGATCAAAATGCTATAAACTATTGTCTTTCAGCGATAAATACGAACATTTTAGCGAGAACCACGGTGAACCAACCATTTGACGTGTAAAAGATCAGGTTTTTTTTTCTGAGGATCTCTATGGCTTGGCATTTGTGCATAAGTAAATGTCAAAAAAGCTGTCATGTCAGTGTCACTCACTGACAATGACATTATTGACGCATAAAGAGTCCTTCACAGTCATTGAGCTATATCTATGGAGTAGCCCCATTCTTCTATACAAACAATACGTTATACATATATCTATTAAATCGACACATAAACGTCAAATATATATTTGTTTCTTTTTAACTAAACAAATACTGAATGTGTTGAAAGAGATAGACAATATTTTGTCCTTTCGAATTTTTGAAAAAAAATTCTGTGACGTCATGATTTTATGTTCGCATTCGCATACCCAGCGCCGCCATGTTTGGTTACGAGTTTTGTGGTAGATCTGCTGTCAATTACTGTTTTATTCCGGATGTTTTTGAAGATTTTGTGGAAAGTATGCGAAGAAACTAAATTTCAGTCTGTTATAAACTTTAAGTAAGAATAACAATCATGCTCAAGTGTTGTGTGAAACAGTGCGGTGCAAGGAAAACCAATAATCAGCCAACATTATCTTTTCATAGGTTAGTAACCATTTTTCTGTTTTTGTAAAATGATTGTTGTATTTCGAGCTCAATGTTTGGAACAATTGGTGTTAAATAAAGAATATGAAGGCTTTTGCTAGTCGTTTGTGACTCTCAAGACGTTATTTTCTTCGTCATACTTGGAGTTGTTTGTTTACTAGTTGAATAGTGATGTGACATACCTACTTTCAAGAACCAAATCGATTGTGTGGTTATGTACTGTAAAATTTTATTTTTAACTTACCTACTTCCTATGTGTAATGCTGCAACTTTTGTATTACAGGTTTCCTGCTAATGAAATTTTAAAAAGAAAATGGTTGGAAATAATCGGAACGTAAAATATTAACCCCCAACCTAATGCCGCATTGTTGGCCCAACGTCGATCGTCCACAATCTACATTAGAGTTGAGTTTGGACTCACAATCTACTGCCAACACGATGGCAAGCTTTTTGAGGTTTGTTTTTAATTAATACAAGATTATAAAGATAAAGCCTCCTGAAGTTTTTTTTTATTATTTGTAGGAGGACTACCTCCCGATGAACCGACGACGTTGTCAAAATCACAAGAACACAAACGGGTGTATGTAGAAAGCCTACTGTCGGCCTTTCTGAAAATTATGGAAGTGCAGAAAGAGACTCTAAACTTATAGTACATAAGTAAAGAAAGTCCAAACCACCGTAAATGAAACCATCATCGCCAACGCGAGGATAAATGCCACTCTCTGTGGTTTCACAGTTTCTTAGCTTTTTCAGTCAGTTTCAGTGGCCTCTTTAAGGCGAATGTCATTTTCATCGAATCGAAATGTAGAAGCTTTTGAGAAGCTTGGTCTCGTCAAGCTTCCGCTCAGTGTTTCCATACCAATCAGCGCATACCAGTGTGCTGGACGTCAGATGTATTGCACACTGTAATCTCGTACTCGCCCCTCAGGTGAGCCGCTTCCCTGTGTCGATAGAACCACCCAGTTTTTATTTCTTATCTTTAGAGGTGAATAATATATCTTCAAGTTCTTGATTTATGGCTTTTGCGACTTGTTGCCACAATTCTGCCAGTGTCGAGTTCCTTCCTAGTATTCATTTTCAACAATAATTTTCCTACATTCATTACATAATCCTAGTATATTAAAATTACCGGTAAAAAAACATTGAAAACCGAAAATACGCCCTTAAAAGAAAACACCTTAAGGTTACGCTAGGTCGTAAAATGAGTTCAATTACATAAAAGTTCTAGTAGTAGTTTTTTATTAGACGCTTTTAATCTAACCAATTTTAAATCACATCCGTGCTTTTAAAATGCCATTTGCTTACGTCAAGGGGATAATCGATATCATTTTCGATAATTCATAGCAATCGATTAAATCGGTATCGGCACATCACTTAAGAGGCAGCCATATTGTGTTTCAAAAATTACCACGCTTTTTTCGTAGGTAGAGCATATCCATTGGTTTTATGAATCAGAGTTCACAGTGCGTCATTGAGTTCGTATTTTATCAACTAGATGGCGTGGCAGCACTGACAGCCACCAGGACAGGAATCAGAATACAAGGTGGCCCAGAAAAAGATCCATTTTCGTGATTTCTACATTTCGATTCGATGAAAATGACATTCGCCTTAAAGAGGCCACTGAAACTGACTGAAAAAGCTAAGAAACTGTGAAACCACAGAGAGTGGCATTTATCCTCGCGTTGGCGATGATGGTTTCATTTACGGTGGTTTGGACTTTCTTTACTTATGTATGTCGACGCAAGACCGTTGAAAATCTTAATTATAATCTAACTTTAATTTTTAAATTATTTGAGAAATATTCAGAGTCTATTTCGGAGCTTATTCGCTGTTAAAAGCAATGTAATGCTTTGTTTACGTATGTCTCTAAACAGACTTTAAGTTGTGTCAATGACTATTGTTGTTGACGACAGCAAATAATTACTAAATAATTGTTTTATGGTTCAAAAATTATTGCTAAATTCATATTTTGATTTATCAATAATAATCAGTTGGTTTATCATAATTTTAATTAAAGGCAACGGTTAACGCAAGCTTGTTTTCTAGTTGGAACATTGAACTTTGACGTTTCAATGTTTTAACTGGAAATAAAATAGTTAAAAATCAAAACTAATTTTTATAATTATTTCTAAGAATTTTCAGACTGAAATAACCTGTTTTTAGTTTGTTTAAAATATTCGGATCGTAAATAGTTATTGGTGTTGACTTCCGAAACGCCATCTTGCGTAAGCGTGGCGTTTTGTAGTCTCATTATCGTTCGAGGCTTGGAGAAAACTGGTGGTGTAAAGTTTGGTGAGATCCTGTGAGTACCTATAAATTCTATAATAATTATTAGATTATTATTATTACTACATTGGTTCTAAGGTCGCATTAGGTGGTTAATAAAGTTAATGCTTCAAAGAAACGATGTTGGTTTCATTATTTGCAATGAGCAAGCCTAGCGAAAAGAATAGTGACGTCAGCCCTGCTGACGTCATTGTTTTTAAAAACCCTGTTGGACAGACCCCTCCGTTATCAGAAGTGGGATCACCTCCCACTTCTGCTCGATCATCTGACTCAAAGACAAATAATCAACGCTTCTGTTAACGAGGTATCAACGGGTTTTTAAAATATAAACGTTGCAAATGATGAAATATTGTGTGCGAGCACGTCATGATTCAGGCTGATTCCCAACTTAAAAACAAAAACTAGTTTCTTAACGACAAATTATTAGGCCGCTAATGTAGGGTTAGGGGATGGTTTCAGCAGGAAGCCATCGCCATTAAAAATTATATCCTGGTCGACTACGAAGTTAATTTGCTAAACATAGCTGGTTTGTTGGTTACCACTGGACCAACGCGCTGTTTTTTTTAAACCAGAGAATAGGTTATTCTCGCTGCGTTGTTTGGAAGACATTACGAAAAACTGCGCAGGGTGTATCTGACTACCAGCACGTACTTATCGTTTAATCATACTAGGCATCAACTCACGAATGATGACTATGAAGTTGAGGCGGTAATAGGTGTTTTTAATCGAGTTGTTGAATGTCACGTTAACTTATTTATTCACCTAAATTTATTTTAATGCCGCAATAACCTCTACAACAAGTGCGTAACAAGTCTCTGATAATCAACTTTTATTTTCTGTCGTCTGTTTGCCATGTATGTACTTACCTATGCAATAAACCGAACCACGATTAGCACGGCGACTGTTGCTACCGCAATAAGTCTTCAATCGCATCATTAGACAAAAGATTCTTAAAGCGCGACTTCACAAAAGCATAGATAGATGATAGCTAGACAGAATACTTTTATAGATATACCAACACACTGAACAAGCATAAGTAAGATAACACATAGCCAAACTCTACCTAGTCTCGTCCCTTGCCGTATGCAGCCAAATAGTTCCCGACTCATCTAAAACAAAACAAAAACTATAAACTCATTTTAACCACGGATGACTCGTGGAAATAAAATGAGTAGGTACCTACTAAGAGTTTCTGAACTATATCGTCAAACACATGTCTACTGCGCCTACCTTTACGTATTTCAGGAAGAATCACCGATATAACTGCACACCGATGCGACAACCTCTACTGTGCGTTCAGCGGTGCTGATTCAGAACGTCGAGAATCACCAGCATCCACGTGAGCCAGAGCATCGGAGACGCAGAAATCTGCTACTACTCTTCGTGCTACCACGCCTACCACAAACTTGGAACTGGCGGTGCTGCGTGCGAGTGACAAAATAAGTATTTTTCCCATTACCTTTATGGTGGAAACTCATGGTACCTTTTAGAAAGACTGTATAAATAGGTTCAGATGCACAGTCTTCTATCTACCTAAGTAGTTGTCATACTTTTACTTAGTTTACATAGTTAGGCGCACCGATCGGCGGCGGCGCCGCCGTAACTACACGTCACTACAATGTCCGTATTCATCTCTTTCTAGCAATAGGCGTTTGACGACTTCAGTAAGTACTTCGGTTTTGCATACCGTATGGGTGCATTAGTATGTAGCGTGACGAGCAATTGTAGCCCAGCCACGTTTGAAACTCATCATCATCATCATCATCAACCTATACTCATCCACTGCTGGACGTAGGTCTCTCCCAAGACGCGCCATTGAGCTCGGTCTTTGGCTCTTCTCATCCAGTGTCTGCCAGCTACATTTCGCAGATCGTCGCCCCATCTCGCCGGGGGGCGTCCTACACTACGCTTGCCTAAAAGTGGTCTCCACTCCAGTATTAGTTTGCTCCAACGATTGTCGGTTCTACGGCAAACATGGCCGGCCCACTGCCACTTCAGCCTGCTAATCCTTTGAGCTATGTCGACGACTTTGGTTCTCTGTCGGATAACTTCATTTCGGATTCTATCTTTGAGAGAAATTCCGAGCATAGCTCTCTCCATAGCTCGCTGAGCGACTTTTAGCTTATGGACCAGCCCTACTGTCAGTGTCCACGTTTCGGCAGCATAGGTCATGACAGGTAGGACGCATTGATTGAAGACTTTTGTCTTCAGACATTGAGGAATGGGCGACCAGAAAACCTGACGGAGTTTCCCAAACGCAGCCCAGCCCAGCTGGATTCTCCGGTTTAGCTCTTTCTCAAAGTTGTGTCTACCCAAACGCAGGGTCTGCCCGAGGTAGACATACTCCTGCACAACTTCGAGAGGCATTCCGGCGACAGTGATTGGCTCTGGGGTTATACGATCATTGATCATAATTTTCGTCTTATCCAAGTTCATGCCCAGGCCAATATGTCGTGAAGCATCAGCTAAGCTGTTCAGTATCTGTTGCAAGTCCTGCAACGATTCCGCCAATATGACAACTCAACTCAAGAGTTTGAAACTCAAGGGTTTTATACTTGGTATGTACCTACATTTTGTTGTACCAAAGTCGTACCAGTGGTAAATATTTCGTGCAGCGCTGCAACTACCAGGATGGATACTGAAAAAGTGCCTACTGGTTCTGGTATGGGTGCCTGTCGAAAAATTACCTAAATATTGAAAGGTAAGACGAAGGTCTGAGCTGAGAGACAAAAATGAAACTGTTTCTCCAGTTCCTGTATTGATGCTAGTACTGATATGAGCTGCCCTCATACCAGTGACTGCGAGGAAACTGTTCCTCCAGTTCCTGTATTGATGCTAGTACTGATATGAGCTGCCCTCATATCAGTGACTGTGAGGAAGCTGTTCCTCCAGTTCTTGTATTGGGAGACTGTTCCCCCATTAACTGGGATCGAGGAGGCTGACCCTCCAAGATCGAGGAGCTGCTCCTGAGGTAACTATGATCATGAAGCTATTCCACCACAATCAAGGAAACTGTTTTTGTATAACTGGTTCCACATCCAGCAACGGTGATCGAGGAGGTTAGCCTCCAGGATCGAGGAAACAGATCCTGCGATAACTGAGATCAAGGAAGAACATCTCCAAGATCTAGAGAGCAACTCCTCCCATGACCGAGTTTGGGGACTGTTCCCCAGTGTGGCCTCATTCACCTCTCTACATTGTGATGACACGTTGTGATGCGTTATAGTCTACCTAGCTACCTAGGTAGACATACTATAGCTTCGCATTCGCGACAGTGCCACAGGCAATATTCTGTTTCCTCTCATCACAGTAAAACAAGTCATATTGTAAAATTACGTCGTCGTGAATAATTAAGCATTCCACATTACTGACTAACAAACTTCTTCGCTACTCCAGTGACAAGGGCCAAAGCGGCAGCCTCTTCGCAGTATTTTGTACCGACCCATCACAGCCTGGATTTTGTGCTGTTATAATTTCGTGGTCAATTTACATTAAATAGCGTCAGGAGTTAGCCGAGCAAACGAACATTAAACAAAACTCCTTGTACACCAAAAATGTGCAAACCACATTGAAGCTATCGATAGGTATCCGTCTTCTATGACACTGGTGCTTATTTAAATAGAAGTAGGTATACAGAGGGTGGTCTGCACCGTGTATGCTTATGGGTTGCGTCTCTGTCTACCGGCACATTTACCATTATGCAAGTATTCATCTACTTAATAATCCTTTTCTGTTCACAGTATCTATAATTTGACACGTTAGGTATATGGTAACGCGTGCGAAAGCTACCCATGACCAGCTACGTCGAGTAAAACAGCCAAGTGATTAAGGAACCGTGTCGACGGCTGTTGAAAACCACAACCTGCAGCAGACAACGCAGCTCAGTCGCACAGTATCGGCACCTGTCTTCTACTTCCCACACTTCCCGATTAATATTGGACGCCTAAACAAACCGGTTAATTCTTTTCAGTTTCATTAAGCATTATCATCCATGTAAAATAATTTCATGGCCTGACAGTCTACAAGCCAAGAAATAAAATAACCGTACTGGATGCTATTATCATCAGTATCAGATTGGTAAAACAGAACTGAATGAAATAACAGTTCTAATAACCAAAAAGTCTGTATGAACCTTTTGTAACCAGTTTCCCTTCCTATTTCTATATCGTTTTCAGAGCCCCTGGGAACACGGTCATAAAAATAAGACCTAGGGCCCCAGCATCGTCCTTCCTAAATCCTTTAGAGCCCCTGTGGACCACGGCGTACTAGACCGCTCAGCGCCACAGCATCAATTACCTATGAGCAATATTATCGCCGAGAAACTTAGTCTACGTATGTATTTTTCAGAGCCTCTGGGAACACGGTCATAAAAATAAGACCTAGGGCCCCAGCATCAACCTAGTTCCCTATTCCTTTAGAGCCCCTGTGGACCACGGCGTACAAGACCGCTCAGCGCCACAGCATCAACTCTTTATTATCGTCGAGAAAATACAGTCTACGAATGTACTTTTCAGAGCCCCTGGGAACACGGTCATAAATATAAGACCTAGGGCCCCAGCATCAACCTAGTTCCCTATTCCTTTAGAGCCCCTGTGGACCACGGCGTACAAGACCGCTCAGCGCCACAGCATCATCCTTGTCTGCGAGATATAAAATCATGCAAGTATGCGTGGAGCATTTGCATTGACCAATATAAACAATAATCATGCAAGTATGCGTGGAGCATTTGCATTAATAAAACAAAGCTCATTTCCTACGTACAGCAAACTTTATTTAAAACAGCGGTTTTGAAATACTTTGTTGTGTTTTGAAATGCTTACTAAGACAACCAGCTTATTACTGGTAGATGATGTTACCTACTGTTTTACTACCATAAAACTTTACCTGTGGTTGATTGCATGTGTGATCATGGGTCAACTATCATTTTAAAATGACAATCAAACCAAAATTATGACAAGAGTTTCTACGTGAATCGACTGTCATTTGTTATGAAAACCAGTCTATTATTATCGGATTCTGTTACCGGTTATCACCTAGTGCTTTAGAGTTATAAGACTTTAGCTGATAACTAAGTTGATTACAAGGGTGATTGATGAGTCAACGATCATTCAAAGTAACTAAATACTCTTAAAACAAACAACTGAGTTGTCAGCTAGTGTACCTAGTGAACGGATACCTAGCTCAGAGAAATTTATCATTTTTCAGGACCGCGACTGGTGCAGAGCACGCACCGTCTCGCAGAATGGCCGTGTCGACGCAAGACCGTTGAAAATCTTAATTATAATCTAACTTTAATTTTTAAATTATTTGAGAAATATTCAGAGTCTATTTCGGAGCTTATTCGCTGTTAAAAGCAATGTAATGCTTTGTTTACGTATGTCTCTAAACAGACTTTAAGTTGTGTCAATGACTATTGTTGTTGACGACAGCAAATAATTACTAAATAATTGTTTTATGGTTCAAAAATTATTGCTAAATTCATATTTTGATTTATCAATAATAATCAGTTGGTTTATCATAATTTTAATTAAAGGCAACGGTTAACGCAAGCTTGTTTTCTAGTTGGAACATTGAACTTTGACGTTTCAATGTTTTAACTGGAAATAAAATAGTTAAAAATCAAAACTAATTTTTATAATTATTTCTAAGAATTTTCAGACTGAAATAACCTGTTTTTAGTTTGTTTAAAATATTCGGATCGTAAATAGTTATTGGTGTTGACTTCCGAAACGCCATCTTGCGTAAGCGTGGCGTTTTGTAGTCTCATTATCGTTCGAGGCTTGGAGAAAACTGGTGGTGTAAAGTTTGGTGAGATCCTGTGAGTACCTATAAATTCTATAATAATTATTAGATTATTATTATTACTACATTGGTTCTAAGGTCGCATTAGGTGGTTAATAAAGTTAATGCTTCAAAGAAACGATGTTGGTTTCATTATTTGCAATGAGCAAGCCTAGCGAAAAGAATAGTGACGTCAGCCCCGCTGACGTCATTGTTTTTAAAAACCCTGTTGGACAGACCCCTCCGTTATGTACTATAAGTTTAGAGTCTCTTTCTGCACTTCCATAATTTTCAGAAAGGCCGACAGTAGGCTTTCTACATACACCCGTTTGTGTTCTTGTGATTTTGACAACGTCGTCGGTTCATCGGGAGGTAGTCCTCCTACAAACCTACATACAAGACTTCGCCTGAATGATGTTCTAAATCAAATGAATCATTATTTAATTTCCGTGTGCTATTCACATCTTTCACATTTTTGCTGGAGTATTTTTACCAGTCAATATTTAGACATAGGTAGGTAGGTACTACATCAACAAACGCTATTTTTAGTGTGAGATGCTGAATCACGAATGTTTAAAAACGTAAAGAATAATAATTACCTAACGTAGACTGACGTAGAAATTTCTATGTACCTAAGTAGTTTGGACAAGTAGGCTTTAGGTAGGTAGGTATAGGTACGAGTAAATATTACCTACCTACCCTCTCTTGGCTTACCTACGCATATAACTCGCGTTGCGGAGTACCTACTCGTATATTTTGCTTCCCCATTCTGCCATGACGTGCCATAACGTTCGACGGAAAATGCCTAATGAGGGATAAAATTCGAAAGCTAAAAATTCGTCAAGAAATCTTTAGAATGCCTGTCTTGCAGTGGAGAAGAAGTCCTGAAGAAGTCTTCAGGACATCATCGCAAGTAATATGGCTCTAGATCTCTAGATTTAGACAGGACTATCTCAGTCTAATATGTATAAAAAAAGTTAGGAATAGGTCCACTACCTACCCATACCCACTAACATTGCCCACTAAGTTGCAAAAAGCCCCGAGCCGAGCCTTTTTTTATGACTTTACTAAGGACATACCTACTTTATTATGTTACCCTGAACAACCGGTTGGAAAGTCTGCCTGCAGTGCACAATTACGTCAAAGCATGGCGACAACGTGAGGTGGGTTTGGTTTCCAAAGGCCTATTTGGAATGACCTAAGTACTTACCTAATTTTACTGGGACCTACCTAGTGGGTCGTACGTATAATACTACATACAGAAATAACCACGAAAAGTCAATGGGTGTAGTTCATGTTACAGATTCCGAATTACATCACACCCTCATCTGCAGACCTGACTCATGAGTTCAAAGGCGAGGTCCACATAATGTGATAAAAACAGCTACATAGGTACTTACTTACCTACATCACGTTTTTTGTAAAAAAAAACTCTTAGCAACAGCGAGACGCTGGGTAGGTATTTTGGTTACTCTTCGCAGTATTTTGATAAGGAAAGTTCGCAATGAACCAATTATAGATAAGTAGGAAGCCAATTATAGATATTAAGTTGGAAGATTCCTATAATAAAGTGTGCAATCATTTTTACAGACGATTGAACTGCCTACATCGTAGTATAGGTCAAGGTCCGTCAAGTGTGGTCAAGAGCCGGTAGGTACCTACAACAGGTAATTTGAGTCTGACAGAGTTTTCAGGAGCGATAGGTATCTGGGAGTCCATTAATTTTTTTATCGCTAAATACAGGAAGCTTTGGCTTTACCTATTATTAGCGGTCAGGTCACTCAGTTCTAAATAAAGGTCATAGGTAATTATTGTCCTAAGGCTACATTGCGGTTTTTCCAAGAGCCATTCTCTCTGTATAGCCAGTCTTCCAAGCCGTGTTTGGGCTTCTGACGAGCTGAGGTGGTCCAAAGAACTGACCGCAGGACTTTGCTTGTACAAGTACCTACTCACTATTGATCTTTGGGGTTTCTGTTTCCTTATTCAGGTAGACACTTGACTACGGAGTAGTTTCCAAGAAAGTCCTAGCAGGTAGAGGTCGCTATGCTCTCATTCAGTCACGAAGCACGCGTCAACACGTGTGTGGGTGATTATGGCTCACATGACTTTTACAAACTATTACAAGAAGAATGCTATGACTAACCATAATCAAGGTTTATTAACAAATTCGAGGTAAAACAAACTTTCAGAATATTTAATCGATAGCCATTTACAAAAGTCATGCAACCTTCTTTTATTCCTGATAATGATGGTCGTGTTGATTTCAATTTTCCATTCGAAGCTGGAGGGTTATTTGGGATATTTATTATGTGTGTGCATAGCACGTGTAGGTACTGTTTTGCTACCCATTATCAAAACTAACAATTTTAGTACCTAGGCCTGAAAGAAACAAAAATATTCAACCTGAACTATTGCAGTCCACCACAGGTAGGACTTAGCATAATGAGCCACGAAATCAGTATAACACCACAATGTACTGAACCAATCTTTAAATATCCACAAGGTTATGTCATTCATGACGAAGATGAGATCAGAAGTGAGCTGATGGGTTTCGACGCCCAACTGTCTCACCCAAAATAGTCGGGTGGGGTGGGACGACACTAATCCAACATGATCTGATTTATTACGAGAACCGTGTGAAACAGAGCTTTGATAAACAGGTTTAAGTAGACTTCTAGAAAAATAAAACTCCAGACATCAGAACAAAGTTAAAAATAATAAATAGGCGAGATTTTGTGTCACTAAGTTCTACCACCAGAATATCAGAGGGGTTACCCAGGTAGGTATTTAAGTACCTATATTCTGTATACTTGATAATAATTTATCGATGAGTCGTTCGAGTCTCCATCCTATGTATGTATGTATGTATATATGTACCTACGTGACGATCACCTAACTAAACCATAGCGAAACGTGCCAATTGCTGTCGTTTTTTTTACCACTTGTTGCGAGTTTCGTCCAAATCCGTGTCCAGATTTGCAATACGATTACCGAAATGCGTCATCTCGCAGAATCCTATTGTTTTGTGTATCGTTGGGAAGTCCCAAGTCCCTTGCTTCTACCAGTCGTGTCGTGGTTCTAAAACGGTTTGATGCTCTCTAGATACAAGTTAATTTTACAAAAATTAAATATCCCCTGACTGTGCAAGTCTTCTGAGATCCTTTTTATCATTGCTGGTCATTATTAGACCTTGGAGTAGGTTCGTACCTACGTACATGTTAATGAAATCTCAATAAGTACTTTATGACGAACCAAATGATTCAAACTGCAATAATGCCAGAGATTCATCAAAACTGATTTTCAGAGTTGATGGATATCCTCATAACTTTGGAACGGCTCTACCAATTTTCACCAAACATGGCTAAGAATCATCACAGATAAATTCCCGTTCTTACAAACCACCGCATTTAAATCCGAGCCCTACTTTCAGACCTACGAGAGCACAGACCGAAAGACACACAGCGTATCGTCAATTGAAAACAAAAAAGAGAATTGAAAAACAAAACGAAAAACGAAAACGAACGAAAAACAAAAAAGAGAATTGATCATATTTTTATAATGGGCAACTGAAAACTCATGATGCACTGAATATTGTAAATTTTTCCTCATCGAAATTACTAGACGATAACTCTGTGAATGAGATCAAATTCTTAGAATTACTTTCACAGTCTGATGCAAGAGCGGAACTCACTCGATCGCTATCTTATAACTAAGTCAATTTCCCAAGGTGGGTAGGTACATAATGTAAGTCTTGAATACGTGCGTATGAAAGAGGAAGGGTTTTTCCAAACACTATGTATAAAAAATGATTAAGTAACGGAATTGAAAAGCAGATCTCCGTAATCGATCCTGCACAACGACTATTTCAGCCGTTTAGTCGCCTGCTCGACATGAAAAGCCGTCTAATCGCTTTTATTATTATGTCTCATCAAGTTGAGCATACTTATCTACCTATATTAAAAATAGGTAAGTAGGGATGCGGTATGCCTATCAAACAATGGAATGAATGAAAAACTCTTTAGTTATTGTACACCATTACACCTTACAAACTAATAATAAGCAAAAAAGAAAATCGTTAAATGCGCGATTTCTTTCAAAATGTTTATTAGTTTGTAGTAGTCTACGCACTGTCCAGCCTTGCCAGCTGGGAGCCTCGCCGAGTCGGTGATAGATTGCATCACTTGCATCACGATTGTTCTGTATCATCAATGCCACCTGAGTAAGCAAAATATTGAAATATAGACAATGTGTTACAACATACAGCATTCCATCACCTGGCTTGTGGTTACATAAAGCCGGACAAGTGGACACAAACGGCCATTTTGATTGTATCATGTGATCCGATGAATGAGGAATCAATGAAGTAAAATTATCTTTGAAAATGTAGAGTCAAACCGGCTGCTTTACGTTTAGGCTCACATATTATTAAAAGCCTTGAGTCAACCTTATTTGAAGGTTGAGTCAAACTGCTCTAAGGTTTCTATTTCTAATCCTTTTCTATCTCTAAATAAGTGTCAGAGCAGGCCAAAGAGCCACTTCCGCTTCAGCACATCCGTACTGTACCCACTTCGCTATCACGAAGATAAGGCTACGCGCGCGTCAAGCAAGACCAATGACACTGGCACGTTTATAGCACGTGTCCACCAAACAGCACAGACACAAAACGGCACTATTACAATCCTAACTTTACGCAAACCTCACTCATATTCCTTTGTGTATATGCTTGAAAATTGCTCAGCAAGTCAGCAATAACCAGAGAAAAAAATCGTATTGCGATTTTTGATTTTCTAAACAAAGTATTAGAGTAGGTTTTTGCTTGGAAGGAACTATGATCAGTAAGCAGTGAGAAGATTGGAATTTCATTCATAAGAATGATTGAGGTCGTTCGTAGTATTGCGTGTGACCTATGTTAGTTATTCTCTAATTAGAGTATTTAGAGAAAGGATTTAATGAATGAAGTAACACTCATCATGAGATAGGTTGCGTGTCTGATACCGACGTGATATCTGCATGATGAAGAATGAAAGTTGAATGATTCATGATGCTACATCACTGAAAAAAACAAAAGTACTTACCTAATCTTCCAATTTTTGGTTTCTAAAACCATGTTCCCATAAAAGCAACTACGGAAAGAAAAAATTGTAAGTATAAAAATTACGTTACGTCACGAAAACCTGTATACCTACTCCTAGAGCCTTACCTTTTTGCGTACTATACCTAGGCAGGAAAGTTGGGGAAATTTCCAGTAAAACATTACGCACCAAAGCATGCTATTGCGTGCCGTCAGCATCGAACATTATATTGTTTTTACCTTCAGAATGGCACTACCATCCATTGTCAAATAATGTGCTTCAAAGCAGTGTTGCAGTATGACCACTGTATGTAGCAAGGGATTCCTGGTCTTCAGTCGACAACGAGCAATAGAAACAAGTTTGTAATACCCTCTTGTATTTCAAGTTAAAGCTTTCGTTATTTACTTACCTCCAGGTGGGCCGTATTCTTATTTGACGTCTTATCAGTAAAAAAGCTTTCTTGAAGTTGATGATTCACTGCGTCCGCAGTTGAATATTCGGCATGACTGAAGGCTACCTGCGCTACTGACAGCGCTGTGCTAACTCGTAGAGCACATGCACCTATTTAGGTTTTTACGAGGTTGTAATGTACAAACACGGTTTTTGTTGAAGTAGGTAAATACCTCCTTACCAACATTTCGAAAAACAGAAGCACAAAATAATTAAGATACTCACAAGAAAAAATAAGTCTCTCAAATTTTAATATTCGGTTTATTCTAAGCACCCGCCCCAAAACCCTTTTTTAACTTTAATTTACTTTATAAATTAATTTTACATAATCACGATTTCTATTTTATTTCCAAAATTACTCAGAAAAACGAAACCCAGTTTTCTGTGACACGTTTAGAAGCTAATGAGGGAATGAGTCAGCCTGCCCCTAATCCTAACCACCTTACATTTGAACACCAAAAACCCGTAAAACTTACTTCTAGGAATGTGAGTCAGGCTATGCCGTGACTGGCAGTGGCGGCGGCTAGACCTGAAAAATAATATCTATAAGACAAGTCGTGTAGATGAGACAGTTTATATAGGTACCTACGTGGTGTTTGAGAAAGTAATACCGGCTTCACCTACGTAATAATGGCGATTTACCGTACGAATGGTGTCAAACAACTTTTTGTAAAATTGCTTGTATTTACATAACGTATATTAATTTAGTTCCCATAGTACAAGCTTTGCTTAGTCTGGGACTAGAGGGCGTTGTGTGAAATGTTCGTGAATATTACACCTAATCTATGTCAACACTCCGCTATCTTTTTGTAACGATTGTCTACACCTAATGAAAGGAA
This sequence comes from Gandaritis pyraliata, assembly GCA_947859175.1. Taxonomy (NCBI): domain Eukaryota; kingdom Metazoa; phylum Arthropoda; class Insecta; order Lepidoptera; family Geometridae; genus Gandaritis; species Gandaritis pyraliata. The sequence goes on along the minus strand of OX401856.1, from coordinate 10,962,806 downwards.
ATCCCAAGTGATAACTACATATTTTAAGGTCATGCCATTCGACGGGCACTATGACACACCAAACTTTTTTAACCACTTCAAAAAAAAGAAGGAGGTTCTCAATTCAGTTGTATTTGTTAAAATGTTTTTTATTTGATAACTCCATCATTTTATAAGATTCCGTCTATCTGAAAAGACATCCTTGAAGATTGGTCCAAAAAAATCATCACGATCGGTTCAGTGGTTTGGATTTTAAATCATAATAATTGAAAAAAATATGCCATCCACGTACACAAAATTGTCTATGTTGCTTTCACAAATGGTACAAAATGCCTACATTATCTCGCTTGCGCATCCTAGACCCGCCGCTAAAACTGATCATTATAATTTTATTTAGGTACTTACCTACTCAGTGAATAAGCCCTTTCGAGTAAAGTGTATGAACCTTGGTCGATTGCTGACTAAGCCGTAAATATCTTACGTAGGTTTTAAGTCCTCATCAACCTCAATGCTTGGGACTTCGACATCTTTATCCCAAGCAGCATATACAGACTCTTAGGTATAGTGGAAGGTTAAATAACGGTGGAGTCACAATACAATCATCTTTCAACTGATCTTTAAACTAATAGGTTTAGGTGGACAATTGCTATCGATTCTGTTGTTGCATTTTTCTAAACTAACCTAATTTGACAGCGCTAAAATTATAGCTGTCTTTATCGTTTCAGTTTATGAGAAAGGGACAGCAACATTTTTAGTGCTGTCAAATTAGGTTAGTTTAGAAAAAAGCAACAACAGAATCGACAGTACTGTTTGACTGCATTCAGTAATTAAGTAGTCACACTGTCAGGCAGATGGCTGGTGAATGGTCCTGGTATCACTATTCACCTAAGTGCCTATTTCACTATTCACCTAAGTGCCTATTTCACCATCTCATGATTACGCTAACCATCGACTATAAGTACATAGATATATATTGTACGAGTCTGTTTGATTTGTTTATATTTTGTGCCTAATTATTAGTTTAATTTACTTTTGATTACTTAGCTTTAAGAACCTACCTACCATTTTACTGATTTAACTACATACTTAGATTTTACTTTAATTTTTACTTTTGTAATAAATTGTTTTTTGTTCTTTTACGCACGCTGTGGTACCCTTTAATTATGGGAGCACCTAGTTTTATCTTTTAAATGAACCTGTAATATTGTGAAGTGTAAACGTGTGTTGGGTATCCAATTTTAATAAAATAAAAATAAAAATCCGTTTCTACTTTAGACTTGTCAAAGACAAATCGTATAATATCATAGACGTACATTTTAATCATGGATGGAATTGGAAAAAAAACCTTAAAAAAAATATTTTTCAGTCGTAATTTGTGTGATGGCATTTTGAAACTCTGTCTCATCATCATTTTCTAATAATGTTGATGAAAAAGTTATCAACTTCTGATGCTGAGTGTACCCAACGAGTTCTTTATCGAGAAATAGTAATTTTGGCACCTAATTGTTTTATGCTTATAATCGGGTGTTAAGGATGAGCTAATTTTGTTAAATAAAGAACCAATACCGGATTTGCATTCTTGTGGTTGGACTCATCATCTTCATACGATGAACGAACTTTACAAACTAGGTACCTACAACTTACCCGGTTTTGGACATTCCTCGACAGACTGGTGGATGGTGCCTAGATTAAACTAACAAACGAACTGAATATGCAGGATTTTCAGCAGAGTGACCTCAGATTAAAACAAGTACAACTGAAAAATCGTTACTCTTATTCAGAAACAGTGGTTATTAAATTGACAATAATTCAGATTCATTTTTTTTTCAAACAATGTTTTAAAACCTATTTTACAACAATTTTTTGATAATACAAACGTACCTAATCGTTTGAGCCCATGCTCAAACGATTAGGTACGTTATTGTTCAGTTATTATTGTTCAGACCATTCTGAAGGTATTTAAGAGGTGTTTTTACAACCTGAATTGACACTTAATGAAACATATTTTACGAGAAACATCCTCAGCAATGCTATCTCACAGGCCATAAGTCCCACTAAGTCCAGAAGACGTACTCTGTAAGGCAATGCACTGCGTCAGTAACTGTGATGTGCCTATAATAGCACCGGCACCCATACCCTTTAAACCGGAACACAGCAATACGAGCATCACTGAGCAGCGACAGAAATAGTTACAGGGAAATTCTTCCCCGGACGAACTCTTTAAAAAAAACCCTTCTACTACAAAAAATCTGAAATTCGAATGAAATAAAATTGCATACCAGAAAAGAGATCTTATTGAATGAGTAATATGGTGTTTTCATGGCACGTGTGGCGGCATGGCGCGTGGCGAGGGAACTTGTAACAAAACAGTGAGCCACTGTAACTACCTGATAGGTAAGGCAGGTAAGTATTTTTTAAATCAATGGGTATTTTTTAGACTTATAAAAGCACCTACCTAGTCATATATTCAGGCTCAAAAAAAGCAAGTAAGTACTTAGTAAAATATGATTGGAAAAATGATATAGCACATTGTTCAGTCATGAAACAGTTTTATTCAATGACCACACTAAATTGGCAACGAAATGTGGCTTGTGTTTCTGTGATTTATTTTACGAAGTAACGGCTAACCACTAAAATATTTGAATAATTTCACCGATTGACTCACCCGCGCCTTATCGACGTCAATTATTGAAAAGTGTATCGTAGATGACCTCATTTTATTATCGCATAGGTAATGATTATGTAAAAATGGGATGATTATTTTATTCTGACATTATTAATCAGTGACGTGGATACTTATCTCTCGTAATTATATTAGAAAACTATTTAGAATCAGAATGCAATGTACTCCCGATGATGTGAAAAACAGAGCAGTCACCCAAACAAACCAGAAATAAGAGCATCATCATCGTCTCAGAGACGGGACGTCAAACCGCGATAGTGTTGGAAAACATTGAACACTTTGTCTCGACTTTGATAGACAGCTCGGGGGCGATTAAACGTAAGATTCGGATTTTGTTTACAGGATTGGGAAATGATTTTCCTCATCAGGTTGTAAATCTATAAAAGTTTTTTTATTAACCTATTTCGTCTAGGTATTAGGTTTTTTTGGAAGGTGATAATACTATGTTATGAAAGTCTATGAAATAGGAACACAATACGGTGAAGGTGTGTGAACGTCTGGCCTGGGGAGTAGGCTTTTTACAACCTGTAGGTACTTATAAGAAAGTGCAGATAATTATTTCGAAAATTCGCGTAGGTTAAGGACATGTTTGCGTATTTTTATAAGGAATTTAAATCTTATCGTACAAATTGATTTGATTGTGCGATAACGGCATGAAAATATTTGAACGTGATAGAGTTCAATTTGATATGTGTCCAATTAGTGTGCTTGCCACTTTAAAACACCACTACTGCGAAAGTAAGAAACATTTAGGTTTGTTTTATACATAGATCGCTGGTCCTTTGAGAAAAAATAAGAATATAGTAAGTTAATGGTGTAGGTATTTCTTGTTAGGTGCACGTAGGGATAGTCAGGATAATCTTTACTTGGGGCTTACCCTCCCATGGACTTTTGCAAGTAAAAACCCAAGACTATTCAGGTTTATCGATGGTTTTCTAAAAAGGAGCGATCGTTTTGGGGCAGCTTGAGTTCACAATCTCTGTGATTGAGACACGAGGGCTGGCGAAATGGTCTCGCAAAACGAAAATTGTACACATTTTTTTTGGCGTCCTTTATTTTGTTCTGTATTTTAATTAATTGAAAACCTACATCACACGTCGGTAGCTGATGGTCGCCGCTTTTCGAGAACCCAAAGCTCTACAGCGGGGAATCCATGGTCTACGCAGAGTGCATTTATTCATCGCAACTTGTAATCAAGTTTCCTTAATCTCGATTTAGAACTGCAGTCGGGAAAACTAATGAAAGGGCTCTTTGATAGCTGGACTTACTTACTAGACTAAAATTGATAGGTCCTCATCTAGGTTATAGATTGATGTGTTCATAGTTCAGCTTGATTGGTCATAAACAGAACATAATGCACTATATATTGCATAATTTGCTGTGTTAAATTACAAAATCGCGTGCAGCCGTAACGTAACGCTTGGATGGGAGATTGTCTACGGGCACTTACCACGTGTCTATTTGTAAACAAGTTGGATTTGAATAAGCTATAGTTTTTTGTTAAACCTACCTTCAAAGAGATCATAATCTTTTAATCACTGGGTATACGCAGAGAAAATTACGCAAGCGTACTTACCTTGCAAATAGAATGTCCTAATTCTACTAAGGTATTTTATTAATTTTTGATGGGATGCGGTTTAGACAATAGACGAGTTGAATTATTGACGGGTAGCGTTTTAGACCAGCTGCTTTTTTAGACGAAATGAGACTAACCCCTATTTTCGGCTTTCACATTACAGTCAACATGATTGTCACGTCATTTTGAGCCATCTGCAATAGTTTATTACAATGAATACCTGACTACAAAGACTAATTAGTCTAGTACCGAGGAGTTCATAAGAGGTTTTTTATTCAGTTGGTGACAATGCTTTAAAATATTCCAAAGGTCTGTGTGATGAACTGTTGACAATGATTTAGCGGTTTTATAACAGCCTCTTAAATCATAGAAGCGCTATCATCTAACTAAATAATATACAAGAACTGACAATTATCTATTGTAAAATCTGTCAAAAGTTCTGTTAAATAGGGACTGTTTCACCATCTCTGAGTAACGCTATCCATCAAATAAAGTTATACCCATCTTTGTGTTTGTCAAGTCTAAAGTAGAGACGGAGATATTTATATTTGACGGATAGCGTGTTCATGAGATGGTGAAATAGGGGCTAACACTCAGGTGAATAAAAATTATGATGAATTGATGAAAGCAAGACAGTTTTCTCTCACAGCAGCCAACTCCAAATAAGTAAGCTCATCTTTATAGAATTTCGTTTAGGAAGGAACATTCGGAGCGGAGTGAGTAATCTCGGAGAAATGCGACGTCTTTTATTGACAATGCGTAAATCAAAAATTACAAAACTATTTGTCGTGGGCTGCGGCCGTGTCTGAACGCGGAACACTCAGGCGCCAGAAATTAACATTCCTTGGGCTAAAATAAGGCCTATACTTTGTAATAAATTCAAAAATAACGGCGCAAAAATATGAATTCAGGGTCGCAAAGATCCAAATACCATCCAGCCATCAGCATGAAAGGCATTGAGGTAAGTACTTTAGGGTTTAATGGGCTGTTTGTGTAAGTACTGAAATACATCAAACGCTTTAAATAAGTCTAATAAAGAAACAAGAAGGCCTCAGGTCTGTAGATCTGCAGTTTATTAATTAATCAATAAACTTAGGTTTGGTATCTTAACTTTGTGCTGCCTTTTTTAGAATTATTTCTGCACTCAAGTTGATCTGATTGAAGAGTATATTTTACTTTGATTTGAGATTTCAAATCAAAGTAAAATATCCTCTTCAATTTTATAATTACGGAAAAACTAGGCAGAAAAAAATGCCGCTGTCTTGTTACTCACTTTTATAACCCTGAGATTTAGCGTAACATTACACAACAGATAGTTCGGCCGAATTTTCATGTAATTAGGTCATCGATATCCTGGTTCACATTCCGTGGAACCACAAAAATGTTGAAAGCGTGTCGTCACAGCTAACTGTTGCTTTAGCACGCGGCGGCGGCGGCTACGTCAGCCATGAGTCGGCCGAGCGTGTGAACGATGGCAAGGTGCAAAGTAGTGACGAAGGCGACTGACTTTCGTAAGTCTGAATATTAGAGACCCTCAATTGCTACTTACTTTGCCTCAACATTTATCATGAGCACCGCCATAGAGTGGAACTCTTTGCCGGCGTCAGTGTTTCCGAACCTTACCAATTTGGATGTATTCAAGAGGAGAATTAATAGGTTTCTTCTAGGAAAATGTGCTACAATATCGACCGCACGACACTTACTATCAGTTGAGATTGCGGTCAAACGTTTGTCTATAATTTGTAAAAAAAAATGTAAGAAGTGTTCAAAAAAGCAGTTAAAAAAACTTATTAATTTTACTAGTTTACAGTTACGAGTCCGAAGGTAAGTGTTTCGTATTGTTACTAGTAAAGGTAGTAAAACATTGGAGCTTTTATAAGTAAACTTACTTTGAAAACGATATCTAATAAGCCATAATACATATAGCAAAAAAGGCTAATAATAAACATGCACGCTAATAGCAGACCAGTAGGGAAAAAACTGGCACTTAGCTGAATAATAATGGCATAATAATACCATATAAGTAGGTACATAAGTTTTATAATTTCATAATATTGCACAATGATAAGAAATTAATACAGAAAGCACCAGAAAATAAGAATAAATGCCAGAATACTGAAGCAATAAAAGAAAGTATTGGCACACGGCATAGATAAGTTTAAATATTAAATTAAATTAGGACAAGTGGATGACGCAATCTAGAAATTTCTTGAAGAACACCAAGGCCACTAGTGTGCCGACTGCCGCTACACTGTCTGCCGTGTGACAATGCTGATTGATGGGTCCATTCACGAAACCCCGGGTGATAAATGAGAGTGCAAACACGCGTGCGTCGCTTGCGCTTCACAAACTTGGCTTGTGTGACGGCATTGTACCGAATGAAAACTGATTCTGTTCCATAAGGAAATTGATTGTTTCTTGGTGAACGTGTATGATCTAGGTACTTGATAAGTAGGTAGGTAACTGATAAAAGAAAGACTGAAAATCATAGCGTGACCAAAAAACGCAAGGGTTAGTTTGAGGGCATTGCTGTCGATTCTGTTGTTGCATTTTTTCTAAAATAACCTAATTTGACAGCACTAGAATTATAGCTGTCTTTGTAGTTTCAGTTTATGAGAAAGGGACGGCAACATTTTTAGTGCTGTCAAATTCTGTTAGGTTAGAAAAATGCAACAACAGAATCGACAGCATTGTGTGTATATCTGTCTGTGCCCATGTAGCTCCGAATTGAATACGGCTGCAGTTTTTTTGTAGCTGGTTGATCTGAGATGGTTCTCAGCTATGTTCGGTGAAAATTGGTGCCGTTTCCAAGTTATGAGAATATTCATCAGCTCTGAAATCCAGTTCTGAGGAATCTCAGGCATGATTGCAGTTTTAAACATTTAGTTCATCTCTATGTATTCCGATTTGATGAACTCCGTCCATATTCAAAGGCCGCATGATAACCATCAATGATGACGAGGATCCAAGGAGATTTTAGTGTGTATTTGTCTTCTTGTCTACCTACTAGGTAATGCTTTAATCTCATTTTTAACTTCTGTATTATTAAACCCATAAGGCCTATTTAGGCATAGCCTAAGGTTTACATAAGAAATACCAATCACCACTATCACACTTCGCTGTGAAACTTGTGAATTGGACCACAAATATTGTAGAGCAGTGCGAACCAATGGGGGTGGTGGTTGAACCGCAAGTCATGGTGACATCACGTCGCGACCCCATTGAACCATGACGCAGGTTAACATTCTAGGAACTTTTCGTAATATTTCAACGTTTCGATGAACGGTTAAAAGCTGGAAGGTAAAAGTTCACGCTAACTAGCTCATTCTGAGTTCGACAGTTTTGTAAAACCAAATCAAACAGGAATTTATATTATCTAAGTTCTACTGAGAATTGCTATCTATGATATAATCTTGTATCATAGGACCCCCATCATGTTGTATCGTGTCCCATCACTAGTCAATTCCAAATCATCGTTTCTCTTTGAATTTTTCTGTTGCCTTATAGCTTACTTTCCGACATTACAGTAAAAAACGTTTTTGTTAAGGCATTAGTGACTCATTACTCTGGGAACCATTGTTAATATTATGCCTAATTATTTAGGTGTTAGCACTTAATCTAAATACGACGCTAATCTCAGAAACAATTTCATTATTGATATTAGATAGCTTATCAATCAGTGGCGCCGCTGAGTTAGTAGTGAGTAAGATGTGACCAGTCGTATTGTTATCAAAACTTATCAAATTCGACAGTAACACACGATAATAGTTATAAGGTTATAACTCTCACTTAGGTATGCGATTGTAAATCACACGGGTTTTCCAAATTGGTTTTGATTGGTAAGTGTATAAGATCACGTATTCCGAAATTCCGTTAAAATGTAAAACTATACGGAATTGGTCAAACAGATAACGAGAAATGAAAAGCTTTTACTGTTAAAAATTTTACATTTCCATGACTGAGCTTTATTCACTTCATTAAAGTTTTTGAAAGTTGTATTAAGTTGTATAATATGTGATGCCAAAAATCTGAATACAATATCGCCTTATAAGGAGTGAACACACCCGACAGCATTCCCTGAAATTAAAAAGGATGTGCCGTGACGTAGAGCCAGCTGTAAAAGCGACGCGACGGCAGTGACGTAACGCCAGAAGGCAGGTCTACGCGCTTATACACAGGTACATACAAGTATATGCGCACGTGCCGGTAGTTGAAGCATATAATACTACCAAACAGTTAGCACACCGAACAGAACACAACCAAACCCCGAACAAGTAACACGTATCAAGTCATCGCGTCAACTGAACCTGATAGTAATCTCCAGTGATAAAGTGATACTAATTTTTTTTGATAACTGAAAGTGAATATAGTAATGGCAAAGTTTGTTTTGTGCATTGTGATGTTTGCGGCTGTGGTGGTGGCGCACAAGACACACCCCAAGTTTCGGAAAAATGAGGAGTACAGTAACCCCTTGTCCGGACTTAAAGGTGAATATAGAAAAGGTGAATATGATGGATTGCCAAAAACACCTGCTTTTTTAAACTCACTCCGGCGCCGGTTGCAGCGATGACAATGATGCAATTCTTGCCCTACTTAAGTGTGTTGGATTTGGAGACAGTGGCAATGATCTTTACCGCTAACTCTATAATATTTCAAAGACAACATTTCTATTCCTGCGGGCACTTTTTTATCACATTAATTATATTTAAATTAATGAATCATTTTGTATGCAGTTGCCTGTGGGACTGACAACGCTCGGGAGAGGGACAAAATAATAGAACAGTCGTTATGTGGTGAACCCAAGCCGGTCTTCGTACATCTGGATCCCAAATCGGGTCACGAGCAGGTAAGCAAACCTGGTCTAATCTTTTAGATTCCAACAAGTTCTAAACACAATCGACCTGTTTTTTTTTCGCAGCCTCATATAACTTTTCTGTTTTTAAACAGTTAACATACTTAAACAAAACTTATGATTTACTTTCCTGTGGCCCAATTAACCTACTTCAAGCTATTATAAGGCTAATCGAGATTATAAATAGTTAGTGTTTAGTGAACTGAGCCGATTAGTTAATTGGATATATCCATAACGCAATATTGTTATCGTATGGCCTAATTAATTATTAAACCATTTTTTAATTATCAGTACGCATTTAGAAAGATTGCTAATTTTATAGGCAACTTCAACAGTACACATAATATACATTAAAAAAAACACTCCTAAATACAGTTACACTATACTATTTGTGCTAATTACAAGCATGCATAGCCGCGACAATATTAGGTATAGTACAGGCAACAGCAATGACAGATTTTTTTTTATTTATGACCTATTCAATAAATAATAAATAAAGTCGTCATTTATAGTAATGATGATTTTAGCAACGACAGAAACTTAGGAATCTTTTAAAGTGTGACCAATGAAAGTGTTCTGATTTGGCAACTGATCTGAATACCACCTCTTACACGTCTGATTGTATAGCGCTCATTACTCATATCGAAATCAATCAATTGAATCCTAATACTCAGATACCATCTAATCACGAGACCTATGAGTATGACAGACATTCGTCAGATCTAATCACCTACACGTACAAATGTACGTTTGGGTTTTCGGTAATTTGCATATTATAATTTCTAGTTTACATCCGCGTAAAACTCATTAGCGTGAGAAAATCCGCTATGTGAAGCATTGTCTATTTTACGAGGTATTAATGAGTGTGTAATTCCCCAGGTGAGTCCGGGTGCAGTGTGGGTGAAGCGGTGCGTCGGTCTCTGCGAGTACGATACCGCGGGCTCGTGCGTCGCCACCGAGACTGTCACACGACACATACCGGTGAGCATCCGATCTTATCTTTATCTTACGCATCCTTGACACAGTTTGGCCGCACACTTGCGTAATGACGCCCTTCATAACATAATGAGTTTTGTTCCAGATAAGAGTGTACAACTCTAAAACGAACAAGGAGTCTTGTGCCATGTACCCTGTTGAGGAGCACGTGAGCTGCGGCTGCTGTGCGCTGGAGCCCGAGAAATGCGCGCCTCCCAGGGTGTTCAATCGCCGTAAGTGCGCTTGTCAATGTCCCAACTTGGAGGAGCGCCGAGACTGTCTCAGAAAGGTTCGTAAGACGATGGATGTCTAAATGTAGTCGCACTAATGTATGCCTTGAAAGCGTCAGCACCTTGTTTTTGTTTCAAAAGCGATAGATGTGACACTGCTTTTTAAAAACATCGAAGGCATGTTTGATCAGAGCTTTAATAAATGCTTGTGCCGTTGTTACTTCCCGGAGAGTGATCATGGTTTGCAATAAAATTTTGTCATTGTGTCACGTCTTCACTTGAGTCGTATGCCTGTTTAACAAACGCTTTCGTACCTAATGTGTTTGCATGTTGTAACTCTAGAAGTGGCGACTGACGCCTGCGCCGCGCTGACATCCATTGTCTTGTGAACTATGCTTTTGTTGTTTTATGAAACGTATTTGTTTTCCACGACTTTTGGATCACAAACGTGTGAAATACCCTTTTAGAATTGAAAAACTGCGTTTGCAGTTTTTTTATCTTGTTCAGTTTTGATAACTGCAAAGTTTTAAACACTTAATTTTCACATCAGTATAATTTTTAGTGTCTCCGACGAACACATTTTGCAATTTCTTTATTCTTTGTTACAGAGGAGCCAGAGTATGAGGTGGAATCGATCTAAATGCACTTGCGAAGAGAGGAAGAAAACGCACAAGTAATGAAGATATCTTCAAACCAGTGAAAACGTTTTCAACATGAAAAAATTGCTTCGGCTCTCCCTGAAACGGTGAGCGCGGAGATTGAGGTGGGTAGAGGATACCAGGAATACAGATTTGTGTGGGAGCTTATGGAGTCTCGAGTGGGTATCCAAATATGCAGCTGAGTGAAGCGACTTGTACTTAATTATCGAATTAGTGAATTTCACATAAAAGAAGATATGCTTTATAAATGTTGTGAAAACTAGAGACTTGTATCGTGACAGTAGGTATACGTACTCGTAACAGACGACTGACTAATGTGTCTTATTATTATGTAAGGCAGTCGATGAATCTGAACAGTATTATAGGTGTAAGTTATTTATTTTAGTTTTAATGAAATGATGGGACCAAAGGATGCTGTGAGTACCTCGCTACTTTGTTCCATGATTATTTGGTTCACGTTTTGATTCACCGTCACACGATATTGTAGGTTTATCTAATTTTAAAAGTTTAACTATATTAAATTTTGATAGGAATATCGATGTACTTAAATGTAAAAAAGTATTTATTTGTATTAATATGACATCACTTTTCAGTATTTCACATAAGTTTTTTTTAAGTTATAATTTAACTAAGCGTAAATAAAATTTGCGCAATTCCTAAATTGTGATAATGTTATTCCATTTCTAATTTAGTATAGTTGGTACTATATTTAAGAATAATATTAAGCGTAGATTCTTAAGTATTTGCTTCTAGTCAAGCGATATCTAAAAATAATTATTAGATTCAAGGGTGCCCGTAGACAAGTGCCATTCTAACCTAATCGCTTTCGTTGTATACTAACACAATACATGAAAGTACAGTATAATCCTTTGTAATGTTCGATGATGACACTTATTATTCGCGTCGGTAAACGCTAGCCAGTTCGAAGTCATTTTCGCACAATGTAAGAACGCTTCGATAGGCACTTGTCTAGTCTAGAAAATGTATTTTTTCTTGTAAATATCCGTTATCTTTTTGTGAAGCTCTCTTGCTCCTAATTTTTTAAGTTATTTATTTAAATATGCATTTTGTCTACTATTTTGTAACTAGTTATTAACAGGACTAGTCTAGTAGTGCCAAAGGCATCGAATCTCAATTTCTGCTATTTATTTGTATTTATTAAATTATTATTTCAATTTATTTGTACTCAAGCTTTAAAAGCTAAAGTGATGGACATGATTAGTGTAAGTTTTTTACCTTTAACTATCAAATTAAGCAATAAAAAAATTGTTTAAAACTTTACTTTGTGATTTATTTCTGAAACCATCAAGATTCTTTTTGAAAGTGATTTTTCGAGAATATATACAGTACCTACCAAAACCATAGATAGGTAACTAGATTTTTTTTATGGAATAACTTGAAAAGTAGTATGTACAGGCGAACTCAGTGCTAAAATAAATTTTACAAATAGTGTGAACTCATCCTAACTTTTACTATAAGTATTGGTCATTTTGAATGACTCATAATAATAATATTTAGTAGGTACACAAGAATAACTCAAAATACACATTATGCCCCTTTATTCATATACACCTGTCATTAAAGTTCGGCTTTAAAAAATGCTCTGTCATTATCGCTTGCACGATAATGAATAGAAATGATAACAGATTTAGCAGCCGTTTTAGTTAGCGCAGCTTTAGAACACCAATATAAATACGCCTCATAGTGTTTTCTACTTATTAAGATCCTGATATATCTTATCACTTATAGTATTATATTATCTGTGCTATAAACTGTACCGGCGGCGCCTATACCCTTCAAACCGGAACAGAGCAATGCGAGCAATGAGCATCGCGGTAGAAAACCGTACGCCGGTAGGTATAGGTACTTCCCCGGACGAACTAATAACACAGAGAGCTCTACTACTAGAAAATTTAATCCTATCAAGTAGGAATGGTATTAGTTGGATTAAAACTCCTTTTCAAATACAGTCTAGTAAATATTATAAAGAGGTTTGTATTGTTAGAATGAAATTATCAAATAACTGTAGATTAACCTTAGAGTTTGATGTCCAATTCATAAAGTATAGTACATTTCAGTCACCACAGCTCAGTCGGTATTAGCTCTGCCTTCCGTGCTGTGGGTCGTGGGTTCCATCCCCACTGAGAACAAACATTTGTGTGTGGAAAACATAGATGTTTGTTCTATGTCTGGGTGTTACTATGTATTATAAGTATGTATTTACAAAAAAAAAGTATATAATATTCTATCAGCCATCTAGCTCCCATAATACAAGCTTTGTTTAGTTTGGGACTTGTTAAATGTCCCTGGATATTTATTTATTTGTCTCGCGACCGCCATGTTGTGTCCTTTCAACCATAGATAAAGTAAACGATCTATCAATAGTGATGTCTTGCGTATACTAGTGTTGCACGTTATGTTTTCAAAACCGACTAATAGTTTGTAGAGTATTTTCGGAACTAATGAACACATTTTAAAAATTCTTTCACGGATAGATACTTAGCTACATTATATCTGGATGGTTTTCAGTACGCATCTCAATATTTTTAAATCCAGTCGGAGAAATATAGACGAAGTTGCGGGCAAAGCAGCTAGCTTATCAAACAATTGTCTATAATGTATTAAAAAAAACGTGTACAATATTGACCTCAGTCTATTAGATATGTAGGTATGTACATTTTCCTGGTAAGTGTATAACACGATGCAATCGCAACAGTTTACTTGGAAACCGAAGTAATAAAGACTTAAATAGGTCATATTTGCGGAAGCGGGTGAAGTACCTAACCTACCTATATTGGCACAAACTTATCAACTTTATGTTTGTGTATTTTGACATCTTTAATTTTAACTGCAAAATGTCTATTTTTATATGGTTCATGTTCGGGTTTTTGATTCCAATCCCGAAGATAGAATTATCTTTATAACTTCGCACCTTCTTATTCGAACCCTGAGAGAAATTGTATTCATTGGATATGCGTAGCGGGAGTGCTACGCGGGTAGCTACGGCGTAGCAAGCAGTATGAAGGACATTTTTGGATTTGGTACAATTATTTTGTACACTGTATTTTTAATTCAACACAAAGAATAATCTTACAATTTTTTTTTAGTTTTCAAGCTTTTGTATAGTAATTATAATAATAAGAAACAGGTTGTGACTGTTGTGAGTGCCAGTGCGACGAAGATACCTATTGCTTGGTGGATTCATTGTCCGAAACAGGAATAACTTCCCATTTCCATATCAATATGTAGGTAGGTATACAATAGTGTGCACGACCTCTAGGATTAGGTTAGAACCGCAAAAACGTGTGATTGAAACCAATATGTTAAAGATGATATCAATTTCAGGTAAGCTGTTAGAGGTTACCTACCTAATCTTGTTCTTCTTAGTCACACAATTATGTCAGAGCCACCGGATCAGCGCGAGGGAAATCCGATTGGTGGCCTTGTTACTTTTTGTACGGTATAATGCATTTTAAACTATCGCAAGTAAGAAGGGCGGAGTAAGGGCAGGGTATGAAGAGGGGCAACCATGACATGAAGACGTTTCGGGGCAAACTCAATTTTTTTTACTACTCATTTTTGCCAAGCTGTCTGTTCAGTCAATTTACGTAGATATTTTAATTTTAACGTTTAGATAGCTTTACTTTTATAATATTTACTAGTTCTTTTAATCAAAATTACTTAGTTACTCGTACTTAAGCCCAGAAAATTACTTTTAGTTATAGTTTCTCGTGTAAATGAATTATAATTGTAAAGAAATTTCAGCCGGTTCTTGCATTACTTAGCAGTACCTAACTGAAATCGAAAAATACCATTTTTCCGCGATGCCTGTTATTTTTTTTGTTTTGGATTTTTGGTCTGAAGACTTGAGAATAGTATTTGAGGTAAGCAAGCCACCAAGTTATTGCTTAGCAACTAAATAAAAATAAATACGCGGCATAAAGTAAGATAAAAAAAAAATAAGATAAAATAAAATTTTGGGTATGTAGGTGAGTTCACAATATTTTGATACCTATCAAAGAACCTTGATGAGTGGTTGAAAAAAACTTATCGTGTTATTGTGTTCGGGCCACAAACTCGTAATCTAAGCCCAGTAAACCTCTCCTGAGTCCGTCTCTGTGTCGGCACGTCCGAAATCCGGCACGTGATCCGATAGAGACGTCTGCTGTTACCTAATTGTGTATCGTTAGATGAATCAGATACGCAAAATTGGTATTTACACTCATTTGGATAAAGATCATTTAATTTGAGCAAAAAGTGTACTGAGATGATCGTATTTTTTTACGATTTGTGGTTTGGATTTGGGCTTATCCAAAGATTAGGTAGGTGCTATCACGCCTTTGCGGTTTTTCTTTAAATAGGTAGGTAAGTACTTAACATTAAAGCTACGTAGTAGGTGCGAAAAATACAGCGAACAAAACCCGATCCGCAATTTTATTTTAAACATGTTTCAATGTCCGGTTTAGATAAAAAAAATTAAATTCGGTTGTGACACGTTACATACTGCTACTTTTTGTATTGCCTTTTCAGCATTTGTTTTCTTCCACAAACGGGCGATGTTTATAATGCAAAAACATCAATATGTATAGGCACCTGAGTAACCGATCTCTAAAAGAATCACTTTGAATCAGACTGAATCAAAACCACTATAATCCAACGTGGTTTACGCATTCTCCTGACTCATTGCTAATGCAAGATTTTCAACTATGCCGGTTGCTTTTCTTCTTTTCCTCTGTCATACATTTTAAGCTCATTCATACATTTAACAAATCTGTGAAAATTAAGATTTATGTGTCGTGAGTAAGAGGGAATATTTTGAATAGTTGGCGATGTATCAAGCGGAAACGGCAGATTCCGGGCGATATCTAGAGATGTTACAGACGCGTCCTCAATCCGGACTTTACGATGTTTGTACATTGCGATGTCTATTGGTTTGCGGTTTGCACCCGGCTTTCCTATTTGTGCTACTTACTAGGGTTAAACCAGGTACAGATGTACTAGATAGATAGATAAACTTATTTATTTGATACTGAACACACTAAAATATATAAACAGTGCGCGCTCGGGAATGTGGGGGTGTGGACTATGATACAACGTCAACGCAATTTCTGTTAAATCGTCAGATTATAGTTCTGCTTTTTAAAGTTTTTTGAATCTTGAATAGGTATGTCAAGGAGACAGACGGATTGTTTACCGAGCCTGAGAATTACAGTTGAAAACCTAACCTCTATTGTCTTAAAGACGGACGATCCATGCAAAATGCTTTCTTACCCATTGCTATATTTATAACACGCCGTATGATGATACCTCTCATTAAAAGACATCTACCTACATAGAGCGGACACTTCAAGTAAATATTTGGAATATCCCTGCGGTTACTAAAGCGTAAATATAAAATGTATATTTAACAGTTGATTGAAGTTGCCCTGTAAAGGGCGCTGCAGATCAAAGGGGTGTGGTGTGACGAAACCGGACATTGCTGGAACTTTTCAGGACGAGGCAATAAACTTTCTAAAGTAGAACCGTAAAAATTAACCAGATTGGTGGGTAGTTATGACTAACTAAATGTTAATTGAACTAGCCTGAATTTTTTTCATTAGAATTAATATAAGTTGTTAAATGTGTTATTCTTATAATTCAAAGAGGTTTTTTTTAGTGGAACCTAAAATAATTGACACGTAATGAAAGACATCTTAATAATTTGTGTCCCCTGTCATAATGATTCATGATGATGATGATGTCATTAATGATTTTATTTAGTTTTGGCCCGAAATATGAACTTATATACAGATTTGTAACGTCAGCAAAACATGCCCGCACACCAAACAAATGAGTACAGTAAGCAAAACAATTGATTGATATTGACAGTTCTAAGCCAAAGATTACCCAAAAAGGCAAATTAGCTGTTATATTATTATCGGCGTACGTGAGACTATTTCTGGACTGCAGATTCAGATATAGTTCATGCCACGGTAATAGCTACGTGAGTGTAAACATACGTCTTTATTTAACCACGGATAGAGTTGCCTGAAAATACCGCCTATTCCATAGTATTGCCGCACAAAATATAAACCAATTTGAAAAGTACTGAAACTGAAAAACTGAAACAGATTTTTTTAAGTTTGGAAAAAAATCTGTTTCAGTTTTTACATGACATTCTTTGTCACCGTATAATATTTTATTATAAATACTACTTCAGTTTAGTTTTGCTAAACGTCTGACAATGGATAGTGCAGTAGATTAATATGAAATAGAGTCATGAATGAAACCAAGTCTTCTCGGTGTATCTTTCTTTAACTTTGTTGGAAAAAGCTCAACTTTGAATCCGGACAAAAGCAAAAAGTCCGGTTATTTCCCCTCACTTTCGTAATCGCAGTACAGTGTTTCACAGTAGCGTGGGCCCGCGCGTGGCGTGGCAGGTTCATGCCGCCATATTTGTTTACTTTTCGTTCGCGCATCGGACATGTTTGTTTTCAAACGGTCAATTTACTGAAAATTCACTAGGAGCGCTGACAGACGTGCTATTTCAAACGTGCTAAATGCAATCAAGTAGATTTATATTGTTTTTAATTATATGTAACGTATGGGCGAGTGTGGAGAGGATTTTGTTAATGGAGGTTAGGTAGTTTACCTGCATTTTTTCGTAAAAAACAGCGTACTGAATCACACATTCCTTGGCAATGGTTATGTCAATGAACTTAACTTCTGAATAAATGCTACTGCGTGGTTCATTCACTTGCATCGACGTATTTAGGTGTTCATTCGGGCTAGTAGCACAAGGCTTTACTAAGAAATCCTTTTATAGACGGGACCAACATCGGAAGATCCTATACAATTACTTACATATTATACTCGTAAATGATATCACTTTCGAAATTGCAAAGACGGTACTAAGCACAATACAATAAATAAGCACAATTAAAAATAGGTACCTACCAATTAAAAGTAAACTCACCCTCAAAATCTGTCAGTTCGTCCAGCGTCACTATTTTACAGCGTTTTCATGCCAGCTGTTAATTGTCACATATCTGAAATAACACAAAACCATTTAAGTATCTAGTAGAACACTCAAGATCTTTGGGCATGTTTTAAGGGGTAATTTCAGGCACGTTTGAATTACATTTTGGACATGCATTAGGTATGTCAGATTGCAAGCCTATCGCTGCTAGAATGTGTTCAATCCCCGTTATAGAGCACTGGCATAGATATCCGGTGTACAGGCACAGGTATGGAACATTATCTAGAACTATAGAGAACGGAAAATCCCCTTCGCGGTACCTTTGCACACGTTAACATTTTTAACCCAATACCGAATGCTCTGGGTCTTACTCACTCCACCAGAAGCGAATTCCATGGAATGTAAATACTCCGAAATTAACTCGCCCCCACAAATGAGTACCCGCACAAAACAAGTTATTTTTCTTTGTGAAAATTAAGGTGAAGTGTGCACTAAAGCGCCGAATGAACGCGATAGTAGAGCAATACTTTGATACTTAGGGCTGGCGCTATGTATCTACCAAATTGGTAGTTTTAAAAATTCCAACAGACTTTGATACTAGGCTTGGTCATAAAAGTGGATCACATGCAAGTCTCCCGGCCGCGTCAGCATTTCTGTATGTAGAGGCAAAAAATAAAATTTAAAAACAATAAGCTGATGAAATTGTTTAAAAAAAATACTTACCATCATTGTATCTGCAGCACTTCAGTAGACAGTCTTCTTTACTTTATAATTAGCCACACCTACCTAAAAATCTGTTTTATTTTTCACGGGAATATAATGGTGTCCATCCATAAAGAGAGTACAAATATTTTTCTGGGTCGTTCGTCACTCGCGCGGTCATTCATTCTATTCAAATATTTTCTAATCTTGTGCGCAATTTGCGTTGAGAAAAAGGTGTGAATCCGTGTGTTGAATGCATAGTCTTTTAATGGCCATACAGTGACGTTATTTACTTAAGAAGTACCTATACAAAATAATCGAACTAAGGAACCATATATCCATGTCTTGGCATGTCTCAGCTATGCTCACATAGTCAGAAAAGACGGTGACGGTTGTTCTACAACTGATGCGGTTACCGGGTTGATGGTAAACGTCCCAGAAGATTGCAATCCACTGAGATGGATCGACCATGGACGCGTAACTTTACAATCCTGGCTGGCTGTGTCTGGCAAGACATCCTCCGGAGGAAGTGTTTCAAACGGAGAATCATCCTCATGCCATGAGGAGTGGGACGCGAAGAGAAGAAAGCTTAGTAAACCAAGATGACGCGGTTTAGGCAAAACGATTGATTGCCTCAATATCCAGTGCATTATTAATTAGAATCTAAACGAATTTATTTACTACATATTACATCGACATACAACGCCCTCTAGTCCCAAATTAAGCCGGGCTTGTACTGTGGGAACTAGATTGCTGATATAATAAAGTAAATGGTAGATATTCATATCTCTTCGTTGTCAACATTCTGGAGTTCTAACCTCCCATCGACAGTAGGTATGCGCTCGCCCGCTTCGTCACACAATAGTGTTTATACACTACGGTATGTAAGCTACGGACAGACAAACTACGTACGTGAAGTATAAACATTGACTCACTTGCCGCATGTCGTGAACGTCACGAAATATTTGTTAGTCATTTTTTGAAGAAAAGTGACTAACTGGATTGGCGCCATCTATAAATAATCCGTTTTATTATAACCGGAGATAACAGTAACACTGTGTTATGCAAGTTGCACAAACACTTTCAAATATTTCACTTTTTTTAGAATCTTTCTCTAAAGTATACAAAATTCCGCATATTGTTTTGTCTCACATCGATAGTAGGCCACCAGAAACCATCTTATTAAAACTACGAGATTTACAAAACCTCTTAAAACCTACCACGTTTTATCATCATCATTCCCCTGGACTTATCCCACGCTAGGTGGGGTCGGCCCAACATGTCTTCTTCTTCCACTCACTCATTAATACATCAAGTCACGGTTTCATATTTTTATTGAAACGTAATAAATTAGAAACATTTACAATCTAAAGTCGGTGTTCACCAACACGCTAAACAATAATTATCGTAACCATAAGTAAAGCTGACTGCTGATTATTAAAATAAATGATAAAAATAAATAGGCCACTGAAAAAATCTATTTTGTTGGTGAAGGTGAACAGCAACATTAATTCACATTGAAATGAAATAACTTTGTATTTGTAAACTTGATTAAAAAATTAAGTAGGTACCTAAGTTGTTATCCTACTAATATTATAAATGCGAAAGTTTAGATGTTTGTGTTTCAATCACGTCTAAACTACTGAACCAACTTGGATGAAACTTGGCATATGTATAGTTCGTAACCTGGATTGACACATAGGCTACTTTTTATCCCGAATAATTAACAGGATCTACAGGATAAAATGAACGAAAAGGATTAGCAGCGCCAATTGGCAAGAGGATTTCATTGTCATGTCATGTCACGTCAGTTTGACAGGGCGTAGTACTACCTCTTTGGTCTAACAACTAGCGTTTGACATTCCAGTAGGTACGAGTTCGGTGTAATGAGGTGTAATGTCAAGTTTCTCAAAGTATCCGCTCGGTACACGCACAGATAATATAATGTACACGGAAACTGTAGACGCGTACGAAGTCGCGGGTAACTACTAGTAATGTATAAGTAATAGTACTGTTGACCGTCTAATCTAAAACTGCACTCCCCACTACCATCAGTCAAAGTGAAATGATATTTATTTATACACATCAGAAGGATTATTTTAAATCAAACGGCTGGGCGTTAACGCGAATAAAATACAATGGTAGGATACAGTTTTAAATAGCTGGATCATTTCTAACAATATATATTTTTCAGTACATAATTCATATTTGCACGGTTTTTTTTTATAAAAAGGTAATTATTTCGCTTAACTTGGTAAGTAATAGGTATCGAATGTTTAACAATTCAACTCCATATTACAGCTTCATCACATTTTTTAAGGAATTATAGTTTATCATAATTTCAGCACTTCAATTAGATAAAACTGATGAATATTATTACGTATATTGGAAGCTAGATATACTCATATCAATTAATACCTATATAGGTGTCTATTTTGTGCATTATGGGAAACGAAATGAGACTCGACATCTCACTAATAATGCATTGTTATAAACAGAGGGGCGAGTACGAGTTTACAGTGTGCGCTGCTTGGTATGGAAACACTGAGCGGTTTTTTTGAGAAGCTTGGTCTCGTCAAGCTTCCGCTCAGTGTTTCCATACCAATCAGCGCACACCGGTGTGCTGGACGTCAGACGTATTGCACACTGTAAACTCGTACTCAGGTGTAATTGTTTAGCATCAGGTGGGCGAGCTGTTTATCTAACTGTTCGATATCAGGTGACAATCTTGTTCCGTAACTCTTTCTCATAAAAATCGTCATGAGCTAACAGGGCACGTCCTCAGTGGACGTTATTTTGTGAGGTAATACGGTGGTATCATAAACAGAGCCTCTCTAGTTTATACTTTATACTCTAGTGGTTGTTCAAAAGTATGGTTTCAAATAATGAACATAACAGACACCAATACATTATGAATTATTATTATGCTTAAATTAAGATCACTATCCTATATTATTAAGGCAGTAACAGATTAGACGATTTTGTGGTACGTGCGTCACTACGATATACACAATTTGAACGAGTAACATCTCCTTTAGGAATATTATACAGGATGAGTTCTTGCGACCGCCCTCTGAGGCGAAAATCTAAACGGCAATAGTTATAGAAAAAAATTGTTCAGAATCACGGGCTTGATTTTGATAAAAATAAAACATTACACCCATTGTTATTTTAAAATGCAGGTCTTATTATTGTCAAAATCGATCCCGTGACTCCTAAAAAGCCGGCCTAAAAAGCGCTGGCGGGACGACCTGGACGCCTTTGAAAGGAGATGGTGGGAGGAGGCCCAGGAGAGAGAATATTGGAAGTCTTTGGGGTAGACCTTTGCCCAGCAGTGGGACGAGATAGGTTAAGGAAAAAAAAACTGTAGCCATTTAAATTTTCCCCTTAGAGGGCGGTCGAAATAACTCGCCCTGTATAGTAAGCGCATGAGCGTAAAACTAGGGCGTGTACTCGCCGCAAAATCCCCTAATCTGTAACTGCCTTTATTATTATGACGTAAATGAATCAGTCTTTCGAGAACTAAGTAAATCAGGTCCCATTGGGTTGGTATTATAAGTATTAAAACTTGTATTAGGTACATCTTATTACTAAACATTATCGGTCTTACTTAGAAGCGCCTCTCAACTTAAACACACTATTTAAACAATGACCCTTTCACTGTTTATTTAAACAATACAAGACATTGACAGAATTCTAATTAATTAGAACATTCTTATTGATATAGGAGCCAATATTACACAGCATAAATACCAATCAATTCCATTACTAACATAGTTAACTTATTCTATAGTAAGCATATTTAATTAGGGTGTTCCAATTAGAAGTCCGATTACAATCTATAAATTAAAAGAACTTAGTTTTGATCAAA
Organism: Gandaritis pyraliata; assembly: GCA_947859175.1. Classification (NCBI taxonomy): domain Eukaryota; kingdom Metazoa; phylum Arthropoda; class Insecta; order Lepidoptera; family Geometridae; genus Gandaritis; species Gandaritis pyraliata. Next base: position 10,940,321 of record OX401856.1, on the reverse strand, counting down.
GATTCAGTATCACGAGGAAATTCAAACGAAATTGTGAGGAATGTATTCGCACCAGGGGCATAATTCTCACTTCGGCAGAGATTTTACTCTAAATAAGAATGACGTCAAAATGACATCGAAAACTCGTTTAACTAGAGGTAAAACGAGTATTTGACCGAGATATGACGTCATCCCTATTGTACAATCTCTGCCGAAGTGGGAATTAGGTCCTATAAACCAAGTTTAAGATTGAATCAAGATTCTAGTAGGTATGGACTTTTTGATAGACAACTGAAAAAGTTATAAGTACACGGGTACTTTTCATAAAAAGTCACTTCCATGTATGAGTTTTAATTTAAATTATTTAATTGACTGACGCAGAAAATGTATTATTTTATGGTTACTAGTCATTAAACTTGTAACCTTAAATAACAACTTTTTCACAAAAACATTCTTTCACGGATATTGGAAATGAGAATTAGTCATTCAAGTCTTGATCCAAACTTGAGTGAATACATGTCTAAATTATATTTCTTAACTCAGTTTAGTATGGTTCTGAAATAAGAGTCTATATTAAATGATCTTTCTTGATCAATGCGGTTTAATATGAACGTATAAACAAAGGTTGATTTTCACGTTGGTAAGTTATACATAGCAGTCAATTCTTCTAAAAATCCATTCTCCATAACTTCCCCATTCCCCCCCGCTCTACCCTCCCTCGCCTCTCCGTCTAAATGCCTGATATCCCCTAACACTTGAGAGTTAGACACGATCGAACTATACCCCTTTCCCTTTTCTACGTGAGTGAATATCTGTAACTTACCATCGGTGCTGTCTCGATACCTTTCGTCTCGAAGTACCGGTCGGAGCACAGCGAACCCGTCTCTATCACCGTCTTTATAAGGTTGATTTTTGTACGGCGCATGTTGATCACTGTATATCACTTTGAATTTCGTGAACTGTGGTTTCTCTAGGGCATTGTTTGTGAAGTGTCCATCTTTATTTAGCACGGTTACGTTGGGAGCGCCTTTTTTGTTCGGTGATTTTTTCTTGGCGGGTTTCTTGAGGCTGGCCGGGTGCGGGATGTGCGCCATTTTCTTCTTCTCCACGACAGGATCAAGTTTTTGTTCCTTTTCTGGTTTGTTTTTCTTTTCTTTTGGTTTCGGTTTGAGTTCGTCGAAACGGTTGCGTAGTTTATCGTGGACTAGCGTGTGGCGACGCAGGTCGAAGGCGGATCGAAACGATTTCTCGCATTCCTCGCATTTGTATGGCCGGTCACCTGAGGAACATTTTCAAATAGATATATTTAGCCATAGTGTAAGACTATTATATCAATTGTAACAGAAAAATAAAAGCTACATAATCACATATTTTGAATGAGAAAAACTATGTGTTACTGATGGCTTGATCACCTCTGCAAAGTAGAACACAGCAATGCGAGTATCAATGTTTGGCGGCACAAATAGGTACAATCGCAATACCTCCCCGAACGAACTCTTTAATTACAAAGAGTTGTACTACTTGTGCAACTGTTGTACTACTAGTTTTCAAGTACTTAGAACTTTAAAATAGAAAGTATAGTAATTTAAGTAGAAATATTGAAAAGTAATACCAGTGTGAGTCCTCATATGCGTCACTCGGTACGAGGAGGCACTGAACGATTTGGCGCAGTAGTCACACTTGTAATTGCGCTCGCCGGTGTGAATGCGGCGATGCAAGTTCAGCGAGTACTTTCTGGCGAACTCTTTGCCGCAAAACTCGCATTTGAATTGTTTCTGTGAATATAAAGAGCTTATTACAATGTGAATTAGAGGACCATACAAATAAACAAACCAGAGGGGTGAGTACGAGTTTACAGTGTGCAATACGTCTGACGTCCAGCACACCGGTGTGCGCTGCTTGGTATGGAAACACTGAGCGGATTTTTTCAGTAGCTTGGTCTCGTCAAGATTCCGCCCATTGTACTTACCTCCTAGAGAATCTGTATTATTGTTGTATTAGTTTAAATGGAGAGTACAATAAAGAATATATCTATCTATCTAGACGACGATTCCAAATGATCCACGTGATTTTATTGAATAAAAGATTTTTGAGTTTGACCAGCCCTTCTGTCAGTGTCCACGTTTCGACAGCATAGCTCATGACAGGTAGAGTTTCCCAAACACAGTCCGGCTGAATTCTTATTTTTTTTGTAAGTAGTTTGTACTCAAACGCAGAGTCTGCTCGAAGTAGACATGGAATGGATATGGTTAGGTACCTGGTTGGAATGGATATGGTTAGGTAAGTGGTTGGAATGGATATGGTTAGGTACCTGGTTGGAATGGATATGGTTAGGTAAGTGGTTGGAATGGATATGGTTAGGTACCTGGTTGGAATGGATATGGTTAGGTATCTGGTTGGAATGGATATGGTTAGGTACCTGGTTGGAATGGATATGGTTAGGTACCTGGTTGGAATGGATATGGTTAGGTAAGTGGTTGGAATGGATATGGTTAGGTACCTGGTTGGAATGGATATGGTTAGGTATCTGGTTGGAATGGATATGGTTAGGTACCTGGTTGGAATGGATATGGTTAGGTATCTGGTTGGAATGGATATGGTTAGGTACCTGGTTGGAATGGATATGGTTAGGTAAGTGGTTGGAATGGATATGGTTAGGTACCTGGTTGGAATGGATATGGTTAGGTATCTGGTTGGAATGGATATGGTTAGGTACCTGGTTGGAATGGATATGGTTAGGTACCTGGTTGGAATGGATATGGTTAGGTAAGTGGTTGGAATGGATATGGTTAGGTACCTGGTTGGAATGGATATGGTTAGGTACCTGGTTGGAATGGATATGGTTAGGTATCTGGTTGGAATGGATATGGTTAGGTACCTGGTTGGAATGGATATGGTTAGGTAAGTGGTTGGAATGGATATGGTTAGGTACCTGGTTGGAATGGATATGGTTAGGTATCTGGTTGGAATGGATATGGTTAGGTACCTGGTTGGAATGGATATGGTTAGGTACCTGGTTGGAATGGATATGGTTAGGTAAGTGGTTGGAATGGATATGGTTAGGTACCTGGTTGGAATGGATATGGTTAGGTATCTGGTTGGAATGGATATGGTTAGGTACCTGGTTGGAATGGATATGGTTAGGTACCTGGTTGGAATGGATATGGTTAGGTATCTGGTTGGAATGGATATGGTTAGGTACCTGGTTGGAATGGATATGGTTAGGTAAGTGGTTGGAATGGATATGGTTAGGTACCTGGTTGGAATGGATATGGTTAGGTATCTGGTTGGAATGGATATGGTTAGGTACCTGGTTGGAATGGATATGGTTAGGTAAGTGGTTGGAATGGATATGGTTAGGTACCTGGTTGGAATGGATATGGTTAGGTATCTGGTTGGAATGGATATGGTTAGGTACCTGGTTGGAATGGATATGGTTAGGTACCTGGTTGGAATGCAGCGATATGGTGTGGTTCTTGAGATCACTCCACTGCCGGAAGTCCCGACCGCACAGCTCGCACTTATACGGCTTGTCGCCATTGTGCACGCGCTTGTGGATCTAAAGCAAAATATATATTTATGAGTATTTCACAAAACGCCATCTAGTCCCAAACTAAGCAAAGCTTGTACTATGGGAACCAAACAGTAGGTAATGTTCTAACATCAAATTACCTTTAGTGTGGGTTTTTTCGGGCAAGTACGATCTTTTATTTTACTAATAATAAAAGATTGTTGCACTCTAAGCGTTTGCATTCTTTACTCTAAGCATACATTCTGTGTTACAGTAGTGAAAAATACTAAGACTGTTGCGATAAAACATCCTCTAGACTCTAAATGTTTGTAATCTTCACTCTAAACTGGTGCACTCTTTAATCTAAAGCTAGACTAAAACTTGTCAAGCTACGACAGAAAATATGTTTTAGGACAGAATGTGCAGTCGTGTCGACAAGCCGCGTGAGACAGCATGCGGTACATAAGATTACTGCGATGACTTATTCTCTACGTATGCACTTTTACTCTAAGCGCTTGCACTCTTCACTCTAAAGCTTACCTTCAATGCCGCAGCCGTGAAGAAGGATTTAGAACAATGAGTGCAGTCGTGTTGACGTGCCGCGTGAGACAACATGTGGTACATGAGACTGTTGCGGTGTGAGAATACGCGACCACACTCGCTGCACTCTAACCGTTTGCGCTGGAAATAAATAAATAAATTGTTTGTAACTAAAAGTTTCAAATAAATATTTTTGAATGCTATTGGATTTGAACAGTGTGATTCGTTTAAGTGTACCTACTGTATATTTCTTTGTAAGGATTATACAAAACAGGCCACATAATTAGCATATATATATATGTATAGTGGCACAAATATTTGACCATACTTTACCATTCCATTGGTCTTCGGGATCACATCCTTGACTTTTTCTGGCACTGCGTCTTTTTCCTCGTATCTTTCTTCATCACGATCGTCGTGATTTCGATTGTCTTCATGGGAATTATGTTCATGCGGATTATGATCGTGGGAATTATGCTCGTGGGAATTATGGTCGTGAGGATTATGTTCGTGAGGATTACGCGCGTGAGGATTATGATCATGGGAATTATGCCCGTGAGGATTATGATCGTGGTCTTGAGAGTTATCTTGGGAATTATGGTTATGTTCATGCATTATGTTGTAAGAAGCCGGTGGTACTTCGCACTCAAATATTCTCTGTAGGACTTCCTCTGTAAAAAATATAATTTTAAGTTTTAGCATCATCATAAAATCAATAAACTGTTCATTGAACTAATGCGACTTATCAAACTAATAAAAATATGTAGCGCCATCTAGCACTCTACAGAAGAACTACTAGAACTACGCCCGATAGATGGCGCTTTCGCTAATCGACACAGACCAATTCTAGATCGCGCAGACGAAGTTATCACTAAATTTGAACATAAGTACCTACCGTGTTCTCCTCAAATACTTGGAAGTGCATTTCGACGCAACAGCAGTTATTGGTCAACCTTTTTTTACTTTCCCTTACCTTTGAGTACTTTCAGCGGCTGCGGCTCGGGGCGCGTCACGTGAGTGTGCGTTTCACTGACGCTCACGTGTTGGCTGTGCGCGTGCTCGGTCACGTGACCGCGCGTCACGTGACTCACTACCGGCTGAGCTGCGAGTGTCGTGTGTGTGTGCGTGCTGTGAGTACTTTCATTGGGATTGTGTGAAGACTGTGCGTGTGTGTTATGTGAGTGTGTGGGATGCGTATGTGCGGATTCGGGATCGCGATCGCAAGTGGCGCAGAATGTATCGGTGGTGCAATCATTGCATCCGTCGCAAGGGTGGTGGGATCCGTTTCTATTAGAGTACCTAAAAAAAATTCTTATTCAGATCGTATTCTGAAACAATACACAAGTCTGAATCGATATTCAAGCATCGATTTTTTGACAGTTTTTTTTTAATTTTATTGAAAAGTGTCAAGAAATCGGTGCCCGAGTCGTAGTGGTTTTCAGCATACGAATTATTTTGCCGATATAAAGAGAATCTTGGTCGCTAAGTGAGAGAAGTCTGGTCGCTAAGTGAGAGAAGTCTGGTCGCTAAGTGAGAGAGGTCTGGTCGCTAAGTGCTCCACAGCCTTAAAATTGCTCCTATTCTCCGTTGGCGTCTTTTTTCGTTAGCATCAAACGGTCTTATCTAGAATCGCCTCTCAAACGTCTCTCAAAAGTTGAGACATACAAATTATCAGGAAAATTAATAAATAAATATTCATGGACATTTCACACAACGCCCTTTAGTCTCAAACTAAGCAAAGCTTGTAATATGGGAACTAGATGCTGATAGAATACTTATATATACTTTTTTTTTTGTAAATACATACTTATAATACATAGTAACACCCAGACATAGAACAAACATCTATGTTTTCCACGCACAAATGTTTGTTCTCAGTGGGGATCGAACCCACGACCCACAGCACGGAAGGCAGAGCTATTACCGACTGAGCTGTGACGCCTGTCAAATTGTCACACATAACCCCGTTCTAAAGAATAACGATATTATTAAAGGTGTTTGTAAACTCACCAGTGTCGAGTATGGTCTTGATGTACATGTCCGTTATCTACAGTGAGATGTGGCAGCAGTGGCTGCTCGTATTCACTCACGCACACATGGATACCCGCCATCAGGTCCTCGGGTTCACTGAACTCTCCCATATCTTCCAACTAAACATAATAAAATATATACGAATATTACGTATCGATATAACACGGTCAGTGGTTCGTCGACCGCACTGTACTATGTATATAGTCGTTTGGGAACTTCAAAGAGATCATTTAGAATCTGTATTGAAATATCCACTTATACACGGCAATAACAAAATGTTACAAAGAAAAACGTGTTCAATATCTATATTATACTAAATAAAAATAAAATATCATGCTCTCTCTAGCCTCAAAGGTTTGCTGGAAGAAAACTCTTGTTAGGATTAAGCTCGCATTTGTACATGCCATCTATTTCTATCTTTTGTTTGTCTTGTTTTGTGTGCAATAAAGAATTAAGAATTCAATCATTTAGTAGTAAATAAAATATTTCTTAGTATAAAATACCCACCTTAGTAATAGGATGTGCTTCCCTCATGTGTGCTTCGCATTGCTTCTGCTTCCGAAACGTTTTACTGCACTTCCCGCAGTTGTATAACTCCATCTTGTCTAAATTCTCATACAAATCCGATTTCTCTGGTTCCACGGGCGCAGTCTCCTTCGCCATACTAGCCATGGAGTACTGCACAATACAAAACCACAAGCAACATACAGAGATATTTACCTAGGTGGAAAACAAAGAAAAAAAACAAAAGCGGCCCTGTGCCAGGTAGGTAGGCAATGCCAAAAAGGCTCGTCTCCTAATTCTCACTTCGGCAGAGATTTTACTCTAATAGGGATGACGACATATCTCAGCCAAAAATGCGTTCCACCCACTAGTTATACGAGTTTTCGATGTCATTTTGACGTCATCCCTATTGGAGTAAAATCTCTATCGAAGTGAGAATTAGGCCCCAAGTAAAGGATCGAGATAGCTAAGTAAAATAAATAAAAAAGTTATTTTTTTCGAAAATGAATTGATTTTTTAAATATTTTTAAATGCAGTTCTTATTTTTTTCAAAATGGAGCCCGTGACTCCTAACATTTATCTATAACTATAGCCGTTTAGATTTTTCCCTCAGAGGGCGGTCGAAAGGACTCACCCTGTATAGGTAGGAAAATAAAAAGTAAAATGGGTTCATATCAATCTAAAAGCTATTAGGTTACCTTGATATTGTTGTAAGTGAGAGGCATAGGGTGATGCTTGTCTATGGGTTGATACATGGTCTTGGGCACGGAGCCTTCCAGAGACAACTCTACGATGGAGTCGGGGAGAGCGGCCACGTTGTCCACTATACAGCTGTTCGACATCTGAAACCCAGACATACTTTACGCTGTACCTACGACAGTATATCATGACTTTGGATCTAGTCTACAAGGTTTACACAGCGTCAGGGGCCACTTTTTACCCATGCCCTGATCAACGGGACGCTGCAGTGTCCAATTTCAGCTAAATCGGACATAGGAAAGTGTGTCAAAATGTTGCAAATGTTGACAAACAAATAAATTCTTGTATAAAATCACCAAGTTTTTTTTTATGTATATTAGTTCTAAGGTATCCTACTAATATTATAATCCTACTAATATTATAAATGCGAAAGTTTAGATGTTTGGATGTTTAGATGTTTGGATGTTTGTGTTTCAATCACGTCAAAACTACTGAACCAACTTGGATGAAACTTGGCATATATGTAGTTCGTAACCTGGATTAACATATAGGCTACTTTTTATCCCGAATAATTAACAGGATCTACAGGATAAAATGAACGAAAAGGATTAGCAGCGCCAATTGGCAAGAGGATTTCATTATCATGTCATGTCACGTCAGTTTGACAGGGCGTAGTACTACCTCTTTGGTCTAACAACTAGCGTTTGACATTCCAGTAGGTACGAGTTCGGTGGAATGAGGTGTAATGTCAAGTTTCTCAAAGAAGTATCCGCTCGGTACACGCACAGATAATATAATGTACACGGAAACTAGACGCGTACGAAGTCGCGGGTAACTGCTAGTCTTTAATATAGGCCTTGTACTTGTGGCGCTTAAATTTAATTTGCTGAATACCTTGTCCATGACTAGATCTGAGACGGGGTTGTCGATGATGATGGCAGTGTGCGGCTCGTAATGTTGCTTCAAGTGATGGAAGAACTTGACCTGTTCTTCGCCGTAGAACTCGCCGCAGATTTGACAGATGAATATCGGACGGACCTGGAAGTATCACCCATTATTATACTACTCAAGACTTTTTCACCGTCATCTTTAAAGTTGTTTGAACTTTGATTGGGTCACGCATCTTGGATATTTACAGTTTTACCTAGAATAGCCTCTCTCAAAAGTTGAGATGTATAAGCAAACAATCAGGATAATTCTCACCCATTAACCTGTTTCAACGTTAAGCCAAGTATGTATCAAAACAAAACTAAGAAGAAAAGTTAAAAGTCGTATAGCAGCTTGAGAGAGATTCAGTTGAGATTCAGGTAGATATTGATCAACGATTGGCAAACATATTTTTTAAAATCGTGAAACACAGTACCAATCACGGAAGCCAAGTCACCAGCACCGCTAGGATGTTATAAGCATACCTCGTGTGATATGTGATGCGAGGGTTGTTGTACTGTTACGAAGTTGTCCGGCAATATCTGTTCTTCTTCCACCACCGGGGCCACTGCAGGCTCTATATTGTTTATCACCACTAAATCCTGAAAAACGCCATGCATTTACTTGTTTAAAACATATTCCTATGGTTTTATGAGTCGGTAGCCTAATTTGGTAACGTATCCCCGTATCAACAGAGAGATGGGGGTTTGAATCCCGCTTGAGTTACTCATGGGATGGGATGGGATGATTATCGTTATCTACCTGTTGGGGAGTACTGCCTCCATTCCTCTTCAACTTGCGAGATATCCTTTTCTTATGCGGCAAACTCTTCCTGCTTTGCTGACGGCTGTGCGCCGAAGATCCGTTGGATAACTCGAGCACTGGTCCATCAGAGTCTGTGAGCTGGCCTAGTTGGGAATCATTCTGGAATGAGAAATAAGGTTGAAAATTCATCACTATTACCTACCATACTACTTTTGTGAACTTTTATTACCATACTTCACGCAAAATAAACACATTTCACACACATTTGCAGATAATGTTAGCCTCTTCATGAGAATGTCGAAAATAGCTCGGAAGGGTTCGAGTAATGTACACTGTGGATGTATCGCTTGTTACCTTCCAATCTTGGCTGATACTGTGTGTCTAGATAGAGTTTAATAAATTACCTTTGTAAGGCAATACAGACCAAACGGAAAACCTGAAAATTGTGCAAAATAACAAAAAAATTTAGAAGGACTACTTATTCTGAAAAAGTCCTATGCAAACGTGAAAGTATACATTCCGAAAAGTCCTATTGAATTAGTGTACCTTTTTGTTCTTATCAGTGAACCAGTCTGTATCCTGGCATCGTTTCATCTCCTGTAAAGGCGGTAACGTCTGCATCGGCGGCAGTCCCGCCAATGACACAGATTGTTGGTCCTGCAAATAAATCATCTTTCAAATATAACAAAAGAACAAAGTTTTGCTAGGAGTTTTGTTTTGATGAGGTCTTTTAGCCTAACCCACAATTTTTTGTTTTATTATTTCTTTTACAACTATTCTGAGCAATTCCGTGCTTCAGAGAACACGTTAAACTGTCGGTCCTGGCTTTAGCTGTCGTTAAGTCCCGATTGAGGCCTTCAGACAGCCTAAAAACTCCTGTCACCAGTTGGCCACTAACTCAAACTGAATGGACTCTGTACCAACTCACCAACGATTGTCCATTGTATCTTATTGAGCTATCTAATATTACTGAGGTGTCCACTTCATTTCTGCTTGAAGACACCTGAAAAATCACCAAGCCTTGAATCACCGAATCTAGTAAGTAGGTAAATCAAACATTATAGTGCTAATTTCTTCGGGCCAAACTCTCGACTTTCAGTCCTAGCACTTTTTTATATTCCCTTTATACAAAATAATGAATGAATGAATCAGATTTAATTCAGCCAGGCCTGTTACCTTGTGATGTGGATGATGATGAGATGTTCTCGGGTTTTGCGACAGATGCGCCACGATCGCCGCGATACGACCTTCCGGATCCAGAAGCTCTTCACCCCAAGGTCCTTCGCCCACCGGTTCATTCACTGACACTTGCCTGTCAAATGGACAAAATGCCTATATGCTTCCTTTGCCTAAATGTAGCATATTGAACCCAAAACCTTGATGCTGCTGTTATCTTCATGTGCTATGGCTAATTTTTATTCAATTTCCTTAAACTTAAGGTAAAATAAGGCAAAGGGTATACCTACCACCTTTATGCCTGATGCCACTTATCAAAAATTAAGAATCATCTTGTATGAAATCAAAGTGTTATTTGATAACTTATTTGACTAGTGGTATACCACCCTAATGGATGTTTGATAGCCATACCTTTTGACAACTAAGTAGACTTATAAACAATTGATGAGAAGAAGTAATTGAAGTGAATACTTGGATTTCTCGCTCTAGAACTTCCTACAAAATAGAAAGAGAAGATGTTAGATTGAGTGTTAGCTTACCTGCAGAGATGAGATGAGTAACTTTGTTGGTGCATAGTGATTCTGCTACCATCATCCTGCACTGTTATCGGCATTCCATCTGTATCTATGTGGACATGCTGTGGAATAGACAATGTAATATAAACAAAACACAATAATAATTTTGACCAATTCAATCAACTGAAGAAGCTTGGTGATGACTTCACCAACCTTCATAAATATTTCGAGGAAACCCGCGGCTACCCTAGTGGATACGGCCGAAAGGTATAGGTTTTGGGCAAGCATGCTGTCTAATAAATATGTAAGTAAGAGTAGTGGTGAAAAGTGGCCCCTGACACTCTAAAAATCATGTTGTTATTGTACAAATAAATCTTTATGAACTGGGCTAAGCATAGAGTTTGTCAATAGCAAAATCTATTACATAGGTATTTTTAGAAATAAGGTCCCTGCGCAATAAATGTTTGAATGACTTCAGATCTCAATAATCTAGTACCTTTGTAAGTAATTTTACAAGCCAATTGTAAGCTACACAAAGAGTTCATTAATAATACAATGGCAAAATATTAGCAACTTACATCGCTCGGTTGATGTGTATTTATGTAATGCGTGACCGCCTCGTCCATTTTATCACCAAGAAGATGTGCGTCAACGTTCCTCATTTTGAAAAAATTCACAAAACAACTTTGTTTATCTCCATCATCTGTAATTTTGTGAGGTTATTTTTTTTCTTCTAAAATTGTCATTTTTGACATTTTGTATGACCAGAACACAAAATTTTCTAGTTGGCAGTTCTATCTACTGACTTTGATACAAATAAAAAATTTGACTTCTATAAAACACTTGTAGTTTTTATTTTGACCTTTCTTCTTCTTTCCTCTCCTTTTGTTATAAAAATAAAATAGAAAACCAAAACCTAGTTTTCTATCTAGTATTTGGAAATGATTAGAAATACAATAAAGCCCCATTTAGTCTCTAGATCTCATGAGGTAAGTTTTCATTGCTATTTGCAACATTAAAAATAACCTCGACATCATCAGCTGTTTTCGTCGTAGTTCTAAACTAAAATTACTTACTACCTACCTACCTTTAGAATTATTATTTGGTTTTGCGCAGTGGTGGGAAGAATCTTATTGCTTCTGTAATTTGTAGGTATTGTCTACTGGAATAAAACTAATAGGCTCACTACTGGTACCTACGCACGCTAGATCAGGTCTTAGGTCATTTTTGGTAGGTAGGTAGCCCGGATAGTCTTCTTAAAATAATCTCTTATTTTGTTATAGTTTCAGAGATGTAAACACACAAGCAAGCTAGATGTTATACGAGATAAACTGAAAAAAGGACCGGGCTTTGCAGATTTTGTATCGGAAGACCGACCTAAGAACTGGGATGATTATGAAGGGAAGTTGAAACGTGAAAAAGGAGAGGCTGCACGGCTGAGGCTGCCCCCATGGCTGAAAACTACGATTCCTTCAGGTAATGACCCCTTGTACTACCTTCGTTAAATGGAGAATAGTAGTAAAAGGTAGTACCATTCCCAACTGCAGAATCCTAGTTATACCTACCTTGTGGTGAATAAAATAATTATTACATAGGTTTGCCCGCGAAGCCAGAGTACAGTACCTACAGTTACTAAGTTGGAAGTACCGGATAAGTGAGTCATGAGTTTCATGACTGTTCAATCATCATCTTTATCCCTCTCTTTCCAGGATCAAAATTCAGTGAGATCAAAGAACAGCTCCGTAGCTTGAAACTCAGCACCGTGTGTGAGGAGGCTCGATGCCCTAATATCGGAGAGTGTTGGAGTGGGGGGAAGCATGGCATGTCCACTGCCACTATTATGGTAATGCATCATTATTGATTTGCTTGCTGGGTCCTGTTGTAATCTCTTGCACTCTTACCTAGAATCGCCTTTCAAAAGTTGAAAGACATGATACTTTACAAGCCAAGAATTTCAAACTACTGTATTTCCTCCAGCTAATGGGTGACACATGTACCCGTGGCTGCATGTTCTGCTCCGTGAAGACATCTCGAAAGCCACCTCCATTGGACCCGGATGAGCCTCGCAACACAGCAATTGCCATCCATAAGTGGGGGCTTGGATACATTGTGCTAACTTCTGTTGATAGAGATGGTAAATAATTTAAGATTTCTCTATTGTGACTGGGGTACGTTATGTACATGTATGGGGTACATCTAGTCCCAAAGCTCGGAAACTAGATTGCTGATAGAATATTTAAATACCTTTTTTTTTTGTAAATACTTGGTACTTAATTATAATCAGCCAATATTAAAATGCTGCCTGTCTATTTCCAAGAGTGTGACCTAAATGTTATTATTAAATCGAACTATGAACTCACATCAAAATTACTGATTTATTACAGATTTACCTGACGGAGGTTCTGCACATCTAGCTGAAACTGTTACTGAAATCAAAAAACAGTAAGAACTTATACTTTCAGACAACTATTTATTGCATATTCAATTTTGAAAATCGACTACTTAGAAGTCCTACGAATAATTTCTTAATATTGTAGTTAATATTTGTTGTTACAGAAACAAAGAAATTCTAGTAGAATGCCTAGTGCCTGACTTCCGAGCCGCTCGCGAGTGTATCGAGCGGCTCGCTACCTGCGGCCTCGACGTGTTCGCGCACAACATCGAAACTGTCGAACGACTGACGCCCTTCGTCAGGGACCCTAGGGCGGGGTGAGCTAATACACAAATAAACAGTCATCATTCCTTTATTATTCTATAAAATCACGCGGATCATTTAGAATCGTCTTATTTAACTAGGTGTTTCTAGGTGCCAGTTCCACGAGACCAAAATATAATTCATATAGACTCCTTATTGATCACAACCTACAAGATATTTATTGTCTATGGAAGCTAGGTTATAAGGATGTTAGTAGGTTTACAAGTAATACAATGGGTGGCCTTATCGCTAATGGCGATCTCTACAAGGCAACGTTTATTTGCTTGAAAAGTTATATCTTCATGGTGTCATTTGGTTGCTACTTTTGCCCTATACGATGTAGGTCGTGGGTTCGATCCCCGGAGTAATCATTTGTGCGGAGAGAATGAGGCGAACGATTTGAATTTCAAAGATACTTGAGGGAAACTGCAAGATCTAGCACCAATCCGCACAAGCGCTTCTTGTCTTCTCTTTCAGGTACCGTCAAACCCTGAAAGTGTTGGAGACAGCGAAAAAAATAAACCCTGACTTAATAACCAAGTCCTCAATAATGCTGGGACTTGGAGAATCCGATGAGCAAGTCGAGCAGACTATGAGAGGTACAACTTTGTCTTAATCTTCACTTCACTTTGTCTAGTGGACATGCTCAATGAGGCAATGCATTGTTTTAGGCAGAGGTAACTGCTTAACATCAGGTGGGTGGGCCATTGCCTTATTCCATCATCAAGTTGTATAAAAAAACTCAATAGACGTCGAAATGGTTTAAACAGAGGTTTTAGACGTGAAAATTTTAGAATCCCAAAAGTTGAGTCAGGAGAACTTTTATTCATTTAATTTCAGTCATCTCAAACCAACTCAAGTGGTACTGTAAACTTACCAACGAAGATGAAAGTCAAAAAGTATGCGTGTAAAGAAAAAAAATACTCAAGTATATCTGTGCTCTTAGATCTTCGATCCGCCGGCGTCGACTGCCTCACCCTCGGGCAGTACATGCAGCCAACCAAACGCCATCTCAAAGTGTTCGAATACGTCACTCCAGCCAAGTTCCAACAATGGGAGACCACAGGGGCTGAACTAGGATTCTTGTATACAGCCAGCGGACCCCTCGTGCGCTCCTCGTACCGAGCTGGAGAGTTCTTTATATCTAGCTTGATTAAAGATAGAAAGGTTAAAAGCGCTTAACACCACTCTGATTAGGAGCCAATACGCACTGTTGAATGGAACTCGATTCTACCTGTGATTCTACTATAAAACTGGCTAGTTGAACTCCAGTGAATCGTAGCTTATTCATCTATTTAGATATTCTTTGGGAAACAAACAGAATTAAGAAGCTAGATAAAAAACATAAGTAAAAAGTAGATAATTACTATTTCTAGGTTATTTCGCATTTTACCATCAAGCTGAAACGCAGCTGCATCGTAGCTTTTCATCTGTTTTAGGCTATTCACATTGAACAACGATTCAGCTGCACAGTGACGTTTCAGCTAAGCTGAAGATCGTTTGAACCATAATTGGAATTAGTAGAATTAGGCCCCTGGTTGCCTGCGACTTAGTTTCTATAAGTTGTTTACGCACGTTTTAGTCGCCTGTCGCCGTTTTGGTCGCCAGAAGACTATTCACTTTAAGCGTAGTTCGTAACACGACTGTTTGACGTGCTTTGAAATGGCTTGGAACAGCTTAAAACGACTATAATATATATTTGTTTAAGGGCTGAGATTCGCGTAGAGTTGGTGGTATAACCACTTTAGGAAATGCTGAGATTATTTAATTTCTAAAACTACATGTTTTTTAATTGTGTAATAGTACACAGTCAGGTTCATGAAGTACATAGAGTGGATAACACCACCTCTAGATGCGATTATTTTGGATATTCTTCAGAGCTGCTAATACCTCTAAACGGCCCACTACAAACATGGTGATACGACGATGATCCTTATTAAAATAGATATTGCTTTCAGTTTTAAACTATTTCTATTAAACCATTCGCTTTGTAAATATTGTGAATTGTAGATCTGTAAATGTGTGTGTAAATAAATTATTATAAGTCAATGAAAAGATGAAACAAAGAAATGCATCTCTATTATTGTGATTGTGACCACGTTGTGATTTTATTTATTTGTCTTGCACATTAGTTTTGCTAAATACATTTTATCATGAGAGGTTCAAAGCCTTTGTTTTACTAGACCTCGTAAAAGCTCATAATCTGGATCAGTAATACACACTTCTTCTTTGAATGTAACTCTCTGAGCCGCTGTCTGACAGTTGCATGTTGTTGGCAACATCGGTGATCGCTCAAATCAAACTACTGGGACAAAAATTATTATTTTTAAGTTGTTGTTTTTTTATTAATTTTCAAAGTACTTATCATTTAGCAAAGAATAGTGCAATAAACATAATTCCTAATCATTGTGATAGATAGTTATTATTGTTTGTTTTTAAACATTTTGTTTGTTTAATAAATGTTTTTAATTTATTGTTTAAAAGGTTTTTATTAAAACTAAACCTTATCGTATAATTTAAGAGTTCTGTAGGTATCTAAAGTGCCACTACTAGTAGGACTTGAAGTGAAAGATCTTAGTGCGGTCTAAAGTAGGTAGGTAGGTACCTACCTAGCATATATTTTATTTTAAAAGTGAAAATGATGCAAACGTTTTTGAAAAGTATCTTGATATAAGATAAATCCTAAAAATACATCCTGTATCTTTTACTTCCTATCTTATTTAACTTGTAGTCTATGACTCAAAGGAGCGAAGCTCTCAAAATGCAGAACAAAGGTGCCCATATCGTCTATCAGTATCAATGATATCTAAAGGTTTGTAAGCGTACCAAGGTCGAATTCTTTTCCTTCTCAACTTCAATTTGGAAAGCACAGTGTGTTTTTGCACAATAACAGACCCATTCAGTATTCTATTTATCTAATGGCGTTTGCTCGAACAATAGAAGGCTGTATCACGCACGAGCGCGCGCCAACCGAACAAAAAACCAACGTGCGCCGTCTGAATACTGAACACATTACTAATTTAACTCCTCACTTTCTCCTAGACTTGGTATTTATTTGGATATGGCATAGACATAGCGTAGCACCTACACAAAAATACCGAAGACTGCTAGCTGGTTTTTGAATGGAAATTTTAGGCACAGCATAAGAAAGTTGTCATCCGTCACGATCCTATTGAAGAATGAAGTCGATGATGAGGGATTTCCACTATTTTGTGACACTTGCAAATCATCTACACCTAGCTATGCTAGAGGTAATCTTTTTATAGAGTTCTGAACAAAAAGATTTGTCAGAAGTGGGATTCGAACCCACGCCCACAGAAGTGGACTGCGACCTGAACGCAGCGCCTTAGACCGCTCGGCCATCCTGACCTACTTCACCGTTGCAAAATTTACGTTTGCATGGTGCTCTACCACCGTGCTCTACATAGGTACGTGATTTTGGGAGTTATTGCAACAGTGACGCGTGACGTTTGGGTATACTCTGCCAATCATTACATGGACTATTATTATTTGCAATCACAGCATTCACTCCAGTTATTTTTATGTGATTACCAAATAAACCGATCAAAGGAACTTGAAACGGACTGGCACCGAAAGACTACTTAGCTTGGAAACTAAAAGTACCTTCTCCAAACCACGTTTTTTAGGTTCGTAGTTGAAGCACGTTTGGTCAGCAAACCAAGGGTTGCCAGGCGCTTTTTGCTCATCCGTGCGTATTCCGCGGTATTGCGCCGGGACGTCGGGTTACGACGACGAATGATGCCTCGCCCACAAGTGAGGTAAAAGAGTCGGTTACATTGTGTCATGTTTCAGTGGCGGTGAGTATGCGTTTAGTAATTATTAGATCGGATATTTAACGAGTTTGATTCTCAACATTTTGGCAAAGTTTCAGGTACCTAATCAAGATAAAATAAGTCGGTAATGCTTGAAAATGAATCTTTAATAAATTCATCGAAAAAACGCCTGTTGAAATTTAAATTTCCAAAGCGATTTGAATTCGAGAAGGTTACGCTTTCGCGCGTTGCTCGGTTCCCACGCTCGCTCATCAAGTATGCACGCGGCTGAATTTTGAGCGCTTGTATCCGAACGCAAACATGTCCCGTAAGCCTTTACAATGCCTATATTTTATTGGGCTACCCGCAAATATTCCATTTGAGAAGCATTTGTCGCTGTACTTAGTGGCTGTAAATGTGATGAGACGCGACAAGTTTTATTCCCATCACGTGAACGAAGTTTTGGTACAAATATTTTCAGATCTTGCAAACATTTGTACCAAAACTTTGTACCATCGGTTAGGTTAGAAGGTAAAGTCAGTGATCCCCATGTTTTATTTCCTCCCAGACGCCTTAAGTTTCCGGACTTTCCCATTTACTACAGCGCCAGCGACTGGAATCGTATTTTAAAATATAATACGCTTTTATTTTGGAAAATTCTGCCAGTGGCTCTGGGGAGAGAAAGCTAATTTCAATTTCATTTAGTTCTGGCGCGATTCCATGCACCGCCCACAGAGAAGCTGACGCTTTGAACAGAAGTGACAGTTTCTATAGACTCGGAAATTACCTTCTTGGTAGGTACGTCTATACCTACCTACTACATCAATTCAAAAGTAACTTCCAATAAGAAATTCGTACATACCGACCTAATTTTTAAACAATTCAAAGTTTCACTGGGTCATTAGTAAGCAATATTACAGGAGGTACTTGAAAGACGAGAAACAACTATCACGTGGGAAAAAATCATGGGACCACGAGAAAAATGAGAAAAATTATAGGATCTAGCTATGTCCATATTCAGTAATTTAAGGAGGTTACAAATGTATTACAAATGATCGAGGTTAGCTTTTTTCACAACTTAGGTAAAAAATAGGCACTGAGAAGCAGCACCTTATAATTTCCTCATTCAATGCCTAGTCTATGGCGGTAAGTGCAGAGTACTCGTGGAACTCTCGGGACAGTTAGGGTACCGTAGGCAGGCAGATTACACCCTGTCTGAGCCTCAATACGCAATTCCATTCGTTGCAAGAGGATTTCGCATTTTTATCGACGCCGATTCGATGCCTTTGTCGCAGTATCTAGTAATACAGTATTGATGGTATGTACAGAACTACCTATAATAAAGGGGAACGGCCATTCCCAATACTCAATTTACCAGCAACATTGTTTATTTATCAAACAATGAATTCCTCGACACTTCAGCAGTTTTATTGAGTAAATTGCATCGCAGAGCAGTTTTTTGAGATGTTGCAGCAGCGTTCTATAGCAAATCTATAACTTGACTAAAATATAAAGCTAGTAAAAATATATTAAGTATGAGTATTTATGAGCCAACTCCAGTGACGGAGTTTTTAGCCCATCTAAAAACCTCCGTCGATAGTTGCGACCGACACGAAGCGCAAAAGCGCTAGATATAATTGAAACTCGTCATGTCTTTGTTTTTTTCATCTTTCAGAAAGTCTTTTTATTCAGCAGGCTGATTGCAGATGTGAAAAAAAAACTTTACTACACGAGCTGACCTACCTACTGTATTTAAACTATACTGTGCTCACTATTAAATTGGTCCCGCTTTTGAATAGGAAGGATTTATTATTATTGACTCCTGCGAGGTTTAAGATCATGGAAATGTAGTTGAAAAGAGTTATTGAAGAGCTATTCCGATGATTTCGTTTGCAAATGCAACGAGATTTGATTTAGTAGTGTTTTATTTTGTACTCAATTTTAGTTCACCTATACACTGTTATTCAATAAATAAATATTCATGTACCATCAGCAAAATTTCCGCCTTAACACTTTTGAAACTGTTTCGCTTGCAAGCAGTTAGCTACCTGACCCCGCCTTTTTCTTTTGTCTTTTTATTTTGACCAACCAGAGACCTAAACATCTAGACCTAAACCTAGATCTAGAACCTAAATCTAGATCTAGACCTAAACATTTTTATGACGGCCCATTGTTTTCATAACTTTTACACCCGAAATAATTTGCTTCTATTGGCATTCAAAAATTAACGGCTAGTCGGCTTACAGAAAATGCACCCTTAAGGTGGTAAGGTAGAACTTTTGCTGATAGTACATCTCACACAACGCCCTCTAGGCCCAGACTAAGAAAAGCTTGAGAAATGGGAATTAGATTGCTGAAATGCTGATAGTATACCTACTTATACTTACACCTTTTTTTGTAAATAGTCACATATATAAAATACATAGTAACACTATACAGTAACCTCGACACAGTAACTTAGATGCGCTGTGATATAAATGCTAGTGATAAATTAACATTTTGGTATTAAATTCAGTAAAATTTCTAAGTTTTGAATACAAATTAAAATTTAAATTCCACTAGCGGTCACCTACCCTACTAATAAAAACACTGTACGTTGCTTTCCTAAAAAATCAATATTTCGCTAAATACACCCTTGACACAAATTTTTTTTATTATAAAAACCGCTAAATGCAACCCTTACGAAACAAATTTTCTATACCTTCGAGGAAGAAAAGTCATTTAAATTGTGGCACGTTCAGTATCTCCCCACCGACGGCGGGTGATTCCTATTATCTGTGGCGACACTTTCATTACAGCTTTATTTTAAAGGATATTTTACACTTTTTGAGATCTATTTCAGTTGTCATTTTACGAAGATTTTTCGCAAAGAAATTGCGTAATCAAACTACCTATAGGTAGATGGAACAATTATATTTGCTAAAGAATCACATTAGCTGCACATAGCGCTTTCGAACACATTATGTAGATTACATTTGAAGCCGCTTTATCGCTAAAGTTACAAATAGCTACGCGCGTAGGTAATCGTAGTAGCGCGTAGACATTCGTAGCACCGCGTAGGCTTTCGTAGCATTGATCGATTGGGAAGAAAAGTCCTTTACTATGTCTATAATTTGTAGGACAGTAATGGTATACCAACTATAATACACTTACAATAAAACTAATAAAACACTTACTACAAAATGTCTTGGACTTGCCCTGACTAACCTACAAAAAAATTATGAAATTAATGTAATATCTCCCTAACATCTCGTTAGTCGAAGCGAATACAAAATGCGATACGTTCAAAGTACCAGAAAACTTTTTAGAAACGTTCCCTAAAATTAGCTGTAATCAAGATTTAATACACTAGGGGTGTCACTTTACGTCGAGTGTTGATACTTTTGGTACTAACCGTCGGATTGGGTAGGTGCTTGTAACCCTGACAATTGGGGTGCAAATGAGATTTTTATTGGTTCCAAGGAGTGCTTATTTAAAGTTGTAACAAGATTGTCATCAACCGAAATTATCTTGTTTATGTTTAGAAATTTTTTCTGATTTTCTGATCTGATCTGATCTTAGGTAGGAGAATCGCTAAAATGATGTGGATTTCTGGAAATATATGAGAGAGTCTTATCTCTTAAGTATTTGTAAAAAATAACACATAGGTTTTACTCAAGGCAAGGTAAGTATGTTTGTAGAGATTTCTAAGAGCAAACGAAGACAAATCGTAAACTGCAACATTTTAAACTATTTTTCATCAATTTGTACGAAATCGCGAAGAGTAACGATTAATGATCCCTAAGCGTGCCTAATCAAGACTAATACCCGTGCACTAACTAGAGGGGAGGAAGGGGTGGGGAGGGGAGGAACTTCTTAGAGTTTGATAAAGGTTTGGTATAAGCAGGGATCTGAGTCTCAAGACGAACAAATCAGATAGTCGCCGCGTTACGAAATAAAACGTATTCGAGTCATATTGCGCGTCGACCTCAGCTCCACTGCCGAACACTGCAGCGTCACCGTGCAGTGTATCTCGGATACACGTTACGATACGATTACGATTATCACATTTATTAGTGCTAAAGCCTTTGGGATATGAACCACAATCGACGCGTTACGTAAACCTAATGTATTCGAGTTATACTGCGTAGTGACGCTGCAGCGTTCTGTAGTCAAGTCGTCATTGACGCGCAATGCAAGTCTAGTGTGTTTAACGTAACGATGTCAGATCTATTCGTGCTGACTCTCGATCAGTTTTACGTTTTTTTTTATCAACTTCTACGTAAGTTTCTACTTTCGTCCGTCCATCCGGATGCTCTACTATTGTTGGTGACTGCGTTTGATGGAAACTCCGATTTATAGAAGCTGATCATTACGAAATAGATAGATAGATAGATACAAACTTTATTGAACACAGAAAAAAAGAAATTACAGAAAGAGAGAAACATATAAATAGAGAGTACAATGGGCGGTCTTATCGCTAAAAGCGATCTCTTCCAGACAACCTTTGGATGGACAGGAATGATGAAAAATATAGAACGGCGGTGTGCAAAATTTTAAACCTAATAAACTAAAACAAAATATCAAATATCCTGCTATACATACTTATCTAATTAGAAATAGTTTATTGCCATGTTCTGTGAAATTGAACTTTATTAATTTGTTAAAGTAAGGTAGCTATAGTAGTCACAACGGATCTTTGTCTCTTTAAAGTATCAGCGCAGGAGGCATTTTTGGCTAGTTTATTGTAGCTGCAGACACTGGATGAAAAGAGCCGAAGACCGAGCTCAATGGCGCGCTTTAGGTGAGACCTACGTCCAGCAGCACCAATATAAGTTGATGATGATGAATAATTTTTTTGCTTCAAGGCAAAGGTCGCCTATTTTTCCACCTTCAGCTACGAGTTGGTTAGTACGATAATCTAGGCTATTTCACTGTCGAATGCGTAGTCAAATTCGGCATTAGCATAGGATCACTTGAGACGGCGCGGGCCAAGTTTGCTCACTGGTCAGCATTTCAAGTGGATAATGCATTTGTGATTGCACACCGACTGGGTTTCGAGCTGATGGTTGCTTTAACAATACTTCCGACGCGACACCTTCACGTTATCGGTGGAGAGTTAATAAATAAATATTCAAGGACATTTCACACGACGCCGTCTAGTCCCAAACTAAGCAAAGCTTGTAATATGGGAACTAGATGCTGATAGAATACTTATAATTATACTTCATTTTATTTAATCTCATATAATCTCAAGTACATTTCTTGGTTAAAAAGATCATACAAAAAACGCTAAGAACCAGGCCGTAGTTTCTTGCCCGTTCTTTTAGGCTCTGGTTGCGAGGAACTGGTACCTGGAATCACCATCAAACGGTTCTAAATGATCCTTGTGTTTTACTGAACAAGAGTTATGACTTGACTTTGACTTTGAATAATACTAATTACCTTGCATTAGTTTTGAATGTTCCGCAACTTTACACGTAGCTAAGTGCTAATTTTAAAAATAATTATAAATTTACTCTAAGGTACAAAATGCCTAAACTTCACCTTATTTTAATTAACATCGTGTAAGTACTAAGCATCCTTTGTATCACTCGATCAACCTTTAAAAAATTCTTGTGCGTGACATAATTTAAATAAGACAAAATGAAATTCTAATATTCTAGCCAGATAGAAGTGTTAGGTCCAGAATAGGTACTTTTTTCGTCCTTAGCTAATAAGGAATAGCTGAAAAAAAAGTCAGTGTTGTACTGCCGGTGGATCGACTCTGAAGCAATATTAAACCACTGGTAAGGAAATCTCTCATTTTTATCATAAAAATCCAGTCTCGGTGCTTCAGTAGTCCAAGACGAGGGCAGATTTAATTATCAATCTGAACTACTGGGGAGCACCAGTGAAGATCTTATTTACGTAGAAAGTAATAAACCCGGCCTACCAGCGTTTACAGTATAAACTGGCATCGCTTTATTTCATAACGTCTACCAGGCACACGTTTCGCTGCTGGTAGAGAGAAAATCACTGGTTCATATGCCGCTAGAATAGTTGAAAATATAGAAAATTTTGTCTCCGCTTTCTGTGTAAATGATCCCAAGTCTGCGCGATAAATTAAAAAGTAATAAAAATGCAAACGACGAACTGCGAACCAACATAGGTAAGAATTAGAAAACACTGAAATGGTTTAACAACTTTTTCAATGAATGAAGCAAACTGTTTCATTTTCATAGTCTTATTCTTATTTCCAGTCTAAAAAGAGGTTTACACTTAGCTAGCCGTGGGTCGAGTCAGGCTGGTGTTGATGATGATGAGGTAAACGTGATGCTAAAACCTTTCAATTATTTTACAAAATTCCTCACGCAGCACTGCGTGTCTACAGTTACCGTATAAGAAGGTGGTATGATAGTGATGGCTTCAGAAACGATGCCATGAGTTCCATACTTAAGCTAGGTTCATATGTTTCGCAGATGACAAGTCATTCGGAATCCGTCTGGCCGTCAGAGGGCGTCCCGTAGCACATACATCATTAGCTGTCAGATATATTTTATGAGGAGGTCAACGCGGGCAATTACACACCTTACTACTGAATTCAAAAACGCTCATAGCTCGTTTATTTAAAAGCTAAAAAATCGTTAAAAGCTAAGTAAAGAATTGAAAAATCTTCTAAGTAGATTAATTTGTACAAATAAATATTTCTGAGGTCGACAAAAACCAGTAAGCTCGCAACAGAGCGAGGACTGTATTATGCCTGTGATTCTATCGCAAATAAGAATAAATAAATAATTGCTTTGCGAAAAAACTAAAAATCTGAACATCGTTGATAATAAAGTCATTCTGTTTTGATTTCTATGGCTTTCCGCAGAGGTAGAGCATGTCTTTCGGAAACTGTCTTCTATATCTCTGTCTAGTTTCCACGTCAGCCAAAGCGTTTAGCATGGCAGCTTGACAAGTCGCACACCAATTGCTATTTACCCTCTATTACAGCGTCAGGCCGTCAGTGGCCCATACTGGCCCACACTGGCCCATACATCATTAGTTGTCAGATATATTTTATGAGGATGAGGTCGGGCGAAGCGGGCAATTTCACGCGCTACCGCTCGCTGCAGGCTGTTTGTTTTTAACCGGGATTTGTGTTGGCTACGAGGAAGACATTATAACTCTTTTTCATAGCAGTTGTGCAGGTAAACGGTTGGAATTTAAACATTTATAAACGATACAAAGCACGCTGGTACACAAATAAACGTCCATGAGTGATACCGGAATAAAATGATGATGGTAAACTTTTTACACAGAAAAAAGTAAGCAGCCTGAGATTTTAGTGCATAAATTATGATTATGACAAGTAATGTATATTAAAATTTGGGACACTTAGCTAGCCATTTGTTCAATGGAAAGTGATTCATATTTTCAAACACGCTATGTGAACGCACTAAATCACTTCAAAAAAGCCTACATCAAAACGTAGGTTACAGTTAGCTTAAAACCCCCAATGTTCGGTTAAAACGCGCGAATTGTTGCAGTGACAACTGTATTGCGGCTTTTTGGTATGTTAATTCTTTAAACTAACATTTAACCAACAGGGCAATTCATTGCGACAGCCCCCAGGGGATAATAAAGCAGTGGAAAGTCTAGATTTATGTGAACACACGATAGTCATAACAGAACACAAGTCGTTTATGGTGTTGTTTTGGCATTTCAACAATCCCGCGGTACTACTTTCAGAACTAGCTGAACAACCCAGCCTTCACAAATTTTGAGTTACGCAATCAAAATGACAACTAACTAAACAGCAGTGATGAAAGTCATTATAAGCCTTTCAAATAAGCTAATATCTATAGGTACTATAGGTAGGTAATATTCATAGTTGAAAGTTTGTGAATGAATAAATACAATTTCAACTTTGCTACAACTACTTGGCACAAGCGTTTCAAGAACCAACTACCTTCTCCACCAGCTGACTTTCGTGTATTATGGGAATATTAGGTAACATTCGCATTGATCATAACGACCTTCCCTTAAAAACAGGGACGTACCCACGTTAAGCCATTTTCATCGAATGTATAACTTTTCGGATCATAAAAAGCTTTGCATCATTAAAAATTCTTGTGTGAAGTATTTTTGAACACAAAAGTTGCTCAGCTATTTCTAACTATGACGGTTCTATTTGCATATTATTCCTTTATTACTCTCACTGAATTCATATGCTAATGCGTTGATATTCTCGTCCTTAGGGCCCCGTGACCCTAAAGGTTTCAACACGTTTTACGTATTATAAAGTGAGGTTCAAATGTGTAAAGTTTTTGAGTTCCGTTTCTAGTTGCGAGATGTATGAGATCGGGCAAACGTGTTGTTTTGATTATTGAAAAACCGTGGAGTAATCGTGGAATACTTGTGACGTTTAATTATATTCTTATGCGTTTGATATCTCTTAAAGATATCAGCAGGGGTATTCCAATCTCAGTTGAACTGCAAAGTTTTAAATCATGGTCAGTTCATACTAACTCACAGTTATTCTGTGACTAAATAGTGACATTATGATGTCATTTAATTTGTTTTCGCGCATATTTTGCTGTCAAGTGTCTAAAAAGAATGATTTCTTCAGTGTAATTTCTTCAGGTCACGTGGTACAATTTTGTACCACGTGACCTGAAGAAATTACACTGGGCAGTGAAATATAACTTGACAGCAAAAGATTGGAATACGGGGACAGATGGAGATAAATAAAATAGAATAAGCTTTTTGTAAAACATAATTATACTATGTAAAGATCACGCTCTACTTACTAAGTATACTTCCTAAACTTTTTTTATGCTTTTCGTTGTTATAGGATGTATCTAAATAGCTACTAGGTACGGATCTTTACCTCTCTTAAGTTAGGTACAACAACTTGGACGAATAGTGTGCTTATTCATCCTAGGCAAAAACGATTGCGTTGTGCGGAAAAATTAGCTCACCTCAATTCGACCCAAAAATCGGTTCTGCGCAAATACTTTAGAAAGACAAAGATCCGTTGTGACTATTAAAATATGAATAAAACATATTTTTGCAAGCGCATGATTTCAGCCAATTTATTCAGGCTTATTTTATTTCTCTAATAAAAAATCCTCAAAGTTTTAAACAAAACATATCCAAAGCTAATTAAAACATTTATTCAAAGCGGTATCAGCAGATTCAGCAACAATTACTGATGCGGATGAGATCGCATCAGGGTACTCCGAGCCTTAGCAAGGCTGCTGACGACATAACTCCATTACATGGGTGGACGGCGGCACCTGCCCGTTCCCAAGACTTCGCCTGAGACACCATTTTGGTAATTGTCTTGCGATAATCATTTTCTGGGTTTAAAACAACGACATTGATGTGTAAAATAATAAAGCTGTTTCTTCTCTTCAAATACATTTAGGTTCTAACCTCTCTAAAAACTATTTTTACTGTGGCACTCGAAGACAATGTTAAAAGAAAATCAACGCTTAGTCTATTGACATCTCTTACCAATTGATGAACATAATACACTAATTTTAAGTAATGTTTAAGTAACATCCCTGAATACGGCAGTAAACCTTTATGATTAAATAATCAACTAATTATCGACGCGCCGTCTGATCCAACTTAATCTGCAATATGGAAATGAAACCGTTAAAGTTACCTACAGTGACTGTAGGC
Source organism: Gandaritis pyraliata (assembly GCA_947859175.1). Taxonomy (NCBI): domain Eukaryota; kingdom Metazoa; phylum Arthropoda; class Insecta; order Lepidoptera; family Geometridae; genus Gandaritis; species Gandaritis pyraliata. Next base: position 10,913,570 of record OX401856.1, on the reverse strand, counting down.
ACAGTTAAATAACAGCCCGGGCTTATCCGGTAAATACCAGAGGAGTAATTCTCTTAGTAAACTGTTGTAAAAATATAATCTGATTTTTTTTTTGCGAGGTCATAAAAGTCACGGCTGCTATTTATTTTTATAAAACGTACAGCCCTGTTATACATAATTCAAAACGAACACATGAGAAATAGAACAAAAAAATCCCGATCATATAATAATTATCACATTTAACTAAGAGAATTGTCCCGTAGATTAAAAGTCCACGGTTAATTTAATGTGGAACAGCTTATTTTAAATTCAGGTAATTAACGTCCGATTGTTTTGTTGGAATTTAATCACATGTGGTTACAGGGTTAATGGTGATGAGGATATTACGAAGAGATGCTGCACAAGAACGGATAAACAGGATGCTGTTAAAATATCTATGTTTATGTCTGGAAAACTTACAAAGTAATGTACCAATTTTTTCGGGTTGGTACCGCCTAACCCCGGTCCGGCCTCTCCCCGATGTAGATTACCAAATAGTATGTATACGCTAAATCAATTTGATCGTCATAATACGCAAAATTGTTGTTACTAGTTAGCGTTATTGTTTTTTTTTTGCTTTTGTTTTTATGTCGTATGTTTATCATTTATCATTTTTAAACGTCTAACAATAATTGTTTAACAATAATTGATTTAAATTAAGTTTAATCTCTAAAAAAAGTTGTGACGATGGTTCTTTGTTAACAAGAGAGGAAATCTTAAAATTTGTCTACATATTTCAAGAATATTTATTTATTTTCCACATATTCCCAGAGTGGCGTGTAGCTACGTCTTGAAGGCTTCTATCGCGTATATTTTTGGAATGCGAAGTAAACTCAGTTGCAAGTCTCAAGAGAGTCAGGTAATTGGTAGGAAAATCGCCAAGTTGTGCTCATTCTGGAACCTCTTCGAAGAACGGTTTTACTTAGCATTTCCTTTCCGCAAAGTCTGATTTGGTCCCGAAATAAATCAGTATATCTAGAAACAAGAAACAAATAAAAGAAATTACAACATCACTTATTTAGAGAACAATAGAATCATGGACTTCTGGGAATAAGCCTTATTTACAACTAAACGAAATGATGAAACTAGTTGTTGGCTCACCTGATGTTAAGTAGCTCACTGAGCACGTCCTCTAAAGACGTGCACTGTGTTGCTGTGGTGAGCCAATATAGACTGGGCGCGGTAAACACCTCAGTGCGTTCATTTCTTTCTAGGTATCTTTAAGTACTGACGCTTATACATACTAACATAGTCAAACACCCTTCATAAGATAGACAAAATTATGAATTAAGTACCTATCATTCGAATATTAATATAATGTTGAAGAAGAAATTTAAAAAAATCGTCAGTTATTTGTATGAATTTTCTTCGCTGTGGCTCCTGAAATATCTGTGCGTATTTACAAGTAGGTATCATATAATGTTCAACCGCACATTTTAATGGCGAGTTTTGGCAAGCAATATCAAGTTGCTAAGAGTTATAAATAACTACATTCTCTATCAAATTTGACTTCTGAAAAATAACAGAAACAAATATAACGGTACTTAGGTTTTTAAGTAGTATGCAAGTCATTTTTGTTTACAGCGGGTGATGACAATATTTTTACAAAACTCTATGAAAATAAAGTCCTTGATCCCAAATCATCGCGCCACAATTGCTGAAACCGCGTATCCACACGCTCAAATTACATTTCCAATTCATGAACGAACTTATCCAAGTTTTACCTTTCCCCCCACTTTGCACCTTTTCTTTTTCTATGAATAATTTTTGGAGGGACTTGTTGACTTAATTTTATATCGGTTTCCTTTATTTTAAGGCTGGAGGGTTATTCAGGGTCTGTAGCCCCGTATACCCCCCCCCCAGGCTTCAGACCTCTCAATTCGACTTAATTTGAACCTAATTGGCAGCACAACGATGACAATAAATATACTTCTCATCAAAAAAACCGAGTCACTCCTGCTTTTTTCATAACTAAAGTTTGCATAGAAATTTAAAGTAAGTATCCAAAAATCTAGTTCCCATATTACAAGCTTTGCTTAGTTTGGGAGTAGAGAGCGTCGTGTGAGATGTCCATGAATATTTATATATTTATCTCCTTTATTAAATGGTACATTTTAACTTTTCAGCTTATCAGTCTTCAGATTTTAGTAACTATGTAATCAAAACATAACTTTAGAGGTGGCTCGATTTTTGTGATGAGAAGTTTATTTCAAAGTTTGCTTATTGCTAAAAAGAGCGTTCATCGGGCAGTCAATCAACCACTAAGTATAGCTATCTCACTTCCTCTCATAGTTTTTTGTGTCTTTATATAAAAATAAAATAAATAAAATAAGCCTTTTTTGCTGTTCGTTACACATTTCAACTAACTTATATTACCTAAATTAATTAATCTGTTTGTAAGTACTACTTATCGGCAACCGGTTCCGGTACAGCTTGTCTCTCGACAAAGGCCTCCTCTAAAAGTTTCCACTCTTTATATATCCGGCATATAAATACTAGGTTATTTCTATGTTCATCTTGACGTCTTGAAACTTGAAGGTATATTCAATCCAATTTTAAACTATCTCCGAGATTTAGGGTGTTTTTCCACCCCACGCCAGTGTACACACCCTTAATTACCATACTTCTGAGTTATAATTAAACGAGCCATCACCAGCCCATCGATTATGATCGCGTCAACTTATGTGAGAGTTAAGTTTTAAGTTTAGACGCGGATAGGATAGGTTCAGTTAATAACTAAACTTCGGAGCTTTGACAAACGATGCCGATAACTTTGTGATGATAGTCAGCTTTTTGAAGGGAACTTTAATACGTAACTATTATGAGCTTTTGACGGTACTTAAGTTAGAGTTTTAGCTCTCAATTCATGTTTGTTTCAAAGAATCAATAAAGCATTGCTTATAATAAAGCTTTGGTTTAGTGAAAACTAGCTTGATTAATTAAAAAAAGATATGTGTTTGCGGGTCTAGAAATTGATGTGAAATTGAACTCGAGAGACCATGAAGTTTCTTTCACCAACTATATAAAGATTTTATCAAAACATCTACAGCATCTAAAGACTTTAGATACCATCAGCTATACATTTCCATTTGAAGCAAGGGGAACCGGCAAATAAACATTGTCCTGAAATGGGCAATATGGGCTCCTCTATTATTGCGATAAGGATCAGAAAATATGAGTGGATCTTATGAACTTTTCACATAGTCGTACATTCTAGATGCAATATCGTAACTGTCTATTAAGTCTACAAATAAAATAATATTCTACCTATTTGGATCTAGCGTTTTAAGTTACAAAGAAAAATACATTATTTTCTGTAGATGCGAGATATATATTTCTTTAGTAATTTTATTATTAGCTATTCCGAAATTAATTTATTACTTAAAATATTAATAAAAACTTTTGTAAATTCATATCAGAAATGTTACCATTTTGTAAATTCATTAGGTAACTATCGTTTACCGCAAACCAAATATTTATTAAAAAAAAAATAGGTATTTGTCCGTCACGTGTCACAATAAAATAACAACAAACCCAGACTGAATTACAACGCAGAAAATGGCCATAAAATTTTCACCAATTTAGATTCCGAGTTCAAGATGTCGTTTTAACAAAACGCTGTCGTATAATACATCGGTAAAGCGTGTGGTTTATGTGACTAGACACCTCCCGTCTGCTCTCAATCATTGAGATTAAAAATAAACATATAGATAGGTAGCTTTTGATCCATAATATATGATCGAGTCTGAATCGAGAATGCAACATAGATTTTTTGATAATTTTCACTAAAAAACTGTTTAAAAATCTGCACCTATCCGAACTTAGACTAAGGAACTTATGCTCATTAAATTATTTTAGTCTGGATCAATACTTCTGAATTGATTATTCAGAAATGTTGCTTGAGTGTCGGATATTTAAGTAGAGTTCAGCCAAGTTTGAAACGATACACAATCATAGATATCTGTGTTTGAGCATAGATTTCGCTCGTCATTTTTCTAAGAACAACAATTGAGTAGAGATTTTGCTGTTTTTTTGAAATGAGAACGTTTATTTCTGCATCTGTGTACGCGATTGATCTGAGTCCATACGGGCCTAAGCATTATTTCAGCATACGATTAGTCTAGAATGCTACTGAATAGGATTGCAACCATACTAGTACCTAAGAATAACAGAGCTAGTAAGGCATTTACAGATTTCCTCCATCCACAACAGTCCCCGGAGATGGCTGTCCGTGATAGATAAGTAACTCTGAAGAGCACGACCATCGGGTACACTGCTGGACATTATAAACTGTCCATTACATAATACAAACTACTAATATACTTACTTGCAATAATAACAATATTGTAAAGATGATAGACGGGGCTAAGAAATATACGCTTCACTTAGGCACAGTGATAAGAGTATTTAAGTGTAGTATAAGAGTACCATAGGTACTAAGAGTATTTCAGTGGTGAATTCTACAAGCGCAATAAAAAATATTTTCACATTAGGTTGTTATATTTTTAGGATTTTGTTATTTCGAGTGTTAGTTGAGCAAAAACTTGATGGAGTAATATTTTGACAAAAAAAAATACCTCTAATTTTATGATTAAGTATTAGGATATTTTCTTGATTTTTCTTCGAATGGTGCAGACTGTTGGTTTGTATACCAACTACCTAATTGAGTTTGCGATTATCATTTTAGAATATCTTTGGCGTTTATTTTGCGAATAAGAACTCTTTACAAAATGATGTTCATTTAGAACCAAAATAAGACGGTCGGTTTGTCCCCGAGTGTACCCGGACGTGTGCTTGATTCTAGGTAATTCTGTTTTTAATTAAAGTTCAAGTCTCCGTGAAAAAGTTCTCGTATGCAAATGAATGGTTCCTTCCCTATGGGGTACCAGGACTACTAGCCTGGAGATTTTACACCGGGAAAGCCTTCTTACAAAACTCTTTGCAATTCAGATTTTCGATAAAAAACATTTTTTGAAACTATTTCGATTTTATTTTAGCTATTTTTCTAGTGTATTTTTCAACTAAATATGATTTACCGGAAAATAACGCCAACAACTGTTATTTCAATTCAAAGTTATATTCTCTTCGCCAAGAAATCAAAAAAAACTATAAATGGAAAAATACGTGTAGAAAAATTTGTATGGGAATCGTTCAACCTTAATCTAAATGCCTTCGTTGAGGCAATTCTACAGAACTTTTTATTAGCTCTACAGCCAGCAATACACTGTGCCTATCACACTGACATTATAAAGGTGTTAAGTCTCATGTGCCTGTAATAGCACCGGCACTCATACCTTTCAAACCGCAAAAACACAGCAATGCGAGTATCATTGTTTGGCGGCAGAAATAGGTACGATGGAGTCCTCTGGACGAGCTCTTTAACAAGAAGCTCTACTACTACCACTTACGTTCCTTTTTTTACAACTCATATTTTTAATACCACTTAGCTTTAAACCCGTGAGTATTGCTTTATCCATTCAATGTCTCCCCTCCGCGGTCAGTTTGTAAAAACTCATCGGTGAAATGAGCATGAAATCAAAAGAATAATTTCTTTCACATTACACATGTAATTTGCAAATTGATGTTATTGTTTGAATCTTGATTAAAAATGTCTGATAAAGTGCTACGTGGACGTGCTGCTACGCCGTAGCATGGGTTACGACGTAGCTTATGCTACGAGCATCGATGTCTATGAGTTCTCTAGAACTCTTATAATATTGTTTTGCGTACTTATACTTGTCTTGTACTAACATTCTGAGCCTAAACTAAACTTTTATACGTAGCTGAACCAATAAAAAACTTGTCGTAGCTCAGGTAATCCGCTGAGTTTTATATAAACTTTAGTATCAAAACCATTATCATTCCACAGTCACATAGATAGGTAATGGGAGGTCGTGGGGCGTTGAGCACGCTTACTGCTCGGTACGGTGCAGTTTGGATCACTGTGGTGCTAAACTAGCCAGCTTCACTGCTGCTAGTGAACATATTTAAGCGGAGACATGTCTGATACATGTGCGTACTAAGCCTTAAAGAATGCACACAGATTGTAGCAGTGTATACTGTTTTAGGACCTGGAGCCTAGTTAGAGAGACAAACAATGCTATTTTAAAAAGAAAGTCCTTTGCCCAGCTGTGAGAGAAAACAGGCTAATAAAAAATAAGTAGGTATAATAGCATTTTTTTAATTATAAAATGTATGGCAATTGGTGCAGCTAATTTTAATTATTAGAATTAATGATAGTCTCACTAGGAAAAGAGTATAATGATTAAGGCTGATCATGATAATACTGTCTTATAAAAAGTATGACAAGAGTGGCTGTGCATAAAAAATATCAAAATTGTATATATCTAGAAGTTGTTGTAAGCCCAAACCTTCAGTTTTTAGCAGCTGGGGGCGATTCCAATCTCAAAGTTGAACTGCAAAGTTTTAAATCATGGTCAGTTCATACTAACTCTTAGTTATTCTGTGACTAAATAGTGACATTATGATGTCATTTGATTTGTTTTCGCGCATATTTTGCTGTCAAGTGTCTAAAAAGAATGATCACGTGGTACAAAATTGTACCACGTGACCTGAAGAAATTACACTGGGCAGTGAAATATAACTTGACAGCAAAAGATTGGAATACGGGGGCTGCAGGGTTTAGTGGTGAACTAATGAACGCTTCAAATAGGGGTGACATCTACACAAGTGGCGATTACAATAAACCATCTAGGCTGCAGTGATAAAAAAAAAGCCGCAAAAAGCAAATAAAAAAATGTCCAAATTTTCTGTGAACAAATAAATAGAAATTGAAAATAGCTACAGTCACAGTCAAGAATATCTTTGGTGTAGTTCAAGTTTAACAAGGGGCAATCAACTCTTACAGTATGCATAATCCCTTCCACAATGCTAAGGTATCTGACGTCACGTCCGGCCACTTGTCCGGGCACGCGTATCCGCAACAAAGCCTCCGCTTGTCTAAACCTACGATAAATCCATTGGTGTCCGGTGCAGCTTTAGAACCCATGAACCGTAACCCTGAATACGCGAAAACCACCTTTATCTCCACGTGCTAGAGTCTTCGTAAACCCAAAGGTAAATTGACCAAAAGCACTTCGAACTAGTTACGTGAGATTAAACCTTATAGTAAGGCAGTAAGGTCTCCTTATGCGCAAAGTTGAAATTGCAAGATGGAATTCACAAAGGCGCTTTGTATTATGACGGGCGAAAGTGAACCATAGGTAGTGGTAATAAAGCTGTGTTTAGGTGTGAAATAGTATCGTATTGCGTATGTCATGTTCCCGATAGAAGACGCAATGTCTTGTTTGTCTACTGCACGTCGACTTACTGCAAATCTTATAAAAATGTTGCCATTTCAAACGTAAAGAGAAATAAAATAAGGGTAAATAAATCGAATCCAACCTGGCTTACAACACCGTCTCTGAACAGCGTGCCAATAAGTATCTAACAAGAGTTTTTTTTAAATAAACTTATCATACCTAAGTTCCTATATTATAACCTCTAAATTACTTAAATACCTCTATTCTAACTTGTAATCCAAATTAGTTGATGAGTGTCCAAAAATTATCATATTTATTTATGCAATGCAACTTGTAGGTACCTACTTAGTAAATTAAGTAAAATTTAACAAGAAGTTGGTAAAAGCTCTCGATTTTTGACTAAACATGGCCGTACAATCCATTTGTTTCCAAATTAGATTTCAGATCCTGAACAAAGTCCCTAAAAGTTATTGTTTGATGACAAAAATCAATAAGGAAATACAATTATCGTCCCGTAATCAAAGGGAGCCGAACTGACAATAACGCTAATATAAATTACCAATGCAAATAGTTGACCAAACGGTCAAAGATAAACGGAACAGAAGAGACAGGCTAATAAAGTTGCTTACTTTTACACAACCGCATTGCTCGGAGCGTAGCTTAGTCATTCACCGTCGATTAAGGTAACGGCACCTGTTTCCGTGGTATTTTCACTAAAACTCGAAAGGATATCAAATATTAAGCATTTACTGTACCTTTCTGAAGGTTCGGCTTCTGTTATCAGAAGCTCTAGTGTTTTTACTTTCGGAAACTACTTAAGTTTTGACGGTCCGACCTATATTTCTATTTGAAATTAAATAAAATGTAAATCAAGTCGAAATCGCCCAATTCCGAGGTGAAAATCCCTATTCCGTGGTATTTAGTACCTAATTGCGTGGTATGAAATATGTATACGAAACGACAGTAACAAACTGATAAAATAATGTTAGAAAGATTAACTTGATTGTTCTCTAGGAATACAGGTCACTTTTGGTGGTAGTACTATTATTATTTAATAAAACTTTAAATGTGGTTTGGTATGAGTGCCATTATGCTCTTAATATTATAAATATAAAAGTTTTTAAATACCTCTTTGGATGTTTGTAACTCAACCTATCACACGTATGCGGTGTCAACTTTGCTATTATCTTCATCCTGTGATTGCAAACCCGGATAAATACACAAAGTGCTGTTAACGGGAAAATCTCCCCGTGTGATAAATTAAAAAAATACTTTTGCTGTTTCTTAAGCACACACACACACACACATACACATTAACACATTATTAACATTATTATAGTATTTCACATTATAAATACGACATTTCGCGAAGAAATAAAACCAAGCGTGCAAATGGTACAAATATCACCGCAAGACTGAAGCGTGGTCGACACGTGTAAGGCAAATGAGTGTCGGTGCCGACAAAGGAAACGCCGACAAAGGAAACACCGCCAAAGATGCCGGCGGCGCGTCAAAGACACCACCGCCGTGCGTCGCTTCGAGGCGGTGTCTTTGACACTTTTGTCACTCGTGCCGCCGCCGCCGCAGTGTAATTCGAAGGGCGACTTTGCTTTGACGGCATTTACAAAGAGTGCCGCCCAACCCACAGCTGTGGAGACTAAAAAATCCTAATTTTCAGTACCTAGTAAAAGCCAAATTTTTTTATATACCTATCATTCTTAATGTTAGCTGATGCCAAATTGTTAAAACTTTTGTTAAAGGTTAACTTCTTAATAAAACCTGCAGCCAAATGTGTGGAAAATAAATATTTTCGTAACATAATTTTCTATACAACCAATAAACAAAATACATGAGTAGGGTACTTTTGATGTGTTATAACTCGTAAAGATTATTAAAAAGTAGGTATTCCTCGAAATAAGGTTTTAGTCTCAATCGACTATTTGATTTGTCAAATCTATCGTTAAAATCACAAAAACCTAATCCCAGTTTGTGAAATTCAAAAATAAAAATAGGTCTTTCAAATTGCTATTCCGAGGTAAATTTTTCACATACCTCGGAATCAGGTACTAGATGAAATATTTGACCCCTAATGCCGTGGTTTTTTCAATATGTAATTTTACCTCATTATAATTAAAAAACCACTTAAACATGTATTACATACGGTAAAGAATATACTTCTTTCGAAAATTTAACACTAAAAATCATAACCTAGAACAGAAAAAATCATAATAACCCTTATTTAAAAAAGCTTGCTACTCTCGTGCACAGAGGCAAAAATGTATGGACAGTGAACTTGGACCAGCCACCGCTGCGAATTTAGCCAATTATTTTGGAATGTAAGCCCGTTCTAAGTCTCGTTTTTAGATTTATATATAAAAAAATATGTTTCCGAATGACAAATAAATTTTGCAACAAAAAAGAACCTGAGAATCAGAAGTAAATGCTGTTTTTCTAAATACCACGGAGAAAGGTGCCACTTTTGGAATACCACGGATTTGGGTGCCTTTACCTTACATTTACATTTGAGTGCTTCCGTGGTTCGGAGGGCATGATAAACTGTCGGTCCTGGCTCTAGCAGTCGTAAAGCCGCGACGGAGGCCATCTGCATCACCAGAGGTGGCCTTACGATTGTTCAAACTACTTAAGAGGGCTATCACAGTTTGGCCGCGATTCAAAGGCTGGCGCGCGTCTGAGTTAGTCTGAGAGTCTGAGATCGCATTTCATGCAGTTTTAAATAACGTTTATTCAATATAATAAAATAAATTATTTAAATAAAAAGTATACAATTTTATTGATTATGAACTAACGTTTATTTTGGTATAAATTTTTACTTAATAATATTAATGTAGTATGGAGAAATTAACGGCTAACTCTGAACGTTTTTATGAGCCTTAACGATAAATAAATAAGCACGTGAGTTTTATATCCAACTTCATAAAACTCTACTAACTATTTTCAAATAAGAAAATTAATAACTTGCTCTACCGACTTTAAAAAAAAATCGAATACGAAAATTTAAAGCTCAAATTGTCATTTTTTGAATACTCATTAGACCTTAGCTTACTTGGACAGAATGTTATTTGCACCATTTTGAACCTTATCATTACTACTTTCTACTTGACAACATTACTTTTTGTCATTTTCATCTCATGTAACATTTGTGGATAAATGATCTTGTCCTATCTACGCTACCTCATCTACATCTGACCCCCAGAGCGGACAGTTTCCCTTTGATTGCCGCTTGCCCTTCAATAACTACCCCTTATCACCGGAGCCAAATGTTGATATTTTACGTCAATATTTGACTGCTTTTGTATTAGTTTAAGAACTACTTATTGAGTTAGCTGGTGAGTAACTAGTCTCTATGATCTATCACCAGAAGGCAAGGGCTCGTTTTGAAAGGGCTCAACCGGGGAAGTAGTAGCACCGTTCCTATTTCCTCCGTAAAGCAGCGATGCTGGCAGTTGAAGAGAACATGTGGGTGCCGACATTACGTCTCCGATGGACACAGTGCAATGCCATAGAAGGCACGTCCTCAGTGTACGTTGTCTGTGATGTAACGCATTGTTATACGCAGTAAGGTAGGTCACTACTTCAAGAATATCAGTACGTGGTGGTGAACAAGTAGGTACTTTTTTTTCTTTTTTTATACTACTAAATGATTGAACAGGCCGATGACCCACCGGATATTAAGTGGTAACCAGTGCCTATAATAATGCATTGTCTTACTGAGCACGTCCACTGAGGACGTGCTCAGTAAATGCACCCATTACTCTGAAAACTTATTTGTTCCACACCTCATTCCTCATCAAAAAATTACGATAAAACTGCAGAAAGTGTTGTACAAAAAAAATATTTTTTTCATCGTGGATATTTTAAAACTCCATAATGATTCAACAACATCCAACGAATAATATATGTAGCTACAATTAATAATGTAATAAACATTGTAATAAAGTCGAAAAGGTACTCCTCTCGCATGTTTCATTGTTCATTTACTCCAATAAAACATAATTATATTAATACCACCGATAATAACCATTAAATCACTGATAATGTGCAATTAATTAGCATCCTTTTCATATTCAATGTTTCTGATTCTGATTTTTGAAAATTATTAAAATTTGTCGTTATTGAAAAAAAAACACAGAAGCATCCAGATGTAAATGCCAAAAGGGGTCACCCATCCAAATACTGACCGCGCAGAACGTCGCTTAATATATATAATCGGTGAAGATTGACTAAGCAAGCCTAGCCACGATTATGCGATTAGCGTTTCATGATTAAAATTAAAATACATGGTGCTTGTAAAACTTCTTGCTTTTCTTGTAAATACGATATGCGACAACTAGTTACTCTAAAAGCCTCAACAGCCTTTGACCAGTTCTTCGTGTGCTGTCACTATATTATTGTGAGCACTGGTTTGAACCGAACACTAATCTAGTAATGAGTTAGCTCCTTTTTAATTTGATCTAAGTCCTTTTGTAGTGTGGACGCTTTCCGGCAAGATGTAGCGACGATCTGCGAAATGTAGCTGGCAGACACTGGATGAGAAGAGACCAAGACCGAGGTCCATGGCGCGTCTTGGGAGAGACCTACGTCCAGCAGTGAACCAGCCTCCGTATGCCAATCTTTTGCTGTCAAGTTATATTTCACTGCCCAGTGTAATTTCTTCAGGTCACGTGGTACAATTTTGTACCTCGTGATCATTCTTTTTAAACACTTGACAGCAAAATATGCGCGAAAACACATCAAATGACGTCATAATGTCACTATTTAGTCACAGAATAACTATGAGTTAGTATGAACTGACCATGATTTAAAACTTTGCAGTTCAACTTTGCAGTTCAACTTTGCAGTTCAACTTTGATTGGCATACTCCTGCAGTAAAGGTTTCAATTTCAATTTATTTAATTGTGACAGACAGGTACAAATACCTAGATGACATTATTAGGTGGTGATTTTGTGCGTGGCAATCATAGATGTTTGTTCCATGTCTGGGTGTTACTATGTATTATAAGTATGTACTTACAAAAATAAAAGTATATAAGTATTCTATCAGCATCTAGTTCCCATATTACAAGCTTTGCTTAGTTTGGGACTAGACGGCGTCGTGTGAAATGTCCATGATTTTTTTTTTTATAATATCGTTTGCCGTGGTCACACCATTAAAGTAGAGAAATTTGACTAGTATCTCAAGAAGGCAAAAAACTTGTGTTAACCAGCTGTTTACGTTAGCTTCAGCTCTTCCAACAGCCCCTAATGAACCGACTTGGCAAGCGTTGTTTCTGCAATTTTTGGTCTTTCCCTGTCAAATACGTGGAAAGATTACAAATGGTCGAAACTGTGTCGTGTCGTGCACGGAAAATAAACTTCTTCTAGGGCTAATTTGTTTAGTGGGTTAATTTACCGCATAGTATAGAATAAGAAGAATAAGAATAAAAAGCATTTATTACGACACGAAATTATGAGGCTTTACAAAAACTTATACTAAATAGGGTTACATAGGTGCCGTAACACGTACCCTGGCTCAGCATAGGTTGGTTGAGTGGCAACCAACGCTGGTCTTCCGCCAGGGCCGTTCGGTGATTCCACGAAAACTCTAACTATATACCTACATGGAAATTAAAACATAACAACATAGTATTATGTAAGTACATACATTAATTTTACAATAAATAAGTATACCCACGATTAAGCTACTAACTATTATCAGGGTGAAAAAACGGATGCACTCCAAAAATAATAATCAATAGACCAAAACAACTTGATATTCTTTACGACTATCTAAAAAGTTGTGCTCGGTTACGAACTTTAATGTATTTTAAGTTTCATATAAACCAGTTTAGCCTCGTAGGATTGGTAGAAAAGCAGGACTTGTAATATCGCTAGAGATTCAAAAGCAGAACTCATATAAGTTTCCCCCTGAAATGAACCCTTTCTAATTTCTTTTAAATTCACAAGACACATAAGAAACTAATCAAACTGAATCCACAGCATCCACGCCAAACGAAATTGCATAAAACTCATTTCCCCGACACGTAAACACAAAGTCTCAACTTTTTAAGACAATTGGCATCTATCTGCGCTGCGAGACACAAAATTTGGTTTTTCAAAAATCGTCCACCGTTGTATCACTATCTTTAAAGGGTATTCCAGAAATCCCCACTGGTGGGGATTTCTGGAATACATATAAACATTCATGACTCATTAGAAACTTGTCACAAAGATGGTACAAAATAATGGAGCCAGCTGGATAAATACCTACTTTTGGTAGTTCCTGCAAATATCTATCCCCTGCAGGGGTATGCCAATCAAAGGTGAACTGCAAAGTTTTAAATCATGGTCAGTTCATACTAACTCATAGTTATTCTGCGACTAAAGAGTGACACTATGACGTCATTTGATGTGTTTTCGCGCATATTTTGATGTCAAGTGTCTAAAAAGAATGACCTGAAGAAATTACACTGGGCAGTGAAATATAACTTGACAGCAAAAGATTGGCATACGGGGGCAGTAAGGATGTTACGGCTGTACAATGTATTCGAACTCTTTTTAGAGGAACCATTATTATTTTTTCCATGTGAAGTCAACCGGAAGCAGGGTTCTGATGGTAAGCAAGTACCATCGCCTATTGCCTTCTACACTATCACAGATTAGATATACCTAGACACTTTGCAGAGGGTCAAAGACGATGCCCTGAATTTATTAAAAACTTTTTATTTTCAACACATTTACTGCAGCCATCGTGACGTTAACCACGTCTTAAGAAACAAGAACTCCATCGGCTTGACTCCTGTAATCAAAGGATAAAACCTTCTGTAGACGGCAAGTGGCTGCATAAAGGGGAAAATTCACTTACTTCTACGGAGGACGCCGTTCCAAACATTGGATGGTCGACTCGCATTCTGGACCGTGGGATTAGATACTCAAGTATTTTGAACATGGAATTATTAGAATTGCAAGGAAACCATGAGATTTACTTATCTAATTAGCAAAACAATGAATGAAGGTCTTCGTACCTTCTTGAGATTAAGATTTTCTTGATGATGGAGGCCCACCTCGAGGTACCGGCCGGAAGGGAATAATCCTCTTCGACCTCCAAATCATGTTTTGGTAGTAATTTTGACAGCTAAAATTACTAAAATACGGTTTCGAGGTTTAGTCAAGGCGAGTATTGTTTGAGGTAACAACTAGAATAATTATGATTTTTCTAAGAAATTTGAATACCTAAAATTGCCGTTTGGTGTTTTTAGTATTAGTGTCGAATGCACCATCAGCAACTTATCAGCACGTTTATATAACGCCATAGTTGGTTCAGCTCGAATTTGCATAGGAATGGCTGATTACAGAGTCGTACCATAGGCGCTGGACCTACGCTGGTCTAGACTCAGGTACCGAACTAGATTTTAACTTGAAACGACCCCAGTTATGGCTCAAATAATAATACATCCTGGCTAAACCCGAGTTGGCTTAAATGGAAATAGAAGCTGGTTTTCAGATTTGGAAACTTTTGAAAGGGAATTAAGGTGCACTGTAAGACGGTGCAAGACGTTAGATGTGTTAGATTTAATGGAAATAAGATTGTTAGCTTTGGTTGTGGCTGAAATGTTTTAACTAAAATAAAGCGCTGCCTCCGTATGCCAATCTTTTGCTGTCAAGTTATATTTCACTGCCCAGTGTAATTTTTTCAGGTCACGTGGTACAATTTTGTACCACGTGGTCAATCTTTTTAAACACTTGACAGCAAAATATGCGCGAAAACACATCAAATGACGTCATAATGTCATTATTTAGTCACAGAATAACTATGAGTTAGTATGAACTGACCATGATTTAAAACTTTGCAGTTCAAATTTGCAGTTCAACTGAGATTGGTATACCAATGCTGTTCATTTCTTTTAGATGTATTTTTTGTCCTATCGTTAGGTTACAGCTGGATTATTGAAGTCAGGTTCAAGGCGACTGACCCTACTCTTCTTAAACAATGATCAACTACGTCGACTTTAATATATATATATAAAAAATATATTCGCAATGAAAATTACAAATAATACAGTATTTACAATATTTATAATATTTGCAAAATACACATGAAACAGTTGAGCTATCTAAAAACCGTTGCAAAGGGTTTATAGATAGCTCAACTGATCCAAATTGGTACTAATCGGAAGCGTGCTCAAGACATTGGCTGCAATAAAAAAAATGATTTTCATAATCGCTGACCCCTTGAATAGCCAAGTGTGCAAGTAACCTTATGGTCGTAATGCTGCAAAATAGACAAATGTAGGTATGCTGCCAATTACAATAAATTACTGATGTTTTGCCAGGCACCATTCGTATCTCAACCAAGTTATAGTAAACACATGAGTTTGTATCTGCACAGTATCGAAGTGATTTGTAAGCTGAACTCGACACGATAAATTGGGAAACATACAAACTTACCTTGGATAATTACGACAGTGGGGTGTCCGTTCACTTGTACTTTCATTATTCTAGATAGCTTGTTTCCATTGTCAGACGACATTTTTCAAAAACATTAAAAGAATAGCCGGTTATACGGGGTATTATGTTTTTGAAACTTTTTAATGTGTGATGATTCTCTGTGGGTGAAATATTAAATCAAAAAAGCTAGATATCCTAAGTGTCAGCGACAACTGGAGTCAACTCTTTTTTATCGTTCAACACTAAAACAATGAAACAGGTACGTTTTTCCAAAAGGCTACGACAAACTCAAATTGCAGTGTGTGGCACTTTTTCTCAAAGTTTCTGAAGCTTAGTATTTTTGATTACTTGCTTGTTTGTAATGAGAATACAGCTGGCTGGTTGCCACAAAATTGAATAGTTCTCGCTACTAAAACTCGTGTGTCAACGGAAACGCACAGAAAACTCACAACTGACTACATAAAGTCGCACGTGGCGGTAATGACTGTAGCGAACTGTTTGATTTAAACTCGCAACAATTGTGTTTACGATTCTCCCATTTACCCCCTTTCCCCCTTTTCCCCCCCACAGGGGCAAAGTTCTAATGGATGATCTTTGTCTATTGATAAGATGTTTAAGTAATTGGCACCGGGGTCGATTCTGATATTAACAAATGAAACGAAAATACTGAAGTTTGTTTTTGTTCGAAATGATAAAAAGTTAGCACGCTTTGTTATTGTAAGTTGCAGCGATGCTTAGGAATAATTTTAACTTGAATTTTTGATTAAATTGAAGGTGGAGAGAATAGACTAAGAGATAATACCTTCTCCGACTCTAAAATAGCTATTTGTTTTGTAAATACTTAATTAATGACTTCGCTCAAACTAATATTAAATTTTACAATTTCTAATTGTTATTGTTTTCTAACTAAATACTTTCATTTTCATATAAATTACTCTAATATTAACAATTAATATAATTAACTACGTAAAATAGTCATCATAAACTTCGTTTACAATTTTTTTTAATCTATTATTATTAAAAAGCTCTCTATGTTTTAATGATATCATTTTGCTGCATTTTTTAGTATCTGTGCGTCTGTCTTTTAATGCGAAAAGATGTAGCTATACTTAACTTCCTCTTAAACAAAACTTTTTACTACAAAAGTACACAGCACCTTACATTTTAATAGCAAATCAAAATTCCTACCAAATGCTTACTTAACCTAAATATACCCCGTAACTCATAAAAACGCAACTTACCAAACAAGAATTTCAAAGAAAGCCGGCTTTAATAAACTGGCATTTGACAAACTGGAGAAAAAGAGAGAGCATTACTTTGTGGAATATTC
This sequence comes from Gandaritis pyraliata, assembly GCA_947859175.1. Taxonomy (NCBI): domain Eukaryota; kingdom Metazoa; phylum Arthropoda; class Insecta; order Lepidoptera; family Geometridae; genus Gandaritis; species Gandaritis pyraliata. The sequence continues at coordinate 10,896,515 of OX401856.1, read as the reverse complement.
CAATGAAATATGTATTAAATCTGGAAGAAAGGAGATTAAGCTGTGAACCGATATCACGCGTGGGCGTGCTGTAGTGAAAGCAGTGCGATACATATAACAGTATAGCTATGAAACTATTTTGTAATCGGTGTATTGAATCATCGTATTTTTTAGTTAGTTTGTGGATTCCTACATAATAAGGCTAATAACTTAAATAATCACGCTTTTGAACAATATTGCTGTCGATTCTGTTGTTGCATTTTTCTAAACTAACCTAATTTGACAGCATTGACAGGGCGTTGCGGGAAATGAATTTTGTTTCACTGGTAATTCTCTCGTGCCGCGAAGACGTTGAGACAAAGTTCACCGTTTTATCGCTTAGCTAGCAGTGGACTCCTTTTATGCATTTAGGTGTGCGGGAAGCAAAGAATTTAATCTACAATGAAAGAAACTTGGAGGTTCTTTGTGCGTGTCACCTACCTCCCGACCCTCGGTACCTACTGGTTCCATACATAGAGGTACGAAAGATGAAAGAGGTAATGGTTTTGAACTAGGACCGGTCTTGTCTAATTTAATTTATAAAGTTAAAGATCGTTTTCATTCTAAAAAATAGGCCCACGAGTAATAATTTCACTCGTGGTCTCATCAATAGGATGAAATAGTAGAACCATGAGAAAACCCCTAAATATACAACCATTGCCAGTCATTACCCTGACACAAACTGATTATATTTGTAGGACTTAAAGGGGACTTAACGGGGGGTACTCTAAAAATGCAAAAATTCTACATGAGTTTTGGGTTTGTAACCGTAAAGTAGTTTAGACGCCGACCTCGTAGCACCGTAGCAGTCGTGCTACGCTCGTAGCTCGTCCATATTTGTGGAATGCTACGAGCGTAGCAGCAGTAGCATCATCATCATCAGCTTGCATTACCCCTAACACGTCACATTTTTAAAAACCAGCGCGTCGCTTTTATTTGTCATCTGCGTCCTTACAATTCAATATCATCCCTTTGTTGGTGGTTTTCTCTTTAATAAATGCGGTGGATCCCCAATTCGGCTCGAATAATATTGTCACCTCGGGTTCCGCCTCCTAGTTGACTTTCATTGCGCTGTGAAAGCTATTTAAATAAATTTTATAGAGATGAATTGAAATTGTCGTCGTCTAACCTTTTACTTTTCAACCGACTTCATAAAAGGCGTTGCTTCTTTTTGAAAAGGTGATTTATACTTTCAAAACTTAAAAAAAAAATGCACTGACATCGCCCTCATTATTGATATATAAGACGATTTTAAATGAATCCTTGTGAATTTATTGAATAAACAGTTTTTTTTTTACTTTGAGCTTAGTTAACTTGAGCTTAATTTAGCGTTCATAAGTATGGTTGTATGTATGAAATGAACCGCAGTTTATTTTAAAATACCTCGTAGTAATATCGCGATATTCAATTGAAACTTCGACCAACATCTCAACTTGAGCAATTCTTAAGTTAATTAAATTTGAAAGTCCAATCAGGCTCGAAACCTTAACGTCCAACTTACGCCGAATATTGTCTGATTATACTGTGTGCATTTTATCTTGCTGCTTGCATATTCATAATTTTATTTGATAAACAACAATAAAATCAATAAAAACAACATTAAAATAAAATCTTCATTTTTTTATTAATAAATAAAATAAAGATTTATAAAGACAACATATTTTTATAGCTAGTTTAAAATCTTGTTCCAAATTGTGCTTGAAAGGTGCTATAGGAACCCAAATGCTGTTGAAATTGACGTTTTTGATTTTTGAATTGAAGGCACTCTCCGGAGAAAACGAGTATCAGCAAACATGTCAGTGATCAAGATACAATGTACATATATGTTTTTGTTTGGATCTTTGCTGCTTTGGTCTTATTAACTGTGGATAAGCTTTTTGTTATTTCGTGGAATATTGTTTTGTAATTTTGTGGCAGATAATTGAGGATTGGAATTTAATAAAAGCGCTGCGAAAATATAGGGGTTATTATATTATTTCATTATCTCACAATTATTTTCAACAAAAGTTCAATTCAAATTCTTAGACTTCTGTAAAATGGTTTATCCTCCAAAAAGATTGACTAATTACAACTTTTTTTCCAAAAATCGCAGGTAAAACGAATTAATCCGAATCGATGGTAGATTACCGAGAGCCGGTGATTCATTGCACCATTTATCCTCTCCAGGGTGAAGAGACATTTATCTATCAATTGTTTTACGGAGAGTTTTACATTTTGTGATTTGCTAACTAGAAACGTTGCCAGCCTTTTGGGCACCCTGCCTGCAGTCGGTGATTTGAAATCTGTTTTCTGGCTCTAGCATTTAGAATTCAGAGTTCATTTTAATAAATTTGTTTTTGTTAAAAATGCAGTTTTCTAAAGTATTTGTATATAGTTATTGTTTTGAACAAATAAATGAAATAAGTACATGAAAACAAAAAACTAGAAACTGAAAATGAGATAAAAAATCTATTGTTAAGGTTTTTTTGGAACTTAGAGGTCAATTCGCCTATATTGGCTGATAATGCCAAACAAAATAAGAGCGAAAACGTTACACAAACCAAACGTTTAAACGAAACCGCGTATAAGTATAGAAGTTGTCTGTACTCGCGATTGCGTTTAAAATAAAAAAAACTCGTTTTGCTAAATTATATGGTTTTATTAATAACTTATGATTTTTTAAATAATGTAGGTAAGTGTACAGAAAATAAAATTACATCAAAAACAGGCTACAAAGCTTCTTTAAAAAATTCATTTGAATAAAAAAAAAACACAAAAAGTTTCCATTGTCATATCGTTCCAAAGCAATCCATTACTCCTTTAAGCCTAGCTCCAGCACGCGGTGTTTCCCACATATTTGATGCATGCAGATGTGATCTGCTTTAATCTAGATATGGCAGCACGTAACAATATTAATTATTCATTGGATCGGGCGAATATACCAATTTCACGGTTCTTTGCGTGCGAATCGCGCCCGCGCCGCCGCCGCCGGCGCCGCCGCCGCTGCACTTATACAGGGGGCTGCTTGTGTAAACTAATTCAAGTTTTTTTTATATAAAGTAAAGTATTTTGCAGCAAAAATAAGCAGTTTTTTTATCATCTGAAGTTTTAAGCTCTTTAATAATGATGGACTCTAATCCCTATATTGTAGTCCATTTTACATCTAGTCTAGATAAGTTACCATTTATGCAAATAATAATAATAATAAATTCATTTATTTCAGGCAACACAGTAAAAAATACAAGGTCCATATTACCTTAAAACTAAAATACATATTTATATATTATTTTAAAATTATTTATCTTGCACGTAATGTCTGAATGCCAAATGTTGTCGTAATGCAAATGATTTTGTTTTATAAATATTCAAACATGCTTATTGAAAAGGATTCTTCAGTACTCCTTATATTGTCTTACTTAATTTGGATAGTAATTTGATGCAAGGTGCAAACCTGCAATACTTAGATTTTGCAAAACAAGTACAGTACGCACAACGGATATTTAGCCCTCTGAAGTTAGGTGCAAAAAACGATTGTGCATGTACTGTTGTGCGGAAAAATTAGCTTGCCTCCGATTTGACTCAAAATGGATACGCAGATACTTCAGAGGGACAAAGATTCGTTGTGACTACTATAGTTAGGGGAGACCGGGGCAAGGCCGTATAGCTAAGGATCTAAGCATGTAGTTCATCCATTTCAAAACGCAAATGTATTAAATCAACATATATATTTAGTCAGATTCATTAGGTACATATTACAATTAACATAATTCAGTAAAATTTAAAATTAGACCACAATTTCAACGAAATAGCAAATTACTACTTTTTCCGGTTTTGCCCCGAGCCATGGGTAAAACCGTATACTAACTTCAAAGATCGAAATAGTTAGTTTAAATCGTCCTAAGCCTTTGTACGTTGCACAGTTGAGATCATGGTTTTCTCTGTATGTATTGACTCGATCTTGTAACGTTGATTTTGGTACCTGGTAGGTTGTAGAAGCTTACAAATAACCCATAGTTCCATCATATACAACTTGAATAGCTTTTTTCATATTTTCTGAATCCGAGTCTTGCCTTGTAGTGGTTCTTTGATAATTACGCGGCATTTCTGAAGCATCTGTAATAAAAGACTAACAATATTTAGACTTACCTATCCGGGTCAAAATCATATATAGCCGGTTTTACCCCATACGGTTGTGCCCCAACGCTAGTGTAGAACAAAAACATCATTCACTCATAGATAGTCAATACAAACTTGCCGGTACAAACATTGCATTTAAGAGCAAATACATCACCTACAACATAGTTAATTAGTGACTTACCTGTAGCGTATATACACTTCACAATCACTGCTTGTATATTCACGAAAATAAGATGAGGACTACCGAAAAATAATAAAATAAAATAATTCAAAATTGCGCGAGCCTGCAGCGACAAGTGTTTGTTTACAAATAGTTCTGATTGGTGGGCACCGCTGAGCGGCTTGTGCGCATAAAATTTGAATTATTGACGAAAATAGCAACGCTATACGGTTTTACCCAGGTATACGGTTTTGTACAGGTCTCCCCTACTTATATACCGTGCGGAAAGTTAAGGTAAAACATCCTGTAGGATAATAACTAAACGTACCCGGTAAGCCGAAACCGCGCGATCAAATTTGCCGCGTCAGCGCTCACGCAGTTGCCCCGCGCCCGCCCCGCATCCTCCCCGCACCCTCCCCGCACACGGCCCGTATGCGCTTTTACAACGACGTAATTATTCCTGTCGGTTATTAGCCTAGATTGATGTGTTGTGCAACACTGATTGAACTATTCAAGCATTTTCGGATATTTTCGGATTCGCTGACTCGAAACTTTGCCCGCGGGGGCTTTCAGCGGTATTGAAATGTGTGGTCTGCGTTTTAATCTTTGGAAAGTTTTGCTTTTCATTTTATGAAATAGCTTTTTTAAATGATAGAAAATGAAACCTTTTCAAAATTGTTCAACGATTTTTTCAGTAAATGGAGGCAGTATTGTACCTATCAATATTGTTTTTTTTTTCAGGTACTCCAGGCAGCCTGCCCGTTTGTCTACCGGCCATATGGCATAAAAAATATATTTTCAATCTTTACAAATCTTTTCATTATAAGCACATATAAAACGTAAACATTTTTAAAAGTTACACAATGTCCGTTCTAACTAACCCATAAAATAATTCAACTTTCGGCACGAGTTCACGAATTAATAATTTCCCCGAATTAACCGGTTTCTAAGTTTGAATATGAAAATGCCGGTTAATTTTTGTCCGGTTGACGGATCTCATCTGATTACTCGGATGGATGACGGTGAGGGACGGACTAAGGCAATTCCATTTCTTTTAATGAAATAGGGTAATGTGGGATAAGAAAATAGACCCATGGCTTGTACATTGATGAAGTGGTTTCCCAGTCTTCCTACTTCACGCCAATGTACATTTGTTAGCATACCTACTACCTACCTAGTACTCTTGTTATGTAATAGGTAAGCAATAACATTTTAACAGTTACAAATGAAATACCTTTCTTTCTTTTTCTTCTTTCAACTCAACGTAAATTTAACGCGTTCAAACTCTTAACTATTATTATATTTTGAAGAAAAAAAGACGTAGTAAAAGACATTATTTATACAAAAAAAGCTTTATAGGTCAATGAAAAATTTCCCCTAGGTACGGCCCTGTACAGAAACGGTGGGAACAAACACCGGCCGTCTCAGCCGCCCGGCTGCTCTCATCCGGACCCCGGATTTGTTTAATTGTCAATTGTATTTATAATTTTAGGCTTTGGGCGGAACCGTGAACTAATTTCTTGACTTCTAATTATTGTTGTTCCGATATTTTCCTTGTTTACTAACATTACCATCAGAATTTTCTTAAAATAATTACTTACATGCTTATTGAATCTTGTAATTCAAGATATTTTGGCAGAATTGTGACAAGTCGTAAAAACCATAAATCAAGAAGTCGATTCAAGATATTTGCAAGAACGTTAACTGTGTTTATCGGGATTTCAGACGTGAACCTAATTTTTATTTTATTTTACTCTTTGTTAATAAATAAACTACAAATTGTAACTTCGAATAACAAAATGTGCCTATTAGTTTCCCGTGTAAAACACATTCATAAATGTCTATTATAACCACATTTCTGGATGCTCACCAACCGAATAATTTTCAGAAAGTTTCCAACTGGTGAAAGATTGTTACAATAAATTAGGCGCATAGCCTCAAAAAGGCGCACCTCCCCTATCCCTAAAACACAGCGTTTTATTGTGTGCACTATAAAATAATTAAATTTCCATAACGCTGCCGGTTTCACCCCACCCTCCCCTATTCGGTTGTATGAAAATTCATTGCATTGCTTTTCGCTCTGATTAAAACATTATTACTTTTCTATATCGTAGCGGTAAATTCTTATTACCTAGTATGATATTTTAATTAGAAAATTAACTCATAAGCTACGTGTTGTTCCCGTTGGAATTCAAATACTGGAATTATAATTAACAAAAAATTATACAGCCATTTTCCAATTTTTTTTTGAGACTACTTTAAACATAGAACGGCTTTTAAACTTTTTCAAGATGGAGTTAATGTTCTATCTAAATATTGGTCACATTAGCGTAGATCAAATATTACCATCAAGAGAAAACAAGATATTTATCATGTTTTAAGGTAAACAGTAACTTAGATCGTAAAGAAAATTCCATCAAAAATTAAACAGCCCCCGTATGCCAATCTTTTGCTGTCAAGTTATATTTCACTGCCCAGTGTAATTTCTTCAGGTCACGTGGCACAATTTTGTACCACGTGATCATTCTTTTTAGACACTTGACAGCAAAATATGCGCGAAAACAAATTAAATGACATCATAATGTCACTATTTAGTCACAGAATAACTATGAGTTAGTATGAACTGACCATGACTTAAAACTTTGCAGTTCAACTTTGATTGGCATACCAATACAGTGCGTTTAAAAAAGATGCCTAGAAGTGGTTTGATGCAGTCAAAAATGCATTTAGTTATGTATATATAACAGATCACGCTGCGGTACTAAGGACTTCATCAAAGCAGTCGCAGTCGTATTATGATTTAAGCCCAATGGTATCGTAGTTGCACAGCTCAAACAACTTTTGAACATTCCGTGAAATAGTAGAATTTGGTGGACGTTTCTAAATTACAGAGAACGTAATAATTCTAACCCGGACGGTTTCAGAAAACCTTATCTTACACCATAAATGATTGAGATTTAATGTATACAGCTTTAGATACATTAGTGGTACGTATTAATTGTTTTTTTAATTGGAGGACAGTTCGGACAAAAAGGGCACAAATCGGGCTTTTTCAATTTTCTAATGTTTTTTTTCATGTTTACTTATCGGACTTTTTTGTCCCATTTGTACCGCTAGAGTGACTGAGAAGGGTGACAGATGGGAATAATTCGATCTCAAGAGGGCACATCTTTGCGGTAGTTTTGAAAAATGCCTGCGATACGCTGAATGATGCTGGAGTTTACCGTACATTTCTGTTTACACCTTCATAAAGGATACTCGATGACCGCATTGTGACGGACCCAGTTTTAATGAAAGTCAAAACTTCAATCTCGCATAGATTGTATGGTTTCTGAACATCTGCCGTTCCCTTTGTCGGATTGTCATTTATGAGTTTTGATATTTCCGACTGATTCATTTCGAGAATGAGCTTTATTTACGAAATAACTACATGGCTTTTTAAAACGCAAGTCGATCATAGGTCAACTAATACAGTAATAATAAGTTCCTAAAACTGTACGCGCACTTGTGGACATGGCTGAGATGATCTACTAAAATCTCCCTTGCTATCACAAAGTAACGAATTAAAAGATTGGAACGAAGTTATTATTGTATATCAATTCTGTGACTAAATAAGAAACAGTTTTCTTAACGGAAAGTTTTAATTATCGACTAAATATCCATATACTTAATCATAGTTCTAGAAACAAAAAATGAAAAGTTTTTGGTAAAGTCACGCGGAAAATAATAAATTTTTAACCATTTTGCGTAAAATAAGCGCAAAAATAAATGAGTATTCCCGATCAATACTTTTTTGCAAGTGGTTTTATAAAATTCTTTGTAACTACAACCAATAGTCTAAAAAAATAACAATACCTAATGGTCACAGAGTTGAAAATATTTTTCGTTCCGGTCGCGCCCTCTCGCGTCCAATGTCGTAAATCACAATGTCCATGCTTAGATCACGTGTTGGTGATTTCATACACCGATGCGCGTGTCATAGTCAGTAAATAATTATGACGTATATAGGTACTAATCGTCACGGTTATTTTTCTTCTTAATTTAATGATAACACTATATAGTAGTAATATCTCTGTAAGTCTTTATATTAGTTTGAATTTTGTAAAAGATAAGCTAATAACGCCGGATGTGGAAACTGATTCTCAAATAATATTTAACTTTGGTTTAAAGTCTTAAAATTGTTATGATAATTCATTATTTTATTTATTTAGAAATAATTGTTACTGTTTTTGATTTTAAGTATTTATTTTGCGATGCAGTGATTTATTTTGTTTTTGATTAATGATTATTTCAATAATATTCCGTTTGCAATGTAATTGCTTCAGATATTGCTTTATAATTCATTTTGTAATTTTAAATGTATGGTTCGACATTAGTTACAATTTATTTAGCAATAAATTGGTAGTCAGAAGTGATGCAGAGCGAATGTAGGTCAAACGATATCTACCCGACGCCATATTGAAATAGCATTCCAGTGTTGAGGCTCGAGGAGAGCACATTACAGTTTTCGCTCTGCACCCTGGTGGTCATATCCATCTCTGAGTACTTTATATACTTCTGTCGAATAAGATAAGTAGTTTGTGATATTTGTAGCTGTCTATTTTTAAAGTGCTAAAGTTTTCCGTGTAAAATAACGTTGCTTGTCGAATAAAACTATAATTGGCTTAGAAAAGTGTAATCAGTTGTAGGATATTTGTTAAATATACGATTTAGTTGATATTAAAATATTTGCTTTATTTAGAAAGGTACCCCTTTCTGACATCAGAAGTGGGATGGTACCTATTTGCTCACGTAAAATTTAACATTTGTTTTTCGAATATTTCAGATATGAAATGCCGATGTCGTAAAATTGTGGAGGCGTTATAAAACGACGAGATAACGTGGCAGTTTCTGCGGCTACCGAAGCATAGTGCAAAACTTTGCATTAGTTCTGCACTAAAATAAAGTGGAATTCGGACGGAGACAAAGTGTGGTAAGGCCCTTCGGGGTTTTGTTCTTATTTGGTGAGAATCTTCAAGGCCTTATGGGCCACGACCTTTTTCTAAAAGTTTTCGAATCCTACCCTCAACCATAAACTCAAGAATTGGTTTTAGATTTTCCATGAAAAACGTTTATTTTCAGTAGTCGTTTACCTACTACCCGCACTTTTATAGCTCGTGCCATCAATTTATTTAATTAGTGTTGTAGTAGTGAGGCAGAATGGCCAAGCGTTTTGTTTTTTTTACAACGTACAATGGACCTATAACGGGTACAATGTACTAAGGCTACTGGTTTTTTCGCCGTAACTTGTTTATAGTTTTTATGGTTGGACGTTCTCCTTAATACCTCTCTCAGACACCCTCAGTAGGTCCCAAGTTAGTTTAAAAAATAAACTACACAGAGTGGTACCGTGTATAGGGGTTATAGTCTTTAATCTATTTCTTCTGAAGTTCGTCACAGCATCTATACTATTATAATAGTGCAGTACCTAGGTAACCTTACTAGTGTGATATTTATCAAGCTGCTGTTTGCCTGGTGTTCAGTTTAGACATTACGTAGCAGCAGTAATGGAACTGAGCACGACAGCCAAACTTTGATAAAATATTAGTGGGTTCTAGAGTAGGTACGGTTGGACTGGTGTGAAGTTTAGACATCGTAGTAGTTGCGACTGTGCGATGGAACGGAACGCGACAGTCGACAGCCCTATTAGTAGCTTCTGGAGTAGGTAGGTACGGTTGGACTGGTGTGAAGTTTAGACATCGTAGTAGTTGCGACTGTGCGATGGAACGGAACGCGACAGTCGACAGCCCGAGCCTAATGATATAAATATATATATGTATTGAATATGTTGGAACGGTTGGCCTGGTGCGAGTTTAGACATTGCGATACCAACACGCGATGGAACTTAGCATGACAGCCCAATCTGAATAGCATTTTTTTTCCTAATAGGTGTAAATGTTACCAGGATACACATACGTAAGAATAGGTAGAAACTTTAAATTTTTGGTAACAATATTTTTGTTTTCAGATTCCTTTTACGATGATTTATAGATAAGTGTCTACTCCGTTAACCTTTGAGATGCCAGGACTCCGGGCGCATTACGTTTTCTGTAGTTCGCAAGTCGCAGCCGAGCTGATGGGTTTATAAAGGAACTAGGTGTACTTCGGGGACGAAGTAATTTGCAGAATGGCCGTGTCATAGTCAGTAAATAATTATGACGTATATAGGTACTAATCGTCACGGTTATTTTTCTTCTTAATTTAATGATAACACTATATAGTAGTAATATCTCTGTAAGTCTTTATATTAGTTTGAATTTTGTAAAAGATAAGCTAATAACGCCGGATGTGGAAACTGATTCTCAAATAATATTTAACTTTGGTTTAAAGTCTTAAAATTGTTATGATAATTCATTATTTTATTTATTTAGAAATAATTGTTACTGTTTTTGATTTTAAGTATTTATTTTGCGATGCAGTGATTTATTTTGTTTTTGATTAATGATTATTTCAATAATATTCCGTTTGCAATGTAATTGCTTCAGATATTGCTTTATAATTCATTTTGTAATTTTAAATGTATGGTTCGACATTAGTTACAATTTATTTAGCAATAAATTGGTAGTCAGAAGTGATGCAGAGCGAATGTAGGTCAAACGATATCTACCCGACGCCATATTGAAATAGCATTCCAGTGTTGAGGCTCGAGGAGAGCACATTACAGTTTTCGCTCTGCACCCTGGTGGTCATATCCATCTCTGAGTACTTTATATACTTCTGTCGAATAAGATAAGTAGTTTGTGATATTTGTAGCTGTCTATTTTTAAAGTGCTAAAGTTTTCCGTGTAAAATAACGTTGCTTGTCGAATAAAACTATAATTGGCTTAGAAAAGTGTAATCAGTTGTAGGATATTTGTTAAATATACGATTTAGTTGATATTAAAATATTTGCTTTATTTAGAAAGGTACCCCTTTCTGACACGCGCGGTCCACTGTGCTTTATTTGTATGATTTGTGATGCTGAACTGAAAGAATAACAAAACAGGATCAATGCAGATCTGCACAGTCGAAAATCAAAGGGGATTTTTTTTCTGTTGAGTAATTAAATTGCACAAATTCTTGAGGTACCTACCTAGATGTTTTGTGTTTACACAGAGTAAAATCTTTTAAAAAAGATGTGGTCCTAGTTTTAGTTGAACCAGTCACCAATACTTCGCTAAGTAAATAATAAACAAAAGGTTCAGATAAATAAACGCAGTGTCAAACGATAATGCTGATCCGTCACATGCAATGTGTTCGGTGCGCGTCCCACGGGGTTTATCACACTGTGCCAAACGGGCGGTTTTACAACGTTCGAAAATGTTTTTTTTAATTAACCTAACTCGTCCCACTGCTGGGCAAAGGCTCTCTATCCCGAGCCTCCTGTTCTTCTCCTGTTTTGTTCCTTTTTGTTTATTTGTTTTGTTTCTCCTGTTATGTTCGAAAATGTTAATAAAATAAAAATGTTAATAGTATTAGTATGAAGGTCCTACGTCTTACTATCACTACATAAACACATGTTTTTGTTCAGTAAAATCAGAAGCATCATTTAGAATCGTCTCTAGACAACTCTAAGTACCAGTTCCTCGCAACCAAAAGAACGGGTAAAAATCTTATAGCTTGGTTCCTATCATTGAACGTCAAAAACGTCGCGTTCCTCCCGCCCGTCTGCGCGCACGTAACAAAGGAATGCGCATCAAAGGGGTGCGAAATGACACGTGTCACGTCCCCTGATTGGTCACATGGTCACAAGCGGGGAGCAATTAAATGTAATAAGCGAATAAGCTGATTTGACGCTTTGGGTTTTGTAGTTTTGGGAAAATAGCTAGTTTTGTTAATACTGGTTGTTTTTTAAAACTGTCATGTGACATTGACGATGATAAATATAATTACGGTGGTCTAGGGGTAGCAATTTGACTTTTATGTTTTACGGTCGTGAGTTTGCATCAAAAAACAACAATTGAAAATTATAAAGGGTGGAAAATTATATTTAAAAAGATGATAAACATTCACTTAAACCTTAGAAACCTAGTCATAAATTACAAACTCTAAAAATAAACCCCACAGAGCAAAGCCTAGATTAAGATATACTTAAGTAACTTATCTGGAAAGCCTATAAAACCTTTTACGAGTTTTGATGATAAACATGTATTAAATGAGACCTATTTACTGGAGGTCACGAATTTTATTAGGAGTATCAAAAGGGCTCTCTCTCGGGATTGGAGAGCTATAGGGTGGTGACCAGTCACTGCTGAGCTGCGGGTATTGGAGTAAAAAAAAGCTTGGATTAAGCGTTCAAAGCACACAATATGAGAAAACTGAAAAAAAAAACAGACACAGTCCTCACTAATATTACGTACCTATATTACGTAATTTGAAAGTTGAGCAGGTGAGATCGAGTTATAAAATTGATATTTTGCCCTAGCATAACCGTAATTAATTAAAAAAAATCTTGTTTAAAATAGCGAATTTTGACGTTTAAAAAGGCAAGAGATCCAAATCTTTTAGTTAGTAGAATACCGGCCGAGAGTGTCAGACATTTTTTTTCAGTAGACTAGCTAATTAAGCTTTGTTCAGTTCAACTTCCAATAAAGTAATATTGCAGTAGATTATGAAAAAACCATTTTGTAAATCATATGACATGACTAAAGAAAAAAATACTCAATCAAATTCAGAGCAAGTCACTTGAAAAAGGAATTCAAATGTGTATACAAAAAAAGGCCAGCTATACCAACATTGCACCAACCAGCAGCTCAAGATACACTGGTCTGTCTGCGAATAATCAGACATTCCTCACTATTGTCAGCAAGGGTTTATCAATTCCTAAATAAGTTGACCCTCGGCCGAACCTTATTGACCTACCCTCCGGCAGCAGAATGTGATGCTTTGATTTTCCGTATCAAGATCCCATCTTTGGAAAGGCTGAAGCTGGACAATGAAACTTTGATGTAAAAATACACGTTCTAAGCCAGTGGTCAAGAATAGGTGACGGGGCTTGGCGGCCTCCCAAAGGCTTCCTTTCAGCAACATCCGACGATGGATGTGCCAATAATGCAATTAGCGGTCACCCATCCAAATGATGACATAGTTCAAAGTAAATAGAAATCCTATCCTATCCTATCCTTTTTTTTTTTTTTTTTTTTTTTTTTTTTTTGCCCAGGGGAAATCCATCATGGATACCCACTAGCCGGGGGGGCTAGGGGGTTATGTCGGACTCCTACCGACTAAAACCCCTGGGGTGTTCCTCTGCTCTGACCTTTGAGACGGAGTGACGGGTTCGGTTTGCTACCGCCACCCCGACGGCGTTTGTCCTTGCGGACCCAACTCGAGGAGGGCTTGCGCCCTACTACTCTTCGGTGAAGGCACCCCGAACACTAGGGCACCTTCCCGCTCCTGACCCACACGTGCAGGCGACAGGTCCCCCCGATCTGTCGCCCGCGGGTCTTCATCAATTCGGCATCTGGGCTAGATAGGCCCGACGACGCCGGCCTGGCCTTCTGCGACGGATCGGGAGTGAGTTTGGGTCTTGCTCACGTTCCCGTTCCGCCGCCTCCTTCTGCAGCATTACTGTTTCACAGAAGGTTGCAACCGCATTCCATGCCTCCTCGCTGTCGACCATAGCGCCAACCAAAGCCGACAGCGATAAATTGCTGCCAACAATTGCGCACATGTCAGCGCGAGGCTCCGCCCAAGCTTGGCACTCTTCGCGCGTATGCTATCCTATCCTATCCTATCCTACTAATATTATAAATGCGAAAGTTTAGATGTTTGGATGTTTAGATGTTTGGATGTTTGTGTTTCAATCACGTCAAAACCACAGAACCAACTTGGATGAAACTTGGCATATATATAGTTCGTAACCTGGATTGACACATAGGCTACTTTTTATCCCGAATAATTAACAGGATCTACAGGATAAAATGAACGAAAAGGATTAGCAGCGCCAATTGGCAAGAAGATTTCATTGTCATGTCATGTCACGTCAGTTTGACAGGGCGTAGTACTACCTCTTTGGTCTAACGACTAGCGTTTGACATTCCAGTACGAGTTCAGTGTAATGAGGTTTAATGTCAAGTGTCTCAAAGAAGTATCCGCTCGGTACACGCACATATAACATAATGTACACGGAAACTGTAGACGCGTACGAAGTCGCGGGTAACTGCTAGTTTAGAATAATCAGTAAAATGATAAAATAGTAGACATTTAATAAGCTTCGCTTTGTTTGGCACTAGAGGGCGTTGTGTGAAATGTCCATGAATATTATTTATTTATTTAGGTAAGTACAGTCACAATAAGTAAGTTTAAGTTTGTTTAACTATGTTTTAGAAAGTTTTGGCTATTTTTTATACTAATATAATTTGATAATAGAACTGTTTGTAGCTTTTTATAAATGCATTTACTTGGATATTTAGAACACAATTTATTAATTACCTAGCCACAATCAAAATTAAATAGGTTCTACGCTGAACTAGACACTAAATTATCCTTGTGATTTTATTGAATAAAGAAATTTCGACTTTGACTTTGACTTCACTTCTTCGGCCTTTCTCTACTTGCGTACCTACCTACCTAGCCACACTCATATTCATAACTCTTTTCACGTTATGTTTATAAATATGGCATATAAACGCCTCAATCAGGTGAAATGAATTAGTACCGGATAATGCATGCAGAGGGCGTGCGATATGAAACGTTTAACACGTAATGTCCCTGATTGGAGCACCAGGGCCAGAGGAATTACCGGGACGTGCTGCCAATAATGAATATGACTGTCAAATGAAAATTAAGGTGTCCTTTGTAAGCAGATGTAATATAGAGACTTAAGTAAAATTATCGTAAAATGAAACAGTGGTTCCTAAGCACGAAAAGGAGCTCTGACAACAACTTGTCTCAAAAGAAAATCCTTGGTGTATCAGAGCAGTGTAAAGTTTCGCGTCCACTGGGTTGGAATCGGAGCGTACGGAGCGAAAGGATTAGATAGATAGATAGATAGATATATTCTTTATTGTACATTCCACTTAAACTAACACAACAATAATACAGATTCTTTAGAATTTTTTTTTTTAGAGATTAGTTGCTTTGTATTGATTTCTGTGGTACAACGTGCACTGGATCGGCATACGCGCTAGAGGCCAACGACGACCGACGCCTCAATACACTGCGTACGCTCGTATTCCGACCCAGTGGATGTGTAGCTTTAAGGTTAATCAGCTGCGGTATTATAACGGACTAGTCATACCCAAGCTGTCATTTTACAATCGCTAGAACATCACTAGAGCCATAGAGCATAGAAAACGTTAGAAATGCCTCGTGAAATTTCGTTCAAAATTGCCATTTAAATTTTTTTTATACAACAAAATATATTTTAATATTTTTTTTTTAAGTGTTGGAACAAGCTGATTTCCCACCTGATGTTAGCATATATTTTGATTTTTTCTGTACATAGTTATAGGAACCAAAGAAGCCAGGCAGCCGCCTTATTCTCAAATGTCTAAGTTCAGATTGTATTCAAATCTTAATTTGAAAGTCAATAGAAGCTCCGGGTGTAAATTGCGTTAGTACACCTCAAAGCGCAGACGTGTCTCTATTTGCTTGTCTCGTCGTTTTGTTTGAACAGCACTTCTGTGCACGGTTGTACGATTGAAAGAACTGATGAACATAATTCATTTAGTTTTGTAGATTAATTCTGAATTCTGATATAGGTAGGTACCTTACTTTATGTGTAACATAACTTCACTTCTGCTGTATCTTCATTTTATAATAGTTAAGTTTAGCTATGTTTATTTACAAAATAACCTGTCCAACAATATTAAAAAAACCTACATTTAGGTAACTTTGGTGAACTAAAACCAACGTTTTTTGGCCAACCCTCAATGTAGCAGTTAGATTTAGATTGTTGCTCAAATCCTCTGCCGATATTGTTAATTTTCATTATCAGGTTCCCCTATGTTTCGATTCCATTAGAGATATCTGGATAATCCTATATTAGTTTTCACGAATCTGCCAATCAAACTACACAATTGATTCCAATTCACGGCCGATAAGGATATCGTATAGGATGGTATTTATTTGGATTGGAATAAATCATCAAAATTGATAGAAAACACTATACACAAAAACACATAAACTTGAAAGAAGAATTAAAAGTTATGTTTGACAATGAGTGATCTTGTATCTAAGCAGTAGTATACTAGTCACAAAGGATCTTTGACCCCTGAATTATCAGCGCAAAACCGATTTTTGGGTCGTAATGAAGGTAAGTGAATTTTTCTGCACAGCAGTACACGCGCAATCGTTATTCCATCTAACTTCAGAGGGACAAAGATCCGTTAAACGTACTGTAAGTACTTTCATACGGTCTTGAACTTTTCATAGATCTGGCGAAAGTAATCACAATTTTTTATTTCAATTTGCACGATATTTAAAAAAAAACTTTTATTTGTACAGTAAAAATATTCAATATAAAAACTTCTGCTTCGATCGACCAATAGTAAACTAGCCGGGCGCGTCGCACTAAACCATTAAAACAAGTTTTCGCTTCAATTTAGAACATTTTTTTTTCAATGACGTGACGCAAAAATGTCCAACGATGGATATAAAAAAAGTAGGTTCATTTTCAGGCATTGATTGTCTTTTAAAAGTTAATCAAAACTACACGAGAGGCACAAAAGCCAGCATTCCTTGTCGAATGCATCACCGAACAAAAATTTCACTTTTATCCATCGCAGTGGCAAAAACTAAAAAGCTATCGAGAGGACGGTTGTACGTCCGCACGATTGCACCTCCACAATAGCCAATTTGACACTTAAAGTGTGAAATAAAATCTAAAAAAAGTTTCAATTAGGGTTGTCGCCGATGCATTGTGCTCGCGGAAACGAGTGTTTAAATTTCCATTAGGCACTTTGAGTTGGATCGAGTTGATAATTGGTGTCAACTCTATCGGCTTTTGAAGTCGCTAGAATAGGCGCACCACGGGCGCTTCTCTTTTGACGCCGAAACAAAAGAGCACTATGCGATCGCTAATTCCACATTGTCTTTTGAACTGGGTTCTGTCCGTGGTTTTGCTCACAAGTGGTTTATAAATAGATAAGAATTTTATTGGAATTTCAAAATCATTATTTATTTTTAAATCAATTCAGCTAGTAAGTAGGTATTACCTAATTATGTAGACCGGTAGTAATAAAACAAAAATATTTACTAAAAATGAAGTATGTGTCGATGCTGATCAATAGAGTTTGGGACGTGCCCCCCCCCCCACCCTTTTTATTTCAGTGACCGCTAGGTGCTGCCACCAGGACAGCCACAGAACAAAATATGTGACGTCACGTGTCAAATTAGTAACGGTCGCGTTCGTCCATTTTGCTTTTTTAAATTTCGAACGCCGCATGATTGGCGACTGTTATTGAACGCGCGCGTTCATTCGACTGGAAACGAATGCATTCGACCAATCAAAACGGTTGATGCAACTTTTCAAAAAATTTGAACTTTTATACGAAAATCATTATAAATAAATTTTTTTTTTTTTTTTTAATTAACCTGTTTCGTCCCACTGCTGGGCAAAGGTCTCCCCCAGAGACTTCCAATACTCCCTATCCTGAGCCTCCTCCCACCATCTCCCTTCGAAGGCGTCCAGATCGATATTTATTATAAATAATTTATTATTATTTATTATATTATTATAAATATTTATTATAAACAAATAATAAATAAATATTGCTTGATTTTGTAGCTTTATTACCATGTTTGAACCTAAGTCGTATGTTTTTAAAACATGGCAAGTCGGGTACGAACTTTCTTTAAAAATATTAAGTTTGTGGGCTGCCGCACGCAAAATGGAAAACTTTGCCTTCTTCAGCAATATCAAAATACTTACGTATGAATACCCTGGCGGTGCAAAGAGTGCCAGACGTCAGTCCAGAACAGACTTTTTATTTTTTTTATTTTTTTATACATTATAGACAAACGTTTGACCGCAATCTCACCTGATGGTAAGTGACGATGTGGTCGACGATGTAGCACATTTGCCTAGAAGAAACCTATTCACTCTCCTCTTGAAAACATTCAAATTGTAAGTGTTCGGAAACACAGACGCCGGCAAAGAGTTCCACTCCTTGGCGGTCCTCAGGATAAACGTTGAGGCAAAGCGCTTGGTGCGGACTGGTGGCATGTCGACCATGTATGCGTAATATCCTTTAAAGAAAAATGTTTTTTTCATAGCTGTGTATTCAAAAAAAGAAAACTGACCTTTCTAGGCTTGATCGCGTAAAACTGGTTAGTAGATAAGTAAGTAAGGTAAGTAGATAGTAGTAAGTAGATAGTAGGTAAGTAGATAGTGTATGAATACATTTACCTAGACGTTTCCACGTGATTTTACTAAACTAGCTAAACGAGTTGGTATTGACTGTATTATTTTTACTCAAAATAGTCTCTCCGAAGCAGATAAATCATAGGCAAACTAACAAAACTTCGTTCTTTGAACTCCTAAATACGAGGCCGTTCGATGTAAGTAATTTAATTCCATGAGTGGTGCTCGCACGGCGATTCGCGTACACTCGCAATAAGTTTTATAAGCTTTTAAATGCAGCCGAGGCAGCCATGTTGGTTTTTCTGATGTTATTTCGAAATGAAATAGGCTCATGAATGTAAACTTTAGCACGGTCTACCGAGGAGTGGATTTCTAAGACATTTGACGAAATCTCTTAGTTTTAAAACCTTGTATAAAGAGGTAGTCAGAGACACGATAAAACATAGTTTGAGAAATGTACCTACACAATTTCTTTTTTAATAATTTATAGGCAAGCCTTTGGCCGTGATCTCACCTGATGTAAATTGACGATGTGGTTGACGATGTAGCACGCTTAGGTACTTAGAAGATACTCTTTTGAAAACATCACCTGTTTTCAGTTTCAAGGACTAACTAATAATTGCCGGTTAAAAGAATAAAGACTGAACTAAAATATATTTTCTTTGTGAATTTTTCTTTACGTCGTCACCCAGGGTTGTCAAACACAAGATCTGCTCCATTTGAACACAAAAGCACTACGTGAACCGATAGTTGCCGAATATCCCCTATTTCCCCTCAGTCCCCCAGGTGGTACCCAATTAGTGCCCCGCTACCCCTCACGTGTAACGAGCTGTCAAACTTTTTGTACTGACTGACACCCTTTTGTTGTCGGCTTTAGCTAATAATGGCGATGTTGTGACATGTTTTGACATTTTTTAAGTTTGCGATGTGTATTTGTTTTAAGGATGTAGGTGAGAAATAAATATAACGCACTGTAGGAAAGAACACCGTTTTAAAAGTACTAAAATACGTTGACAGCTGTCAAAACCGCACTGATTTTTGGTTAGCACGTGTCAATAATACGCGTGGTTTGTTTTTTGAATTGGAGTTTTTTTTTACGACTAATATTTTTGCACGTCAAAATAAATAAATCATAGCTTCTTTGAACTAAGCCTAAATCCAGAGCAGTGCTTTCTACCTTTTTGGCTTCCCCTATTCAAACATCGGAACCATGTCGCAAATCCGTCTGGCATTTAAATATTGATTTAAAAGGTCAAAATAAATATTGACCTTATGTTCCCGTCGCTGATTGGCACCGGACGGTGGGCTGGACGGACCTTGGTTCGTTGGCCGCCATTGTTTGACAGCGACTTCTGTATTTACTACAATCAGATTTAAAACAGCTGATTGAAAGCTCTCAAAGGAATCATAAAATGTAAGGCAAATAATAGACAAATAGGCACTTACGATAAGCTGCATCGATCCGTTATTTTTTTTACAGTCAAATACAATGTGATATGATATTTTGCAATAACAAAACTATAATTTACGCACATTTTTGAAAATATAAATCACTTATTGCCAAAAAATATCAGTAGGTACTCAAAATAGCAAAATTTTACGCTCTGAAGACGTACAATACAAAGATCCAGAAAATCTATCATTTTCATTCAAACATTTTTTGGTCAGAAACTCGTTAGAATTAAAATAATGTTTTTGCTACCCATCGCATTAAAGAACCCATTATTAGTCTTTTGGCATTGCAAAAACTACGTTGACGTATGAAGGTCACAAGAAAAAAAGGATTTAGCAATTCAAAACCGGTAAATCCGAAGATAGAGGAGTTTTCCTGAAACTCGCGGCCCATAAATTCTGCTCGCGCGATATGAGAATTAGCGCAGAGATAATGAGGGAGTGAAGAATTACCCTTGAGCCTACAGATTTTTGCTTGGAAGATATTTTAAGCATTTTTCCCCTAGCATTATTTAGTGTAAAATAAGTAGGTAAGTAATTTATTGAATTAAAATAGTTAAAGTTTAGTAACAGTCGTTTATATCACCTACATTTTGTTCCTATAACTTGTTGAAAAAACCTTTATGTAATTTAAAATATCCAGTTAGAATATTGAAAGTCATCTTAGCTAAAAATAAATTATTTAATGATTATGTAGATCAATACATATACCTTAGTAAAGAGTTGAAATGTATAAGAAGTACCATTCATTGTATTAAGAACTAACAAGCCTCTATTGAGCTCTGTATTTAAAAAATTCTAGATGCTTATTCAAAAATAATAAAATAATATTCCTTGAAATGGATAAATGCAAATGTGTGATCCCAATTGAAACATCCACTATACAGGGTGTTTCAACGCGCAACAACAAATGATTTGTAAATGAAAGTTAGCGTCGGCGGTTGTTCGCGCCCCTACATTCATGACACAGCTTACAAAGACAACAGCTGGTTTGTAACCAAAAGCCTATGTGGCTGACAATTTTCTGGGAGCACCTCTGACTTGAGGCATTTTTAAATGATGTAACAAGCCGATGGCCTACTTGATGTTACCACTGCATATAACGTTGCAATGCCTCACTGAAGACGTGTCCTGTGATGCAATGCGCGGCACTCATTGACTCTGAGACATAATTTATAAGTTTAAAAACTAGAAAACCGACCACTCCTTACCAGCTTCATCATCGGATGATGATGACAGTTTATTGGGAATGTTCTAGTACTATAAACACCACTTAAAAGTCACAGGAAAGCAAAATACGCAATTTCGTGCCCGTGGTTGGCATATTTTTTTCAGTGATTTCTATTTATAACCCAAACCACTGAACCGATTTTGATGAAATTAAATGGGACCAATCTGGAAGTATATCCTTTCAGGTAAAAAATAATTTTTGAAATCGGTTCATAAAAGACGGAGTTCTGAGGTAACAAGCATTAAAAAAACATACAACTGAATTGAGAACATCCTTCTTTGAAGTCGGTTAAAAAAGGTATTAAGTCTCATGTAATTGTACCGGCACCCATATTCTTCAAACCGGAACACAGCATGCCAGCACCACTGCTTGGTGGCAGAAGTAGGCATGTGAAGATCTGCCCCCGTATGCCAATCTTTAGCTGTCAAGTTATATTTCACTGTCCAGTGTAATTTCTTCAGGTCACGTGGTACAATTTTGTACCACGTGACCTGAAGAAATTACACTCATTCTTTTTAGACACTTGACAGCAAAATATGCGCGAAAACACATCAAATGACGTCATATGTCACTATTTAGTCACAGAATAACTATGAATTAGTATGAACTGATCATGATTTAAAACTTTGTAGTTCAACTTTGCAGTTCAACTTTGATTGGCATACCCCTGCTGAAGAATTCGACGGTAAGAAATACCCCAGTTTTTCTGTTGCAGCTGTGTCATCACACGCGCCTGGGGGCATATGCAAATATTGTGTCGCCTCGATTGTCAGACAACTTGGTGATTACATGCCTACACCGTGTACCTATGTAAGATTTGGCTTGTTTTCGGTAGTTGCTGGTATGAGTTCCCAGCTGTGGCTTTCCAAATTCATCGGTTTATTTAGTCATTTTGTGAATTGAATTTGTTTCAGTAGAGTAATATTCACATTTCAAATTTAGTGTAACTGAACTACCTACCGTAATACATAATGGACTTTGCATTGGCGCTCTGAAAGTGAAACGGTATAATTGTGCTCTGGCAGACCAGAGCCTAAGAGAACAGGTAATAAACTACAGCCTGGTTCCTAGCGTGCACGTATGCAAGTATTCGGGTGCTAAATGTCTCCGCAAAACTCTCCAGACATTTCACGTGCGTGATAGATCTCATAACCGTGAGAATCACACCCCAGAGCGTACTATAACTTGAGAATTAAATTGCTAAAATAACTTAAAATTAGTTTAAAGTACCTGCCTACCCGGTTCTTATGTAAACAGATCAATGCCCCAATCTGCTTCAAATTCTAAGCTGCAAGTAATGCAGCGAAAACTTAACAAATGCAAGATTATGATAATTTTAAGTCGTTTCAACATTCAAATCCTTAAGATTCGGTCCTGGCACAGTACAGAAATCATCCAGTAAGTAGTAATGATTGCTGGAAAGTAAAAGAGACCAATCACATATTGCAGTCAAAATTAAATCTACAGCTAAAAAGTAAAGTAACAAGATTGGGTGGAGAGTATTCGTAGATAGGTAGCTTTTTCATCCTTTCACTGTCACTTTTCGTGTGAAGCTATATCCCTCTACCTAATTAGGTCTTCTTTAAAATAGAATTAATCTTTGTTTGTAGTTTTAAGAGGAGCGGGCACTAAGTATCGGGAAACAGAATTTTCTTGTCCGATACTTAGAGGTCACCGTAGCATGTTTTGTATACCTTTCTTTCTATTTGAATAAAGATATTATATAATTAGTTACTTATGTAGCGTTACTTAATACGAAAGTAACACAAATAGGTACATAAATGATTTTAATAGAATTTGCACCTCTTTGGATTTTGCCACTATTTATTTTTTACTAAAGATTGTATTAAATAATTTTTTACACTAAGCTTGACCGATTTAATCCAATTAAATCTTGCTCCGAAACTGTTTTGTTGTAGAAAATCACGCTAGCTTAATATATTATGCCACTTTGATTGTGTAGACGAGTGTCTATACTGCTTGGCATATATTATACTGTGGGTCCTAAAAATCTGAGCGTCTGCCGGTTCGGACCAAATCGCTTGGAATTGACAATTTCGTTCAATTCCTATCGCCTTTAGATTTTCTTTGTGCAGCTCAGAGTGGATTACAGTGCTTGAAACTTTAAAACTAAATTGCTCTAAACCTATGTAGCTAGGTACACTAAATGCCACGTCATTACATAAACTGTCAGTGAGATTAGTAAGAAAACTCATATTATTTACCATCATAGAAAATGTGCTTAGGATTTTTTTAAGTAATTTTACATTGTTATCGATTCTTTTGTCGCATTTTTCTAAACTAACCTAATTTAAAAAAAAACTAAAAATGTTGCCGTCTTCTTCTCATAAACTGAAACGACAAAGGCAGCTATAATTTTAGCGCTGTCAAATTAGGTTAGTTTAGAAACACGCAACAACAGAATCGATAGCATGGTTTGTTAGATGTTTGCCTCGAACTACCTATTCTATTTTTAAAATCTGCAATACTGGCACGTAAGACTTTTGAGTAAGCTAAGCCTTCTCAAGCAGCGAGTTTCCAAACAAAGCAACCATCTCATCAAGCTTGTTCCGCAAAGTTCAGCAAGATCGGTCAATCCAAAGACTTCTAAAAATGAGCCAATTTACCGATTTATCGGACCAAAAAATCGGCTTACTTTCTTTCCGAAGAACTATTTTTTAAACACGACGGTCAAATAGGGGCGGGCGGTCGGAAGCCAATCAAGTGAACCCTTCTAATAAGTTTAGTGACTCGAAATAACAGGCTAGTGACACAATCGGACCCTAAGGGACCATTCGGAGGTCAACTGGACTCGGATTGAAATAAAAAGTTTAAAGGGTGCGCAAATGTACGCGTTGGGGCAAATATGGAAATTATTGTACTCACTGCTTTACGATACTGTGTTCTTTTGATAGTTTTAGATGTAGGGTTGAGGAGGGTAAGAATTGAATGTCATCAAATGCCTTTTGATGCGAAGTAGTTGATACCGTCAGATGGATCATCATCGAACAGGGGATGATTTCAAAATAGAAAATCAAACCTATAAAAGCTGTGATATATTGACTCCTCGATGTACGGGACGCTGTAGTGCCTAGTGCATTGTTTAGATGAAGTAGACTTGCGCAGCACCTATGCCATCCTCTCAGCATACAGAAAAGACTTAAAAGCACATAAAGCAGATGCATTTTTCGAATAAAAATTACATTGTTTCACGACTAGATTTGAAACCATGACATTATATAAGATCGGAAGGCGAAATGCGTATCACTAGTCCACCGGTCCTTTAAATATATTACTATAAAACATTTACGCTAAAACATTCGTACTTTTCTTTCTAAGTCAATTTTTTTATTCAGTAATGTGCGTAATATCACAAGGATCATTTTGTAATCCTCATAATAATATACTAAAATATATATATATATATACATAGAAAATTGTTCATGCAAAATAGCTGTTGAAATGGGTAGGTAATGTGGTCGACTATGCAGCGAAAGATTATCTGAGATGCAATTTTTTTTTATATACTAAGTATATCGTTTAATATAGGTGACTTGAAGTGCCAGTTCCTCGCGACCAAATCTTTGAAAAACAGGCAAGAATCTTATGGTTCTTAAGCCTAACTTCAGTTCATTTGACCAAAGCCCTGTGTAGTTTATCTCACTCAGACATTTTCCTAAAAGAAAACACCAAGAAAACAATGTCTTTGAAGAAGATAATA
This sequence comes from Gandaritis pyraliata, assembly GCA_947859175.1. Taxonomy (NCBI): domain Eukaryota; kingdom Metazoa; phylum Arthropoda; class Insecta; order Lepidoptera; family Geometridae; genus Gandaritis; species Gandaritis pyraliata. The sequence goes on along the minus strand of OX401856.1, from coordinate 10,871,494 downwards.
CCTATCGTAGTCCTTTGAAGTATCAGTAGTTTTTGTAAAACGGCTCAGTTATCAATTCTGCGCATCGGGAGATGAGTTCTCATAATGATGGCAATACGGAGCCCCCCATCTCACTGTCTCTCTTTTACTTGGTGCAAATCATAGGAGGATAGAGGGAGAAATTAAGTTAGTCATTTTTATGTGGTTACTCCCTCGGATGCTACCTATAAAGTTGTGCCAATGTGATGGATTTAGAAAGACAAACGAGTAATTATAAGTACTCAACTTTATTCTCAACCAAAGCTATGTCAAATAAGTACAGTTCACAAGAACAGATTAGGATTGGCCAGATGTATGAACTATGAACGCCCCAGTGGCCGCAGTGATATCATAGCCGCAAAAAGCTAAAAAAAAATTGGCCAGATGTATTATTATGCTAGTGGCACTTTAAAATATTTTGTCACTACCATGATCTAGTCTATTGGATTCTGTTTTTTTATCTGATGGAGCTGTCAGCAACCAATATTGTTATTCATTTTCATTACCAACCTCTACCAAGCTAAATTAACATTTTACAATTGCTAACGAAACAATTATGTAGGTACTTATAAAAATGACATTTCTACAGACCCGTGACTTATAAATTTTTCTAGCGATTTTAAAATATCAACATGGCAAAAATACTTTTATTGACCTTATCCATAATAAAATTAATTGTCGAGGGCTCTCATAACCAGAAAAAGCAAACTCTCTCTGATTAACAAATCGCTTAATTTTTTTAATCTACTCGCTTCGCTCTCTTAACTTTCACCGCCAGGAGCCTTAAGACGGTCATTTGGCCGTAATAATCGCCTAGTGTGGAGCTGAAGGCGGCTTTCTTATTATCTGTGCTCACGTGTAATTGGACGGAGATCTGAGGATACGTGCGTTGTAACAACCTCGCAATCTTTTTATATCGTCGGTGTGAAACTAAAGGTTCTATGTGACATTTCGGCTAAAATAGAGTTTCGAATATTTGAACAGAGAAAATTAAATAAATACTTAAGACTTTTACAAAATAAAGATGAAGTTGAACTATCTACAAAAACCGTGGCAAACAATTTATAGATAGCTCAATTGATCCAAATCAGTACAAAGAGTTTTAGCACATTTCAATTTCAACGCTTTTAAACTAAATACAGTTTTGATTGTATTAACCGTTACACACCTCCTTTATGTAAAAGCAATCTTAGTTCCCAGGTCATATAGCTTGAACTTAAGTAACACTAAGTTATATGCAGTTCTGTGTGATCGGCCCACGATCCAGGACCTCTCGTGGTGATGACCTATCGACTCAATCTAATAAAAATCAAAACGTTTTTTTGCATATTTCTATATATTGAAATCCAAAATCCACAATTCGCTTGACTTTTCACTTTGAAAAGTAAATTCCGCATTTTTTGATCTAAAATTATATTATTTTATCATAATTTTATGTCAAATATGATTATCATCATGATTTTTCCGACATTATATTTATTTAATTGAAATAAGTGTTGAGATATGAAGAGGTTCTAGGGTATGGCAGCGCCACCGTAGCTTGAGGCAGTTTCCTTCTTCATCTTCGTTTATTGTTCAAATTTATGAGGCAGTTGAATTGAGTGAAGTTGAATCGGAGGACAGACAGTGGATACGGTTCCAGCCGATATTTGTTTTTGCAAAGTTGCCAGTTCTGGAATTTGATTAATTTTGGTTCAAATCCTGCTGAGACGATTCGAAACTCGAGTTTGAGATAGATGTACTTAGCAAGTTCGTTTACTTAGTGGATTTATTGCTTTTTAGACTTTGAATGTTTGTGGTTTAGATGCACTTTGTACTGGGTTACATCGTAAGCACAAGTTTGTCTCTGCAGTCAAGTTATTTGTAGCTAGAAAAGTTATTTCCTAAGTTGGAGTAGCAAGGATAAAAATCAGCTTTGTTTAAAAAAATATGAATATTGTTAGTATTTAATTTTATTTACAATCTGTGATCATCACTTTGAAAATTAATGACATTGTTATAGGTTCCGTTTTTTTTTTAATTATTTCTTGCTTATCTGTTTTCAATACAAACAAAGTGTGTATTACAACACAATGCGGATTATGTATTAACATAATGTTTTCGCTAATCTTATACGAGGGGCCATAAGCTGCCGTGGGAAGTCAGAGGAGGGTATGAGTTACAAACAGTAATCTTCAGGCACGGTAGACATCGCTCATGATCTCTTGCTCTTTTAGATTCTTGAGGATATCTGATAGAGAAGAACGTTTAAAAACTCTATCATTGCTCTGCAGTAGAGCAGGTTGCAAGCCCTAGGTTTAATCTAAGCACCAAATCTAGAGTCCAGCTTTCAGAAAATCTTAGAAGAGATGGCAACATAGTTACAATTTGGTTTCTTTCGTGTCCTTTCATAAGTAGTATTTTTTTGGATATTTTGTAAATATTGTTTCTACCTAACCTACCGTATATTAGTCGTAACTTTATTAATAAATGTTTTTTTTTGCTAGCAAATAATCAAATTTTATCAAAATCAGAGCAAGATTTAAACACGATATCTAGGTCATTAAAACAATTTCACAGTCAAGCTTTACAAAACACATTGCAGTTAACAGAACAATAAATTAAAGCTAACCTCATATATTTCGTCTACAGTACAAAAAGTATGACGCACATTGAAATTGCATTCGTAGCAGCAATTAACCCTTTACGAGACGAAACCGAGGTCAAAAATAAACGTGCATTTAACCCGTTAATGTCCGATCGGCGTGGGGACAAAAATAGTGGGAACAAAAGTGCATAATGAACACGTTCGTCCGCAGTGTTCATTTGATTCTGAATTATAATCGTTACTCGCCGCTTTTTGAATGCTGTGTGCTGTGACTTGAATAGCTAAGCGAAATCCTGGTAAGAAGCAGCGCACACTTAGAATTTCGTAATGGTAAAAAAAGGTAACAAAGGTAAAAAAGGTAAAATAGGCACGAGTCACCTTTTTTGTGGTATTTAGGATATAATTACCCTATTATTAGGCAGTAAAAGTATTCACCTACTTTCGGAAGGAAATAAAGTATATTGTTCTCGTAGAACTCGTAGATATTGTTTAGATTGATCCACTGTTGGTTTTTGTACGAACTACGTTGTACATTGACCCGCGCTGGAGCTGCGCTTGCAGTTTCTATACCTAGACTGCAGTCGCGGCCCTCGTGCCCGCGACCCAAATTCTATCAGTTCGCAATTCATCACCAAACCATTTGCGCGTACTCATTTTCGTCATACCAATATAGTACATTATTAACTAAACCAGTTTTTATTACCTACATTACCAAAGATTCTACGGGATTCTACGGATTCTACGGGAACCCGTACAGTTTTACGAAAATAAAAACTCCGCGCCTAAATTCAACTTCAACTTTCGCATACTACTCTGTCTCACATCACATCATGTATACTTATCGTGAAGAAACCCATGGCTTTTGTCCAACAAATAAGTCCTCAGCGTCAAATCAAAACGTTTAAAAATATAAGTCAATCTAGGTGCTAGTTAATCGCGTTAGTTCGGCTTTGTTCCTACCAATAAATAAGTATATGCAGGTGTGCGACTCGCCTTAAATTAACTTGTTTCAGCATTTCGCACACGTATCCAGCCGCTACACGATTGAGTTGTTCATTTAAACAATTTTACAAATTGTTTTACACTTTTAATCGATTTGGTCATTTTATTGCAGCTTGCATTTATTAACGGAATAAATTAAACGTTACATTATTTTGCGAATGTAAAAATAAAACTTAATAAGCTTAATTTTGTAGAAAAGTTAGTAGTTTAATTGAAACCCAGAAAATTGGCAAACCAAATAAAACTAAACTTACTTTACATGTCAGAGAGACAAACTTTTCACTCACGAGTGTTTTGTAGCTTTTGAGAAGAAGACGCTAGATGGAAAATCATTGTTTTAACATCATCATGTCAGACTGTAGACTGTAGAAGTATTAGATACCTTAAAAATACCCTCAAACAACTTACAACACCGGGATTTCTTGGTTTCAAAATCTTTCATAAATAATTTTGAAACAGTTTTGCTCACTTCAAACAAACACGAGTTTCGCTAACGAGATGCGGCAAATCAAACAAAATGCCGCTGATTGCGATACAGGCTCATATTCTGTTTGCGGCCGCTAACTAGTTGACACACTGCGTGTTGCACTGTGGCAGCACGGGAAATTAGACTTTATTTTATGAGGCGTAAGAGCTAACATACATTCAAAATTGCATTGTGTTCTAAAATAAGCATTATTTTAATCACATATAGTATTTAACATTTAATAACACCATTGAATTTGAACCCGCGACCATCCCCAAGCCGATACTAAAATAAATAATACAAAAAAATCATGTAACTATGAAATTCTCGACCCGCAGAGGATACCTACTGAAATCAACCATACAAACTTATCTTACCATCAAATTCAATATGTCTACAGCAGCCAGCTGCCTTACCGCAAAGCTTAATGTTCAATAAATTTAATTCCCATTTTTACAATGTTGGTGAAAATTAAGTAAAATTTTTTATCCTGATAAGTTACGAGTAAAACCAGTCGCTTTATAAACAGCCCATTGCATCTTATTTAGATGATGTATACAGCGTCAGGGGTCAATTTTTACCCATGCCACGATGAACGGGACGCTGCAGTGCCTGGGAGATTTTTTAGATGGAGTAGGCTTGCCCAACACCTAAACTAACCTCTCAGCCTACTCAGCCTTATCCTCAGGAAAGACAAGGTTAATACGTACGTAAGTTGATGTCTATAAATTAAACTTCGTGGTAAGGCTGCAGGTACCTGCCGAGTGGTCTGAAGACAAACAAGCAACTATGCAGGCGAGTCTGGTGCAATCCATTTAATTAATACCGATTTAGCAGGTACCTTGTTTCAGACATTCTAATATTACTCTCGGTTGCAAACGAGTTGCTTAAAAAAATATTCATAGACATTTTCACACAACGCCCTCTAGTCCCAAACTAAGCAAAACTTGTGATATTGGTTTTTGTAAATAAATACTTATAATAGTAGTAGCAGCAGAGGTATGCCAATCAAAGTTGAACTGCAAAGTTTTAAATCATGGTCAGTTCATACTAACCATAGTTATTCTGTGACTAAATAGTGACTTTATGACGTCATTTGATGTGTTTTCGCGCATATTTTGCTGTCAAGTGTCTAAAAAGAATGATCACGTGGTACAAAATTGTACCACGTGACCTGAAGAAGTTACACTGGGCAGTGAAATATAACTTGACAGCAAAAGATTGGCATACGGGGGCAGGGCTCTTTATGAAAGAGCTCGCCCGGGGAAGTACTACCACCGTACCTACTCGTATTTGGTGCGCCGCACAGTGATGCTCGCATTGCTGTGTTCTGGTTTGAAGGGTGCCGGCGTAATTACAGGCCCATGATACTTAACACCTTATGTCTCAGAGTGATCGGCGCAGTGCAATGCATCACAGGACACGTCCTCAGAATTTACGAACATCCCCCATGTCTAATACTCGCTCGTGTCGTCAAGGTCCTCGGCCGTACCGGCTCCAAAGGACAGTGTACCCAGGTCAAGGTTGAGTTTATCGAAGAGACCAGCCGTCAGATCATCAGGAACGTGAAGGGACCCGTGCGTGATGGAGACATCCTGACCCTTCTCGAGTCCGAGCGTGAAGCTAGGAGACTAAGATAGGCGATTTCATGATGAGGAAGGTGCTAGAATAAGGTCAAAATTACAGGATACCAGGCTAAATACCATCATTTACAAGAAATTGTAATATGCAGCACTTAAATAAATAAGTTATCTAATGGGTGTATTCAGAAGAATGTCCACACATGAATGACCAAATTCACTTTACAGAATATTCATTTCACACATTTTTTCATCAAAACTAAAGGTGAAATAATATTTCAGGCCATAAAATTCCTCACGTTGTTTAAACTATTTAATATCAAGTCCATGTGATATAGGCCTTTCCTCAATGTACATTGAAAAGAGATAGCGATACGTAAAACGTTTGTGAGGGACAGAGAAGAGTATATTGTAAAGGCTTCATAGTCGATGCACGAGTAAATGCACTGGCTGCAAGTACAGTCAGCACGGTACGATATTAACATTAAGGTCGAATTTTGTACGGTGTGCAGGATAAGCTTAATAGCAAACACTTTGGATTGTACATTTAAAAATTGATTTTAATCATTGACGTAAATGAAGTACAATATTTATTTGATTTCTTCTAAGCTATTTCACCAATGATGCCCTTTTTAAGGCTATATAATAAAACTGAATATCACTAAAATTTAAGCAGGGTGATAGAAAAAAATCACTAGACACACGGTAGGTAAACAAATAAAACCGTTCGCTCAAAAGTAAGTAATTTGTAAAATTACAATAGATGGAGAAAGTCAGAAAAAAATTCAGAAAATAAGAAGGGTACATTACAAACAAAGTAGCGGGTACGTTGCTATAATAGTAAGAATATCAATTAAGTAGTTGGTAACTCAATCTCAAGTCTCACGGTTTTCACTTACTCGTAGAATCGTTTCTCAACTGGATAAGCAGAAATGGCACTATTTCAATCGGTGATTGACTTTTAGACAAAAGTTGAGAGGCGATTCTAAGCAGAGGGTTCAATAGCGATATTAGAAGGTCCCGTGTTTCAAAAGGCTGTGCTAATGCTAATGTAAAGAGCTTTTAAACATTTCCATCTATGCTGTCTGTTCTGCGAACGCTACAGCACACGTGTAGCACAAACGAGCCGGCCTTATAATGAATAGCCGTCGCCCGCCGCCATATTTCAGCGAATTAACAAATGACCTGCTGTCAGTGAGCGCGCGGCACACGATTTTTCTGCGCACCGTACTCGCTGTGATGTAGGTGCGGTTGGTAGTGCACCGTTGGTGCCGGTACGTTGGCACAATTGATGTTGAGCTTACGGCTAGGCCTAGGGATCTAACTGTATCGTTGTGTACTATGGTGGTGCTATAGATGGTTGAAGAGACGACTAGGGGTCCGGACACGGCACTTGAATCCTATCCTACTAATATTATAAATGCGAAAGTTTAGATGTTTGGATGTTTAGATGTTTGTGTTTCAATCACGTCACACGTCGAAACTACTGAACCAACTTGGATGAAACTTGGCATATATATAGTTCGTAACCTGGATTGACATATAGGCTACTTTTTATCCCGAATAATTAACAGGATCTACAGGATAAAATGAACGAAAAAGATTAGCAGCGCCAATTGGCAGGAGGATTTCATTGTCATGTCATGTCACGTCAGTTTGACAGGGCGTAGTACTACCTCTTTGGTCTAACAACTAGCGTTTGACATTCCAGTACGAGTTCGGTGTAATGAGGTGTAATGTCAAGTTTATCAAAGAAGTACCCGCTCGGTACACGCACAGATAATATAATGTACACGGAAACTGTAGACGCGTACGAAGTCGCGGGTAACTGCTAGTTACAAATAAAAAATAACATTATTTATTTATTATTTATTTATTATTATTTCAAAAATAACACATACTTAAAATTAAATAGTGCCTTAAAGCCAAGGTATGGCTTGTCTAGGCACTAGGTTCTCGTAAGAATAACACTAATCGGTCGAATGAACATGTAGTTGGTTTTCTTCTTACTAATGTACTTTATTACAGTGACTCTCATTGGTTCTCCGACTTCGCATTGGCTCCGTGAAGAAAAAACTATAATATGGCGCACACGGCAGTTCATGATAAACTTTCAAAAATTATTTTCAATTACTATTATAAAAGCGATGTAATTCGTTTTTAGGATAAGTACTTGTTTTTAGAATTTTTTTCTGAATAAACCAACTTGATGTAACAATGTATTTATATTAAAAATCATTTAGTAAATCAAAAATTGATTAAATAGTTAAAAGAACATATTTTCCTATACTTATAATATTTTTCCTATCCGACTCCTAATTAGAACGCCTTACCTTATTTTCCCCCATCAATACACCTCATCGGAAACGTCTCAACCAGACCAATTACCAATACCCAACCGTGCTCAGTCCTCAATCCTTTTGGAGAATAGTGTCACCCAGTCCACCACAGATATAGTATTTAGTACAGAAGTGTCACTCTGTTAAACTTATCTTCTTTTTAGTGTTGAAGCACACTTGGAAATAGCTATAGGCTCATATATTTCCGACAGTCTACAATTATTTTGAAGAGGTTTTTCTCAACTTTTTCAACGAAATTTCGTTGTTTTTGTCATTACGGATCAGAAGGTTTTGGAAGCTAAATGTTCTTAGGTACACATCGACTGTAATATAAAATGCTCTGAGAGCAAAACGTCCTCAATTGAAAATGGTACTGGAAGCTAAATGGCCTTTCCAATAGTTAGTCCTCTAGTCTTTATGTCTTTGAATCAATTTGTCCATTACGGAAAAACGACCATGGAGCAAGTCATCCTAATATCAGAAAGTATTTAATACAGCTGGCCTTCAAATCAAAATAAGTTGAACTCTTCATACAAAACCTCTTTAGAATATTATCTTGAGTATGATTTTTATTGTCATAGATATGTCAGCAACGATGCTGACGACATTTGTTCTGAAAATGCATGTTAGGTCATCATGAAATCTTTTAAAATGGAAAATAATCCAAGATTTTAAGTACCTAATCTAAACTTAATAAAATATTAATAATAAAAATAAAAATAAAATATTTATTGAATCTTTTTCATACCTTCAGTATCACGTATTCTCAAAATAGGATTTAGGCAGACAGGATTTAAAAATGTCTGACATAGGTACATTTTAAATTGCGGACATTTAACTCTCATGACGTTCAGTAAATAAGGACGTTTTGCTCTCATGACGTGTTACATTGCGAACATTCAGTAATAAGGACTTTATGCTCTGAAAACTAGCAGTCATTCTAAATTGAAGACGTTTTCCTCTCAGAGCATTTTACATTACAGTCGATGTGTACCTAAGAACATTTAGCTTCCTAAACCTTTTGATCCGTAATGGTTTTTGTCGACGTAGGAGACCCATCATGCGGTACGTGATCAATCTCTATCGTTCAAAAAAATAAACAGCTGTCTTGAGAACATCCACCTTTTTGAAATCGTCTAAATAAAACTGTACACCTTTGTATTGCAAACTTTGCAATGTCGTCGGCCCATCTGGTGGGAGGCTGGCCAAAAACCTTAGATAAAAAGCTAACCCGACCATAGCTTTTGGTTTGTCTGTGGTCCGGCCCTCTCCGTCCCACTCCGACCCAGTCCGACCCAGACCGATTCCGGTCACGGCCCGACTAATTGAGTCCCGCGGGATGTCACCTGTCGGATAACGGACGGAGATCAGACGAAACTTGTCATTGATTTATTAACAAGTTTAGATTTAAGGCTGCATTGTTGATCATTTTGAAAGGCACAAAATCTTACACATAATAAAATATTATAAAATGCCTATGTGTACCTCCCATAAGTGGTTATCCCTCATAGGGGGTTAAGACTATTTATAAGCCTTTGTTACTGGAACGTGGAACTAAGAGGATTTTAATGAATAAATGAAGACCCTCTTTTCTATAGACCCCTACATAGCCCTTAGGATTATTTCGAAAACTATCATTCAAATATTTCCAAGAATAACGATATTGAGCCCACTTCAACTAACGATTCTTAGCAATACTCACAATATCGGTGGTCCTTCGGGGTGGGAAGCCAGTCTAGACCGTACCCCACAAAAGTCGACTCTTCAAGCCTATCAACTGCCACTTTAACCTACTTATTCTGAGACCTTGATTTTCTCGGATTTCCTCACCTTAGAATTACATATTAAAAACCCTAGTATAGCTGTCTCCAAGTATCCCTCACAGCCCAATATTCGCTACATTTACATAAAACACACCAACCCTAAACGAGCAACGTCGACACCGGAGAGCTTATAACTACCCTAGATTGTTATTTTACTACATTTGAATAATCATAAGACGTAGTCATGCATACAAAGTGGCAAAACTAAAGGCAATTCTGATTTTATTACGGCAACGTTGGTTGAACGTATTTGAAATGTTCATGTAGAGATCAAACACAATAACGGTTTTACAACAGTCGAGGAGAACGTATATCTATTATTGTCTCGCCCTTTGGCTTCAGGCGGACTGAAAAATAAAGAAAAAACCTGTGTTTTTTTAGATTTTTTCACACCTTAAATATCGATCAACTTCTAAAAAGTTTTACGTTCCCTTGGTAAATACAATTTATATTTTTTTTCAATAAAAATCCTCACAAAATAACGAACCATTCCCTCCATGATTAGTTACTTTGAAACGTCAAATTATCACACAAAATAGTCAATAATAAGCAACTAACAGTCGCGTGTAGACCACGTGTCCAAAATGAATGCAAATACGACCCCTGCGAGGGCACGATACAAAGGGGTTGAAATAAAAACTAGTTACTGACCAATTACCTCGTGTCATTGCAATGAAACTTTAACGTAATTGGCTGGATGCGAGGGTCCCCGATGACAATGACTGTATTTTGCTGAGGAAACAATTTTGAAATCCGTTTTTGACTTTATAGGACAACTATTTTTCATTTCTCTGCTACGTCATCGTATACTTTTGGTGGCTTTGTCAGAGTTCGTATAGTACATAGTTACAACGGATCTTTGTCTCTCTGAAGTATCTGCGCAACCTATTTTTGGGTAAATGGAGGCATTGTAGTTTTCAGCACAACACTACATGCGCAGTCGTTTATTGCACCTAACTTCAGAGGGATTAAGATCCGTTGTGCGTTTTGTATGTCATTTCTTTCTTACTTGTCGTATTAATTGACTATTACTGGCAGTAAAGTCCAATTCATGATGGTCTACTAGTTAGAGCTGTTTGTGAACGAGCTCGCATTGCTGTGTTACGGTTCGAAGGCGGTGCAATTACAGGCATATGAGACCACCTTAATGTCTCAACGTGATAAGCGCAATGCAACGCATCACAGGGTACGTCTTCAGTGAACGTAGTCTGTGCGGTATAGGCAGTGGTTACCACTTAACATTAGGACTATCAACTTGTTTCGGTAGAGCCTTTGGTGAGAAATAATAATAATCTACATGTTTTGCCAAGTAATTATTCAGGCCCATAATAAATGCCACTGAACAGTTGATGCGGTACCATAGTAAGTCGTTTGTTGATAGGTATTAACTCTACAAGGTCGAATATGAAGAGAAAGGGTCTGTCTGCAGCAAACTCCGGCATTCTTATCGGCTCCCATCGCGGTCCGCTCATTTGTATCTCTTCAACTGGAATATAAAAGAATGTGATGATTATCTGTAAGTACTTCATCATTATCAGTGCAATTTTAAAAGTGATAATGTAGTGCGAGTGCAAACTAGTGCCACCTATATAAAGAAGACCGAAACAAAGTGTCTTCGCCTTAAGTAAATAGAGACAATAAGGAAAATGGCTGTTGACACATTCTTAGATTAGTTTATGGTAAGGTCAATATAAAACTACTCATTTACATTGACCTAAATTGTGCCTGCATTGTGGCTAGATCGTAATTTAATTAGGGTATAAGTATTATCTAATAATACATATAGGTAGGACTAATATATAACGAAAATAATTTATTAATGTTCTTATTTTTCCTATTCATACGCCTGTAAAGGCAGGTTTTAGTGAAACTTATGTTATTTTTTAAGATCCTGTATCACACCTAAAATTTATTGAATAAAGATATTGACTATTGACTATTGACTATTGACTATTGTACGATAAATTAAAAAAAACTATCAATCTAAAATTCCACTGCTAGACATAATGCTCTCCTATTTTCTAGGTAGAATAACTTTGAGCTTCTTCCATTCATCGACATCCTGTATTTCTCACAGTAGGTACTGTTGGTCTATCGTGTGGCTAACCCAAGTCTCGTTCGATTCAAGAATCTTTATTTGCAGGCGGTTGTCGCTTTTGAGGAATAAAATCTGGGTATTTTCAAGGCAAGAGTGAATAGGTGTCTTCTAGACTGTCCTGCTCCATCGTCGGCCTCATCGTCACTTACCATCAGGTGAGATTGTGGCCAAAGAACATTCTATCTCATATAAAAAAAATCTATAAAGACAGTTGTCTCCACTTACGGGTTCTCTCGTTCCTGGCAATACCAAATTCATCCACCTCCAGAAACAGCTTCTGCTTTACTTTACTAAGGAACATGCCGCTACTGTTTCTGAACTTTTCTTTTAAAATCTTATTCAGGTCCGAAGTACTGCTGTTCAGAATTTCATTCACTGTACTCTGAAAAGAGGTAGATATCTATTTTGAAACCGAACATGTTTCACCTGATAAAAATAAGAATTTTTCAAATCAGTTTATAAATAATGACGGAGATCTGAGGTACAAACTCGGACGAAAAATACAAATTCGTCCTTGGGTACAAAACATGAAAAAAAAAAATACAACCGAATTGAAAACATCCTCCTTTTTTGAACTCGGTTAAAAAGTGAGTAACGTTCACCTGGTGCTAAGAATTTTCTTTGATAGAACTCAATAGAAGCTATCTTGCTGATATGACAGCTGTGGAATGATTTACAGAGAATTATACTAATTGAAGATTCAAGACAGTTGGAACTTACGTTTTTCAGAACATCAGTCAGGTCCTGGTAGCTCTTTATCTTCAGTCTCGGCATCACCAGCATTCTTGGTTTTGACTTCATCTCTGCTCTAGCTTCCTTCAGCAGGTTAGGATTCATTCTCATATTTTTAAGGAGACCAAGCATGTCTTTAGGTTGGTTTGGCACTATTATTGTGAACCAGAATCCGGGACTTCGTAGCTTTACTGACAGGATCTAGACAGGAAGCAAGGTTGTTCATTAGTTCTAGATATATTTCCATGGCTCATAAAAATGCTTTATTTCTGAGATGTTACTTATCCACGTCTTATTATAAGAAAGCTTATGAAAAGGTATCCAGAACAAGCCGCGAATTTCCAGTGTGACCAACAACATGCCACATACATTACAGTTTTAATGAAAAGAAATGTAAATAACTATGGAACTTCTACAGCATTCTACAGCTTTGCGTCACTCCCTACTGATTATAGACCTTTCTTTTTGTGTGGCACTGTGTAAAGAACTTAGTATACCTTTAGAAAACCTTTGTCATTGACTTTGGTCGAAGACAAGCTTAGCGATAGAGTTATTATAACGTGGTTCTTCACTCACTCAGACAGAGTCACAGAGTTTGCATTGATACAGTCGATTCTGTCGCTGGCTGTGTACCTTTTCCCTCGTAACTGACGCGCGATAGTAGCAATGCAGTCGCGTTTACCAAACGCGCTACAGCATCGCTGAAAAAGTCGTCGCGAGCGAGCGGCTTAATATCCTTATTACCTTATAGTTGCGACCTTCAAAGACTTGAAAATGGTCTTCTTGATTCATCATTGGTATATCTGAAACTTTGTTATTGAAGTGGAAGAACTTTCTATTCTTGGTCTCCTTGACATCAAACAGTACTTCCCATGTAGCCTAAAAAATTTAAAATAATATTAGATAGATATTTATTCGTCCCCAACAGTTAATCATTCAATATTTATTTTAAACGATTTAACGATTATTTATTACAGTATTGTTCGAATTACCTCGATTTAACTTGAGGGTTTATTTACCTCAAAGTTTTTTATATGCAAGTGTGTTGACGCAGCCCAAACCAAATTGGCCCTAACAAACGAACTTACTTTTAGATGCACAGCAGTAATCATCATCATTTTTGTCTGGTCAGTTATATCTTTGATTTCTATTATGTCTCTTATTCTCCTGTAGGTTGCAGATGTTATCTGAAAAAAAAAATTTAGTTATTAATTTTTATACAGGGTTTTTATTATTAAATTATTATAGGTATGGATATTCTGTTTTAAATTACTTACTCCATTATTAATAAAAGAAAACGCTGTCCTAGGTGTATTAAAACCTACAAAATCCACGTTAACTCCGTACAAACTGCTCGAATTGGCCAAGAATTTGGTGTCTACTTCTTTGGAGTAGTTCAGATATATCTTGTTCAGTAGGATCAAGTCACTTTCTTTTAGCTTATTCAACATCTCAGATACAGGTGAGTAACAAGAATCAGTCTGAAAAAAAGATACGTTTTGGATTCTTTTACAGAAACTTACCAGATTTATAAATTGAATTTTTATGAGCCTATATTTTTATCAAAAAAATATGGGGTTTATAAATACTTTTATATCTTTCTCTACGTTCAAAGCATTCAGCAGCTGAACTTTTGCTTTACCCTCAGCGATGGAAGCCAGTTTGCATAAGGACAGTCGCAGCGGTAGTACTGCTACTACTATGGTTGTGTTTGGTTTTGAATCGAATATATCCTGGAACCAACAGTGGGTTACAAATACCGTTATTTTGGATGGGTTCCCATCAGTTACACCCAAACTAATACACTGTGGTACAATACACACAACAAACCTTTATCCCTCTGAAGTTAGGTGCAACTCACAATTGCGCATGTGCGGAATTTACTTACCTCCAATTCAACTCAAAAATGGGTTCTGTGCAGATAATTCAGAGGGACAAAGATCCGTTGTGGCTACTTGGTACACTTCGTTAGGAAAAATAATGTTAAGTACTCTAACAATTATCATGCTGATAATCACACGTGATTGCGTAATGACACGTTGGAAACTAATTTTATTTAGTTAATTAGTAAAGGTACAGATGAACAAAACATTTGACACTGTGAAGATCACCAAAGAACCACCAGCCCCCGTATATTTCACTGCCCAGTGTAATTTCTTCAGGTCACGTGGTACAAAATTGTACCACGTGATCATTCTTTTAAGACACTTGACAGCAAAATATGCGCGAAAACACATCAAATGACATCATAATGTCACTCTTTAGTCACAGAATAACTATGAGTTGAACTGACCATGATTTAAAACTTTGCAGTTCAACTGAGATTGGAATACCCCTGCTGAATGAACAGTAGTTATCAAATGGCGGCCAAGAGACAGATCGCCTGCTTCACGGGTAGATAACATCGTAAAGGTAGGTGAAATTAAAACTAAGTAAGTAGGTATCATAGCCACACTCGATCTAATGTCTCTCCAAACTTAGCTGTAGGTAGCTCTGCTGATCCTATTCTTGGCTCAGATTGGAGAAAAGTGAGTTTAGTGCCTAACTTCGAAGAGACAGAACGGCTATAGCTATGTGTAAAAATATAAGAAATCATCTACATATTTTTCGAAAATTTTAATAATAATCTTACCAGCACTAGTTTATTTTCCCAATTAGCCTTTGAATATACAATAAATAGTGTGCAGAATTGTACAAAAAATATATCAATAAAGCAACGCATTTGATTGTACGAGAATATTCCTCGAGGCGAAAATAATATGAAATATTTCCATTCAATGCTATAAATGTACCCTCAGCACGATTTTTTACGTTCACAAATATATTGAAAGAAAAATCTTTAAAATATTTATGATTTTTGTAACGCAGACACAAAAAGAGGCTTTGCTGAAAACCTAGCAATTTTCAACAGTTTTTGTTGATAGCGCTAGATACTGGTGCTTATGTAACAGTACAATTTCGTATTTTGCTCGCAAAACTAAATTGTAACTCAGTTATGGTAAACATAAAACTTTAACTTTGCTTACGAATATTTTCTAAAAATGGTTCATAAAACAAGACATCGTATTATCGGTTAGTTTTATTACTCGAAATCCCTTTAAATTGAAAAATAACTCATAAAAATAAATGTTGAATAACGTTCCAAATTACAATATATCTATTACTAGCTTCGTGAGAAAAAAACAACATCACGATCATCATCGACGATATGATTAAATGGGTAAATAGTTACTTTATTATCTAGAGTTTCATAATTGCCAGCAAAAACGTTATTTTTAATAAAAACAGTGAACATTAATAACCTCATGCATTACTACGTAAAACGCCATCCAATTCCAGTCCTTTCAGCATGTCCCACAAAGGCGGAAGATAAGCGGCGCGAGAAGATAATGTAACCGTAGACACCCGCTTTGACGGCTGGATCAAATAAGTCGGAGAGAATAGTAATAAAATTGAACGGAGCCGGCCCAGATGTAGCTACGGATTTATCGCTCGCTTAGATCGGGGGCACACTGGGTGCACAATACTGAAACAAGCTTTAAAAACTGGTAATGGAAGTGGTTATCTATATAAAGCTTTCGCGTTTACTCAAAGTTACGAAAAAAGCTATGAATATGAGTGTGAATGGGTATGCAAGTAGAGGAAGACCGAAGAAGAAGTGGTTGGATTGTGTGAAAGATGACATGGATGTGAGAGGAGTAGATTCAGAGTTGACGAATGATAGGAGTGAGTGGAAGAAGAATACATGTTGTGCCGACCCCACCTAGCGCGGGATAAGGGCAGGGGAATGATGATGTTTACTCAAAGTTAAAATAACTAATCATTTACTCAATAAAATCACATGGATCATTTAAAATCGTCTTATATATTAATTATAATAGTGGCAAATCGGTACTGCAGTGGGATTTACTCGTATCATTTACTAATAACTGTCACAGATTGCCAGTGGTGTAGCTGCAGTTCTAAAAAAATTCAGTAGCATTAATTCAAGACATCTAGAAAAGATGGTTTGGTTAAAAGTAGCCAATGACGTTGCGAAGAGTAAAGCAAGTCGCTAATCTAGATTTTATTAATAAGATGTGAAATTCGTTTTAAAATATTATGACGTGAAAGAAAGCAAGGTTTTATGAATCTAAATACCAAGAATTTTTATGAATCTCTGATAAGAAAAAATGAAAAGCTCGCCTTTGTACATGTCATCTATTTCTGTCTTTTGTTTATGTCTTGTGTTGTGTGCAATAAAGAATTAAGAATTAAGATTTTCAAAGCATATAAAGAGCTACTGAATCTCTCTGTGTGCCCTTACCTGAGAGTAGTCGTCGCTCGCTTACACATTCTCCCGCTGCATCCAATATGTTTCCAGCATATTGTCTTTAACAGCTCCATTATACACAGGATAGATGGGAGCCGTATACTGCCGGGAAAAATCTATCGCATGAATATACTGTTTGCGAAGACGTAGGCTCGGAAACATCTCATTTACAATTCAGAGATCTTCGTTTCCAGACGATATTATTTATTGGTTGCCAAATAAATGTTTCTTTGTATTCTGTGGGATGACATAGCGACTTTATTATTTTGAAAAGTTGGTAAGGGCGTGTCGGACTATGCATAGTATTGGCTTGACGCTGACGGAGGCTATGAATCCAATTATGTATTGATTTAATTTAATTAAGTTAATTTCAGTGAATAAAGAATGCGCTACAAACCGAACCTATTTTTATCTATTTCAAGCAT
The DNA here is from genome assembly GCA_947859175.1 of Gandaritis pyraliata. Taxonomy (NCBI): domain Eukaryota; kingdom Metazoa; phylum Arthropoda; class Insecta; order Lepidoptera; family Geometridae; genus Gandaritis; species Gandaritis pyraliata. Next base: position 10,854,112 of record OX401856.1, on the reverse strand, counting down.
GTTTAAATACAGTTCGTTAAGAATGAAGAACTAACAAGCACCTTAGATGTTTATTAGACGTTTTAAATTGATCCTTGTGATTTTCCTAACTTAATTAACTGTATTAAAGTTGCTAACACGAACTTTACTGCATTGAACATGATAACAGCTTTGCAATTCCCCCGGGAATTCCCCGAAACTGCGTTTAACGTACACATTGTATTGAGATTCAAAGCAAGTGGCCAGCGATAATGCTAAGCGTATTGCTGCAGTATATCAATGAGCGTAAGAGGATTCCGCTTCGACTGGCCACGGAAGGCCTGAAATTACACTGTTTTGAGAAAGGTTTTTGGCTCCTGGCGTTTGTTTGACTGTAATGCAGTGAGAGATTTATAGTTATAAAGTCATGTTAGAATAACACTGAAAATCTGTAAGCCACAAAGAAATAAGACAAGTGATTGTTGTCTAACTTTTGTTGTAAGCCTAAAATTTAGCCAGTTAACCAAGTAAAGTTTTAAAAATATCGTCAGTGACGATATTATGTACTAAAAAAAATAAAAGGGACTATATTGTAGTACTGTGGAAAAAGCTGTGGCGCTAACTGGCTACCATAATAAAAATATATTCAAAAACCTCGTCAAAAAACAGAAAAAGCATTCGTTATAAACAAGGCCCAACTCAATCACAAGCCAATCGGATCTTTGTAAAATCCCGATGACGTTTGAAATGAGTCACGGGGCCAATCGGCCTCCAATCAATCGGAGCCACCTGCAAAAAGTAAAGAAGTGTCCCATCTACGCTGATAAGTTTGCTCGCTCTTGCATGCCGGCCGGAATTGCACCAATTCCCTTTAAAATTCCCAATCGGGGTATCTAAACGAGATTTTTTTCGCTGCTCGATTTTCATGTGATAGTTCCAGTGAGGGTAGGCCATAGTTTCAATGGGAAAAGTTAGTTTAAGACTTAAAAAGCGAATAGTAAAAAACTATAATTACCTATAGATAACGTATCTATGTGTTACAAATAGAATGGGTATTTGGCTTGACTAATGAAAGAGTAAGGTATGTACGAATTTTAGGAAGTAGCGATATACGATTTAAATCACTAACAATTTAGCCCTATTTATTTTTGTGTCGCCTCTATTGATAAATAATGAAATAGGTATGTGTATAAACGTGGGTTAAATTCGATTAAGTAGGCATAAAGGATCGAAACGAAAGTCAAATAAATCTAACTATTTTGGATTTCAGTCTGTGATGTTTATTTGAGTAATTTGATTTGGTTCCCCGTCAGCTAACACTGAATTAAATAAAATAGAATTTCGAATTAACACGTCTAAAATTAATGTTAGGTGATGAAACCTTTTCATGACTTGAATGTTTTTTGGGAGTTCCGGTCTTGCGAAATCGTAAAGCCCTAAGGAGTTTTCTTCTTCTTCTTCTAATTTAAAAGCTACGCTCTTGTCGGCGTAATAAATGCATTTCCCGCCAGGTTCTTCTTTTCAGGGCAGCTTTCTTGACGTCCTTATACGACATGACATCGATCTTAGCCTTCCCTTGCCTTAAATAGCTAATACACGGTCTTCCTCTTCCTCTCTTTGCTTCTACCTACAAAATCGTAAAGTCTAGTAATGGAACTCAATTCACGCCATGACAACGTGAAATCGAAGAAATCACAACGCGATAACGTTAGGGGACACTTTTTAACTATGCTCTGATGTGAGAGACCTTGTGGTTGATAAAGGCGACCATGCTGAGAAAATGTAATGGGTAGCCTACATCATCGAAAGTTCCAGATTTCACACTCAGTATTACAGTGTTTTCGTATGATGCTCTGTAAAAGGACCTTTTCCACATGTGCTGCTCGCTCGTTAAGCAAACCCTGAAAGAACACGTCTCTGCCAACAACATTTCAATAATTGATTAACTAAACGCAAAGAGAAAATAATCTCGATTCAGCGTTTCATGAGTTAGGCTGGCGCAGACTGGCGGGACTTTTGACTCTTCCTTTTTAACATAATTTATAAGTTTAAAAAACTAGGAAAAATGACTCCAGTTTGACTACCTTCCGGCGTCATCATCAGAATGATGATGATGGGGATGACAGTTAATTGGGAACGTTCTAGTGACCGTAAACACCACTACAAAAAATCACGAGAAAGCAAAATACGCAATTTCGTGCACGTGGATGACATATATTTTGGATTCAAAAACCAAACTACTAGACCAATTTTGATGTAACAGTGAGACCAAATTTTTTTACTAGTATTTCAAATCGTTTTATAAATGACGGAGTAACAAATATAAAAAAAAAATACAACCCAATCGAGAAACTCCTCTATTTTGAAGTTGGTTAAAAATAAAAGAATCGATATTTGACTTTCTAGCCACAAGTCGCTAGAAAGTCTAAACTTCCCCATAAATCCCCCTATAAACGACGATGATTCCTAATATATCATTCTTGTACAGCTCGCCTAAATCTCCGGCGTGCCAGGAAAAATGATTTATAAAAGCTCGGTGCGATCTCACTTCCTCTTTCACACTTGCTGTATCCATATCTCGTTGTCTCTGTCTGCTCTAGTCCAATTTCACAGGCTGGTGAATGCTTCCATAGGACCTCTAGTAATGCTGCTATTGATTAAGATGCTTGAATATTCATTCAATTATATGGGCGCGCGGTTTTCTGATGAAAACGCTTGTGGTGTACGGATTTAAAGGGTAGTGTTTACATTTTGGTCGTGTTTAATAAGAAGATTTATTCATGTTACGCTACGTCATGAAATACATACACTTTTAGGAATTAATTGTAATTAATCTTGTTAGTTTTTTGAAAAATATTCAATAAAATAAAAAAAAATCATAATACTTTACTTTATTTTTACTTTCACAGTCACTTAAGATAATTTTTAAGTTTAAAAACTAGAAAAACCGACTTCAATTCGATTACCAGCTTCATCATTAGATGGTGATGATGATGATGACAGTTCATTGGGAATGTTCTAGTGACTATAAACACCACTTAAAAGTCACAGGAAAGCAAAATATGCAACTTCGTGCACGTGGTTGGTGTTTAGGTATTCTTTAGAGGAACAACTGGTGGGTTTTTGCTTTTCTCCAATGAAATGCGGTTTGAATGTACAAATACTGAGTTTATTAACAAATTTAGAAAAATGTAAAACAGTATGTGTGCGCGGCACAAAGGCTCCGAAATTAGCCTATTGAACATTACCCTAATAGTAATAGTAACCCAAACTACAGAACGGATTTTGATGAAAATTAAATGGGACCAATCTGGAAGTATATCCTTTCAGGTAAAAAAAGAATTTTTGAAATCGGTTCATAAATGACGGAGTTCTGAGGTAACAAACATTAAAAAAAAACATACAACCGAATTGAGAACTTTTTTGAAGTCGGTTAAAAATGGTATCTAACCCATTTGAATCAGTGAAAATAAAAGCCTTACGTGTTTGTTTGTTGTTTTATTATCTCAGAAGTTTTGTTTCCACAGCGCATAGTGTAGCAGACATTTTGTAAATTCAAAATCTATTTTTCTTCTTTAGTGGATATCGAAATCAAGATACACTAATAAAAGCCGTTCAAAAGCAAAAGTCGAATCAGATAGGTATCAGAAAGCAAACTGTCCTGTTCATACGCGGTCCGGTGTCCGATCTTGAACAATAAATCCATTGGTATGCTACAGGGGCTTACTCTTGGACCCCTACTGTTCCTACAACGTATCTTTTCGGTCCAATGCAGACTTTATCTATGGAGTGGAGCCGATCAAGGATGTATTGGTGAGGCTTAAGACGTCCCTTGTATCGTACGGTTCGTTAGTTTTGGGTTTTTCTGCCTTTGTTTGAAACGAATTGACGTTTTTTGTTCCAGTAATGAAATTATTTTTATAACTGACTGGCTTCTTTGATGCTTTGTAAATAGTAATTGGATTTGAAAATTGTGCGGCTCTATTATTTTGTTAAATAAAATTCAAACTCTTTCTTTCCAAGTTTTAATTTCTTCAAAAGATACAATGTTTTTTGTCTGTATACGTGACGGATTACAAGCCTATCGGTACCAAAAAATCATTCAAAACTATTTCGATAAACGAGGTAAATACGGTGAAACGCATACAACTAAATGGCCGACAGAATCACCTTTGGGAACGACCATCAGTAAATGCTGGCTAATGGTAATGGCAGACTGATTTACCAAATGGCTATTTCAGTGTGTGGGAGATAGCCTACTGATATTTTGAATAGAAATTAAAATAAACTCGCTTATCCCTGGGCACGGTAGATAACTCATTAAATACGAGTACTTGGACTATTAAATTGTCCTTAATACCCTATAGTTTTTTAACTACCAAAATGTATTAAGAATTTAGTCAAAGGCGCGCGTCCAAACTATACATTTAGCACAGAGTTCTGATTTTACATTATTTAAGTGTAGAAGACAAGTTGTGGGTTCAATTCTTTAATTCGGTCGTTTTTATTTTCGGAGTTTTGGTTAATAATGTAATTTCAAGAACCGCTTAAGCCTACAAAAGTAAAGTTCACATACTTTCAAAATTCTTTAAATATTTTTTTGTAATATCGACGAAAGATAATTTAATAGTTACATCATGTTCTTTTTTATAATAATTTTTTGAGATTGGACAGCAAGTAAATTTTTTAAACACTAATAAAACATGTAAAAGGTCTATGAATGCAATCAAACGTAGTTCACTACTTACGTAACACTAAAGGCAATTTTTTTATAAAAAAATTTTATTCACCGAATTTAATCACAATGACAGATTAAATCTCATCAAAAGATTAATAATTTGAATTCCCAAAAGAGGTTTCTTTTATTACCGACATTTATTACCTACACGGAGTAATAACTTGCCATCAGAATGAGTAATCCCTTATATTATGGGGTTATCATGGATTCTGTTCTCTCTTTTATTAAATTGGACAATTTTTGGTGTAATTTTCTTAAATATAATATATTTTTTCGTTTAGAGTGCTCACATTCTACATAAAAAAAGTTTTTTTTTTTTGTAAATTATAGACAAACGTTTGACTGCAATCTCACCTGATGGTAAGTGACGATGCGGTCGACGATGTCCCACATTTGCGTTCAAGGTGCCCTCAGAGTACCTATCCATCTCCGCAAATTTTTTACCAATCAGCTTGTTAGAGTTCCGAAGTCCATCAAGGAACTCCTAATTAGTTTAACCATGTTTCATCATCATCAACAACTATAGTGGTCCACTGAGGTCTCTCCCAAGACGCGCCATTGTCTGCCTGTAATTTAGATTGTTGTGACGTGATAATGACACTAGATTTATCTTGTTTTTAAGATGTTTCAATCTTAGAACAATTTGGTAATCTGAGGTTTCAATGAGAATCCTGATTTTACTCATCATAGTTTTTTATTTCTCTCGTTGAAAAGGTGGTACCTAGAATCGGCAGTGGTAAAAATAAAACCACATTACTTTTATCTCGGTGATTACAAATGAAACACAAATAAAAGCCACGTTAAGCATTTATGATTCCAATTTTTATTTGAATGAAACATTTTCGAAGTTAAACAATCATGAATATTATAAAGCTCATTATGGAATAAAATTCTCATGATTTATGTAAAAAATTAATCGAAAATATAAACGGAGAAGTACATTTTCATGTTAATTCGAAACGGTTTGGGGAAAATCTTAATCGGAAAGTTTCTGAAATTTTGTTAGAGTAATATTTAGGAAAATGCAGTTTTTTTATAGAAAGTATGAACTGTAGGCCAGTATATGGAAAAATTAATTACAGTTAGTAACGTTACAGTTTGTTAGTCATTTATTATTGAGATCTTTTAAACAAAATATTTATGACAGATCTATTAAATAAGCAAACATAATTAATCTAAATAAACAACTTAAACTAAATAAGAAGTTATTGGTTACAGTTATTTAAAATATCTAGGATTTTCATTTACCTGCGTTTAATTTAATAACCAGTTTTTGATGATCTATTGAAATAAAGAACAATGCTCTGAAGTGGACACAATACCATTACGATATGCAATTTCCTTTTTAACAATAATATTTTTTGAGAAATTCAAGACGTCTCGTACTTGTTACTCTAACAATTATTAAAAAAAAAGAAACTTTAGAAGAATCCCGATTTGAGTTACATTTCGATTAAAGAAGTTGCCAACAATTTACATGTTGAATAACAAAAGGTTGGTTATCTGAAAATAAACTGAGAAACGCTTTTAAAAACCGTCCCTATTCTTTCATAAGTTTTCATAAGAAAGCTTTTAGTAATATTTAACTTTGACTAATATATTTTTTTGTGTGTTTTATTAAGTTTTAATTACATTTGCGTTACCTCCGAGTGTTTTGGGTAACTTACTAGCAAGTCTTTGTATACAAAAATCTCATAAAATAAATTGTTTTTTTCAATTGATTATTTATAAATAAATTGACTGTCCATCAATTTATTGGATCATCATCTCAATAGAGTTTGTATATCTTTACATTTATCTTAAAAAGTCCTCGGCTTATGGTTCATGGTTGCAATTAGATAACCTTTATTCAGGTAAACCATCAGTTTGTTCGATTCGTAAAATATGTCACTACTACTGAGTTGATGACGGATGATAGAGGACGATCGACCTCATCTAGTAGGATAAGAGCAGAAAGAAGTGTTCCACTTGCAACTAGAATGCTTCACTTAATCTTAAATCGCTTCAGACTTGAGGCATATAATCTCAAAGTCAACAAAGATAGACACATCAAAGCTTGGCCATAGACTATCGTAGCAGTCTACGCACAGAGCAAATATTGTACAGAGACACAACTTTAATACTAATTTTAGTAGGGTAATAACCACACAACATAATAATTGAAAGTAAGTATTAGTTTGTAATTTGCAGTCAAAATAGGATGCATCCAAAATATAGTCCTTTGGCGTAAGTGGCCTCGAGTCCAGAAATTTTATAAAACTTTATTAGTAGGTAGTTGAAAAAGCGAATTTTGTGTAATATTTTTAGAAAAACTTTGGTTATTTTTAAAAGGAAGGTTAAAATAAGTAGCTATTTGGGATAAACATTTTTTTTACAACTTGTTTTCAGGGAAAAACACCAAGTTTTCTAAATGTGAAACTGCAAAGCAATAATAACTTTAAACAAAAGAATGCGAGTTGTTACTCCTCGAGTCTCCTATAAACAGATTACATCTATTGGAAAACTGAATATTTAAAACTACATTGAAAGCTTTATACTAAACTAGCAGTTACCCGCGACTTCGTACGCGTCTACAGTTTCCGTGTACATTATATTATTAGTAGGATAGGATAGGATAAACAAAACGTAGAAGCAGCTGTCAGTAAAAAGATCATGATCTGTAAAGTTTGTACTGTACGCTCTCGTAGCAGTCTACGAGTGGGTACGTAGCTGCCATCCCTAGCCCTTCAATTTGCTATGTAAATGTATCTTTTGTCCGGCGTGGTCGGCGTGGTCGGATGCCACTCTATAAATTTGTCCGAACACAGCCCGCGCTGGCCATTTCACTACAATTTTCAATTGCAATGTAATCTGTTGATGTTATATGCAAAAAATACTAGCAGGAATTTGGTTTAAGATAGTTCTTGTCAATCCAGGACATCCCAAGAGTCTGGAAGAGATCGCTTTTAGTGATAAGGCCGTTTATTGTATCCCACTGTTGTGTGCACAAAAATGGGTTCCGCGCAGATGCTCCAGGGGGACAAAGATTCGTTGTGACAACTATACTTTGTAATTTTGAGCCAAATTTAGACAACATTCTTTAAAAAAAATTGTAGAAGCTTCAGCCATTTACCGTAAACTGCACATGCAACCTAAAAATGCGTTTGAATTCTGTTATCGCATTTAGTTTTTTGTTCTAATTTATTACAAAACAAGTAAACTAAAGCAGAATAACAATGAATAGATAAAACCAATGAGTTCAAAACAGGTAGTCATGCAAATCGGTTAATAGGCCCCGTGAGAGCGATTGCGTTATCAACATCATTATATTGAGCACTTAACATTAAGATTTATTGTTTTAAACTGGGTTAAAATATACACCAAAATAGTTTAACAAAATCATTTCTAATATAAGTTTGTAACTATGCAAATTCGTAAAATCATGATAAATCCTGTTTAAGTGAAAATAAAGGTATATTTTATTAGACTTTTTAATGTCAACTCGTAAAGGTGCGATTTTTTTTTTAATTACAATTAATTATTATCTCCTAATGAAGGCGCAATAATTTGAAGACCAAGATAAGCACGCATTGTACGTATTTTCGATGCAATGGTACTAGCGACACGTGCTAGTATCGGTAGTACCATTTACCTTAGCCAGCTTGGTAAGTTAAAAGTAGTAAATAACTGTCTATGTCTATGTCTAGTACCATTGATGGTACTAAGGACACATAGTAGTATCACTTGTACCATTGATGGTACAAATGAATGGTACTATAGACACAAGGCGGTAATATTTATTAAAAGAATAATTCGACTTGAGCCACTGTCAATATTGTTCAATAGACACAACATTGAATCCGATGATCGACCAATCATCGAATCATCACGTCATCGAATCAGCCTCCAATTGCCGGCAGGGGGCGCCACTGAGCCCCTCAATATGTAAATTGCATTGCAAAGCCTAACTGGCTATTGTGAGCGAAACGGCAGAAGCATGGAAATGCAAGCCGGCTTCGAAAGGCAACGCTCTAGCAATGTTATTTTTGGGCTAAGACTAACCTGTAACGTAGCTGAACTAACACTTTCCATATATTTCTGTTAAAGTTAAGACTTTACAAACCATAGAGACAACTTAGTATAGATATTTTTATAAAAATATGTTCATTTGAATATGCTTTCGAAAATTGTTCCTTTTTTAATATAGGGCACAAAATATTCTTCTGCTACGATGATACTATTATACCCTCAGCGTGTTTTTTTTTAAACGCGCCGCAACCAGTGCGATGACGTATTTATGCCTAACTTTTTAAATATCATTAGGCTCGTGTTCTGAGGAATTACTACTGTAGTATAGATTTGAATAGAGATTATTATACAAAAATCCATGCTTCTTTGGATCAATGATTGAGCAGGAAATGCGAATAAGGGCCGAGCGAAGTTCTAGTCACCTTTTGAAAATATATTAAAGTTATTTTTAAAAACATGAACGAATCGAAGCGTTCATAACGTCATTGCCACTACCGGATATTGACGTTGCCGCCATATCCGCCATTACTGACGTGTAAATACTGCGAGAGGAGACGTGGCTTACAAAAACTATTGGCTGATTAAAAGGGACTATGATATTTTTGAATCTTTAGTTTTTAAAATAGACGTAATTGTAGAAACAAGAGAAATATTGAAACGTTTGCCCAATTGACATTTTACAAACACCAAGTAATAAAAAACTTAATATAAGTAGTGACTGACATCATAATAATAAATTATTTGAATAATAGGTTGTGTGGGACCAATACCTACCAAACGATACCAGTTTCAAGAACTCTATATTTTTTTTTCCCCAGTAGTCCGCACTGGCCCCATTTACTCTACAAAATGAGACTGAATGTTATTGACATTCGAGAAATTTTTAACGGAACTAAAATGATGAAAACTATTTTTATGAATTATTTTTCCTCACACCTCCATTTTTACTTTTATACAATGCATGTGTATCCCACTAATGTTGTAAATGTGAAAGTTTAGATGTGTAGATAATTGTGTTTCAATCACGTTGGAACAACTGAACCAACTTAGATGAAACTTATATGGGTATATAGCTCGTAATCTGGATTAACGCATGTGTTACTTTTTATCCCGAATAATTAACAGGACCTACAGGATAAAATTTACGAATGGAATTAAATAAATAAAATATGTAACAGCGCTAATAAAACATATTTTGACAAGAAGACGACGTCACGTCAGTTGCTTCAAAAGCCCTAGTACAAGTTCTGGTGTATAAAGCCGGTTTATTGACTGAAAAAACCTGTACACCCATACAAAGTCGCGGGTAACAGCTAGTCAGTTTGTACAATACAATAGTATTGCATTAACGAAGGCTGGTGTAGTTTCATTAGTTCAACAGCACCGTTATTTCCGCTCTATAGAGTTTTATTATAAGGAATATTCATTAAATGGCCGTCGGTCTGTCTGTCGGGTTTATGGTATCGTGCTATGGGGTGTGGGAAATTATGGGTCTAATTTTTTTGAGGTCTAAATGTACTATTTTATGGTTTTTTGTTCGCACCATAAGATGCTAATTGCGAAAATAGAAATTGATGATAGTGCTTAGTAGAAGTGGTACCAATCGAACTTAGGTATAAAGATTTGAAATAGTTAGGTAAAATTACAAAACAATGTTAGATAGATAGATAGATAAACACTTTATTAAACACAAAGAAACAGGACTTAAGAGAAACAATTAAAGCTAATGTACAATGGGCGGCCTTATCGCTAAAAGCGATCTCTTCCAGACAACCTTTGGATGGAGAGGATAAACAGAAACAGAAATACGGCGGTCTACAAAGTGTTACGCACAAATACACAAATTACGTGTTACTGTTCAATTTTTAAAATGAGATTACTTACGGTCATGTTTAATTCACTTTGAATAAGCTAGCTTTTTTTTCAACACCTTAATAATAGTCACAACGGATCTTTGTCCCTTTGAAGTATATGCGCAGAAGTCATTTTTGGGTCGATTGGATGTAGCCAATTTTTCAGCACAACAGTACATGTGCAATTGGTTGTTGCACCTAACTTCAGAGGGATAAAGATCCATTGTGCGTACTGTACCTATTATTACATAAAATACTTCAACCCCAAAAAGAGGGTTGATATATTTTATATTATAATTCAGCAAACGCATCAATCTTTACAGTTTTTCCATCTTATTTGTATAATAACCGGTATCAAGCATTGCAATCAGTCTCCATCCGTCTAAAATATGCACCCTTCAGCTTGATGGAAAAACTTCATGTCATTCTTGATGCTTCATAAATGTTTATTTTATCTCTACATGTCGTGGAAATAATGGTTTTATTAGACTACTCGTACTTCTCTGGCATAGTGACTGAAATTCTAGAAATGCAGGTTCGATTAACACTATAACTGATAAACTCATGATAACTAGCCGTTATCCGCGACTTCGTACGCGTGTTTTGTTTTCTGTGAAAATTCTTTGAGAACCTTGACATTACACCGAGCCCGTACTCGCGTGTCAGCGTTTTATACACCAAAACTCGTACTAGGCCCTCTAAAGACACCGATGTGACGTCGTCCTCATGTCAATTGGCGCTGCTAACCCCGTTCGTTCATTTTATCCTATAGGTTTCTTAATTATTCGGGGTAAAAAGTAGTCTATGTGTTAATCCAGGTTACGAACTATATTTCCAGTTTCATCCAAGTTGATTCAGTAGTTTCGACGTGATTGAAACACAAACATCCAAACTTTTACATTTAAATAGTAATGGGATTCTATCAATAGAACCATTTAAACGATTCCATCAAACCCCAACACAGATATTATTACAACTCCCAAAGTACAATTCACTTTACATAAATAATTCATATATTAAAACGACACATCACACAATATTCTATTCCCCTATTCAACTTGACGAAATAAATCAACATAGATACCAACTGCTTGACACAAGGGCCGTGTAAAAGAACTACATAGCTAAGTACACCACCTTATGCATATAGGTTTTGCCTGTGGTTTTACTAGCACGATGCCTTTGCATTTAGCTGATAGTGATACTACGAATCTATTTCCGAAACGACCGATAATATTATGAAGATCAAAAAGTCCGTGGGTTGAAAATATTTCATCGGAAAGATGCCTATGAATTTTTTTAGGCTTAGAAAAGGAAATTAAGGTTACCTATGCAATAAAATTGTTTTAATAACATAATACATTAAGGGCGGCTTGCACCAAAATCGCTAAACGCGTTTATCTATTAAATAACATTTAGCGAGTTGTCAAGTCATATAAATACGTCAGATTTAAATCTATTTAGCTGTTAAACACGTTTAGCGATTCTGGTGCAAGCCGCCCTAAAATGCTTTCCTATACTGAATGTAAAACTAGATTCCTCTCTGTCCTTTTAATTTTATCCCTTATCAGCGTTCAAAGTACTAACTAGTTAAGTTTTACAAACTCATTCAGATACAATCCTCATTTCACAGTGTAACAAGAAACAGTAGCGCACCGATAAGGACACAAGCTCTCTACCTGAATCTGGCCAGTTATCTGTAAGCCGAGAGATAACAGTAAAATTTTACTACTAATATTACTGCGTTGCTTCATCTGTGGTATGTACAATTGACACAAGAATTTAAACCTTAGTACAACATATATACGGTTAAAAGTTGAGTGGAATGGATGATGTTTGTAGTGAATCGAGGGCTGTCTGGTTGTTTGGCAATTTGAAAATATAAACGGTAACGTGAAGGCCAAGGGTACTACCTAGTAAAACTACTTACAAACCTAAATTTTGAGTATGTTTTAAATATTTTGAATATTTGATCGGTAGGTATGTAAAAAGAACTCTAGATGTTATAAGATTTGATTTATTAATAGGATATTGCCTTAAAAATGTCGCTAGATAAATAGGTCTTTATTCGTCCCCAACAGGTAGGTATGTAGGGATAGGTATAGCTTAGATTAGATTAGAAAATTCTTTATTGCACATATAAAAACAGTACAGAGGCGGGCTTAATGCTATTTAGCATTTTCTTCCTACCAACCTTTGCGTAGTGTGGAGAAAAAGTAGTGCTTATATTATTAGGTATACATTACTTAGGTATACATTAGGTACAAGTAAGTACATACTAACAATAATGTAAGGAAGGTATACAACAAAAAGAAGACAGCCTACATGCCCATCAGGTGGCATGGGAACATAAAGATTCAAAAAACGAAAAAAGTGCTGAAAACTGCTTCAAACCCAAGTCGCGGACCAAATTCGGTGATTTTAAACTAACTTATTTCGAAAAAATCAAAAATGTTATCGTTCAGCCCCCGTATGCCAATCTTTTGCTGTCAAGTTATATTTTCACTGCCCAGTGTAATTTCTTCAGGTCACGTGGTACAATTTTATACCACGTGATCATTCTTTTTAGACACTTGACAGCAAAATATGCGCGAAAACACATCAAATGAGACGTCATAATGTCACTATTTAGTCACAGAATAACTATGAGTTAGTATGAACTGACCATGATTTAAAACTTTGCAGTTCAACTTTGATTGGCATACCCCTGCAGAGTGCTTTCCCTTTTATTTCTTTTCATTGCATTTACCTACATTTATAATGCTTTTTACATATAAAAATACCATAAATTCGTATCAAGTAACCCCAAAATAATGGTAGGCTTGATAGGCTTACAGGAAGTAAAGCCTATCAGTCGGAAGCGATTTGCTCATTATCGTTACAGCCCGCGGGAATCCAGTTGAATTGAATCGTTACTGTAATGAGCTCGACTGTACCCGATTCGATAGTGTTAAACTTAATTGGCATATTATTATTGGATGGGTGAGCGAGGAGGTACAGTTGGGCAGTCAAGTGCTATGCAAATATTTGATAGCTTGCTGCCCAATTCTGGGTTTTCACCGCCAGAAGAGTCTTTAATCACAGAAAATAGACAATGATTTTTGCCCTAGGTCATCCTTTTCTACCAGTGGCTGCAGACCCTGTGGTCGACTCCAAACCACCTGCGCGAGGAACTGATCTGACAAACTAACAACTCCGAAAACAATTTACATGGTTCCCGTGGCCAGGGCTGGCGCGACTCGATTTCCATAACTAATTAAATTGCGGACGAAGTTGGCACGCAGGTGCCGCTGAGGTGAGTCTGTCTCTGTTCGGTGCTGTTTGGTACAGTCAGCTGCACTAAGGCCATGCTGCTAACATGAGCATCGGTCTACTTCATTGCGCGGCAGTGACATCTCAATTGTTGCCAGCTCAAATCAATACATTTCATTCAAATACAAATACAAATAAAATTTATTGTCATCAAAAGGTGTAGGTACATTAGGTGCGCACATTAACAAAAAATGACAATTGGAGTAGGCTCAGCACTAATCTGCGTAGCTTAGTAGGTACGCATTCGAGCTACAGCGGCCTACAAAACCTTCAAAACATCGCTCCTCAATGTACGTTAGATTACACCTTGTTATTTGACAAGCTACAGATAGAATTCAGCTCACCGATCATCATCATCATCATCATCAACCTATACTCGTCCACTGCTGGACGTAGGTCTCTCCCAAGACGCACCATTGAGCTCGGTCTTCGGCTCTTCGTCGATTTCGCAGATCGTCGCCCCATCTCGCTGGAGGGCGTCCTACACTACGCTTGCCTAAACGCGGTCTCCACTCCAGTATTAGTTTGCTCCAACGATTGTCGGTTCTACGGCAAACATGGCCGGTCCACTGCCACTTCAGCCTGCTAATCCTCTGCAGGGGTATGCCAATCAAAGTTGAACTGCAATGTTTTAAATCATGGTCAGTTCATACTAACTCATAATTATTCTGTGACTAAATAGTAACATTATGATGGCGTTTAATTTGTTTTCGCGCATATTTTGCTGTCACGTGTCTAAAAAGAATGATCACGTGGTACAAAATTGTACCACGTGACCTGAAGAAATTACACTGGGCAGTGAAATATAACTTGACAGCAAAAGATTGGCTGAGCTATGTCGACGACTTTGGTTCTCTGTCGCTCACCGATGGTGAATATAAAATATGCTGATACTAGTGGTAACAGTCAAGATGAACTTTTACAGCAGACACTCGAAAATTCATCTACTACAAAACATGTAGAAGCAATTGTAACGTTATCAAACCAATCAATCCAATCAAAAGTTTTTATCTCGGATAAGTAATACGATCTATTTTGTTAGTAGTGATTAAAAAAACTAGTTGTTAGATAACATGTGAAAAATAAATAAATAAATGACCATAATATAACTAGGTAAAGTTTATTCACAACGAAAATTACACCTAATACAGTATTTACAATATTTATAATATATACAAAATACACATGAAGCAGTTGAGCTATCTACAAACCGTTGCAAACGATTTATAGATAGCTCAACTGATCCAAATCAGTACCAATCGGAAGCGTGCCCAAGACACTGGCTGTATTGCCGTGCTGAATAGCACTATACTTAGTTGCTATGACAATAAAAAATAAACCAAAGTTAAGTAATAGGTCTGCATAAAATAGCTATCACACGGAAACGGAGTAGGCCAGCCCCCGTATTCTAATCTTTTGCTGTCAAGTTATATTTCACTGCCCAGAGTAATTTCTTCAGGTCACGTGGTACAATTTTGTACCACGTGATCATTCTTTTTAGACATTTGACAGCAAAATATGCGCGAACACAAATTAAATGACATCATAATGTCACTATTTAGTCACAGAATAACTATGAGTTAATATGAACTGACCATAATTTACAACTTTGCAGTTCAACTTTGAGATGGGAATCGCCCCCCAGAATCATGATCTTAGTTGATTTGGCTTGTCCAGCATCGTCACCTTATTACCCTTATTCTCAGGAGAAAAATAACCTAGCCATTTCTGCAGGTAGGTAACAATTCGTATAAAACAAATAGGACAGTAGCGGGACTGACACACAAAGAGTTAAATCTACAGTAGGAAAGGCAAAGAACTTGGTTGAAGAATTACCCTTCACCATTCTGCTCGTCCTGGGACTTGTACATTACCTTGCATAAATAAAGATAAACGTGTTCAAACTGGCCCCGCTACTAACTTAGTGTCGCTAGAGCCGAGACAATAAAACTGGTTCAAACTCTATAATTTTACAAAAAATTAAAAAACCCCTACTTACCATGAAAATTTCCTTAGAGCCTCTTCATTCTAGACCATTCTAGAATATTATGATTTGATGAACTGAAATCCATACTCCATGGTCTGTTGACCAGGGGGGCGATTTTAGACCGATAGACTTTTTGTCACGGTAAATATATCGCCCAAAAACTGTCAAAAACCATCGCATAATAAGAAAATGCTGATAGCATGTTTTTACAGGCTAGTTAAGCTTGCAAGTAGATCTCATTTTGATGGCGTTAGTCAAAATTGTTGAGTGTCAATTCCAGTTCATGTTTTTCGGAACGTAGCGCAAACGAAACTATCTATTGTCTTTAACTTTATGGTTTTTACTCTGTCTATGTGTAAAAGGAAAATGGCGATGCAATAAAGAAAATGTTTTGTCAAGAAAATATGTTTTAAAAATATAAATGAAGAGAGGCCCTAAAAGGCGGGTACTAAGGACATATAGTAGTATCACTTGTACCATTGATGGTACAAATTAATGGTACTATAGACACAGGGCGAAAAATTAGTCAAATTGACTGAGCATTACCCAAGAATGTTTCAAAAACTTATTTAATGTAGTAGAACATCACTAGTTGGAGTACAAGTATGTTTACAAAAATCGTCTAGGGCGCTCTCGCGGCCTCATACAATTTGTTATGTAAATTCCTATGTCCGCGGGTTCCGTACGCTACCTACATGTACACAAGACACGACAGCTCAACTACAGGCTTGATATCTTTACTTTTTCTTGTGAGTTGTATTTGTGCTGTTAAGTAAACAGTTTGTTGGATGTGGGTTTTAATTGGTGCGTAGATTAGACGCAGGTATGTTACCTATATATTACTAAAAAACAATGGCTCGAATCTAATTCAAATGTGAAACATTAATGAGGCAGATAGTTCAATTTTTTGGGTCGATGAAATTAGAGGCACAAAGCTGTAAAGTCAAAGTCAAAATTTCTTTATTCAATAAAATCACAAGGATCATTTAGAATCGTCTTATATAACTAAGTGATTCTAGGTAATACCTTTATGCCTCAGAGTGATGGACGCAGTGCAATGCATCACAAGGCACGTCTTCAGTGGACATGCTCAGTGAGGCAATGCATTGTTATAGACGGAGGTAACCGCTTAACACCAGGTGGGCCACCAGCCTGTTTCATCATTTAGTTATATAAATAATCTTAAGTTCAAAGTTTCAATAAATTACCACACTTCAATATTTAATTTATTTACGTGACAGGCATCACAGCTCAGTCGGTATTAGCTCTGCCTTCCGTGTTACGTGTTACGTGTTGGTAGTGGGTTCAATCCCCCATTACGGATCAGGACATTTTGAAAGCTAAATGTTCTTAGGTGCACATCGACTGTAATATAAAATGTTCTGAGAGCAAAACAAAGGGTAAAACAAGGTAGGGTATGAAAATAAAATTCCACGCTTAATGTGACCAAACAAGTTAGACATCAACTTAGAATTTACCCAAGTTAAATATCAGCGGACATTAAAATTTCATCTTCCGCGAACAAAACAGTTCAAACTATAACAAGTCAAAAATCAGAAACCAAATGCACAAACGGAAACAAAAGTGGAACAAAAAGGACTCGACAAATTGCACTCGTTGCACCCCAACGTTTCAATCAACGCGCGACTAAGCGGTTCCTATTTCTGCGGAGAGATGGCACTGTTACGCAATCGTATTGGGTACAGACAGTAACAAAAGTTGGAAGGCTTGTTGAAAGAGTTTAAACACGTATTTTTTTTTGTTGCTGGATATATGCTTGTGTGTTTTGAAGATCTTGGGATTTGTAATAGCTACCTAAATTGCAATTACTGGGTAGTATTTGCGTTATAGAAAAATCTAAGAAAAAAATAAAACACGCGACACAGTGAGTTATTTTTTACTTGATTGTAAACACGTTCATTGTATTGTCTTCTTTGTGTTCAAAATTAATCTCACAAGAATACCAAAGAAACATTAATTAACAATTTTACATGTACATTGGTAAACCTTACATTTCCAATTGGGATTCCAAATTTTGGGATTGTGTAAAACTAAGCGGATGTGCAATTTTTATCGGTGACTGTACAAATCTAAACGTTATTCCGCCTCTGTCCGACTATTGTGCTCGCGCCCTTCCGGCCTTTATTTCGAATGCCCTCGTGTGATTCCGTAAATTTCTTTCGACAGATCGCAATACTCTAGGAGCTAGGTAGTAGATATTTTACTTCACACTATTAAAATATTGATAATTATACCTAACTACTGCTTAACATACATATTTGTAGTGATACATCTACGGCGTAGCACTAGAGCTACGTCGTAGCAACAACGTAGCATTTTTTATGAAAAGAAAATAGTGGAACGTTCAAGGTCACCCAGCTGATGTTAAGCTGTAATTTAGGTACAGTCAACTTCATTAGTAAATAATCATGATACACGATTCAAAGATTCATACTATTAAACTTTATTTTCATTTTCCAAAAATTAAGAATATCAATTTTTAGCCTTATTTTGTTTTTTTGCAAGTTGAAAATAAGGTTTAATTGTATGATGTAAAAAATTGACAGCTAGCTTATGTTCTATAGCAACCGAGCTCAATAACGGCTGAAGTTTGATTCGTATTTGGAATTTGAGCCTAATTCTAAGCGTATACGAATTGTTTGTTCACCTTAGGAATTCGGTGTTTTTTCTCGAAAAAAGTAAGGTTTTCTTGATGAAAATGGATCAAAGTGATGGAATTAAACTGCTTTGTCGATGTGACTGTAGGAATCGGTCACATTCTTCAGCAAGGTATTTCTGTATGAGGTTTAAAAGAATTTTTCAGAAATAGTTGTAATTGAAGCATTTACCTGTTAGAGAAAAGCAATAATGTTTTTGTAACAATTTCAGCTATTTCTAATTAATTTTTCAGTGGTCACTCGACGGATAGCGTTGCGCAAAGATGGTAAAACCAGCTCTAAGTTAAATTTTAATAATATTTATTTACTCTGTAATTAATACAAAACAAAAAAAGCATTTTATGAACTGATTTAAACCAAAGACTGGCTGGAAGAAATTTCTGCCATAAGACATACCTAAGTACCTAACATGTAACGTAATACTACTGTAGCAACTATCTTGTTTCTTTTTTTTATAATTAATGTCAATGTCACTTATTGTTATTTAGAAAGTAGAGAATTATTTAGAATACCGCGATCTAAGTTCCAGTTTTCCAGGAACTTCCGGCTCTAACGTTGGTACCTCTCGCTCGTACGTCGTATGTAGGCAGATGTAGGCATCCACATTTCTAGACCTACGATATCATTCGTTACAGTGTCTGCGGGCTCAGTGCCACACCGTCGGTGGACATCGGAGCACGCTCCTCGACGTAACACCTGCACGAAACTTTCAAAAGTTTCCAACTCCACAAAAAAGTTTTCATCTAAAAAGGTTTCGATTTCAATTTCGAATAGAGAATCCGCGCGTCAATTTTGCACGCGACTATTCTAAAGTTTCCGCGCGATTCGTATTTCAAAATTTGGACGCGACCAATCGTGTTTGAAGTATATTTTGAGGGTAGATCTATTTTTAGGCTAATCTAAGCATAGTTTTAGGAACGCTGCTCAGCCGGTTGTGAATAAGTAGTTGCGTTAGTCGATGTTAGTCAAGTGTTTAGTAGTTTTGTATACGGTTTAGAATTTTTAAACTTTATAGTGATAAGAACTTTGAACTTTTAAGTGTTTGTGACGTCATCAGCTGGTGAGTTTACCTTTATTTCTATTACTTTATTGATCGTGTTATTATCGCTATTAAAATTGTTTAGTAACTTTTGCTGTTGAGAAAATATTTTTCATTCTAATTAGGTACCGAAAAGTTGAATTATTTCCTTTATTAATCGAATCCTAGTCGATTTTTTTGTATTGCTTGTTATTTTAATGACGATTTAAAAGCTTAATTTCAACCACCGTCTAAGATTTTAAGAGAAGTTATACGTAGCAAGCTACGGCGTAGCACCACCGTAGCTGTTTCGTAGCACCGAGCTACGAAGTGCGTAGGTCGGCCCTCTACGTATTGCGTAGGTGTTCCTTTACAAATATGAATGCCTACATTATTATGTACTTACATTATCGTCGGTCTAAGTAGGTTTAATTAATTAAGTGCTTGACACATACAATATTAAGAGCGGCTTGCACCAGAATCGCTAAACGCGTTTATCTGTTAAATAGTATTTAGCGAGTTGTCAAGTCCTATAAATACGTCAGATTTAAAGCTGTTAAACACTTTTAGTCATTCTGGTGCAAGCCGCCCTAAGTGCATGAGTTTGAAACAAAACAAATATTCGAAGTACAGAAGTCTAGACTAACATGTTATTTAAGCAGAAATTCGCTTTTGGAAATATTTATGTAACGAATAAAATTATTTTTTACTTAAAAAAATTAACCCTTATCAATTGCAAGATTTTTTTTATTTCCAGTGTTTTATTTTGTACATCTATTATTTACAGTAGGTACTTAAAAAAACTGTTATCTAAAAAATAACAAAAATGTTACCATTGATAATAAATAAAACGATTTAATTATACAGTTCGGCAGTAATAGCTCTGCCTTCCGAGCTGTGGGTCGTGGGTTCGATCCCCACTGAGAACATACATTTGTGTTTGCCAAACAGATGTTTGTTCCATGTCTGGGTTTTACTATGTTATAATGTTTTTTACAAAAAAAATGTAGTTAAGTATTCTATCAGCAATCGAGTTTCTATATTACAAGCTTTGTTTTATTTAGTCCTAGAGGGGTTGTGTGAAATCTCCATTAATATATATTTATTTATAGGCATAAAATTGACAATTGATTGTGACAGGCGTCACAGCTCAGTCGGTAATGGATCTGCCTTCCGTGCTGTGGGTCGGGGGTTCGATCCCCACCAAGAACAAACATTTGTGTGTGGCAAAACATAGATGTTTGTTCTATGTCTGGGTGTTACTATGTATTATAAGTATGTATTTACAAAAAAAAAGTATATAAGTATTCTATCAGCACTTAGTTCCCATACTACAAGCTTTGCTTAGTTTGGGACTAGAGGGCGTCGTGTGAAATGTTCATAAATATTTATATTTATTTATTTATTTAAATTGATCATACTAAGCCCTTTTACAACAAACAATAATATTTCCAAAAAAGTAGATTTGTCTAAGGTTACTTTCTCAACCTACTCGACCTATCTTAATAAAAAAAACACCATTATCAAACAAAATAACAGCTGAGCTATAAAAGCAAGTTAAATACACTTTTAATACATTAACTAATGGATTTTTACTTAAACTATTAGCAGGCAACGTCTATTAATACAGCCTCCGATTGCGTCTAAAAATATTTGTTCTGCTTTTAGTGTAATTACATTATTGCGGCTTCCGCGGCCGCCGGGAGTGGAGGCTGGATAATTCTTATTCTATTTAACAAAGATCATTATTAGAGTAAAAGGTTTGAATTAAATAAACCTTTCCATGTATTTTTTATATTCATGGGCATTAAACACAACGCCGAAACTAAGGAAAGCTTCCGATTGGTACCGATTTGCAACGGTTTGTAGACAGCTTAATTGTTTCATGTGTATTTTGTAAATATTATATAATCTGCGTATATTATCTGTGCGTGTACCGAGCGGATACTTCTTTGAGAAACTTGACATTACACCGAACCCGTACTGGAATGTCAAACGTTAGTCGTTAGACCAAAGAGGTAGTACTACGTCCTGTCAAACTGACGTGACATGACATCATCCTCTTGCTAATATGCACATACGTGTGTACGCACACACATATGTGTGCACATACTTATACAGACACGTCAAACTTATAACAACCCGTCGCTATTGCGTCGGGGGTTAAAAATACAGAGTGTATCCGCATTGCCAGTCCAGTGTTAACTGTACGATCCACTTGTAATACATTACAGCAAGTAGGGGCGTGCCACGCCTGCCAACCGACGCTCATTCAAGAATCAATTTACGCTGCCGAGATAACTTTTTCAAGATAGTAATACAATATTATTACATTATCATTTCAGTTGAACTAGCTTCCACTGAAGTTGGGAAAACAGTTTTTAACATCAATTTATAATTTCCGTCAATTTAAGGTTTTTCAGTGACCCAAACTCGACATAAGCTGTTTTTTCCCTATGTAAAGATGTTATAGGCTCGATAACTATAGCAAGTAGAAAGTACCTGAAAACTTTACGTAAATCTATAAGGTTTTATCTTTAATTTAGACATTTCAAATGTTTAATTACAAAAAATAATAGTCTCTTGTCACAGCTTGGTCAGTATAGCTTCACCTTTTGTTGTGAATGTTGTGGGTTCGTACCATAGTTGTACAAGCCTTGCTTAGTTTGGGGCTAAATGGCATTGTGTGAAATATCTATGTTTGAAAACAAAATTTGATGGTAATATCAGTATTTTCATATTATAAATATTGTAAATGCTAAATTATTCATAATTTTCTGTATTAGTTATAATTTTCTTACTACCTATAATAAAATTAGTATTTTCTATAATTCAAACACTTTTTAATTATTGTTTGGTAACAATTTACAGGGTAATAATAATAAATATTCATGGATATTTCACTAGACGCCCTCTAGTCCCAAACTAAGCAAAGCTTGTAATATGGGCAATAGATACTTATTAAATACTTATATACTTTTTATGTAAATATATACTTATAATACATAGTAACACCCAGACATAGAACAAACATCTATGCTTGCACGAATATTTGTTCTTGGTGGGGATCGAACCCACGACCCATAGCATTACCGACTGAGCTGTGACGCCTGTAGGATTCAAATACATAATTTTTAAGTCTCAAATTAAGTGTTAATTACAACTCGAGTCTGATGATGAATTACTTTGCACGTAAGTACTAATAACTTTTCTTTACCTATAACTAAAATAAAGTTCAACTTAAATTCCAAAATAATTATACAATCCTAAAGGTCATCTTTTTATAATAACCTATTTGAATATAAAATTAAAGTTTAGTAAATCCCTGAAACTTATTAGCCTTTTTTCTTGGGTAAAGTTAAATTTCCTTAGCGACTGTATAATTTTCTAGTTACCGCGAAAGTTCTTGCTTGGTCATTATTCCGCGATGTGACGTCACAAGTGACGGGCTGATGACGTAGTTAGTGTAGACGATTTTGCACTAAAGAGTACCTTAGGGTTAAAAAAAAACATTATTAGGTTTGTTGTTCAGAACTTCGTTCAAACATTAAATAGTTTGCAATATCGCAGTTATTTAGTTAGGTTCTAAATATTTTTCAGAATTTTGATTTCACTTTCTTCGTCCATTCACTTTATAACAAAAAAGTTTCAAGCCATGGACAAACAAAGTAGAGTTCATAAAAAAGTTGCTAAAATTTTTTTTAGACTGCATAATAAACAAAAACCAAACTGAATTGTCAACAAATCGCGAACTTCATCGGCGTAACCAAACAAACATCCAAAAACATGTCGACGCGGGGCCATACCTCAAAAATACGTCATAAACACGCGTTATATTGCGAAACCAAAGTGTCCCGCGATTGTTAATTAAAACAATAAATTCAGACGAGCCGAATGTTGGCGAGCCATGAATATGTCAGGGCTCGGCATTAGCGATGCAGAGGTCGGCAACTATTCCGGAGGTGGTGCCTAAACTATTGTGAATTTGTCGTTAAATTGAGGCTATGAAATAAGAGGGCCTAAGGAATCGAATAGTATACTGACTGTGATGCACAAATCAGTGGTACTACCACTAAGAATGACATGTTACATTATGAAATAAAAAAAATGTACTACTGTAGCTATTTCCATGCAAAAAATGTATATCTTCAAAAATGTTGAAAGTGAGCGAGAAGTTGTTACAAGCATTTCTAAAACATGGGCCCTACTGAGTTTAGCAGAGATTTTACTCGGGACGTCATATCTCGGCCAAAAATTTGTTTTAATCGGTTGTAAAACGAGTTTGTTCATTTTTGCTTTGTTTTATTTAAGTTTGTGTCCTACCTATACCTACCTACCTACCTACATATTATATAAAATCTTTGTATCTTGCTTGTACCTATTCTTTGTTTCTTATTTTATTTTTCTTTGTGTATGTATTCTCTAATTTTTTTTTGTGCCAAAATAATTTTTTTTTATTTTATACTGCGTCATTTTGACGTCATTCCTATGTTACAGTAAAATCTCTGCCAGACTGAGTATTAAGACCCCATGTTCTAGATAAGATATTCAGCTCAAACTATCTAGGTACTAACGCAAGCAGAGATGCTTGGTCGTAGCATTTGGTACCGCTGGTCTCATAGCGTTAGTCTGTCTGTCCGTCTGCGGTGGGCTCTCTAGAAGACACTCGTACAGTCAGCGACAAAAACTAATTGTAACCGAAGGGACCCGTCGCCATAAATTCCAAAAAGGTCTGCGAATAGACCCGTTGCTTACTTCAGTTTATTATTTAGCGTAACTCACTGGGTGTTGTTGGGACTGATATATCGAGGGAAGTTGATATTATACACGGGATGGGTTGTCGGTTTAAATTAATTTAAACTTGGAACGGTTGTTGGTAACTGTTTTTAGTGTGAATGTCCTAAGACCGTATAGCGGAACTGTTTTAGTTAAGTTCGTATGAGCTAGGATAACAGAACTCGAATGTCAGAGTTTTTATTGCTTTGTTTTAGGAATGTTCTAGCTCTGCTTATTTCGGTAACATCTAGGTATTGATAAAATTCTAACATATACAGTGTGTCAATGCTAGGGACGAGTATGATAATCTTATATGATTAATAATGACCATCTCTACCTTTGTGCACAAATAAAAACTTATTTCAAATGCTAAGCTGCAGGGGTATGCCAATCAAAGTTGAACTGCAAAGTTTTAAATCATGGTCAGTTCATACTAACTCATAGTTATTCTGTGACTAAATAGTGACATTATGACGTCATTTAATGTGTTTTCGCGCATATTTTGCTGTCAAGTGTCTAAGGGTACCTACGCACTATGCGGTTAGCCGGAATGCGGCCAGCCGTGCGGCTGACCGCAATAAAAAATTTGTACGAGAATGTAGTTTTCATTCGCACTACGACGCGGCTGCCGCCCGACCGCTCCGGTCGTTCTGAGCGCTGCGGCCCGACCGGCGGCCAGCCGGACGGTCGCCATACACACTAGGCGGATATGCTAGGTTGCGGTTGCCCGCCATTGACGGTAAACGTGTTCACCAACGTTCGCGCATTTGATAGTTTATTACTATGGATTTCGATACCGAAAAATTTATAATCGAGATACAAAATAGGCCAGAAATCTGGAATACTAAATCCGCAGAATATTCTGATAAAAACTTCTTGGAGCCGATCCAACCGCAGACCACTACGGTTTCTAAACGCACTTTCCGGTTGGAGTTGCGGCTATCCGCCACCCGGCTAACCGCAAGCGCAACCGCTTCCTACGGTTAGCCGGACGGCTGACCGCATTCCGGCTAACCGCATAGTGCGTAGGTGCCCTAAAAAGAATGATCACGTGGTACAAAATTGTACCACGTGACCTGAAGAAATTACACTGGGCAGTGAAATATAACTTGTATACATTTTATATATATTTTATCTAGAAGTATAATAAATTTATTCACTAAGAAAATTATGACTAATACAGTACCTTTTACAATATTTATAATATGTACAAAATACACATGAAGCAGTTGAGCTATCTACACACCGTTGCAAACGATTTATAGATAGCTCAACTGATCCAAATCAGTACTAATCGGAAGTCTGCCCAAGACACTGGCTGCATAATAGCTGTACAATGAATTTTGAATATTATTTTGACAGTATTTCAAAATTATTTTTCGTTTTTTTATCGACTCTCAATCGTAATTTCAAGTATTCTTAGATTGTAGTGCCTCGTAACCCGCTCTCTTCCACAGATAACAAAAGTAATACAAACAACTTTCCCATGTTATCGCGATCGTGAAATAGTGTTTTTTCTATCCGCATATATCTCTGGGGCCGTTCAATTTAACTGTTTTCTTACTTCGATTTATAGAGGTGCCTCCGGTGTCGAGATATTGCCGGCAGGTGCTAGCGATTTCCACATTATATTTTGCGTTTATTTTGGAAACGATGACGTGTTTTCTTATTTCCGTTTAGTAAATTATTAAAATGTAGAGTCGAATGCAGGCTGTGAGTGGAACTTTGAAATCCTATTTTACTTATATGCTTGAATGTTTGTGTTTCAATCACGCTGCAACTATTACTCCGATTTGGATGAAACTTGGAAAATGTATAATTTGTAACCTGGATTACATACAACATACATACATAGCCTGGAGTACATAGACTACTTTTTATTTCGGAAAATCAATAAGATGTAACGAGACGCCGACGAAGTCGCGGGTGGAAACTAGTAAAGTATGATTGGGCATGTGAATAAAATATTCATGGACATTTCTACACCCTCTAGTCACAAACTAAGCAAACATAATTGACTTTATTAATTTATGGGTATCCTATGACTTTTAAAATGCTCAATGGTCATTATAAACCTTTTTTTTTATTTCTAAACTGTTGCTGAAAATCGCCATTTTGCTAAGGATTCGTATGTCGTAATGATGAATTAAATTAAAGTTATCTATTGTTTTGAAATATGGCACATATTTTTTTCATGTCAAACCATAATTTGTAACGGCGTTTAGTAGGTGTCTTTGTAACGGTATCGTTTGCCTGCAAGCAATGCGCGATAATATCTTCGTAAAGTTTTATCTACCGCCGAACTTGCTTCCTCGTAAGCAAAACTTCCCTCATACCATACGACCGGCAAAACTAATCACTTTTATTGCTTGTAGAAGGGAAACTCCAACGTGAGATCCCGTGACAGATAAAATAACTTAAATCTTACTAAGATTACAATAGATAGATTTTTATTTAACTACACTAACATGAAACATTAATTAACAAGTAAAACAAACAGAAAAAATAGGAAAAGAAAAATTAAAATTAAATAATAAATATTCATGGACTTTACACACAACGCCCTCTAGTCCCAAACTAAGCAAAGCTTGTGATATGGGAACTAGATGGCTGATAGAATACTTATATACTTTTTTTTGTAAATACATACCTATAATACATAGTAATTAAAACAATACAATAGGAAATTACATCAACAATGCATCGTGAGTGCTCTAAATTAATTGATTCATTTTTTATATCAACCTCCTGTAACCCGGAAGTATTATTGTTCCATGTTTTAATAAATTTGATACAAATTTTATATACATTTTTATATAGGTACATTTGAAATACATTTGATTTGGTGAACGGAAAAATCCCAAGATGGTTGGTCCTGGAAAATGAGGTTTTTGTTTGTCAGTGAACTTCTGCAGATCGTACAAATGATGTAATTTATTTACCGACACGATATTTATTGAGTTTTATGTGTATCAATTTATAAGTTGCATGAAATACGTTTGAGATAAATCTATTGATCGTAATATTCACTGAATTAAAATCGTCTATAAACCTCTGTTTAGGTGGGACCATTTTTTTTATGTTATTTCGCACAAGAGATTCTCTTCTATAACCCAAAGCTATAACTATTTTATGCCCATACCAGGGCCGAGTAATATATCACCGACTCTTGAAAATTCTAACAGAATTCTTGCCCCCCAACACCCCCCACTTCCTACGCGTTATCAACGTATATTAATCGGTGGCTATGCAAATTCCTCCTTGTACTGATGATTATATTCAAATTGCCGTTAATTTTATTCATGCTTAGAAGAAAGTGCCTATTCCGGCATACGCTGAAATATTGCTTCGTTTCCTTTAACTAAGATTATAATGTAAGTATGATAGTCATGGTGAATTTACAAAACTTAAATAAAATAGTTTTATTTCTAAGATATTTAAATGAAATGATAATAATGATAAATCAATGCAGCCAGCGTCTTGGGCACGCTTCCGATTGGTACTGATTTGGATCAGTTGAGCTATCTATAAATCGTTTGCAACGGTGTGTAGATAGCTCAACTGCTTCATGTGTATTTTGTACATTTTGTACATATTATAAATACTGTATTAGTCATAAATTTCTTTGTGAATAAATTTAAAAACATCGTAAACAATAAAATTAAAAAAATGAAATGATTGGTTGTTGTTCGCAACTATTGAGACAGGACTTTGCGCATTTATTTAGATTTTTGTGAGCCTGTTTTATTTAATATGTAAAGTTTTTGGAAGCGAACCAAGAAATGTAACGTTACTCCACTGAATAAAAAAACTATTGCCTCGTATTGTTTTAGAATTAACTATAGTACCTACGTGCTTTACAGGATTAGAATAAGTATTTGAACTTTGTTTAGCTAGCTAATAAACCTTACAATTAACTACAATTTCATATTACAGTGTATAAATCTGCGTACAACCCCACTGCATAAATAACAATATAATTGCCGAGTGTTTGACAAACGACTCGCATTTACCCGAATTTTAGGGAGTTAACTAGCATACCGTTTACCGTACCTTGCTTCCATTATTGTGAAATTACTTATTTTTGATATTTGGATCTTCTGTTAATGAAGGAGAATGATGAAAGATATCTAGTTAATTAAAGTAGTAGTAGAGCTTCTTGTGAAAAAACTCATTCGGGAAGTAGGTACTAGATTCTAAATGATCCTTGTGATTTTATTGAATAAAGAAACTTTGACTTTGACTGCCACTGTACTTATTTCCGCCGCCAAACAGTGATTCTCGCAATTACTGTGTTCTGGTTGGAAGGGTATAGCTACCGCCGCAATTACAGGTTTATGGATCAGAGCGATGGGAGCAGTGCAATGCATTATAGGGCAAGCTCTCAGCGGACATACTCAGTGATTGGCAAAAGGACTAGTACCCAGCGCCAGAACAAAATGAAAAAAAAACGTACTCAGTGAGGCAATGCATTGTTACAGGTGGTAGTTACCACTTAACATCAGGTGGACCATCGACTTGTTCCACTAATTAGTTATATCAAAGAGTTATCCAAAAGGTTGGTGGACGTGACAAATGACCAAAGGGCTGGCGCTTACCTTGGACAGAGAATTAGTATTGCCATACAAAGAGGTAACGTTGCCAGCCTTTTGGGCACCCTACCTGCAGTCGGTGATTTGAACTCTGTTTTCTATTTCTAGCATTTAGAATTCAGAGCTCAATTTAATATATTTTTTTTTGTTAAAAATGCTATTTTCTTAAGTATTTGTATATAGTTATTGTTTTGAAACAAATAAAATAAAAGTTAGTTATATAAAAAAAAAACTAGTAGGCTTTAATTTTAATTACAGTTAAGTATTCTAGTTTTGGACTACCGTTCTCTCATCTCACTGCTGCACTGGGACAAGTCACTTTTTAATATTATTATTATGTCTACTTATCTTGGTAATTATATTTTAAGATCTAGTGAGACAGCGAGATCATCACTTAATTTTAATTGCTATCTATATTATTATTTGAGATTTTCTGTATGAACTTCAATAAGTTTCACAGAACTTGCAACAGATGGCGTTACCTGTTTTAAAGCTGTATTATCGAAACTAATACACTTTTACAACACAAAAAAAACATTATATTATAAAAAAATTATATTGGTCTTGTCAGACAATAAGTACAGCGTTGTATAAGTATTTTCGTCTCCATTGCCAATTTTTCCTTTTGTCTAAGGTCTATAAACATTTACAGAGATAAGCTTTATCCGAATTCTATTCAAATATCTAAAGTCAAATTCAATAAACCTTCCATACTGTCTAGCAAGTCTATCGAGTGCACATCGCGATACGCCGCCTGGACCTTGCCTAGTGGAGCGAATTGAGCTCTGAGATAAAATCGAGTGAGGGTTCAATTTTGTAGAAAATATGCGCTTTGGACCTCTGAGATATTGGGACCGATTCTGGCAAGGTTAGCGTCGTGATGCCATTTTTATAGAATGTTCAAATCATTTCAGAGTAGCTATTTTGTTTTCGTTTTATCACTCAGTAATATAAAGGCTGGATTAAAATTACTAAAAAACTCTATAATGGCATTATGGTCGCACGGAACTGACAATTAAACTAATATTATTATTAAAATTATAACTTTTAATGGTTTTCCATAAACAAGGATTTAACTACATGAATTTTCTTTAAAGAAAGAAAGAAAGAAAGAAAGAAAAAGTTTATTTCGTATCACTAAATAATTACAATATAAGTTGACTTAATATTAAATTGACTACGTGACTACAAAAACGGTCGCCACTCTACTAAGTATAAGTACATTTTAGTAACTGTTTTGATCATCATGGCGGTCTTCCCAAAGATAAATTATCAACTGAATTTTCTTTTCTTTTCAGGTAAGTTACCTCTTCAACTCGTCCTTCAGAATAAACATCTCCAGGTAATTTCACCTTTAGTAAAAAACTTTTCTCAACTTGTAAATTGCGCTGTAAAACCCTGTGCAGTAAAACTGGCCGGGACTCGAACCGACGACCCGTAGTTACCAACTTTCGCTAACTTTGCGTTCTGCGTTTCATTGTTGGCGGAATTATTGCAATGGGGGAAAATATTTTATTTTTATTCTGCAATTCGTGGTCGTAATGTAGTGAAAGTGAGGATTTTACTCTTTTTGTAAATTTACTCCAACTTCATCACCGATTTCATTATCAAAGATTTTTTAGAACCCTAAATTAATGCAAGTAATGAATAAATGAAGAGTTATTTTATGATAACCTGGTAAAGATACAAAAGATTAATTTAGGTACCTTTTACTATCTCACCACAAATCCATTGATTGAAAAATGAATCAATTCAAAAAACTGATATATTCGTTCTATTACAAAAAGTTGAATTCTACAGAGCGCTTAATAAAAATCCTTCATTCCCAGTTCTACAAAAATGCTGACAACAAAACTAGGTCAGCTGAAACGAACGTATATTCAAGCAGAGCTTAATGAGGGTAGGCAGAGTCAATGGTGCCTCTGGCAACAGGAAAATTAACTCAAGTGTTCTATAGTTTTTGTATTGAGGTGAACTCAGAAGAGGGACAATGAAATTGTAGCTTGGAAATAACTTTGAATGGGAACTTCTAGAAAAAAAACCTATTGTGATTTGTAACTAAAAGAGACGGACTATGAAGCGTGCGATAGACCGACGACATTGTAAAAATCACGTTAAGTCGGTTAGAAAAAAAAACTCAAAGGTTTCGTTCTGAAAACCAGGAAAAGACCTTTCTTTGACAAGCAGTGAATCAGCTAGTAGCTACTTCAGATGGTTTAGGATATTCTGTAAGCACCTAGAATAGCTACAAAATAGCCCACTGTAAGTAAATTCCTAATTTTGTAAAACTTTACCAAAAAATTCAAAATAAAAATTACGGTTTTACTGTCACTGTGTAAAATTTATTGCATAGCGTATCTTTAGCGTTCATCCCTAAATAATATTTAAAAGTAAATAGCACAACAAATGGGCACAAGTGAAAATATCACCCTGAAATATGAACCACTAAGATTTGTGCACCCGTCGCTATAAAGTGCATGCTTACCGAAATATATCGACAATAAACAACCTTACGCTATTCCAATTTGAATCTAAACGTTATGAAAATAAGGTGGTGAATCGGTGTGGTGTTTAAATAGAATAATGTTAGGGAAATATGTTTCTAGATAAAGTAGTACTCCATTGCGAGGGCAAACAAGACATGTGCTCGCATTTTCCACACCTCAGTGGTTAAAACCCGTTGAAACCGGTTTCTGAATATTTTAGCGTTTCATATTGTAATCGCAGTTTATGAATGAACTTCTGTTTCTACGTCACTCTGTCTTTCTTGTGGATTTTGTAATTTTACTTGAGTGTTCTTTGCTGGCAGACACTGGATGAGAAGAGCCGAAGACCGAGCTCAATGGCGCGTCTTGGGAGAGACCTTGGGAGAGGCGCGTCCAGCAGTGGACGAGTATAAGTTGATGATGATGATGATGATGTTCTTTGAAAATACCTATACGTTTTTAGTAGTAGTAGGTTCTTTTTAAAAGAGTTTGTTCTTAAAGGTACGGTGATAAGTACGGTGATCCACATCACCGTACTTATTTCTATCGCCAAGCATGATGCTCGCATTACTGTGTTCCGGTTCGAAAGATATGGGTGCCGGTGCAATTACAGGCACATGCGACTTAAAACCATAACAACTTGTCATAGTTTATGGGTTGTAAATTTTTCTAAATTTAACTTTTTCCTTTACAAACGCGCTTCAAGCCTAGTTTTCAACCATATATTTTTTTAGCGCATTTTATCACAATTTTTTTTGTGAAATTACCTTCTGTTGCAATGAAAAAGCAGTATTTGTAAGTAAAGTTATAAAAATGCAAAAAAGTTATTTTGAACATGGTTCACTATTAGCCTCTGAAAGAGGTACCTCCCCCCCGCTGTGTTTAGTAAAAGCAGTAATAAAATAAAGGTTAATGACCTCGGAGCATTTGTGAGGGAAATTTTATGGTCTTCACTACCCTGAGTGCTATGTATTACATGTTGTTACCACTGTTTAGTGCCGATAACGTCTCAAAGTTCAAGTGGTGCCTCCAGCACTCGTCGACATTGGAAACCTTTTTTTCATAATTTTAAAGGTCAATACATTAAAGGTATGGCAGGAACATGTTAAGTGGTCAGGAATCAAAGTCATTCTTCAGTTCATTGGTACGCCATAGGACAGGTTTTCCTAGTTTGGTAATGTGAAAAAACCGAACCCAAAATAACCCAAAACAACCCAAAATAGCCACCACCCATGGCTCTGCTAGTACTTTGGGACAATTATTGTTATTAGTTGAAGAGATCCTAATACCGACCAGTCAAATCATAAAGGAAATTATTATTCTGTCTCGCTCTTAAACTTTCATCTCATTCACTCTTTCTGGTTTGTCCGAACGCGTTTGGTATAAAAATCCTAACGAAGGTAGAGATAGGTAAACTCATCCCTGGAATCGTTTATTAGCGCAAGTAATAAGAAAACTTGAGAGGAATCTTTGCGAATTTGCATTTTATCAGGCCAAGAACACAACTTACTCGGGACGGCGGTCCGCGAGATAAAGCCAAGCTTTTAAAAGTTATACTAATTCTTGTTGAACTTAAGTTAAGATACGCAGAAACCTAGTACGTACTTACGTATTACGTAGCTGTACATGGCGTTTAGAATTATTGTAACTTAAATAAACTAATTTAATAATCGAAATCACATTATTTAAACTTGCTGCCATATAAATAATAAATGCGAATGTAACGTTTGCATTTAGGACTTAATCATGCTAGTAGCAGTTCGTTTCATAATAAATAAGAATTGATTATAATTCTTGGCCTGGAATAGTTCTTCAGGGATTTTTGTTTACAGTACTCTAATCGCAAGCAAAGCCGCGGGTCTTTGCTGAAACACGAACAAAAACAGTTTTGCTTAAGAATTACTACAAATTTCTTCGGCGGTAGAGTTAGCCACGAGATTAAACAAGGCCAGCGCGGTAAGTGGCAACACTTTTAAAATAATCTTTTAAAAGTTTCATCGTGCATGATACCATCCAAACTCACCTCCGGGAGCGACGTCTTATGATAACAATTTTCCTCCTTTTTCTCGTACTTTTTATATTATTACCGCGACAACTACCAGGAGTAGGGCTGCCAAAATTTTTTAACGTTTAAAATAAACTTATGTGTACTTTTAAATGTTAAGTATATGTACCTATCGGTCAAATCCATCAAAAAAGAAAAGCGAAGTATAGTACGGTCCCCCACACGTTAAACCGATGACATAAGTGGATAGATGGAAAAAGGCCCACAATCACTCTATCTGAGACACTTCTAGGCTCTGGTCGCGTGGAACTGGCACCTAGAATCACCTAGTTATATAAGACGATTCTAAGTTATCATTTAACATGACTTACTTTGGGGGAAATATATGTACAGCACTGCAGTGGACTTCTACAGGCTGATTATGATGATGATGGATTTAATTTTTTTTTGTTGAAAGCCCTAGAACCACAGGGGCGATTCTCAGCTCCGGTTCAGAAGTAACAGATTCATTCCTCGCGTCGTTGTAACTGCAGAAGGGCGTAAATGAAATTTTCCTTTATTGTTTGTGTTATTGCATTGAGCGGATTGTAATTTGGCAAATATGAGTTCTGGGAAATGGTTTTGTTCATGTTCATGTTGACAAATAAAGGAATGAACGTATTATTTTAGGTTTGACACTAAAGTAGAGTACTTGTAGCTGTCAATAGTGAGGTAGGTATTATAAACCTTAGTATTTACCTGTTTGTTTATACCTTCTATAATTTTTGCACCAGCAATTCTTATACATCTGTTCGTGTGACTTAGGGACCAACTCTGGTGACTAGCAATTTGGTAGCTTAGCATCAGGTGAGCTGTCGGCTCGTGCCATCATTTGTTGTACAAAAAAAAGTAGTTGAAAATGTATAATAAAATAACGGTCGCAAATGTAAATTTAAAATGAAGCTAATTCTACAGAAAACTTTGAAAAATAAACGATATTTCTGTAATCTTTTATTCAGCCATTAATTCTGAAAAAGTCCAGTCCTAAACAAAGCTGCTTTCTTCCACCCTTAAAAACAAAATCAACTCAGTGTCACTGCACCACTTCAAAATCATTTGGAATTCATCCCATCAGCCCATTATGCAATTGCCAAACCGCGATGTTCCGTTGCATCGAAACAGTTAAATATTTAATGAGTGTCATAAACCTCCCTCATTAGGCAAGCTTTGAGTTCTGGGATCGTAGAAAACGGACACCGTCATGTAGCATCGTATTTGTATATTTTACTGCTTTATGCCAATCATAATCTTGCCCATTCTTCTAGGCTCTGGTCGCGTGGAACAGGCACCTAGAATCACCTATTAAGACGATTTTAAATGATCCTTGTAATTTTACTGAATAAAAGAATTAGGACTATGAAAATAATTAAAGATGATTATTAGGCATTTAACTCATTTTATTTGAATACAGACTAATTTCATTCATGAAAATTGAGGATCGATTTGTAATTTTTGTAAGAAGTTACAATGAAGTGTGCTTAGCTAGCAAGTTGTAATTTTTCTCCCTCATACAAAAATCCATTTTTATTATTTCTATTTTTCGTACAGGTGCTGTCCGTTTCACTTGATTGCATAAAAATACGGACGCCTATAGACGGTGGTTGATTTTTATGAGACGGAGTCTGTAGGTAGGCTTTAGGGGTGGGCTTTGGAAAGGGTTTCCGCCCCAGTTATCGTGCGAAAACTTTCACCAAATCCGATTTACCTGAGTTAATTACGTTTTCTACTATAACGGCTTAATATTGCTTTTCGTAGTATTGGCCTTGGTGTTGCAATTATAAAATAATTATTTTTAATATTCTGGATTTTTTAAATAATTGTTGAAATAAAAATCTGAATCTGTTGCGCTGATAGTGTGACAGTTCTTAGCGAAAAACTGAAAGAAATATTTAGTTTCTATTCAGTTTTAGCACAGAATTTATGTAAAAAATAGTATTTCAGTTGAAGTTGAAGTTGCTCTGGCAGCAGTTGCATGTTAGTTGACGCTTAGGTCTTAATCTTTAAGTACGTTTACGTTAGTCTACACTCTACACTATACCTAGTAACATTTTTTATAAACCTAAACGACTTAGCACTACTAAAAAACTACTACCGCTACACTACGATGCGATAAAACTAGTGAAGTAGTTAAAAACGTAAAGTAAAAACGTCTATTTATTTTATATAATGTACTCATAAAACTGCAGAATCCCGTTCGTAGCGGAATGAATAAAATGTGGTTCCTGACGCTGTATAAATCATATAAATTAGATGTAAAAATAAACTTATTACTAAATGATATAGCAACAAAATACCGAAAAAGGCCAATTCGCTAGCAAGCGACTAGCGTCTCGTTTCGTGTGTGAAATATCAGAAGTTGTCGGGATCTCGAATCCGGATTAAATCTTCGGAGACACGTCAACTATCGAGTGTTACGCCTTCATTACGTGCAGTATAGGGGTTGGGGTAGTTAGGTTAATGAACGTTAGTGTTAATCTACCTAATACCTATGTTTTAGTTTATATAGACTACTTCTTAGGTAACGCCGTGTATAATTTGTAAGTAATATGTGTGTATTACTTACAAATTTTAAGTAACTTTTATTTGTTCAAAACAATAACTATATACAAATACTTTAGAAAACTGCATTTTTAACAAAAAAAAAAATATTATAATGAACTCTGAATTTTAAATGCTAGAGATAGAAAACAGAGTTCAACAAGGGGTATGCCAATCAAAGTTGAACTGCAAAGTTTTAAATCATGGTCAGTACATACTAACTCATAGTTATTCTGTGACTAAATAGTGACATTATGACGTCATTTGATGTGTTTTCGCGCATATTTTGCTGTCAAGTGTCTAAAAAGAAGAATGATCACGTGGTACAAAATTGTACCACGTGACCTGAAGCAATTACACTGGGCAGTGAAATATAACTTGACAGCAAAAGATTGGCATACGGATCCTAATCACCGACTGCAGGCAGGATGTTTGTTTATTTAATTTATTTAGCTAAGAACTGTCACACTATCAGCGCAACGGATTCAGATTTTTACTTCAACAATTATTTAAAAAATCCAAAATATTAAAAAAGTTACTTAGGTAATGCAATAATAAAAAAAAAACTATGTATTTTCGAGATGTAGCCTGCAAGAAGGTCACATCCACAGAACAATATACTTGATCTGTGGTCATATTTTTAAGTGTTAATTAAGTGAATTAAGTACTTATCACAAATCATCTAGTTTCAAAGCGAACGTAGCT
This sequence comes from Gandaritis pyraliata, assembly GCA_947859175.1. Taxonomy (NCBI): domain Eukaryota; kingdom Metazoa; phylum Arthropoda; class Insecta; order Lepidoptera; family Geometridae; genus Gandaritis; species Gandaritis pyraliata. The sequence continues at coordinate 10,817,419 of OX401856.1, read as the reverse complement.
AAGTATATGGAAATAATAAATATTTTTCATGGAATTCTACAATTAAATTCATAACTAAAGTATTTGAATAAAGCAATGATTTGTAAAACCAGTGCAGAGCTAAAATAAATAGGATTTTCAGTACGTTTCCCCTTTCTTAAACTACGTTAACATCTAATGAAAATTTTATCGTTCCTACCAATTATGCCCGTACAATATTTCTCGGGTACAATATCCTAAGATTCCTCGCCTTAAATTAATAGGTACTGTCGAGATAACTTTAAAACAGATAGTCCACTCCTCCATAAAATTAAAGAGCTTAAGGTTGCAAATGCACACGACGTCCGAGTCGCAGCAACCAACTCTTCTTAAAGATTTGAAAAGAAGGCAACGGACACTTTGGAAATGAAGATCTCTTGCTCGTTGCCCGCCGCGACTTGACTGCCGTAGTACGTTAGCAACATAAAAGAACATTTTAATTCCAAAATCGTTTCGCCACGTGTTTTATGTATAGCAGAGCTTTTGTATAATTATTTGAGTACAATGATTTTATTTCACAGCCTACGCATTGTTTTGCAGTTTGCAGTCACTTACAAAAACCTGTATTACCCAGTGGTAAGTTTTACTAAGCTACGAGTAAGTGTATGGTTATAGGTACCTACTGACTGGCACTGTGTAATCGTATGTACTAGCAGTTCGGTAACCTTCTCTGGTATTTTATTGTTGGTGCTTCGAGCTACATGGTATATCTACTACGATTTTGTGCCCACCATAGGCCAACATTATAATCCTCATCGTGGTTATCAGTTTTACGATCAAAATGACCTCGTCATGGGGATGAAACAGTGTTCTTTAAATAAAACTATTTTCTTTATGGATTTCGTTAATTCCTTCTTTTTCCTTTCTTTCTAACTAAATTAAGAGAAATGATCTAGCTGCACACTCATCTGGCAAGAAGATTCGCCCATAATGACGGCTATAAAACAGCGCTACCATTAACCTGCCGCAGTATATGCCTCCCTAATGTTGCAAGTACCTTTTAAAATATATGGAAGGCCAAATTAAACACTTACTGCAGTCTTAATCAGACAGTGAAGGTTTTTATGAAGTTGTCGGGTTTATGTTACTTTTGGAGTTTTAAGTGCTTGAAAATAAGGGCTATGTTCAAAAAGCTTACCCCCAATTACCTAAAAATGCGTTCTGCGCGGATACTTTAGAGGGACAAAGACTGTGGTAACTACTACTACTCCACACCAGCGCGTTTCAAATTCAAAAGAAATCTTCGAATAAATCGCAATTGTCTGAAGAAATAGTGAAGAAGGACGATAAATTGGATATAGCAGCAATATTGCTCGTTCAGGGCCGCGTAATAGGCAATTCTATTCGCAATTCCTATTTGGCTATTTAAATATACAGCGTGTAGCTACAATGGCGACATTAAATGAACACACGGGTAGAGCTACTTATAAGTATTCATAAAAAAAATAAAAAAATAATTATAGTCCAAAATAGAAATTTCGAATTTTTCAAACAAACTTAATAATAAAATACGCAACAAAAATTCATCACCCTATGAGTGTCTTTACCTACGTGTTACCGCGCCCGCGCCCGCGCCTGCCTGCCCGGGCGGCTCGGTGGCGGCGGCGGGGCGCGGGGCGGAGCGCGGGGCGGGGAAATCAAGCGACACCAAGGAATTCAAAGAAATCAAATAAATTTCACTTCACCTTGTTCACTTTACTATTAATTTTATTGTGACCTATGCACCTAGCGCCTTACACTTATTAAATCTTCAAGTTCTCAATGTAGCCGCCGCGCCGCCGCCGCCACCACGTCGGACACAAAGATGTAACCGGCGGCGCTGAATATTTGCCCTCGCTTTTGATAATACATTTTATTTTATTTTAGCATGAACGTCGTCTTTCACAAAGCCCCATAAAAAAATCGAGAGGCTTGAGGTCAGGTGACATTGGGCCACCTAAGTAAGAGCTCCGTGTCGTGTCGTCCTATCCAGTATCCACTGAGCACCAAACATTTAATTTACCCGCTCCCTAGTCGCAAAGGTAGACAGATAAACAAATAATAAATCAAAGCGTCTTTATCGCTGTACCTACGTAGACCTGATTGGGTACTTAGAATAGAAAAGCTAAACTAACAAAACCAAGCGTCTTTTTCGCGAAACATTGAGAATAGGTAGATAATTAGCAAAATTATTAAAATAAAGTGTGTCAAGGACACCGGCCCGCGTATCACTGGCTAGGCGGCAGGACGAGTCGGTCGAGCGGGCGGCGCGGGCGCGGGTAAGCGGAGATAGCTATCCCTTTCATGCACAACGTCGCAATTTCGGGTGTCCTATTCTAACAATACTTTCTTGCTCTTCATACGCGGTTACACGCGGTTATGACCCGTGAACCCGACAGATGATGCTCTTACGTACAGGTTGCTCCGAGGCGTTATTTAAGAAAATTGATTTATTTCGATAAATCTTATGTTTAATGAAATAAAAAATATGTCTATATTCTGAAAACGCGAAACCGGATACGCTGGTTAATTTAATGTCGCCATTGTAGCTACACGCTGTATATGTATTGCTTTTGGTAGTTTATTTTATAAAAAAAGACGTCGAAGTTTTATCGGTACGTACACATAGTAAGTACTTATAGTATTTTTTTAATAACACTGGTGGTAAACTTTAAATAATTTCAACCAAACCGCATATTAAAAAAAAAGGATTTTAAATAGGCAAACCTACTAAACAATATTATGAGCCGTCCATCTAGATGTAAACACTGGGCAATTCCGTATAGGGTTGTCATGAACAACCGGTAAAATCTTAAAAAAAATATAACTTAGAAAAATCTTGTGACTCATCAATAATTTTTAAGGTATTGCATTAGCATTAACAATAATGTAAAAATAGAATTTAATGATTTTGTTAGTTTTTATGTGGTTTTAGATATTATAAGGATTACTTATCCAAAGAAGAAAATAACACCTAACTACAAGTCAGCCCCCGTATGCCAATCTTTTGCTGTCAAGTTATATTTCACTGCCCAGTGTAATTTCTTCAGGTCACGTGGTACAAAATTGTACCACGTGATCATTCTTTTTAGACACTTGACAGCAAAATATGCGCGAAAACACATCAAATGACGTCATAATGTCACAATTTAGTCACAGAATAACTATGAGTTAGTATGAACTGACCATGATTTAAAACTTTGCAGTTCAACTTTTCAGTTCAACTTTGATTGGCATACCAATGCAGGTGTTATTTTTATTTTCTGATGAATTACAAAATATGTGTATTCATTAAATAAGACTTTAAAGAAGTAGATTTTATTCGCCGGACAATGTAGAGTTCAGCTAAGTCACCGCGTGCATGGCAGCCCTATCTCCGCCATCAAAGTCCCTGTTACGCGCCCGGCGGCTCGCATTGTCTGAAATTAATTTTCCTGTTCCGCCGAATGCATCTTTTATGAGATAGTGGAACAAAAGTGGGAAAACCTCTCTTATTAGGGAATTTAATCTGACGGCGTGTCCGCCAGGGCACGACACGACAGTCGTATTTGGGTAATTGTCGGTTTACGGGTTAAAGTTTTGATCTTTTTATGACACACAAAATAAGTGACTTTGCTCGTATTTTAGCAACCTTTTGGAACATTATTGTATTCAAAATGTTTAATTTGACAAAAGTTTACGTACCTAGGAGTTCGTTTATTTTATGTATGTATTGCAAAAAAACGACGTCAATAAATCAAAAACATTATATGAGTAAAATAAGTAGCGTAGATCTAGCTTATCGTAGATTGCTTTCGATCTTTTAAAAATAGACAGACAAGCCTGACTCAATGCGATTTATAAAGTAAAGAGAGATATTGAAACTTTGACAAATACTCTTCGCTTTATTTAAACCTATTCCCATAATATCTGTGACTGAAATAAATCTAGCATTTTTGAGATATTTCGGTGCTTTTTTACGTGCTCTTTGAACAATTCAGTGGTTCTAAGAAAAACTTTTATCTGCCATTTAAATAAAAATTATTCAAATATTATTCTTTATTTAGAATCAAATCTTTGATTTTTGTAATTCCAGAAAATTAGTTTTGGTCACGAAGGTATAGTTTAAATTTTGTTCAGATCTTGAAGTTAAAAGTAAGTTAACTAACTAGCAATAATAATAATATGATAATTTAAAATCTTTTTATTCACAAAGAAAATTACGACTAATAAAGTATTCACAACATTTATAATATGTACAAAATACATGCACATGAAGCAGTTGAGCCATCTACACACCGTTGCAAACGATTTATAGATAGCTCAACTGATCCAAATCAGTACCAATCGGAAGCGTGCCCAAGACACTGGCTGCATTGCCGCGCTAATAATAATTGATAATTTAATCAATTCGGTAATTAAAGAGTATAATAATTTCAGAAGATTTTTACCAATGCAACTGAGTATCAAAGTATTTAATGAAAATTATGTAGCTATATTCAAATCTCAACGAACCACTCAAATCCTTCAGACTTTACATAAATTAGCACGCAAGGTGTGCCGGTTCTTTCCTCGGTGAGCGAGACAAGATAAAACACTTAGATTTCTCCAAAGAGGTTTGTGGTTATGAATTAAAATTGATGTGCTGGGAACTGATGCAGATTTCACTCTATAAAACGTTCGTTTGTTTGGTAGCTTCGTACCTACTATAGTTTAATTATCTGTGGTACTCACAAATTACCAAACAAACGAACGTTCTACAGTGAAATTGTTGATAAATGCACCAGAAAAATAATCGCGTTCCAATTTTGAACCAAGTCGAAACTAGAACCAAAAACTTTCCATTCGAAAATAAAATTCATCTTTATGAATTTGATTTGAGTTTTTAACGCTAGGCCAAGTTGCCATGTTTCAGAACCAAACGTTTTATTCGTATTTGATGCTTTACTGGCCGTACCAAGTCCGCCTCAATGCTTCGGGCCATTTCAATTTAACGAATGGATAGAAGATTTCTAATCGAGAAATAAACTTCCTCTTATTCGATGGACGCTGATGTAATTAATTAATTTTGTATTGAAGAATGACTGAAAAGATATCGATAGACATGGTCTATAGACATAGGTATGTACAGACCTACCTATGTTACCTACATCAAATAACCTAAGCTCTGGTCACGTGGAACTGGCAGCTAGAATCACCTAGTTATAAAAGACGACTCTAAATGATCCTTGTGATTTTATTGAATAAAGAAATTTTGACTTTGACAGACTTTTTGACTTTAAAACTAACATACTTATAATAATTTTATCTTTATTTCATGAATAAAAATTTAATCACAGCTAGACAGAGAAAATCAAGCAATAAAAACAATAGATTTAACATGAATTAACTCTGGTACAACATCTAGTCAATATTATGTTTACGACTAACATTATTGGCAATCAAACTAAAGTATGCTATAATGAGCTCCTCAAAACTGAGTGTTGCAATAAAATGCTTAACTACGTGTTAAGGTGCAGTCATATTACACAGTTCTAATATTAATATCATTAATATTAAAAAGATTAGATATTTTTGGAAAATATCTTTTTATGTACAGATTAGCCACATAATATATTTCGTTTTAAACACCTAGGTTGGTATCTCAATAAAATATTTTTGATGTACCCACCTAAATTGTTCTCAATTTTTGTATGTCAAATTCTTATTTGATTTATTTTAGCAAAAAAACAAAGAATCAAGAAATCTCTACCTTTCTCTACTTACAAGATTTCACGTACATGCATATATGGATGCAAAATTACCAGTGCTCCCAAAATCTGTAAATTAGTTTTTCTGGGTCACTATCATCATAACAGAATGTAGAAGTCCACTGCTGGACATACGAGTATGCCTCCTCTTGTATTCCAGAGCAATTTTGACCCTTCTCCATCCATCAACTTCCCGCGATCTTAACAATGCCATCGGTCCATCCGAATTACATTGCGCGTCAACAACTCGGCTGCGCAAAACTTTGTCACTGCACAGTGGAAATAACTCAACCACCGTATTTTGATTTGGAGCTCTTGTTAGCGGTCTAAAATGACTCACGACAAAGATGTGATCATAAGTTTAGTCTCAAGAGACGCTTGTATGCTCGCGCCTTAACACCTGGTGTTGCCAGCACAATAAATCTAGTTACCCTGAATAATAAATACGCAGCGGTGAGGGTCTTAGCACTTCCACATTACCTCGGGACTCACTTTACATATCGGAGTAATTACATTCAATTATTTACAGCTATCACACGTTTCTTGTATTATTGCTTCTGCTGCGGCAATAACCTGGCAACCTTAAATTTTTGGGGTTATAAAAGAAAAATTTGCAACTTGGAATGGCATTGAAGTATTTTTACTATTGTGGGGAATGTTGACAATGTGAGCGATTTGACTTTAGATACTTACGTGAAATTAAATTTTAATATGTTGCCATTAGTAAATTCGCTAATATAAAATAGACCTATTATTCTTTACAAATTCTAAATTGACATTTTATGCGCACACTTGGCAGGACTCATACAGAAGATCAAAAGGGTGACGTCACACAGACGAAATAAAATGGGAGAATGTAAACCCACTCGCGGAATTTTAATTTGTATGTGCAAAGTCAAATCACACTAAACTGTGTAGGTAATTATTACTTTTTTTTCATAGAATGAAATGACGTTCCGTTAGTTTTTTCAAAGTAATTCTTTGACATCATTGACTATTAAAAATTCACCTGTATTCATCGGCTTTGATGTGTATATGAATATATTTTTACATTCCTTGGAGTTTTTGTAGTAGATTCCTCATCTTAGGATACTCAGACTTGTTGAAATATGGGTTAACATCTTAGACCTAAGCTTGTAGATGTTTTCTAAGCCTATTTTTCAAGTGTAAGGGCTGCGCAGTGCGCACTTCTGCAAATAAGGCCCGAATTAACATTCTCTTGGAAATAAATTAAATGGAACAGCCTTGCAAGGTAAGCACCTTATACAGAAATACTAGGGTGACTATAAAACGAGAGGATACGTGGACAAAAAAACATTGAACAATTACTAAGATAGTAGAAGATAATAATTGCATAAAATTTCACGGTGGACGTGCTAATATGAGATATACCAATTATTATGGGTAAAAGTTACAAGTTAAACTCACTGCACATGCATTTCAAAATGTTTCATAAACGTTTCAGTATTATTGATAAACGTTCAAGATGTGTTTAGTGGAAAATTAACTTATATTTTTCCAATAAAACACACTATTATAATAGATTAAGTACATGTAAAAAAATTTTCTTAAACATTTCCAATAGCCTTTTTATAAAGGTAGATATTATAAAGGTAGGTAGTGCAATTTATGTGAAATCATTTTCGGTTTTATGTTTCTTAAATGTGTCAAAGATTATCCCACATCATGGTGACCCTACGTAGGGAGTAATGCGCATTTCTAAGCTGAATAGGGCGGGATAAAAAATCGCTTTTTTAAATAGGTTTTGTGGGCCGAAGTGATTTAATGATCTTTGGCTCGATTTTCATGCAATGGGTGATGCGAGATTTCAAATAAAATAAAAAGTTAGTCAGTATGTTATAGAAGTGAAACTCTAGGTTTGAAAATAATAATTTTTTTTACTACTATTGTAGTGGTTCCGCTACTTGACGACCAATATAAGTAGGTAACTTAGGTTGGAGGCAGGTAGAACGCGACAACAAAGAAATTAAAGGCTGCTGGATGAAAACAGTTCCATCGGAAGCAAAGCGCAGCTTATTGTGTAAAAACTCTTGAATTTCAAGATATGAAAAAAACTGGTACAAAGTTTGCTATACGCACGTAGATAAGTATGGAGTTTCGTTTCTGTACCCTAAAATCACAATTCTCCGCGACTTTTATTTGTAATTGATTTGAGGGTAGATTGAAATTCCGACGAGGTGTGAGGTGAATGGTTATAGGCTATTGTGTGAAGGTTGGTATTCAAAATGAGTTGGTATTTTATAGCGGTTTTAAAAACTCTGATGTTGATGAAAAAAAAATTTACAATTTCTTATTAAGCACCTACTGAAACATGTTATTAACTTAGATTTATAAGCATTCTTGAACATATCTAAAATGTCCCTTTACATATTTTCAATAATGCACGATGCTTATTCACATGCTAGGTAAAGTCAAAGTCTCTTTATTCAATAAAATCACAGGGATCATTTAGAATCTTATATAACTAGGTGATTCTAGGTAAGTATGTACCATCCTATTATTTTGATAACAAAAGGCTTCATTACAACAATGAAGATGTAGGTAACGCTATCGCGATCTAGACTCAGGTCGACTAGGTCATCGCTCGGGGCTGGATGACCTAGGACCTGCTTCGAACGAAGGCATAGCATCTTAGAACTATCAATACTTGAGTATGAGCACACCTTAACATGTAACATAATTTTTATTAGAAAACTTTGCTCTGTTTTGGGACGAAATTCAAAAATTCAAAAACATACAGTACGTACAATGGTTTGGTGATCTGGTTTGTCTTACCCAATTAGCTTTAACTTTTATTAACTTTAAGTATTCCAATATGGCTGTCATATTATTATGTACCAACCTAATGTGTGATAAGCTGAAATAAAAATTTGAATTTGAATTTGAATGGATCTTTGTCACTCTGAAGTTAGGTGCGACAAACGATTGCGCATGTACTGTTGTCGCTTACCTTCTATTACCCAAAAATGGGTTCTGCGCAGATACTTCAAAGGGACAACGACCCGTTGTGCTTATTACATAATTATTTTTATTTGTGGGTTGATGGAATCTTTTTTTTGTTTTCAGCAGGGGTATGCCAATCAAAGTTGAACTGCAAAGTTTTAAATCATGGTCAGTTCATACTAACTCATAGTTATTCTGTGACTAAATAGTGACATTATGACGTCATTTGATGTATTTTCGCGCATATTTTGCTGTCGACTGTCTAAAAAGAATGATCACGTGGTACAAAATTGTACGATGTGACCTGAAGAAATTACACTGGGCAGTGAAATATAACTTGACAGCAAAAGATTGGCATACGGGGGCTGGAAATAATCCTACTTTAAGGACATAAACTTGGATGTTCTCAAGTCACACCTTAAAATACGGGTGTTAGTTGGTAGGTATTAAAGCGAATTTGCGAAAGCGATCGCACGCCGTTAATTATCATAGTCTAGTGATTCTACAAGGGTTGCGGGAGTTTCGGAGCTCTGTTGCGATCTCGAGTGCGTGCTTTAGTTGTGGCTTAGCTGGAGGAAATCAATTTACACCGTTTTGCTTTTGCTTCTACTTATAGCTTAACCTGTAAGTTTAGCTATTATAAAGTACTTATAGGTACCTATCTATACATTTAGGTATAATTTTCGGCAAACGTGTGAGATTCTGCCAGCTGAGCTAGCTATGAACAAGTATGTTAGTTAAGGTTTTTTTTAAAATTTTTTTTAGCCTGTTACTCGGACTGTCAAGACGCGAAATTTGATTCCTCATTTGTCGAAATCATTTGAGATGAATATTCTACATAGGTACATATATAGAGACTGATAATATCATAACCCTCCTTTTGCTTAGTGTATTCAAATCAAATACACTCGAGAGCAATGATTCCGGGTCACTTAAAGAATGTTAAAAATCTCGGAAACTAAAAATGATAGGTTAATGCAATAAATTGTATTTAATAGACAATGTAATACTCCTTAAATGAAAGTAAAAAAATATGAGTCACCATACATTTTATTAACACAAAATTACATAAAGAAAAAACTGCTGATCTCTCCTTAAAACAAAAATAGGAAACATGAAATTTTTGAACTTTATTACGATTTGACTTGAATTTTAATACTTCGTATTGCCTCCTCGTGCTTCCATTACTGCGTTTACGCGGTTTGGCATGCTGTACACCAAGTTCCTTATACGATTTTGGGGAATATTCTCCCATTCCTCTGTGAGAGCAATTTTGAGCTCACGAAGCGTGATTGGGGGAGGGTTTCGTTGTTTTACGCATCTGCCTAGCTCGTCCCAAGCATGCTCGATCGGGTTGATATCCGGGCTGCGCGCTGGCCACTCCATACGAGTAATGTTCATCTCTTGAAGGTAGTCATTCACAATCCTACCTGTATGAGGTCGGGCATTGTCATGCATAAATATAGCATCCTCACCTAAATTGACCATAAATGGACCAACATGATCATTGAGGATTTCTTCCACATATCTTACGCTAGTTAAAGAGCCGTTTTCTATGATCACCAGCTCTGTGCGACTTTCAGAAGAAATTCCGGCCCACACAAGTACAGACCCACCACCGTAGGCTACTTTTTCTTCGATGCATGCTTGCTTGAATCTTTCCCCTGGTCTTCGATACACTCTGTGTCTTCCATCGTGCTTGTAGAGCATAAATTTTGATTCGTCGGAGAACATAACTTTTGACCAATCTTCAATACTCCAATTTACGTGGCTCTGGGCATATCTTAGTCTTGAAATACGATGCCCACGCTCCAGTTTAGGGCCGTTTGCAGGTCTAAGGGGTTTTAAGTTAGATTCAGCAAGCCGACGTCTTACTGTCCATGCACTTGGGTTACTTCCTCCGAGGCGTCGAAACTGATTTGTGAGTTCAGTTCCTGTGAGAAAGCGATTTCGAAGCATGGTGTTCACCAAGTATCGGTCTTCTCGTGCTGTGGTACACCTGGTTCTGCCCGTTCCTGGTCTGCGTAGGTTAGAACCAGTTTCTTCGTAACGTCGGAGAACTCTTTGTACTGTTGACAGCGACACACCGACAGTCCTGGCTGTATCGCGCTGACTCCGGCCGGTTTCCAGCATTGTAAGTATTCTGGTGCATTCTTCAGGCGTAAGCGACATAATTACAGCTTGAATAATGAATATAGAGCACTATCAACATGGTTTATATACCCACATAAATGACAGATTACAAACAAAAGCAAAACCAAATGCTGTAATTTCGTAGTTCCATCTTCGAAAGTGGCCCTTTTTCAAATTTGATTTTTTTAAGATATAACTTTACAATAACTAAGAAGTTTTAATACCTTCATTTAAGGAGTATTACATTGTCTATTAAATACAATTTATTGCATTAACCTATCATTTTTAGTTTCCGAGATTTTTAACATTCTTTAAGTGACCCGGAATCATTGCTCTCGCGTGTATTTAGGTATGTAGGTATACTAAAGACTTGGCTATATTCAATAAACGGTTTATAATTAAATGGTGGGTGAGTGATTTTGTACAGAATATTCACAAATTTTTAAACATTTAAATCCAAATTAGTAGAATAAACTATATGTAAAAAATCTTAAAAGAAATTAAAACTCGCAAATTTATGTACCTACCTTCTTACCCAGTGGGTTAGTAATTCTCAATTGGTACTCATTCCCGATCGGTTAACGGTTACCTATTGGGCGGGCGAGATAAGGTGCCGGGTAAGCTCCCACGATGTTACCAATAATTGATTGTGGGGAACTAATCCTAAATTAACTTCTAATTCCTGTGCCGGTGCGGGAGAAAAACAACGATAACTTGTGTTTATTATTTTATTAAGTTGAAATTGAAAGTTTTCAAACACGGGTAGTAAATAGGTACCTACCATAATGTGCAGGTATTTATAAAGTTCTGAAAAGTAGCTCGAAAACGATGTTATTTTTCTGAAAGCTTTCATAAGCCATTATTCCCTTCCGGCCGGTTCCGCAACTAATTTTCGTAACCAGTTGCGAAAACGAAAATATAATTTACCCGCAACTGGTTGTGGCAGAAGAATAAATACTCTTCAACCGCAACCAGTTCGAATGAAGAATTTTTTTAAGGGTGTGAAATTCATTGCAATGGACGATTTAGTATTATTTACTAATTCAAATCATAATACAATTATCATAAAAAAATACGCTTACATGAATGAATAAAAACTCTATTTTTGTACACCTTACAGTCTAATAAAAATTAAATTACATACAAAAACAAAATACATGACGACTGTGCTAAAGTTTTATGACTGAAATCCTGCTTCGCCGACTCTATCCAATCTAGATTTCAGGGGCAAGATATAAAAACTAAAAACTATCCACTTGATCCAACAAATAGAACCTGCAATAAAATGTTTATTTCTTTCCTAAGACGTAGGTATGACGTTTGTATTGACTCCGTCATCGGAAGCCCCTAATTTTGCGCTTCATTAAACCGTCGTATGGCGTGGAGGCGGCGATAGATCTGCCATTAGATCGGACGATTGGACGGCCCACCTACGTAATACGCAGCCTTTGGGATGTAACGATGGGGGAGTATAGTACGATCCAGTTTAAAAAGAAATCAGAAAGACCTTTACGCCTCAGATCGACGCAAAGCGAGACCTAAACAAATCCTAAGCAATGCGGTATTATGGGTAGGTAACCATTTAACATCAGAAGAGCCATTTACTTGTACCGTCAGTTTTGTACATTTTTTACCATTATAAATGTAAAACAATACTACCAATCACCGTGTTGCAAATACCATACTAAGGATTAAAAATGTAGCTAGCATAAATAATGTTGCCCGTTACTTTGCGTTCAGCGTACCTATCTATGATTAAAATACTTAGTTTTATGTATGAAAATCACGATAATAATTTCACGCTCACGAGCTATTCAACCTTTGTTTCTACCCGAAAATGTAGCTACTTCCGAAACTGTCTTCTATGAAATTTCACCGAAATTGGCGGCGGAGCGCCCTTTGTACGGGAATTAATACTCCACGCTCGGGTGCTCGCGTCTTGTGCTACCATCCATCCGGATTTGTCCGGACACGTCCGGTTTTTCATTTTCCGTCTATACTTTTAGACTTAAAACTCACGACTCAGTCACTGAGTCAACTACACTAGGCAACTTAACGGTTTTGTTTGAGATGGGATAACTTGCTATGCGTTAGTCACCAATCTATGTTGATAGGATTTTTTTATACATTATTAGCAGACGTTTGAAGGCGATGGAGAGTGACAAACAGTTTTCTGACCAAAAAAATCACACAAATATGATCGATTTTGGTGCAGATTTTTTGGTTGGAAAACTTGTTTCGATTAAAATGTTATTGTCTAGATTGTGTAGCTTTGCGATTTTGCATAATTACATTCAGTGAGTTATTAACTTCAAAAATGATGAAATGTGGGAGCGAAAAGATTGTTTGACATTACCCTTTTACTTTAAGTCCGTACTTTTCCGGACTTTTCAATTATCCGGCTTTTTCAGAAGACTTTTCTTTACAGAGATGGTAACCCCACGAGTCATTCTCTACTAGTGGGCACAAAAGTGAACCATTAGATCCTTAATTATTGCCATAGTTTTGAGAGTAATAGAATAAGTCTTGAATAATTTGGTTTTTGTTTACATTCATAGTGTTTAGTAATTGGTCTAAGCTATATAGCTACTATACTTTACTGAAAAGCTATATAGCTAGTTTGGCACACTTTTGATCAGTTAGTCTGTTACGGGAAATAAAAGACCTAATTGTTCATTTTCATTTGTCTCTTTTTGATTTACTATCAAAAAGCGACGAACGAAAATACTTTTAGCCAAAACTCTAATTTTTAAGAAAAATCAGTGCACACAAAATATATAGGTATTTATCCAAGTGCACACAAATATAGATCCAAGTGAAAAAGTTGTCAATTTTTTTTGCATGTTTATCAAACAGCTACACTATCATCTTAAAGAAATCCACTTCTGGAAGCAGCCTCTCACTAGATTTCCAACAAATATTTTTAGTTTCTCTATCCTTCGAATGTTCTTTCAACCTTCGCAAAGCCATCAATTCATTGAAGGGTCACCTTTTATTTAATTTACGAATCAATATCAAATGAGCGAGTGAAAAATCGATGTAATAATAAAATGTACTGGACCCCAACATCCTCAAATCAATTTTCGAGAGAAATATCAAAGAAACAAGACAAAAAAATAATAAAAAAGACATACATGAATAGAAATGGCGTCGCCCCTCCCACTGGAGCGTGGAGATCCAACTCGATAAATCCGGTTCTGTCTGGATTAGGCCGACTTATTGTGAGGATGATAGGCGTTGTAGCACGTGTGGCAGGGACTTAGGCTAGGGACAAATCTGATACAGTTCCGCCTGCGGAATTCCGCTACGTTCTAGCAAGTCGAAGTTCTGAAGCTGCTACAATATCTGGATGAACATAGAAGTTCTTGATTTGATATCGAAAATTAAGAACATAAGTAGGTACAATCAATACTTGAACACCGCAATGATATCCACGCCGATTTCTAGAATTTTTTTTTTTTTTTTTTATACATTATAGACAAACGTTTGACCGCAATCTCACCTGATGGTAAGTGACGATGCGGTCGACGATGTAGCACATTTGCCTAGAAGAAACCTATTCACTCTCCTCTTGAAAACATTCAAATTGTAAGTGTTCGGAAACACAGACACCGGCAAAGAGTTCCACTCCTTGGCGGTCCTCAGGATAAATGTTGTGGCAAAGCGCTTGGTGCGGACTGGTGGCATGTCGACCATGTATGGGTGCCGCGTCTCCGTACGTCTGGTGGTCCGATGATGGAATGGGGATGGGGGAACTAACTCATGGAGTTCTAACGCACATTCTCCAAAATGTGTCCGATAAAAGACCGAAAGACTGGCAACTTTTCGCCGATGTTAGAGGCTCAGGAGCTTAGCTTCGACCAGCGTATCGTTACCAATGAGCCTTTTGGCTCGTCTATCAATGGTCTCCAAGGCCTCAAGCTGGTATTTGGCCGAGCCATCCCAAAGATGAGAGCAGTACTCCATACACGTTCAGACTTGTGGAAATATTAATATGCTCGAGAATGTTAAGTATACCTAATTAAGTAGGTACTAATAATTATCTTAACATAGTACTTAGGTATATCCAAACATGTCAGTCGTCGCTAAATACGTCCTTGTTTCCTACTCTTGTCTAAAATTGTTCATTCTAAAAACATTATTTTTCTTAAAAACCCACGTTAATACCTTAGCTTTTCGTTAATTACTTCTCGCGAGGCAATAAAGCTACAAGAGGCGCCGCAATTGAACGCGCTGTTGTAGTGAAGAGCAAAATTAATATTGATGCCTCGCTCAGAGATGTTATCTTTGCTTATAAAGGTGCACGTGAACTGGCAACTTTAGACAACTCTTCGGTGAGAATATTATAAAAGTGGATAGAATTTTTTTATGTCAAATAACTCGACAAATAAGGCTATGTTATTGAGAACTATGAGCAACATGGCCACTGAGTTCTACTCGTAAGTACCTCTGTATCTCTAGCTAAGTTTGGGTTAATCACTTGTCTAAAGCTACGCGTCCACTTACTCGGAATCGGAGTGTACGCTGCGTACGAGGCAAGCACGTCGAGGTCTAGCGCAGATATGCTGATCCAGTGCACGCTGTACCATATAAATCAATACAAAGCAACAAATCCTTTCACTCCTTATCGACCCAGTGGACGCGTAGCTTAATATTTGTTTAGAAATGTAATTTTCATAGATTTTTGACGTTTGCTATTCACTGACGATAATGGTGGCAGAGGTAACACTCGGGTGCTGTCGACCGTAGCTATTGGATAGTAACTTTTATGACATTTGCTTCACAAAAATATTGGCTATGACGTTAAAATTGCCGTCAGAGAGTTGCCTAATATTGTCCGTGTAAACCACCGCCTAATAATAATAACCCGCTATCTCTCACCACCTTCTTTACTTGACTTGTGTTTTTGGAACGTGCTTATGGTAGGTATAATTGAAACAATACCATCGATTTTGTGTTAATTGATTTAGGTACGATTGAATGGGACGTTAATTGGATTTCAATTTATTATAGGTACCTACCTAACGCCTACGATGTTTCGATTTGTATGGAAATTTCCTGTATAAGCTGTAAGCGGTCCAAGCCTGGGTAAGATGGGATAGCAGAAGAAACGAAGGAAGATTTTAAAATACTAGATATATTGAGCGAAAGAAAAAACTAAGGCTGCCAAGGCGCGTGCGGCGTACGCGGGGCTCGTATTACCGACGATGACAGACTGATTGGTGGGTACTTTTTGAATCCTCTTCTAATGCTTTCCCCGCGCTCCGCGTACCCCTCTCGCGCCCTAGCGCGGTCTAGGATGCACACACTTTTACATTTAGGTAGGTAGGCACTCCTAGGCAAACATTAATATTTTAGCTAAGTACTTATATTAAATTCGCGTCGCTAACACGCCCCACCCCAGTGTTGCTAGCAACACTCATCCACTAATGGGGGTCCATGCGACGCGTGCAGCTGATTGGGTAAGTACTTCATTCATTATTTTATTTATTTCAGGGTATACATCTTCTATAAAACCCTTCGGCCACTTACTCCTGGGCCCATATGGGTCAACCAAATGGACCAGATTACCCATTTCCGAGGGTCTTTGATCCTGGTTCAACTTTTGGTCTCGCAGCAATCTCTCTGTGTGCACAAGCGGAAGTGACGTCTTAACGCTGCGGATGAGGCGCTCCCAGGCCCCACCCCGGTGTGGGCTTGCAGGCGGTATAACTGTCCATTTAGTGCCATGATTCCAAGCCTCGTTCGTCAGATCGTTCTCATCTAAGTCCTGTATAGACTTTTTCAGCTCAGCGTGTGCTCCTCGAAGATTAAAGCCGTTGTAAGAGAAGAGCTGCTGCGGCCATCCTCGCTGCGCGGGTATGCGGCGCAGCGCCGTGTTGGCTGGGCGTTGATGATGAGCCATTCTGGCATCACCATAAGGTAAGTCACCAATTCTTGGTATTTCTTGTTTACATTTTTTCAATTTACATTTTATCACATTTTTGTTTTTTACAGTTGATCGTAATCGTATGACCCAGTACTTCTGTTTATTTTCATAAACTACCATTTCTTGGTTTCCATGCGCAGCGTTTACGTGGTAGTGTCTTACTATCAGACGAGTAATATAATTTTGTTCATCTAAGATTGCAGGTCTCTTCACGTCGGGCAGCACGTCGGCAGCAGCATCGATCCGGCCAGCAGCGCGCAGGACTCCGTGATCGTCAAGGTAAGGTGATAAGGTAAGTAGTTTACTCGTAGTAGGTAGGTCCGTAGAACTTCTTAGTAGCGTAATTTCTTCACTAAACGACTGAGCTTGCGAGTATCGTACTAGTAGACGCTCGGCTTTTTCCATGACGTCATCATTTAGATTGTAGGTACGCTGTTTCGGATCAAACTTCCAGTTTACGGCCTCAAGTGCCTTGTCAACGAAGGTAAGTACTCGCGACGTTGCTCGAAGTAATCGTAGCCACGAAGAAAACTTGGTAGGTTCTGGTACAGGTAAGTCATAATTTTGTATGTTTACGATATTCAAATATTTTAATTTACATTCTTTGTTCACAGGTACAACCAATACAGCGGGGTGTAATTCCAGTGGTGCGTGTATTGGTTTCATTCCCGCAGCGCGGCATTTGCTCGAAGTGAACGCTACGCGTGTCTGAAACCGGTTATCTATCCAACGCTGGCTGCAAGCGACCGCGCAAGATGCTTTTGTAAATGCATCGCAAAATATATGCATCTGTAGGTTCATATAACCAGTTCTAGTAGGGATCGCTTTAGGTATAGAAGGCAGCGTAGCACACGTAGACGTCGTAGCACTATCCTGTTCTGCTACGAGCGTAGCACTTTCTATAGGCGGATGCTTGAGGTGCGACTGCGACGGCAGGTAAGTTTCACTCTCCGTCTCACTCATGGTTTTCGTAGCCGCTGGATACTGCTTCAGTAATGTTACATCATAATGGAAAGGACTGACCTTGTCGGTGCTCAAGACTTGCGTAGAATGATTCTCGTGCGCCGGGTACGGGGTAGGTGCGTGCGGCACCTTACCGTGCAGGCACCAGCCCAGCGGCGTGCGAGTGGCGCACGGCTCTCGTGCTTCACTCACAATCACTTCTAACGGTTTCAGTAAATGATAATTGTCTTGTCCAATAAGCACTTCCGGTTTGGTGAGGCCGGAACTCAGTTCACCACTTAGTTTGCGTAAATACTTATAGTTCTCACATTTCACTAAAGTTAAATCTTGTTTAGGCAAGCTTAGTTCGTTAACACTGCGTACACTGATGTTGTATTTATCACCTTGTTTATTTGATAAACTTAAGTCCACTAGTTCAGTGTCACACAATAGTTCCGTATTGTCCCAGGCACCGCGCACTCGCATAGACAGCTTGCGGCCGCGCAAACCCGCGCGGGTCGCTAGTCTTGCACTGATCATGGACACGGTGGAGCCGTCATCGAGCAAAGCACTGCACTGGAAGTTGCCGTTAGGTCCGTTAATCACTATAGGTACCACTTTTAATAACACTGAACAGTTCTGAGCGGTATTTATGTGATTAATATTTTCCACTGTGGTTTCAGTCTCTGTCGTTGCTGGCGGCGGCGGTGGTGTCATAGTGGCTTGTTGTGGCGTGGTGGTGGCGGCGGTACCGGTATTTTGTCGCGAGCTCGTGGGGTAATGCAGGAGGCGGTGGTGCAGCTCGCCGCAGCCGTCGACGTCACAGGCGGCGGCTGGACAAGTTTGCCGATCGTGCTGGGCTAGTAGGCACTTGAAGCAAATACCTACGCGCTTTACAAAAGACCAGCGGTCCTTACGTAACGACCTTTTAAACTTCTTGCAGTCTATCAGTTTATGAAAAGATGACTCACGACAAAAACGGCACTTTTGTTCACTCTGTTCTGTTTGTAATAAAACTGTTTGGCGTTGAGAAGAATTATTATTTTCACTGTATTTACGTTTATTGTCCCATCGTACGTTGATCAGGCTAGCGCTGCATGTAGATATTTTAATAGCTTCTGCGCTTAGAAATTCCGATAGTATATCTAGTCTAGCCTTCTTACGTTCAGTTATGAGCGGATAACTGTAGTCCGCCCACTTAGATAATAGCACGGTAGGTAATTTAGAGAGTACTATGTTCACGACACCAACACCGTGTAGGTACTCTTCACGTTTTAGTTCACGTACCGATGCCACATAGTTTTTTATTTTTACTGAAAATGTAACTATGTCTTTATAGTATTCTTGCGGTAGTGGGTTGAGCTTTTTGACGTCATTCAAAATTCTTGAAATAATAACGTCCGGGTTTCCATACTGTAGCTCGAGAGTAGATATTACGACGTCGGGCGATGTAGTGCTAATCAGCAGCGCTGACACTGCTTCTTTAGCGGAGCCACGTAGACACTTGCGTAATCTCCATAAGTTTTCTTTTTCACTAAAGTTGCATATTTTGGTTGATTCCTCATATGCGTTTTTGAACGACAGCCATTCCATTGGGTCACCAAAAAATAAAGGAAGTTCTTTTGGTGTGCTGATGCGGCTAAGTAGGTTGGCGTTGTGGCTAGTGGATGCTGTAGATGCAACCAAGTCCCTCAGTGCGCTGGCCAATTGCTGAACTGGACCGTTAGTGCCGTCGACATCCGGCGGCGGAAACAGGAGGCCTTTATGTGTACCATGATCGCTGGCCTTCTGCTTCTCCAGTTCGTGGTGGCTGCGCTCGAGCCACTGCTCAATATCCTTGCCATCACCTTGGCTATCATCGGTCTCCGATGCGTGTGGACTGTATTTATGTTCCACGGCTGCTAAGTCAGCCGCTAATTTCTTGTCGATTAATTCCAACTGAATACGAGCCTTTTCCTTTGCAGCTTCCATTTCGAGCTTTTTCTTTTGTGCCAGTATCGCAGATGATGAAGATGAAGATTTTCGAGTTTTGAATGATTTCGATGTCTGGGAAGGCACGGTAAGTATTTTTTCATCGACTTTTATACTTTCAGCACTAGTTCCAGGTATTCCAGCATCCATCACTTTTAAATTCACTTCACTGCATTCCGTTTTGTTCTGCGGTTGCACTTTGTCCTTTACTTGACTTTCATGACGCGTCGTACTGCGCGTGCTAACCATCTTTTTGCTTGGAGGCGTTTGGAACATTGAAGATCCGGCTCGATAGGACCAATGTAAGCGGTCCAAGCCTGGGTAAGATGGGATAGCAGAAGAAACGAAGGAAGATTTTAAAATACTAGATATATTGAGCGAAAGAAAAAACTAAGGCTGCCAAGGCGCGTGCGGCGTACGCGGGGCTCGTATTACCGACGATGACAGACTGATTGGTGGGTACTTTTTGAATCCTCTTCTAATGCTTTCCCCGCGCTCCGCGTACCCCTCTCGCGCCCTAGCGCGGTCTAGGATGCACACACTTTTACATTTAGGTAGGTAGGCACTCCTAGGCAAACATTAATATTTTAGCTAAGTACTTATATTAAATTCGCGTCGCTAACATTTGCTGAAAAACACAATGCCTAGTGTTCCAAGAAAATCTATTTCTCTTTATGTCGGTTCCATTTCGAAAATAGGAAAATACTTGCGGTTAAACTATAATAACATTATGGGTCTGTCTGTTTCAGCTTCCTTGAGTAACGTTATCAGGCAGATGGAAAAATTTAAAAAATTAAACTAAAAAACATTCATAGACATTTCACACAAGGCCATCTATTTCATCTATTTCTGTCTTTTGTTTATGTCCTGTGTTGTGTGCAATAAAGAATTAAGAATTAAGGCCTTCTAGTCACAAACTAAGCAAAATTCTGTCTTTCTATCTTGGTTTTTGACTAGTATAATAGTATATATAGTATAATATTCAAAAGAAGAGATAGAAAGTAGAGACATATTCATATTTGAAATAGAATTTTAAGATAAATAAATATTTATGGACTTTTACACACAACGCCCTCTAGTCCCAAACTACCAAAGCTTGTAATATGGGAACTAGATGGCTGATAGAATACTCAAATACGTTTTTTTTTTTGTAAATACACACTTATAATACATAGTAACACCCAGACATAGAACAAACATCTATGTTTTCCACGCACAAATGTTTGTTCTCAGTGGGGATCGAACCCACGACCCACAGCACGGAAGGCAGAGCTGTTACCGACTGAGCTGTGACGTCTGTGCAGAGTAGGATAGGAGCTAAGTTATATATAATAACGCACCACCTCTACTTTATAAACGTGATATGCCTTGTGGATAAATAGGATACTGCAAAATAATTTTATTTAACACTGTCTACAACTTTCTCGGTCTCAACGGCCCGTTCGCGCGATAAAACACAAAAGCGACGAAGAAAAAAATAATAATTTAACAGAAACACTATTGAACGGATAAAGGAAACGTGAAAGTGGAAAAGTTTGAACAATTCGAATAGTGGCGGGCCCAAGGTAGCTCCCTGTGAAACTCCTGATACCACCCCTCTATTGTCTAAGTTACTATTTGAACGAGAAGTTGCTAGTTCCATTGTAGGGCGAAATACAAAACGTATAGTATAGTAACGACTTTTGGTGAAATGAAGATATTGACAATGTTGCCCATCGGATACTCTATCAAATTAAACTTGGTTTTGTTGTTGCAAGCTATGTCTAGACTTTTACTTTTACTAAAAGGTTGTCTAATAATTTGAGGGGCTTGATGAGGGTCAGCATATTTTTGTAACCATATTTTTAAGTAGACGTGGAAATGTTAGTTCTTATTCGTTGTAAATCAGATTACCAAAAAACATAAACAAAAAAACAAAATCAACCATAAATATTAATTTATTTACACAGCAACCTTGGATCTCGTTTGTTTAAAAGTTTTTCGTCTTTCAGTCCAGCAGGTAAAGCCGAAAAATCCAAAACAGACACAAGTGCGCATATAAATCAAAAAGCCTTTGACGTAGCGATTGCTAAGTCGGAGGCACGAATGCCAACTTCGCAACGAGTTTCTAGAATTTGAATTTTCTCGGAGTAAGTAAGACTTGAAAAACAAATGGCGATACGGTATGCTGCTGGTATGCGACAGAGCTTTGGTACTTTTACACAGAAAACCGGTTGTTGTCTATTAGTCCATCAGCAAAAATAGCCTGCTTATAGGTACATAGTTCCGTATTAATCCTCTTTAGACCAATCGTTATTTAAATCAGCGTTTTCTCTTCAACAGTTAAACACAAAGCACAATAGTGTAAAAATAAAAAGAAATCTATCAATACCCAGAATGCATACATTTTTCAAAGGGTTTCCAAGAGTCTGATTTCTGTTTTCTATATAAACGCAGCCTTTGACAGTCCGAAATGCCTGTGCAATGTATCCTGCAACCGACTTCAAGCATGAACCGTTGCAAGTAACTCAGAGTTTTTGTTGTATCGGAAAAATGCTCCAATTTCTCAGATATACATTTCATAGCCTTTGAACTAACCTCGATCGGTTTTGTTTTTCAAATTCAGAACTAAAGTTATTGTGAGTTACATAGATATAGTACCTACTTCGGTATTATGTGAGAGTGTGTGTGTAACTTTTAATTCCTCTGGTGGTATTTACAAAATTACAGTGTATACTTATAAAAACGAGTAAAGAAAAGGTCAAAATACGACCTCACATGGGTTTTGTCTTCTCCGTCCCAAAACTCCTTAAAAATCTAAAGGGTTCTCTATTATGCCTAGAAATTCCAGTCGTGAATCTAATTATTTATACTCATGTAAAGGTCAGACTTAGAATGTAGGTACAAGTATGGTATTCAATACAATTACCAATGGCCACTTCAAATCATCTTTCAAAGCTTTTCTTGTTATAAATTGTGTACTAAGTATTAATATTTTATTTCTTTGTTTCAGATTTCACCATCTTCAACGTCAAGGTAAGTGTCCTGTCCAATCTTTAATGTCTCAATCGTCAATTTCATTTGAATTTTAAAAGCCAAGTAGATATAGAGCAGTGTAAATATTTATCCACAGAGGGCGGGAGTTAGCAATTAGCCCTCTTCACTACAGAATCTACATTTATTACCTCCAGTGAGTGCTTTGTTAATATTAGTCCTTTATATTTAAGCGAAATCGATTCTTGAATTTCATTAGATTTCTTGTTTAGTCTACATTGAACGTTGTAGGCGTTGTAGCTGAATTTATGGTGGTTTTGGGTAAAAAAGTACTTACTTATTTTAATTTTGAATTTTAATAAAAATAAGTCTGTATGGAATTTACAGGTCAGTTTAGTAGATAAATCATTCTGTGCTTAGCGAGCGAATACTAAACTCAGCCCCCGTATGCCAATCTTTTGCTGTCAAGTTATATTTCACTGCCCAGTGTAATTTCTTCAGGTCACGTGGTATAATGTTGTACCACGTGATCATTCTTTTTAGACACTTGACAGCAAAATATGCGCGAAAACACATCAAATGACGTCATAATGTCACTATTTAGTCACAGAATAACTATGAGTTAGTATGAACTGACCATGATTTAAAACTTTGCAGTTCAACTTTGCAGTTCAAATTTGATTGGCATACCCCTGCAGGTCACACAAGGCTAACTACTTTGACTGTTTGTATTAAAAGCATCTAAACTATTCCCACAGAAACTGTAAAACTTAGCTTGTCAACCTGTAATAGAAAAATTGAAATAAACAGCGATTGTCAAAAATTACGATTTCCCCCCTAAACCCGAGTGGGAACTACCCCCAAATGTAATGATGTATTGGGTTCTATACGTGCGGCAACATCAAATTAGGGGGCTTTGCTGTGCCCGCTGACGTTTTATCAGCGTTTTAGGGTTCTGTAAGCGACCTACAATGATACAAACAGATGATAAGCAAGCCTCGTCTCAATAAATCGTATGTCCCATGTACTACAGTAGGAGATGCTGTAATTAACCAAGATCTAAAATTGCCAACAGTTGTGTCGAACAAGCAAGGATCAATTAAAAATCAGCTCTACATTTTTTAACAATGGTATTTGTGGACTTCTTTATAGATCAATATATTTACAACGCTTTCTAAAAAAAATTAAGAAGCTATTTGGTTCTTTTAGAAACACACATTTAAATGTAGTTCTATAAATTATAAATTTTGTTGTGCTAAATAAAGTAAAGACAGAAAGAACCTTAGTTTCAAAAAAAAATCCTCATTGACTTCATTTTTTGCCAACTATAAAGACAAGACAATTGATTTGTGTACGTCGCTTGTTTGCTGGGCCAATAAAGGGGGATTTATCAATTGCGGGGCGCGGCTAAACCAGGCTTATGCAGGATTGAAGGCTCAAAATTTGTCTTACAAGTCAAAATAATTTGATAAATAAGTAGGTAGTTTTGGTTTGGCAATGTTTTTGTGCAAAGCCATGGGAGAAATCAAAAGTAAGCCACCACAAGATGTTACAAAAAAGTGCAGATAGCCAGCTAGTAGTAGCAGCCTAAGCAAACCTGAAGTCCTAGATCCCAGTGCTAGAATTCCTTACAATGTTTTACCTACATAGTTTGATATTGAATTGAACTAGAACTAGAGTATTATGAAATCGCCAAAAGTCGTCAAACTATCATTTGGTCTTACACTGACCCTCACACTATACCTAGTGTGAGGGTCAGTGTAAGACCAAATAGTTTGAGATAGTTTGGGGTACCCCCCAAAATAGGCAATTTGTTAAATAAGAGATATTATTAAATTGAAAAACTAAAGCTACTCCTTCACCAAGAATATAGCAGTTGTTTATGTGCCAATAAAGCATCGTAAACACTTGTAAACACTCGTAAACATCACAGTCGTCACGTTGATTGCTGTGTTTACATGACATGTTATTTTATTAGCCTGTTTGACCGACGCGAGGTGATTTGATTTGCTGATTGTGACACTGGATATCGTATTCATTTGCCTTATTTACAAAAACATAGTCGGTATTTGGGCTTGGAATTTTTATAATAAAGTTGAAGAGGTTGACAAACGAAGAGACACACACTGGGGTAATTTTTTTTTTTAATAAGTTAAAAAAATAAACAATGTTGTAGTAAATAATTATGCTTAATACTTGTTACTAAATAATGATTCTAATTAGTTATTTGTTTGCTAAAATTGTTTTTCTTATTATTGTTTACATTTGCATTCTTAATGAGCTTTATGTATATTTATTTGTTTTATTAAATAAATTTAAATTTTAAACAAACTAAGTCACTACAGCAAACACAAACAAAATAAAATAAAACTACACTAGCAATTTGCAAATAAACTATTGCGAATCGCGTCGCGATGCGCGTGGGTGAGAAGTATAGGTAACGAACGGCAGATGAATAAACTTTACCTTGTCATACCTTTATTTATACAGCCTCTATGAGGCTTGAATGAGCTACGAATCTACTTCATCTGAAAATAATGTCCCAATGTTTTATGAGAATAGCGATGAAACAAGTAATGCTTCTTATATGCTTGGCGGTAGAAATAGCTACGGTGATATTACCTTACCCGAACGAGTTTTTCACAGGAAGCTGTACTGCTAAAAGATATCCCAGTGTGTAAATAGGAGAATGATGGGTGCCCTTATCTTTAGTATGTAGATACTGTCAAAAATATAGAGAAAGAAAACTCGTTTAGTTTTCTGAAACTCATCACCAAAATACATGAAATTACGGGTAGAACACAAAGACTAAAATTACTAAAATTATTAAAAAATTACTAAAATTGTTACATGCATTATAAAGGCATTTTTTCAATATTTGGGAGTGATAAATGTTCCTTCTATGCCTCTGCTCAGGTTGTAAATCTCCAAGTTAATTGGCCTACAATGGCGGTGTCGAAGTCCATGTAATTTGCAGCAATATGGCCGGTATGGCGACGGCTTTGTCTGCAAAATGCCAGTCCGATTGCTAGGCCTAATGGCTGGGTGTGTTTCATTGTAAATTGCTGTTGAGAGATAGATATTCATCGAAATGATTGATGAGATCAAGTTTTACTTTATCCTAGAACTAATTATCCAAAACACAAGAATACATTCATCATTTACCTACTATTTCATTATCAGGCTGATAAATCTTCGATATTAGACTTATAAATATATTTCCCATTAAATAAATCGTAAACATTGTATGAAATCCCTAAACGTAAGACGTACATATTGTTTATAATGTATTTAAAGGTCCTTGGATTGTCCGATCAGATCGAAAAGATGATTAGAAGTAGGTAGAGGCACGTCTATATTATAAATAATGTATTTGGAAGTGCATAGCAGTGATAGTTCTCCAGTCGATACAAAATAGTAAATAAATATCAAACACTAACATTAAGTTCTGCCAAACGCACACCATCTCCGATTCCATCGCGAGTAAAGCGGAGTAGTCTTCAACGAAATTCTATTAATATCGCAGAGTGGATATTATTAAACAATGCCATGAATAATTGAACAGACTCCACGGACAATGCAGAACAAATATTGCTTGTGAGATGCTGTTGTCAAGATTATAGAGATGGGAAATATTTAAGAATATCTACTTACTTGTCGATAGATTAAAAAAAACTGTAGAATTAAATTATGTCGTCAATGATATTCTGAAGCACATTAAAATTCGTTCGTTCATTTGCCATAATAAACCGGCATCTTTCCTCACGATAATCTTACTCTACCTAGATAAAAAGAAATTTTGGAAATCTATGGAGAAGATTCAATAGCTCACTGGTCGTTCTGTTATCTTACAACTGAAAGTGCTATTGAACTTAATTATTTTATAATTCTAGAACTTAAAAAGCTAATAATTATTAATAATTTTTTAGTAACAGCATTTTGATCTATTCGATAAAATAAAAAGCCCTGCTGGGGACTTATGCTCATGGCAGAGATTTTGCTGTAATAGAGATGACGTCAAAATGACGTCAAAAATTCGTTTAACCATAGTGGGTGAAAGGAGTTTTTGGCCGAGAAATGACGTCATTTCTCTTAGAGTAAAATCTCTGATGAACTGAGCATAAGGCCCCTAATAGAATGCGGTTTATCGATAGGTACTCGTTCTATCTAGGCACATCACTAGAGATAGCGCCCAAGATCCCAGCTAAGTTTCTTAGCTGATGGTGTTTCTGTGTAATCCTCACTATTTAGCCGGCTGAGCTCACCACGGCCGTGTCATACGGGATTTGAATAAGTTAGGGCGCACACTTGCTATTGTATTGGTTAATAATTAAAGGGGATGCAGGGGTGGGGGTTGTAAACAATAATCCAAAATGCAGAAAGCTACACATGGATTTTATTTATTTTTTTGGCACTTTCTAGCTCCTCAGATTCACACACGAAACTAACGAGTTTGAATCCAGTCCAGATTCTAGTATACCTACCATATAAGTAAGAAGTAGATTAACTAAGGGATATTTTTAATAAAAAAACATGGACTATACGAAAGTTCTCAAAATGGTGAAGAAAAACATCACTAGAAAAGTTTTTATGACGTATGTTTGGTAAAGTTTGCCTTTTTTTCACCTTGTGGACAACGACGTAGTGAAGGTGATAAGATAGATAGATCAGCTGAAAATAATGATTTATTATTATATATTTTATTAATTAACACGGTTTTTATCCATACCAATTACCTACATTAGTTAATACATAAAACAGTCAAAAAAATTGCAAATTACGTCAAATTTGTTGAAATCGTATAGCTCTTGTGATAATTATGTCATTTCTAGTAAACGTTCTAAAATGGATGATAGAAATGTATGCGCTATAACATCTTTTTTATGTTACAGAAAATAAACTCTATCACTGAAAGCAGAAAAAGAAAGATTAACATATTATTTAGGATCACGGAAAGAATAAACACTAACCAGCATTGAAAAATCCCTTTTCTCTGGATACTTTTATGCTTACTATCTTCAAGCTACTCAAAGAGCTAGCAGTTAGGAGTTAAGTATAAAATAATAATAATATGAATTACCTTTGTATTTAATCAAGACGAAAAATATACAGCGTCTGGGATCATTTAATTTTTTTCATTCATACCACTATAATACAAACAGAAATAACTGGAAAAAAATATGCCATCCACATGCACGAAATTGCGTATTTTGCTTTCCTGTGACTTTTTAGTGAAGTTTATGATCACTAGAACATTCCCAATGAACTGCCATCATCATTATCACCATCTGATGATGAAGCCGGTAGTCGAATAGAAGTCGGTTTTTCCAGTTTTTTTTAACTTATAAAGTTTCAAATTAATTTATAATTAATTATTCAAATTATTATAATTTATTCAAAGACTTATTTTCATAAAACAGTTTCATCAAAAAAAAACATAACCGAATTGAGAACGTCCTCCTTTTTGAAGTCGGTTAAAAAGATGATACGCACAGCGCAGCTTGACGTGGCATTGGAGAAATGACCTGTCAGTGAAGAGATAAATCTCAGGCCACAGTTAGATGCACTCTAAAATTGTTTCGATACATCAACCCTTCCTGGTGAACCGTGACGGCAATCATAGCGGACAGTCGCGCGGTAAAGTGTTTTCGGATCGCTTTATAAATAAGTGTTGGCGGATATTTCGTAGCTGTCTAACCCCGAACTAAAAATATTTTTTTCAATAGGGATGAATATTTTTTTGCTTTTGGTATTCCTTGTATAATAAGAGGAAGAAAAAACCAAGGAAAAATACATTCTGCATAGAATGTATTTTTAGATGGATCAAACTACGAAGGCTTTAGGTAAACTTTAACTTATTAATGTGTGATACGGATTCATAAAGTTCATTTCGGTACAAATCCATTAACACCATTATATTTTGTCTCTGGTTTCATTAATGTACACAATTTTTACTTTCCGACTGCCATCGGTCTATGTCATGATCCATTTGCAGCTAGCTCAGACCAGCAAATTAAAAAGCCATGCGTCTCGTCCATGACGTCATTTTCTTCATAATATTTGCCCTCTATTCTTGATGACCTAATTATCTAAATAAGTCAAAGTGCTTATACTTATTATCTCCAAGACCTAAAAGATCTGTTAAAGAAAAAAAAAGCTCCCAAAATGCATAGAAAAATATTGCAGCACTTTTGTATGCGATTGTAGGAAGTTGTCACATCGGCCAGTGTCGGATCGTTGCAAAAAATATTATAAACGATATCAGTTTCAAAATGTGAATGCCATCAATAATGGCTCAGCACGCCCTCGATACACTTTTAGTTACTGTAGGGGAGAGAATAGAGTTTGTCTAAGGTTTAATGGAAGATCGTAGAGAATTAGAAGTTTAATCCGTCTGATTTGAATTCGTTTTTATAGAAATATATTAAACAATGCTAGGTTTGATTTTGATTTGCCCTGTAAATGGCGTTCAACCAATTACCTAGGCTTGCAATTTTGTATAAGTAGATCGCGTGTGGTTGCGTTTTACGCAGTTTTTTTATTAAATAAGACATCCAACAAAGAAAACAAATAAAATGCAATCTAGAAGGTAAATGGTCTCATAGCTACGTGATTCTTCACTTATCCAGTTTGTAATCAGACTCATTAATTAATAATTCGTCCGCCCTTATTAGCAGCATTATCTTTTAGCATCATGTTGTAACTTATATATTTGTCTATTTTATCTTATCAATCAGAATTCTACTTTAAGACAAAGTAGGATAGCTGAAAATAGGGTGTGACATGAATCATTACCGCAGCTGTGTTTAGTGTTGAACACTTTAGTCTTTGGATGTACCTCTGCCAATCCTCCTAGACTTTCTGAATTATTTTGAACTTTGACAGATCTAAGGAGACTTTTGCAATATAAAGAAACCTTAGTGAAGTCTCTGGATTGTCTACCATTTTTTTTCTGACTCACTATAAAGATTCTTCTCATTTTACCCCATATCTTTTCAGCTTCCTCCCCTCCGTTTTTCTTTTCTGGTTGTCTTAAAAACCTCTAATCCTCTAAACATAATGTTCTCTTTCCCAAAAAATGATATCTCATCCATTGTGAGGACTGACATTGTTGCAATGATCGATAGTATGCACCTACCATTAGTTTGGATTGCATCCAGATTCATTCAGGCCTTAATAGAGTTGTAATAACCATGATATAGAGTTGATAAGAATTTTCTGAGTGGTAACTATATAGTGACTGGCGTCACACCTCAGTCGTTATTAGCTCTGCCTTGCGTGCTGTGGGTCGTGAGTTCGATCCCCACCAAGCACAAACATTTGTGAACGATTCTATATCGGAAACTTTTGATGTTTTCAAATATCGAATTCAAAATCTTATCCGAAAGTTTCCGATAACAATCTGACAAGGCTTTCTGAATCAAAATAGCCTGCTGTAAGTGTGCTAAGAGCCAAACGCTTTACTATACCTACCTACTTCGTTTAAGAAAACTGTTCAACCGAGAATGAACCTCAGTCAAACAGATTCAGTATCACTATTTATCATTCTTTTTAAAATATCTGCTTACGGTTCATACTTCGTAATTATGCTACGTATCCCTCCTTAGATGTTCTAGGGAGTCTCAGTTACATGTCTTTCAGAGTCGATCGTGTGAGACGAATCGCGTGAATTGAGTGAGTCATTGGAATTATCGACGGTGTGGCGGCGCATTACTATAGTGATTGTTTGCGATGGGGAGTGAATGGAAATGGGTACTTGTCTTTCTTGTATGATAAATATCCTATCCTACTAATATTATAAATGCGAAAGTTTAGATGTTTGGATGTTTAGATGTTTGGATGTTTGTGTTTCAATCACGTCAAAACCACTGAACCAACTTAGATGAAACTTGGCATATATATAGTTCGTAACCTGGATTGACATATATGCTACATTTTATTCCGAATAATTAACAGGATCTACAGGATAAAATGAACGAAAAGGATTAGCAGCGCCAATTGGCAAGAGGATTTCATTGTCATGTCATGTCACGTCAGTTTGACAGGACGTAGTACTACCTCTTTGGTCTAACAACTAGCGTTTGACATTCCAGTAGGTACGAGTTCGGTGTAATGAGGTGTAATGTCAAGTTTCTCAAAGAAGTATCCGCTCGGTACACGCACAGATAATATAATGTACACGGAAACTGTAGACGCGTACGAAGTCGCGGGTAACTGCTAGTATGTAATATTTTAGGATCATTTTTTAAGGAATTGTAAAAGGAACTTTTGAAAAAGGAAGAAAGCTTAGATATTTGTAATAAGTATAAACTCTATTAGCCACACTAATACCTTACTTCCTACCTATAACAGAGTTGAAAGTGAAAGAATAATGCATTAGTACCGAGGTACCAATCAAAATAAGGTACCAGGATAATCCAATCGTTTCACCCAAGATGTACCTTTCCAACCCCTCAAACACAAGGCAAGTTTGTCGAACACTCGTCGACAAGTGATCCATTAACATCTACAATTAATCGGTCTAATGAGTGTTTGTATGGTTGACCACTCCATTTCGTGAACAATTGACCAGACCTTCAATATTTGCTGTGCTCTGAGCCCTTAATGAGCATACAGTGATACTACGTAATGGATTAAGGCTGTTCTTGACGAGTACTGCTTCAAGAAACCCGGTTCCATCGATACCTTGTTGTTATCCCATCAGGATATATAGAACAATCTTAGTTTTGGCAAACTCTTGTAGATTAAATGGAACTTCTCGAAACTCCTTAGAACTCCGAAATGGTAAAGAAATCTTCATGGGTGACTGGGCGATACTGCAAGCTCCTTGGGGCGTGTGGGTCGCACTTGGATGAGCAGTGGGTGAAGAGTCAGAATGACGATGATGATTAAGTAAATCTAAATACAAACAAAAGGTAAAATGTAACTGCTCAGTGTTGTAGGCACTTAAATATAATAAAAATAAATCTAATTGCAATTTGCGATACAAAACCAATGGCCACAAAACAGGAAACATGACAAACACGTCCCATTCATAAGACATCCGAACCACCCAACTAATGACTGCCATCCTTATCAACCTAATGAGATAATTCCTTAGACCGGGTATTGTGTTTATTGTTCTATTGGCTAGCTTTGACTGATTTAACGCATATTGACTCTCCAATCTGTTATTGTTGGTTCAAGCACATTTACCTGACATAAACCATAAATCATAATATTAGCTACATTATCTACCTGCTGTTCTAAACTAAGATTATTATATACCTGTTTCTGAACCTGGATTTTTTTCAATTTCCTGTTCAAGCATCTTGTAAAAAGTCAGTGAAATAAGGCACGTGTCAGAAATCTAATTAATGTCTAGCTGAGCTAGACCTATAATTTTATTAGTAGGTAGGTAATATTCTAAAAAAAAAAGCGTTTATCCGAAACACTTAAATTATATCCAAACCTTTAATTACTTACCTCCAAAAACTTTATTTTCAACTAGCGACTTCGTCTCGGGTTACGAACTATATACATATATTCCAAGTTTCATCAAAATTGAACCAGAAGGTGCAAAGTGGTTGAAACACAAACATCTAAACTTCTTTCTCTCTCTTCCCCTCTTCTCTCTTCTCTTCTTTTCTCTTTCTTTTTCTTTCTTTTCTATCTTTCTAAACTTTGATATTTATAATACACTCGAGAGCAATGATTCCGGGTCACTTAAAGAATGTTAAAAATCTCGAAAACTAAAAATGATAGGTTAATGCAATAAATTGTATTTAATAGACAATGTAATACTCCTTAAATGAAAGTAAAAAAATATGAGTCACCATACATTTTATTAACACAAAATTACATAAAGAAAAAAACTGCTGATCTCTCCTTAAAACAAAAATAGGAAACATGAAATTTTTGAACTTTATTACGATTTGACTTGAATTTTAATACTTCGTATTGCCTCCTCGTGCTTCCATTACTGCGTTTACGCGGTTTGGCATGCTGTACACCAAGTTCCTTATACGATTTTGGGGAATATTCTCCCATTCCTCTGTGAGAGCAATTTTGAGCTCACGAAGCGTGATTGGGGGAGGGTTTCGTTGTTTTACGCATCTGCCTAGCTCGTCCCAAGCATGCTCGATCGGGTTGATATCCGGGC
Organism: Gandaritis pyraliata; assembly: GCA_947859175.1. Taxonomy (NCBI): domain Eukaryota; kingdom Metazoa; phylum Arthropoda; class Insecta; order Lepidoptera; family Geometridae; genus Gandaritis; species Gandaritis pyraliata. The sequence goes on along the minus strand of OX401856.1, from coordinate 10,784,640 downwards.
TGCGCGCTGGCCACTCCATACGAGTAATGTTCATCTCTTGAAGGTAGTCATTCACAATCCTACCTGTATGAGGTCGGGCATTGTCATGCATAAATATAGCATCCTCACCTAAATTGACCATAAATGGACCAACATGATCATTGAGGATTTCTTCCACATATCTTACGCTAGTTAAAGAGCCGTTTTCTATGATCACCAGCTCTGTGCGACTTTCAGAAGAAATTCCGGCCCACACAAGTACAGACCCACCACCGTAGGCTACTTTTTCTTCGATGCATGCTTGCTTGAATCTTTCCCCTGGTCTTCGATACACTCTGTGTCTTCCATCGTGCTTGTAGAGCATAAATTTTGATTCGTCGGAGAACATAACTTTTGACCAATCTTCAATACTCCAATTTACGTGGCTCTGGGCATATCTTAGTCTTGAAATACGATGCCCACGCTCCAGTTTAGGGCCGTTTGCAGGTCTAAGGGGTTTTAAGTTAGATTCAGCAAGCCGACGTCTTACTGTCCATGCACTTGGGTTACTTCCTCCGAGGCGTCGAAACTGATTTGTGAGTTCAGTTCCTGTGAGAAAGCGATTTCGAAGCATGGTGTTCACCAAGTATCGGTCTTCTCGTGCTGTGGTACACCTGGTTCTGCCCGTTCCTGGTCTGCGTAGGTTAGAACCAGTTTCTTCGTAACGTCGGAGAACTCTTTGTACTGTTGACAGCGACACACCGACAGTCCTGGCTGTATCGCGCTGACTCCGGCCGGTTTCCAGCATTGTAAGTATTCTGGTGCATTCTTCAGGCGTAAGCGACATAATTTCAGCTTGAATAATGAATATAGAGCACTATCAACATGGTTTATATACCCACATAAATGACAGATTACAAACAAAAGCAAAACCAAATGCTGTAATTTCGTAGTTCCATCTTCGAAAGTGGCCCTTTTTCAAATTTGATTTTTTTAAGATATAACTTTACAATAACTAAGAAGTTTTAATACCTTCATTTAAGGAGTATTACATTGTCTATTAAATACAATTTATTGCATTAACCTATCATTTTTAGTTTCCGAGATTTTTAACATTCTTTAAGTGACCCGGAATCATTGCTCTCGCGTGTATAAGGTGGATCGAAAACCCCTATTTCCAGTAGAATCAATAGATTTTTGTTAATCAGTTCCATTTTTGCCAATACTTTTTTCCAGACACCTCAAATAAAATAGCTCCGATGCCTCTAAACAAATACCCAGCTATAAACGACTGCAGTTAACCGCTCCAGCTGTAATGAAAGCCATTTGTCTGGTTAATGTGCGTCCAGGATATCGTGTAATATGAAATAACGTCTGGCAGACGATGGGGTCATTATATCTAGGTTATGTGTCTTCATGAGCGCTGATCGGGAGATATGGCCCAAGGAACTGTTTTCGGTTCCATGTTGTGGAGAACTTGCAGGTTTTCTTAACTATAAGCACGTCGGTATTGGTTCTAGAAAAGCTGTAAACGTTATTCTTTATAAACATAATTGTAAGGGGGAAAATACAAAATGCTTAGGAATTAATAAAATTGAATTCTTTATTCATAGCAGCAAAGGTCTTGTGAAATTAAAATTACTTAGGTTAAAAAAATTATGATGTTAAATACAGCTTCAGCTTCTGAAACTCTACGGAGAAGTGTTATGTTTACGGGCTTATAATAATGATGGTGATGGCTTTGATAGAACTACTGGAAGAAGACAACATCTTAATGCACATGATTGATAGATAGCGATAGAGTTGGAAAAGCTACAAGAGTAAGCTACTAAGACTACCAGAGCAAACCCAGCTAATCATAACCAGGTCTGGTGGATCTTGGTCAAACAGCGCACTCTCAGTTGTCAATAGGTCGGGATCGCCAATCACTCAGCCGGCTATCGGCACACGTCAGCTCGCTTGCCGCTTTGTTTGCATTGCTCTTATCACGGTGAAGCTCAAACACGCGCGGTACTGACCGGGAACGAGGAGCCACGAGTGTTGGATGTGGTACTTTGCATCTTGAATTAGATATTAAAGGTTATTGTTCACACTGGATAGAGTTGGTAAGTCTATACATACACATTGACAGGCGTCACAGCTCAGTCGGTAATAGCTCTGCCTTCCATGCTGTGGGTCGTGGGTTCGATCCCCACTGAGAACAAACATTTGTGCGTGGAAAACATAGATGTCTGTTCTATGTCTGGGTGTTACTATGTATTATAAGTATGTATTTACAAAAAAAAAAAAGTATTTAAGTATTGTATCAGCCATCTAGTTTCCATATTACAAGCTTTGCTTAGTTTGGGACTAGAGGGCGTTGTGTGTAAAGTCCATGAATATTTATTTATTTATTTATTTTATATAGCCACATCAATTTGGATTTAGCTATTTTATTTTTGTAAAATGAACAAAATAAATACGAAACACAATGTTAAATAAATAGAGATCTACTGAGTAAACGAACTAAATAACCAATTTTAGCGAAGCTGGTAAGAAAATAGAAACTGTCAGGACATAAATAGAGCTATAGAACACCCTGGAGTTCAGAACCATCCAGGAAATATCTTGAATGTGGTCCAAAAGTTGATTGATGTTGCGACCTCTAAAAAAAGGTCACCATTATAAAATTACTTACTAATCTATTGAAACTAAACGTATTGGACTACCGATTCCATCAATTTAAAGACAGTTAAGAACACCCTTTTAACAAAATTAAAGCCAGTTAAAGTGTATTATGAAATCCCTTTTTTTTTCTTCTTTTTTTTATATAATATAGAATGTCCTTTGGCCACAATCTCACCTGATGGTAAGTGACGATGAGGCCGACGATGGAGCAGGACAGTCTAGAAGACACCTATTCACTCTTGCCTTTCAACAAAATGCCACATCCATTCCCCCTGAATCCTAGTCCAGTCAAACAACACAGAAGCCGGAGCCGAGCTGATTAATAGCACCACGCACCGTCCAAATGAATGCTGTTTAGAATCTAGATGTACTCAGATACACTACGCTGATAAATTGTACCTGGACTGTTCTAGTTTACACGAACGTTTTAGATTGAGAGTGATGGGGCTTCTTTTGCGATTCTGCTTAGACTTTGAATGAGATTTCTTTGTTTAATCGAACTTGTTTTTTTGCAGTCTTTTCACCTAAAAATGTACTTAACGTTTGATGTAGCCGTTGATATGAGTTTTGCAGTTTTTTTTACATCAAAATCTTAAAAGACTTAGAATCGACGCATCAGAAATTCTTTAAATATTGCGGACGTCTAAAAGGCGACTGTTTTTTCAGGATACAGGCACTTTGATTTCGATGAAAACTTCATTTTACAAATCATGTTTCTGCACTGAGGTATTCTTCATCAGCATGTGGATACCCAGTTGATAAGCTAAATTATTATTTATTCAATATCTTCAATTAGGCAATTCGGGCCATAAGGACTGGGGCCAATATTGAGTATTAAAATTTTGCGTTTTCTAAATGTAATAAATAAATAAATAAATATTCACGGACATTTCACACGACGCCCTCTAGTCCTAAACTAAGCAAAGCTTGTGATATGGGAACTAGATGCTGATAGAATACTTATATACTTTTTTTTGTAAATACATACTTATAATACATAGTAGCACCCAGACATAGAACAAACATCTATGTTTTCTACACACAAATGTTTGTTCTTGGTGGGGATCGAACCCACGACCCACAGCACGGAAGGCAGAGCTATTACCGACTGAGCTGTGACGCCTGTCAATATAATGTAACCACAATGACCCTGCGCTAAGTTATGTTATGTACCTACGGCCCGCAATCCTGTATTTACCAACTAAATGGAAATCCATTCAATTTAAAAGCGATTATTTCCATCTACGTCCTATAGGTTGCTGAATAGCCAACACACAACGCTGCACTCGCCGCAAATTGAGTTACAAAACGTTTCTTTCTCGGCCGGACGAGGCTCTCAAACTTTCACAAAGGAATTCTTTTTCTTCAACGAAATAATGGAACTTGTGAGTAAGTGGAACCAGGATTGTGATGTTACGCTTTGGTGGTCCAATCTTGGAGATTGTTTGTGCTTTGGCTATTTTTAGAAGGCTTTGTTTAGGAACGGCGCTAAATTGGGACGTCTTAGGTTTGTGAAATTTTTTATTTTACTTAGTTTTATAGCTGTTGTAGGTACCAGTCTATGAGCAAATCGAAATGTTGTGATAAATGTGTCCGTGAATCAACCAAATAAATACAAGAAGACACTGGTAAAACAAAAAAACAGTGAAGATTAGCGTTACTAATAGTAATTTTCGAGATTTCTATGAGAAAGCATATTTTTTATTATTTGACCATAACGTGTTTGAGATAGATCGGTGGAATACCGCCAAGGACTGGGATAAGTGGAAGGGTTTGGGGGAGGCCTTTCCCAGTAGTGAAACGATAAAAGCTAGAAAAAAAAATAGTTGGTACACCTTCGCCAATTCTTGTTTGTTTAGCTTACCAAATCCAGCATCATTGCAAGAACACCCAAACTTATAAAAAAAGTAGAAAAATAAACTCAGTCAGTCATATTTACAGAATGTGAAAGTTTGAGGACCGTTGCCTCCATAGAAGCAGGTGACGTCAGCTCGTGTTCGTTACGTCGCTTCATTACGAGTGTCCTGAAGGGCTGGCGTGGGGTTACTCGACATGTACTACACTGTCTATTTTATACGAACGAGACGATGGTGGTTACCATGGTTTATGTTGTTTCTGAGTTGACACACTATACTGCTCATAAGTGTTCGTACCATGTAAAATGAACTTTGAGGTTTTGCGTCTGAGATCTGAAATAATTCTAATGCATTGGTCGCTCTATGCGGCCTGCAGGGGTATTCCAATCTCAGTTGAACTGCAAAGTTGAACTGCAAGGTTTTAAATCATGGTCAGTTCATACTAACTCATAGTTATTCGGTGACTAAATAGTGACATTATGATGTCATTTAATTTGTTTTCGCGCATATTTTGCTGTCAAGTGTTTAAAAAGAATGATCACGTGATACAAAATTGTACCACGTGACCTGAAGAAATTACTCTGGGCAGTGAAATATAACTTGACAGCAAAAGATTGGAATACGGGGGCTGAGATCTGAAATAATTCTAATGCATTGGTCGCTCTATGCGGCATGGGCAACCAGCCTGGGCAACTATAAGAACTAAAATAATCAATGATCAGTTTTTATAAAAATTGCAGGATGGAATGTAAAAATACTTGTTGTGTTGACCGTACCCAAGTAAAATAAAGACGAAGAAGAAAATGGCTTGAAAATAATGAACTTTATCATAACGGCATAAAAGTCAATCTGTGAAACAGAGACACTACATCATCATATACAAACCTGCAGAAGTCCATAGGTCTCCATCATAGAATTATTTTAGTAATGGCGGTTTTAATAACTAATAATGTTCAATGCTCATGTAAGTAAATACTTTCTCCAAAGCTTTAAAAGCCTTTGGAAAATCAAGATTGACCATTCCTAAAAAATATCTAAGCGTAAAAAATGTGGGATTCTTACGAACGTAACTTTCACATGATTTTCTTGCGAAATATTTATTGAAGAAACTTCGTCTTATTAAAATAACTCGTGAATCGACGTTCGTAAAACACTTTTATTTCGGCAAGCGAAGCCTCCCGAATTCCAAGTGGGTACAAACATTATTCATACAATCCTGCTACTTGCTCGTAATCTTTTAAGCCCCCAGCAGGGGTATTCCAATCTCAGTTGAACTGCAAAGTTTTAAATCATGGTCAGTACATACTAACTCATAGTTATTCTGTGACTAAATAGTGACATTATGACGTCATTTGATGTGTTTTCTCGCATATTTTGCTGTCAAGTGTCTAAAAAGAATGATCACGTGGTACAAAATTTTACCACGTGACCTGAAGAAATTACACTGGGCAGTGAAATATAACTTGACAGCAAAAGATTGGCATACGGGGGCAGAAGGTATTGGCTAAGCCCTATTCGGAGAAAAACGCAGACTATTTTTAGGGCATATACCGTTTATCTTGATCTCGCCAAAGGTAGGTACATAACTAGATTGCATTTAATTTACGCAAATAAGCAAGACAAGAATTTTTTTTATTAAAGATTTAGTTTAATGGACATGTAATTATGAAATGTTTTAATTACTTACCTATTTATACCTTTTTGCATGCTTTGACGTGGCAGAATGTACGGAACTGTACAAGTTATTTTATTTGAGCTATTGTACCTACATTTTTGGAAATAGTGAGGTTGAGTCAAATCTAACCTACGTAAGGGATGTTAGCATTATGTACCTTTACTAACTTATATTGCGTTTTTTTAGGTTTTTCTTCGAATAGGTGCCAAGGCAGGTCGCAGACTAGGCCAGTGTTTATGGCTATAATCGATGAGTAAGCTCGAAGGTATCCTTTCAGTTTCATGGCTGACTAACGGGCAATCAACGCACCGGCTTATTCCTGACTGATAACCAAGACGAGATAACTGATTATCTCAGAGGAATTTTTTCCTCTCAGATAACTGGTTATCTCAAAGGATTTTTTTTCCTTGCGCCTAGCTATGCAGATGATTCGAGGATTATCATTGCATTGGCTAATTGAACCTCGCCTAGGTCTCAGAATATTGTACTTGGAGATGGAAAGAAAGTAGTTTTAGGTAAATGTAAAAAAGTATACTATAATTTGTAAGTTTAAAAACTAGGAAAACTGACTTTTTCGACTACTGGCTTCATCATCAAATGATGATGATGGCAATTCGCAGTTCATTGGGAATGTTCTAGTGACCGTAAAGACCACTAAAAAGCCACAGAAAAGCAAAATACACTTTTTTTATTTATAAGCCAATCTACTGAACCGATATTTTGATATAAATTTTATGGGACCAATCTGAAACATCCTTTCAGAGAAAAAAATAATTTAAAACATACAACCGAATTGAGAACCTCCTCTTTTTTTGACGTTGGTTAAAAATACGGGTGTGCCTAAGTTCAGAAATCGTCAACATTTTCCCACTCTATCACTTCCGTAAAAAGTCAAAGTCAGAATTATTCAAAGTAGGTAGCCTAGTGAACCTACTTTGAATAATTTTATTATTCGACCGGTACATCATCCCATGTAAATGTGGCTAGATTGAGTTTGCCATCTTCGACCGTCTTCGGGAAACAAAATGTTATTTATACAGGGACTTACCAATACCCGTTTGCGGTTTTCAGAATAAGCAGCTAAACTCTTAACCTTGTTTTTATAGTAAGGTTAGTTTGTAGGACCTTCAAGTTTACTTATAAATTGAAAATTGCTACTTGTAAAAATGGTGAATTAAAAAATGTGCATAATTTTATGTCTCACCCAAAAGAATTTATTGGTCTGAAATGTCACGAGTTATATTCTAATCTAGCACTGCATATTACGTAGTCTAAAATATAATTAATTAGTTAATTAATATAATAAATTTTTACCGACGTAATGTGTATGAAAATTATTTTAAGATGTAAATCCTAAGCCAATTTTTAAAAAAATTTCAGTTCTATTCTTTTTTTCTTTCTAACCATCAAGTTTAGTGGGTCTCAGAGTAGACTAAAATGTAACACAACACAACGCGTCTGTGAACTTCATCTTGAAAATGAAACGGTTCTAATATTCTGTAAGAAGTTAAACAAAGACATCCAACTCAGAGTACGTACCTACCGGAATCAGCACTGAACAAACAGACTGAAAACTCTTTAAAGTCGAACTACGTAAGCCTTCATGTGCCTTCGCCTGCCTTCAGCTCCACCGATCAGGGACCGCTTGTGCAACTGACTGGTTTCATAGCTGGCCTTATGCTCAGTTCTACTCTAAACGTCGAAAACTCGTATCATCCACGGGTGAAACGATTTTTCGGCTGAAATATGACATCATCCCTATTAGAGTCAAATAAAGAGAAAACAGTCTGCGGTTTTTTGGTTGGTTATCGGTTCAATGCCCACTGAGAGATAAACATTTTTGTCATAAATATTAAAGGTGTGTAATATATGCATGAAGGTATTTAAGCTTGTATTTACAACAAACCACAAAGCGGCATACCAGTTATAATCATAGCATTTTGTAAAATATTTAAAAGATGAGTATGTTCAACCGATCTGACCTGAAAGGTTTTAAATCAGCTTGAATAAATAATTGTAACAACGCGTAGAAATAAACAATACTCACTTTAACCAGCCCCCCTATCTTAAACATCTGCTGACAAGTTAAATTTCACTGCCCAGTGTAACTTCTTCAGGTCACGTGGTACAATTTTGTACCACGTGATCATTCTTTTTAGACACTTGACAGCAAAATATGCGCGAAAACACATCAAATGACGTCATAATGTCACTATTTAGTCACAGAATAACTATGAGTTAGTATGAACTGACCATGATTTAAAACTTCGCAGTTCAACTTTGAGATTGAGATCGGGCCCCAGATATTTTTTCCAGCAGGTAGGTATATCAGCCACTCGACCGGTCCGAGACCAGAGCCTGAACCGCTTGCGAGATATATCGGTTTTGTTTCAAAGTCGCTCCGATGGAATCTTCATTTTCGGGATAATGAAAGTTGGGAAGTTGGAAGAGGGAGGGAAACTCACTTTTCTGTGAACTCTGCGCAGGATTAAGTGACATGTAAATTATTGGAAGTCCCTTCATAAGATTTTATAAAGAGTTTGACACAGTTTCATTTTGGAACGCGGTGGCGATTTTTTATTTATTTTCATATATTTCTCCTTTGACATCTTGCGCATTGCAACCAAGGCTTTTCGATGTATTTTTATGTGGAAAGCAAGGGAAAGGGACGAATGGAGACATTTAGGGGAGGCCTACGCCGTTGAGGCGACTACAAGTAGGCCTCCCCTCTGCTGAAGAGCTTCAAGAAATAGTCTAAAAACTTAGGTGCTGAGCTTAGGCCTTTTCACCACCACGGAGACACATTATATGTATATTTATAGTTATAATTTTAGTTATTTTTTAGTTTATCTATATTGTTATTCTATTTTTAGTTTAGATTTATGTGTTTTTTTTGGTGTGAAATAAAAACTTATCTATCTTTATCTATCTATCTATCTATAAAAACGAGTGGAAGTAGGTACCTAATAATTTATATGATATATTAAATAGTAGAAATAAAGGCCTTTGTTATCTATTTTATTTGTAGTCTATCTAGATTTAAATATAAGCTCTATCAAGCCTACTCTTAGTCCATCTTGGAGGTGTACTAGGCACTACAGCGTCCCTTTCACACAGGGGTTAAAAGTGACCCCTGATGCTGTTTAAATGATTTGGATTAATTGGCCTTTTTATACATTATACGGCAATATATGTGTGGCTATAGTCAATCTAGTTTCCATATTACTTAGAATCGTTGTCTGAAATGCCCATGAATATTTTTTTTTAATTTATATTACTTTCTAAAAACATAGTCACTCCCACTAAGCCAACGATGCTCAAACCATTGTTTCTAAAAATAATAAAATTGTCTACTCAAAGCACGTCCCTGATTATCGTGATACACTTGCCCATCTGCCATCCCCCAGCCATCCGGTTGAGGGTCCTCAATAATTGTACGGACCCCCAATTTACTTAGCGGCTTTTAAGAAATATCCTAAATGGTGTGGTCAACGTGTTCCGAATAATTCAGAACCTGCATTGGTATGCCAATCAAAGTTGAACTGCAAAGTTTTAAATCATGGTCAGTTCATACTAACTCATAGTTATTCTGTGACTAAATAGTGACATGACGTCATTTGATGTGTTTTTCGCGCATATTTTGCTGTCAAGTGTCTAAAAAGAATGATCACGTCGTACAAAATTGTACCACGTGACCTGAAGAAATTACACTGGGCAGTGAAATATAACTTGACAGCAAAAGATTGGCATACGGGGGCTGTATGTTATAAAGTAATTGTAAAGTAATTAATGATGGTTTTTACACATAACCATGGTGTTGAGGAGATTTTTTTTATACATGATACACAAACGTTTGACCGCGATCATTGGATGTTTCCAAGAGAAGAGTCAATAGGTTTCTTCTAGGCAAAGTGTGCTACAGTGACCGCATCGTCACTTAACATCAGGTGAGATTGCGGTCAAGCGTTTATACGCATAACTCATACAATTGAAAATAAGCAAGGCCCTTTTCTTTCTTTTTTACCACATCCTTACAAAATGTGGTCCAACATGTCAGAATCAAACATTTAATGGACAAGTCCCGGTCAGGTCCCGGGTCCGCCCTTGCATTTACCTAGCGGGGGGCGCCACCGTCTTGAAGGCTCATTACTTCGATTGTAGCCATCGACACTAATTGTCGAGGGCTGTCCGTCGCACTCGTTAGATTTATTTTTATTTTTAGGGTGATTATCAACATAAATGCTGAGAAGACTTTTGAAGATTTTTAGAGAGGCTTGGAATCATTTTATAATACTAATTGGCTATTCAGCGTATTTAATTGATCCCAGAGATTTATGCTGGGTAAGCTTACTCGATCCAAAATTAAGTACTTATTACAGCGTTTATTAAAAGTTGCCCCTAACTAAATAGACACTTAAGACTTGTTTGCACAAGGCCTAAACTTAACTATTTTGAATTAGTCAGAGATACGTGCCTATTTTTATCAATTTTTTAAGTATTCTATAATATCTATCGATTGTAGAAGGTCAATTTATAAGGTAAGCTTAATCTCGTGCAAGCGTTTCAAATACTTTTATAATATTAATCAGCTTTGATCAAATAATACTATTGGTTTTATTGATCCACATTATTCTTTTCTTCTTTCAAAATCATACTCTCAAGAGTCGCTAAGTTTAGAAAACCCTCAGTAATGAGCGTGGGCCCTAATGATTTATAACCATGATCGAGAGCTATTCAGATTCAAATACGTTTTGTTCTTCAAGATATTAATTGACTTTAACGAGATTGCTGACGTCAGATTTGGCAATTTTAGAAATCTTTTGAGTGACAACTTTGTGGGGACATAGGGTTTGAGTGACAACTCATTGGTGTCCCGTTGGGAGTCTGTTTTTGAACTTGATGACTTTACTATACTTAATTATTATTTTTTATAATTAATCATTCATAGTTCTGTGTTGATTCTGTTGATGCGGGAAGTTAGCATAAAGCCAGAAACTAGTATTTCTGGGAATTTTTGAGAGAGGTCTAAAATCCCCATTAGGGGGGAAACCTAAAGGGGATTTTGAGACTATTTCGAGTAAACAGTCGGATATGGTTGATGATGATGATGATGGTGATATGTAGTCACATATGTGTATTTTCACTTTTTTGTAACAAAAAAGAAAAGAACTAGGTACTTATTGCAAAAAAAATATACTAAACTATCAGATACCTTTACAATAACACCGTTCACCTCCGCTTTTCCGAACAGAGTTAGCTTAAGAGCCAACCGCAATTTCCTTACCTTACCTGTCCTATTAATTGTAGTCACGTGCCGGCCACGTGCCTCACTAAGATGGGCTCGAGCAGTGCTTGGCTTTATTCTCTTATTTGAACTGATAGTTTTCCTGTTTGATTTGTTGAAAGCCTTCGGGTAGACGTTTAGTGTCGGCAAACGTGCCCTGCGGCTTCAACATTAATTGATCAGATGAATTCGTGGTGAGAATTTCAATTAAACTGTTCGATTTTAGTAAATTGTGATCACTTTACAAGGCAGGATAAATTCAATAACAATATGACGTAAATGTAATAGAATTTAAATTAATTAGCGTGAGTTTTTAGTGAGAAATTAAGAATACAGAGACTTCAATGTATTTATTTTATAAAAACAGCTGTCTGACATCAACCGCAATATACAAAAACAACCAAAAAAGTGACAGTAAATACCCTGCATAATAACGCTACCAAACAATGAGCAAATTTTAAACAATAATGCAATTACCAGTCAACTTAAATGCACGGGACGCTCTTCGGTAGTTCATAATTTACGGAGGGCTGGTCCGTTCGATACGCGGCTTACTTTGACGTTTGACAGATTTATGAACGCTCAAACGAAATGCGCTCGACCGCTCGCTAAAAGCTACTGGCTCTCGGACTAGGAGACAATGTTTTTTTTTTTCATATACATAATTTTTCCTGGAATTTTGTTTACTTACGTATTTTTATTACGTATGTTGTATAAAATACTAATTTTATCTAAATTGGCGGAAACTAATATTATTCATATACTCGCAGTTTTTTTTAACTTTTCAATACGTTTTTGATGTTGCTATAGGTAGTTGTAAGACCCTTTTGTTTTGTTCTATTGATAAACAATAGCAATTTACTAATGTATAGAATAGGTAAGTAGATATTAAAAGAACCGTCAACACAAAAAATAACAGACAGCTAAAGAGTGAGATAAAAGTGTTCAAACACACTGAAACGGGAGATCTCACGGGATCGCACTCAGATATTAAATGTGCTTTTCTTATTATATTCTTTACATTTTCTAGAATAATAGTGAAATTCATATAACGACCGTTAAGAGAAGACAAAACATGCCAGTAATCGTTACATCCAAAACCACAAAAAATATTGCTAAGTTTATTTAAAACTGGTCAGACAAGGCACGCTACGATAGTTTTTTTTTTTTATCAAAATGATGTGTGGATATCATTTGTATTTTAGCACCGCTATATGACGGTTTCCGTTTTCTAGATAAGCAGGATCTAGGTATTGTGTCGGTTTCACGAGTTCCTAGAGGATTGAGTTCAGGTATTGAAACTAAATGTTACAGAAAATTGTATAACTTCTTGTGCGACTTTCGAATTCTATTAATTTCGAATTAATTCTTTATTTATTGGTACACAGCTAGAACATGGAAACATTACAAAGAAAGAAAGAAAGCTGTGAACGTGAAGCTGTGAAAGAACGATGTGTTATAGCTAGCTAGATATTACTTCGGCTAGGTATTGTACCTGTTTTGACCCGATGATGAAATCAACTAATAACCCTCACTCAATCGGCAATCAAAACCATAATATCGCTAAAATAACGCAATCAGCGATAAATCAGAGGTAAACTGTAGATAATTTCATCGCTAAGCCCGCATTTCACACTCGACTCGGCAATTACCAGTGATCTATCTGATTAACATGCGTTGTCGGAGAGGATGAGGTGTGGTCACAGTGCCAGAAGTTTTACAGGCGTTCTACATAGTTATACAGACAAGCGTCACGCCTCAGTCGGTTAACGCGAGTAATCGCTAAAACTTATACCCCTATTTTGCTCAATAAAATACATAAGTAGGGCCCATTGGAAAATTCAAGCACCTGCAGGGGTATGCCAATCAAAGTTGAACTGCAAAGTTTTAAATCATGGTCAGTTCATACTAACTCATAGTTATTCTGTGACTAAATAGTGACATTATGACGTCATTTGATGTGTTTTCGCGCATATTTTGCTGTCAAGTGTCTAAAAAGAATGATCACGCGGTACAATTTTGTACCAGGTGATCACCTAAAGAAATTACACTGGGCAGTGAAATATAACTTGACAGCAAAAGATTGGCATACGGGGGCTGAAATTCAATTTAGCCAAGGGAAAGTGTCCGTTATTGCATGGTTATAAAGGCTCGCGAGGTCTATGTTCTCATAGGACAACTAGTATTAGTATAGATTAACATCAAGTAGAACATCTGCTTGTTACTCTTGATTAATTCGCATAATTTGTTAATAGTCATACAAAAGTAACCTTTATCTACGTAATCTTTAGGTGATTGTCAATATTATCGTAGAAGAGTATCGATATTGATATTGATGGGACTCCCTTTTCCGCATTTAGGCTCATCGTCGTAGAAGAGTATTAACAAGGTATCAATAACACGCTAGGTGCGATTTTCTGCTCTAGACAGATGAAAAAAAAATGAAAATGAAAAAAATTATTTTGGCACAAAAAAAAAGATGCACCTTTAAGAAACAGTCAGCGACCCGCGGATCGCTGAAGCTATGCCCACACCTGCTACTTAACACCAACTAACTGTCGGCTCGGTCGACGCAGACACGCGATCTTTCAGGTGTACCCTGATTAATTCACAAATGCGCTCTGAGCTATTGTGACGTCATTGTGCACTAAACTCTACTAATTTATTACTATGAATACATCTGTTTCGATACAAAACATCGATGTTACGTAAGAGAAGAACGACTTCTCTGCTTGGAATCAAATTGGCTTCTGTTGTGGAAAAAAGCGTGGATTAGTTAAACTGATGTGCTGTGAGCTGTGAAGTTACAAAACTCTACTATTTTATTACTATTAGCTAGGCACTGTATCTCTTTCAAAGCGAAGTGAAGAATGATCTTTACTTGGAAACAAATGGCTTCGGAAACTGATATACTGCGAGCCCCGAACTCTACTCAAATTGTGTTACTAAACATCTGTTTCTTAGCGAAGTTCGTCATATACCTACGTTTTATACAAGTTACAATAACTCTAACTCATGGACATATCAACTCAGGTTTTTTTGAGGTCTCTGAAAAAATTACGATGTCATTATACCTGCTAAAATACAGATCAAACGAGGTTTTAAAGATCTTCCCAACGCTGCAGCTCTGTTGTACTAGAGACAAAGCATAAACATTTTTCTGGCGTCTGAACTCTGCAAACAGAGTCTGAACAGTCATAAAACGCTTAGCACGAGAACGAGAAAAAATTCCCAGCATAAATAGGAAGGCGTTAAATAAAATTTGAAAGGAAGCAGGTAGGAAAACTAAATAAGGCAGGTCTTCAGCGTTAGTCGAACCTTGCCATTGTTACCGTGGTAGACAGGAGTTTTTACCGACATTGCACGCCTCAGGCGCGGTCTACCTGTGGGACAAGGTAGACACTTAAGCGTTACCAATAGCTAGTAAGTTTGCTTATTTTATTATCAAAACCGATGAAATTTTGCATCGTATTTTTCATCATGAAAAATGTCAAATATCAACATGAAAAATCATGAGCAGTGAGTCATTTGTGAAAGGGTGTGTCCGTAAAAGTATTAATCATCAACGTGCCTCTGTCGACGTTGCTGTTTTGACGCTAAGTTTGATTTTGACTCTAGCATGGCTGTGTTCTGATTTGAAATGGGTTCCATATAATTACAGGATAGACGTATATATAAGAGTGTAGAACGCAGCGCAAACACAAGTAGAGCACGTTCTTAGTAGCCGTGTTTTTTGAGGTAATAAAACTAATTGGACAAAAACCGCGTTTTATCAGATGAACTATCTGTTTCATCAAATTATTCTCACAAAGCCTTTATCGTGTATGGAACAAAAAGACTTGTGTGTTATTTGGAGCTCAAGACATTTGTTAATCGCTTCTGCCTTAGACAGTGTCCAAGCACGGACGTGATCTCTGAATAGTCGGATCGCTTTGAATACCCGCGCGGGTGCAATTGACGACGGGATCGCTAAGGCAATGCGAACTGTTTTTAGAATACTCGTCTACTCTTGGTTACACTTCAGTTTCGCTAAATGCGTTGGAAATCTTTGTAAAATCTGAAGTTAATTTTTTTAGTAAGAATAAAGTATTTGTCGTTCTTTGTCACATTGACACCATTGATAACTTTACCATTTTAGTAAGAACTAGCAGTTACCCGCGACTTCGTACGCGAGTACCGTTTCCGTGTACATTATATTATCTGTGCGTATATCGAGCGGATACTTCTTTGAGAAACTTGACATTACACCGAACCCGTACTCGAATGTCAAACGTTAGTCGTTAGACCAAAGAGGTAGTACTACGTCCTGTCAAACTGACATGACATGACATGATATCATCCTCTTGTTAATAATTGGCGCTGATAATCCCATTTTTTCATTTTATCCTGTAGATCCTGTTAATTATTCGGGATAAAAAGTAGCCTATATGTCAATCCAGGTTACGAACTACATATATGCCAAGTTTCATCCAAGTTGGTTCAGTAGTTTCGACGTGATTGAAACACAAACATCCAAACATGCAAACATTTAGTTCCCATATCACAAGCTTTGCTTAGTTTGGGACTAGAGGGCGTTGTGTGTAAAGTCCATGAATATTTATTTATTTATTTATCTAAACTTTCGCATTTATAATATTAGTAGGATAAAGTATTTGTCGCCTTATCAGATTGTTTTACACCACTGCTAACTTTTGCCAAATTAAAAATGAATTATTAGAAAACGTTTTTATAGTACGGATGTATAAATAAGAACTGTATAAGTTTGTACAGTGGTATCAGAATAGAATAGATATGGCCATGCTTATGTATAGTTATGGTAACTTGTAGTGGTAAAGTTACACTGTGAGATCACGTGCCAAAGCATCGCCCCGCGGTTCAGTCTCTACCGCTGCGTGTAAATTGGTTCTTATAAATAGGTACATGGAATATTACAAACTAATATACCAACCAGTGCTGATGATGACTGCGCTGAATGTTATTTTCTCGACCCGACCGAAATACAATAAAGGTAAGTCTTCGTCCAAACTCTTTCACAAAGAACTCAATGGCTGGCTATAGAGTACTTGTAAGAAAATAGTATATTACAGACGAAGCCGCAAGTATTCCACTAGTGCATAATAGCGAGGGCATTAAGGCTGGTCGACACCTGCGACTCATTGCACGTCGGGATCTGCAATTGCCTGACTTGGCAGATTCGATTCAGTGTGTGCATGCTTTAATCTAGGTAGCGTTGGTACGGAAATGATGACTCGACAGATAATTTAAGACTTATTCTCATCATTATCAACCTGAAAAAGGTCACTGAATTTGCCCATAGATTTCGCGGAAGAACGATTTTCAGACTTCCTAATTCATTGACTTTTTTAGTGCAATCTTTATAATATCAGTCGGTAATAGCTCTGCTTTCCGTGCTGTGGGTCGTGGGTTCGATCCCCACCAAGAACAAACATTTGTGCCTGGAAAACATAGATGTGTGTTCTATGTCTGAGTGTTACTATGTACTATAAGTAAGTCATCTAGTTCCCATATCACAAGCCTTGTTTAGTTTGGGACTAGAGGGCGTTGTGTGTAAAGTCCATGAATATTTATTTATTTATTTTTATCGTCGCTGTTGCCCTTCACTTTGCCTACCGTTTCCTGGTCGCTTCGTTTGGCTTTGAAAAGGTTGTCTTGCTGACGCTACACACTCCTTATTGTCTTCGAGTACAGCGTCTAATTGATTCCAGTCCATTCAGGTGGTTAGAGCCGATGACGCCGATTATTGCTAATTTTGTAACCTCCTCTTCTTTTATTATTACATAGTACATTGTACCTACGTTCTTGGTCTTGTCTCGTGTCTGCACTGGAGGAACAATAAGTCTACACAGAAAACTAGTTATTAATCTTGGTTATCTGAAAGAAACAAGCGTTGGGTCAAGTTGTGACTTAAGGAGTTTATATCTTAGCTTATTGATAAGGTATAAAAGAACGTGTCTTTTAAAAAAAAAATTGTTAGTATTTTTAATTTCGCAAGCCTTTGCCGGCTTCTATTCTAACCAAATTAAAACCCATCGTACACCCGAACCGTATCAAACTAAGCATAATTTCTTGTAAATGAAAGGCGCTATTCAGCTCAAAATCTCGAGCGCTCGAGTTCGCGCGAGATCGAGCCGATTCATTTACGAGCGTCTCAGAGTTATTTAAAAAGGAATTTTCTAGAAAAGTACTTGCACGTGTGCTTTCATCCGGAGCTCATTATGGTTTCTTTGAATACAGGTGTGTTCATTACCGTAGAGCCGGGTAAAGGAATTTTTCATTAGGAGTTGTATTCAGTACTGGGTATTGAGCTGCGAGTCGATTCGAGTTGAATTAAATTTTGGAATTATAGAATTGCAATTTTAGTTGTGGAAAGTGTTTTTGACGCGACGTGCCTGAAGAAAGCTCTCAGGGTTGGCACACGGTTTACCTATTTAGCTTTTAAAAGATCGTAAAAGTAAATAGACTTGTTAGCAAAAATACTTATTAGTAAAATGACCATTTGCAAAACCGTGTCTCAAAGTATTAATTGACGTAGCTAGTTACCAAAAATGAGATGTCTGCCATGTTTGGAAATTAGTAATTACCCGCGACTTCGTACGCGAGTACCGTTTCCGTGTACATTATATTATCTGTACGTGTACCGAGCGGATACTTCTTTGAGAAACTTGACATTACACCTCATTACACCGAACTCGTACTGAAATGTCAAACGCTAGTCGTTATTAATTTTAGGTAGTACTACGCCCTGTCAAACTGACGTGACATGACATGACAATGAAATTCTCTTGCCAATTGGCGCTGCTAATCCTTTTCATTCATTTTATCCTGTAGATCTTGTTAATTATTCAGGATAAAAAGTAGCCTATGTGTCAATCCAGGTTACGAACTATATATATGCCAAGATTCATCCAAGTTGGTTCAGTTGTTTAGACGTGATTGAAACACAAACATCCAAACAACTAAACATCCAAACATCTAAACTTTCACATTTATAATATTAGTAGGAAGTAGGATAGGATAGGATAGGATTATAAGTAGTCATCAGAATAAACTAATATTATTTGTTGTTTTTCGTTTCAGGTCTTTACAGCAGACGAAGTTTCATAAGGTAAGTAAAGTAATGAAAACCACCTACTCGTATCTACTATAAAATGTACGAAAACTGTTACAAAACAGTTTTAGTTATACAAAACTTAAACATCACTCTGAAAATGTACTATTACTTACTATTTAAAAAACATAGAATAATAGCTATATTGGTATAAACAAATAATAATAATAATGGTATCGTCTACCTCGTGCTTTATAACGCCATATCGAAAATCCGTAATTATTACCTTATAATGTCATATCGATTAGACGACTACGACGTATTATTACATGATTATTAATAATTAGTAGAGTTAATCAAAGTTCCTGCTTTTAATTATTCTGTAATGCTAAATTTATCAGCATTCCAGCTACTTTAATAATTTTGTAGAGCCCTTCTTCACGTTTATTGTTGGAACTCGTTCAACGCCCTAACGGTTCTAACGGCGTTATAACGAATTAATTCCTGAACGTTGATTAAAACTTAATTTGGAGATAAATCTTCGGTCGTTTACATAACTGCCTGAAATCCGAAAATTTATATTTTTAGAATAAAATATGTAAGTAAAATATTATTCCCATTTCCCATTCATTTTCTAATTTACCTAATTATAAAAAAAAGTTCTAAATCATACCTAATCTTTCATACAATTTTCTATTAATTTCTAACTAGCTAAAAAGTTTTTAATTAAAAATACGGTCAACATGATTTGCGGTGATTTTTCATTGCTCTGTTAAAAACTCCCATTTATTCTCAGTTTTGAGCACTCAGCACTCCGCGATAAATATAAAAACCGCTGCACTTAAAGCAATCGTTTGACACAATTTCCATCTTTGAAATCTTAAAACATGGGACATTAAACGCCTACTATCTCGCTGCATTTTCTTCACCAACTTATCTCTAGAAAAAAATACGCTAAAATGGCTTTTATAGCTATTGTCTTAAAGCTGTTGTCGATTTTCGAGTCTTCAAGGGTGTTTCGTCATTACATTTTCAGCGTCGAAAGCGCTTTAAAGCGCTGCCTCTGCTGTTTGCAGTACTAATTAATCTTTTCCCTACGGACTGTAGTCTAAACCAATTACGGAGCTAGCCGAAAATTCTGTGTTTTTCACGGACTGAGCTAAATTGTTTTACACGCAGCCTTTGAAGTGTTAAACGCTTATTAAATTTGAAAGCGCAAAGGGAAATATTGTATGCGTGGTACGTACGAATGCACGTGTAACACGGCAAGCAGTATTCGACCTTATGTCTTTAGTAGAACTTCTATAGCCGTATGACTAACTCTGCTTGAGAATGCGTTGTTGTTTGATCTCTGTAGACTTTTACCTCTGTATTCTGTACCCTGATGTAACCATAAATAGGGTATGTTTTTCCTCTTTCGATATATTTTCTGAAAGATCTGCAAAGTAGGCACTGAAACAGTAAAAAATAAAAAGGAAAGTTTTACAAGTCAAGTCACCTCTCAAACTAAACAAAAAACGCAAATTCATCAGTTGCTCGAAGTTGAAAAACTTCCGAACTAGACTCTTTGGAAAAATATTTGAGCCAATTTTCATTAAGTACAAGAAGTTTTCCCTTCACTTGTTTTATGCTCATCTGCCTCCGCAAGTTTGATGAACTATCTGCGAGAGTGACTCTCTGGAATTAATTTTACAGTTGGTAACCCTGGGCTATGGGGAGACGGAGAGGTATCATTGGCTCCGGTGGATCTTAAAAATTTTCGGATTTCGATCAGTCTCCTTATCATGAAACCGAAATAGGGATGGAAACTTTGGTGTTTAATTTTTATTATGTTAGCAGTAACCAAATTCAAGTGCTCTACAAGTAGGTAGTAATATTGCTCTAAAAATCAGTGCTTTTCATGGAATACTTTATTCTTTAAAACTAAAATCCAGGATGATAGTTGATATCAAAAGTTTGTACCTATCTTATCAAATAACGCTGATAAACTTTTACAATAGTCATAATAATATAAATTGATATTCGTCTTCATTCGATTTCACGTAACTAGATAAAGACTGACTGATGTCGGGGGAGACAAGGAGGTCAGAAAAACATTTTTTTGATGGGTTATAACGCAAAAACAAATATAAATACGGTTTACCGAGCAACTTAATCCCAGTGCTCTTAAATCAGCATTAGGATAAGGATAAGATAAATAAACAAATAAATTACAATATAATAATCGTTGCTATCAGATAAAATGATCACATTTATCGCTCGGAGATTTTCACGTATTTGAAGCACCACATATCTTTTCAATTCCCCAACAGATTCCCACTTTTTCAATTGTTACCAACCCGAAATCTATAGAAATATTTCCCGAAGCAAAACATTATTTATCGTGCACAAAAACACTATCAACACATTTGTATGTATTGCAAAATTCAATAGGATGGGATGTAGGGCCTTGGCGGACTCATCCCAACCTCTCTTCGGGTTATGAAATTGGTTTGGGCGACAATAAAATACATAATTTAGCCGCGCGCGCCCGTTACGTTCAACCCTACAGGGTAGCGGCACAGTGGAGGCGAAGACGGATCATTTTATTTGATAAATGTTGAGTAGAACAAGTATTCATTGAGATTAGAATAAAGATTATTGTTCCAACCTTTATTTTTATAACGGATCCTTGACAAAATGAGTTGTTCCTGCCCCCGTATGCCAATCTTTTGCTGTCAAGTTATATTTCACTGCCCAGTGTAATTTCTTCAGGTCACGTGGTACAGTTTTGTACCACGTGATCATTCTTTTTAGACTTGACAGCAAAATATGTGCGAAAACACATGAAATGACGTCATAATGTCACTATTTAGTCACAGAATAACTATGAGTTAGTATGAACTGACCATGATTTAAAACTTTGCAGTTCAACTTTGATTGGCATACCCCTGCTGTCACGTATAGGAATGTCCAATTTTTTTTATAATAATACTAGCTCGCAAGTTTTTCCGCGTTCCGTTTCGTCCTGTTGATTATTCGGGATAAGAAATCTATGTACTAATCCAGGTTACGAATTATATATATTCCAAGTTTCAGCTAAATCGGATCAGTAGTATCTATTTGCAGCGTGATTGAAAACACCCAAACATTTAAACCTTCACATTTACAATAGTAAACGGAAAAGGATAGAATTAAATAAAAACCATTTTAAAAACAACAATATACTAATTTTGTTAAGGGAAACCCGAGAGTCTAATTTCAAATCAGGTCCTTGTAGTCAAATTGAGTAATCGAAACGAAAACAAAAACGATGTTCAGCGTTTTTACAGTGGCGTTCAAAGATACATTCAAATTGAACGTGAATACAGGATGTATTTTTTTTAGCTCGCCTACTGCGTTTGTCTTGACTGTGGCCCGCCACTAAGGCCGGGGGTGCCAACTTATTGTATTAGACACAGTAAATTTTCGTAAGAAGCACACGTGCGAACAATGATTATGCGGGGAATAGGTACAAATGTTTAGAGCGACAGTTCCCTAACGATATTGTTTTTAATTCACGTGATATGGGGACGTAAAACGTGCGGTTAAGAGCTGCAATATTGTAGGGTAAAAAATGAGTGTTTTACTTATTGTAGTCAATAAAATAAAAAAACATATCAAATAGGTACATCCAAGTGATGTTTTCAATAAATAAATATTCGTGGACATTACACACAACGCTAAGCCAAGCTTGTACTATGGGGACTAGATTGCTGATGTAATTTATATACATTCTTTTGTAGATACTTATAAATACATAGCAATACCCAGACAGAACAAAACATCCATGTTTGTCATTATACAAATGTTTTTTCTTGATGGGGATTGAGCCCACAAATCACAGCACGGAAGGCAGAGCTATTACCGACTGAGCTGTGACGCCTTTCATTAAATTGAACACTATTTTAAGTTTATACAAGCACAAAGCGAGATTAAACTCATATTTTATAGCAAATACTTCAGTAAATGTCTTCTAAATATTCGCAAGCAACTAGGATTCCCTAGTTTTAATCTAAACGATCGACTTGACAACGGTCCTGATTGAAATCGCTGGGTTCCGGCGCAGCTGTTAATAAGGTGCAGTTATCAATTAGTTGTAGACTGCTTGCTTCGCCAACAGTACTGAGAAGGGCGGAGCTTGAGAGGAAGCGAGAAATGGGAGATTGCGTACATTTTGTATTGATCTTAAATACCAGTAATTGGACCATCTGTCTCAGTTAGAGCTTGTAGAATTGTATAACTGATGAGTTACTGATGCCTCATTTAATAACATTTAGTTTGTAGAAAAATAACAACACTTATTGTGGATGCTATTTTTTTTACCTACGTCTACGCCTGTTCATGTTTATCACGCTCTGTCATATTGGTTTTTGAAACTGTGTTTTCAATAACTTTAATTGTATTATTGAAAATAATTACAGCCTAATTTATGAGTTGATATTTTAGTGATGAGTCCTCCACATTCACTTATTTAAACACTCGAATGTGTTCGTTCAATCAACCTTTAACAGGACATGCCCATCTTTTGCAGTCTCTGAAAGTATGTCTCTGATATCATAAACACTTTCAGCTTCAGTGTATAGTTTACAGTTTCAGATCTCTATCACTGCAGCTCCGCCTCCACTGACCGCGTTCATAAATTCAGACACAATATTTCGCGTGAAGTTTCGATACCATGTGTGGTTGTCAACCAGCGTTGTTTATTACTAATATTTGCGATGCTGAAGTAACTGTCAAACTGTTAATTTAAAACCTTTGTTTGGCTTGAATAATGTGGTGAACTCTTGTAAAGCCAAGCGGGATTAGATTTTTTTTTAAATATGAAACTGTATAACGCTTACGTCATTGACAGATAAATTATGATAGATTTTTCAAGTTATAGGTTTCCACAAAAAAATTAAGAGAAGCAAGCTGCAGGCCCGTTGTGGACTAGAACCGCTCGAGACTGACCACTTTGGAAGGAACTGGAGGAGGACTATGTGTGAAAAGGCCACGCTGTTGGAAATAACCACGAGTAGCAAGGGCTCAGAAATCAGGAGTAGGGTACTTGAGAAAATCACTGCCAAAAATTTCTAGGATGTAAACGATGTGATTACCAACCAATCATGTCAAAATCATAATTGCTTGTAAATAATTATTTTAAAAAGTTAAAAAACGAATCCATCAATGTAATCTTGTATGTAAAAAAAATGTTTTTAATTCGAGGTTTTTAGAAGAATAAGTTCTAAAATATCATAAATCTAATAGTGGGACAGATAGGCAGTTTTTTTATATCAAGCCATAAAAATATGTTATTTTTATACAAAAGTGGCATTGCTAGAAATAGAAAGCAAAATAAATTAAAAAGCCGGTCAGCTGATACGAAAGCATAAAATTACAAGTAGATAACTCATACCTATTTATCATGGTGAGGACTGTGTATTTTTTAGATCTCAGTGGCGCCCTCTAAGGCGACCCCTGGTACTAAATCACGAGGAAAGACAAGAATTATCAAATGCTACGATAAAGAAATATTTTTAAAATGCGTCTGAATATTTTTTTAAGAAAAAGTCGCAATGTATACTTTTATCTCTTATAAAGTCAATATACAGTTTATAATCATAAACTTGTTTGAAGTTATGTCTAGAGTGCAAAATTGTCTCCAGCTACAACATCTTGTCAAAATTGGTTTGAATCCTGAAATATTTTAATTTAAACAGAAGGTAACTATGTACTGAGTAGTTCGAAATCTCAGATGTGAGAAACTGATTATTCAATATGGATGAGGTATAGCTGCAAAATAAGTCTAAAATATAATCCAACGCGTGGGTAACAATCCAGTTGATAGTCTACACTTTTTTGAATTCTCTCCAATTTTCACTACAAACAATTGAATTTCTGATGAACTAAACTGGTATAAGTCATTGATCGATCCGTAGCATGTTTTTTTGTAGTGTAAGTAGTGGAGGAAACTAATACCAGTAGATGAAGTCAATCGTGCTAATTTTATGCGGCACAGCCAGAAGGTAGCCACAAATTGGCATCACTTACCTTTTGATTTACGACTTTGACAGCCGCATCCACTGTACCCAGCTCCAAACTCGCCTCCTCAGGAGTGGTACTTCATTACCTTGCAGACGAGGTAATTGCAGGGTCGACACACGCGAGCATAACCTCTTAATTTATTGAACGGAACTAATGAAATTCCCGAGCAAAGTTTATTGCTTGAGACAGCCCTGTCACGGAGTAGATGTGCAGATGTGACATTACGTTATGCATCGAATTATTCCAATACAAGGTCTTCTGCAGCGAATATAGTCTAGACATAGCTACATATACATACCGTGGATAAAATTAGACGTATATTCTCTATAATATAAATTATGTTGAATTAATCAAAATGCAGTTACTTTTATTAGTTTACCAAGAAAATTTCAAATATTATGATTGGTGCCTTGATTTTTAATGGATCTCTTTTGTGTACAGAGTAGATTTTGATTTTGATTCTTGATCTCAGGATCTAAACAAGTTCAAATAAGCTACATCGTCGCATCAGACTGGATTGCGGTTTGCTTATAATGTTTTTTTTGCTAACAAAGTCCACGGTGGGTATAGGCACATTTGAGACACTAGTAAAATGTGTCCTCTCTGCATTATTTGCATATTCTATGTCCTTGTTTCGCTAACAATTTTCGGGCCAGCAGAGTTGACGCTCTAATCGTTTCTTTAATTATTTTGGAATTAATGTTTTGTCTCCTTCGTCGAGGTGTTCATCGGATTTTTCGGTGGATTCCTTTTGTCTTGTTATCTTGTTTTCGCTTATTTTGTACCTGGAGATCTAATTTATTTGTTTTGTTATTGTGTTGTGTTTGTAGAACACTGAAGGTTATATGTGTTTTTGTCAATCATACAAAAGTCCTAGGGTGATTATATACCTACCTATGTATGTACAAAACCTTAAGTATAAGTTCTCAACTGGATATCCGGTCTAGATTTTTATAATAAACAAGCTTTCAACGTGTCCTCAGATAATAAGAGATTTATCTATTTCAAGCAAACATTTTCTTTGAAACTCACGTTTCAAAACTGGGCTATCAAGATCAAAGTCAAAAACCTTTAATTCAATAAAATCATAAAGATCATTTAGTATCTTATATAACTAAGTGATTCTAGGTACCAGTTCATTCCTTCTTATATCAACGATGAATTTGTTATTGGATACTTTACCTGTTTTGCTCTCATCCTCAGTTGGCACCAAGCCTTAGCCTCTAATTGCCCCACTGTTAATAGCATCTACTAAAACTAAGCATCAGTCACAGGTGGTGTTCAACCAAGCTTCGGGACGTAAAACTGAACTGGCCGTTAATGCATTGCTGGTTACCTCAGGTGCTGAAATTCTGTTCGTACTGTTTCGTAAGCGATGAAAACCTCACAACGATTTCCTCATCATCATAAATCTAATAAGTCCTGCTTTAGCTTTTACAGGATTTTCTCCTGTAAATCCTAAAAATCTAAAGTTTCTTTAAGTTTTTCTCCCTAGGAAAACTGAAAGAGGCTTGAGATTTTTCCATCCATTGACTTCCTTCGGTCTTCACAATGTCGTAGATCCATTAGATCCGACACAGCTAATACGTTCAATAACCTGTGGTAGCTTTGTAAGTAGCATACCTAGAGTCAATAATTTTGCAGTTATAGTAGGGTAATAAGGTAGCCAATGCAAGTAATTCGTATAGTTTCATAAAATAAATTAGGCATAAAATCATTCTGCTAAAACATTTACTAGCTACATTAAATTCAGCTCTTCAATATATCCGAGGCTTGAAGAGAGACGAGAGTTTGAAATAGTTTTATCAACAAGAGAAATCCGATCCATCTTGTTTACAATTATCTTCGACTGTACAGTGTACATTCAGTTGCTCATAATCTTCGTTGCTGTACATTTTCTTGACAATTTGTTTACACCTCGGTTATGTAAAGGTACCATCGAGCACAAAGTGAGCTGCTACTGCTACGGGCGTGGCCCGCGGCAAATTGATACCCAGCTGATTCGCACGCTGGACACGAGTGTACCGATAGCATATTAAGAAGTCTGGTGTGCTTCCGTACGAGAAAATTGTAAAACTTCTTCATGATATAGACAGATAGATAGACAGATAGACAGGCATTTATTTGCACACTAAGTAACACACAGTACACTTACAGAACAAAACCAACAAAAATAAAAATAAAGTAAAAAAGTAACAGAAAAATGAAGCTAGTAGGTGTTTGTGTGCTACAGCAGCAAAAGGGTTTCGACTCAGCGTATGCCTCACTACCCGAAGGTAATTAGGCGCTGTTATTCTGTCGAAACCATCAGCCAATAGACCCTGTGAAAAAGCCATTGTGTAGTGTTGTGTAATAATGTGTGAGAGTGTCGAGGTGTATGAGTGTCAAGGTGTGAAAGAGTGTCAAGGTGTGAGAGGGTATGTACGAGTATGTCTGGAGGGTTCTTCCGGGACGCCAGTCTCTTGAGAGTCTGGTTATAGGGAAGGAACCCTCCAGTATGTGTAAAAGTGTGCTGTTTGAATGCAAGAGGGTGAGGGTGTATATTTGTTTTATATGGAAAGTGTGCCGGAGGGTTCTCCCGGTACGCCAGTCTCATGAGAGTCTGGTTATAGAGGAGAAACCCTCCGGTGTGTTGTGTGTATTAGAGTGTATATATTGTGAGATATATGAACATTAGGTAGGTTGGTAGGCATATAGAAATAACAGATATATATTTAAACAAAAAACCCACCATTAGAAAAAACTAACTTTATTCTAACAGGTGAACGGTGCACTATAGCTATTCGCGCCAGACAACCCAGTTTTCTGTTGATCCAGTAGAAAGGCTTTAAAACGTTTTTTAAGAGTAAACTTGGATTTCAACAGTCGGAGTGGTGGTGGGATATTATTCCAACACTTGGTTGCCTGGTAGCGAAAACTCCCTCGAAAAGCTACGGTTTTGACTTTGCTATAGTGCAGCAGATTCCTTGTAGACCTTTGACTGTACTTGTTGTCGGAGCGATTTAGTTTCATATACCTAGATTTTTGGCTTCTTTAACATATTCAACCTTCTGACCTTGTATGCTTATATTAAAAGTTTGTCTTGCGAACTCACTGACGATACTCTGCGAGCCTAGTACCATAAACTTTGACTTGGTTGGGTTTAAAACAAGGGCATTTTCTTTTGACCAGATGGAAATCCGGTCCAAATCAGTATTGATTTTATTCACCTCACTATTAACATTATTGGGGTGCATGGGTAGGTACAACTGCACGTCATCAGCATACAGGTGGAATCTGCAGTGCTTTATGTGCCAGCAGATGTCCGCACTATAGATGATAAACAGCAGCGGCCCGAGAATCGAGCCCTGTGGAACCCCGCGATTAAGTGGCTTAAGTGACGACGACAATTGTGAGCCGTCCTCCCGAGTAATACGTACAAATTGAGAACGGTTGCTTAAGTAACTATCGAACCATCTTATTGATGAATTATCAACACCGTAGTACGACAGCTTAGAGAGAAGTAGTGGAACACTTATTGAGTCGAAGGCACGGGAAAAATCCAGTAAGACCAAGACCGAGCCTAGCCCATTATCTTGATCAACCAATATGTTATCGACTACATCCAGGAGAGCGGTTGATGTCCCTCTCATTTTTCGGAAGCCCGACTGGACGTCTGGTAAGATCCCGTTACTCTCAACAAACTTGCTTAGCTGGTTATAAACTACCCTCTCAATGACTTTCGAAAGTACCGGAAGAATGCTAATAGGCCTCAAATCTTTAATTTCAGTTGGTTGAGACACTTTAGGTATTGGGTTTATAGAGGCAATTTTCCACTGGTCAGGAAAGATAGAAGAAGTGATCGATTCATTAACTATTCTAGTAATCACTGAAAGAGTGTGAGGCAATGTTAACAAGACCATGTCCATGGACAGCCCATCCACCCCACGCGCATTCGTTTTAATTGACAGAAGAATCTTGGCAACATCCCGATCGTTTACCGGTTGTAATGAAAATAGAATATTATTATTATTATGTCTGTTAAATTCAAAGAATGTCATATTAGAAATAGAAACTGTAGTATCGCCCGGGACATCCAAAAAATAATCATTTATATCGTCAGGTTTATGTAGGTGGTCAGGTAAATAAGTATCATTTTTGGCAGGTAAAACATCTTCTTTTAAATTCTTCCATAACTTCTTTTCATTCTTAATTTCTGAGTTAATTCGAAAATTATAATAGGCACGCATTTCGCTATTTATGCTTTGCGTAACAAATGATTTTAATTCCTTGTATTCTTTTTTATGAGTATCCAACTTAGTATCACGGTATCGGTCATGGGCTTCATTACGGCATTTCATCATTATTTTGACCGGGTCAGTAATCCATGGGGCATACTTTTCTTTTAGCTTTAGTGTTTTAAGGGGGGCGTGTTTGTCAAATAAAGTAACAACTAAGAGCGTAAAAGCATTCACCATTTCATTCAGCGTGGCCATGCTCATGACAGCACGCCAGTCCAAATCTATGAGATCACTATCAAACTGTTCGCGGTTTATGTTTTTAACTGGTCTGAATACTATTGACCTGGGAGGTACTTTGATTCGTCTAATGTTGAGTGTTGCTGAAATATAGGAATGACCAAAAGAACCAGTAATATTGGTGACAGAAACACTGCGTATGCTATAATCCGTACAAATTAAGTCAATGAGCGTTCCACTGTGATCCGTAAAATGAGTCGGAGACGGTACCACTTGAGATAATCCAGTGTAGCTTAAGAATTCGTTTAGCTTTTCATAATCACCGCTTTTAGTATTTAATAAATCTATATTAAAATCTCCCATAATAACCAACCCATCGTAGCCAGAAAAATGAGCAATCGATTCAGTCAATGCGTCGATGAATACGTCCACATTCACCCATTGTGAACGATAAGCTGTGCCAATAGCCATACGCGACCCGTTCAAAGTTACCAGCAACCACATCTGTTCAATTTGTGCATCAGGATGACTAGCTATACGAGCGCTTATACCTCGTTTCACAAAAAAACCTACTCCTCCTCCCCTTCCCTGACGCATGTGCAGCGGGCGCGGGGTGTTAAGAAATCTGTAACCAGGAATCTTCGGAGCGCGCGCCTCCTCGCCTTTCCTGATCCATGTTTCGTTAATCGCCACGATATCGTTTTTCATATTACTCATTGCGATTATAAAATCGTTATGTCCCGTGCCTAAGGAGCCCGGATTATAAAGACCTAACGAACACAATTTAGGGTTAGTACACATTGAAAAATAACAAAAATGACTGTTCGTGACCATCTAAGAGGCACAGCGGTAGCTCTTGTGTATAATAAAAATAAGAGATGTCATGGTAACAGACCATTGATCCAACCAGTATATCTACACACCTATGTGGTACAATATGCCTATTCTTTTTTGCGTTTACAAGTGTTTGACGATCGATGTATAGAAGTAATAGCAGTACCAAAATGCACCCGAGCAATAGTAAGTGAAGATAGTATGATAATATATTATTATGTATAATATTATATAATATGAAGCGAAAGCTGTAAATATTTGTGCAGTGTAAGAGCAAACCCATGTCGCGATAACACCCAAGCAGTAATACAAAGTTTGCTGCTGTAGCAACACAATTATAATATAACCTAGAATAAAACAATATAACAGTAGAAAAAATAAAAAGCAGTAATAAAAGCAGTAATAAAAGCAACAATAACACCACAGTATGATTATCTACACAAAGTACAAATTTTAAAATGACACAGATAAATATGAGGAAGTACATTGCCGTATTATACAGTTTATAACTCGTTTTTTCTGTCAGTGGAGCCAACCGCATCGGGTCCAAAAACCCGCCTTAGGTCAGCCTCTGAGCGTATGTAGTGACGAGGGGAGTCCTCGCTCTGGTGCTGGCGGGCATATACCCGACCGTCTTTTGACCAGACGAACTTCCACTTCAGACGACTTCCGATCTCTCGCGCCTTTAGGAAGAGCTGCCTATTCTCCCTGGTGAGCCTCTCGTTCACGTAAAAGCGTCGCGATTCCCCGGCCAGACCCGCGTCAGCAGTGGTGACACCCCGACGCACTCGCGAGGCACGCAGCAATTCATCCCGCGGCGCGCGGCGCACCAGTCGCACGGCGATGGGCCGCGCGCGCGGACGTCCCGTTGTTTCGTCGCGTGCTGCCCCGACTCGGGTGGCGCTCACGACGTCGCCGTCGGTGAGCGTGACTCCCAACTTGCGGGCCAGGGTCAGTACTACATGCACGACCACCTCCCCCATGGATTCCGGGAGTCCTACAATGTCCACATCGTTAGCAAGCGACTGCTGCTCCGACATACGAATGTGATCTTCCATACGCTGAACGGTGTCTCGGAGCTTTGTGTTTTCCTTTCTTAGGCTGTCTATAGTTTTAGTCCTTTCTTCTAACGCCGTTTTCAGGCTCTCTAATTGCGTGTCAATGGATGACAGAGAATCCCGAAAAGTCCCGAGGATGTCATTCATGCACTGCATCTGCTCCTTAACTACACGTCCGACAGACTCAGCCACCGCTTTGTTTATTTCTTCTTTAATAATGGACCTCAGACTACCCTTGGTTAAGCTCACTTCCTCCTCAGAGTCATCCTCCAGTGACGGCGCCGGTGGCGCGGACATCGGCTTTCGCCGAGTTACATTCTCAGCGCCGAAGTCCCCCGGTACTGAGACTTCCTGGTTACCGTGCGGCGCGGATGAGCGGACTGGTGTGTTCGTGTTATCACCTCGGCGCTCCTTGCTTCGGCATCCCTGACATTTCTAGTTGTCCTTGAGTGTTTGCCTCATTGCATTATATGAGCGCTGAGTAACATTTGCACATTCCAGATCGTAGGAACTGTGACAAAAAGAGCATTTCAGAAATTCTCTTCCCGTAATTACTTTTAGGCATCCAGCGCACGGTGTCTTTTTGTAGTCCATTTTGTAAGTTCTATTACAAAATAAAAAATAAAAACTGCAAAAAGTAAACTCCAGGCAACGAGATTCGAACCAACCTCGCCCGAACTGCTATGACTCAATGTCGGACCGTATGTGCGCTCGTCCACGGGGCGTCTTACTACCTCTGGCGAAATTAAGCTGCTAATGCGCATGCAACTTGAAATGCACTCGTCCTTTTGTCCTCGCGCAAGGTCAGATGCACAATGACGTTCACTTGTAGTAAGGTTGCTTCAAGGTTATTGCACAAATTAATCCACAAGTTCACAATATTAATGTTAGACAATTATACTGCCAGGTAGGTGGTGTTCACACGGTTCTACTGATGTAATTTTTGTCACCCAAAACGCACTTATAACTTTGTTTTTAGAATAAAAACCGCGAGCCAAATAATACGTGTGTCTTTCTCACAAGGTCCGCCGACCGACCCCATATATACAAATATATACAAATTTAATCTTTTTTCTCGGTATAATACATACCTATATGTGTTGAAGATTTCTTGACAAATGAGTGTTTTAAGAAGACAAATGACGGGCAAATTGCATGCTCTTTTTTGTATAGGAGTTGCCATTTTCACAGTATTAGAAGTCTAGAAATATAATATTTATTAAGCTTAGTTACAAATTCTATGCTGAAAATAACTGTACATTATCTCTGAATACAGCATTCAATTTAATTTGACGTAAGCCTATTGGAGTTTCTTGGTATTAACAATTTGCTAGGTTCCTAGAAATTTAAATATCTGAACTCTCTGAGTATTGTGTTGTTTAGTTATTACGCTTCGACGAAGTCTAGTGACTGATGTTTGGATTTAGGGATTACGTATCTAGGTAGTAACTCTAGGTATGGTGGTTTTAATCATAAATCTCTTATAAATCTAGTCAAATTGACGAATGTTAAATTTTTGAGGGTAACAGGTAACGATTTTTTTTTAATAATATCGTACTTATTCTTCTTTATTTCTAGCTGAACTAGTGTCTTTAATCTTTGACAATGTAGAAAATTTAGTTCAATGTAACCTGCAAACTTCTGCTGTCGGTACACCTCGCTCCGTCCGGTACCGTCCGGTTGGGTCCGGCCGACTTGGCATGCATTGCACCCTGGTTTTTACACGCCTATGATAAACACTCCCATATAGTCTGAGTAAGAAAAGAAAAGCGAATACCTGAGTTAGAGTTAGTATGAAAATGTGGTGTAGTAAAGAGTAGGTTCACACAAAACTTCACCTAGATATTGTATTGAAAAAAAAATCATGTTTTGCGTTTGGTGTGAAAATATACCAAAGCTCGCTCTAAAACCTTTTTTTCCGGAGCTTGCAGAACCAAGGCATCATTCCATGAATCCTGACCGGACGCCAATAGTGCCACAACACCAGAACGAACTCTAAGTCAGTGCCCAACTTCCAGAGTGACCGCACCGTACAAACAGAAGTTCCCTCATAAAGTCTCGTAAAACAATCTTACTAATTAAAAACGTAGAAAGGAACAAACTTGAAGAATAACAGTTACTTTCACAGTTTGCACATTTCTTAGAATTACCTGAGTTTGTGAACTTTTCGAAATAAATCGTGGGGATTGTGCATTGTAAAAGATTTTATGCTAATTCAGATACTAATTTACGCGATTATCTTCTAGAAAGTGGAAGAAGGACGCTTAGAACTCTGGTACTGCAGGGGTATGCCAATCAAAGTTGAACTGCAAAGCTTTAAATCATGGTCAGTTCAAACTAACTCATAGTTATTTTGTGACTAAATAGTGACATTATGACGTCATTTGATGTGTTTTCGCGCATATTTTGCTGTCAAGTGTCTAAAAAGAATGATCACGTGGTACAAAATTGTACCACGTGACCTGAAGAAATTACACTGGGCAGTGAAATATAACTTGACAGCAAAAGATTGGCATACGGGGGCTGGTAGTAGTACTGCACTATGAAGATAAGCTCGTTATCTGTAGAGGGAGGAAGTTTGACAGAAACTAAAAACACGTAAATTTAAAAGAGATATTCGCCATGGTTCATATTTCCTCCCTGGTCAAGCCTCCTAGAATCACCTAGTTTATAAGACGATTCTAAATAACCCTTTGGGATTTTATTAAATAAACCATTTTGTGACTTTAACAGACTTCTTCTAACTAGAGGAAGACTCCACTCAATCGCGACGATGATTGTAAAACGTGTGAGTGAGTAAGATGACTGGGATGAAAAGTCTCTGCTATCATCTGTACTAAATAATATACTAAAGATGTCATTTGGACAAATAGCAGTTTTTTTATCGTAACAATAAATTGTTGAATTTTTTTCACCGACCGGCGACCGCTTTCTTCTGAATTCTCAGTTTGTAAATCCTTATTCGCAATACTCAGACCAAACAAAAGTAGATCCGAGGGCAATAGCCAGTGCATTCACCGGCTAGACTTAGAATTCCTTAGATTTGGTGTCTACTCTATTGTTGCTAACAAACTGCCCCGTAGATACCAATTTTGTAGACAATTTCCAAAACATTTAACTATGTTTTATCATAAAGTCCCATCAATTGATTGAGGGGATTTGACCCTCTTGTGCTTGAGAGACTAGAATATTTTCCCGCGATAAATATTAAATTTGTCTCTAGATTTAGATCTGGGGGCGATTCCAATCTCAAAGTTGAACTGCAAAGTTTAAATCATGGTCAGTTCATACTAACTCATAGTTATTCCGTGACTAAATAGTGACATTATGATGTCATTTAATTTGTTTTCGCGCATATTTTGCTATCAAGTGTCTAAAAAGAATGATCACGTGGTACAAAATTGTACCACGTGACCTGAAGAAATTACACTGGGCAGTGAAATATAACTTGACAGCAAAAGATTGGAATACGGGGGCTGAAGACAAACGCAAAATCGGCATATTGGATGTTATCGGTTCAGCAGTAAATAAACATAATTTATTGTAAGTACATTTTCTTATAGATTCAACAGCTTTGAATGCACTCCGTAAATGTATTCTATACCTCTTCAAATCAGGCTCGGAACGCATAATGCCCGTCATAAAAATGCCGCAGCCAGTGTTGCCAAAAAATATCAAACGTACGTTTTCGTATATATTTTTAAATTTTCCCGTAGCACGACAATTTGCGAACGATTTGGAATGTGGTGGGACGGTAAATAAGAATTTATATTCGATAGCGAAGATGTTATATTTCCACACGGTAGAGTTGGGCGCAATCTTTTCCTATCGTGAAACTATCAGATGCAATGCTTCAAAAAAAATGGTATTTAACAAGATTCATACAAACTAAGCAAAGAGTACATGTAGCTGGACCAATTTATTTTTAAATCAGTAGGTTATTAAAAAAAAAATTATATCCAAGTCTCATGGAAAAGCAAAATCCCCGAAAAATTAACCATAAGATTAGCTCAATTAGATTAGATTTTTTTATTCCAAAAAACAGAGTAAGGGTAATAACTCAAATAACACGCGATTTATTCATTCAAATCTAACTCATCAAAGAAAACCAATAAAAATGGCTACTTAGGTTGTAATTCCAGAGCTTACCCAGTCTAGGCGATAAGAAAACACTAAAACCTAAGTGTAGCTCAAATCGCCCTTAGAAGGTTAGGGCGAGTCAAGTTCAAGAATATTTCAATTTTCCAAACCATTTAGGCATTCCGATTTTATGTAGACTTTTAAAAGTTTCAAGAAATGAATAAAAATAGTCTTTATGGCACGATTGTCAAAGAAAATCAAATAAAAGTGATCTCAGTCACAGAATAGATTATGCATATAGTTACGCCCAGAGGGCAATTCTCTTGAAATAATCTATTGTAGGACTTCAAGAGATGTCATAAGAGTCACTAAATTAGTGACTTTAGTGACATTTCAACAAAATCCTAATGCTATTTTTACTTTATTATGTAGAATTTTGATAAAAAACGTGTTTATCGTAAAACTGTATCATTTTAATCTGTTGATTGTTTACCTAATCGAAAAGTAAAAGTAGGTTTAAAACGCGTTCAAAAGATTAACAAACCAAAAACATTTGCCCTGACAGAAAATTACTGTGCAGCGAGCGTCTACGCCACAGAAATTGTCGTTTTGCTCTTCATTTTCTAAGTACACAATAACAGAGAATTGTCACTTAAATATGAATTCAAACTAAGATACAATCATTTGGAAAATTAGATTCGTAAGCTTAATTAAAATCTGAACAATGATGTCTCAGCGCGAGCAAATACTGAGGGGTGGGTGTCAACTCAAATGGATGGTGCAAAATATAAGCTTTGCGTCATTTTTCTTCTTATTTATGGCCTCTGTCCGTCATTTTAACAGTCAATTTTGCCATTGCGTTATTCATTGTGAACTAGAAATTGAAATCTTCAAAACGACACATATGGTTTAGGGTTGCTAAAAGATATTAAAAACACAACAGTTGTATTTATAAAATTTCTAATAATATGTATACGATTTCTCATAGTAAAGTGTTGTATCTATAACTATACGTAAGTTTTTAATGTTTGAATTCTTTGAATAATGAGTAGGTACATAATTTTGATGTTATTTCAGTTAAGTTGTATTATATCTTGTAAAAACATCTGGTAAGTATCAAATCCTATTCTACTAATATTATAAATACGAAAGTTTAGATGTTTGGATGTTTGTGTTTCAATCACGTCTAAACTACTGAACCAACTTGGATTAAACTTAGCATATGTATAGTTCGTAGCCTGGATGGACACATAGGCTACTTTTTATCACGAATAATTAACAGGATCTACAGGATAAAATGAACGAAAAGGATTAGCAGCGCCAATTAGCAAGAGGATGATGTCATGCACGTCAGTTTGACAGGACGTAGTAGTACCTCTTTGGTCTAACGACTAACGTTTGACATTCGAGTACGGGTTCGGTGTAATGTCAAGTTTCCCAAAGAAGTATCCGCTCGGTACACGCACAGATAATATAATGTACACGGAAACGGTACTCGCGTACGAAGTCGCGGGTAACTACTAGTAACTAATAAACGCAACACGCTATCAGTGTATGGTTGTAAAACACGCAAAAGCACAAAACTTGCACCGTTCTGAAGTTTTAGCGAAACAAACAGTAAAATACGATATAAGTTTATTTTAAGAATCGAAACAAATGCATTTAAGAAGGGGAGAAACAAAACTTGTTAAAATTCTCGCCGATTTAATTGAACGATATTAAAAATTAAAATTTTGACGCTCCTTTAATTTGAGTAGACTTGAGAAAGTTTTTCTTTAATTATACCATTTTAACGGTTAGAACTTGCAAAAAGTTTTTAAGTAGTCGACATTTTTATGAAGACTTGATGGCTTGGCATTTAATGTCAAATTAATTTTCGTTTTTATAGGTAAATAATGATTTTATCTGGTGTAGGTGTAGAAATGATGAAAACAGAGGTTTGATCAGACTTGGTAGGTAAATCCAATTACGTAAGATGTTAAAACTAGTTGTCCTGTGAGAACATAGACCTCGCAAGCCTTTATAACCATACAATAACCGACACTTTCCCTTTTACCCTGGCTAAATCGAATTTCAGGTGCTTGAATTTTCCAATAGGCCCATAGGTAGACTTTTGAGCAAAATAAGGGTATAAGTTTTAGCGATTACTCGCGTTCCCTTGGTCCTAAGAGGTCGAATCTGGTGTCTACGGATTTGTCTCATAAAGGCGAAGAGGACTGTGTAGTCTCATTGATATTGGTAGAAGTCAATTTTCGGGAAAAAAAATAATTTCCCCTTTTTTCCCCTAACCAGTCCCCCTTTTTGGAAATATTTTTACACCATCTTGTGTAGAATGAAATCTTTCGTGTGCTCCTTAAATTTGATTGAAATCCGTCGATAAATAACGCTACAGCAAACTTTCCCTCTTTTCTCTCCTATTTTCCCCCCAATCAAAAATCCCCGACGACAAAAAAAATCTAATAATTCATATAACCTGTGTACCAAGTTTCGTCCAGATCGGTTGAAAAATGCGACCTGTAGAGGAGAACAGACAGACAGACAGACATCCGGACAAACGCATTTTTGGCCAATGTGGAAACTGAGACGCTTCGCTCGCTTCGCTCGCTCGGTCAATCACAACTGTGGAGTGATTTTCCTAAATAAGTAGGTGATCAAATGGTTCAAGTCAGTTCTTCGCTGTTACTTAGTAGATTAAAATAATTTATAAGTTAAAAAACTGGAAAACCGACTTCAATTCGACTACCATCTTCATCATCAGATGATGATGATGATGATGACAGTTCATTGGGAATGTTCTAGTCACTATAAACACCACCTAAAAGTCACAGGAAAGCAAAATACGCAATTTCGTGCACGTGGTTGGTGTTGATTCTTTAGACTCGAAAGAATCAACACTCTAAAGTTTAGAGGAACAACTGGTGGGTTTTTGCTTTTCTCCAATTAAATGCGGTTTGAATGTACAAACTGGGTTTATTGACAAATTTAGAAAAATGTAAAAATTTAGGTGTGCACCACAAAGGGTCCATCGTTGCTAGCAGTAAATTGGTAGGCGCTACGCCGCAACTTGGCATATTGCATTGTTGCTAACAGTAAAATGGTAGGCGCTACGCCGCAACTTGGCATATTTTTCAGTTATTTCTATTTATAACCCAAACTACTGAACCGATTTTGATGAAAATTAAATGGGACCAATCTGGAAGTATATCCTTTTAGATAAAAAAAGAATTTTTGAAATCGGTTTATAAATGACGGAGTTCTGAGGTAACAAATATTAAAAAAAAAAAAAACATACAACCGAATTGAGAACCTCCTCCTTTTTTGAAGTCGGTTAAAAATACCAAAAACACCTAATTAGGTAGCTACTTCTAACACCTACCGCCTCTACCTAAATTTTTTTTGTTAATTTTTAGTTGCAACTCCAAATCTAGCCGCTCAGAACTAATATAAACCGGAAAAAACCGCTTGATGGATGACCTGACCGGTGATAACCGGCAATTAATCATAATTATCTAATCCGCACTTAACCGGAGTTTTCAACTTCAAGCCGGATCGCTTAGGAGTTTGTTTTGACAGGCGTTTCAAGAACTCTTCTTTTAACGGTTGATGAGACGAGACATGGTAGAGTTGAATATTTGTAGATCTTGAAGAACCAATGTGCGCAATGCCAATGCTCTCAAACGATGAAGGAAAACATTGTGAGGAACCCGCGGCTTATTTAGCTCCGCACATTCTTGTAGATAAGGCCGACTGGGCTAAGAGAATGGTTAGGTGCTGGGCAAGTCTACCCCATCTAAATTGACAGGCGTCACAGCTCAGTCGGTAATAGCTCTGCCTTCCGTGCTGTGGGTCGTGGGTTCGATCCCCACCAAGAACAAACATTTGTGCGTAGAAAACATAGATGTTTGTTCTATGTCTGGGTTACTATGTTTTATAAGTACCTATGTATTTACAAAAAAAAAAGTATATAAGTATTCTATCAGCCATCTAGTTCCCATATCACAAGCTATGCTTAGTTTGGGACTAGAGGGTGTTGTGTGGAAAGTCCAAGAATATTTATAAGAATATTTATTTATATATTTATAAATCATGTCCCAGGCGCTGCTGCAGCGTTCATAGGGGCATGGGTAAAAAGTGGCTACTGACGCTGTAATAATTGTCTTAATTAGATGCAAAGGCCTTATTTATACCTGTAGTACAAAATGCAGGGAATCCAAGAAAGGACAAATGAGTAAATTATGCAAACTAGCTGCAATTATTTAGCAAACAATTTGGCGAATTGATCGTTACACCCTGTTTTGGAGGTGTCACGATCGATCTTCGTCCTGCGGCGAGATTTACGAGTGACGTGATGCACATTGCCGGCGCCGGCTGGCTGACGTTTTACAGGATGTTCTGCGTGTGGCAATGGATGCCGAATTTGATAACTGCTAATTGTAATCAAAGGTGTGCATGTTGAATAAGTTGAATATAGTTTATGCATTTTCGAATCTATTAATCTATCAATTCATAAAATTGTTGATGGCCGTCAAATACCATTGCCGGAAGTCTTCAGAAATTACTTGAATCGAATAGATAAACTTTTCGTACATGGACAGTCTATAGCTATTATTCGTCAACCATCTACATCCTCAGAAAAATAAGAAGCAAATTAAAAAAAATGTTCTGAGCAATCAAATTTTTGCAGGTGTATGAAAATCAACGCAATATATAGCATGAAGTTTAAAAAAATATTGCTGATGAATATTATAACGCAGTTTGCTTATCCTATCCTACTAATATTATAAATGCGAAAGTTTAGATGTTTGGATGTTTGTGTTTCAATCACGTCAAAACTACTGAACCAACTTGGATGAAACTTGGCATATATGTAGTTCGTAACCTGGATTAACATATAGGCTACTTTTTATCCCGAATAATTAACAGGATCTACAGGATAAAATGAACGAAAAAGATTAGCAGCGCCAATTGGCAAGAGGATTTCATTGTCATGTCATGTTACGTCAGTTTGACAGGGCGTAGTACTACCTCTTTGGTCTAACAACTAGCGATTGACATTCGAGTAGGTACGAGTTCGGTGTAATGAGGTGTAATGTCAAGTTTCTCAAAGAAGTATCCGCTCGGTACACGCACAGATAATATAATGTACACGGAAACTAGACGCGTACGAAGTCGCGGGTAACTGCTAGTACTTACTAAAATAAAATAAAAATATTCCTTTCTGGTCGTAGCCTAGTAATAAATTAATGTCACAATAATAATTTACCGGCAATGTGCATTTGTCACGATGCATGTTCGTGTGTCAACAAATTAGCACCTAATTCTTTTTGAATATGGTTGTGTTGAAGTATTTAAATGCAAACATGTTTGTGAGTCAAACTTAAACGCTTAGTTTTTTTTGTTTTTTTTTAGTGTAATTTGTATAATTTTAAAGGTTGTTTGAAACTTTTGAGTAAATTGTGAGGCGATTGTACACTCAACATCATGAAATGATTGATGAAAAAATGGACCATTTTTTTTGAGTCCAACACAAAAAAAT
The DNA here is from genome assembly GCA_947859175.1 of Gandaritis pyraliata. Lineage (NCBI taxonomy): Eukaryota > Metazoa > Arthropoda > Insecta > Lepidoptera > Geometridae > Gandaritis > Gandaritis pyraliata. The sequence continues at coordinate 10,744,121 of OX401856.1, read as the reverse complement.
TATTAAAAAAAAGTTGTACAGTAGCACAAAGGAACGATTCTCGTCAAATATAAAAGAGTAAAATAGGTTACCTACTTTATTTTAAATTCGAAACAAAAAGAAAACTTATTTCGAATCAATATTTTATAACCACGAGTCCGGGCTAACTAGCTCTCAAGAAACTTTGAGTTCGTCCCAGTTTAGGCACAACGAGGTAATATTTACATAGAAATCGGATTACCGCCGATTATCGGCTGGACTGCGTTTTACATAATATAATAAAGAAAAATAGTTTTATTAAGAATGAGGCGTCAGAACACTTTAGAACCACAAAGATAATATGTAATTTTTTCTGCTTTCATTGTAAATGCGTCGATACCGGCCCGCAGGCTATTTCACGAACTATTGCTGAGATTCAATAACTGTATTACGGGTATGCGGATTCGAGTTTATGTAGATTGATAGAAGAGAACTCGTCGTTGACTAAGAGAGATTGAACGGAAATCCATAACATTGTAACATAACATAACATAACATAACATAACATAACATAACATAACATAACATAACATAACATAACATAACATAACATAACATAACATAACATAACATAACATAACATAACATAACATAACATAACATAACATAACATAACATAACATATAACATAGCGCAGCGGGCAATTAAAAAAACCATCACTGAAAATGAACGAATGAGTACCTACCTTAGGGCGGCTTGCACCAGAATCAATAAACGTATTTAACAGCTAAATAGATTTAAATCTGACGTATTTATATGACTTAACAACTCGCTAAATACTATTTAATAGTTAAACGCGTTTAGCGATTCTGGTGCAAGCCGCCCTTAGTCTTTTAAAATGATATGTTACTTTGTTTCAATATTCTGAGAATGTTTGTTTTTACTAAGTCATGGTATAGACTCATGGTAGTGTAGTGTTCTTATAATTAGGTAATGTATTTATTATTATTTCTATCTTCTATTCGGCTGTAAACAACAAAATTTTAGGCTAACTCATTAACATAGGACCTTTTTCAGATGAGTTGGATACTTTTTACCTAGGTGGTGAAGACTCATTTGAAATTGGAATTTGTGGAAGTTCTGTCAAGAGGAAAAAGTAAACACGGCCGTCAGTCGACTCCGAGTTTTTGTTGTGAAAAATCAGAAAAGAAAGTGGATACTCTTGTGGTTCAGGGAACCTTCTGAAAACCCCTGGTAATATGTACTAAAACCCTGAACCCAACGCTTAAACCTGGAAAACTACTTAGAGCCCTAAAAGTCCACAGAAGCAGTTTCACTTCCACCAGCTCGTCCCCAAGAAAGAGAGTGAGATTGGAAGTGCAGAGCGTGTTTAAGACACCTATCTACTACATCCAGGATTGGCCTTTCTTCAACTGCGTGCTGGTCATCTCTTGACTTTTCTCCGGCAGCATATTGGTATCCTTCTTTTCCTCTCCCCTCAACAAACCTCTTCATCACCGCTACCTCATGCAATAGTGTTCAGTGACTGTGATAGTGGCTGATAATTAGGGACTGATAATATTAAAATTTTATAATTAAATCTGTGTATACATACCACTTTTCTTTATTAGGGTTCTTCCATAATTAGGATAGGTAGGTCTCTCTTTCTAAATTAACTTGTGATGTTCAGTGGACCTCAATTGGCCCTGTAACGTTACAGTAGAGCATTACCAATTTCAGAATTTCAATTTTAAATACTACAGCCGATGAAATTTTGTATAATACTTTTCATTCGCATTTTAAAAAGAAACTGATAAATTAATGTGCTCAGAAGCCGTGAGCACATAAATAAATAACTAAAAAAATTATGCCATCAACGTGCACGAAATTGCGTATTTTGCTTTCCTGTGACTTTTTAGTGGTGTTTATGGTTACTAGAATATTCCCAATGAACTGCCATCAAGATCATCATCTGATGATGAAGCCGGTAGTCGAATTGAAGTCGGTTTTTCTAATTTTTTAAACTTATAAATTATTGACTTTGATAAGCAGCCATGTCGATGTAAAAAAAAACAAGCAGAGAGCATCATCTCCGGTTCTGGAGTAAGCACGAGCAATTCTGACAATTGCCGTGTTATGTAAACCTAACCTATTCGAGTTACACTGCCCGTCAACGCCAGCTCGACTGCCGAACAATGTAGCGTCACCGCGCAGTGTATCTCGGATATGCTAAAATTATGATACGTTTACGATTGTCACATTTATTCGTGTTTACCCCTCTGGGATATTATAATTTAACGCGTAACAGCTTGTCGTATCCATCTCGGACACCCATTAATATTTAATCTATTTTTAAAACGATTCTCTGCACTACGGTTCTTGTTTTTTCTTTTAAAATTCTGTTGGAAATAAATTGAAGCAACAGATTATGTTGTAATATTCATAAAAAGGATTGTTATTTTAAGCAATATGTTCATAATTTTAAGTTTGAAAATTGAACCTGTTTTTTTGTCATCCTATCCTATCCTATCCTATCCTACTAATATTATAAATGCGAAAGTTTAGATGTTTGGATGTTTGTGTTTCAATCACGTCAAAACTACTGTACCAACTTGGATTAAACTTGGCATATATATAGTTCGTAACCTGGATTGACATATAGGCTACTTTTTATCTAAATAAACGAAAAGGATTAGCAGCGCCAATTGGCAAGAGGATTTCATTGTCATGTCATGTCACGTCAGTTTGACAGGGCGTGGTACTACCTCTTTGGTCTAACGACTAGCGTTTGACATTCCAGTAGGTACGAGTTCGGTGTAATGAGGTGTAATGTCAAGTGTCTCAAAAAAGTATCCGCTCGGTACACGCACAGATAATATAATGTACACGGAAACTGTAGGTAGACGCGTACGAAGTCGCGGGCAACTGCTAGTACTCAAATAAAAATTAGATTGTAAATGAGGGTAACTTATATTTAAAGCATAATTATATTTACGATAAATCGAATAAAAAGGATGAAAAAGGGCCAGATTATGATAATAAAATAACAAATTAAAAATCAAAGAATTTTTTGTAATACAGTAAAATAAAAAAGTCGTTTAGATTATTATAAAAATCACGATTTCCGGTTCACAATTAAAAATAAATTAGAGTAGACTGAGTTTAATTTATGTGTAAACGTTGTCAGAAAACTAAATCGCATTCATAAAAATGTCTTCCGAAGACCAAAACCTACTTTTCCGTAGTTATTTTCGACATCATCCATTTTGAAAGGCGTGTCATAACAAATCATAGCTAATGAATGTGTATATATTTTTTCTGGAATTTATGAAGCGAGACGTGAAGCAAAGGGTTTATAATTATGACATTTGTCGTGACTTCAAAATAGATTAAATTTATGTATATTCACAAATGTAAACATCAAAATCAGTTTATTAAAATATGAATTTATGTAGGTACACTAAGGGCGGCTTGCACCAGAATCGCTAAACGCGTTTAACTATTAAATAGTATTTAACGAGTTGTTAAGAGCGGCTTGCACCAGAATCACTAAACGTATTTAACAGCTAAATAGATTTAAATCTGACGTATTTGTATGACTTGACAACTCGCTAAATACTATTTAAGAGTTAAACGCGTTTAGCGATTCTGGTGCAAGCCGCCCTTAGTCATATAAATGCGTCAGATTTAAATCTATTTAGCTGTTAATCACGTTTAGTGATTTTCGTGCAAGCCGCCTTAAGTAAACTGTTTATCAATATAATAAATCAACTATAGTTGGTCCATGCTAGGGGGTATTTAGTTTTAGATTAGACAGTATCTCTATCTACTTACTACTAGGTAAATATAATACACTGCTTAACCCAAAGTGCAAAGGTCATTTTTCTAACGTCATTCTTGGCCTGGTCTAAGCCTATTTAAATAACAAAACAAAGATGCGAGTTTAACCCCTCGCCGCTCTGTTGAGAAATATTAAAAGTTCCCTCGGTGAGGTTACGCCACCCAACTTGCCGAAGAGCTACTAAGAATAGGATGTGCCATAACCGACTGTAAGTAGAGAATTTAATATGCAACACAAGTGTTTTGAACGGCACTGAAACCGCAACTCTGGGTCATGAGTTGGTCGTTCGCGTTATTGTTATATTGTTACTAGAATCTAGCTAAAACAGTTTCAAAACATTGCATTGGTTTGTGTATTTTTTTTGGAAATGTTAGGTATCATCGTCGTAAACATTACTGACAGCGTTACCGAATTACCCAGTATTGGTTAGTGTAATTTTTTTTATAGAGTTCTAAAAATAAGTATAGAGACTTCCAGATTATGCTGTTTGATCAATCCAAACTGAGAAGTTACGCATACCTTCAGTTTTCAGCAATATACACTGTAGATTTTTTTTCATCCATAGACAATAGACATCCTAAAAGTGTCAGAGAAATCAAGCTTGACTTTTTTTATCATATTTACCAAGTGAGTTACGTATTACGTAGCTAAATAGTGCTCAGTTTCTGCCCTTATAGGTCAGCGTCCCAACCACGGCTTTGCATAGATATAATGTGCATTGTTCCAACTCAAATGCGTAGGTGTGAGCCCGTGAGGGTATTGTGTTAAATTTTATTTTGTTCTATGAAAAGAGAAACTTTTTTGATGATTTTAGAGTGCATGGGTTAATAATGTTTTCAATAAGATTTTGTAACAAAACTGATTGTATTGTTATATGGTTTTACGCTTGACGCTTGGCAAAAAAAAATCCGGCAAACAAAAAGGTCATTTATGGCGTCGTGATAGAATGTGTTTTGGTATAATATTCTGTGGCATCTAAACGCACTAATCTTAGCCCGGGTGAACTGATTACCGTATGACCGCTTGCTTACTTAGTGCTACCGTAAACTATACTAACTTGTCAATGAATTTAGGGTTAAATGTACAGTCAACATCATAACATGAAAAGACCAAATTTCCAAAAATGTTTTACCTATGACTGATCATTTTGAACTCAACTGATTAAAAAATAACCACTGTACTATAAGTAATTTTTTTTAACAAGTTCTATTTATTTTGCTGACTGTACCAAACTGCTCACTCAACAGTCAATCTTATCCTACGATCAGAACGTGCCATATCTGTCTAACAAAAGTTTCTGCTGATATTTTATACGTCTCCGACTCTCCGTAGGGTCCGTAACTTTCTGGGGACTGTAACTTGGAACGATAAATCAATGCGTCGAATAATTGCTGAAGATCTAAGTGACTTGGATACGGAATGAGACTTTGCAATTTATGATCATTATTGGAATGGTCCCACTGGTGGGATTCAAACTTAAGAGTCAGAAAGATGAGTGGAAAAGATTAAAAGTTACGGAAGAATATTATTGTACTGTTGTAGCAATTGGTGATTGATAAGTTAAATTTTTCATAGAAATCCATAAATTGTGGATTTTGATTATTTTTAGTAGGTACTATTTAATCGATGAATTGTCTATAAGTCTATATTTTTTTGCACCAAACTAACTACCCATTCTATATCATTATTTTGATGTGTTAAGCACATAATATACGAAAAATGTAAGTTTATTTCCACCGTGTTTTTTTTGTATAATCATAATCACTATTGAACGGGACGTGAGTTCAAGTCTCAAGTGAACATCTAGTACCTAAAAAATACAGTAAACTACTAAATAATTGAAAAAAAAACAATCTCAGAAATTAGAACACTAATCAATTTTTTCTCAAGTTAAATGGGATCACAAAAAGGTTTAAACTTCACAAGTAATAAATCAATGTGTCGAATAATCACCCTGAGTGACTCCAACTCGGAATTTAAAGTTACTAATCACCAGATTTAATAAAGAGTGGAAAACGATACGAACAAAATCCCTAAAATATAAAATACATAAAGTATTTAGGATTACCGGGCTTACTCCTACGAATGCCATATAAGTTTTCCCACATGGTCTTTTCATTGATAATAAAATGGCAGAAGCATTTCATTGTGACAAGTCGCAAAAGGCATAAACCAAGAAGTTGAAATTGCAATAAAACTAATATAGATTTATTATTTTACCTAGGTACAACTACTTTTATAATAGAGTTTAGTGTTTGTGAGTACCTAATACATAATATTACTAAAATTACAATTTTATACCGTCATCAATCCAATTTTGGAGATTTTGATGCGAACCGTTGCAGATTTCTTAAAAACTTTTAAAAGAGTTCCACCCTTTCGTTGAACGGTTAAATGAGATAAGTAATGGTCGCTTTTTAATACCTACCATACCTATTACAAATAAATAGATCACAATTTAAAAGATAATAATTTTAAAACCACTTATTCATGTTTTTTTTTATCTTAAGTACTTACCTATAGTATTGTATAGGAGGATACAAGTGTTTAACCACCGTGTGTATGTATGCGTTGATATCCAGATATATATAAAAAAAATACAATAAATAAAAAAATACCTTTCATCTTTTACAGGTAAATCACAACCACATCTAGCACAATCGTCAGAAGGTACATCCAGGTCAAAAGTATGTCACTTCAAATCCACAACTGACCTCGAAGTTGACAAAGAAAAATTTAACCCCCACTGCGCTAACAGGTCCGTCACACGTGTCGACAGCATACGTCAAAATACGTCTTCATAACCCCTTGCTGCTCGGCAAAACTATCACGTAGCTACGCGGTACGCGGGCAAGAATGACCCATTTCACAATGTCGCCGACACGATATCGGAGAGCAATGCGGAAGATGTACAAACGTAATACCAAGGTCACTTTTGATTCGTGCATATTTCTACAATATTGTGATATTATTTAGATTACAATAATATTTATGGTATACTAGCAGTTACTCGCGACTTCGTACGCGAGTACCGTTTCCGTGTACATAATATTATCTGTGCGTGTACCGAGCGGATACTTCTTTGAGAAACTTGACATTACACCTCATTACTCCGAACTCGTACTAGAATGTCAAACGCTAGTCGCTAGACCAAAGACCCTCCCTGTTCGCCCTGTCAATCTGACGTGACATGACAATGAAATCCTCTTGCCAATTGCCGCTGCTAATCCTTTTCGTTCATTTTATCCTGTAGATCCTGTTAATTATTCGGGATAAAAAGTAGCCTATGTGTCAATTCAAGTTACGAACTATATATATATGCCAAGATTCATCTAAGTTGGTTCAGTAGTTTAGACGTGATTGAAACACAAACATCCAAACATCTAAATTTTCACATTTATAATATTAGTAGGATTAACGAAATCCCCACTAAAAAATTTCCACCAGTGGGATTTCAGTTTATTTTCCAGAAATCCCCACCAGCTACGTCGTAGCATGCTACGGTGTAGCAGGTGGCCTAGCTATATTTTGTATTAAAATACTAATATATAAAATGATAATAAAGTAAGTAAATTTAATTTCGCGCATTATTACATACATTATATAGACATGTCTTAATCTTGTTTGCAAAAAAGATGAAAACATCATATCTTGCCCGCGTACCTCGTAGCTACGTGATAGTTTTGTTTCATATTAAAAACAACATTATTTTTCATATTGTTGACATAGGCACATAGCTTACATCATCAAGTTATAGTTTAAAATTGCAATGTGCTAAATCCATATCTTTTTTCGAATTTTACTTTACTTTATCTAAAAATAAAATAAAAAAAGGTTTTCATTACATTTTTTCGTATTGCGGAACACAAATTTTTTGTCGCACGACCGTATAAGCATTAAGTATTTTCATAACAAATGCATAGACTTGTTGTAAGAGGGAAATTAGTCGAAGACACTTTTTTACTTTTTTTGTACTAGACGCTTTTACATCGTATATTTATGTTCGAGCAACTCACAAATGTCGGTATCGTGTCGGTGTATGGTGTGCAAGCGTCCAATAGACGCATTTTGACGCAATAACCTTCTTATTATAGAGGCGTTATTATGATTAGGTTTGGATGTGATGAAACAATAGTATATAGTGCTCCAATTTGTTGAATATCGGAAGATGGGAGGAATAGAAAAGTAGGGGATGAAAATACAATTTTTCCGTTGTTTTCTTTATTAAAATCAAGATGTAAGGCTTGTAGTTACTACGGATCTTTGTCCATCTGAAGCATCTGCGCAGAACCCAATTTTTGTCGAATTGGAGGTAAGCGAATTTTTCCGCACAACAGTACATGCTCAATTCGTTTGTTGCACTTAACTTCAGAGGGATTAAGATCCGTTGTGGTTACTGTACTCGATCGTATCATCTCACGATTATTGGCTTGAAAAATAGCTGACAATAAGAGCTGAAAATAGCTGAAAAAATAGCTGACATTTTATAAAATACTTATTATAATATCCTCTTATTTTGGATAGATTAAATAATGTAACAGAGTTCTAATAACTTGGTAATTCTAAATCTAGGCAAAATAATGAGACATACCCTAAAGCAATATAAATTGGAGCAAAGTAATGAAGGAAAATATATAGAATGAGAGCTCAGGTTCATTTTCTTATGTTATATCCGCCTAACTTTCAAAATGACAGAGGGTTCTTCATTTGTTTTTGAACCAGTCCTAGACGCGTGCCAAGCAGTATTTTTTTTCTTTTCTTCTGTGAATTTATTGTAGCTTTATCTACCTACTTAAGTAGTTTTTTTAAATCTTATCGCAGCCTAAATTTTTCCGATTCTCTACTACTTAGTAAGTTCTCGTATTACGTAGAAACATTTTTGTCACCACTCTGTCGACATTTGTTGCTAGCTTTCAACAAGACTGTAAATATTGTGTCGAGAATTGAAATGAAAACGTGATTCGAATAAAGAACGTTGGTATTTCCTGCAAATGGAGGACCAAGAGTTAGTGTTCTCAATTTGAAATGAGTCTTGCTAATGTTATTTTTCTAAGTGGCCTGTTCGTTCGATTCAATAAGTCGTGTAGATGCAAACGGTTAACAATTTCATACATCGAACAGTTTTCAAGTTTGGTAGATTTTCCCAGATTCATCATATGACGTAGGTATACAAAAATTCAAAGGATAACGCCATGATTTTGAAAGCATTCCCAACAAAACCTGCAGTTTTTAACCAGGTGCGTATTCGTATGCATGAGTCCTTTCATAGCTTGAGTACAGTCACATCGCAAGTAGGCATTCAGTGCTGGCAACGTTAGCGCGAGTTTTTTTTTAATTTTCACTTTTCAAATATGGAACGTGTTTCATTTCGGTTGAACGCTCGAAGAACTGTCGCGATGTTTTTAGTTTTAATTACATTTCTGAAGTATTATGAAGCAACCTCGCTCTGATATATAGACCTTTTATTATTACAGTTTACAATACAATGACGTTTCAGTCGAATATAACAGGAAATGCCAAGAAAAATAAGGGTAATGATGTTAAAAAAATACAGAACTTGAGTAAAAATAATCTATCTACATCCGGTTGAGTCCAAAACCTTCTTTCGACAAAAGAAATACTCGTTCGTTTCACTTTACGCGGCAATCCTTTCCCGCGTTCACACAGAACTGTGAATGTTCGAAATTTAAAATTTAATTAAGGCTGCTAGCTCCTAGTTGGTTTCGCGCGTTAATCTCGTAAAGGCGAGACACACGCGCGTACAAAGCAATTTTTAATTGCGACTCAGGCAGAAAGGCGACGTGTCTTTGACAGTTACGATTGATTAAAAAAGAAATTCTTGGCTAGTAATTAAAGTCTTCCGGCGGCCTTTAGCTTGGGATCTTTTGGGATGCCACGATTTTGAATAAATGATTGTGCGTTGGCCTTTTGCACATTTTCTGGAGAGATACAATTTAATTCGAGTTTATATCGAGTCATTTTAGAATAAGTATAGGTTTCAAACTTAGGGCGGCTTGCACCAGAATCGCTAAACGCGTTTAACTATTAAATAGTATTTAGCGAGTTGTCAAGTCGTATAAATACGTCATATTTAAATCTATTTAGCTGTTAAACACGTTTAGCGATTCTGGTGCAAGCCGCCCTTAGAATATTATTTCTTATTAGCTTACTAATTATACTCATAACTCTGCATTTTGAAGAAATTCTTTTAAAATCAGTAAAAAGTTTTTTTTTTGGTAGAGTAGGTAAGTAGGCACGGTAATCTATTTTTTGTCATCAAATCTCAATGTCATAATGACAAATGACGTTATATTCGTTTGGTTCATTTTAAAAAGGCAAAGCCTCAATCTGGGTCAAGTTTCAACACTCAGCCCGCTTTGAGAACGAAAAGTGTTGTTTTTTAACGTAATTAGTGTAGCTAAGCCAACTACAACCTTCTCTGAAAAGGTTGAAACGACCATTTTTACAAAACCCCTTTCACCATAACTTTTACCAGCCTGGAAAGCTCAAGTTACGCTGGATGAGAAAGTCCAGTTTATAGAGAACTCTGACTGAAAAAAATACATTGTGAATGAAAGGTCAGTGAAGAATGGACGGTTAATACGTTAACTTTTTCTATCCAAAGAGTAAATACTATAAATAAACTAGAATTATGTAAATAATACAACCGACAAACAAAAATATAAATTACTAAGGCTTTATACAAACAAACATGCCTAACACAAAGTTTATTATCGCGACCGTCTTTACAAATGTAGTTCATAGCATGATGGCCCACATGATATTAAAGTGGTAACAATGCATTGCCTCACTGTGCACGTCCACCAAGGATGTGTCCTGTGAGGCATCACACTCGCACATCGCGTCCATCATTCGCATTTGATGTTATACCACTTTATGCCTCATGTGCCTGTAATTGCAACGGTACCCATAGGTACTGACTCTTCAAACCGGATCACTTCGAAATCTAGACATAATCTTAGAAAATTTGAGGTAACTTTGGGATTTTTTCTATCGGGAGAAAAATTTTCTATCATGTTCCCAGCAAAAGTTGGAAATATAATGAATTCTTAATACCTCAAAGTCAAAGTCAAAATTTTTTTATTCAATAAAATCACAAGGATCATTTTAGAATCGTCTTATATAACTAGGTGATTAGGTAACCTACATTTACTTTTCGTTTATTACTTGTATTTACGGATTACTAGCGAAAAGCAACTTACGATTTTCACACTTTCGCAGCTAAGCTCTACTACTACTTGTGCTCTCTCTCGAAAAGATTTTATTTCGATTTGGTTTTTGGCCAAAAGTCCTCGCAAAGAGGTAGGAAAAGGATCCCAAACATAGAAAATGCCTAAAACTTAAGCTTCTAAAACAAGTGACCCAAATCTCCCTCAATTTGCTGTTGATATCAAAGTTAGTGATTAATATCCAGACGAGATCCCCAAATTTTAAAAGCGAGTTTATTCAAAGTTGTTGAAAATTAATAATCTCAACAACAGCCCGGCAACTTTGTGTGTTTGTCTTTCTTTACCGGGTGTGTCACAGCTGATACTAGTGATGGGACCAGATACGAGACAGACTTGGCGTTATAAAAAATATTTTAACCAGAAAAAGTTTGGGTGAAAGATATAAGTAATTTGAAGCTTATAATAAATTTATCATAAGTTTGACCCTCTGCTGCAATTTGGATAGTTCATGTTTTATATAGCTAACAAAATCATTTTTAATTTGGTATTATGTACCTATACTTACTACAAGCTGAGAACTGTATAAGGCATACTTGTAGATAGGTATCTTTGTACTGTACTTTTTATAAATTGTATTCTAGTTTCAAAACTTGTTTGTTTTTCATTACAAAAAAATCAACTATATATTACGCTTACGTAAATTTTATCCCGAAATCATTCAAACTCTTATAAGCACGAGTAGTTATTGTTGTTTTTGTATTGTTGAATAAAACATAATTAGTAGGTATAATCGTTGTAAATCACTCTCAAAATAATATTTTCATGAAACGATTCGAAAGAAATTCACAACCGTATCACCAATTTTGCCACTGTTTTTTGTAAATCTACTTACACTGTCTTAGAGGTACAGGCTCCGTATGCCAATCTTTTGCTGTTAAGTTATATTTCACTGCCCAGTGTAATTTATTCAGGTCACGTGGTACAAAATTGTACCACGTGATCATTCTTTTTAGACACTTGACAGCAAAAAATGCGCGAAAACACATCAAATGACGTCATAATGTCACTATTTAGTCACAGAATAACTATGAGTTAGTATGAACTGACCATGATTTCAAACTTTGCAGTTCAACTTTGCAGTTCAACTTTGATTGGCATACCCCTGCAGTGTTGGTTTCTATCAAGACTGAACCATTCTCAAACTCCATTTCAAGACTCTCTCCCATCCCTACAGCTGAATTGTTTTAATTCACCCCAGTGCCATGTGGCGCTGCACTTCCTAAAGTTCGGACTTTATAATTCCGACACAGCCTGCCCCGTTATACTTCTAACCTACGGCGTGAAAATCTACCTTTTATTACTTATCTTATACTCAGCTGTACTGTTTTACCGTGATTTTTTGGTACAACCGGTATGTACAACTTTGTACAAACGGGAAGTGTAATTCTCGGTAGTGCTACCGGTACTAAGAGGACGTAAAATTCCCCTTAGTACAACTTGTTGTAAAAATAGTTCTCAGGAGAATGTTGTGCGTAGAGATTGTGGACATTAAAATTTGTGCTTGTGTCAAATATAATACATACACAATTACCTCAAAGCTCTGAAATGTCAATATGGCTATAGAGCTATTGTTATGACCATAGGGTCATGTATAAAACGTATAAAACATGTATAAAACGTCTTTTACATTTTTACAAGTTTTTATTTAACTTGCAATGTATGTTTGGGGGTATGTGGGTTTGTTTAGGTCAAATCTTGCAAGCTAAATTTGACCCACTTCCCGATGGCCGATTTTGCTGAAATGTGGCATACCTATTAGTCTTCGGTGACAATGCAATAATATGGTGACAGCGAGCTGATTTGATGATGAATCCGGAAGGTAGCCATAGGACTCTGTGGTAAAACGACGCAATCCCATCGAGTTTGGGCTCGTTTGATTTGTCTAGGACTCCAGTCAGCAATTAATGAAAATACAAACCTTAAGCTTATCTGTGAGTGTAAACGGTTACGTTTCATTATTATATCGGTCCAGAATATTATTGTAGCATAGACTTAGAGAGTAAAATGTTCTCTTTCGAATACAATTCTTAGCCATTTCACGAGAGGAGCGGTTCAAATTTATCTTGAATTTTCAGTCTAACTTAAATAGTTTAAACAATTAAACAAAAACTTACCCATCGCGGATTGCCGGCGGTTAAAATCAACTTTAACTCAATTATCTTATCTTACCATCTTAGTCGAGTATCGTTCTAATTATATTACGCTAGTTACTGGCGCTAGTACTTGAGTAATTTGCTTCAACCAAGACATTTTTTGCTATGAATCGGATAAGAACTTATTTATTACTATCGTATTCCATTATAAAATCTTACATGATACTTTTTTTACAAAAACTAGAGTCTTTATCTAGCTACTGTCGGTAGTAACGGAAAAGATAACAAAAAAATACGTTGCATTTGCTCTAAACCAATCAAAACAAGTTAGTATAGTAACGGCACCGGGATTTCTAGTTCAGCACAAGATCCTGGGATCCCGCGATAGCCCGGGATCAAGTGCACACTCGTTCGATCCCGTTTATTGCCCATTACCTGAGTCGGTGCTAACTTCATTTGAGTGCGATGCCGTAAAGTAGGAAATACACTTACCTCAACCTACAACATAATCATGAACCACACAGTCGGTGGGTTTTCTGATGGTGGTAAGGTAAAGAAGAATAATTACATTCCTTTTTACAACCGATTGCACTAACGGAAAAATTAGCTAACCTTCAATTCGGCCCAAAAATCGATTCTACCCAGATACTTCAGACGGACAAAGATCCGTTTTGACTACTATAGATACTAAGATGAAAAAAAATTCCGGCCACTGAAAACGCAATTTTTGTCAGACAACCACGCACCACACACGGTACAATTTTTTTTTTTCATAATTTAGTTGGAGGTTATGTTCAAGGTTATAAGGTTTGTACCTACCTCCCGACCCTGTGAGAAACTCGTAGCAAATTTTATGGCGCTCGTTGTCTTGGACGAATAAGCACACCTCGTTCTAGATGCAATGAAATCCGACTTGCTTGGCTTGGTTTGTCTTACAATTTCATAAGAGCAAAGTTGTGGTAAACTTTTGTTTTTAAATCTTATTTGTACCTGCTATAAAAATAACTTTTTTTAGGTGTTGGTCAGGGCTTTGCCGTGCTCAAAGTCTATCGACTTGGAAGTGCAAACATCCCGTAACGAATCGTTACTCATTTGAAGCTGTTAGTTAATACGATAGTAAAAAAAATTGTGTCATTGCAGAAAGAAAGCTTGAAGGAAAACATTACATCCATTCAACTTTATGCAGTACACATGATTTGATATCATAGGTATTAGATGCTAAATCTACCTTAAAAACTTCCAATATAAGATTAATCGCTATACTTATAATCGCTACATAACTTGGATCAGTTGCTTAAAACTGGAGAGTAATCAAACAGTGGCAGAGCTATTTTAGATCGTTGTCTGACTTCTTCAGCGTTTATCAGTATACCCATAATAAATGTTGAAATGTTTAAATATAAATGTTTAAATAGTCTGCCTACTGATTGTATTGTTTTAATAGTCTGTATGACCATGTTTTGCTGCAAATAAATATTATTTTTCATCCTTTTATTAAATCGTTGGCAGCTTTATTTTTATTAAAAGCTTTATAAAGTTACAGCTGCACTATTTAAATATAGGTCAACTGAATTAAATAGCTACAATGCAGAATTATCTGAGTGTATAATTCAAGTTAAGCCAACGAATGCGGCGAGCTATATCAGAGGTTAGAATGTAAGAGGCGCAGTCGTCCAGTGGTCTGCCTAGACTTGCTATACAAGTAGCCTCCTAGGGTTGTCTAGGGGTAGAAAAATTAGTAAATAATTCAGCAAAAAAAAAAAACACGTGGCGTAGCATGCTTACTCAATTTTCACCGATTATCTAAGTAAAGCGACGTTCTGCGCGGTCACTATTTGGATGGGTGACCGCTAGTGGCATTAACATCTAAGCGCTTATGTGCTTCGACACACTGCCCTAGCAATCGTTAAGGCCTCAAGCAGCCTAAAAGTAGTAGTCTGTGGTGACAGAGTTGTCACCACAGTTGCTACTACTAGCTCATAGGAACGAATGAACGAACGAGCAAAAAAGTTACACTATCAATATCCCCATATTGATAGTGTAACTTGTGTGAAGAATTAAGTATACTTTGTTCTCTACGAAAATGTTATGGCAACCCTAGACAAATAGTACAGAGTAATACAGTACTAACTATTGCATAGTCCAGGATTACAGTAGATAAGACGCATGCAGTGTATATCCCACTTTATATTTTCAATTGGATAATGTGATTGGTTTCTATTTAGTTGGGATTTAAACGATTTTGCTGCTTAGTAAAATGCTATCTCAAATGTTTACCAAGTATATTTTAAGGGCCACTAAAATTGCATACTAAAGTCACGCGAGCGACTTTAATATGAAATTTTTGGTTATGATTTAGTCACGTGACTATTGGTAAGATATTATTGGATGATGGCTTCTATATCTCTCTCTGAGGTATCATTTCTAAAAAAGGTATTAGATCAAGCTGTAGTTTGTACATCGTGGTGAGTCTGGGCTTTACCTCGGCACTTTCTGTGCTCCAATCACGAATAAAGGCCTATTTCACGATGAGCAACGCTCTATCAAATCCATCAAATAAAATTAGGCTTTATACCCATCTTAGTTTTTGACAAGTCTAAAGTAGAGACGGAAATAGGCACTGAATGTGATAAACGTATTATCGTCACGCTAGCGTATCCGAAATACACTGCGCGGTGACGCTACAACTATTGGCAGTTCAGCTGGAGTTGACGCGCAATATGACTCTAAAATGTTAGGTTTACATAACGCGGCGACTGTCAGATTTATTTGTGCTTACCCCTCGACATAATTGAACAGTTGTCGTGCAAAAACTTTTTCTTTAAATTATTTTGCGAAACTGAATTAATTTCTTTGTTTATTGGCTTGGAACTTATTGTAGGTACTTCCGTTACACAAGTGCCGCTACTCCAATAACACTATTCAGTTTTATTGCCATCATAATCCCGAAATTATAATCCCACAGCAATTACAGTCGTAGCCAGGAAACCCAAAAACTTCAGAGCAGTTATTCATACGTAATTCCCGAGGGAATCATAACGATGTAAGTTAAACTATCATCTCATGAAGACCAGGAGTAATGAAACAAGCGTTAAATTTGTTAGATTATCCCGAAAACTTACTTTATGGGACGGTCATAGAGGCTCGCAAACTGGATGAGATGGGTTTCTATATTACTGTCTTCTTGTTTTAAATATATAGACATTTCACTCAACGCCCTCTAGTCCCTGACTAAGCAAAGCTTTTTATTATGAGAACTAGATTTCCGATAGAATACTTTAAGGCAATACATTAAAATAAATAAATAAATAGTTTATTTACCAAAACACCAGTTAGAAATAAAACATAGGTAGCAACAAAGGTAGGTACAAATAAATCCTATATAGGTTTACCGGCGAAGGCTAAAAAGCGTTAAGCTTGTCATTGAATATATCAATCACTGAAAATATCAAACAAAACACTTAAAGAAACTAAATCGCAAGTAAAAAATCATAGTAGCACGGCCTCTACTTTTAGGGCGTCTTGCACCAGAATCACTAAACGTATTTAACAGCTAAATCGATTTAAATCTGACATATTTGTATGACTTGACAACTCGCTAAATACTATTTAAGAGGTAAACGCGTTTAGCGATTCTGGTGCAAGCCGCCCTTAGTGGTCTACAAATAAAATGCTATTTTTTTTAATTAGCTTTTTGCGGCTATAATATCTTTGCGGCCTAGATGGCCTATTGTGATCGCCACTTGTGTAGATTTCACCCCTATTCGGGGGATTCATAGTTCACCACTAAACCCGGCATCTGCTAGAAAATGAAGGTTCAAACAAAAGGCTAGTTTCATGCTGAGCATTTTGATTGTTCCAACTAAAGCCACATCCAGTGTCCACTCTCCGTAATCCTACACTTGGAGCCTTGGTTTCTTCAGTAGCACTGTTTATAGCCCATTAGGAGACCAGCAGTTGGAGGGATGATGTGGACGAGCTCATTATCCTAAGGATTATGGTAGAGCGAGGCTTATACGTTATTACTTCTTCTTGGTGCTTGTTTATCTTTCGAAGTTTCACGATAGTCCCTAAAAGGCTTTAAAATCAAATGAATCGGATAGTTTTTTCAGTTATATGCATAAAATTTTTAGTGGACATTGCATTGGCGCTCTGAAAATAGAACAGTACAATTGTGCTCAGACTAGACTAGGGCGTGAGCATTTCTTAGTTATACATTAACGGTTTGATAAACGATCACTTTGAAGGGTTAGAGCGCCAATCTGCAATGCACGACAAACTTACTACTGACATGCGTAAAAACATGACATTTCGAAAGTGTCTAGGTAAATGGCGTTTTTCGTAATGAAATCGTAATTTAAGCCATAAACCAAGAAGTTAATCGACAGTATTGTTTATTGTTGTTCAATGAATCAAGTGATTCAATGGTGACAGACAGCCAAAAAGGCTGCGAAGGTACTGGTCGACTCAAAAAATTATTTTAAAGAAACTCCTTATTTTTCAGCTTTTACATTACAAAATATAACCTAACTACTTCATTATTATGAAAACCAAGTGCAAGACTAACACAGCACAAGAATTACACGAAGAGTTAGTAAACTTAAGCCTTAATAAAATCAATTTAAAGCAAGCGCGGCTTTGAATTGAAATTAGACGGTGGCACCGCAGTACGTTGCAGTGCACGATGTAGGTTCCTCATCGCTGCTGCTGCTTGGTGGTCCAAGTTCTGAGTGGAAACGATTCATTAAAAAATCTTTTCAAACCCATGGTTTTTTATTTTTATAGACCATCAATTGGATTAGGTTCGTTTCGTCTAGATTGTAAAACGTCTGGGTCTCAAAATGAGTGGGTAGAAAAAGTTTATGTGTGCAATTTATGGGTGTTAATTACTTCAATCTCACCTGATACGACAGTGAAGCTGACTGTAGAGCAAGACTCTAGAAGACACCTTCATTTTTCCCTTGCAGAAATTCTTTTTGGGATCACAAAGCTACTTATGGATGAAACTTCGAACTCAAAAAGTGTTAAAACATGTTTGTACGTCTAGAACTGCCTAAAAACTAAAGATCAATGAAGATATTTTTTGTCATCAGCCTAATTATTTAGGTATGACTGAGAATGGCTACCATAGATCATAATATCGGAAAGTACGCTTCAGTAGCCAAAATACCTACCGCACTATTTAAAAGTCCGAACAGAATAATTTTGATTTCAGAGTCGCCGCGTTACGTAAACCTGACCGTATTCAAATCATATTGCGCGTCAACGCCAGCTCGACTGCCGAACGTTGTAGCGCCACCGAGCAGTGTACGCTAGCGTTACGATACGTTTACGATAGTCACATTTATTCGTGATCAAGACAGTTTCAATAGTAGTCGATAAAAACTGACTGAAAGAAGAAAAGAAGAAAAGAAAGAAAATAAATTTATTTGCCAGCACTTATACTATTGGATATTGGTACCTACCAAACTACCACATAGTATAGGTATAGGTAGGTACTATAGGCCAGTGTGGCAAACCGGACTTTGACTCAGCATGAGGTTAGTAGCTGAAGACCAACTAACGCTGGTCTTCCGTCAGGGCCTTCCAGTCCAGACTGAAATTAATCCCCAGGATAAACCAATTTGTGGAGCTTATCTTGCGTTCTGCTTATAACTTGCACAGGTCCTTAGAAAAGCTTGCGCTGGCCGCTTGCCATAGGCTGGTTATTAACACGGCCGTCGGCGCCCGCTTGACAAATGAACCGCGAGGTTATGAACACCATATTGGAACTTGGAACACCTTGAGATCTGCCGGAATTGGAGCGTCTGTGTCTGCAATTTCACGTTAGAACTTCTAATAAGAAATAAGCTGAGATTGTAAAGCTTTTCACACACGAGTCTCTAGTGACCAGCCCCCGTATGCCAATCTTTTGCTGTCAAGTTATATTTCACTGCCCAGTGTAATTTCTTCAGGTCACGTGGTACAATTTTGTACCACGTGATCGTTCTATTAAGACACTTGACAGCAAAATATGCGCGAAAACACATCAAATGACGTCATAATGTCACTATTTAGTCACAGAATAACTATGAGTTAGTATGAACTGACCATGATTTAAAACTTTGCAGTTCAACTTTGATTGGCATACCCCTGCAGTGAGGTACGTCCCAGCTAAATCACGCGATTTTGATCATGTTCCATTTGATCACATTTCTTTTGTTGTTGCTCACTGCAAACATCTGCTATTGCTGTGGTGTAAGTACCTACCTATGTCATTTTCTCAATCATTAAGTGATATAAAAAATACTTTTTGTAAATTTCTTATCAACAAAAATTGTACAGTTTACTGCTAAACATTTGGTTACCTACCAACAGATATTACTTTTAAAATAACCTGTGCTACTGCCATCTCTGGGTGGGTGGAGCGCATTAACTTTAGTTTCAAAAACTATCCGCTATCGTGCATCGCTAGTGGAGCTTTTCATTCTATCCTGTTTAAAATATTATGTTTATTTTATTTATTTATTTAATAGGCATCGCCAACAGCACACATAATACACTTTCGAAAATAACTTATAAACAATAATTATATTATGGAATGTGTGCCAATTACCTACAATTATGTTCAAAAAGAGATACCTAATTTAGACGAGAATTTTTATACTGTATTGTGTAAAGCCTGTATTTTTTTGAACAAGTGATGGAACACCCGATGTTAAGAGAAAACCTTTGCCTTTAACAATGCATTGTCTCACTGAGCACTTACATGAGGACGTGCTTATGATAAGTTATATTATTTAAGATTTACGTATTTTTTTTAAATAATAAGTGGATAAAGCTAAATAGGTAAGATCTAAGAAGACAAGCAGACATACGTTTTAAGTACCTAAATGCTGGTGAAAATAAACGCAATAAACACCACTAAAATCACTCTACCATCGTTATCATCCTTATTTACTCTCAATAAATCTCCGTAAAAGAGAGAAGCTCCCGGACTATCCTAGTACAGGAGCTTAAACTTTTAATGGCACTTGACAGCGAAGAAAATGGGGTTGAACTACATTAAAGGGGTTTATCGTGATTCTCGGCTTTACTTACGGTCAAACCACACCATGGTATGCTCCAGCACTGCACAGCATGATCATTTTCTTAGGCGTCAATCAAAAGTCTAAAAAATCTTTTGAGGGTAAGGGCATTTTATGACTAACCCAATTCGATTTTGGTTTATCATGGACGGACGTGCTGATTTGGAAGGTGTGGATGTGTTTGATAAGGACATGTTTATGACAACTTCTTTCAAACCTAATCATTTTAGATTTTTTTTATAGAACAAAATAATGGAACAAGCCGTCGAGCCCTATGTTACCTATGCCTATAACGATGCATTGCCTAACTGTATACGTCCACTGAAGACATGCCTTGTGTGTGATGCATTGCACAGCGCCCATCATTCTGAGACTTAAAGATGTTAAGTTGTACTTGTAATAGCACCGGCACCCATACCCTTCAAACCTGAACACAGCAATGCGAGCATCACTGTGCACACCACCAAATAGGTGCGGTGTTAGTACTTTCCTGGACGAGCTCTTTCACAAGAAGCTCTACTTAATCATCCCACTACTATTAAATATCAAAGTTTAGATGTTTGTGTTTCAATCACGCTGTAACTACTGGTCCGATTTGGATGAAACTTGAAACATATTATAGCTCGTAACCTGGATTAACACAAAGGCTACTTTTCCCGCTTAGGTATATTTTTAGTTAAATACCTACCTATACCTACTTAAGTTTTTTTTCGTGGACGAAGTCGCGGTAACTGCTAGTTTTAGATAAAAAGAAGAGATGTAACATACCTAAATGTTGTTTAACCCTTAACTTCTTGTCAAGAAGTGTTTATTAAACACCGGGTTTTGTTTTACGAGCCTAGATTTTGCCCTTGACTTAAGTTGATGATACACCTTAAATATTAAGGCCGCGTCTGACCAACTCCAAACGCTATTCGTTTAGATTCAATAATTACCGTCCTTGTTTTTGACATGTTTAAAATAGAGACAGATAATATTTTAACTTTCTTTATTTAAGTCTTGCATAATTACTTTTTTTTTTTTTAATATTAGCTATTAGCTACATGAGCCAAGTGAAGGCGAAGATCGATGTCATGTCGTATAAGGACGTCAAGGAAGCTGCCCTGAAAAGAAGAACCTGGCGGGAAATGCATACATTACGCCGACAAGAGCATAGCTCTTAAGTTAGAAGAAGAAGAATATTTTAACTATACAAATAGGTATAAACTCCACTGAACAATGAATGTGCGTTATAATGTTATTCATTTTACAACAAACTACAGGGGCCTTTATTCTCATAAGGCCCCTGTAGTCACAACGGATCTTTGTCCCTCTAAAGTATCTGCGCAGAAACCATTTTTGGTTAACTGGCGGTAAGGTAACTTTTCCGCACAGCAGTACATGCGCAATCGTTTTTTGCACCTAACTTCAGAGGGACAAAGATCCGTTGAGCGTGCTGTACCTCATTTTATATTTAGAAATTAAATTAACCTTTCAGTGCAAGGAACTATGGTGTATTGATTGTCATCCAGTCAGTCATACCGTGGGTTTATCTGTATATTTGAAATTTATGATTAAAAAACGTTCAAACTCGTGTTAACAACTTCGTAAGATTTATAAGCTTGACTTTGTCTAATAGATTCTGATACCAAGGAGGCGTGTGGTTGAAATCAACAAGATTATTTTTGTACGGCTATGAAACACGAATAAATAAATAGTTTGTTTGACTGACTTCGTCTTCATGTCAGATGGCGCTGCTAATTGCGTTCGTCCATTTTATCCTCTAAAATTCGTGATAAAAAGTAGCCTATGTGTTGATCCAAGTTACGAACTATATTATATATTTCAAGATTCATTCAAGTTGGTTCAGTAGTTTCGACGTGATTGAAACACGAACATCTAACCATCTAAAATTTCACGTTTATAATATTAAGGATTTTAAGTCGCTGCAACGTGCACTACAGCGGCCAAGACGCGGTGAACAGCTCAGAAGCCAGATCAAATGGATGAGCCATCCAAGCCAGATGGATCTGTAGATCTTCATTTTTACTTCAAAATGTCGGTCAACGTGGTCGTCTCGAGTTGGCTGCCAAGTGTGTTTGGCCGCCCGGCGCCCGCCTGTTTCATAGCCATGGTCGTACCGATAACATTGATAAGAACATTGAAGAGATTCGACTCGGCACGTCGTCGTTACGATAAGATAGTTTCGACACTCGACATCGCTTGTTCTGAGATAACCTTTGCATCTCTATCAATGTGATAATGATTCTGTTTTTATTTTTTTCTCACGGTATTGTAAGAAAGTGTAGGAGGTATGTTAATGCCTTACTTTTTAGAAAACCTAAAGATCTTCATGGAAAAACGATAGAAAAGGTTTTGAGAAACTTTGAACACCCCGTCATTTTTGCGTCTGGGGTTAATAAAATGAAGTTTAGCGTTTCACAAAAAATAATTGTGTCGTAAAGTCTGAAATATTCCTTCACAATTAATCAATTCTTTCAGTAATTACCCAATTAAAATAACTTACAAATTCAATAAATTATTACTATCCTGAAAATTCTGTTTACAGATAAAATACGAGTTCGATTTGCAATAGCAAACAACTTTTAGTGCAAACTGATTCGACAATCGAAGACAAAATTGGTTTTAATTGATTAAAGTACGATGAAGCTGAAACCAGTGCATTTATTATGGTTTTACTTTTTAATAAAATAATATTGACCAAAACACGGGGTTAAACAATACCGAAATATAAAAAATCTAACCCTGTGGCCGCAATGCGTATTGAACTTGACTTAGACAAATTGTAGAACTTTCTTCTTTAAGACGTGAGATTTCTCAAATCTCTTATCACTCACAACCTACAAATATATCTTAAAATGGTAGGTACTGAGATTCACGTCCATACTTATGTACCTAACCGTCTATTAATAAATAAATAAATATTCATGGACATTTCACACGACGCCCTCTAGTCTCAAACTAAGCAAAGCTTGTAATATGGGAACTAGATGCTGATAGAATACTTATATACTTGCCTTTTTCGTAAATGATGACTTCTAAATGATCCTTGTGATTTTATTGAATAAAGAAATTTTGACTTTGACTTTGACTTTGACGTAGTAAATTCATATTTATAATACATAATAACAACCAACAAGCAAGAAAAAAGCTACAAGTTACAAGCTTTGCTTAGTTTGGGACTCGAGGGCGTTGTGTGTAAAGTCCATGAATTTTTTTTTTATAATAACAACCAGACATACATCAATGTTTTGCTACACACAAATGTTTGTTCTCAGTGGGGATCGAACCCACGACCCGCATGCATGGAAAGCAGAGCTATATCGACTGAGCTGTGAAGCCTGTCAAATCTATCTGATCTAGCACCTATTTGTGGATAGATATTAATGTTACTATTTACAATATTTTATTGGCATTTACGACTTGTAATACAACAATGCACTACGCAGTCGTAAAATAATTGGCATACAAAACCGAACACCGCCTACGCGCAATCGGTTAAAAAGAACATTACAATAACAAGTTACAAAGCGACCAGACGTCAATTACTATACCAGTGATATTTACATAGAATAAAGCTTAATGTACAGTCAGCAACAAAAATTGATTTACAACTAGATTTTTCGCGGCCTTTTTGTTGGTTTTTTTACACAAACAGGTCTTTGCATAAATTTTTAAAGATTTATTTATCCTGAGTTTGTTTGGTAGAGATCGCTTTTAGTTTAAATTACTTTCTCAATTTTTATTTTTTTTTATTTTTTTTTGACAGGCGTCACAGCTTAGTCGGTAATGGCTTTGCCTTCCGTGCTGTGGGTCGTGGGTTCGATCCCCACCGAGAACAAATATTTGTGCATGGAAAACATAGATGTTTGTTCTATGTCTGGGTGTTACTATGTATTATAAGTATGTATTTACAAAAAAAAAGTATATAAGTATTCTATCAGCCATCTAGTTTCTATATCACAAGCTTTGCTTAGTTTGGGACTAGAGGGCGATGTGTGTAAAGTCCATGAATATTTATTTATTTATTTATTTTAAGTATTGTAACATTCATCTTAATTACATTAACCACAAACATTAATGAACATTTGTGTGTGGCAAACATAGGTGTTTGTTCTATATTTGGGTGTTACTATGTTTTATAAGTCATCATCATTTCCCTGCCCTTATCCCGCGCTAGGCGGGGTCGGCACAACATGTCTTTTTCTTCCACTCGCTCCTATCATTCGTCAACTCAGAATCTACTCCTCTCACATTCATATCCTCTTTCACACAATCCAACCACTTCTTCTTCGGCCTTCCTCTATGTTTACTATGTTTTATAAGTAAGTATGTATATTTACAAAAAAAAGTATATAAGTATTCTATCAGCATCTAGTTCCCATATTACAAGCTTTGCTTAGTTTGGGACTAGAGAGCGTCGTGTGAAAATCTCCATGAATATTTATTTATTTATTTAATTGGTTGAATTAAATTTTTGCATCTAGAAAGTTAGTCTTATATGCGATAGTTCAGATAGCTGGATTTAAATCCTCTTTTTTTTATGAGTCTTCCTTTATTTACTATACTTGAAAAAATTCAAACCCATGTTATTTAAATTATTTTTGTAAAAGTTTAACTTTATGGTAGAATAAGTTAAATGGTCATCAACTTTTGTCTTCGACTGTACCATACAAAACCCTCATTCGGCAGTAGAGTAAAAAGAGCACCATTGTAAGTTGAATTAGGGCTGCGTTGGTATGGTAACGAGAAATGCCATGGTCAGTATGGTCAGGTCCTGGAATAGCAAAGATTTTGGATGTGGTATGTTTAAAATTATTTTTAGAACCCTTCCAAAAAGGAACGGTTGTTATAAGTTTGATGGCTTTGTGGCTGTAGCCTCGTAGCTCTGAAAGTAGGACTCTGATTTGGATGTGGTTTTTTTCACGTGTGTTTATTTTATTTTGAATCTTAGTTTGAACAAAATAAGAACTTTTTTACTTTAAACACTTTTAGTGACAACGGAACAACAAAATAGCCACCATTGTCTTGCTATTGTAGAACACTAACTTACCTCTCTGCCTGTACTCCAGCTAAGGAGTTCGTAAAGAAAGGGCTAGTTTTGTCAGATTTTTTTCATAAAATTATAATTTATCTAATACCTTCTCCTTACAACTCACCTCAATACTTTTACCATGGCGGCAGCAATAGTTTTTGCCACATCCAAAACAGCTGGTGCCTTGTTTTATAGCATCCAGCCGGTTTTTAGCTTTTTGCTGCAGTATCTATGGCCAGGATACCTGGAAATAAAATGTCATAGTATTAAAAACCTTTAAGCAACTCATACAAACTGAATCACCATCATTTATTATAGTAGCTTTTAGAAGTTCACAACCGCACATTTTTTTATGAAGGGACCCACCTGATGTTAAGTGGTAGCTACTGCCATTGCCTCACTGAACTGAAAATTTCCATGCCTCGTCTTCCAGTGTGGTGCCATATCCAGATGTATATATATCAGAGAGACTTTTCATCATCTTTATTTTTTGATGACAATGAGCGATCGACATTTGGATCGAAGGACGGTGCACACCAATATTTTATGCAGTCTGGCTATTTGCAGACACGATAAGAGCTATATTTGCATAACTGGTAGCCTAATGAATAAAAACCTCATGACAGACGAACGAATTGATTGGAAAGTGAGTATGGGTATACTATGTTGATGAAGTTGGACGTTTTTAGAAATAAGAATTTTTTTCTAAAGTCTTAGGTAGGTACAGTCGGCTACACATCAACCTATCCACTGTTTGAACTTTGAACTATTATAATTTGAATGTTGCGAATCAGGGATCGCAATAGGGGTAGGCGCGTAGCGCGCAAGCAGCGAGTCTCACATAAAAACATATCGTCCCTCTCGCATGATTCACAACATTCAAATTATAATAGTTAAAAATTCGAACCGTTGATAGGTTGATGTGTAGCTGACTGTACAATGGTTAAAGGAGGATGCACACATCCAAAACGGGTTTACCTCGGCTTTTATTGTACAGATTATAGTTAGAGGTGTCTAGGGGGTTTTCAGACGTTTTGATGGTCGGGCGAGCTTGCTGAAAGCTATGAAAAATTAAAAGTTTGTTTTTGTTGCTGTCACTGTCTGACTTTGACAAACATCAAATCTGCCTTCAGCTGGTAAAGTAAAAAAATTTTGTTTTAGACTACCAAGCCCACCTTAAATTAAATAAGTATTGGTACCAAATACTGAAACTATAAACAGGAGACAAGGCAGTATGGTTAAAAAATAACTACTTATTTCTAAATAACTAACTTCAAAAACAGTAATAATCAGACTTTCATTATGATTAGCTGGTTTACTTTTGGCGCACTCAAACTCATATTCATTTTATGATACCTAATTCGTTATTGTAAATGAGTGATAACCGCTTAACATCAGTCGGGATTTCTGCTTGTCCCATAACTTCCTCATATAAAACTCTTCGCACAAGATGGTGAAATAGGCAATAAATTTTCATAACAATTTCCAACTAACTAGGAAGTGTCTAAGCACTTACATTCAAGAACCTAGTTTACCTTTATGGCGCCCTCTGTGGGTGTGCTCTAAAACTAAAATATTTGCACCACTCCATGCAAAACCGAGTTCGGGGTATAGTCGCATTCCTAGTCAGTGTCCCTAGTCGGGAGTGTCGTTAAACTATTACCGTTAGTTTCGGCTCTAGTTTAGGGTTACCATTTTCAGAATTGGAAAAGTCCCGTAAAAAGTCGGAAAAAAGTCCGGACCTTGGATTAAAAATATTTTCACGATTCGCATTAATTTTGCAGTTTTTTCTTTATAATGTTATCAAAACTAAACGCGACTAGATAATTATAAATTTTATAGTTTTCAAGTTTTTAAACTGATGAAAGTATGAGTACTTACCTAAATGTTTTTTTATGAAAACAACTGCAAATGTATTTAATAAGTACAAAAAATTTTGACTTATCTGTGTACTCTATCAAAATACGGGCAATTATCCTATCATTGTCATGTGCACAGACAAAGGCCGGACGAATCAAAAAGCCGGACATAATCGGACAAATTCAGTATCGTAA
Organism: Gandaritis pyraliata; assembly: GCA_947859175.1. NCBI lineage: Eukaryota > Metazoa > Arthropoda > Insecta > Lepidoptera > Geometridae > Gandaritis > Gandaritis pyraliata. The sequence continues at coordinate 10,716,823 of OX401856.1, read as the reverse complement.
CTACTCCAGTTTGGTGTTGTTTATCGCAGACTAGGTATGGTATGGTGTGCCGTCCGCTTAATGGCGTGGAATTTGTGATCATTTTCTCAAAATGCGACACTGTAGAGCCGCTTTACTGTGTAAGTACTAGATTAAACAAGTTACACTTTATGTGAAAAATTACATCATAAAATGGTCTTCATGACCAAAACTTGATGACCACATTCATCTCATTTGATTGTGGTTTAGATATAAGTATTTCAAAACCTCAGTAATGAGGAATCCATAAAATTTCAGCAGCAACTCAAAAGTTCCATACCTCATCTTAAAGAGTCGCGCACGAGCAACTTTAGTCTTCGCAACTTATTTTCCTCTGGAAAAAATCGCTCTTTATTATTATCCATTTCCGCTGTATTTTTTTTTCTTTATTAATTTGTAAGGTGTTCAATAATGTTTTTTTTTCGTTTAGTTATTAAGAGCGGCTTGCACCAGAATCACTAAACGTGTTTAACAGCTAAATTGATTTAAATCTGACGTATTTATTATGACTTGACAACTCGCTAAATATTATTTAAGAGTTAAACGCGTTTAGCGATTCTGGTGCAAGCCGCCCGTCTATGTGTTTATTTGAATGTGCGTGTATGTAACAACGTGCCAATAAAAATCGATAGAAACAAGAAAAAAATTCGGGCAACTAAGTCGCTCGTGGGCACCAGCTCTTAGGATTCAGGAGCCGTGTCTATTGTCTAGATCCAGTCTCATTGTGCGGAGGAGACGAGCCGAGCCGGCTGCACACGTTAGCTTTGTAAAGAACCCAGGTAAGTGCGACTTGCAAATTGCATTTTTTCAGTGTGATAGTGCCATCATTCTAACGAGTTTTTGCTTTGACCCTACTAGGTATGTTTTTTAAACATTTAACTGCATTAATTCAATGCTAAGCCGTAGAGCGTGTATAACTTAGAATAATTCTAGCAACTCTTTTTCAATGATATGAAGTAACTGCGCAGGTCGCGTACATGTAGATATAGTAGACACAACGGATCTTTGTCCCTCTGAATTATTTTGGGTCGAATTGGATGTAAGCAATTTTTTCCGCACAACAATACATGCGCAATAGTTTGTTGCAACTAACTTCAGAAGGATATAAATCCGTTGTGCGTACTGTACTATGTTTCATGCGCGGTTTCGCTTTGCGCCAACGATTAGACAGCTCAATAAGATTATGGAAAACTCTATCTATCTCTTTCTCAACCACTGATTTATTTATAATACATATGTAGAAGCACTACACCGCAAGAATTACACTATTTACATAATTTGTCGGCATAAAATGTCAAATAATGGATATGTGAGAAAGTGCTTTTAGCATTACCAAAATGAATTCAAGAAATATTTCCAACAATAAAATCTTTTGAACAAAAGGGTGTAAAAAAAATACATAAACATGAATAGCTAGGAATGGAACTTAAAAGCCTGTATTTTGTACGTTCAATTAAATACGTGGGCTGTATTTATGCAAATAATTGTACGTGTAATCTGAGGTAATTCTCTTAATATAATCTGAAAACAATAGAATCGTGGACCTCTGGGAATAAGCCGATGATTGCTATTTTGTTGAGATGTTATAAATGTCACAAAGGCCGATATTTTGTAACTTTTATGTCATCCCAACCAAATCGCAACATAATTTTTCCTAGTTTTTATTCAGAGAATTATCCCTCATTGTTAAGTGTTGGTCGTCATACAGTTTATTCATCATAATATAAGGTTAATTTACGTAAGCTAGTGGTCCACTTTTAGTTTTCAGGCTGCCTTTAGGCGACTACCCTAAAACAGAACAATGTGATTTCCAAAGCGTGGAAATATGGAATATGGAATTTAAAAAAAATATCAGCCTCAAAAAAAATACTAGCCCCCGTATGCCAATCTTTTGCTGTCAAGTTATATTTCACTGCCCAGTGTAATTTCTTCAGGTCACGTGGTACAATTTTGTACCACATGATCATTCTTTTTAGACACTTGACAGCAAAATATGCGCGAAAACACATCAAATGACGCCATAAAGTCACTATTTAGTCACAGAATAATTATGAGTTAGTATGAACTGACCATGATTTAAAACTTTGCAGTTCAACTTTGCAGTTCAACTTTGATTGGCATACCCCTGCAGGTCTTGCCGGGTCACCGCACAGCATACTCAATATATGAATCTACTCGTAATCTTCGTTTAAAATCGTGTGCAGTACGCACAACGGATCTTAATCCCTCTAGAGTTAATTGCAACAACCATTGCGCATGCACGGTTGTGCGGAAAAATTCGCTTACCTCCAATTCGACCTAAAATCGGTTCTGCGCAGATAATTCAGAAGGACAAAGATCTTTGTGACTATATAGTTATCTAATATTTTGTGGAGTAGACAGATGTGCCACAGTACATCAGGTTTCAATACAATAAACAAGAGGAAAAGAGTTTCAATAAGAGGAAGGTTCATAGACATCGCTCGGTCGATCAAAAGCTTCGATAAATCGATCGCAATTGGTGCGTAGGCGCAGGTCGATCGCACGACCTCGCAATTAATGTACAGCTGCGCGTGTTTGCATATTGTTTCAATTTGTTGCTTTGATCAATTCTATGAATTTATCAGACTATGGTATAGGTTTCTCGAAAAAAAATATAAAAAATATCCTGAATTTTTACATAATAAGTTTGTAATCTCTGTCCAATCTAGAATTTGACCTACACCGAACAATGGCTAATAACACATTTAAAACTAATTTTCTGTGGAAAAAAAAGTTGTAATGTTCGTTTCGAAAACAACAGATACGTAGGTACGTGGCTACAGAACAACACAGTTTTAGTAGCTAGAAAATAAATACGAAACCAAATAGTAAAACAAATAGTATAAATAAATGCCTTATAAAAGCCTAACAAGTGCATAACAATGATCGCAGTTAAAGCCAGACTGCTCTGCAGACTGCATTATGTGCAGTTAACATGAGTTTATCCAGAGGTTATCGCCTCTCCTCGTTTTACGCAGTTTATTAAGACAAACAGCGCATTGTTAACTACCATTTTAATTGGCTATAAAATGTGAGATGACTCTTAAGCTTTGGTTTGTTGGAAAACGATGACCGTCATTGCTGTTTTGAAGCGGAGACAATTTTGACATTGATTTGTTTTGTTCTTTAATTGTTGGTTTGTTTTAGTTGAACAATACAATTTTTTTATACAATTAAGTGGTTGTCTCACTGAGCACGTCCACTATAGATGAGCCCTGTGATGCACTGCGCCCGTCACTCTGAGACTTAAGCTGTTAAGTTTCATCTAATTGCAACAGTACCTGCATACAAACCGGAACACAGCAATGCAAGCATCTTTGCTTGGCGGCGTACCGTATATGGCATTGAGGTGTACTACTGGTGGTAAGACGTAGCTTTGATCCACCAAGGTGGACTATGACTAAGACCTACAAATTACTAATACACCATACAATATAGTTGTACAAAACAATGGATGAATTTTTGAGACCCGTGTCTTAAAAATCCTTCGATCTTCGCATCGTCCATCTGCTAAAAAGCGACCGCTGTTTTTTGAAAATCAAATCTTGTGACACCCGCCTCTACTTGGAAGTCTTTGGTCGATATGTAAAACAATGTAAGTTCTTGTAGTCACTGTAAAATAAGACCCGGAATCTTTATAGCTACCATACCTATTTAACTTTATGTAAATACTTCTAAATACGGTGCCCATACGATGTGCTATAGTTTTTGTATAATGAGAATTTTCATTAAAAGCGCTCGTGGCGTAACTGTCAATCAATCTTCACCGAATATCTAAGTTTAGCGACGTCCTGCGCGGTCACTATTTGGATGGGTGACCGCTAGTGGCATTCTAGCAGTCGTTAAGCTACGACAGAGGCCTTAAGGCAGCCAAAAACGAACGAACGAATGATTCCAAATGTAATGCACCCTTAACTTCTTCTTAAAGACATTTTTAAGAATTCATGTACGATCAAGTCTATCGCGTTTGATAGTTACCATCACGAGCTCTTGAATTTAATTCATAGACCTGCTTTACCTTTTTTACTCCTAAAATCATAAATATAGAGGCTGAAGAGATTGCTACGTTTTAATCAAAATTAAAATTTGTCTAGCGCAGCGCTTGAATATACTTGAAATTGTCTTAAAATTGTATAAAAAATCTAGAGGCTTCTCTAGAGAGAGAAGCCTCCAGCAGGGGTATTCCAATCTCAGATGAACTGAAAAGTTTTAATCATGGTCAGTTCATACTAACTCATAGTTATTCTGTGACTAAATAGTGACATAATGATGTCATTTAATTTGTTTTCGCGCATATTTTGCTGTCAAGTGCCTAAAAAGAATGATGAAAGAATGAAGAAATTACACTGGGCAGTGAAATATAAATTGACAGCAAAAGATTGGAATACGGGGGCAGATTTTTTAATGGAGCAAGCTTAAGGCCCACCTTATTACCTGATAGATTCTATGGCATGAAGTCTTGCATCAAGAGATCTAAGGGAGCTCGTTAGGGCTTGCAGTAAGAAGTATTTTTATGTCTATTTTACTTATTTTAATTTATTCACATGATAGGTAACGGAAAACCCATTCTACATTCACAGTACAGAGACAGGGTAAAATAAGTATTTAATTTACATTGCGCAGCAACCTTATTCCAACTTTAATCTGACTGTGTGTCGTGAAGCAGTGTAGCCCCAAACACGTTACTTTTACAACATTACGAATCTAAAATGTATTCCTTCTAACCCCAGGTACTACTTCTAGACCTATGCTAATGTTATGCTTATCTACGTGATGGATAGAGGGCGCTAGTGTCACGCGACCGGCTTCATAGATAGGAGATACGTGAAAGCTAGGATTAACCTGGTTTGATACTTTTAGGAAGTAATTAATTCGCGATAAAATAGTTTTTAGCTCATTTGTATTTTTGTAGCTAAAAGAATGTTTTTACTTTTGAGTTTGCGAAGAACGTCTAAAGTTTTCTAGATAAAATAATGTCCAACGTGAGAATTTTAAGCTATAAAACCTAACTATGTAAAAAATACCATATACTTAGTATATTTAAATTAGTCACATTATTCAGTATCTATTTAAATAAAAATATATTCATGGACATTTCACACATCGGTCAATTATTTTAGATCTCTTACAAATTATGGCAGTTTCTTATGGAATCTGAAAAAAAAAATCCAGCGACCGTTTTTTTTATTAACTCTTGAACACATCAAATAAAAAAATCTAAATCTTAAAATTTTTCATGGTTCTGATTCATCGTACAAGTGCACAAGTAAAATAGACAAGAGAACTCCACTTCGGTCTTAGAACCAACATTCTTAGAACATTTGCTACCACTAGACCACCAGTATCCTTAGATAGCGAGAAAGCCTGCATATTTTCAGCGTCATGCCTTAGGGCGGGCGGTAGTCGACCCGCAGACGCTACGGTGGGCGGCCGGCTACGAAGCCTTACCGTTAAACGTAAAGTGTTGTGATTTTCGCGTAGTTTTTAACATAAAGTACATTTATTTTGATAGAATATTAGCTAGTGAGTGTATAGTTATTTTTGGAAGTTGAATGAACTGATTTAGAATAGTTTGACGGTTGCAACAGCTGACTTTGACAGTTGTGTTATTGTGAGTTTATTTATGCGGTGTTGTATCTAGGTAAGTTTAGTTTCAGTGAATATTTATACATAGTTTAGTGAATTTTGCAGTATTGATAGTCGTTGTGGCTTTATCAATAGTAGGTCAGTTTTTAGTCACAAAACAATTTGTTTATACTGTGTATTTTCAAATACTCTTGCAGTAAATAAATACAACTGTTTCCCAGTTATTTTTTACTCTACAAAACTAATTGATAAAAGTAACATTTACGTGCTTAACTTATGTGAATAGAGTGGTGAGTATTGAGCATATTCTTAGACTACAACTAATGTACTTCTATATAGCCTTCAAATAATCTAGAATACTATAAACAAGAACAACCTATGAAAACCTATTGATGTTCAAGTGGGTTTGAGGATAGTTAAAAATTAAAAGTGTCTTTTTTATCAATTATATAAATAAAACACAATTTAGTCAGCTCTGGTCACGTCAAGTCGGCTGTCTCCTCTCTAACAAACTATTTTGGGGCCTGACACTAATAAGTCCGTATCTAACACATCGGATTTGCTTACAACAAAAAGAATGCGAAATGTACTTGACAAACAGCTCTCTCGAAATTCCATGTTTCTAATTTAAACCAAAATGAAGTGACTTTAGATGTATCTGTCTCAACGAAACTGAACCAACCAATTGCTTCAAGGCATGCAAAGTGATCTTAATAAAGTATTTGCGTGAATAACCCCACTGAGAATCTTTACACGATTTTGAACCTTAACACAAACAGTATAAAGTTCAAGGTGGTAGTAAAAACGGTTGCAATGAATCATAAGCAATGCGTTTGATTTATTCGTGGTTACAATTTTAACTTGGCGTTCATTTGCACATGTTACTTTTTTTTCAGAGGTAGTCAAGTGTGAATCAAATGTGTGTATTTCACTGCATTTTAGTGAAAAGTGATACGAGTAATTACTTTATGAAATAAACATATGAATTTGATTAATTTACAAGTATCAAAATAAACGAATTTTCGAAAATTATGCGACTAGTTGGCGGATTGTCTTGCATTCAGCTAGCGTCTCTTTCTAAAAAAAAACAAAGGTACACCTACTTAGTAGTCACAACGGATCTTTGTGCCTCTGAAGTCTGAAGTTATTATTTATCTGCGCAGAACCGATTTTTTGTGTTGAATTGGATGTAAGCGAATTTTTCCGCACAACAAAACATACGCAATCTTTGATGCACCTAACTTCAGAGACATAAAAATCTGTTGTGCGTATTTGTATCTATTTGCATTTTGCAGCCCAAAGGTGAGGCTTTACAAGGGCAAGGGTACGTGGCCAGTTTAAAGTTTTAAACACACCAAAACTTGCTAACAGTGCCAACTACAAGAGAAAGATCTTTTGTAATTCTTGTAGGATAAAATACCATTCAAAATAACAATAAAAATACACAACTTTTCTTCACGGTTTCCTAAGTAACATTGACCATCAGTTGAACTTATCATCAGCACCACACGAGCACGATAATTCGGGCCACATTATACCGCATTTGTATTCCTTTTTTCCCCGGATAGCTCGTAAATTATAGCGATAAATATCCCGGGCATGTACCTACCAGTTTCAGGATTAATTAAACCTATGTACTTATCTAGAACTGGATGATATAGGTGTAATTTGCCTGTATATGCTCATTAAGCGACCACATATAGGTACAGTTAGCGACCGGGAGCAATAGCCAAGTTGACCTTCTTCTTTTTATATTATTTATGTAATTCGACAGACAATTTTGCCATTGTCATGTGAATTATTTTAAATAAGTATTTAGTCGAGTCGAGTCTGTAAACATTCGAAATGAAAACGAAACATTGAACATGTTGTCAATTGGCGTCAGCTCGTCAAAAGCTCCACGCGTTTTCAGAAAATAATCTATTACTCAGCTCGAAGTTTGTATAAACTGGTGACCGTCATAATAATATAACGGACATGGACGGTTCATGATTTTATGAGGGAAAAATACTATTATTGCATTACACACCCCACATGGCACGTTGTCCTGCTGGGGTATGGCAATCAAAGTTGAACTGCTAAGTTGAACTGCAAAGTTTTAAATCATGGTCAGTTCATACTAACTCATAGTTATTCTGTGACTAAATAGTGACATTATGACGTCATTTGATGTGTTTTCGCGCATATTTTGCTGTCAAGTGTCTAAAAAGAATGATTGGTACAAAATTGTACCACGTGACCTGAAGAAATTACACTGGGCAGTGAAATGTAATTTGACAGCAAAAGATTGGCATACGGGGGCTGGACGTGAACTGCGTCAGACTGCGACGATGGTACAGATATTCAAAAATGTATGTTTAGTTTCACCAGCAAAGTGATGCACCAGATCTGACAACTAAAAAAAAAGTTGTTTAACACTGAATCTCTGCTTGGCGACAATAGTACTTTCCCGGATGAACTCACAACCTCACTCCTTTGAAAGCAGAAGGTTCTCAATTCGGTTGTATTTTTTTTTATGTTTTTTTGCCTTATAAATAAAAATAACTGGAAAAAAATATGCCAACCACGTGCACGAAATTGCGTATTTTGCTTTTCTGTGACTTTTTAGTGGTGTTTATAGTCACTAGAACATTCCCAATGAACTGCCATAATCATCATCATCTGATGATGAAGCCGGTAGTCGAATTAAAGTCGGTTATTTTGTTTTCATAGGATAAGTTACAAGGGTTCGTAACACACGATAATAACCAAAAATATCATCGCTTAAAACAATTGTGTTCCTTCCTTCAATTAGAGGATGTCACAGCGTGTTAGGACTTATCAAATAAGTATAGATCCTATCCTATCCTACTTAATATTATAAATGCGAAAGTTTAGATGTTTGGATGTTTGTGTTTCAATCACGTCTAAACTACTGAACCAACTTGGATGAAACTTGGCATATATTTAGTTCGTAACCTGAATTGACACATAGGCTACTTTTTATCTCGAATAATTAACAGGATCTAAAGGATAAAATGAACGAAAAGGATTAGCAGCGCCAATTGGCAAGAGGATTTCATTGTCATGTCATGTCACGTCAGTTTGACAGGGCGTAGTACTACCTCTTTGGTCTAACAACTAGCGTTTGACATTCCAGTAGGTACGAGTTCGGTGTAATGAGGTGTAATGTTAAGTTTCTCAAAGTATCCGCTCGGTACACGCACAGATAATATAATGTACACGGAAACTGTAGACGCTTACGAAGTCGCGGGTAACGACTAGTATTATTATAACACGCAACAGAATAAGATGTTAAAACAATAAAGGAGACTTGGATAAAGTGAATTCTAATGGTACCTACTTTAACATCATTACATGAAACTTAGGGCGTCTTGCACCAGAATTACTAAACGTAGGTATTTAACAGCTAAATCGATTTAAATCTGACGTATTTGTATGACTTGACAATTCGCTAAATACTATTTAAGAGTTAAACGCGTTTAGCGATTCTGGTGCAAGCCGCCCTTAGTTTTTAAACCGAGGTTAAACTCCATTCTGACGTTGACGGTATCCGTGTTTTGGAAAACCCAAGTGTAACCATCTTTTATTTATTTACTTTCTTTGTTATCTCTTGCAAACAAACAAACAAGCATGTACTTAGCTTATGTAGAAATGGAAAATGTGTTGATAAAGTGAAACGCCGCGGGTAATGTGTCTAAAATCATTTTAATCAAGTTCGAAAGATAAGATATTATATCAACAAAGATATTAAATAGGGTTTTAGTTCATTTATCTAGACTTAGGCTTAACCAAAGATTAATCCGTAGTGTGGGTTGTTTGTGGGCTCAATCCCACACAAAACTATCAATCTAGCTTCTAATATTTTTCTCAATGAAAGCAGAAAACTTCATTCATTCTATTTAAAGAATGATGTAATTCTTGAATGAAAATTAGATCAAATCAGCAATTTTTTGTCCCATTTCCGTTTCCCAGATTAGATACTTGGCCTGTCATCAAAGCACTCTACATAAAATTATTTTCGTCAAACGTTTTTCACAAATTCTGCTCTATATTTCTAAAATTGTTGCTGTGTGTAATAATACGACAGAACGTCAATCACTTTTACGAAAAAGCTTAGGCTGAATATATTTCATCATCATCATCCAACCCACCAAGAACAAACATTTTGTGCGTGGAAAACATTGATGTTTGTTCTATGTCTGGGTGTTACTATGTAAGTATTATAAGTATGTATTTACAAAAAAAAGAAAGTATACTTATAAGTATTCTATCAGCCATTTAGTTCCCATATCACAAGCTTTGCTTAGTTTAGGACTAGAGGGCGTTGTGTATAAAGTCCATGAATATTTATTGATTATGTGTTTATTTATTTATCTATGGGGTATTTTAAAATAATCCCAATGAGCCCTCGTAAAAAGTACTGGGCTTGATATTTTTCCATTAGGCTCACTAGCCGTGATGTCACGTGAAATTGTGAAGTCACGATGACGTCACTGCGTCAGTAGTCCTATTTTTTTACAGCACAAATATCTCGAAAGCAGAGAGTACGTTACGTCACAGCACTAACAGATTATACACACATTTGTCACACACACATGCGGCCGATGGTGATGGATGTTGTTATATTTGCCTCGTTTGTCTTTGTGTGACGGCTCTATCCTTACATCGTAGCTTTTTATATGATTTGTTGCTCTGTATGAAGTTTATAGTAGTCGTGAAGGTAATAAAGGGTTTATGGAATAAAACCAACAGTGAAAGGAGGTTCAATATGTAGTAGAACTCTTTGGTTCATCTTTAATAAAAAATAGGTGTTTTTAAAAAATAGAAGTTTCGTTACTGATGTCAAATAATTACAAGAATAAAGATGTTTTCATGAGAATAAAAAACATATTTTTCCTAACATCCAACACAATATACCTAGTCACCATGTTTGACTGGCAAGATAAAGTTAAACTTGATAAACTTTTACAAAAACTCGATACTTAGTTGTAGACGACGCGCCTCGCGAACCTGGAATAAAAATAATACATAATTAAAGTTTTTACAGTTAGGTACAAAAATAAACAAAAAACATTAACATTTGAGAGTAGGTAAACTAAAACGAAATGTCATGTACTTACCTTACTTTTTAAATAAACTGAAGACTACCCCCCGTTTGCGCGCAGATACGCACAGTTTAGTTGGATTGTGAACCGCGAACGGACACTGTCGCGTCTACGCGTAATCGCTCGGTTTTCTTCCCAAAATTCATCCAAATAAGTGTTTTCTATACCACGACCTTCACCACTCCACGCTCCTATCGGCTACAAAGTCCTTCGAGCCGGATCATACGTGGAACTTGTGAAAAAGTCGCATAAAATGTTTAACACTCCACCGCAACCCAGCCGCCATATTACAACGACAGTGCGGACACGTAGTGCGTGGAAAAAGGACGAACTCAAGATGAAAGAAGACCCGGCACGCGATGTCAAGTCGGAAATACTGAAAAAAGGAATCCCTGAAACTACGTTTAGTGTCATCACACGACCTAAAACTGAAGGAGATGTTTTGAAAAGCGCCCACAGCTTACATTCCGTTTCCGCAAAACAACATTCCAGCTCAGCGACCGCCAAGTCAATTGAAGCAAAAAAGAAGCAACTTGAGTATGAAGCTGCAGAAAAAATGGCTGAAATCGAAAGAAAAGCTATTCAACTAGAAAAGTCTCTAATCGAACAGAAGTTAGCCGCGCAAGTGGCAGCCTTAGAGAGTGCGTCCAAAAGTCGCCGTAGTTCTTTGTATCAGCCTACCGAAATTGATTCTATCGGAAAAGTGCAACAGTGGCTCGATAAAAGTCACCTAGCTGAAAATATAAAAAATAATGGCGCAAACGCAGCTCACGACGACGGCGGCGAGCGCGACGCTGCCAGTAGCGGTGGCGGTGACGGCAGCGCGGCCAGCGGCCGTGACTGTGGCGGTGGCGGCGGCATGAAAAATCTTGTTAGTGCCATCCACCAGTCTAATCTGCAAAATAAACAATTAATCTCAAGATTTGCTACTTCAAAAGACTTACCTCAGTTCTACGGAGATCCTCTTGAGTGGCTGGCGTACAAACTAGCTTACGATGAAACTACAAAAGTTTGTAAGTACAGTGATGCTGAAAATATGTGGAGATTACGCAAGTCTTTAAAAGGAGAAGCCAAAGAAACAGTTTCTTCACTTCTCATCGGGACCACGGCTCCGCAAACCATCATTGAAGCGCTCGAACTCCGCTACGGTAGACCTGAAACAATAATACACAAAATTACATATCAAATTAAGAAAATACCACCCCTACCACCAAACTACCACCACGAAATTGTGTCATTTTCAATAAAAATCAAGAATTTCGTGGCCGCAGCAAAAGCAGTGAAACAAACTGATTACCTAAGAAGTCCTGAACTGGTGTCCACAGTGCTCACAAAGTGTCCTAGTGCTCTCATCAATAAGTGGGCCGACTATTACAGCATAAACTGCAACACAGAAAAAGCTAAGTTAGAAGTACTGGCCGAATTTCTATACAGTGAAGCAAATAAAATATCAGCTGCAGGTTTGACCCACTTACAAAGTCAATCAGATTACCGCAAGAAACCTGAAGACCGCAAAACTCACTCAGTTCTATTCAGCGCTAAAAGTGATGGCAAAATAAAATGCAAGTTCTGCAAGACCAGTAGTCACAAGTTACCTGAGTGCGCGCGATTCAAACGAGCTTTAACAAAAGACCGCTGGCGCTTCGTGCGGGTCAACAACCTGTGTCATAAATGCCTACTCGCTACTCACAGTCGCGATACATGCTCTGCAGCTTCCTGTTCTGTAGATGAGTGTGGCCTACCTCATCACCGTCTTCTGCACTGGAAACTCAAAGCCAGTGCAAACAGTGCTAAAAGTGAAAATAGTGAAAAAACTGTTTCTTTGGCTTCTCCTTTTAAAGACTTGCGTAATCTCCACATATTTTCAGCATCACTGTACTTACAAACTTTTGTAGTTTCATCGTAAGCTAGTTTGTACGCCAGCCACTCAAGAGGATCTCCGTAGAACTGAGGTAAGTCTTTTGAAGTAGCAAATCTTGAGATTAATTGTTTATTTTGCAGATTAGACTGGTGGATGGCACTAACAAGATTTTTCATGCCGCCGCCACCGCCACAGTCACGGCCGCTGGCCGCGCTGCCGTCACCGCCACCGCTACTGGCAGCGTCGCGCTCGCCGCCGTCGTCGTGAGCTGCGTTTGCGCCATTATTTTTTATATTTTCAGCTAGGTGACTTTTATCGAGCCACTGTTGCACTTTTCCGATAGAATCAATTTCGGTAGGCTGATACAAAGTCCTTCGAGCGGATTATACGTGGAACTTGTGAAAAAGTCGCATAAAATGTTTAACACTCCACCGCAACCCAGCCGCCATATTACAACGACAGTGCGGACACGTAGTGCGTGGAAAAAGGACGAACTCAAGATGAAAGAAGACCCGGCACGCGATGTCAAGTCGGAAATACTGAAAAAAGGAATCCCTGAAACTACGTTTAGTGTCATCACACGACCTAAAACTGAAGGAGATGTTTTGAAAAGCGCCCACAGCTTACATTCCGTTTCCGCAAAACAACATTCCAGCTCAGCGACCGCCAAGTCAATTGAAGCAAAAAAGAAGCAACTTGAGTATGAAGCTGCAGAAAAAATGGCTGAAATCGAAAGAAAAGCTATTCAACTAGAAAAGTCTCTAATCGAACAGAAGTTAGCCGCGCAAGTGGCAGCCTTAGAGAGTGCGTCCAAAAGTCGCCGTAGTTCTTTGTATCAGCCTACCGAAATTGATTCTATCGGAAAAGTGCAACAGTGGCTCGATAAAAGTCACCTAGCTGAAAATATAAAAAATAATGGCGCAAACGCAGCTCACGACGACGGCGGCGAGCGCGACGCTGCCAGTAGCGGTGGCGGTGACGGCAGCGCGGCCAGCGGCCGTGACTGTGGCGGTGGCGGCGGCATGAAAAATCTTGTTAGTGCCATCCACCAGTCTAATCTGCAAAATAAACAATTAATCTCAAGATTTGCTACTTCAAAAGACTTACCTCAGTTCTACGGAGATCCTCTTGAGTGGCTGGCGTACAAACTAGCTTACGATGAAACTACAAAAGTTTGTAAGTACAGTGATGCTGAAAATATGTGGAGATTACGCAAGTCTTTAAAAGGAGAAGCCAAAGAAACAGTTTCTTCACTTCTCATCGGGACCACGGCTCCGCAAACCATCATTGAAGCGCTCGAACTCCGCTACGGTAGACCTGAAACAATAATACACAAAATTACATATCAAATTAAGAAAATACCACCCCTACCACCAAACTACCACCACGAAATTGTGTCATTTTCAATAAAAATCAAGAATTTCGTGGCCGCAGCAAAAGCAGTGAAACAAACTGATTACCTAAGAAGTCCTGAACTGGTGTCCACAGTGCTCACAAAGTGTCCTAGTGCTCTCATCAATAAGTGGGCCGACTATTACAGCATAAACTGCAACACAGAAAAAGCTAAGTTAGAAGTACTGGCCGAATTTCTATACAGTGAAGCAAATAAAATATCAGCTGCAGGTTTGACCCACTTACAAAGTCAATCAGATTACCGCAAGAAACCTGAAGACCGCAAAACTCACTCAGTTCTATTCAGCGCTAAAAGTGATGGCAAAATAAAATGCAAGTTCTGCAAGACCAGTAGTCACAAGTTACCTGAGTGCGCGCGATTCAAACGAGCTTTAACAAAAGACCGCTGGCGCTTCGTGCGGGTCAACAACCTGTGTCATAAATGCCTACTCGCTACTCACAGTCGCGATACATGCTCTGCAGCTTCCTGTTCTGTAGATGAGTGTGGCCTACCTCATCACCGTCTTCTGCACTGGAAACTCAAAGCCAGTGCAAACAGTGCTAAAAGTGAAAATAGTGAAAAAACTGAAAGTGAAAAATTATTGAACAATAGTGAAAAAAGTGAGTTAACCAGTGATAAAAACATTGAAAAGGTAAACAGTGACTGTTTAGTAAATAACGAGACTGTAGCTCATACCATGAACGCCTCAAAATCATGTGTGTTTTTAAAAGTGGTGCCCGTGAACATCCATGGACCAAAGGGTGTGTTCCGTACCCACGCATTGTTAGATGACGGCGCGACGGTATCCTTGATATCAGCTGATATCGCTAATAGTGTCGATTTACATGGACAAAAACAAACCCTGTGTGTTCGTGGTGCGTGGGACTCAGAACTGATGTGTGACAGTGAAAATATAAAGTGTAAAATAACCAACGTAAACAATGACTCATTCGAACTCAGTGCAAGAAAAATAAATGAACTCAATTTGCCATTACAAAAGTTATCTAACATAAAAATAAAAGACTTTGCGCATCTGAATCATTTAAACAGTTACATCTCATGTTGTGAAAATGTGAAACCAAAGTTATTAATTGGCCAGGACAATTACCATCTTATCGCGCCATTAAAAACAATAGTGCGTAATAAAAATGAACCTTGCGCCACACTAACACCGCTAGGTTGGTGTGTGCACGGCGTTTGCCCTTCAAAACGTAAAAATGCTAGTTCAACGTCAGAGTGTGCAATGTTAACGGTGGAACAGCTGAGGCATCCCCCCGCCTTCACCCCTAGCTGCCCAAGCCGCCACGCCTGCTCCCGCGCCGCCATCAACACCTCCCCACTGGTGGCCGCGCGCACAGGCGCCTGCGGTAGCACAGCTGATGGATCATCGGACCACTCGCTCACAAACGTAAATATAAACGAATGCATTAGTTGTTATTGTCAATGTGACTTGATACACACAGACCCAAAGAATGACGAACAACTTCATGAACTAGTTCGAAAATCTTTTTTGTTCGAAAGCATTGGTATTCATAATAAGCCGAGGCAAAATAAAGACGAAATAAAAGCCATAGAAATTGTAGAAAAATCTGCAAAATTGATCGACGGAAAATGGGAAGTCGGCTTACCGTGGAAAGATGAAAATGCCAAAACGACGAGTTCGTTTTCCAATGCTTATCGTCGGTTGAAAACTATAGAAAGGAAAATGTCCACAGATGAGGGTTTTGCTACAAGATACAAAGAAAGAGTGGAACATTTGTTCGTCAATGATTACGCCTGTAAAATCGAGCCAAGCGAAAGTAACCATAGAGCTACGAAAGAATGGTACCTTCCCCACTTCGGAGTAGATAATCCGAATAAAAAAAAGCTACGTCTAGTATTCGACGCTGCTGCTACTTCTGCTGGTCAATGCCTGAATGACTACTTACTACAGGGTCCAGATCTGTTGGAATCCCTGCTGGGCATCATGTTGCGATTCCGAGAACGACCAATCGGGCTTACCGGTGACATAAAAGATATGTTTCTGAGAACAAAAATTAAAGAATCCGACCAAGATGCCTTGAGATTTCTTTGGCGAGACAACCAGAACAAGAACGAACCCATACAAAAATTCAAAATGACGTCACTGATTTTTGGCGCCAATTGTTCACCTTTCATAGCGCAACATGTAAAGAATTTAAACGCAAAGCGATTTTCCAATAGAATGCCTGACGCTGTACATGCTATTATACATAGTCATTATATGGATGATTATATCGATTGTTTTGATGACATAGATAAAGCCCTAAAAACGATGAGAGATGTCACGTACATTCACCAGCAAGGTAACTTCGAGATACGAAACTGGACGTCCAATGAGAGTAAAGTATGTCAAAACATACCTAAAGAATCCTTGAGTGAATCCGTAGTGAACTTCAAAACAGAAGACGATAATCTAAGCGAGCGCACACTTGGATTATTATGGTACCCGAAAACCGATACATTTGGTTTTAATCTTTCCTTACAAAAAATTCCTGAGAAAATATTAACATGCGAACAAAAACCTACGAAGCGAGAACTTCTACGCATTGTTATGTCTATATTCGACATTTACGGCTTACTGACGCCATTCACAATAAAAGCTAAAATAATTATTCAAGACACCTGGAAGTCTACAACAAAATGGGATGAACAAATACCTACAAAACAGTTTGAGATTTTTTGTGATTGGATTTCTCAACTACAAGAAGTAAAAAATATTCGTATACCGAGATGGTACTTTCGTTCTAAAAAACAAGATCCCTGTGACAAAAACCTGAACGTTCGAGCCAACAGTACGAGTCCAACCGAAACAATAGAACTTCACTTATTCTGTGACGCATCACCCGCCGCATACGCCGCCGTAGCCTACTGGCGCGTACACACAGATAACACGAATGTGTGCGTGTCATTCATCGCAAGCAAAAGCCGTGTAGCACCTATAAAGCCCAGCTCGATTCCTCGGCTAGAACTACAAGGTGCTGTACTCGCATGCCGTCTCGCCGATGTTATACAAAAGGAGCACAGACTAAAGGCGAATAAAAGATATTTTTGGACAGATTCGATGACTGTATTGCACTGGATTCAAAACGACACACGGAACTATAAAACATTCGTCGCGAATAGACTTGGCGAAATCGATGAATTGAGTAAAATTAATGAATGGCATTACATAAAATCAGATAAAAATATCGCAGATGTAGCTACAAAAAACATGCATTTTAAATTACACAAAGACTGTGAATGGTTTCAAGGTCCTAGTTTCCTGTACGAGGAAGACAGCACCTGGACGACGACCGCACCTGAAAAAGAAAAAATAAAAATTAATGAAGACACATTAGAAATGGTACACCTTGTACTAAACGTAGATAAAGGTGAGAACTTACCTGTTTCGAATCCTGAAAAGTTTTCGTCGTGGCTTCGTCTTCTGAGAAGTACCGCTGCAGTTCTATTGTTTGTAGAAAAATGTAAGAAGACCTGCAAAAAAGAAATAGACACAGAGTTATTACAGCGAGCAGAAAGATTAATAATTCGCTATGCGCAGATGCAATCATTCTTCGCAGAAATAAGTTTATTGAAAAATAATAAACAGATACAACCTGATAGTAGGTTGCGCACGCTGACGCCGTACCTAGATGAGTGGGGCCTTCTCCGAGTCGGGGGACGAGTTGGAGCTGCAACAAATATTAGCTCGGACACTAAGCAACCTGTTATATTGGATGGACGCCATCACATTGCTCGACTGATAGCAAAAACTTATCACGAAAAATCGGCCCATGGGAATAATGAGATGGTTGTAAACGAACTTCGTCAGCGCTACTGGCTGCTAAATATAAGACCCACAGTACGCACTGTCGCTTCCCAGTGCTTGATTTGCCGAATGAAAAGAATTTCACCATCTGTACCACGAATGGCGGACTTACCCAAAGCGAGACTCGCGCATCATCAGCGCGCCTTCACCCACTGCGGTGTAGACCTATTCGGCCCCATGGAGATAACGGTTGGCCGCCGCCGAGAACGACGCTACGGCGTGCTGTTTACATGTATGACCGTGCGAGCCGTGCATATTGAAATAGTACCGTCCTTGACCACCGACTCCTTCATTATGTCTCTTAGAAGAATGGCAGCCCGAAGAGGATGGCCACAACGAATGTATTCCGACAATGGTACTAATCTTCGAGGCGCCGAAGCTGAGCTTAGAAAATCATTTGAAGAAATCGACCAGACCAGTATCAACGAAGAATTGACTAACCGTGGAGTAGTCTGGTCATTTTCATCCCCCTTGAGTCCCCACAAAGGAGGCGCATGGGAGCGCCTCATAAAGAGTGTAAAAACTTCCCTAAAAGTAATATTAAAAGAGAGAGCACCCCGAGAGGAAACATTGATAACTCTGCTCGCCGAAGTAGAAAATATGGTGAACAGCAGACCCTTGACCCATGTAAGTGTAGACCCAACCCATATGGAAGCCCTGACACCGAATCATCTTCTAATTGGCTCTTCTTCAAATCTACCTGTACCCGGAACCTTCGATGACGGAGACCTGTACCTTAAAAGAATGTGGCGTACAGCGCAAAGACTAGCCGACCTATTCTGGCAACGATGGATCAAAGAAGTGCTTCCCGACCTTGTACCTAGACAAAAATGGTGCGAAGAGGGAGTCAACCTAAAGCCTGGAGATCTAGTCATTATAATTGACCCTAACCTTCCAAGAAACACTTGGCCCAAGGGCATTGTGAACAAAGTACTGCCTGGATCTGATGACCGTATCCGCACCGTAGAGATAAAGACCAAGTCTGGAGTGTTAACCCGACCTGTAACTCGCTTGGCGCTACTTCCTGTTGCTAATCAGTGTCCCTGACGTGACACGGCGGAGAATGTAGACGACGCGCCTCGCGAACCTGGAATAAAAATAATACATAATTAAAGTTTTTACAGTTAGGTACAAAAATAAACAAAAAACATTAACATTTGAGAGTAGGTAAACTAAAACGAAATGTCATGTACTTACCTTACTTTTTAAATAAACTGAAGACTACCCCCCGTTTGCGCGCAGATACGCACAGTTTAGTTGGATTGTGAACCGCGAACGGACACTGTCGCGTCTACGCGTAATCGCTCGGTTTTCTTCCCAAAATTCATCCAAATAAGTGTTTTCTATACCACGACCTTCACCACTCCACGCTCCTATCGGCTACATTAGTTTTTGTACATTTTTGCGAGATATTATCTATCGCGACCAAAAAGTCTATCGTTCTAGATTCACCCCTCAATTCTCGATATTAAATCTCTAAGAACAGTAGTGTACTTTGGTAAGTATAAAAAACTACAAGACACAAGCCATTTAAATTGTGGCCATTTAAATACAAAATATATCTGTCATGCGACTCTTTTCTACTGCAAAGAGTACAAGCATCTTGTATAACAATATTGTTTACCACTCTAGATGTTGTTCTAAAATAGATATTGACACATCCTTTATGCTTGTAAACTCACAGCAAGCGGTCTCTTTATTCAATTCACTCACATTACGAGTGAACGTCAATGAGTGAACGTATCAATTGAGAGAACAAATGAACATCGATCCTTGTTGTTCTTTTAAAATTTAAATAAAGAATGGTTTTGGAGAGCCTGACCAATAAAATTGACGTAAGGTTAGACTGAATCACACCGTGTTTTGTTTTTTCATTGTGATTTTGAACTAGATCTAAAGAAATGAAACACGGTGTAACTATTGCAAGCTTACGTTTGGTTTTTACTAGGTTAAAATTCTGGTAGTTATTATTATTTATTTATTTATCTATTGTTATTTATAATGTACAATAAGTTTATAAAAAAACAAAAATTATGTAACTTGCGCACTGATTTTTGTCCAAAATGATTGATATTATATATTTGGGTATCTCGCATATATGAAAATTAATCATCTTCCAGCAAAAAAAATTACAAAATACATACATAATTTACAAAATACATAGAAACAGTTGAGCTACATAATCTACAAACCTAACGACTTTTTATTTTTTATTATCTAATTCAAATCATAAAACTACAATCAAGAAAACACTACAATTACATTGTATTATTATCCAACTAAGCACATAGGTAGATATTTGACGTTCTAATTCTCGTTTTCTGATCAACAATAGACTTCTATCAAACTAGCTTTATTTTTCCGTCTCTTCTAACTGGATACCTACCTACTTATATTTTCCTACCTACTCAGAGAGAACCAATTTCTTGTTTGGGTCATTAATTAATTGTGAAATATGTATATATTAGCTGAGTAATGTGTTGCAATTTACTAAGTACCTAGTATTAAGACTACCAACCTTCCTTTCCTACCTACTTACATAATTATAGTTTAAGCTCATTATAAGTGGACTGTAAAGTTCTTTGATGAGTAATAAAGTTCTTTAAACCGAAAATAATATAATTCTTTTAGCTGTAGGTATATTTTTATACAAATAAAGTAAATCCAGTCACCGATCACACTTGGATTGATTTCCGCCAAATGGGTTATTTATTTAAGTAATGAGAGTACTTCCGCATCCTTATTCTGGTGCTTTTAGACTTAGACAACTCTTGGTACTTATACTGACGTCATTGAAACGTTTTCAAATGAGTTTTATTACCTACAATCAGTCCTGGAAAATAATTGTTAGGATTGATTTTTATTTTATAAAATATGTACTTTAATCCTAAAAATTAAAAAAGGTACCCTACGTAAGCAGGTAAGTACCTACTGTCTGTGTGTGTTGTGAAAATACTTATGCGTCAAGTTAATCTCTATGAAATATCTACCACTTAGCAATAAAAAAGACAAACCGTGTTTTAAAACGATGTAACTATTTGAATTTTTATTTCAGTTTATCTCAGTATGGTGCCAAAAACTAACCGAAATAAAAACAAATATTACATGTATTTGTTTTTATTTTGGTTTTATATCAAAAGCATTTCTTTTTGGTGAACTACCTAACTCAGCTGATACATTTAGCTTTTGCAGAAATTAAAAAAAACTTCGAATAAAAATCGAGTCGAGTTCATAATGAAACCGCTTCTATAATACGGACACACGTTTCAATCATGTAATGGATCGTACGGGGCTGGCACACCATTCAACCATACGCTCTGTGAACGGAAATCCGAATAATTTTTTATAAAGACATCATCGGATCGGAAATTTTATATGCATGTTTAGATCTGAACTATTTTCAACGGTATTTTCCGTTCATATTTTAGAGCTTGATTCTAAATGTAGTGATTTTATTGAATAAATAAATTTTGACTTTGACTTTGACTTTCAGGCGTTTCAGTATCAGCGGGATGACTGTCTAATTCAGATTTTTTTATACATTATAAGTAAACATTTTGATCGCAATCTCACCTGATGTTAAATGAAGATGCGGTCGACGATGTAGCATGTTTGTCTAGAATATACTTATTGACTTTATCACTCTGAAGTTAGGTGCAACAACTATTGCGCATGTACTGTTGTGCGGATAAATTAGCCTACCTATAGTTCTACCCAAAAATCGGTTTTGCGCAGATACTTCGAAGCGACAAAGATCCGTTGTGACTACTATACTTACTCTATGCTAAAAAAGGCACTGATTACTGGATTACATAACTGGAATTTTCGAAACACAATATAATTTTCCCAAATCTCATGGCTTTTAAATTTAAAACTAGCCCAACACTATTCGTTTCTATTAACTTTGAGATATAAATTTACGGACTTGCGTTGCCGGGTCGAGATAAATTCAATGATAAATTGACCTAACTTCGTTTAAAACTAAGATATACGTAACCACTTTATTATAGAAAACTTAGAAACACATTTTTCTGTACTTACTTTATTTCTTAGGTAAGGAAAGAAAATTTTACGTAAGTTAAGACTAAAATTAAATTTAAATCATTGCAAGTTCAGTTACAATCTTTTTTATTTCTCATCTGAGAGAAATCTATCTAAATCCATAATTTGTTATATTTTGTACAATTGAATTAAATTGAGTGTAATGATGATTTTGAATTATTAATTTTCATTTATATAAGTACCTAAATGATTTAGATAGAGATTCAAACAATGCAGCTTTGTTACAAGGCAACTTGACATTGTCACCGTATACATGTGAAAAGGCTCATAACCTATCATCAACTTTGTCAAGTGTAGCAATGGGTATAGTTGATCGAAGGTAGCAATCTTAAGGCGCGTATTACGGTCAAACCGTGAAAATGCCCATTTTTGACGTTCTAGATCTCTGAAACTGAAACTCTTAGATAATTTCGATTTATTGTATGGTGTAGAATAGTTATTCGCATTGACCGTAGCGGCCTCGCTTTTTGTAATTTTTCCTTATATATTTAAATAAAGCCAAAATTCCGAAACAAGTTTTTAATAAAACTCGCGCAGACACTTTTTCAAGCTCCTGGATTGAACTACTCTGCAAAGCAAACGAAATGAAAAATATCAACAAATATCTCTTGTATACTGCCATTGACCGTAGCGGCCCCGGAATTTAGAAATAAGTATGGGAAATGTACAAAAAAAAATCAATTCAAAACCATAAAATTTCTAAAAACGTTCAGAATTAGCCGTTAATTTCTCCATACTACATTATTATTATTAGGTAAAAATTATACCAAAATAAACGTTAGTTCATAATCAATAAAATTGTATACTTTTTATTTACATAATTTATTATATTAATTTGAATAAACGTAATTTACAACTGCATAAAATGCGATGCGTTGGCCGCTCGAATTCAGACGCGCGCCAGCGCTCGTGGAAGGCGGACCTGTGTCGATTTTCTCCGCGCCAAAAAGATCGAGC
Organism: Gandaritis pyraliata; assembly: GCA_947859175.1. Lineage (NCBI taxonomy): Eukaryota > Metazoa > Arthropoda > Insecta > Lepidoptera > Geometridae > Gandaritis > Gandaritis pyraliata. Next base: position 10,693,988 of record OX401856.1, on the reverse strand, counting down.
ATAACCGTGCGTGTACACGTGGAGTGTGACTGACTACCTAGTTTTGATGTTAGTAACTTTTTTATTCATGACAATCATTAAACACCTGTACATACCTATTGGGGACAATTAAAATCTTATCTTATCTTACCATTTATAATATTAGTGGGATGGGATGCAAAAGTTTAGATGTTTGGATGTTTGTGTAGTACATACAAAATCGATTGTTACACCTAACTTCAGAGGGATGAAGATCCGTTGTGCGTACTGTGCCAAACAGTACAATCTGCAGTGCAATGTAGAACGTGTACTTGAATAGAATAGAAATTAATGATGATGAGCTAAAATGAAAAGATATTTTGATAGGCCTCACAGCTCAGTCGGTACTAGCTCTCCCTTCCGTGCCGTGGGTCGTGGGTTCGATCCTCACCAAAAACAAACATAATTATTTTTTGTGTGGCATCATAGACGTTTATTCTATGAGTCGTCTAAAGGGTGCCGTGTAAAAATGTCAATGTATATATTTTTATTTGTACCTATTTATGAAAAATCATAGCCGCCATTTTTAACTTTCCTGTTTATGGACCGATTGCTTTCAAAATCGATATCTGAAGGTCCCTTTCAACCATTACCAAGAATCTAATGTCAAATTTGAAAAATCATGGCCGCCATTTTTAACTTTTCTGTTATTATATTACTAAATGACAGAGACAACTAAAATCTACATTTTTGATGTCAGCTGTCAAATTCAACTTCAAACGGTCATATCTTGGAAACTACTTATCCTAGACTACTCGTTTCATCATTAAATGACAGAGACAACTAAAATCTACATTTTTGATGACAGCTGTCAAATTAAACTTCAAACGGTCATATCTTGGAAACTACTTATCCTACACTACTCGTTTCATCACTAAATGACAGAGACAACTAAAATCTACATTTTTGATGTCAGCTGTCAAATTCAACTTCAAACGGTCATATCTTGGAAACTACTTATCCTAGACTACTCGTTTCGTCACTAAATGACACAGACAACTAAAATCTACATTTTTGATGTCAGCTGTCAAATTCAACTTCAAACGGTCATATCTTGGAAACTACTTATCCTAGACTACTCGTTTCATCACTAAATGACAGAGACAACTAAAATCTACATTTTTGATGTCAGCTGTCAAATTCAACTTCAAACGGTCATATCTTGGAAACTACTTATCCTAGACTACTCGTTTCATCATTAAATGACAGAGACAACTAAAATCTACATTTTTGATGACAGCTGTCAAATTAAACTTCAAACGGTCATATCTTGGAAACTACTTATCCTACACTACTCGTTTCATCACTAAATGACAGAGACAACTAAAATCTACATTTTTGATGTCAGCTGTCAAATTCAACTTCAAACGGTCATATCTTGGAAACTACTTATCCTAGACTACTCGTTTCGTCACTAAATGACACAGACAACTAAAATCTACATTTTTGATGTCAGCTGTCAAATTCAACTTCAAACGGTCATATCTTGGAAACTACTTATCCTAGACTACTCGTTTCATCACTAAATGACAGAGACAACTAAAATCTACATTTTTGATGTCAGCTGTCAAATTCAACTTCAAACGGTCATATCTTGGAAACTACTTATCCTAGACTACTCGTTTCATCACTAAATGACACAGACAACTAAAATCTACATTTTAGATGTCAGCTGTCAAATTCAACTTCAAACGGTCATATCTTGGAAACTACTTATCCTAGACTACTCGTTTCATCACTAAATGACAGAGACAACTAAAACCTACATTTTTGATGTCAGCTGTCAAATTCAACTTCAAACGGTCATATCTTGGAAACTACTTATCCTAGACTACTCGTTTCATCACTAAATGACAGAGACAACTAAAATCTACATTTTTGATGTCAGCTGTCAAATTCAACTTCAAACGGTCATATCTTGGAAACTACTTATCCTAGACTACTCGTTTCATCACTAAATGACAGAGACAACTAAAATCTACATTTTTGATGTCAGCTGTCAAATTCAACTTCAAACGGTCATATCTTGGAAACTACTTATCCTAGACTACTCGTTTCATCACTAAATGACACAGACAACTAAAATCTACATTTTAGATGTCAGCTGTCAAATTCAACTTCAAACGGTCATATCTTGGAAACTACTTATCCTAGACTACTCGTTTCATCACTTAATGACAGAGATAACTAAAATCTACATTTTTGATGTCAGCTGTCAAATTAAACTTCAAACGGTCATATCTTGGAAACTACTTATCCTAGACTGCTCGTTTCATCACTAAATGACAGAGACAACTAAAATCTACATTTTTGATGACAGCTGCCAAAATTAACTTCAAACGGCATTCATTTAAGATTCTTGAGGGTGACCCTCAGATATCGATTTTGAAAGCAATCGGTCTGTAAACAAAAAAAAAAAAAATGGCAGCCATGATTTTTCATCAAACTTGACGTTAGATTCTTGATAATGGCTGAGGGTGACCCTCAGATATCGATTTTGAAAGCAATCGGTTCATAAACAAAAAAGTTAAAAATGTTGGTCATGATTTTTCAAATTTGACATTAGATTCTTGATAATGGCTAAGGGTGACCCTCAGATATCGATTTTGAAAGCAATCGGTCCATAAACAAAAAAGTTTAAAATGGTAGTCATGATTTTTCAAATTTGACATTAGAATCTTGATAATGGCTGAGGGTGACCCTCAGATATCGATTTTGAAAGCAATCGGTCCATAAACAAAAAAGTTAAAAATGGTGGTCATGATTTTTCAAATTTGACATTAGAATCTTGATAATGGCTGAGGGTGACCCTCAGATATCGATTTTGAAAGCAATCGGTCCATAAACAAAAAAGTTAAAAATGGTGGTCATGATTTTTCAAATTTCACATTAGAATCTTGATAATGGCTGAGGGTGACCCTCAGATATCGATTTTGAAAGCAATCGGTCCATAAACAAAAAAGTTAAAAATGGCGGCCATGCTTTTTCTAATTTTACATAATATTCCTGATAATGGCTAAGGGGGATCCTCAGATATCGATTTTGAAAGCAATCGATCCATAAACAAAAAAAGTTAAAAATGGCGGCTATGATTTTTTCTAATTTGAGATTAGATTCTTGATAATAAATAAATAAATATTTATGGACATTTCACACGACGCCTCTAGTCCCAAACTAAGCAAAGCTTGTAATATGGTAACTAGATGCTGATAGAATACTTATATACCTTTTTTTTTGTAAATACATACTTATAATACATAGTAACACATAATGGCTGAGAGGGGCCCTCAGATATCGATTTTGAAAGAAATCCGTTTTTAAAATAAGACTGTACTTTATAATATTGTGCGCGCGAGTTGACGACAAAAAAAATAGGTTTAATTGGAAAGTGCCAAATCACGTGTTTCACGCTCGCGAGTTGACGAATAACTCGGCCGTTTGAAGTTGATTTTGACATAATTACCTAATGTGTGCAATGTACCTAATGTTGATCGGTGCTATAAGCTATCACCATGATACGATTCATCAAAATCTGTTCGGCGGTTTCAGCGTCAACTGTGCTCAAACGACAAACCGACAGACATACTTCAACTCCTTCAAAGAATTTATCAAAAAATAAATCAATGTAGTAAGTACAGATTTGTAAAAGTTTAGATAGAAATTCTATCTAATAAAATAAATAAATATGAATATTCTTGGGCTTTACACACAACGCCCTCTAGTCCCAAACTAAGCAAAGCTTGTGATATGGGAACTAGATCTGATAGAATACTTATATACTTTTTTTTGTAAATACATACTTATAATACATAGAAACACCCTAAATAGAAACAGCCATCTAAACTATTATAAATCTTTAGGTACATTGAAAATTTTTATAATTTTAATGGCTTTACTTACCTAACTTCCAAGTACCAAGACTAGTTAGTTAATGTACAAACTCGAGCGGAAAGCGGCTTCAATTTGTGCGTGGGTTTTTTTTTTTAGTTTGGCGGCTCAGAAACCGGTATTCGAGCGCGGCCAAACTGCGATAGCCCTCTTAACAGTTCTGACTTGATGAACATGATCAATACGACTTACCAAGTCTGACAATGATCAACATGATCATTACAACTCAACAAACATTCTGTCAGACGAGATGTATCGTGAATCGCGACCCTCTGTCACAGTATACATTAGAACAGTTGGTGTACTACATACACGTACATTTTTACTCGACTTAATTATTATAAAAAAAAATGATTTTGAGTAAATTTTTAAGATCTAAGCTTTTATTTTATTTAATTGTAAAAATATGAATACGATGGAAAAATATTAATTCTGTAAATTTATAAATTATAGTTTTTATGCGTAAGCTTACGTCAGATATGACATAACTTTACAAACTGTCATGAACTAAACTTTTCCGTTCAATAACGGTCAAATGTTAACACAAAATAAAAGAATAAGGGCCTGTTTCACCCTCTCTGAGTTACACTAACTGTCAAATAAAAATATTTCAATCTTCGTTTTTGACAAACCTAAAGTAGAGACAGTTATATTTACAGCTGATGGTTGACGTAGTAATCATCAGTGAGATGGTGAAAAAGGCACTAGGTCAAAGTAAATAGTGTTTATTATGAACAATTTAAAATATAACGGATGCAAGAGTGAACCAGATATTATGTCTATTTGCCTGTGTGCCGATTGACATCCATGCCTTGCAGCGAGAGACAAACAAAGATTACAGTATCATGTTTGGACAGTACGTAAACAGGCCTTATTGGAAATGTTCAGCGAATGACTTATCTATAAGATGATGTACTGCAATATAACTAAACTGTGTGATTAGTTTATGAGAACGCTGGTGATGTCATTTCCTCATTTTCGTATCGAGTCGATATAAGTAGTTTTAATCAAACTAAGGAAGGCTTGACGTACTTCTACTATTTTTTTTTGTAAATTAAGTAGGTAAAACTTGAAACACATAATTACTAACATAGGAACAGGGAAAATATCTGTGTTAGTTGATCTCACAATGTTTTGACTTTGGGGAGGTCTTCCGCAAAACCTTCACCATAGAAAGGAGATTTACTGAACTGTCACCAGCTAGTAAAACCAGGTAGGTGATTGTAGATTGATAAATTCAATAGTTTGACAATTTTTGAGATATATCTACCCTGATAAAAAGTCTATCGGTCTAGAATCACCCCCCACCTGATAACCCAAAATATCCAAAATAGACAGTCTAATTTTGATTTAGCTATTCCTTTCAATCAGTTTACGTTCATTCCATTAACCCAGCCATCAACTCAAATAGCATTGCATTCGCAGTGCTTTTTGCCCCGATTCAAGCACAATGGAAACTACGGGCCCATTCAGTCGAGCCTCCGATGGACGACAACCTACATTGAGTTTTGTGTCGTGACATTTTGTGTGCTTTGTTGACTAGGCAGAACGTGGCAACTTTGCACGAATTGACCTCGTCATTCGTAGTGCAGACAAAATTTAGAAAATCAGTCTTTCAGAGATTGGACGATAAATCTGCGAAATGGCAGATGCTGGATGAGAAGAGCTGAAGACCGTGCTCAATGGCGCATTTTGGGAGAGACTTACGTCCAGCAGTGGACCAGTATAAGTTGGTGTGGTGATGATGCTGATGAGTCTTATAGTGCCAGTTTGGCTTGATAAAATACTTTTAAATCTGCTTCAAGAAAATTTTAGGCACACTCCATTAAATTTCACAGTAAGTAGTAGAAAATATAACCAGGAAAAATATATTGAACGCATTTGCCTAAATTTTCTTGAAATACATGATTTAGCATAGCAAAAGGATAAAGGCATTATTTCAAACTTCAAGTTCCTCAAAACAAGACTGTTCTTACCCACAGCAAAAAGCTACAAGCTAAGTTTAGACAAAACTCAAATTCGCCAGAAATTTCCAACAGTTGATGTAATGAACATGGGTGTAGGTACAGTGGGGTAGGTACAGTCGCCAGCATAGGTACCGTGAATTGTCGCCGTTATCGTGTCTAACGGGGCGTGAGCACAATGTGTGCAAACGAACGCTGCAAAGGACTGTCTTGGGCAAGAATTTTGGTACAGTGTTGGTAATGTTCCTTAATTCAGAAAGTCCTGAACGTGGCATGATGCAGGTCTAGTTAGTATTACTAACAAAAATCTAAAATCTTCATGAAACAGGTACTAGTTTCTGCCCAAAGCTTCAGTAAAAATCAGAATCAAAAATTTTATATTCATTAAACTCACAAAGATTATTCCGAATCTAGTCTTACATGACTAGGTGATTCTAGGTGCTAGTTCCACGCAACTAGAGCCTAAAAGAACGGGCAAGAAACTACGTCTAGTTCCTAGCGTTTTCTTGTATGATCCTTTTTGCAAAGACAAAGAACACCGAAAAGCTATTTGGTAGGTGTTCCAGGTCACATTATTGTTCGGTTTGGTGACAAAAAAGTAGGTACGTCTTGTACCTACTTTCACCACTAAACGTAGTCTATCTAGCTTTAGTAAGTACACAATGAACAAAGCATGTCCCAGACAAAAACACTAAAACGAAAGCCAAATCAGAAGGAATAGCCGACGATAACCTTAGATATTTTATTATTATAGACAAAGTGCTAGACGCCAGCATATTTTCATGCCAAAAATACTGACGCTAGCAAAAGCAATAGCACATTACTTAAGAAAGGGGATCCCCGAAATTTGTAGATTCTACTAACAGAGGTACGGCGGAGGTGTGTCCATTATCATGCGATTTTTCAAACAAAAAAATTTAACGAACTAAATGTCGAGCTTCACTTATAGACAGAGTAATCTTACAATAGCTGAAGGTAAACGTTAATCAACAGAACAATTAAGGTAATAAGTAACTATAGTAACTCACATAGTTTCAGAGATACAGTAAAAAATATTATAAGTACGGAATACAAAAGTAAAGTTGATACAGTTTATATTGTCTTGAAACTCTAGAAAACTTTAAGATACCTTAGTATCTATTCCATACGTTGAGCATTACGCATTACGCTCATGTCTATTAGATTTCTTAGGTTATGCGAATATCAAAATCACTACTCCTAGAACACATAAGCCAATGAATTTCCGTGATAATAACCTTAATTTTTTTAATTTTCCGCTTCGGAGAATATTGAACAACAACAACCAAACAATTAAAAAAAAGCAAGTTTTAAATCTGATTTAATTATAAAACCGTGTCGTCCGTCAACTAACAGTGGAGCCGCACACTCCAAACGAGCCGTCTACAAATATTTGCGTAGTAGAATCATCCGCGGGCTAAGTCGACTCTCTATGTAATATCGTGATGGATGACGTCAGCTATTATCTTGACTTATGGATGGGAAGTTTTGTTTTAAGTGATTGCTGATTAGATTGTTTGCGGAGCTTTTTTTATCGTGGGGTTTTTTAGGAGCTTCGTGACGTAAAATTTTCGTTCTGAGCGTAATAAGAGGGTATTCAATTAAAATTACCAGCATTTGTGTTTTTTGTCTTTTTAAGACAAGCAGCCTAATACTACATACGTTTAGATAAGACTGATCAGTGATCATGCCTGGATTTGATTCAGTTTATTTGAAGGTGAGCGACTACCACAACAGTGTATAAGTATTTAGAGCTTACACCTTTATTGGTAACCGGTTTTTTTCTAAACTGATTGATTCCCTATGGTATAATTTATATTAGAACAATTTTAAAATTCTGATACCTATAGTTTTAAGTTTCGTTTGAAAACCGTTTAAAGAAAATAAAAAACTGGTTTATTTCAGCTTCAACTTTTTTTTATAAGCTGTTTAAGCTGTATTCAGTTGTTTTAATCTAAAAACGTTTACTAGTTCTATAATTTATTTAATTCCTAAACGCCCTGTAGCCACGTTTTAAATAAACAGAAAAAAACGAAAACCCATTTCGCAGAGGTAGGTAAATGAATTTAGAAAATGCAGAAAGGCAAACCTTGAATAGTTATTTTTTGCAAGTCCTTTATTGTTCTTGAACAAATGTATTTCAAGAACCAATTTATATTGAACCCATTTCAATAATGATTTGCATTACTTTGCAAAGTTCTGCAAAGTCGATAGCCAATCAGCCAAAAAAATATAGGGTCACATTTAACAACGAAAATTACCCCTTACATCAAAATCAACAAAAAAAATCCCTATTAAATCGAAACCGAACACCCTTTGAAATAAAAATGTAAAATTTGAAAAAATAGGCGCGTCTCAAATTAGCAGCATTTGAGAATTCAGGGGTTGCATGACTTTTGTTACAATCACGTTGGTGATGACAATCTGTGGGGTGGAAAGCCCTAAAACTATTTTTTCTGAGCGTTTCTGGACAAAGATGACTTTTGGGGATGGGATCGATCATTATTTTTCACTTTTATTGAAATGAATTAGTTGATTTTTTATTAACTATTTTTTTTATCTAGTTCCCATATTACAAGCTTTGCTTAGTTTAGGACTAGGGGGCGTTGTGTGTAAAGTCCATGAATATTTTTTTTTAACTATAAATAGTTTTTGAGTTAGTTTTGACATTGCACATAACATAATCTAAGTACCTACATTTTGTTTTGGCATTTGAAAAGACTAAGGGAGAACGCAAACCAAAGACAAAACGTCTTGTCGAACAGTTAGTGATGTGAAACTTCTCAGTAAAACTTTTTTAGTTACGATATGCTTCTTATTATTTGCTGTTTTCGTTACTTGCTTATTTAATGAGAATCATCCTAAGTACTTAATAATAATATTAAGTACACTACATAATTACTCTATATTCTTATTTATTAAAAAACACAGTTCATTCTCTAGGTATGTGCGTATAAAGCAATGTTTAATAGGTAGGTACTAAACTATGCTATAATAGATAGGTAAACATACTTCAGAAAAGTCTGTAGTGTCAATTGATGTGAGTTTCGTTGTAACGAAAACAGCATATGACGAGGAAGCATTCGTCATATGCTGTTTTCGTTATGACAGAAAATTTATTTTCACGTCACTAAGTACGCGACAAAACAGTTTTGTCGATAGATGTGCGTTGGCCCTAAGCTAATATTAGGCGCTGTCAAACTAATGTAATCTGATCTGGGTACTTGAGACACGTGATACCAATCTCGATTCGGAATTTTGGCTAAAATTCTACGGTTCCCACTCACAAAATTTTGAACGCTGTCAGCTGTCTATATTAATATTGACGAATCCACCAACATACTAAAATTTGACGTATCTAATATTAGCTTTAGCTAAAGCTAGCCTAAATAACCTATCTACTTTTAAATATATATGAACCCTGATTTTTCACCTGTTTGTGTTTCGAGTTAGAAAAAATCATTAGATATCTCTAAAATATTTTTTATCCTGTTTTTATTAGCTTTAAAACATAACTACAATGGTACGAACAGAGAGAAACCTATACCCAGCAGTAGGTTAAGTCAAGTTGTGAATGATGATGAAAACATAAATGATACAGTTTATCGACAATGTCGCATCACTATCCGCACGTAGGGCTGATCCAAATTGATTTAAACACAATACCGACTGGTTGAATGGCGACCCTTATTTGTAGCCGTGGTGACACGCCATCCATCATCCTACCGCGTGGATTTGTGCATCTATGGAAATGAGACATACAGTATCTTACATGAAACTAGGTTTTGCCTACGGTTTTTGTCGCAAAAGTGCCCATCTAAATAAAAGTATAATGAAATGTTATGTATTTTTTTTTATACATTATAGACAAACGTTTGACCGCAATCTCACCTGATGGTAAGTGACGATGCGGTCGACGATGTAGCACATTTGCCTAGAAGAAACCTATTCACTCTCCTCTTGAAAACATTCAAATTGTAAGTGTTCGGAAACACAGACGCCGGCAAAGAGTTCCACTCCTTGTTTGTCCGTATTTTCGCCGATTGTACAGAAATAAGGCTTTTTATGCCTATTTTTAGTTACATCACTAAATATCTGATATTGTTGAGTAAGGAACAAGGAATTTAATAACACAATTGGGCCTCTATTTGCCAATTTCAAAAGGAAAAAATTCTCCGTCTCCTATTTCCAGGATTTTTGCTTATTATTTTGACAGTAAAACAAAGCAGAATATTAATTTTAGTGTATTTATTTTAATAAATTAATTTGATCAGTCAAAACCTATGTAATAAGTACATTTAGCCACATAGGTAGGTAGCCACATAGTGGTTTTTCTGGGTAGGTATCTATCTACTAGTAGACTATTGTATTGAGGTACCTAAATAGTGGTAAGTACCTACTTACCTACCCAGTTTATTTACTTATCAATCTTACCGTATATCAGTCTAAAAAATGTTAGTTTGAACGCAAACCTTATTCCAAATGCCATAAAGTTTAAATTACATAAAAACTTACCCCAAAGTAATAAATTAGGGTATTTCTTTAAGTACCAGCCTGTTATACCTATGCATTATTTTTACGTCAGCCCTTTGTAAAATATCAGGCGAATTACAATCATTTATCCGATACAATGTAACAACTATTTTGGACCCCAACAGCTGGACTAATACAGGGTGTAAAAAACACTCCCAAAAAAACTAAAGTTACTATCACAGTTACAAACATACAACGCCGAGTTGACACTAAGCCTTGATTATGATCAAGATGACTCTTACACAGGGAATCAATCAAATCAAAAATGGCTATTACCTCAAAGAATAAATAATAAAGAATACATTTATTTTCTCACACAAAGGATCAATCAATCATGAATTTTAAAAAGACCTAATGACGAGTTTTAAAAGGGTATACCTATAGTTGAATAGAGAAAAGCACTATTTCAACGTCATATTGGCGGAATCGTTGCAGGACTTGCAGCAGATGCTGAACAGCCTAGCTGATGCTTCACGACAGATTGGCCTGGGCATGAACTTGGATAAGACGAAAATTATGATCAATGATCGTATAACCCCAGAGCCAATCACTGTCGCCGGAATGCCTCTCGAAGTTGTGCAGGAGTATGTCTACCTCGGGCAGACCCTGCGTTTGGGTAGACACAACTTTGAGAAAGAGCTAAACCGGAGAATCCAGCTGGGCTGGGCTGCGTTTGGGAAACTCCGTCAAGTTTTCTCGTCGCCCATTCCTCAATGTCTGAAGACAAAAGTCTTCAATCAATGCGTCCTACCTGTCATGACCTATGCTGCCGAAACGTGGACACTGACAGTAGGGCTGGTCCATAAGCTAAAAGTCGCTCAGCGAGCTATGGAGAGAGCTATGCTCGGAATTTCTCTCAAGGATAGAATCCGAAATGAAGTTATCCGACAGAGAACCAAAGTCGTCGACATAGCTCAAAGGATTAGCAGGCTGAAGTGGCAGTGGGCCGGCCATGTTTGCCGTAGAACCGACAATCGATGGAGCAAACTAATACTGGAGTGGAGACCACGTTTAGGCAAGCGTAGTGTAGGACGCCCTCCGGCGAGATGGGGCGACGATCTGCGAAATGTAGCTGGCAGACACTGGATGAGAAGAGCCGAAGACCGAGCTCAATGGCGCGTCTTGGGAGAGACCTACGTCCAGCAGTGGACGAGTATAGGTTGATGATGATGATGACTATTTCAACTAGGATAAACTAAAAGCTTACTTACCGAGATTTTCCCATAGAGGTCCCGTTCCAGCTCTGTGAAGTGTTTTTGCGCAAGTAGACTTTTGTCACCCTGTAGAAATAGGGTTTATAGTAACATTCTGTAAATTACCCATCGTCCGATTTCTTACAAAAGGACCCCATTCATTCGACTTCCATTATAAAAATACCCCATTTTATTATTACGTTACATTTTAATAATAATAATATCTCCATACGCTACTTGCTTGTTACGTACTCTATGTCATTTTGTTTAGATGTTTCAACTTGTTTGCTTTTTGTAAATGAGACTCTACCGCCTTGTAAATAAGTCATGATTTATGGTAGGAGATTGATTCATTTTGCTGTAAGTCAGTTTTTTTTAATCATAACCAAATATCTAATTTTTCTCTTAAAAAAATAAAAAAGTTGTTTCTTATAATACTAGGTACGAGATTGGCATAAATTTTGAAATTGATTTCAAATAAAGAATGCAACCGCCGCTTACTTATGTACCTACATTTCTTTGTAAATTTATTTCTTTTGTTTGACAATTTTAAACTTAGAACTTGTCACCAAAAAGTTTCAAAAGCTTATTAGCAAAAGAAAGTTTCCCTAAAAGTCTACAATAAGTTTTAGTAGTAGTGTTCACATAAAGGCCATTGAAATTCAAATCGATTCAAATGAACAGCGATGCTATCTGTATCGGTTCTAGATTATTCCAACGAGGCTGTAATACTAGATCGGACTAAGCTAGTAATAGCAAGTACACTGCTGCGTCTGTATGGGAAAATGAGAAACTATTTCGGTATGCATGGTACTGTGCAAATGATGGACTTCGTATTGGTCATGTCAAAGATTCATTATTTTTGAGTTGACCTACATGATATAAATATCATCATCATCTCGATGTATTGAGCACACGAAATTTACACTCTCAAAATAATTCTCAACCTATATTTTTTAAATTGACTAAAAAAGAACTGGATATATGTGATTTAGGGCAGCTTGTACCAGAATCACTAAACGTGTTTAAAACAGCTTTAAATCTGACGTATTTATATGACTTGACAATTCGCTAAATACTATTTAATAGTTAAATGCGTTTAGCGATTTTGGTGCAGGCCGCCCTAAAACTCGAATGAAAATTTGATCGTATAATAGTAAAAGTATAAAAAAGAAAGTTTAGTAGGTAAATACCGAATAAAACATCATCCTTATTGAACTAGACCGTCAATTAGTTATCTAAAGATCCCGATAGCTTCCAATCCATAGATTGCGATCGATCCACCCAGTAAAGGGTCACGGGACGTCTGATTAAATTCAGGATAATCTCTTGCCAGCCATAAGATTATTGTCACTCCATTAATCCGTGTCTATGTAATTAGATTACGCTTTGTAATGGACTTTGTTGAGATGCGACGATCGGTATATTACGCTCGTTTATGTGAATTCACTCTGTCATTTTTATGCTCAATATTTTTTATAACCAAAAAAAGTAACAAAAAAAACTTTTTTTATTTACAAAAAAAAAACATTTTTATTTACAAAAAAAAAAGTATATAAGTATTCTATCAGTAATCTAGTTCCCATAGTACAAGCTTTGCTTAGTTTGGGATTAGGGGGCGTTGTGTGAAATGTCCATGAATATTTATTACATTAATTTATTTATTAGATGGTTATGTTCCACTCCAACAAGCTACAAGGCAAAAAAAACGTTATTACCTAGATCAGAACTTACCTAGAAGTAGGGTTAAGCTCGTCTATATGTACATGTTTTGAGGAAAAGTTGTTTGTTATACTTTTCACTTTGTACAAAAAAATCAGAATGGGTAACATGATATAAAATTACCACCTGAACAATGAGAATTCCTAATTTTGCACTAGTTTAAAATTTTACGTTTTAAAAATAACGGTCATCAATTCAGGAGACTGCGTTTTGTTACTGACGTTAGGTAGTGCGACACGGATTATGGGATTCGGGATATTTGAATTTGGAAGATAGATGGGGAATTTTAAGCCACCATAGTAATAAGTAGGTCTGTTTTGCATTTAGTGACATTTTCTTCATGTAAAATCTAATTGGCTATTCTTCGGAGGGTTCGGGCGTCCCCGCAGTCTTCAATTTAGTCCCCCATCTGTGCAGGAGGTAAGTACCGTCAAGCTTGCCTGTCCTATGCTTTACTAAACTGCTGTTTTTCTCCAAACCAAAACAATCACTGTGGATTTCTTCAAGGCAAGAGTGAGCAGGTGTCTTTTAGACCGTCTTGCTGCATCGTCAGCTTCATCGTCACTTTCCATCAGATGAGTTTAAAGTCAAAATGGTCGATCACATGTAAAAAAAAACTTAAAATTCAGAGATTTAATTTATAGTATGATAGCACACAATAAAAATTCTATTGTGAAATACAAGCTACAAAAATCACTCCTCTATTAGTTGTGCTAAAATCAAAGGTGACACGCGCCGAATTAACCCGTTCATGCTAATTCTCTTCTTAACCGAGTCACGAACTTGCCAGTTAGATGTTAACCTGAGACTTCGTGTGTTAACTTTATTACCTCAGCGCTGCCACACTGTAGGTAAACCTGAATCTTTGTAAATAACTGTACAATTTAACTGTTGTTCTGTAGAGATGTTACTTTACTCGTAGCTGCTAAAGTAGTTTTATTATTATCCTTATTTCAATTGCCTTAAAATTTTTAAATTGGATTTCATTTACCTTGTTCTAGATTTACTTACCTCTCAACTTCTGTCAAAAGATAATGACAGTTTAAAATAGTGTCATTTTGTTTTGATTAGACAAATAATGACAGGTCAAACAATTATTTAAATTGAGCGACAATTCTAAGTAGGTAAGACCTTAATGTTTGGTTCATAAACTTTGGCTGCTATTTTTGGTGAACATTCTAGGCCTTTAAAACCTGGTTGTCATCGATTTTGGTGCCCTACTCTTAACCCTGCAAAGCACAAAAATACTATGAACGCAAAAAAATCGAGTCTCGAGTTTTATACAAGGTGTAAGAGAAAAACTTCCCAAAACTTTGGTGGGTTAAAGAACCCATTAATATGAACAACTTTTACAATGGAACCAACACTGTAAGCTTTATTTTAGCCTCATAGAGCTAAAAATAATGCAACAGGAGAAAACATTTATTTGATAGCACAGTAACACTTGACACCATTTCGAGGGGCAATAGTCTAGGAGACGCTTTTCAGACTAGCAATAAAAACAGAAAGGCTCTTTCAAGTTATTTGTGATAATGAACTCTAGCTACGGGGCCAGACAAGGATGTTTGTTTGTCTAGAAGAGGTCTAGAATTACTGCAAAATGTCTTTAGTAATGCATCCATTGGTTTTTTTATACTTCCAAAGTCTATTTAATGCAGCGAGTATAGCTATCTACCTCGCGTAATAGGCGCAGGTTCGAATCCTATAGAACAATAGATTTGCAAAGAATTTGGAGTTCTGAGAAAGTGTCTTTTTTCGTTGTTTTGCACTACTCGACCTACAGCTTTACTCACATGATCCGTTTTTTATGTCATGATTGAGGCAAATTAGTTTACAGCCCACCTGATGGTAAGCTGTTACCGTTGCATATTAACATCCGCAACAACAGAATCAAAAATCATGTGCAAAAAAAAATTCCATCAAGCACATCCAGCGCTGTATATCCACAATAGCATTACCTACCGTACCAAAGAGCTGTTTGATACAATTTATGTGGCGCGATCTTGGGGCTAATTGGTCGTAGCAGAAGCCGGATGCGCAAACACTGCCTTTTGATTGCACCCGGGACTAGTATCGTGTGGAGATAAGAATGATATGTTGGAATTACTTCAATCAGCCCCCGTATGCCAATCTTTTGCTGTCAAGTTATATTTCACTGCCCAGTGTAATTTCTTCAGGTCACGTGGTACAATTTTGTACCACGTGATCATTCTTTTTAGACACTTGACAGCAAAATATGCACGAAAACACATCAAGTGAAGTCATAATGTCACTATTTAGTCACAGAATAACTATGAGTTAGTATGAACCGACCATGATTTAAAGCTTTGCAGTTCAACTTTGCAGTTCAACTTTGCAGTTCAACTTTGCAGTTCAACTTTGATTGGCATACCCCTGCAGGCCGTGCAAAACAAAACAACAAATGAGAAGATAAGTAAATTGTTATTTACTCATCTTCTCAACTGTTTTTTAGATGCCATTTTTAGCTGTGCGAATTTATTCCAGAAATCCCCATCAGTGGGTTTTTTTTTTCAGAAATCCCCACTGGCTACGGCGTAGGATACTACGATGTATCAGAAATCAGCTCTGTAACCATAATGTAATTTCTAATTGATCATTTTACTCTATAAGACTTCCTATTACCTTCATATATTTAATTTGGTGTCATAATATGTACAAAATACACATGAAGCAGTTGAGCTATCTACACACCGTTGCAAAGGATTTATAGATAGCTCAACTGATCCAAATCAGTACATATGTATGTACTGATTACAGGTATGTAGTTATCAGACAATATTTAACCTATTGAGTTCATTTCATATAACAATCCATTCCAATTTAGATCGTATAGTGAAGTTAGACTAAAATTAGATGACCACGGGCCCCTCAAAACACACGCCTATTAATCTTACTGAGAAGTATTCGTAAAAAATCGTGTAAGTTTAAGTAACGAAGAGGAATGTGCTACGAGGACTCTTCGATTTATGCGTTCGGGAATGAAGGTCTAATTAGTGTCTGTGTGAAAACGCCGTTCAATGGAGTCAATTCTGTTGTTGCATTTTTCTAAACAAACTTATTTCACACAGCACCATCCAGCCCCAAACTAAGCAAAGCTTTATAGAACGTTAGTAATAACTTCGCCGGTTTGATCCAAAACATTGACTCCGTTTTGATTGATCATCGTATGCCCATAATTTATAGTTTTTAGGGTTTTGTGCACAGAGCCGAGCGGTGACAAGGAATTGTGAATAATGCAGTTATGCCTGTTTGGATGTGTAGCTAAGTTTGATGGATGGGACGCCGTTTCGGGGGTCACGAATATTGTCCATGTTTTTCGTAATATTTTTGTAAAATTGCAAAATTTTGTTGATTTTGAAATTGACAATATTTGAGTCTAAGTTTTCAACTATTTGGAAATGGTTTAAAACTAAATTTTAAACTGTAGAATGAAAATGTGATCATAATCATAATACAAGTGACATGACCTACTTGTTGACCTCCTTGTTATCTAAAACAAAACTGCAAAACAGTCAAGTACAACAAAGATTTCAAAGTGGATTTTTAGACTAACCCATAATAAAACACTTTGGCCATGAAAAACCTAGAAATATTTCGCTATGAAACGTAGCTCCATCAGACCAGAATAATCTTTTTAACCCTTGACTTGAATAGATCCACAAACCTTTTCAAGTATTCAAGTTCCACACGCCTATCCTGCCCGCGGCATTCTGTCGTGCCGGAGTGACAATGTCGTATCGCAAAATGTCGCGCCGCGGGCCCCGTCCGGTTTTTGCACCTCGTTTTTGCGTTTTCTTTATCTGGATCGGTGTCAGTTTTTTGCGAATGTTTTTGGTGGAAAATTTATTTTTATTTAACGAGCGTGTAGGAAGATCGTAGTTTAATGTTTTTGAAGTAGCGTTTCTTGTTTTTGTTGTACTGAATTGCATGTTGAAAAAAATTAAATAAGTATTAAAGAGTCAAGGTATACTTAGTGCGGCTTGCACCAGAATCACTAAACGTGTTTAAACAGCTAAATCGATTTAAATCTGACGTTATTGTATGACTTGACAACTCGCTAAATACTATTTAAGAGTTAAATGCGTTTAGCGATTATGGTGTAAGGCGCCCTTAGTGTAGAACATTAAAGCTAGATGGCGCTATATATTAGACTGGGTGTTGTCCCCTCAAACAAATGCAACAAAAGAATTTTCGTAATTTATCCCATATTTTTTTCTGGTGAATAAGAATCAAGAATCACAACTGTCTGAAGGTTCCACGTTTTTTCAAGATTCATTTTACATCCTAAGAATCGCAATTCAAACGCGGTTTGCAACTTTCCAACCGATTCCGAACTACTAAACTTTGTCCCTACCATGATACACAAAAAGCTTGTTTACCCGAAAAAAGTAAAACTTTTAGAACCCACACAGGGTTCCAACATCATTTATAACAAATGTCAGGACGTTCTTTTCCTCCTATCTTTACTTCGGACAGTTTCACATAATTATTAGTAGGTACGTAAAAGTAGATTGGCTAGTGAAAACACAATTACATTTCGAAAATATATAGACAATTAAAAAATGGAACTGTAAAATTGTGCTGACATGTTGGCGTTTGCAAAAACACAGATTGAATTATTATTGATTTCATCATCATCATCATCATCATCATCAACCTATACTCGTCCACTGCTGGACGTAGGTCTCTCCCAAGACGCGCCATTGAGCTCGGTCTTCGGCTCTTCTCATCCAGTGTCTGCCAGCTACATTATTATTTAGGTATTGATTATTGATTTATGGCTCTATAATTAATGCTTTATCAATGATACACCAAGGGTTAAGGTGTAAAACATAGCAATTTTGATCACTCATCATCACTTCATCAGTATGAAAAAGTTGCCTGGCACATTCATTAATGTCATAAGTTATTTATACTATCATTATTAGCAAAATGCATCTCCTTTAACATATTTTATACTAACAATTTAGTTTTATTAACCCTTTGCTACCTGTCAACCATTATTTTACAATATAGCTTGATATTAGAAACTCGAGCCATCATGACAATTTTCATTGTAAATTCCAATAAGTTAACCGAATCATGATGTGTGCCAATGAATCAATTGAGAACCTGTCATGTGGAATCTACCGCCATTTTTCACACCTGACACACCACATTCAAGTTCAAATACGCCAATAACGGTTCAAACCAACCCCCTGTGACACAGGATAAGGGAACAGAAAAGAAATTCAAACAGTAATATAAAAAAAACGCCAGTCATATGATATTGATGATATAGTTTCTTTTTTATAATTAGGAGCATACACTAAAATATTCTATGGATGCGACGGTATTCACAGTGTCCTAATAAAATAAAATAAATCAATACTAATAATTATATTTTTATCATTGCGACCACTAATATCGGTGCTATAAAATTTTAGTTAAACAGTTACCTTATATAATTAGGTTATACTGTAAGTACCTAGTTTTAACTGTGACTGCATATTGAATGGAATTCATTTCCTAATTTGGCTCCCCAATCGTCGCGGTTGCTATAGCAACGCATGATTTATCTCTTTATGACACCATCTTTGGTTATTGTTCTAGATTGTTCTGTTCAAATTAATATTCCAAGTCGTTGTTCGCATGTGTTACTAAATTGTCTACTTTTACAGCTCTCATTTTCAATCATTATTTAATGGTTTGTTTAGAACAAAAATAACACTTCTCATGGGTTAGGGATGACTACAGCCCTTTGTTACTCTAAAGAGGAAAGAATTTCGGGAGATGTCTACCGTGTTTAAGATGGACATCGAGATTTTTGAGAACGGGATAATCAGAGACATACCAAAACACTCAATGGCAAAAAAATGTAGTGGAAAGTCGCTGAGCACCCATTCTTTTAGTGAATCTTCCTAAACCTGAAAATTATAGCAATTCATCTGAAAAAGAAATCTTTTAAACCTTCTAACCTTTCAAGGTCAAAGTAGGCCAAAATAAAAGCGACCAGCGGCCAAACGTCATATACCAATCAACGTGCAAACGCTACGGTTACAACGGGTCAATCAACCAGCTGAAAATTTAAAAAAATCTTTGACATTTGACAACATCTCATAAAGGGAGAACGCAAACCAAAGACAAAAAGTCTTGTCGAACAGTTAGTGATGTGAAACTTCATAATTTCGTGACAAACCATGTCAGTATAACTTTTTTCGTCACAATATGCTTCGTCTTATTTGCTGTTTTCGTTACTTGCTTATTTAATGAGAATCATGCTAAGTACTTAATAATATTATTAAGTACACTACATAATTACACTATATTCTTATTTATTAAAAAAGCACAGTTCATTTTCTAGGTATGTGCGTATAAAGCAATGTTTAATAGGTAGGTACTAAACAATGCTATAATAGATAGGTAAACATAATTTTATGCATGCGTCGTGTCAATTGATGTGAATTTCGTTACAACGAAAACAGCATATGACGAGGAAGCATTCATCTTATGCTGTTTTCGTTATAACAGAAAATTTATTTTCACGTCACTAAGTACGCGACAAAACAGTTTTGTCGATAGATGTGCGTTGGCCCTAACTCTCAAACGTTTAAAAGGTTTTTTTCTAATAAGGGTTCAGTAAACACTAATAAGGAAACGGGTAATCCATCAAGTGGGGGATTTTTTCTAAAAACAAGGATTCCGTACGTGTTTCTTTTACAAACACGTCAGTTAACCTCCTTTGCTATTTGTTTCTTTTTCTAGGTCGGCTGTGATTGATTCGATTTTGTATTTAAAAATACAATATTCTTGGTATTTTTGGATTTGGGTTAGTCGATTCAATACAGTACCTAACTATAATAGAAAAATAGCATCAAAAAGGTGGAATTACAGGCACATGAGACTTAACACCTATTACCACTTAACATGAAGTGGGTCATCGGCTTGATTCATCATTTAGTTGTATGAATAAAAATCAATAAAAAAATCTGCTTGACGCTATTTTTGTTGGTCTTGATAGGATCGAACTTATTTATTTTAAAAAATATGTATTTTATGAATTAGCAGCAATAATATGTGCTCGATATCTGTAGCGCTTCTTCATGCATGGTAAAATAAAAAACCCCTACTTAGCTAAGCATAAATAGTACCCCAAATTACTTTATTACAGTGGCACAAATTGTGTCTAATTATTTAAACAAATTTTGAAAACAACCAATATTATTGTAATCGTACAATAATAGTTTCCATTATTACAAAAACAGAGCTGCTTTGAGTGACTGAAACGTGAGACCATGTTTTCAAAACATTGGCACTATCGTCGGCAGCCGTCGTGTTTGCGTCTAGCACCAGAAAGGTTTAGCCTCTGGACTAAATTACCAACAAAATCGTGAGTGAATACAAAATGTAAATTTAATGGTAATGAGATCACTATCCTACTAATATTATAAATGCGAAAGTTTAGAGGTTTGGATGTTTGTGTTTCAATCACGTCTAAACTACTGAACCAACTTGGATGAAACTTGGCATATATATAGTTCGTAACCTGGATTGACACATAGGCTACTTTTTATCTCGAGTAATTAACAGGATCTACAGAATAAAATGAACGAAAAGGGTTAGCAGCGCCAATTGGCAAAAGAATTTCAGTGTCATGTCATGTCACGTCCGTTTGACAGGGCGTAGTACTACCTCTTTAGTCTAACAACTAGCGTTTGACATTCCAATAGGTACGAGTTCGGTGTAATGAGGTGTAATGTCACGTTTCTCAAAGAAGTATCCGCTCGGTACACGCACAGATAATATAATGTACACGGAAACTGTAGACGCGTACGAAGTCACGGGTAACTACTAGTTTATAATAAAACAATTTACTTCATTGTAACTATATGAAAAAGGGTTATAACTAAGTACCTAGTAATGAAAAAGGGCATCAAAGTTAAAATCATTTACTTTATTCAATAAAATCACATAGAATATTATAATCTTATAAAAGCTTGGTACGTTCAAAAAAAATCTAACTAATGTAATCTATTTCTAACAATGATATTAATTAGTCGGATTTTGAATGGTACCCGTATAGTTTGTTTAAATAATGGTCTCTCCCAAAATTTTTGAAGACGCACAGAAAACTACGATTTTCACAAAGTTCACTTGAAAAGTGGTTTTGACTTCAGAAAAAAAAATAATGAGTGAACTTTTGCGTTTCGTAGTAAACACTCCTAGGATTAGCCTTGGGCTAGACATCATATTACAAAGGACTTGTCACCGTAAATCCTATCCTACTAATATTATAAATGCGAAAGTTTAGATGTTTGGATGTTTAGATGTTTGGATGTTTGGATGTTTGGATGTTTGTGTTTCAATCACGTCGAAACTACTGAACCAACTTGGATGAAACTTGGCATATATGTAGTTCGTAACCTGGATTAACATATAGGCTACTTTTTATCCCGAATAATTAACAGGGTCTACAGGATAAAATGAACGAAAAGGATTAGCAGCGCCAATTGGCAAGAGGATTTCATTGTCATGTCATGTCACGTCAGTTTGACACGGCGTAGTACTACCTCTTTGGTCTAACAACTAGCGTTTGACATTCGAGTAGGTACGAGTTCGGTGTAATGAGGTGTAATGTCAAGTTTCTCAAAGAAGTATCCGCTCGGTACACGCACAGATAATATAATGTACACGGAAACTAGACGCGTACGAAGTCGCGGGTAACTGCTAGTCATAAATAATTTACAGCTGATTAAAAATATTTCGGAAACAAAAGAAGGAATACGAGCCACTTATTCTATTCTACTTAAGGCTTGTAGCTTTTTTTTACATAATAATAGAGAAACTTTGTTGCGGTCGACGGCGTAGCACGTTTACATAGACACTTACATTGTGCTCTTGAAACCTTCAGAAATATAGACAGCTGATAATACAGACGCCGCGCCGGCAAAGAGTTCCACTCTTTTGTTGATGTCCGTAGTAAGTTTATGACGTGACTTTGTCCGTCTGTCTGTCTGTCACAAAGCTGGTTAATTATTGTTGTGGAAACAACTGTGATGCTGTGGTTGAAGTCCGATTGTGACGCAAGAAGTGTTCCGGTTTGCGGTCTACCTAATATTGTATAATATTGGTGCTGTGGGTCGTGGGTTCGATCCCTACTGAGAACAAACATTTGTGTGTGCCATACATAGATGTTTGTTCTATGTCTGGGTGTTACTATGTATTATAAGTATTTATTTACAAAAAAAAATAGTATATATTATGTATTCTATCAGCATCTGGTTCCCATATTACAAGCTTTGCTTAGTTTGGGACTAGAGGGCGTCGTGTGAAATGTTCATGAATATTTATTTATTTATTTATTGTGAACGTTAGTTTTCCAAAACGTTGAGATAATGAAATTGATGTGGCCTCAATGATTCATGTCATTGGGTCTCACTCAGATATCTCTACTCCTTCGAGATTTATAGTCTTCTTCTTGCGTGTCAATGATGGATAACCACTAGACGAGGTTCGAGTATAACTTCACCACCTTTACTTTACCCCCTCATTTACGAGATCTATAGTGGTCTCAGGAAAATAGTTTGAGACAAGTTTGAAAATCCAATTCATTCAATTCAATTTATTTTCTCGTAAGTGATTTAAACCTAAACTAATTAGGATAATCTGGGCCAGCGAATCAGCATTGCTATTCAGCGCGGCAATGCAGCCAGTGTCTTGGGCACGCTTCCGATTGGTACTGATTTGGTAATGATCAGTTGAGCTATCTATAAATCGTTTGCAACGGTGTGTAGATAGCTCAACTGCTTCATGTGTATTTTGTACATATTATAAATATTGTAAATACTGTATTAGTCATAATTTTCTTTGTGAATAAAGTCATTTAAATATTAGGGCTAAATACACATTTTTAGAATGTCAATAACAAAAAAAAATACCGATGTGAACTTGAAAGCTAAAGATCACCGCTACGACTAACAAATGTGACGGACGCAAATTTTCAAGAGTACAAAGCTTTCTTTGGGTGGATAAATTGTGCGTCATTTTTTTTTATTATTAAAACCTTATTTAGATACGACGAGGGAAAATTGAAAGAAGATGGACGTATACTGCAATTTTCTTACACTTTCGTTGACAAATGATCTACCTACCTACTATTTGAGTGGAAATATCCTTGATTTGTTTTGGTTCATCTCAAATTCTTTTAGAATCGCAAGATTAGATTCAGTAGAATTAAGCAAAATGAATTGTATAGGTCGAAATAACTTTTATTGTAGGTACCTACCAAATACGAAAAAAATAATTTGAATAAAACTCATGTAAGTGAATGATATACTTCAAAGAAGGAAATGAAGTAAGTACCTACATACCTACTGTATTAGTAGTTAGGTACCTATGTACTCTATGTAGGTACCTAAATATATTAACAAGGTATTTTGTAAAAAATATTTTTACTAAAAATTGTTAGTAATTTTTTGTTATTTTTTTTCTAAATCACAACAAAAATTTTATGAAGTGGTTCAGAAAGCACCCTATTTCACATATCTTTTGTAACAATAAATACACCCCTGACAACCCCTGCCATACCGAATTTATTCTTCACCCTTAAATCTAATAAAGATCTGTGACTTCGAATTCTGAGACGAAATCTTATTTAATTTGCTACAAAATAAAGGGAAGCCTTTATAATTGGTGGTAATTTTTGACGCGTTGTCAAGGATTTGTATTTGGGGTTGTGACCTTGGAGGGGTTGACTGGTTGACGAATTTGTTTTGAAGTTTGTTATTTAATTAGAAGGTGACGCACAGATATACAGTTAACCAAATTAATTAAAAAGTCAAGGTTTCAGATAAAAAAAATCAATTTTAAAGAATTCTGCATTTCCAATATTTTATCGCAAAATAACATTTAAGTTATTTTGAAAACCAGCTAGCCAGGTATATCTAACCCAGATCTTCTGAAATCTAACCCAGTTATACCCAAATCTGACCCAATAGCCATCAAACGTTCAAATTCAGAACGTTCGATGGACTATAATTTTAAAATGTCGAATATCCAAGATGGCGGCCAATAGCGGCACTATCGCGCCCATAAATCATCCGAGCCAGTCGATTCTCTTTTACTCGATGAGTGGATGTTATGTCTCAATTTGCTTTCCGTTATGGTGAAGTCCTTGAATGATGGAATGTTTTGGACAAACCTATGTGAAGAAATAAGGGATTTTGCTCATAGCTGTTGATTATGTAACGGTGTGAAATTAAAGGTCGTGTATATGTGTAAGGTCACTGATATACCTGTAAGAATCAGCAAGTTGAAGTGGCTACGGGTTGGCCACATACTGAACATGATACTGAGAAAGCAGTACTAACAGCTGCTGAGGGCTAAAGGTTCTGGAATGGTGACCGGAAAGCAAAGTATAATAGACATTTATAAGCTTCTCTTAAAGACTTTTAAAATGAACGATTTTCCGCAGTCTTTACAATGTCAGATGTCCGTCGGTTGGAGGTTCGTTCTACACTATCATCTCTTCGCTTTGTGGTCATTATTTTTTAAATCGCCAGTCTAGGGGTCGTTATGTATTTGTTTTATCCCGAATAGTTTTACAAGATAAAATGAACAAACGGGATTAGCAGCGCCAATAAAACATACTTTGACACGAGGAAGACGTTACGTCAGCCCCCGTATTCCAATCTTTTGCTGTCAAGTTATATTTCACTGCCCAGTGTAATTTCTTCAGGTCATTCTTTCCAGACACTTGACAGCAAAATATCTACGAAAACAAATTAAATGACGTCATAATGTCACTATTTAGTCACAGAATAACTATGAGGTAGTATGAACTGACCATGATTTAAAACTTTGCAGTTCAACGTTGCAGTTCAACTGAGATTGGAATACCTCTGCAGTTGCTTTGGAGGGCCTAGTCCAAGTGCCGGTGTACCTACCTAGCCGGTGGTATATAGCCGGTATGGAAAGACTAAAAATGGAACACGAGTACGAAGTCGCGGGTAACAGCTAGTATCAAAAATAAAGTATAACGCACTATAAAAGCTTTATAATATTCACAAGCCAATAAAAAGAGACAATAAACTTTTCTGTCAATAACCGAAAAGCAAAGCAGAAATCGGCGAAGTCACCGATCACGTTCGTACCGTGGCGTACGTTAATATGTCGCACGCGCCTCGGCTGCCTAATGTTCGCGATAAAACGTGTGCGACTTACACTGTACTTCTTCAAGAATCTGTCAACGCTTTATAGCTGCCCTGTGTTTTTAATGAACACTTATTTTAAAGGTTCTCAGTTCGCAAATACCTGACCTGGATGTGGAACGTTTACTTCTGTAATTGCTTAAGGTATTGCTACTCCAGTGCGACCCGAGTACCTAAGTGGTACGGGTACGGGCTCAATACAATGCGTCCATCGCTTTGAAGCGCAAAATAAGCCAGGTGCGGGCATGCCAATGACGTCATATTTTTTTATGTGGAGAAGCCTGACTTGGCTAAAGAAATGATAGTCTTTAAGCTATTCATTCCTCGAGAGCGTCCCGTATATAAAACACTTTTCTAGCTGCTAACTTCGTCAATTTTTCATTTGTTTATGATTTATTTATTTTTGAACGATATTGTCATCAGAGATTGTCAGTACTAGCTTGATAGTTTGTGATTCCAAACCTGGCGTTACGGTCAGCTTATGACGGACACAGTTTTATGGAAAACAAGGCTGTGTCACTTTTGATTGTGACAACGTGCGGTGGTTCGCATTCATTTGCTCATAATGTAGCTGAATGTAATTAATTTATTGCAGGAGGTTTTTTAATGCGTAGAATCAGAATCTTTTAGAATCGTCTCATATACTAGTAGATTCTAAGGCGGACTAATAATCGAAAATGATACTAGCTCGTTTTAATATCGGGTAAGATGTAAAACAAACAGGGTTGGTATTTTTGTTATTAAGCATTTATAGTTTGTAATGTCACTTAATTTGCAAATTATTCAATCAAACACTGACTAATTCGTCACCACTACAGCTGGGCGCAGTAATTAATTTGTATTAATCGAATGCCAACCGACATTACACGTCACCTAATGAAATCATTAATATTGTGTCTGTCAGTCGGATGCAGGTATTGAGATGTGGTTAAATATAATAATAACTAGACATTGACTTGGCTCACGAGTTAACCGCTGTGTGGGGTGTCGATTCGACGACTACTCGTTTCGGTGAACGGCCTGGTAGCGAAGAGCCTCGACACCTCAAGAAGCTCTCGCTAGAAGGTTGGCTCAAGGGTCAGATGCAGAAGGCAGTGGTCCTCGATACGGCACGCATTGTCAGGACGTTCCTCAGTCTGCAGCCCTGACCACCGGTAGCTTGGGCCCTGCCCCGCTGCTGGCGGCACTCTAGTTTTTTTTTAAGTTTTTTTGGATATATGATTTTTATATCTCTAATAACATTGTACAAATCATATTGTTGAAACCAACTCGAATTCTTATAACGAGCTCTACTTCTATAGTGATGAAACCACATCAAGTTTATTTTTCGCTTTTTGTGTCTGTAATTTTTTAACCCCGACGCAAAAAAACGACGGGGTGTTATAACTTTGACGTGTCTGTGTGTGTGTGTGTGTGTGTGTGTGGCAACGTAGCTCCCGAACGGATGAACCGATTTTGATTTTGATTTTTTTATTTGAAAGGTGAATTAGTCGGAAGTGTACTTATATGCTTGATGAAAATCGGTCTAAGATTCGGGGGTTTTTAAATTTTTTATTACAAGTTTAATCACCTTTCTATTAGTGTTTAAGCAGTGGTTGATCATTATCATCAGCAATGTTACTTTGCGGTAGGTTATGCGTTCCATCTTGTGTGGCGACCGGATGCGGAAGCGGTGGCTCTTTTATCGCCCATAACGTTTTAGACGAACCAACGAGTGACGTCGACGGTGACAAATTTACATGCGTGAGCTGTGATTTGATTGTCAGGGCATAATGTTTGGGAACATTCCATTGTGTTCCACTGACCTGACATTTGGACGAGGTGACAAAGTTGACAGCATATAACCTCCTTTTAAAGAGATGATGGTGAAAAGAGGCCCGAAAAAGAAAGAATTGCACCCTGGTTGTCTCTGATACTAGGTGTTTTTTGACAAATACCAATCAAAATCTGCCAACTTATATTGTAAAAAATATTTTTGACAAGATAAATGACTATCTATGATGTAATTATAATGTAAATTCATCGCGATTTTCTAGATCAATGTGTAAATTTCATGGAATAGTGACTGCGTAGCGCTTATAGCTTTGAAAATTGGTTGATATTAGGATAATTTGCTAATAACAACACGTAAAAACTTGATTAAAATCCATTGGTGAAAAGTCATAGTAACCATTTACGCGTTCGCTGTCAATCGATGGTACCAACAAACTAATGCTATCAAAAAATTCATGGTATCGGATTTAGCCAATCAGTGGGGCTGGAAACCTTTAGGGAAAACGTTTGCTAAGCAAAGGGACAAAATGGCTTACAGTATTGTTTTCAGTACCCAGGCAATGATCAGGCAAAACTAACACGAGTTTAGTACCAAAATATTATTTTTATTACCTTACTATTCTGCCAAAGCTATATTAAAGTACACTGCGCCGTAGGTACCAACTTAAATTGCAATCTTACCAACACGCAAAGGAACCTTCACTTCAATTTGCAATGTGTCGAAATACGCTTCGTTTACTCAAACTTGTGAATGAAAGCATAGAGTACTAATTAAACAGAAAATAAACTGTAGAACAACTCCACAGAAGCGTTTTATATGCAACGATTCTTTAACAGAAAAACTTTGAAGAAAATTAATCTTCCAGTAGTATACTTAACAGTGACGTATTATTATTATTATTTTTTCCTTAACCTATCTCGTCCCACTGCTGGGCAAAGGTCTCCCCCAAAGACTTCCACAAGCAATGGTGGGCAAACATCACCACACCCTGGGTCCCTGACGGACGTCGGCCTCGTGGTCGCCCTAAAAAGCGCTGGCGGGACGACCTGGACGCCTTTGAAAGGAGATGGTGGGAGGAAGCCCAGGAGAGAGAACATTGGAAGTCTTTGGAAGTCGTATTATTAAAAGATAAAAATAACTTCATTCAATAAAATCACAAGGATCATTTAGAATCGTCGTACCTATATAACTAGGTGGTTTTAGGTGCCAGATTGACGCGACCAGAGCCTAGAAGAATTTCACTAATACAATTATCACAAGTTTAAAAAAAAATTAACACTGTTAGATAATAATTTGCATGCTCAAAACATGTTGCACCGAACTCTACTTACATTTAAGACATTTGATACCTTTCTACCATGTTTTCATTTCATTTCACCATAGGTACATATACAGTCAGAAATCGTATCGTATGCAGAAATAGGATGAACGCCGTCTGCATTGCCAAAACTTGTTTCCGCCCCGACTTTGCTAACTTTTTTAACTTTCTAATTAGGTTATTCTTAAAACACTTGAGTTAACATTTAAAGACGCTGATGAACTGCGAGTGTGCTGTGACAGATTGTATTGTCGTTTAGATAAAATATCTGTATCCTCCTCTCCTCCATGCGTCGATATCCTCAGTGATGAGGGTCGTGACCTTTATGCAGGACCTTCTTCTGCACGATGCTCCTCCAACGAGATCTGTCTTCTGCGGAACGAATAGCGTCACTGACAGAGGAATCCAGTGCTGAGCGAACCTGATTGCTCCAACACATAGGACTCCGTCCTCGCGATCTCTTTCCTTCCACTTTGCCAGTGACTACTAGTTTCTCAAGGTTGTCACTTTCCTTCCTGGCAATGTGACCGAAAAACTCTAAGATTCGGCGAAGACAAACAGTGGATAGTCTGGTTTTGATACGGAGTTCATTTAAGATTGATGCGTTGGTACGATGCGTCCACGGAATTCTGAGCATCCTACGCCAACACCACATTTCAAATGCGTCTATGCGAGATCGGTCAGCTTTCTTAAGCGTCCAAGTCTCCGCCCCGTATTGAAAGATGGAAAATACTAAGGTGGTGACTAGCTTGCGTTTTGTCCTAACCGATATTTTCTTATCAGCCCAGATTTTATGCAGCTGAGACATGGCATTCTTGGCCATGCCGATCCTTCTACGCACGTCAATTTCGCAAGAACCATTGCTTGTAATAGTAGAGCCAAGGTAAGTAAAATGCCAAAATGTAACAATATTTCCTGCTTAATTAGGGAAACTAACTACAAAAGGAAACAAATAAAGTTTACAGAACAAAATTATTAAAATTTATTAAAAAAAAATAAGTGTTATACACAAAATATGTCTAATTGGTAATAACTTAGAGATAATGCTAATCCTTACGATAAGACACAAGATAATGGTATTAAATTGGAGTTTAAGTAGTAATTTGAAGTTAATAAGTGAGAAAGGGTCGAGGTGCACGTCTGGTCTCTGCCGCAGTTCAAACTGAGGTTTGCCTAACGAAACGTTGAATACGTGAGGAGTAGACCGTCCTGAGCCTATGGCGAACGTTTGGACCCCAAGACGAATGTAGTTCTTGAGTAATTTCCCCCGCCGTGCTAACTAACCTGTAGTAATGGCTAACCGCTGGAGGTAAACTGTATTTCAAGGGAGTTGGGAATACGTTCTCGAGTCTCCGCGGTTTCTTATCGCTGTGGAGCCCCGGCCAGCTCGTTGGCTGCACCAAGAAGACTGATCGCAACCTGACAGCTGTCAGGTGTCAACTATCTGTATCAGAAGGTTCTTAAAACAATATATTCCAGAAATTCCCACTTTCAAATCCCCTGCAACGGGGATTTCATATTTTTTTCAGAAAACGCCACTGATTACGTCGTAGCATGCTACGGTGTAGCAGTACGGATAACGATACAGTCAAAGAACTTACCAAATGCTACAACTGCATAAACTTTTCTCTTTATTTTTCCAATTATAGGAAAAATAGAGACATGTACTTATGACCTAAGTAAGTAATAATGTTAATAAAATACAGAGAGAAGTCTCTTTTCATCTCTTTCGCATAAAAACAAGACCTAAAATACAAATACCAGTAAAAATCATAACCCTCCTCTTGACTTCACCGTAGTCGGGCAATAAACTGGCATACACAAAAGAAGCCTAAGTACCAACGACATTTTATACAATGGACTATACATTGGCGCTCTGAAAATGGAACGATACAATTTTGCACTGACGAGCGCGTGAGCACATTTTGTTAGTTATACATTAACAGCTAGATTAGTGAACACTTAGAAGGGCTTGAGTGCCAATCTGCAATGTACATAAACATACTACTGACAAGTGCCAAAACATGACATTTCAAAAGTGCCAAAATTGAAGCGTTTTTCGTAATGAAATGTTAATTCCTCTCTACTGTAGTTCAATGTTACTTATGTACATAACAATAAATAATTATTAAATAAATAAAACAGGGGTGCGATTCTAATCTCTAAGTTGAACTGCAAAGTTTTAAATCATGGTCAGTTCAAAAAGAATGATCACGTGGTACAATTTTGTAACACGTGACCTGAAGAAATTACACTGGGCAGTGAAATATAACTTGATAGCAAAAGATTGGAATACGGGGGCAGTAGTAGTTGTGTGCCTTTATATGTGTGTGTACGGCTTCAACAACGCTCTAACAGCTACAATAATTTTTTAAAATCTGAACTTGAGTATCCATGTCAAGGTCACGTCTGGCAAATGAGGTAATTTAAAGACTGCTCGTCGCCAGGGAAATCAGTCGTTCGCTTCAGTCTGGGCCTATGACAGGAATTTATGGCACTCTGTCCGCACTGGATTGGATCGAACTCTTCGGGTAGTGTAGGGCGCGCACGTGCGTCGTGCCGCAGGCTGCTGGCAGCAGTAGGTCAAGTGGTTCCTCAAGGATTCTCAATCATAGGAATATTTTATTATAAGTTACGTGCACAAAATCCTATCCTACTAATATTATAAATGTGAAAGTTTAGATGTTTGGATGTTTAGATGTTTGGATGTTTGTGTTTCAATCACGTCTAAACTACTGAACCAACTTGGATGAATCTTGGCATATATATAGTTCGTAACCTTGATTGACACATAGGCTACTTTTTATCTCGAATAATTAACAGAATCTACAGAATAAAATGAACGAAAAGGATTAGCAGCGCCAATTGGCAAGAGGATTTCATTGTTATGTCATGTCACGTCAGTTTGACAGGGCGTAGTACTACCTCTTTGGTCAAATTAGCGTTTGACATTTCAGTAGGTACGAGTTTGGTGTAATGAGGTGTAATGTCAAGTTTCTCAAAGAAGTATCCGCTCGGTACACGCACAGATAATATAATGTACACGGAAACTGTAGACGCGTACGAAGTCGCGGGTAACTACTAGTAATATATAAAAATAAGTAGGCACACGAGACTTGAGGGTTTTAAATGTCTCAGACTGAAGTGATGGGTACCTACTTGCAGTACAATAATCATAGGGCATGTCCGCAGTGGACGTGCTCAGTGCAGGCAGTAGTTACTACTTAACATCGGATGTGTCATTGGTTTGTGCCATCATATATTATAGCTAGCCAGTTGTATAAAAAGTTGATTGTAATTGCTCCGACTCATACTACCATTGTAGTACCTACTCGCTGGCCAGTAAGTAGTACTTTAGGCAGCACCTAGTACCTAGATCGTCACAGGCTCGACAACAAGCGGTGTGTACAAGCGGCATGTCTACTCTCGCCCGTGGCTCGCGTAGCACTGGCGCACCGCCCTACTTTACTCGCGTGCCCGAGACCGTGGATTATAATAGTTATGTTTAACACAAACACTACACCCATCATTACCTAATTTCATCTTAAAATTCAGTTAGTCAGCTTCAGCTTTATTTAACATATTTCAATTTTTTTTTAAATATTCAGTTGTAGTATCTACTTTAGCTTGTGCTCTAAAACGCAATCATAAATTGCAGCATTTAATTTTCTACGAAACAGATTTAGTAGATACTTCTTCCACTGCATTCATTTGCACTGTGCCACCCCCACGGGGCACAGTTCCAAGTTTTTGTAATTCACGTCGGCGAAAATATTTTTGGAACGTACCTATCGCGAATTGTTTGGGATTTTCCAAGTCTTTTTTAGTTTCTTTTCTGTTTGATTGTAATGGACTGGATAGGATTGGAAGCGAATGAAGTAACTTCCATTTCGCTGTAGTAGAGTTTCCCGTAATGACCTACATTTTGCTCTGAGCTCTTTAGCTGTGCAATGTGCATGAAAAAGATTCTCCTTGTGATTTTTGATGTTACTTTGAACAAAGATAGGTTAGACACCTGTTCGTGGATACTTTATAAAAATGAACTTGGTAAGTTCAGAAATAAACCAAAGTCTAAACATAAAGATCTCAAGTTACAGTAACCTGAAAAGGTTTTGACCATAATTTGGCAAAAAACCACCAGAAAAAATACAAAAGGCTCTAAAATGAAAATAGATATTCAAATCATATACAATCGATAGCTACTGAAGCTTATAATCCTATAATGTGGGGACATGTTCGGAAAAATACACATTTTCCTATAAAATATGACACAACTCAACACCTCTTTAAATATTTATGACAGAAGGTGCTTTATAGACTAGGAGACATTGGTGATCTTTTTACGTCAAACTGTCAAAATACCGGGTTTTTGTCCACTTAAAAGTGATTGCTGTTTCAAGCTGTAATAATAGCTCAGGCAGCTATTATTTTGCTTACATATTAGTCGATGGGCGTGTGACCATGTAATTAAGTTTTTATTTACAAAAGCGTTGGGATAAATCTTGTTGTGGATACTCTTTGACCACACTATCGCAGTCACATCTTTGCATTTGCTATAATGTAGAATTAACTGCTTATCCGATTTTTCCGAGCATTAGCTTCCATTGCTTTAGCTCACAATAAAATGGGTACTTAAGTGATAAAGATTCGATTTAGTTTGACGCAGTCTGCCCCCGTATTCCAATATTTTGCTGTTAAGTTATACTTCACTGCCCAGTGTAATTTCTTCAGGTCACGTGGTACAAAATTGTACCACGTGATCATAATGTCACTATTTAGTCACAGAATAACTATGAGTTTGAGAACAACTTTGCAGTTCAACTGAGATTGGAATACCCCTGCTGATGTAAAAAAGGTCTTCACCATCTCTCTGTCTAAACAAATCTTTGGTAACACAAAAGGCATATTGATTTTGTGTCTTACGGTCCCATTGCATAATACGATCTGCTGAATATTGTATGCTGTGAATCTGCCATGGTTTACGGGGTTCCAATATGGCGGTTTGGGGTGCTTCATTTCTATTACGCAGCTGTGGTTTTACGGGTTTATTTATCAGTTTGAGGAGTACTTAAATACGAATTATTACATTACACACAACGCCCTCTAGTCCCAAACTAAGCAAAGCGTGTGTTATGGGAACTAGATTGCTGACAGAATACTTACTTATATACCTTTTTTTGTAAACACATATATAATACATAGTAAACACCCAGACATAGAACAAACATCTATGTTTGCCACGCACAAATGTTTGTTCTTGGTGAGGATCGAACCCACGACCCACAGCACGGAAGGCAGAGCTAGTTACCGACTGCGCAGCCTGTCAGCTGTCAGACAGAAGCCTGGCAGATTTCACCTACCTTCGCAGGGAATCCTAGTGTAGGTGTGGGTATAACGTGTGTAATGGACTACCAGACGTTTTTCTAATTTAAATCTTTCACATTTTCATTTCGTTTTCTCAGACGTAGAAGCTCGTCCGTTCCCAAGGAAGACTTGAGCAAGGAAGCCTACTTGCTTTCAAAAGTTTTCTTCTTAGCTCGGTTATTTTTTCGTTGTAACCTGTATCACTGCTGTTTGCCATGTCAATTAAAGCACTAATGTTTTTTTATACAACTAAATGATGGAACAAGCCAATGGCCCACCTGATGTTAAGTGGTTACCTTTGCCTCAATGAGCATGTCTACTGAGGACGTGCCCTGTGATGCACTGCACCGCGCCCATCACTCTGAGACATAAAGGTGTTAAGTCTCATGTGCCTGTAATTGCACCGGCACCTATACCCTTCAAACCGGAACACAGCAATGCGAGCATCACTGCTTGGCAGCAGAAATAATCAATGTATTGTAAAGTACCTTAAGCCTAATGAATGAAAACAGTTTTGAATAGTTTACGAATAAAAAATCGCCAATTGTAGATCTGCTTCATCTTCAGTTTTGTGAGAAGTCTGGTAAGAAAAAAAATATGAAGTGAAAGTTTAGAATGTAAGTGATAAATATTCTGTGCAGTTCTTTCAGGATTAGTTCAGCCACCGTCTAATCTACACTTGAAGCATCTTGCAGATTCTAGTAATGCTGGAATTTAGATTGGAGTTTTATTTTTGTGTTCTGAGATTCTGAGACGAAACTCATTGCATCGAACGTTTTCAATTCGGTCTGATCGCAATTTTCAGGATCGAAAGTTATTTCTGTAAAACTATTATTTAAGTAAACCTGAATTTCTCGAAGTTTCATGAAACTGAATTTCTTATAATTTTTTTTTGGATAAATTATTGAATTTTTACCTGGAAGCCAACTAAGAATACGTAGGTCGTCTATTCTCTTCTTATTTTTTTTATCTATGCAATTATATATGATAAAAGGACGACCGTGTGAGTGATATTTGATACAAACACCTATCGGCAATGCAGCCAGTGTCTTGGGCACGCTTCCGATTGGTACTGATTTGGATCAGTTGAGCTATCTATAAATCGTTTGCAACGGTGTGTAGATAGCTCAACTGCTTCATGTGTATTTTGTACATATTATAAATATTGTAAATACTTTATTAGTCATAATTTTCTTTGTGAATAAAGATTATTGATATTTTCAACAAAAAAAAAACACCTATCGGATATTTTTTTAAATTATTTAGGTACTTAGGTAGTAATGCAAAATGCAAAATTGATTGGGTTAAAATTGGTTACGGGCCTAGGCCCATAACCCATTTTTCTCTAAAACAAATGTTTCTTACAGATAATAAAGTTTGGGGTAGCGTCGGTTTTATGAGTTTTCCCCTAATCATTGTCTAAAACTCACCACCCTTTCTATAAATCTTGGGAGTAAAAACCGACATTGCCTGGCCATGTATCACTGTGTGAACTTTAAAATTCCACAGCTAAGATAAAGCTTGTCGTCCACTGAAAGCAAAGTGAAGTTAAGATACATTTTACAAACTACTATTTATTTGCACTGTCTTTCTTTTTTCTGATTACTACAATCTGGATCTCTTCTAGGCAAGAGTAAATAGGTGCCTTCTAGAGCGTCCTGCTCCATCGTCGGCTTCATCGTCACTTTCCACCAGGTGAGATTGAATTGAAGTCAAAAGACGGTCTATCAAGAGTATCAAAACTCTAGTAGATATTTAAGTTGCATCAAGTGATCATTTGCTTGTATCACTTATCATATTATAAAGTATTAATAGGGAGTATCATTGATATTGATACCCGTTTCCGCATTTAGGCTCAAAAGTTGGCCCATTATGCGTGGGGGGTGTACTGGCTAGGAGTGTAGCCAGCCTAACTCCTCCCAAAAGCACAGAAGCTTCCAGGGGGCTTCGCAGGCTTGGAGGAGTGACCTAGGGTTGTTTAGTATTTCTGTTCGCTACGCCCAATAGAGAATATTATCATATATGATTCAAAGATATGGAAAGGATATTACTCAACAGCCACACATATAGTTTGGAATTCACATAATATGCGTTGTAAATAAGGTATACCTAATACCCAGACTTACGAGTAGAACTAGATATTTACAAACTAGACAAATATTTTTCACGCCGCTGAAATTAATAATTTACCCACGTGGCTTTTTACTAACTTATCGAAGACATTTTTTGTTATTAACTTCCTTATGTGCTCAGTGTACGGCAGCCTGGAACCGGGTAAACTAGCAAAATGCACTGCTTACAAGTGGGGTAAAACTTCAACGGAAACGGAACTGGGTTTATTAACTTTGCCTCTGATTTATGACAGTTTATT
Organism: Gandaritis pyraliata; assembly: GCA_947859175.1. Lineage (NCBI taxonomy): Eukaryota > Metazoa > Arthropoda > Insecta > Lepidoptera > Geometridae > Gandaritis > Gandaritis pyraliata. The sequence continues at coordinate 10,657,616 of OX401856.1, read as the reverse complement.
GTTTTTGCGGCCGCGGTAGAACCCTTGACGACAGTTTTCGACGCTTTTTAGGGTTTTTTTACTTTCATTCGAATTTTGACTTATATATTTTTTTTAGATGGGTTTTTCACAAGGCTAATATATATTTATCATTAAAAATAAGTTATAAAAATGTTTACGTAAATTATCAAATTTTTAAGGAGATAAAGAACGCTTGTATGCAGTTTTTAGCATACAAACAACGGAGTAGGTATGCTACGTATTATGTTACATTTATCTTGTTGCATAGTGCGTTCAACCTTATAATTCACGGCCAACTTTTATAAACCTCTTTTTCTAGACTGACAAGAAGTTTTGAATGCGAAATTCTTCTGAAATACACGTTGCTTAATAACAGTCTAAAATATGTACTTGCCGGTCTTGTTCGTTTTGCAACAACTTTACAACTTTTTATAAGATATTAAAACTTAGTAACTGACTCCAAGTAGGCACTCGCATGACTTAGAAATTTTTCCAAGCTTCAAAAAATCCTGGTACACACTGTGATAACGGCCGTAATATAACGTAGTCAGCCGTATTATAATAATAGTGACACTACAATTTTATACGCTTGTCTTTTATAATCACCATTCTGAAAGATTTTAACGCAATATTAATAATAGGTAGTTTTTACAGTTATGTGTATGAACTTGATTACTTTTGGATTTATTGAAATAATAGAAATATACAATCAGGGACACAGCCAAAATTTGAAACAGCTTCAAACAAAAAGAGTGCGATATCTTTGCCAGTACGCAAAAATATGGATTTCTACTGTAAAAATGTCTTAAAATATTACCATGTTAGGCACGACTAGTGCAATAATTTTATATGTTTCGAAATATTGTTCTAAACACTAACTAAAACTATGCAAAGTAATCTTTTGACAACCCTAAAACCATCACCGCCACATTCACCGTTTTTTTTTAAACCGTACCAAGAGTAGCTTAAACTTACTAAGTATGGGACGGTATATAAGTTCGCCGACATACGCCGCTAACACAAGAGTTTAAATGTGTGGTATTAAAAAGAAATCCAAGCCGTGTAAGGAAGTGTAGAGTCTTGCTAGTTTCTAGTGATGGGATTATGTTGTATCGATAAAACTTTATAAATCGAATAAAATCATTTTTAGTGGAGAAGTTCTATTGATTTTGTTCTATGCAATACGTTTGACTAGTAGTCAAGCTACCATTTTTCATGACGTCCAGGGTTAGTCTCAAAATATCAGTTTTCCCCCTTTTTGATTTTGAAAGTTCAGAATCAGGGGGTTTTATACTCTCAATCGCAAAATATTTGAAAACGTTTTACCTACCTGCTCTAAAAATTAATTCTGTTTGTCCAAGTTATGGTAGCGATAAAAGCATTTAAGGTGACATATATTTCCAGAACAGCTGTTATTATTATTCTGCTTTCCATAAGGTAGGTAGGTGTTTGAGAAAACCACGCAAAACTTTTGAGGCGCAATTTCAATAAGAGGTATAATTATGTACATAATTTGGAACTTCCTTTTTATTTAATTAAGTAACGTTTTAGTAAAAGTGATCCTTATTATTGTGATAAAATTAATTAATGTGAGTCCTTTGAAGTATTTGTGTAGGAAAATTAAGACATTTTCATCTCTGTTCCTTTAATGTGTACTAATTAAACAATTATTATCCACACAAGTTCTAAAGTAGGATAAGTAGGTAAGTACTTGAAGTATTTCAATAATGAAGGTCTTTGAATTTTTATAAAAGTATAAGCCATCCTATAAAATTAGGGTAACATTAAAATATTCTATTTTTAAGGTCTCTCATTTTTGGGAATTTTCATCGAAATTATTTAAATAATAAATAAGTATCAGAAACAACTAAAAGAAAATGGAAATTCAAAACTGTGCCAACGCAAGCACACTTTGAAGCTTGAAAATACTTTATAATTGAACACAAAAAGGACACATTATCAAAAACATCGATAAATAGTTAATCGACACTAAACATCACTATAAAGCTATAAAGAGGCACAGATAATGTAGTGCTTTCAAACATTGAAGCGAAGTTTGCGTACAGAGCAGACAAATGACAACCGGCCCGAGGCTGGCAGCGATATTAGAAGCCTTTAAGATGGGAAAAATAGCAACTTTTACTTGCCTCTCTTTGGGTGCTCCAAGTAATGAAGAGCATGCACATAAATGGTTTTTAGAATCTACGTGATTCCTGTATTGCCTGAAACATAAAGAAGGTAGGGAAAGGTGATGACGAGTAGAATAAAGGCTAACTGAAAGATGCTTAAGAAAAGTATAAAGAAAGAAAAGAACTTTATTTTAGGACACACACACAACAGCACAATACATTAAAACTAATTATAAAACAAAGACATACAAACACGGATATATTAACCAAAATGCTTAGGTACCAAAGAGGTAATAAGGAGGCGTCAATAGACCTGCACTGAAATGAAAAGACGATGTGGTGCACAATGCAGGTAAAACCAGCTCTGGACCGTGGAAGAGAGCGCAAATAGATAGGCATACCATACAACCAATAAAAAACTGCAATTCTTCGCTGCCTGCCGGTGTGCATAATACTAATAATAATGATCTTGTCACTATAAGTGATTCTAAAGGTTGGTTTCTCACAAAGCCTAGAAGAACTGGCAAGCTTACGAATGATTGTAGAAGACCCGCGTTCGCCCCCGACTTGTCCCCCACATCTTATAAGACAGCAGTGATGTTCCGCGCCAGAGCCGTGAGAAAGAATCGCTGACGACATTTGTTTCGACGTCGTTTCGGATGCGCAAGCTTTGTAAACTTCACGGAATACATTTTCATATATTCCACGGAGGGATGGAAATATGGGCGTTAAAGTGTTTGAGAGTCGCTTTTTGGGATGCATTTCTAGTTTTTGATAAATAAATATTCATGAATAAATAAATAAAATAAATAAATATTCATGGACATTTCACACGACGCCCCATAGTCCCAAACTAAGCAAAGCTTGTAAATCCTTATGTTATTTGATTTACTTAAAGTGACAACCGACGGTCTACTTGCCAGCGCGTGAAATTGATAGCCGCTAAAGAATGATGTTTAAATCCGATGGGATTGTAAAAGTCACGTCTATAGAAAATATTTTGATACCATCAGTAATTCGTAAAATCTGCTCATAAGTACTTACATGACATTCTACGTTGGATAGAGTTACACTGCGCGATAACGCAGCAACGCTCCGCAGACGAGTCACACTTGTCACGCATTGTAAGTCTGCCGCTACTTACAGTATAACAGATGACGTGTAATTTTGCGTGTATTAATCGGCTTTAAATTGTCCCATAATCATCCACTAACAGTACTGTACTATCATCATAATTATTAGCCTTTAAAAGTTATCTGCCTCCCTGCAGTATTCCAGAAAGAACTAGGCTTCCTCTATCCATCGAATTTCTGCTACAGTGCCACGTATATGAGGTCATTTTTCTCCACATTCTTCTCATTCTGATCCTTATAGACATTGTAAAGCCCAAAGAAACATCGAATTGAAACCGCCTGTTTATAAACAGTGGCTTTAGCATAATAAAGGCAGCCGACAAGGAGAGACAGGTGAGCCGAAGAACATGCAAACATTGGCCGCTGTTTGCTGTAGCCTAGATAGGACGAAACCACGGTCCCACTGATGTGTAACAGATCAGCCAGTCGCTGCCAGTTAAACATAAATCATTGACATTCCAACGCTCGCCTCCTGATTGTCTAAATTCGATACCGTATTTTTTTTGATATTATAAGTTTATTGATACTATCGATGAACAGCGACTTCGTATGTTGTTACGATGACTTTTCGACCGCTATCAATGGATTTCAATCATGTTCAAATCAACGAAGTGAAATTGTTAGCCTAAACAAATTAAAATCATATCAGTGCTTGCAGATAAATGTAAGCTTTACTCTCATTTCAAAAAGTTGGCAGAGAAAATAAATGTTTTTGAAACTATTTATCTGTATGTTTAGTTTGATTTGTAAGGAAATTCATACAGCATAGAAAACAGTTATCCATAAAAACACATGGTGTCAGTATTTTTTTCTAGATCCGTTTCGATGAATTGTTTCTTTACAAATTATAGACAAACTTTTGACCGCAATCTCACCTGATGGTAAGCGACTGGCAGTTACACGACGGTGTGCTATCCACCCCGTTGCTAAACTCTAGGAAATTGTTCCAAGCTAAAGTGGCCCACTATAATGAGAGGCTAGAAGAACTCCAGCATGTTTGTATTGATAGTGTTTGTGGAAATACGGCTTTATGCTATGATGAGGAGGTAATGGCGATGGGGGAGATAGTAACTAGTTGGCTTAGCTCGTCTTTGTTGGATGCTGTGACAAAGGATCACATTTTCTTTCTTTGTGCAAAGAACAGGAAACTTGTAGATTCTTAGGAACGTAATACAATTAATTAAAGTTGGCGTCTTCAGATATTGATCAGACGGTCAAAAGCGTCGAAAAAACTTTTTTTTTTACCTTTACTTAGAGCTATTTTTATCATAGCCAATCTTATTGTGGTATGAATCTAAAATTAGTATTTTTTTTTGTAAGTACGTAAGTACCTAAAGTTTGTAAGTACCTAAAGTACGCAACTATTATTTATCTACTATACTTTTGGATGAATGTCCAAGACTTTAGTGAGTTTCAAATACAGCCCTTGTAAATGACACGAGTCGCAGACAAAATAAAAGAAACGAAAGTACGTAGCGATGCCTTACAACTGCTTGACATGGGTAATGACAAGAATTCACACATTCTATGGTAGGATGCGTTTGGCGATGTTGCATCTACTAGATGTGACATCTCACCAATATTTTTTTGTCCTATATTTGATTTTTAAGTAATTATTTTAGTAATTGTCTTACAATTTTTGAGGATTTGTTCGTGTTATAATACACGGTTGTATCTTTTATAGTGCATATTTTTTTTGTTTTTTTTTATTCATCATTAACCGCAAGTTTTCAGAAAACTTTAACGTTGAATTTTTTTAATCTTTGCTTAAAGTAGAACAGTATTGTGGTATATTATTATTGTGTCATAGATTACAAGGTAGTTTATAAATTAGCTACAATTATTAGGACTGAGAGGAATAAACACAGAGTTATCTTGAAAACCTTAAACATTACACGCCCCGTGCAAACACTACGACAAGAGATCACAATATTGCCCTACTTATTAATAAATTCGTAATATCGCCAGTTAGCGGTAGTAGCATAGTAGAAAACCTCTTCACCAAACCAATACTGTATTTTCTGTCACAAAGTTAATACGAGCCAAGCTGCGTCGAAAGAAAAATACAGAACTAAGTCCTTTAATCTCACATCCAGTGCTTATACGTATAGGTATAGTTCTAGGAGTTTAAAGTGCTGGCATGGTGTCAAAATAGAGCCGCATTTAAAGTAATTGACCAATAATGAGGATCATTAAGTTTCATCGACTCTCGTATTTCTGATGACGGTCACACATACACATACAGCATTCTTGAGAAGCAAAAAAATATCTAATCATGTTTTGGTAATGTAGAGAGCACATAAAATATTAAAAATCAACAAAGTTTTTACTAAAATATCTTCCTATATTTGACGATAACTTCAAGGGTAACTTCATAGAATATCTTCATACATGTATTGAAACTTAAACTATTATTTTAACTTAAACTAATTGTGAAGACTGAAAAACAATCTGAATTAAACATCAACACAAATTGAACCCAATTTATTTAAAAATAAATGCATGTGCTCATGTACTCCAAAAACAATTGCATGTCGAAATATGTAAGTAGCCCGTCTAGAGAGTTATAAGTCTGTGTAACACGTATAGATAGAGACGAAAATATGAAAATATGTACTTGCCGATCTCGTTCGTTTTGCAACAAGTTTACAACTTTTTATAAGATATTAAAACTTAGTAACTGACTCCAAGTAGGCACTCGCATGACTTAGAAATTTTTCCAAGCTTCAAAAAATCCTGGTACACACTGTGATAACGGCCGTAATATAACGTAGTCAGCCGTATTATAATAATAGTGACACTACAATTTTATACGGTTGTCTTTTAAAATCACCATTCTGAAAGATTTTAACACAATATTAATAATAGGTAGTTTTTACAGTTATGTAGGTTGCATTAAGTGTATGAACTTGATTACTTTTGGATTTATTGAAATAATAGAGATATACAATCAGGGACACAGCCAAAATTTGAAACAGCTTCAAACAAAAAGAGTGCGATATCCTTGCCAGTACGCAAAAATATGGATTTCTACTGTAAAAAAGTCTTAAAATATTACCATGTTAGGCACGACTAGTGCAATATATTTTATATGTTTCGAAATATTGTTCTAAACACTAACTAAAACTATGCAAAGTAATCTTTTGACAACCCTAAAACCATCACCGCCACATTCACCGTTTTTTTTTAAACCGTACCAAGAGTAGCTTAAACTTACTAAGTATGGGACGGTATATAAGTTCGCCGACATACGCCGCTAACACAAGAGTTTAAATGTGTGGTATTAAAAAGAAATCCAAGCCGTGTAAGGAAGTGTAGAGTCTTGCTAGTTTCTAGTGATGGGATTGTGTTGTATCGATAAAACTTTATAAATCGAATAAAATAATTTTTAGTGGGGAAGTTCTATTGATTTTGTTCTCTGCAATACGTTTGACTAGTAGTCAAGCTACCATTTTTCATGACGACCAGGGTTAGTCTCAAAATATCAGTTTTCCCCCTTTTTGATTTTGAAAATTCAGAATCAAGGGGTTTTTATACTCTCAATCTCAAAATATTTAACTTTTTACCTACCTGCTCTAAAAATTAATTCTGTTTGTCCAAATTATGGTAGCGATAAAAGCATTTAAGGTGACACATATTTCCAGAACAGCTGTTATTATTATTCTGCTTTCCATAAGGTAGGTAGGTGTTTGAGAAAACCACGCAAAACTTTTGAGGCGCAATTTCAATAAGAGGTATAATTATGTACATAATTTGGAACTTCCTTTTTATTTAATTAAGTAACGTTTTAGTAAAAGTGATCCTTATTATTGTGATAAAATTAATTAATGTGAGTCCTTTGAAGTATTTGTGTAGGAAAATTAAGACATTTTCATCTCTGTTCCTTTAATGTGTACTAATTAAACAATTATTATCCACACAAGTTCTAAAGTAGGAAAAGTAGGTAAGTACTTGAAGTATTTCAATAATGAAGGTCTTTGAATTTCAATAAAAGTATAAGCCATCCTATAAAATTAGGGTAACATTAAAATATTCTATTTTTAAGGCCTCATTTTTGGGAATTTTCATCGAAACTATTAAATAATAAATAAGTATCAGAAACAACTACAAGAAAATGGAAATTCAAAGCTGTGCCAACGCAAGCACACTTTGAAGTTTGAAAATACTTTATAATTGAACACAAAAAGGACACATTATCAAAAACATCGATAAATAGTTAATCGACACGAAACATCACTATAAAGCTATAAAGAGGCACAGATAATGTAGTGCTTTCAAACATTGAAGCGAAGTTTGCGTACAGAGCAGACAAATGACAACCGGCCCGAGGCTGGCAGCGATATTAGAAGCCTTTAAGATGGGAAAAATAGCAACTTTTACTTGCCTCTCTTTGGGTGCTCCAAGTAATGAAGAGCATGCACATAAATGGTTTTTAGAATCTACGTGATTCCTGTATTGCCTGAAACATAAAGAAGGTAGGGAAAGGTGATGACGAGTAGAATAAAGGCTAACTGAAAGATGCTTAAGAAAAGTATAAAGAAAGAAAAGAACTTTATTTTAGGACACACACACAACAGCACAATACATTAAAACTAATTATAAAACAAAGACATACAAACACGGATATATTAACCAAAATGCTTAGGTACCAAAGAGGTAATAAGGAGGCGTCAATAGACCTGCACTGAAATGAAAAGACGATGTGGTGCACAATGCAGGTAAAACCAGCTCTGGACCGTGGAAGAGAGCACAAATAGATAGGCATACCATACACCCAATAAAAAAACTGCAATTCTTCGCTGTGTGCCGGTGTGCAAAATACTAATAATAATGATCTTGTCACTATAAGTGATTCTAAAGGTTGGTTTCTCACAAAGCCTAGAAGAACGAGCAAGCTTACGAATGGTTATAGAAGACCCGCGTTCGCCCCCGACTTGTCCCCCACATCTTATAAGACAGCAGTGATGTTCCGCGCCAGAGCCGTGAGAAAGAATCGCTGACGACATTTGTTTCGACGTCGTTTCGGATGCGCAAGCTTTGTAAACTTCACGGAATACATTTTCATATATTCCACGGAGGGATGGAAATATGGGCGTTAAAGTGTTTGAGAGTCGCTTTTTGGGATGCATTTCTAGTTTTTGATATATAAATAAAAATTCATGAATAATCAAATACTTATGTTATTTGATTTACTTAAAGTGACAACCGACAGTCTACTTGCCAACGCGTAAAATTGATAGCCTCTAGAGAATAATGTGGAAATGAAAAGGCTTACTTCCCAATGAACCGATGATGGGAATGTAAAAGTCACGTCTATAGAAAATATTTTGATACCATCAGTAATTCGTAAAATCTGCTCATAAGTAGGTACTTACATGACTTTCTACGTTGGATAGAGTTACACTAAGCGATAACACAGCAACGCTCCGCAGACGAGTCACACTTGTCACCCATTGTAAGTCTGCCGCTACTTACAGTATAACACATGACGTGTAATTTTGCGTGTATTAATCGGCTTTAAATTGTCCCATAATCATCCACTAACAGTACTGTACTATCATCATAATTATTAGGCTTTAAAAGTTATCTGCCTCCCTGCAGTATTCCAGAAAGAACTAGGCTTCCTCTTTCCATCGAATTTCTGCTACAGTGCCACATATATAAGGTCATTTTTCTCCACATTCTTCTCATTCTGATCCTTATAGACATTGTGAAGCCCAAAGAAACATCGAATTGAAACCGCCTGTTTATAAACAGTGGCTTTAGCATAATAAAGGCAGCCGACAAGGCGAGACAGGTGAGCCGAAGAACATGCAAACATTGGCCGCTGTTTGCTGTAGCCTAGATAGGACGAAACCACGGTCACACTGATGTGTAACAGATCTTTGCCAGTCGCTGCCAGTTAAACATAAATTATTGACATTCCAACGCTCGCCTCCTGATTGTCTAAATTCGATACCGTATTTTTTTTTGATATTATAAGTTTATTGATACTATCGATGAACAGCGACTTCGTATGTTGTTACGATGACAGTAGGGAGTTATTGGGCACTCTACCCCACCTTCGGTGGGGTGAGCGCCCAATAACTCGTTTGACTCCAATGTGGGATGGGCGCCGATGACTCCAACAATGAAATGTTAACTCCGCTAAAGTATAAAAACATATGAAGTGGGGTGAGCGCCGAACGGCTCCAACAATGAAATGTTAACTCGCTAAAAGTATAAAAACATGATTCGAATTTAACAAGCCCGCCGCGCGAGTTGCATCGCTTACAAACTCAACACCGATGTGACAAAGCGCGCCGCGCGCGCCGTACCGTCCATCCGCCTTCTCAAATAGACTTGCGGTTACAAACGTAGTAGAAATAAAATATTTTATTTGTTCGGTTACCTACACAAAGTCACCGCGTTACTAACTTAGGACTTACCTTGATAACTGGTACTGCAACTGGTTTTGAGATTATAACACACATAATACACATTTCGTTTTATAACTTAGGTTAATTCTAATATTAGAATAGTGGTTACTATTCTAATATTCAGGGTTGTTTGAATATGACATTCTAACAGAAACAAACAAGAAATTGCGAATTGGGTAGGTACAATTACTCTATTATGTGACCAGATAGGCACAAAGACATCTGAACTTTTTGTAGAATTTTTAACTTTAGGTATTCCGGTCAGATAGACACCATGTCGTTCCACAGAAGGTAGAGATATTATCCACCCCGTTTTCTGTGACCAGATTGGCACGAAGACATCGGAAAATAAAAGTAAATATTTAGGTGTCCCTAGTTCAGGTCAGTTTGACTCATATCGTTCCACAGAAAATCTAAGATTTATTAGCGTTTTACCATAAAATACAGTACACTCTAATCCGTGTCCAGATTGGCACGAAGATATCTGAACTTAGAGCTCAGGTCAGATTGACTCATATCGTTCCACAGAAATAAAGTTAGTAGCGCATTACCAGGTAGCAAACACTTATCTGTAAACTTTCTGTGTCCAGATTGGCTCGAAGATATCTGAACTAAAATTCTGATCAGATTGACTCATGTCGTCCACAGAAGCAGGAGATAGGTTATGTACCTAAACACCATTTTCGGTGACCAGATAGGCACGAAGACATCAGAATTTTGGGGTACCTTACGTATTTTCTTAAAATACTTACATAATATTCAGGTCAGATTGACTCATGTCATTTCACATAAAATAGAGTAAGTGTTACCACAATATACACTCAACTTGTTCTTCTGTAAGAATAACACATTAACAACCGAAGAACTTTAGAATAGGTAGGTATAAAATGCAATAATTTAATTTCAATCTAATAACTTGTTACCACGACACTAATACTCGATCTTTACTATAACCAGCAATAATAAAACTAGTGTTGGCTCGAGTTCGGTATGAAGCTGAGGCTAGGGTTTCGGCTTCGATGAAACCTGGACGGTTCGGCTTCGACACTGCGTCTGCGACTGAACAAAATGTTGTCTTATTCAATTTCTTAGTTAATACTGTACATACAATCTAGTCAAAGTAAAGTTACACATTCCACAAAGTCAAAGTCGAAAGGTGTTTATTTCAGCAAAATCAGAAGGATCACTGTAACGCAAAGGTGTGCTAAGTGGTTATTTTATTCTGGTTTATTTTCTCTTTTATAATTATATACCTATACACATATTAATAATTTTATTATGAAGATACTTTGGCTTCGGTCAAACTAATCGAAATTCGGTTCCGAGCACAACACTACTTTAATAAAATTACATAGGTAACCCGGTGTTGATATAATTCTCAGTACTGGAAACGTGGGAACATAAAGTGATGACAAAGTGATTTGTCATGAGGTACGATAAAGCTTTAGCACACTGACATAAAGCGAAACCGAAGCGATTAAAAACAAAAGTAACATAAAAATTGTAGGTACCTATATTTTTTATGAAGCTCTATGTTTATGTACTTACTATAATTAAGTATTTTAAGATGCTATGAATTTTATAAGAAATCAAGGTGTATTTCTATATAATTATTATTGTTATAAAAATTAAAATAAACTCAGAAATCTTTAGACGTCCTTTTTGAAAGTAATACTTACGACTTAGTAAGTAGGTAGTACATAATTATTAGACAAAGGCAATATAAAGCTTTGTTATCAGTGTGGCGAGGCTTTAGTCATAACTACATAATTAAATATTATTAGATCCTAAAATGATAAAAGAGTTTGTTTGTCGACTTATTAAGTAAATTCTTACAGCAATGTACTAGGTACCTACATGGTAGGACCTAGATACACTATGTAATAATGTAACATTTAGGTAATAATAATGATGACTGGTAGACATTTTTCGGTGATGATGTATGTGATGAATAGTTTAGGAGCCGGAAAGTTTAGAAGTGCCTTTTTAGCCTTTAGGTTAATTTCATCTCATTTCTTACAAATGTAGTAAAATTAATGCATAACAAGTCGCAGGCAACAGGTAATACCATACGATTATGATTATGTAGCGAATATAATCTTTGTCATTTCTATAGGTACCGCGAAACAGTTTGTCATGTACAAGGTGTATAATAAGACTACACTCAAAAAAAGATATTTATGTTTCGACCAAGTACATTACCTACATACTATTCATGACTTAGACCTACTTACATACAAGAAATCAGTTTAAGTTTATTATCGTTTTTGTAACATATACGTTTGTTATAATTTATCATTTACATCTACTTTACAAGCGAAACCAATCCATAAAATGGTTACAAGTTTTCTTTCCCTAAGAGCTACGTATGTACCCTAGACCTTAAAAAACTGTGTAGGGAACCTGTGTGCTTTAAATTTCGTAAATGGTTTTGTTACACCCTATGTTATTATTGCAGCGAGCAACGGTTTCAATTTCGTCGGTAGAAATAAAAGAATGGTGTTAAGTTCAATTATTGTAATTCAAATAAATAACAGGATTATGCATTACGATTTAAATGGTCGTAACCGACATGAAATTAGTTATCCTACTTATTACGCGTAGGTTATGGTTTGAATTTAGAACGGTTAATTTTGCTGACAACGTATTTCGTGTTACTGAATAAAATCTATCAATTTGTGCAAAAAAGTGACATTCGCATCAGAACCTTCGACGGACGACGTTATTATCTGCAACATATTTTTAAATAAAATGTGAGTAGGTAAGTACCTACCCCGGTACATATTATGTACTTATTTACTTAAGGTTTGTTGATCAAGATCACATCATTGAGAGAAACCATTGCTGCATCATTGCTCTGGTAGGTGGAAGCGCGGTCTCTATGCCAGAGGTGTTGGTTCGATTCCCAGATTTCTTTTGGTGGATCTCTCTCGGATGATACTAGAGATAAAAGTAGCTCAGGACCTTTATTTTAATATATTATAGCTACTACCTTATTTTACTCATAATGTTAAACAGTGAACTACTCCCGGCTGATGATATGATCAAATTTTATTATAATAACTTATGTGGCTAATAAATCTTTGTGTATTTCAGGTCTGACTCAGAGTATGAAGCCTCTCAATGTGCGCCTGTAGTGGAAAAAGCTTCGACGTCAAAAAAAGCAGCAACCAAACGGAAATCGAGCTCCAAGACGCCATCGGACTCAAAATCAAGGTAATTTAGTGATTTTATTTTTAACGACCTTCGTGGTGCGGGGTGCGAGTTTAGTCAAAAGGTTCGATTCCTGCTACGTAACAAATGTTTGCGAGTCTCAGAATATTTGAGGATGATTAAAGGAGTTGTCATATGCACGTTCATTGCACCACCATGAGTTTTAACGTAGCACTGATTTTTGTTCAGCGGTTTTAATTAGGTAGGTAAGTAACATTAAATTTATTTACACATTTATAATAAATCATTTTATTTTATTTACAGAGCTTCTACTTCTTCTAAAAGTGACTGCGCGGTAGCGGACCTCTTTGACGAACCCAAACCAAGGTATTATTTTTATTTATTTTCTTACGATTTCCGTGATGTGGGAGCATGTTGAAGGTTGTGGCTTCAGTGGTGGGTTCGATTCCTGCTACATACCTATCAAATGCTTGCATGTCTATTACTGCTGGCTGAGACACTCTAAATATATTTATTTATTTAATATTGCATCAGCACAAGCTCACATTTTACAAGATAACAGTTCTATACCTACCTGAATGGTTGCAAGCACTTATGAAAATAGTAAATACCTAATCTGTTTTGTTATAGCACTGGTTTTTGCTTTTTAAACGTGATTTAATCAAATATGTATTTTTTGTTTTACAGAGCTTCTACGTCTAAGGACGATTTATTTGGATTGGAAGGCGCTTTCGAGGTCCCTTCACCGGCTGCAAGTAGTCCAGTCGCCTCTTCGCTTGTTATTCGAGTCGCGAACGGGAAAGTGCGCCGCACGGCTGATGTTTCTGGCGACTTTTTCGTGGAACTAAAAGTTTATTGCACTAAAGAAATAGCCGATACTCCGCGACAGGAGAGATGGAAAAAGGCTCAAGTGGCACTGAAGCTTCAGCTGTCGAGGGATAGCACGTATTGGAACGAACTTCAAAAGTTTGTGCGTCGGTCTCATGAGGCATTTGCCTCGTCTGAGGCCTGTTATTTTAGTGATAACATTCATTTTTCGTAAACTGTATGTTACTTATGTAGGTAGGTACCTATTATATCACTAAAATAAAGAAAACTAAGTTTTATTTCGTGTTACGCTTAGGCATCCATTAAATTGTTTTGATATAAATAACTATAGTTACCTAACTAGGTAGGTAAATATTAATTCTAGGCCAAGTTTAGGTAAGTTAATTTGATTAAGTACCTACCTAAATAATACACTAAAATGCCTTTCTGTACTGTTTGTAACGTAACTGTTGAGCGCAGCCACTGGACAGGTCACCTACGCAGCACTAATCATAAAAATAAAAACATTTCACATTTTTGTGAAGGTGTAGAAAAAATACATTCTGCATTTCGCAGTCGCATAGCTTCTTATAGAATTGTTGATTCTAATGAGAACAATTGTTCTTTAGAATTGTTTTTGAATAACATTCAAGACAAGATCAAAATGTTAATAGATATGTCTCTACAAGACCACATCAGTATAAAAGTAAATTTTGAATACTATGCTCTGTTTTTAATGGTTAAAAATGATAGTCAGGAAATGAAATCGTTTTGTACTAAAAATTTCACTCTACATCAGAATTATGATAGTGTTTTATTAATGTCAGAACTAAAAAGTATGTTTCTAAAGAAAAACGAAGAATTTCAGGACCGTGATAGTGGATGGACGTTCTTGAGCAGTTCCCATCTAGAAGTTAACATCAATAAATACCAACCTCTGCGCGGTTCAAGTTTTATTAAGTTACCAAATGCAATAAAATCAAAAAAAGCCTGTGTTAATATTCACAATAATGACGAGTATTGCTTTTTATGGTCAATTGTTGCTGCTTTGTACCCAGCGCAAAGTCATCCTGAAAGAGTATCTTCGTATCCAGATTTTAGAAATGTGCTTAATGTAGAAAACATAAAATTCCCATTAAATTTTTTGGATATTGCGCAGTTTGAAGTAAATAACCCTGAAATCGCTATAAATGTGTATGGTTTAAAAAATAATACCGTAGTAGGTCCGCTTTATAAATCGAAACAAACTTTGAATAGAGAAGTGATTCGTTTACTTTATTTAGAAAGTAATGGTTTGTCTCATTACTGTCTCATTAAAGATTTGTCAAGACTTGTAAAGAGTCAAATAACTAAACATCATAGCAAATTACACTTATGTGACGATTGTTTAATGTTTTTTGATTCCAGTGATAAGCTTAGTAATCACAGTTGTGGCGGAGTCGCTACCGAGCTGCCTCCAAAGGGTTCTTTCATACAGTTTGAAAATTATAACAGAAAACAAACCATGCCCTTTGTTATATACGCAGATTTTGAAACAATTCTCGAACGGTACGAGTCTTGTGACCCTGACCCAACTACGGCGAGTACAGTAACGCGGCAGCGACATGTGCCTGCAGCTTTTGCGTATCATATTACGTGCACTTTAGATGAAAGCCAGAATCGGTTCGTTTCTTATCGTGGTACAGATTGTGTAGCAAAATTCGTAGACTCTATTTATCACGATGCTCGAAAAATATACTCTAGTCTAAAGAAATGCGTTCCTATGATTTTCAACGAAGACGATGCTCGTGATTTCGAAAGTGCCGTAACATGTCACATTTGTGATAATTTTTTAGTAGGGGATAGGGTCCGTGATCATTGTCACTTGACTGGTAAATACCGCGGCGCCGCTCATAGTTATTGCAACATACAATATAAACTACCAAATTTCATACCAGTATTTTTTCATAACTTATCTGGCTATGACTGTCACCTCTTCATAAAAGAATTAGGTGAAGCTCCCGGAAATATTAAATTGATACCCAAAACTAAGGAAAGCTATATTTCTTTCACAAAGTATATTCCAATTTCTGACAAAGAAAGCATTCAAATTCGATTTGTTGATTCTTTCAAGTTTTTGGGAACCAGCTTAGAAAAATTGGTTAGTACTATGAAAACACAAGACTTGAAACAATTAAAATCTTATTTTCCAAAAGAAGAGCAATTTAACCTGCTCACCCGAAAAGGGGTGTATCCTTATGACTTTATGTCTCGATGGGATCGTTATGAAAACACTAATTTGCCTTCTAAAGCTAATTTTCATAACTTTTTAACGGATGAACCAATTACTGATGAAGACTACGAACATGCTCGTTCGGTTTGGTTAGAGTTTAATGTTCAAAATATGGGAATGTACACAGATTTATATCTTAAAACAGACGTCCTTTTGCTAACTGATATATTCGAAAATTTTAGAAAAACATCAAAACGTTCATACAATCTTGATCCCGCGTTCTATCTTACTGCACCAAGCCTATCTTTTGATGCAATGCTGTTAAAAACTGGTGTCCGACTAGAATTGATAAATGATGTTGAAATTTTTAGAATGATACAAAAAGGTATTCGTGGAGGCGTTTGCTTGTGTTCCAAAAGACATGCCAAAGCCAATAATGAATATATGGATAGTTACGATCCATCTAGTGAAAAGTCGTATCTAATGTATTTGGACTGTAACAATTTATACGGATATAGCATGTGTCAATTCTTACCATATTCTGATTTTAGGTTTATGAATGAAAATGAAATAGCTTTTTTACAAAAGAACGTAACAAATATCAGTGAAATATCTGAAAATGGATACATTCTTGAAGTTGATTTATCATACCCTGAGGCTTTGCACAGTGAACATAATGATCTTCCATTTTGTCCGGAAAAATACATACCATCTGGTGGTAAGAACAAGAAACTTATACCTAATTTGTATGACAAATACTACTATGTTATTCATTACGTACATTTAAAAAAATGTTTACAACACGGTTTGGTATTGAAGAAAGTTCATCGTGCTATCACATTTAAGCAAAGTAATTTTCTAAAGCAATATATTGATCTTAACACTCAATTACGTCAAAGAGCAGAGTCAACATTTGAACAAGATTTTTTCAAATTATTAAACAATAGTGTTTTTGGAAAAACTTTGGAAAATAATGAGAAAAGAATAGATGTCAAACTAGTGAACAAGTGGTGTGACTCCAACAATAAAACAAAACAGACAAATTGTGCAGAGAAATTGATAGCTAGTCCATATTTTCACAACGCTTCTGTTTTTTCTGAGAATCTAGTAGCAATCCAAATGAAGCCTTCCCGTGTTATTCTTAACAAACCGATATACATTGGGTTTACTGTGTTAGAACTATCCAAGAGTCATATGTACGATTTTCACTACTCCATCATAAAACCTTTCTACGGTAATCAGATTGAATTGTGCTACACTGACACCGACAGTTTAGTTTATCATGTACAAAAAAGAAATCCTTATATCGATTTCAAACAAAATTTCTTGGAATATTTTGATACCAGTAATTATGAAGTTAACAACGAATTTGACTTGCCAATTATCAATAAGAAGGTTCCAGGACTATTTAAGGATGAAATGGGTGGTAAAATCATTGAAGAATTTGTAGGGTTGCGCTCAAAGCTATATTGTATTAGAACGATAGACAAAACAATAAAGAAGGCAAAAGGTACAAAAAAATCTGTTGTAAAAAACTTAAATATGAGGGACTATAAAAATGTGCTGTATAACTGCAATGTCATCCGCAAAAAAAATGTATTATTTAAATCAATCAAACATGAAATATTTACACATAGTGTAAATAAAGTGGCACTTTCTAGCAATGATGATAAACGGTTGCTGTCATCTAACAAAATATCTACCACAGCTTGGGGTAATGCATCTATATTTATGTAATTTTTATTGTTATGCTAAAACTTACTTTAAGTAAAATATAAGTACCTATTTCAATTGATGTATTTAGCTGTATACGCATGGTTTGATTAAGTTATGTTTTTGTGTTCTCTATGATCTAGATATTACCTACCTATGTAAGAAAATATGAGTAAATAAAATTATCTACATAAAAATATTGTATTATGTTTTTCTTTAAAGTTAACATCCCACAATTATTCTTAGGTACTATTCAGGTTCCTCTATCAAAGAGCACCGCACTAACAAAATATGGTAGGTAGGTAATGATATATTACACTGATCAGGTGGTCGAGACGTTCGCTGCGCACTGACTTGTTGAAACATGAAAAGTGATGAATTATCAGAATTTTATAGCGATGCATCACCAGAATTTATAAGCTCATTAATCAGCTTACAGTTGTCGGAGTGACATTGGATTAAACAAATTGTAAGTAAAAAACCTTATTTTATATAACAGGTCATTTCATCAATTTTATTATTAATTCTTATTGTGTTTGTTTCAGATCTTTCATTTGCATTTCCCTTGACGGTGATTCTCTCAATTTTATTCGCGCGCATCTGATTTGAAGCTAATTTCATTGGTAAGTTCACTTTCCGATACAAATGTTATTGCGAATACTACTGTTTAATATGAATGCACCTTTAAACTTTTTTTTATGTTTTACAGATAATGACGGATCATGGAAATAAAGATTACGACGAGACTCAAGACGGACTTTTTGGGATAAACACCCAAGAACTTCTCTTCCATTGTGCTCAAGTTCCTCCAGGAGAATCGGAGGAAGACTTACCATTATTACATATTAGTGAAAATACGAAGAAGCATGGAAAAATATCAAAATCTAAGAAGAAATCTGGTGTAGATAAGCGACTTCGATCGCAGCAGTCAACATTCGTTCTCAGTCGGGATAAGTGTAGTGGTAAAAGATTAATACAAATTAAGATAACGGACATTAGTGGTTATGACAGTGAAAACGTGATAGTATCGGCTCAGTATATAGTGAAAAACAATTATGACGAAGTGTTGGATCAAACAGAACGAATTGTGAAAAAGATATGTGAAAATATAACATGTAACTAAATAACCTAGTTGTAAGAAAATACCTAATATGATAGATATATTACTTAATTAATTGAATAAATATTATTACCTTCCAAATATCTGTTTTTATTAACCTATTAGGTTCCTGTTATAGGCATATTATAATCACTGAAGGAAATTTAAAATAAAACAAGTAGGTATACTTAATCAAATTATATTTTTTATTGTAAAATGAGTAGGAATAATAATATGCTAACTTAAAAAACTATGTTAACTTAAAACATTTATGTTGTTTTCTTCACACCACATTTTGATGCATAAAACATTTTTTAATGCACACTTTTTTCTATGATGCACACAGTTCAAACAAACATTTTGTTTATCATATTGACTATACAGTTTTAAAAAATTAGGACACCCTTCTTCGTTTAAATCTATAATATCACAGTTATTACATAATTCCTGAATCCATTTCACTTTTTCCGTGCCCTTAGTTATAACTTTCTTCTTATTTAAATACAACATAATAGTGCGCTTGAATTCTCGATAGTCTATAAATCCTTCACTCCAAAAAATCCTATGATGATTTTCTAACCACCGTACTTGCTTTTTTTCATCACTTGTTAAGTTATTATATGGATAGGGAGGCTTAATAATAAACGTTTGAGTGTATCCATTGATCAATATAGCAAACTCTTTGATAATAAAATGATTATTTCTGTCCTTGAACCCTTGTAAATCTACTATTACACTATCACGGCTCATGATATTTTCTTTACTAAATTACTCAGTGGTCTGTATTCAATTAGACAATCATTTAAAATGAGGCAGTATGCTGCTGTCTGGTTCGGTATCTCAGAATTACATTCAAGTTCTACACTGACGCTTACTACTGGACCAGATTTAAGGTTTTCACTTTGTCTTGAGCAATCTATTACAAACAGCGGAGCTTTTTCTTTAAATTCAGAAACAGTTAATAGCGGTTCACTTCTACGTTCGTAATAAGACTGTTGGAATTTTACATACTGTTCGTATATTAAGGCAAATTTTGTATCTGGAAAACTTACATTTAAACTTTCATAAGGAAAATATGTAGAATTGAGATAAACTTTAACATCTCTTAAATCACAATGATCGAATCGCGACATATCTTTGTCTGCTAAATTTTTTCGGTGTGTTTGTAAACCTATAACAACGTATCTAGGTTTTTCAATCTGTGATGAAGTTTTAATTGACCAGGTATGTTTAGTAGTTTGTGGTAGCAGAGGATATTCATAAAGATCCCAATTTCTAAATGCTAAATGCAGGGGACGATCTTTTTCTAAAATCTTCAGTAAATTAACTTTTTCCTTGTCAGATACCCTAACGTGTGGCACTCGCCATACTATTTTATTTATTATTATATCTTCAAGATGCTCACCTGGAGAAAGTTTTACTGAGTTTAAATTGGTATTACCGCGTAAAAGTATGAGTTCATGTTTACAGTTTATAATAATTTTTTTATAATCTTCAGCAAAGCCCATAAATTTGTTAAGTGGAATTGAAGCTGAAAAACTATCTCCAATTTTTGATCCATTTACATCCCAACCCCAAGCTTTTGATATTTTTGCATCATTTTCATTAAATGATAATAAACTTTTTATAGTAGTTGTAATTCCAGCATTTTTGATTCGGTCTATTTCCACGCCATTTAGCTCATACCTAATATCTTGAAAAAGATAAAGTAAAGCATTATTGGTAAATTCCACACTTGTAACTTTTTGTTTAGTATCCTTTTTTATAATATTCACTGTTCCTTCTATGTACAGAGTACTTGCTGATGGTAATATGTATAGATCTTGCTGATTGATAGGTATGCGGATTTCATCATTCCTGTTAAAACTTGTTACATAAGGTTTATACGAATGGTACTCGATACCATCAATGGTATTATCGAATGATGGTAAGCTTGATATATTTAAAATACTCATTTTAGAAGTCCAATTAACTCCAAAAATCTTTTATTTTCGTCGGTTATTTTTTTTTTCTTATTAGTTGTTTCCTTACGGATCGTTCGTTTGACACTGACGTGTTTGGTTTTAGTATTACCATATTTATTGTAGTCAATCATCTTTTTCTGATATGTAAGTACAATTGAACTTCTTCACCGCGTAAATTTATCAAATTATTCTTAATATCTAATAATCTGATATTTATACTGCTTACGTTAATTTGATTGACAGGAAAGTAAATTATATTCTTAGGTACCTATTTCTATGATTCGGTATCCAGGTGGAACGTTTGGCGCAAATTCATGAATTATATGACTTGATTTTCCATCAATATACGAGCCGCTCACTATATCACATTCGATTCTTACCACGGTCGTTGATAAAATGTTGACTGGAAACTGCGACTCATGTAATATATTGGCTTTCAGAGTTTGTTTACCATATCCTAATAAAGTTCCAAGAGAATCGTTTTTTTCGAAATGTATGTCTTTGGAGCAGTAAATAAATGTTTTTAGTGTGTTATTGTTGCAAAATAAATTAAAAGTTGTTCCTTTTCCCACTTGTGCTCTTAAATAATCAGAGATATCTTGCAGTTCGTATGCACCTTCTGGTATTTCTATGGTTTCATTGTCTCCATAGTAAAATGTATTATTTTTACCATCAATGTTAGGAATCGAATTAAACGTAGACAAATGCAACAGGGCGCATTCATATTCACCATCAAATTGTAAAGCAGGACAATAGTTAGTCGATAAAGTGGATTTGTTACCAGTTATTGACAGCGTGAAAGACATTTTAGAAATGAAGGTAATAAAACCTACTCCTAATTTTATACAATATATTTTTTATTTCAATAGTACTACCTATAATAGATCTTAACTTGTTTACCTTGAAATTTTATCCCAAAATTCATGAAGAAATTTTAAACAGAGATGACCACAATCAGATGTGTTAAAACGTTGATAGCTACAATAGTTATAAAATAAATTAGATTTTAAATATTTAACTATCTCTGTAGGTGGTTTTAAATCTCCAAAACTATCAAAATACTCACAATAATCTAAATATTTTGCATAGGCTACCCAGTGAGTTCCTTCATTCTTTGAATTATCTAAATTCACAATACCACATTCGATATCATTTGGTTTTTTAGGCAGTTCATCTATCATAAAAACATCTCTAAAATAAGGTATGTATTCAAATGCATATTTTAATAATTCTAAATTAGTAAGAGCTCGATTGGGTAACCTTTTCCTTAGTTTTTTGAATTTTTAACAAACAAACCATTTCCTTTCTTGTATGGTTTCATGTAAAGACCTTTCCCTAAAGCAATAGATTCCATCGTTCTATTATGTCTTTGAGCCTCTTCAAAGTTCTTTGTAGCTGATTTGTGATCATGCACAGCTTTGGTAATACCTGCAGCTCCTCCGGCTAATGCACCAAGTGCAGATAATCCTGCAAATATTGGTATCAACGGAAGAATACCACCTGTTTTCGGTAATGGTATGATACGAGGCATTCGAACTCCTTTGTTATTTTTAACGAGTTTTTTTGCAGCTGAATACGCTACTCGTATAGCTTTCGAATTGTTCGATGGTTTCAATGTCTTCAGTCGATTACGAATTGTAGAAACAATTGATCTGAATGATTTTGTTCCTGCACCATGCTTAAGTTTGGTTTTCATTACTTTGCTCACTAGCCATGAAGCCAATTTTTCTCCCTTTCCGACATTCTTTGACTTCATACGCTGTTTAGCCATGTTTAATAGTTCGAAATCAGCCCTGTGTCGATCTTCTAAATTAGTGGAATTATATGCGATATCGTGCTGCATACAGGCGTTATCTAACTGGTTGATTCCCTTATCACCTCTTAATAATCGTGCTCTTAGTCGCGTACCAGGTCCACAAAAGTTATATCCAGGTAAATGCAATTCAAATGGTAAGTTATTTATTAAACTGTTAACTAGTCCTCCACCACGCATTGCAAAGATAATAATGACAAAAGGTAACACGGTATATATTTTTATATAATTTTTACGATCATAAAAGTGCGCGCTTTTCTATCCAGCTATTCTCACTTTCTGAAAGTCCTAGCCATTTAACAAATAGTTTGCTACCTTTTTTTCTAATAACTCTTTCAATTAAATAAACGTTGGAAGAATTTGTTTTTTGAAGTTCTGGTTCATAAAAAGTTCCTAATATCGGTTGTTTGTGCAGATCTTCAATTACATAAGTAAAAGGATTTGTATGATTAACTTTTTTTACTAAAAATAGTTCAGTAGACCAGTTTGGAGTGTAACCCTTTTCAAAACTACCTTTGTATTTGCTTATACGCACTAAATCCCCTATGTTCAACTTGGTTTTCTTTGATTTATCAGTTTTGATCTGTGATTTTTTTATATTTTTCATTACTAAATTCTGATTTGTGTGGTTAACAACATTTGGCTTATGTTTTGTAATTCTATGTATTGTGTCATTATATAAGTCTACAACATTTTCTAATGGCTTCCCCACCCATTTATAGCTACCACTCAAACTAAAACTTTTGTATAATTTGTTTTTTAGAGTTTTTATTAGCCGTTCCACTATGGATGCTTTTTTTATGGAATATGTAGAATAATGGTTAATTTTATATAACGTTGTTATTTTTTTAAATTCATTATTATAAAATTCTGTACCCAGGTCCGTTTGTAAATTAGCAGGCTTACGATGAGTTGAAAACAAGATATTATTAAATGCCTTTGCTATTTCACATTTGGTCTTTGTTTTGACTGGAATAGCCCAGGCAAACTTTGAAAAACAATCTAAGACTACTAATATGAACTTATAGCCATGGTTAAAACTTTTCAAGTTAACAAAATCAATAAGATCTGCTTGCCATAAGTCATCGATCCCTTTTAATACTACAGATCTTCGAATAAAGTTTCTACGCGCTGCCTTGTGAATTTCGTTTACAACTTGTATTTTACTCATCTTTTATGGATAATATTTTAATTTTATTTAAATCAGCTTTTGTGCAGAAGTCTTGTTTAAACTGTTGAATACAATTTTGAATATCTGTTTTTATAGTGTTAATCAAATCATGAACTTCTTGCTTGCTTGCGTATGATTCAGATTGTTGGTCTACGTATTCTTTATTAACAGCATCATTTGCTTTCAGAGGAATTATAATACCTGTTAATCTCTTTGATTGTAAATCTATTTCTCCGTTTTCTTCTTTTACCAATGTCAATGGTTTGTCAATGAATTCTAAGAAATCTGATAAACGCAATCGTTTATGAATATGATGACCAAATTTATCCATTTTAGATGATGAACTGTCAGGTCATGAGGGTAAAGCAGGAATGAAAGTGAGTTTAGATTTATACCTTATTTATTTGGAATAATACCACTCTCACGCAACTCTTGTACAATAGATATTATTTCATTATCTAACCCAGTATTACCAGCATCTTTAGAAGCAATTAGTAGTTTTAACCTATCAATTAATTCATTAGGATCATCCCAGTACACGTAATCAACATTTTTCTTCCATTTCTTCAATATGGACAACCCCTCTCCTTCGTGTGTGTCAGGCTGACTAGTGTCAGTACTTGCTGAAACTTTTCGCAACTTGAATAACGGCTTTATGATATTCAAGTATTTTCGACCTCTGTTACTTTTAATGGGTTTCAATGGATCGTAATCTCTTCGATGAGCATTTGTTTCAAGTAACATTAATTTATAATGTCTTATATCTTCATCTGTTATCATAGATAAGTCAGGCACTTTCTTAAATAAAAGTTCATTTATCCCAGACGTAATTTTATACTTGTTTGCACCAACTTGAATATAATCATCATGAAGACCCACACGTGTAGCTCCCATCATAAGTTTTCCACGTTCATTTCTCACACCAAATGGAATACCCTTTAAATTTTCGGAAGACTTGGACCACGACGAAATGTCAAAACTGTGGTCACTAGAACCTGATTCAACTGTTTTAAACGAATCATTATTTGTATCATCTTCACAATCGGATTTTTCTGAATCTTCACTAGATTCCTCCGATCCATCCAAAACTTTATCACCTGGACTAAAAACATTAAATCCGATGTTGGATTCTCTTTTAAGTGTTTTGTCTTTTTCTAATGGACTTGAAGTTTCTAAAAAATCATTTTCTAAACATTTTGGGTACTTCTTTTCTTTCTCCATCATTTTATTAAGAGGATTAGTAATTGGTTTAAAAACAGATTCCAAAATACTAGATTTTTCAGTTTCAATATCTCGCATCTTTCGAACTTTTTTTTTAACAGCTTCTGCAGCATTTGCGATTTGTCTTTTTATATTCTTTTCCATAATAATATCGATTAAAGATTATTCAATTGAGTGAAATGTGCGTGGTATGTACTATTGTAGAATGATAGATGAGAAATGGTTAAATTTCTAAAGTGGATTTGATATTTATAGTAGGTACTAAGTTGGTTAAAAATACAATCTGATTATGTCTACGTACAGTTTTCTGCAAATGGGACATTTTTTGTAAACAGAAAGAGCGCACTTTTCGCAAGCCACGACATGTCCGCAAGGTATGAAACAAGTTTTTACCTCTTCTACTAAACATATTTTGCAGATGATTTTAGCTGCTTCAAGCAGGTCATCACGTCTGGTAGGTTGTACAAGTTTTTTATCATCAATTATAATAATATCACAATCACGGTTTTGTACAGGATTTTTATACGACCCAATACTTTGCACATATTCTTCGCCTTTTATAATCAAAACATAAGAGCAGTATTTAAACCAGCGTGCATGTTCTTTCCATGGTTGGTCTTCTGGGGTCCAATCTTTAAGTTTTCCATTGCAAAAATAACAAATAACTCTATCACTTTGTCCAGTATAAAAAAATCCAGCGTCCGCCATAACCGAAGGTTTTTGAGATAAACCTTTTGGCCAGGTTCTAAAACTTTCCAATCGCCTTCTTTCAACAGAGTAATAAGGATGAACAGGATTCGCCATTTTTAGCTACACGTTATGTATCTTAAATTTTAAAGTAGGTAAATTATGAAATACAATTTCTCACAGCACACCTACGTATGATCGATACAGCACGACTGAAGAGAAATCAGTTTTCGTTCGTGGATGAAATATGATCTAATTAAACTCAATAAAAGTATCAAACATTTTACGATAACATCCCTTATTCTTTTCACAGTCTTTGTTTATCACTAAATAGCTATAAGGGTCTTTCCAAACATTTGAACACACGTTTCTAAATTCATGCCATGACATATCTGTGTTAACATGTTCATCATAAACATGTCTCATATTAATATCATCTTGCTTGAAAAGGACAATTAAATTTGCATTATCTCTTATTAACTGTTTTGGTATTTTGCTGTAAGTTTGATTCAAATAGAAACAATCTATATATTTATGTCTACCCGTCGCAAAATAATCTCGAATGTTATTTTGGTTTTCACATGCCACGTCATCAAATATAATAATGGAATTACATTTAGCAGCCTCCGGTTTCAAAACCTCTTCATTTTCATGATATTTAGAAAACGAAATACTTGGAACCTTTTTTAGAACTTGTTCCAAAAATATATACTTTGGTTGATAAAGAGTTTTAGAATACACATAAACATTTCGAAACTGTAATCCGTTTGCATGTAGAAGTAAACCAATTATTAAATTTGTTTTTCCACAGTTTGATGGTCCGCATATTATGCAGCGTATAGTATTTGGTAAAAGTTTACCATGACGTAAGCTCCGTATTTTAGGATCAATACTAATGTTGTTTAGTTGTAGTGAAATCGGCTGCTTGACGAACTTCATCGTGACAATGTCAGTAGTAGAATGACCGTACTAATGAAATTACTGCTGTTATTAATGCTGACATTTTATAGGTTCGCCAAATCAATCAAGGTAAGTCATAAGCTAATCAGATTATTTTACGCTTAACAGATATACTACGCTTGTAACCGCAAATCTAAGTTAAAATCAAATCATGTTTTTATACTTTTAGCGGGGTAAACATGTTAACAAACGAGTTAACATTTCATTGTTGGAGTCATTCGGCGCCCACCCCTCTTCATTGTTGGAGTCAAACGAGTTATTGGGCGCTCACCCCACCGAAAGTGCCGAAGGCACTGAAGGTGGGGTAGAGTGCCCAATAACTCTCTACTGATGACTTTTCGACCGCTATCAATGGATTTCAATCATGTTCAAATCAACGAAGTGAAATTGTTAGCCTAAACAAATTAAAATCATATCAGTGCTTGCAGATAAATGTAAGCTTTACTCTCATTTCAAAAAGTATTTTGGCAGAGAAAATAAATGTTTTTGAAACTATTTATCTGTATGTTTAGTTTGATTTGTAAGGAAATTCATACAGCATAGAAAACAGTTATCCATAAAAACACATGGTGTCAGTATTTTTTTCTAGATCCGTTTCGATGAATTGTTTCTTTACAAATTATAGACAAACTTTTGACCGCAATCTCACCTGATGGTAAGCGACTTGCAGTTACACGACGGTGTGCTATCCACCCCGTTGCTAAACTCTAGGAAATTGTTCCAAGCTAAAGTGGCCCACTATAATGAGAGGCTAGAAGAACTCCAGCATGTTTGTATTGATAGTGTTTGTGGAAATACGGCTTTATGCTATGATGAGGAGGTAATGGCGATGGGGGAGATAGTAACTAGTTGGCTTAGCTCGTCTTTGTTGGATGCTGTGACAAAGGATCACATTTTCTTTCTTTGTGCAAAGAACAGGAAACTTGTAGATTCTTAGGAACGTAATACAATTAATTAAAGTTGGCGTCTTCAGATATTGATCAGACGGTCAAAAGCGTCGAAAAAACTTTTTTTTTTACCTTTAGAGCTATTTTTATCATAACCAATCTTATTGTGGTATGGATCTAAAATTAGTATTTTTTTTTGTAAGTACGTAAGTACCTAAAGTTTGTAAGTACCTAAAGTACGCAACTATTATTTATCTAATATACTTTTGGATGAATGTCCAAGACTTTAGTGAGTTTCAAATACAGCCCTTGTAAATGACACGAGTCGCAGACAAAATAAAAGAAACGAAAGTACGTAGCGATGCCTTACAACTGCTTGACATGGGTAATGACAAGAATTCACACATTCTATGGTAGGATGCGTTTGGCGATGTTGCATCTACTAGATGTGACATCTCACCAATTTTTTTTTTTTGTCCTATATTTGATTTTTAAGTAATTATTTTAGTAATTGTCTTACAATTTTTGAGGATTTGTTCGTGTTATAATACACGGTTGTATCTTTTATAGTGCATATTTTTTTGTTTTTTTTATTCATCATTAACCGCAAGTTTTCAGAAAACTTTTACGTTGAATTTTTTTAATCTTTGCTTAAAGTAGAACAGTATTGTGGTATATTATTATTGTGTCATAGATTACAAGGTAGTTTATAAATTAGCTACAATTATTAGGACTGAGAGGAATAAACACAGAGTTATCTTGAAAACCTTAAACATTACACGCCCCGTGCAAACACTACGACAAGAGATCACAATATTGCCCTACTTATTAATAAATTCGTAATATCGCCAGTTAGCGGTAGTAGCATAGTAGAAAACCTCTTCACCAAACCAATACTGTATTTTCTGTCACAAAGTTAATACGAGCCGAGCTGCGTCGAAAGAAAAATACAGAACTAAGTCCTTTAATGTCACATCCAGTGCTTATACGTATAGGTATAGTTCTAGGAGTTTATAGTGCTGGCATGGTGTCAAAATAGAGCCGCATTTAAAGTAATTGACCAATAATGAGGATCGTTAAGTTTCATCGACTCTTGTATTTCTAATGACCGTCACACATACACATACAGCCTTCTTGAGAAGCAAAAAAATATCTAATCATGTTTTGGTAATGTAGAGAGCACATAAAATATTGGAAATCAACAAAGTTTTCACCTAAAAATCTTCCTAATTTTGACGATAACTTCAAGGGTAACTTCATAGAATATCTTCATACATGTATTGAAACTTAAACTATGAATTGTGAAGACTGAAAAACAATCTGAATTAAACATCAACCCAAATTGAACCCAATTTATTTTTTACATATTATAAATATTGTAAATACTTTATTAGTCATAATTTTCTTTGTGAATAAAGATATATTTATTTAAAAATAAATGCGTGCTTATGTACTCCAAAAACAATTGTATGTCGAAATATGTAAGTAGCCCGTCTAGAGAGTTATAAGTCTGTGTTACACGTATAGATATAGACGAAATAAAAGTGGCGGTAGCGTCTGTCTCCGGCTTAACTTTGAAAGGCTTCGGTGCGACTGGCGCGACTAATTGTCGTGTACTATTGTACTGCTCGGATGAATACTTATGTCTAGAGTCTACGTCTGGTGTGAAGTTAGGCGGAAGTGCGTGGAAAGAAGCTAACGCACTCAGTTCTCTTTTATTACACTGGTTCTGTTACAATCATCAGCAGACCACTTTTCGGCTAAATCTCAGACGTAAAAAGAAGTAAAAATTCTACAAATCGTGAACAGTGTTCGATTCTGTTTATGGAGTTCAGCCAGTTATTTACGCTAAATCTTTTTGTATGATATCGAAGACGCAAAATCATGTAAAGGGCGGACTTTTGAGACGAGACATCAGTAAGGGCACCTACTATTTACAGTAGTTACAAAATTATTTTCGGAAGTTTTCATCAATAAATGAAACAGAATCGATTGGTATCATAAAAACATTTTGTGTTTACCCATTTTCTTGCTAACTATGAATTACTTCAAAATTTGTGAATTCAGGTTTGAATATTTAAAAAAAAAGACAGTCTCAACGTCACTTGCTCTATCTCAAAAGTCCACCTTAAGATAGATAAAGATAAGATAAATTTTTGTTTGTACCTTGTATACTCCGTATGAATATCGAAATTAGTTTGTTTTACTTCCTCCGGCAGCAGTCGAGATCCAAATGCACCAAATTAAAACACTTACCCACCAATGAATTTGTGTTATACCACGGTCCCCCCACGCCCGTATAACATGTATTACCTACGAGTGATTGATCTGCGAATCACCCCACTAGGAATACCTAAATACCGTTTCGCTAATTAACTAGTTAATCTGAGTAAAAAGCATTTGTTCGTGTGCTACAAACGCTGTGGATTAAATTCGGTTTCGGTGATTTTAGTACCTAACTATGAACGAAATCCGGTTGTGTGTGATGTTTTTTACGTTGGTTAACTATGAAAAATAATACGTTTGGCCTTGTTTATTTTTCGAATCGTATGAAATGAAAATTAGTATAATTTGATCGACATGGAAGTTAGTACCTAAAATGTCAAAATACAGGATCTACTAAAGACCAAATTTTGTCCAAATTTTTTGATAAATAATAAGTTATACCAGCTAGCTACTACTTACAATAATATCAACTAAAAAATTCAAATTTAAATTTTTCCTGATTCTTGAGAATAATGGTAACTTCCTTATTACTTTTCTAAAAACTAGCAGTCAGCCTTGCCAAGTGCCAGGATATCCTTTGCCAAATTTTTATTTCATTTGAGTACCTTTTCTACTAATTTAATTTTGCTGTCCTATTTATCTACGTCTTAATTAAATTCTATTCACGTAGGCAAACCTAGATTTAAACACGCTTCGACATAGCATGTGCTTTTGAACTTATTATAATACATACTTAAAGTACATAGTAACACCCATACATCGAACAAACATTTATGTTTGTTCGATGTATGGGCACCCACGACTCACAGCACGGAAACCAGAGCTATTACCGACTGAGCTGTGACGCCTGTCAAAAGATCTAGCACTAAATCCTTTTATTACAATCATCTACCTCCAAAAAGGAAATGAAAAACAATACTCATCTTATCTCCACCATAAACAGAGCCCATAAACATTTATTAAGATTGAGCAATCGCCATAGAATTTTATCATGAACATACTGCATCCCCCATGCTTGCTAGCACTTTGTATGCAGTCCGGTGCTTGTATCGATTAGCTGCCTAAAATACATAGCTGTCTGCAACCTTAGCACGAGTTTATATTGCTATTGAGTCGGGAGTAGAATCGAAAGTACCTAAGTAAAGTGCTGATGACCAAATGTGATGAAATTTTTAGGCATGCTGAATTTCGTAGACAAAATTTGAGCCAAATTATGTATGTATCATTTCTCCATTGTCAAATTTAATCTTTGGACGTGCCTCTGATTACATTTCAAAATAGGTGATATTTTCAAAATCTATAACATCCCATTTATGAATCAGGTGGGATTCGAATCCACGTTGTTCTTTAATACTCAATCCTCAATAATGATAAATTACGATAGTTTGATGTTAAAATGATCGATTAATCCCATCTCTAAATAGCGTAACTTTATTAGCGTACAATAATAATGATCCCTAATGAACGCTGCTATTTTGACATAACTTTACACTGAAAGCCTTCACTAGGTATACCTGTCCCAGTATCATTATAACAAAACCTTACTAATCCTAGGCTTTACAAACACTGTCCAAACAAAATTCAACTGTATTCACAATACTCTAGAGTCTAAAGTTGTGTGGGAAAATCAAGAGCTGAGTCGTTTTAATAGTGATGTGAATGATAGTCAATATACGCGGCTTAGTGGTATCGATAACTTTGCATTTTGCGATGGTTATTGTTCCACTTGGCTCTCCGCACTTGTTTGAGTATTGTTGGAGCTTAGACTTCATTTTGGACCCTGAAATCCACAGCCAGTTCAGTTTTAGTGTATAGTCAAAGAAGATGTTTGGAAAAAATGTAAAAATTTCGACCAGAGATATCTTTGGCTCGTATGCTCCTTAAATATTAAATAAATAAATATTCATGGATATTTTACACGACGCCCTCTAGTCCTAAACTAAGCAAAGCTTGTGATATGGGAACTAGATGCTGATAGAATACTTATATAGGTACTTTTTTTTTAAGTTTGATTTGAGAAGAACTACGAAGAAAGTCTACGAAGAACTCATAATGGATATCTAAAATCTAAAAAAGTGGATATATCTGAGATGGTTTATAGCTACTTTTGGTAGGTGCAGCAGTTGCCAAGTTAAAAGGATAGTTCTGATCCAATTTGAAGGGATTTTAGGTATAATTATAATTTGAAACATTTGATTCATGTCAAAGCATTCTGGTTTGACAAACTGAAGTCACTTCAGATTATCATGATGATTAGCCATAATGAAGAGGATATATGAAGTTTTCCCGGAGTTTTTCATTAAAATTAACTTGTTGGTTTTTAAACTAATATCACGTTTTTGTCCACAGGTGAGTGATAAGGTGGATTCGATTTGGATTATGGTGAACTGATGCAAGCCGATGGTCATTCTTGGTTGCTGAAAGGAATGCACTATACTCAAGGTAAGCTAATCAATAGGTACTTACCTATTTTTTTTATTATCTTATTCTTCCCACGGCTGGGCAAAGGTCTCCCCCTCGTCTACCTATAACTTAGTAAAATCGTCTATGGTTTGGTGTAACGTAGCTAAGCTATGTGTGTTTCAGAATATTTACACACGCTTTGAGATTGGCTACCTTCTAAGTAGGTACATGAAAATCAACGAACCAACATTTTGTCGTACCTACTTTTGAAGCCGATTCTAGATATCTGGAATCGTCTCCAAAACACTGAAACCCAGTTTCTATAAATACAGGAAAGTCACAATTATGAGCCACGAAACCCACGAATACACACCACGCAAAAGTTAAAAAAAGAAACCTGTTGTGCGCGACCGGACTGGAACCCACGACCTAAGAATTAGCGAGACCCAGTCACCACTAAACCACCTACCCGTTTTTTGGCATGAACATTACACAGACGAGATAATGCAGTTACCCGATGGTATCACGCTTGGGCGACGCGACGCAGACGAGCGGTTTGGTTGATTTCACCCAGTTCAGGGTTGTTGTGACAATTAGAGGGTAGTCGAGGGGTAGGCAGTTATCCGAATTAATTTAAATTCAATGATATACCTGCGTAGCTGCTAAAACCAAGCATAATAGAAGTAGAAGAGGCCCAAAACAGCAACATCGTTTTTTTTTCTGGTAATCTATGGAGCAAGTTATTTAGTAATAGCTTCGATCAACTAAGTAACCGTATGAACGTACAGTGCCATAGATAGCGGCCATCATTTAACGGTCGTCGTTTTCATCAGGACTTGATACAGTGTTACAATCAATGTGGTATGTAGGGAGAGGAAGCATATAGAAGGGATCTTTTGTGACGTATCTGGGACCCCCTATACCCTATATTTACCCTATAGATTCGATTGCTGATTGACGGTGAAATTAATTAGTAAGCGAAGCTGTTGGATGTTGTATCGATGAAGGCATGAAGGTAATAGAGGGTCAACTGAAAATCGCTATAGATACGAATAGTATTCACTAATATTGACTTACAAACCTAGAGCCATATTCAATCGAAAATTCTGTTTTTTCGAAAACTACGTAAAAGGAAAATGAGAGCAGACAGCTTGAAGATTTAAACAGCTAGGCATAGGCAGCTAGGCTACCCACCGACTTCTTGCAACTTGTACAATAATATCACCGACCCATCAGGTGATGGTAGATAAGAAATCAAAAGTTTTGTATTTTATGGACTCTATAACTGGATTAATAAAAACAGTTTTATTCGAAGCTGGAGCTTTGTTCGAAGAGATTACAAAATATAGAGCTTGGAGCCTGAGCCTAAAGGTCATGTTTATGAGGTTGATGGAGGTAGCTGGGTGCCGCCAAGATCGGGTGCTCTGAAAATAGCTCAGCCGTCTTGAATGATGATGATAGTCGATGCCTTCCTTCTGGTTTAAACAAACTCGAAGGCCGCTGTATCACAATAAGGTCAAGACAATTAATGACGACACAATTTCAAAATAAGCTCCACCTCAACTCTTCTCACCTCATTAATTCTGCAAAGTTGTAACAAGTTGTTACACCTGCTATTAAAATTATGAGCCGTTAATTGCTACGCTATTGCACATTCCATTTTAATACTCCTACACGTTTTCTAATTACACAACAATTTGTCATTAGCCGTTTTGCCACCCCTATAGGCGAATCATTTAAGCAACTATAAATTACGCAAATTTGAGTTCTATGCCGTCGTGATAGAATCTCTTTGGAGTAAGCTACAGTTGATAATTTAGTAGAAATGTTCAATCGGAACCTTTTTAATTTTAGGACAGAATGTCTCGTTAGTGACTGTAAAGAGAATTTAGGTAATTTTGTAGAATGGAAATAGGCTCGCGATCAAAGATTTATTATCTCCGTAATTCTCAAGCATGACAGACATTCCCTATAACCTCATGGTAACTAACCTACTTAAGCTATTTGGAAAATTTCTAAGCAAAGTAGTTATAGGCATGTCTAAATTCTCATTGATAACAAACACTAAATAAGGATTTTAAATAAAAATTAAAAAAAAAACACTAAGCTTGTCGTACTCTACCTTGTTTCCAAATGCCAATTTAGCGATATGGATGAAAAATATGCATGCACAAAACAGAATATTTTTGTCCGTTAAGTCTTTGAAACATAAAAAAAAACTATACCTCTCTAAGGCTGGGTTCGACCAACTTCGAATAATAAAAACAAAAATTATTTGGAATTTTGGAGATAAAAAATGGGTCTTCACTTTAAATTGAAAATATCCTGATTTCAAGTTGAAAACAAGTTTTCACATAAAGAAGACACTACTTAATTAGTCTTTTGTAAAAAACCTGCTTCCGATCCCTTTCATAAAATGTAGCAATAACCTTGAACTTCCACCAGGTGAGACTCGAGGGTGTCTCAAGGGGTCTGCAGGCGTGTAGAGCCGAGATAGGACATGTACTGTAGATAGAACACTAGCGCTTAGACAATGTACTCGGTTGAAGAGCGAGACTAGTGGAGCAAAAAAAAGAGGATGTAAAATTGTTTAGAATTTTTGGACTAAATTAGTTTGACCGTGACTGCAACTTGCAAAATGGTAAAATCTTCGACGAATAAGCACACGGGACACGTCACGCTCGAAAAAAGTATGAAATCACCGTCGACCAGTTTTTGCGAGTACGGGGGGAGTGATATTGCTGCATTAGTTCTGCATAATTATAGCGTTGTCACTGTCTAAAATTGTTCTAAATTGACACTAGTGATTGACGCATTTGTTTCGCAACATACCACAAAACAACAAACGTTCAGTTCAACTTCAACCTCTTGGTTTATACCAACCAGTTCTGATAGATACACTTAATAACCACAGTCTTCCTAGAACGGTTCAACATCCAGTGCAACACACTACAGCTTCCATAGAACGTAGTACCCAGAACGGAGCTGCCTGGGGTAGTTTTTGCCTTGTATCATAGCGCAGGATTGTAGGCTCAGCCTGCCTGCGCATGCATTATTGAGTGCCACTGAGTGACGAGATGCGGCTGGAGGCGCGTTGGAACGGACTAATTTACTGGTACGAGTAAGTTGGCTAGTAGTTAAAAGATGCCAGTAGGTAGAACAATATTGTTCAGTATTACTATGGTCTCTCACATGTAAAGGCGACTGAGCTTTTAATTCTGCACTATATGTAGTTTGTTTCTTGGTTAGGTAGTTAAAGTTATGTAAAAATTTAGATAAATTTGAGCTTATATCTGAATAGCATTAGACTTTTTAAACCACGTGGTTGTTTCAGGACTCCAGCACTCCTGCCAATACGGACAGCAAGCTCTGTTAGAAACCACTCATTACATTCGCGCAATGAGCACAGATATTAATATGAGCGTCCGGGTTGTACAAGAAAATGATCATAGTGAGCATAGAACCTTAAGTTTTGATTTCAAATGAAGACTTATCTTATCTTATCTTATTCTTGTGTTCTATGTATATTTCTCTGTAAAAGGGATCATACAAAAAAACGCTAGGAACCAGGCGGTAGTTTTTAGCCCGTTCTTGTTGTCTCTGGTTGCGTGGAACTGGCACCTAGAATCACCTAGTTATATAAGACGATTCTAAATGATCCTTGTGATTTTATTGAATAAAGAAATTTTGACTTTGACTTATCTTAAATTACTGACCTCTGCTTATAACAACGTATTACCTCACAAATCAAGTTCATTGACGACATGCTCTATGAGGCTACGTGCTGTGTTATTTTTGAAACATAAAGAACACTAGCACCCGGAACACAGCAATGCAAGCATCATCTTTCGGGAGCAGACGTAGTACTGTAGTAGTACTTCTCCGGACGAACTCATTCACAAACTTACTACTGCAAAAGACATGCATACAACTTAAGTGACAGGGAAAGAAAGAAAGAAGAAGAAAAACGATTTATTCAAACCACCACATAAATAACATAAAAAATTATAAACTATTAAAATAACATAATTAAATATACAAAATAATAACCTCCTGCAGGGGTATGCCAATCTAAGTTGAACTGCAAAGTTTTAATTCATGGTCAGTTCATACTAACTCATAGTTATTCTGTGACTAAATAGTGACATTATGACGTCATTTGATGTGTTTTCGAGCATATTTTGCTGTCAAGTGTCTAAAAAGAATAAAAAGAATTTACACTGGGCAGTAAAATATAACTTGACAGCAAAAGATTGGCATACGGGAGCTGGCGCCAAGCAATATAATATGTTCATAATTGGTGGTGAAAATGCCACGTGTAACATAACAGTGCTGGTTTTTGGCTAAGTAAGTAAATCCCCTCGTGCAAAGGCAGCACAGTGCGAGCACTCGGCGCCCCATAACGCCAGACGCTTCCTCTACGTACTCGTGGAGTATGTAGACCGGTTATCTGTAAATCTGAAAGGATTCAGTTTCAGCTGAATAGGGAAAATGTGGTGATGAATAGTCTTGTCGGTTTATTGGCGGGCTCGGAGGTTTTGATTGGATTCTTTTTGATTCTTTTGGATTCTTTTTGCGGAACACTTTGAGGTCGAGTTTTTTATGCAGTTTCGGTTAGGGGTTGAATGTGATCGATGCGATTAAATTGATATGTATTAGCTACTTTTTTGGGTTCTAAACCAACTTCTATATTTTTTATTTGATTTTGTCTTTGGAGATATGAGACTATTAATTTTACCGTGAGATTGCATATAGTTTTTTATCTCATCATCATCATATCAACCTGTAGAAGTCCACTTTTAGATAACCTGGAAATTCGTGATGACATCATTGATTTCCAAAAAAACATTTTAGGTTTTCGTACTAAAACATCGTAAATATTTTTTAATATAAATAGTATTTCCTAACTCCATGTTTCTCTAAATTAGTAGTTATGTTCACTATTGTGGTCCATTGTCACCATAAAACAATGGGTATTATTTATGAGGGTTTGGCTTCATTACACCATAATCATGTTCAGCATACATTCATATTTGTCTATCCATAGGCTCATTCCTATACTTTGAAACAAATAATCTATCATTGTAAAAGACCGTAATGTGGGTATGACTTTTTAAGATGTTCTGAGAAAAAAAATGAATTTATCTTTGAAACTCCATGACCAAAGTCTACAATGATTGCTTCGTTCAGCTCATCTTTATCAGCATCGTATTCCTCAACCATCATCTCCATAACATCATTAATCTGAAGAAGTCCACTGCCGGACAAGGACCTCACATATTTGTGACTTTCCATACATTTTTTGACCAAAAATTTCTTATATACCTAAACATTAATCTGAAGAAGTCCACTGCCGGAGAAAGACCTCACACATTTGTGACTTTTCATACATTTTTTGAACAAAAATTTCTTAAATACGATAAAAACCTTTTCCAAAACACGAAAGGTTTAGGATTCATATATGAAGTGATCATAATGAACAGTAAAGGCGTCTTGCACCAGAATCACTAAACGTATTTAACAGCTAAATCGATTTAAATCTGACGTATTTGTATGACTTGACAACTCGCTAAATACTATTTAAGAGTTAAACGCGTTTAGGATTCTGGTGCAAGCCGCCCTAAGTCTTGTTCACTGGTTGATTGCATATGTCCAGGTATTTCTGTACAGTCTGATTGAGTAAGCTTCAAACCTCAAGTACCGGTAGGTAGAAGTTATTTTTTCACAGCCAAAAACTAGCAAACCGCGTCACCGATAGGCAATAGGGAACATCAAACGCACGAATCGCTGCGAGCTACCAATTTGGCAACCAACTAGCTGCGTATTAATAGAGACTACGATAGTACTGTAAAAGAGTACGCTAGTATCCATTGGTGGTAGTATGGCTATGTTTTTGGGGAAGCTAGGATTTTTATGAATACGCAATTTCGTGCACGTGGTTGGCATATTTTTTCAGTTATTTCTATTTATAACCCAAACTACTGGACAGATTTTAATGAAAATGAAATGGGACTAACCTGGAAGTATATCCTTTCAGATAAAAAGAGAATTTTTGAAATCGGTTCATAAATGACGGTGCACTACGGCGACAAACATTAAAAAAAAATACAACCGAATTGAAAACTCCTCCATTTTTTAAAATCGGTTAATAATTAAAAAATTATATAAGCTTTCACTATAGTATGTTTTACCTTGGCCTCATGAGTCCATGGACGAGTCTTCTACCAGTTTCCAAAACACGGGAAAAGCGATAACCCTGGTCACCCCATCTTGTTAGTGCCAAGTCGGAGACTACTGGCAAGCGCCTATCTGATCTCCGCTGGGCATTGTTGGATGTGATAACCCACTTTTAGCAGAAAATGTTTTGTGTGTATGACGTACGCGAGATAGGACGTAGGGGTTTTTGGGTTAGGAGTCGCTTTAATTTAGCGATATTTCTGGGTTTTTATAAGTATGAACTTTTAAATGCCAGTTTGGAAAACCGTATTGGAGTTCAGTAAAATGCCAAAATAATTGTGTAGAACGAGAGTTTTTTAAGGGTTAGTTTGACGGTAAACCGTCTGCTAGTACCGCAATTTTTTCTTATTAAAAAACCACATCGTTCATGCAATCGTCACTCCACAGACACACATCATTTTTCGGGTAATTTCTCCACATTTTCCTAAATAGAACATTAAAAATCCCTTCACAACCGTAAATGTGCAGTTCAAACTTTGCGCACTATTCACCTACAATCAGATCCAGATAACCGCTACATTGATTATGACAGGACCCCAGCCCCCAGCCTCCAGCTACTGATAAAAACTTGCTCTGTACCATAGTCCAAAGTCTACCACTGTAATTTGAAAGAGTACTTCTCTGATAACAAACCTGGTCTGCAAGAGCGTTTGCACATTGGCCGGTACCGACAACTACACGACATCGAGACGACATCAATTGCTGCATGGATTAAAAAATCAAGGTCTTAAATAAATTAGGGGTTCCTGTAATTAGCTTTGGGTTGGGATGTATATGTTGTCAATAACAATGGCTTCAGCAGAAAACTAGCGCTGCATTATGGCAACATACTGTAGCATCAAGCTGAAATGAGGCCGCGTTGAACTTAATTTAAGAACAAGGTTTTGATATTTTCTCACCTCATTTAGTTTATTACTTTTTTGCACTGTATTATTTTTGTGGTGGTAAATAAATACTATCCATCTAATTACTCGACGTTTTTATTAATTATCGATTCGTAACAGCGACATCTCACGCCTTTGCAGGTAAATTATCGGGTCACAATATTTAATATGCAATTGTTGGTCTATTTTATTAATATTAATTGATCTATGGCTTGAACAAAAATAACGTATCGGTGACGATGTGCTACGGTGTGTAACCGTCTAGTACCTTACCTACTAATATTCTGTGCAAGTACTGTATAGCTCTCCGCCGATGTCGTGTGAGTGTCGTATCGGTAGTAGTGTGAAAACAACCGAAGTTGGCCTATTATTTAAAGGTATCTGCACCCGGAGGCTATTTCAAAGAAAAGCTACCGTACAGATTATCGATAGTGAAATATGTATTCAGTTGGGGTTTTGTTTTATGCGATATGATACTGGTTTTATATGGGATGTTGGGAGTTGAGTTATTTTTTGTGATGCTGCTAGGTAGGTATGTGTACTAGTTAGATAATGGAGGAAAATATGGAGAAAAGTTCTATTATTGTTGGGAATTTATTAGATGTTTTAGTGAAGCGGTGAAGATTGACGAAGCAAGTCTAGCCACGAACGCTTCACGCGAGTAACTAATGAAACAAACGGATTTAGCTATCATTTATGGCCGCAAAATCATACAAACTACACTACCAATCAACTCAATTACTTGCAACAAACAAGCAGACACGTAATCATCATTAACAACTGGCTAAGAGCGTGTCGTCCACACGTCCAGTGGTCAAAACACAGTTGAATAGAATAAATAAATAAATAAATATTTATTCATGGACACGCCCTCTAGTCCCAAACTAAGCAAAGCTTGTAATATGGGAACTAGATGCTGATAGAATACTTATATACTTTTTTTTTTGTAAAAACATACTTATAATACATAGTAACACCCAGACATAGAACAAACATCTATGTTTTGCTACACACAAATGTTTGTTCTCAGTAGTGTAGAACAAAGTTTATAAGGATTTTTCTTTGTTCTAATTTACTAAATGTGGTCTGAAGACTGCAGTATAACTGAATTAAAACCAACAAGTCCAACAACAACGTTTCTTTGTACCTCTTGCTGTGTCTTGATCAAGAATTAATTTGACAATCGTAAACGTATCGCTCCAAATATCAGACCAAATGGAGCATTACAGCGCTGGATCACTCATTGTGGAGGAAAGGGGGGGTGGCTTTTGCCCAGCAGTGGTACATTGAAGGATTATAAATAAACTATTATTTATTTATTTATTTATTATAATAATAATAAACGTATCATAATGCTAGCGTAACCGAGATACACTGCGTGATGGCTCTACCTACAACGTTTGCAAGTCGAGCTGACGTTGACGCACAATATAATTCGACTACGTTAGCTATTAGGTTTATGTGACTGAGCAATAAATAATAGCATTAAAATATTTAATCTCGCAGAACTTAGGATGATCAATATGATAATGTAAGGGTTTTTTGCTGGACTGCGGAACCCTAAAAATGGAGAGGCTCGCGTGTCATGCGCTAATAAAAGGGTACTGTTCAATTATGGGACATTTATGTAACCAGCTTATGCGAGCGTTAACTAGATAATGACTGTTTTAAACGTTGATTTGCTAGTCATTAGCGATGTTCTACTAATCGATGAAAACTACCATCGATGAAGAAGTAGGCACTGATTTTATCGATATAAAAAGAGATTTTTGGTTTGATCACCTTCGATTAGACTTTTTTATGACAGTTATTAGTGACGAAATAAACAAATGGCGAAATAAACAGTGACAAAATTCATCGATCATGAAGTAATGCTAGGTTTTTACCATTTATTGTGCAGTGAGACTCAAGTTGTATCGATTGTGTATCGATGATTTACTCGGACGTAGCTCTACCAAAATGTTACTAGTAATAATCGATAGTAATTGAGATGTTACGAAGGATTATTATCTACAGATTTACAAGACTTTATACGCAGCTGTTACAGGCTCTATCAGCATCAAAATAAAGCTCATTTAACCTTAATTTTTGTTCAATTCATCTTCTACATTGACATTAAACGTGTGTTTACGATTTGTATCAGTTAAGTGACTTAACGATTTGTTTTTCAAAGGTTAAAATTTATTACCTATTTAATGTTTGTAGTTAATTATGAGTCATGCAATTGGCAGAATGGGGTGATTTGATGCCACCATACTAGTGAAAGGGTATTTTTAAGGTATTGTTAGTTTAGGTTTTTTAAGGTATTCCACAAAGTGTCATCAGTAGAGATGAGGTCAGTGACGTTAGTCCAATGATTGTCTGACAGCAGAAACGAGAAGTTTATATGGTTTTTCTAATGCTCTTACGAAAAAATATTATTTTGTTACTAAAAATTCACTCTCAACTACTATAAAGAGATCGCTTCTAGCGATAAGGCCGCCCATTGTACATTAGCTTTAATTGTTTTCTCTTATGTTCTGTTTCTTCTTTGTGTACAATAAAGTGTTTATCTTTCTATCTATCTATCTATAAATAAATAACAATAATATGGGAACAAAATTGCTGATAGAATACTTAAATACTTTTTTGTAGATACATACTTACTTATAATACATAATAACACCCAGTCATAGAACAAAAATCTGTTTGCCACACACAAATGTTTGTATTTGGTGGGGATCGAACCCACGGTCCACAACATGGAAGGCAGATAGCTCTGCCTTAAAAAACGTGAGCACTTTTTAAGTAGGAACTTGCTAAAGTGCCTGTACGTAGTGTTATTTAAACACAGATCTTTTGTAGAAAACCACTGATAAAAAGTCGCAGTCTAAACGAACGACAGGATATCAAAGCTAACCGACCGCCAGTAAAGTTGGTGTAACGTTGACTGTCCACTGTTGATTATTCTACCAGTTCAACTGGATATGTAGCGTCAGCAAAAACCTACAAATTAAGTATAAATATTATTCTTTTACGAGCGATTACAATGATTTTTTAATGGATACTATTTTGAAATGACAAATGATTTTTGCATAAAACTGATGCGTAAAATAATTAAGCTCCATTGTTGACTTCAACCAAACCAAAATCAACTTATTTTTGTCTTTTTCAAAATGGTAGGTTAAAATCTACTAAAAAGTATGTATTTACAAAAAAAAGTAGGTATATCAGCAATCAAGTTCCTTTATTACAAGCTATGCTTAGTTTGGAACTATAGTGCGTTGTGTGAAATGTCTATAAATGTTTATATTACTTTTTTCCCCCAAAAAGTAAAACAAAGCTTCCTAAAGTTTTTTATCTTGGCATAGAATTCGCATCGAAACTTTGGGTGCAACTAAATGCAAAGCTAATTATTCTCCTCTGCGAGCCGTGCCTACCCGCAATGTGACAACCGTCCGACCGGACATCCGGTCGCTCTGCGCTCCCAAACTTATTAATTACTTGAGAGACCGCGCTAAGGCCACTTTCACGGGTCTCGCCCCAGGCCGACTTTTGTGCTGACGCTACTTGAGAAGGCATGATCATTTTATGGTGCTATTGTTAATAATTTGCGAACCTACAGTTTTTTTTGTATTGAAAATATGATATAATTGACAAACTTATTACTAATTCGAAAAATATAATAATGCTTACCTACTACTTAGTAACGCTATGCAAGAACTAAGAGTTGTAGGTTTTAATTACTTGTACAGTCAGCATCATTAATAAAATGATGAAAATGGGGCAAAGTTTTAAAAATGTTTAATGACTTAAAAACTAAGGAACATTTCATTTTTTTCCAAAGGAGTAAGAAATCTGTCTTAAAAGTACTATTTACGTAAAAAATATGATTAGAAAGTAAACAATTTTGTTTTTATATGTATCCTAATATTATTAATGTCTGAAAAGGAAATTACACTAAGGTCGTTAAAAAAAAATGAAATTCTGAAAAAGTGATATTCTAATGCTGACTGTACCTACAACATACTAAAATATTTTCTCTCTTTTTTTCTCTAAAATGAACACAGTTTCAAAAATACAGTATAATTCAAAAATACCCAAGATGTTACCCTTCTATCATAATTAGCCGGCTATTCCGGTGAGTTGGGTCCGCTGCGCGCGCGCATCCATCAAAACATCGTTTTGTTTTAAACGGAAAATATATTTCGTACGCATGTGGAACGCTTTTTGAATGAACATGACACAGTTTAAAGTGAACAGTAAGACACCGGAAGTCAAAATAAAAATGTCTTACATTAAAAACAAAGGAATCAAATTTGAAGAGTAGCTATAAATTGTCTTTCATACGGAATTAAAACACTAGAAAATAATATTAGATTTTCCGCGACGCCGGAGCCAACGTGTAGTCCAATGGCTAGAGACTTTACTACGAATATCCACTTATTGCAATGACATATATTATCTGCTTCATTCGTTCTCATAACATTCATTCATTCGTTTTAGTTTAGTATAAATACTAAACTAGCGTAACTTCAATCTCAGCTAGTAATGAAAATAAAGTGGAGAGTAGAGTAGAATGATCTCGAAAACTCAATGCATTGCACGCCTGGCTTGTGTACCAAAGTTATAAATGATCATGAAAAATATACAACGAATTTATCTGTAGAATAATGAATTGGTCTACTCATGTCTTCAAACTGTGGCCACACGTCTCACATTCAAAATTAATGGGCCTGTGTGTCTTACGCGACATGTCCTTATGCGTGAAATTTGATTGGTTTTTATTTGTATTTTTTTTATTCCTTCGTTATGTATCTATGCCGTATCTTTCGATAAAAATAAAATACACTGATTTTATTTATACATCCGATTTTAATGTTCATTTATATATCGCTTTTTTTATCGTAATGCAGGATCGTTTGCTCTGCGTAACTAACTAACAAGACAGAGTTTAGGCATGTTTTTAGTGGCTA
This sequence comes from Gandaritis pyraliata, assembly GCA_947859175.1. Taxonomy (NCBI): domain Eukaryota; kingdom Metazoa; phylum Arthropoda; class Insecta; order Lepidoptera; family Geometridae; genus Gandaritis; species Gandaritis pyraliata. Next base: position 10,613,522 of record OX401856.1, on the reverse strand, counting down.
TGAAACCTAGTGTATTTTTAAGAAACATACAGTCGTCCCTTTCGCACGATTCGCAACGTTCAATAATAGTTCAAAGTCCAAACAGTATAGGTGGTCGTGTCTTCGACTGTACCCGTTGAACCAACATTTGCAAGTTAGCAAGCGTAGCGTGTCGTCAACAGTTTGCTCATTGTCCGCACTGACCGGAATGATAAGTACATTGGTAGCGTGACATGCGTCAGTGGTATTTACATTAATTGATTTCATGACTTTTAGGGCCAACGCACATCTATCGACAAAACTGTTTTGTCGCGTACTTAGTGACGTGAAAATAAATTTTCTGTTATAACGAAAACAGCATAAGATGAATGCTTCCTCGTCATATGCTGTTTTCGTTGTAACGAAATTCACATCAATTGACACGACGCATGCATAAAATTATGTTTACCTATCTATTATAGCATTGTTTAGTACCTACCTATTAAACATTGCTTTATACGCACATACCTAGAGAATGAACTGTGCTTTTTTAATAAATAAGAATATAGTGTAATTATGTAGTGTACTTAACAATATTATTAAGTACTTAGCATGATTCTCATTAAATAAGCAAGTAACGAAAACAGCAAATAAGACGAAGCATATTGTGACGAAAAAAGTTATACTGACATGGTTTGTCACGAAATTATGAAGTTTCACATCACTAACTGTTCGACAAGACTTTTTGTCTTTGGTTTGCGTTCTCCCTTACAATTTTTATTTTACTAATGCTTACATAACTTGTCAAAAAAACGTGCCCTCTCCAAAATGGACACTTGCGTTTATTTTGTAGATAAACTTATTAAAAAAACACCAAAAAATATATACGCATTAAAAGAACGCTGTTACTTTCAAGCCTATTTTACTTCATATCTTTCCAAGCCGAGATTTTACGAAGCAACCTGCAGACAATGTTGGATTTTGTTATTTTTATAGCACTTAGCATTCCGGGGTCGGAGCAAAGCAGTTGTAACTGAGCATTTTACGTCGAACGAATTTTAATAGGAATTGTCAGGGTTACTGACGGGGTGTAAAGAGACACTTTTCCACGTCGAGGGCAAGATTTTTCGGGAAATCATGCACTAATAGTGAAATTCGTAAATAAGTTACTTAGTCTTATCAAAAAACAACCCTGATAAAATACAAACAGATTTATTTACGAAAAGCTCTACATCTCTGATTCCTTTCATCATCAGGTCCTGAAATGGGGATTTAAGTTTGTCAAAACTGAATGCAAATATAAATATAGAAAAAATGATTCAAACTGCAATATTTATATGAAATCCCTTTAAAACTAGGGTTCCTAAACTGACGAATGGTATTACTTGCACTCTGCTAAATACATTGATTTCTACCAAACTTAGGTCAGAGGCTCATGTTCCAAAGTGTTGTTGTTCAAAATGTTTAAAAAATGATTAAAATATGGTTTGAAAAATGTACGTGAAAAAAGATCATCATCATTCCCCTGCCCTTATCCCACGCTAGGCGGGGTCGGCACAACATGTCTTCTTCTTCCACTCACTCCTATCATTCGTCAACTCAGAGTCTATTCCTCTCACATTCATATCCTCTTTTGCACAATCCAACCACTTCTTCTTCGGCCTTCCTCTACCCGCGTATCCAGTCACACTCTTTTTTCGTGTTATGACTTTCATCCCTCCTCATTATGTGTCCATATCATGCTAATCTAGCACTCCTCACCTTTTCAACAACAAGCGCCACTTTCAAACTTCCCCTGATATACTCATTCCTTATCTTATCTAACCTCATCACTCCACACATCCATCATTCGCATCTCAGTAGCATGCACTCTCCTTTCATCTGTCTTCTTCGTTGCCCAACACTCTGATCCATATAGCTATTATATTACATAACCTATAGGCAAGCTGACCTCAATCCCTTAATGCGGATACATTTGCCTAGAAAAAACCTATTCATATTTATGTAAAACAGTTTTAAAACATTGTCCAATAATGTGCCCTTAATCATGTGAGCACAGGGCGTAGGGTCTTATTAATTACTGGCAGAGTCTTGCTCCGACGCGGCGACGCATCCAATAACTTGTGTTCTAAACTGTTTCACTCACCATCAGACCAGTACCGATGGCAAAGAAACGAAAAAACAGTAAACTGGTGAAAAAATCTGTCTAAATTATTATCTCATCACCATCTATCGTAATCCCATCCCACTTATATTATAAATATGAAAGTTTAGATGTTTGGATGTTTGTATTTCAATCACGTCCAAACTACACATAAGCTACTTTTTATCCCGAATAATTAACAGGATCTTCAGGATAAAATAAACGAACGGGATTAGTACCGCCAATAAAACATACTTTGACACGAGGACGAAGTTACGTGAGTTGCTTCAGAGAGCCTAGTACGAGTGCCGGTGTAATTATGCCGGTGTAAAACGTCTGACATGCGAGTACGAGTTCGGTGTAATGTCAAGCTTCTCAAAAAATCCGCTCAAAAAATGTAGTAACAACTAGTAGTAAAATAATGAAAGCTGCCTTAATTTCCATTCTAATCCACCTAATAATGTTTTTTTAACCGACTTCAAAAAAGGAGGAGGTTCTCAATTCGGTTGTATGTTTTTTTTTTTATCTTTATTTTTTTATGTTTTTTATTTTTTTTAATGTTTGTTACCTCAGAACTCCGTCATTTATGAACCGATTTCAAAAATTCTTTTTTTATCTAAAAGGATATACTTCCAGATTGGTCCCATTTAATTTTCATCAAAATCGGTTCAGTAGTTTGGGTTATAAATAGAAATAACTGAAAAAAATATGCCAAGTTGCGGCGTAGCGCCTACCATTTTACTGCTAGCAACGATGGACCCTTGTTGGTGCACACCTAAATTTTTACATTTTTCTAAATTTGTCAATAAACCCAGTTTGTACATTCAAACCGCATTTAATTGGAGAAAAGCAAAAACCCACCAGTTGTTTCTCTAAAGAATCAACACCAACCACGTGCACGAAATTGCGTATTTTGCTTTCCTGCGACTTTTATGTGGTGTTTATAGTCACTAGAACATTCCCAATGAACTGTCATCATCATCATCATCATCTGATGATGAAGCTGGTATTCGAATTGAAGTCGGTTTTTCCAGTTTTTTAACTTATAAATTATTTAATTTAACCTTACATCCTACTCGTACTAGTAAACAAAATAAAGGCTAAACTTCAATCTGTACGAAGCTATTCTATATTCCCATAAAACTACTCTACAAAATGAACGTACCAACCCTTCGATGCAATCCTAAGCAATCTCGTTCAAACTGGTGTTAAGTTCTGGTTTTCTGAAAAGCGGTGATCGTTATAATATGTAGCGGTGGTTTATGATAATATCAGAAATAACATTGAGGTTGCACAAATGTATTGTGATTATATATAGTTTAGTTTGCAACGTGATAGGATTTTCTGTGTCAGTATGTCCAGCCCCCGTATTCCAATCTTTTGCTGTCAAGCTATATTTCACTGCCCAGTGTAATTTCTTCAGGTCACGTGGTACAAAATTGATCATTCTTTTTAGACACCTGATAGCAAAATATGCACGAAAACAAATTAAATGACGTCATAATGTCACTATTTAGTCACAGAATAACTATGAGTTAGTATGAACTGACCATGATTTAAAACTTTGCAGTTCAACTGAGATTGGAATACCCCATCTGAACTTCTACTCAAAATGCTTAAAAATTTATAATAATACTCTAAGAACTAAATATCTAGTCTTATAAATGTGTTTGAAATTGCCTTGAATAAAACAAAATACTAAAGTCATAAGTGGACTTGCTCAGTCTCAATGAGGCAATGCATTGTACTAAGAAAATACTACCTTTTTTGTAGTTGCAAATAAACCCTTTGATTTAAGCAGAGGTTACCACTTAACACCAGGTGGGCCATCTGCTTGATCCATCCCTTATTCTTATAAATAGCTTATAATACGGTGACCGAGTTTTGAAAAATAGGGTTTTAGTATAGGGTACCCATACATTATTACTCGCGCCTAACCACCGGATAACTCAATATGGGCCCTTCTAAGCGATTTAAGATCTCGACGGCTCTGTTAAGTTTCAGCGGGTTTTGGGGTTATTTTGATTGATTTTAAGGACATTTTGAGTAGAATTGAATTTCGGGTGCGGTTGGGAGCTCGGTCAACGATTATTGCACTTTGGTTTTGATAATCCGTTAAATTACTATTAATGATTGGTACGAGAATTTTTATTGCCAATAGAAGTGGCTGAGATATTAAATAAATAATAGTAATGAGATTGTATCGATACAGTAGGCATTTTTGATGTTTACCGTGCCTCTAGTTGGTATTTGTTCTCTGGGTAACTGGTGTAGTGGATATGACCTAGTCTTCAGACTTCTAAGGTCGTAAGAAGGTATACATAATATTTACCTTCATTCATATTAAGATAGGTTCAAATCCATTCGTTCACAAAATCGTTCACAAGTAACACGACATTCTCAGCATATATTGTAACAAAACGTGAATAAACATATTTTTCACCACACAAATCAAGGGTTTATACTATTACCATAATTCATCTGAATAAAGAGGTCATTGACTCCCCAAAGGGTGGTCAAACTGGTCAATGCATACGTTTCGGACCCCGAGGAAATCCAAAAGGATTTCTCAAATTGGTCTATGAATATAAAACGTAATAAAAATGCCGGACGAAATGACCGGATGCGTTCCGGCATTGCGACGCATGCTTGGGGTTAAGAGGTAGCTACACTAAACCCTCTCAAAATATAAAGTCATTTTAACACGTATACACCAAAATACTTGCAGATAGTAGGTACAAAAAAGAAATCTAACGGTATTGCATGCGAGCTTTTCTTGTGATAGAAAAAACCGATATCCCATCTGATGTTAAACGGATAATTCAGCCACAAGCCACAATGCATTACCTAACAGGAGTACATCCATTGAGGATCCGTCCATTGAGGCAATGCTACATCACTCCTATGGCTAGGTTATCGAGGGTAAGTTATTTAGGCAGGGGGAAGGTTAGAGGGCGACAGCATTTGCCTGTGGTATCACTGAAATTAATAACTAAATGTCCAAATAGTAAATATCAAAAGGTAACTTTGTGTATTTTGAGTGAAATCTAGATATTGTGTGGCCAGTGTGAACTACCCTCAACTCTAAACATTCAAACGATGATCCTTCATAAATAATTCATGAAGTTTGCACGTCATATACCTTACTATAAAACATCTATATAGCCATGATAGGTGATGTGTGTTTGTCACGCATTACTCGGTACATTGATTTCGAATTAGTTGGACGTTTTGCATACTTTACCTAATCACTAAGTAGGTATACGAGTATAAAGGAGAGTAGTCTATTGTGGACTAGCGGAGATTAGAAATATTTTGAAGTCATATTTGTCTTGAAAATATTATAATTAGGCAAGTCATTTTTGCAATTGTTTTTTTGTTGTGCAATACTGTATTGTTTGGGTTTATATAATATAAACAAAGGTAACCGTTTAACATCAGATGGACCTTCTGTTTGTTTCGGCCATCAGTTTATTTAAAAAAAAATCTGTCATTTATGATCTTGCATGACTATCGTGTGATGTTTAGTCATTGGGACTGATTTTTGTCCTTACCACTAGGTTACCGCAAAAGAATAACAATGAGATGTTAAACAATTATTGACTCATTTAGGTGTACATAACAGAAAAAAAGTAATCTTTTGGTTTTTTTAAATTTTAGTATCAGGGTTGCAATTTTGACTGGTTAAAAAAACTCCAAACAAACGTTGTTAGAAAAAAACAAATGAATTCGACTAGGTCAGTTTGAATTAAGAATTGAAGTGGCTATGAAAAAGTCAAAGGTAGAGAAGAGAGCAAAGGATTAGATGAGTCATAATAGTAAAAATATAATAAGTAGGTTAACTTTGAGTGTCACGGATCTACTTGATAAACATCAAACAACTAACGGTATTGGTTACTCATGCTCGCACACTCATTGTTTTTGTCTATTTACCATAAGTAGGTGTAATGTCAGTACGTGACCAGGTAATTGAGGTTTCCAGAAACAAAGGTGTGTCATCTGATTTCTAAAAATGTAGAGTCAAAATTGTGAACAACTTGCATGAGGAAAAGATTGTGTTGGATATTGACCTTTGATATTTAGGTGACCCGCACACTAGCGGGAAATATACTGCTGGATTTGGAACCAAACTTTGCATTTTTTTGTAAACATCAAAACACAGATTCAATCCACGTAGAATATGTAAATGGGCACGGGCCAACCGGACCCACGCGAGGGCCGATTGAGAAATTAATTATGTGCCAAATGTGCTGCCATCTGCCGCATCAATATTCAATCCTATCGGGAGCTATGTGCGGTCAGCCACCCAAACCTGAGCCCTGCCCAACATTATATCACTCGCCGTTTGATTACAAATGTTTGGCAACATAAAGGGTGAGGGGTCAGGGTATACCGGCCAGGCATTAGCTCGTCGATTTAACGATGATATCGTATTATTGCACTGCAGGATTATTGTTATTTCAAATGATTATCGATTTTGAAAGCTATTCTCTGCTGGATACAGTGCAAATTTCCAGTCTAATAGGGTGTTTTGACCTACTTACTGTCCGCGGAGAGATTAGGATAAATACTGCAAATTGCTAGATGGATCAGCACAGGTAGTGGTACGGATATTTCATTTGCAGATCAGTTCACACTCGCCAAACATTCGGTAAATACACTCGAGAGCAATGATTCCGGGTCACTTAAAGAATGTTAAAAATCTCGGAAACTAAAAATGATAGGTTAATGCAATAAATTGTATTTAATAGACAATGTAATACTCCTTAAATGAAAGTAAAAAAATATGAGTCACCATACATTTTATTAACACAAAATTACATAAAGAAAAAAACTGCTGATCTCTCCTTAAAACAAAAATAGGAAACATGAAATTTTTGAACTTTATTACGATTTGACTTGAATTTTAATACTTCGTATTGCCTCCTCGTGCTTCCATTACTGCGTTTACGCGGTTTGGCATGCTGTACACCAAGTTCCTTATACGATTTTGGGGAATATTCTCCCATTCCTCTGTGAGAGCAATTTTGAGCTCACGAAGCGTGATTGGGGGAGGGTTTCGTTGTTTTACGCATCTGCCTAGCTCGTCCCAAGCATGCTCGATCGGGTTGATATCCGGGCTGCGCGCTGGCCACTCCATACGAGTAATGTTCATCTCTTGAAGGTAGTCATTCACAATCCTACCTGTATGAGGTCGGGCATTGTCATGCATAAATATAGCATCCTCACCTAAATTGACCATAAATGGACCAACATGATCATTGAGGATTTCTTCCACATATCTTACGCTAGTTAAAGAGCCGTTTTCTATGATCACCAGCTCTGTGCGACTTTCAGAAGAAATTCCGGCCCACACAAGTACAGACCCACCACCGTAGGCTACTTTTTCTTCGATGCATGCTTGCTTGAATCTTTCCCCTGGTCTTCGATACACTCTGTGTCTTCCATCGTGCTTGTAGAGCATAAATTTTGATTCGTCGGAGAACATAACTTTTGACCAATCTTCAATACTCCAATTTACGTGGCTCTGGGCATATCTTAGTCTTGAAATACGATGCCCACGCTCCAGTTTAGGGCCGTTTGCAGGTCTAAGGGGTTTTAAGTTAGATTCAGCAAGCCGACGTCTTACTGTCCATGCACTTGGGTTACTTCCTCCGAGGCGTCGAAACTGATTTGTGAGTTCAGTTCCTGTGAGAAAGCGATTTCGAAGCATGGTGTTCACCAAGTATCGGTCTTCTCGTGCTGTGGTACACCTGGTTCTGCCCGTTCCTGGTCTGCGTAGGTTAGAACCAGTTTCTTCGTAACGTCGGAGAACTCTTTGTACTGTTGACAGCGACACACCGACAGTCCTGGCTGTATCGCGCTGACTCCGGCCGGTTTCCAGCATTGTAAGTATTCTGGTGCATTCTTCAGGCGTAAGCGACATAATTTCAGCTTGAATAATGAATATAGAGCACTATCAACATGGTTTATATACCCACATAAATGACAAATTACAAACAAAAGCAAAACCAAATGCTGTAATTTCGTAGTTCCATCTTCGAAAGTGGCCCTTTTTCAAATTTGATTTTTTTAAGATATAACTTTACAATAACTAAGAAGTTTTAATACCTTCATTTAAGGAGTATTACATTGTCTATTAAATACAATTTATTGCATTAACCTATCATTTTTAGTTTCCGAGATTTTTAACATTCTTTAAGTGACCCGGAATCATTGCTCTCGCGTGTAGTTACAGCTGGAAAGGTAAACCGAGTTAAAAAAAATACAAGTAAGTACCTTTATAAATAAAGATTCCAGACTTTCATAAACGAAAGGTTAATATTTTAAAAACCAAACAGTGTCTTCACTCGTCCCACACCTGGGAAAATGTCTTTTTTCCATCTCTTCCTGTACCTATCGAAAGTTTGGTCGCATAGAACTAACCCCTTGAAATGTCACTGAATAAACGTTGTATTGGTTGTGATGATGATGAATTACCTATACCCTAAAACAACCAAACGACTGGCACCACAAAGCTTTAATTTAATCCAAAAACCGTACAATCCATAAGGCCCGTCCGAATTGTTCCCATAAAATTCTAGGTCAAGATGGCAATCTATGGGGAATAAATACCCCCTAATTACAGGGATTGGTTCGTATCCATCAATTTGGCTAAAACCGCACCCGTGCCACAGACTGTTTATCAGTATGTACTATCCCACGCTAGCCAAATGGGGTCTTTGGGATTTATAGCAGGAATATTGGGTATTTATTAGCAAAATTATTTTTGGGTCACGAGGATTTTGGGTAAAATTATTAGGATGGTCACGCTATTCATATTTTGAGGTAGACCAGTCTGTGTGTGTTATACTTCACATTAACCACTGGATACCAACATTAATTGGATAGAATAGGTACCAAATACTTTTTCATTTGGCAAAAAACACGCAATTTTTTTACATAGCGCAAATGATTTGAAAGGATGTCTCTACCATGTCTTAATTGTATTGTACCTATGAGTTTAATCTATTTTTATTTCAAAGGTAGACAGAGTTGAAGTTGGTCAAAAACCCAACTTTAGGGCCTCTGAAGCAACTAACATGACGTCGACTTCATTTACCTTTTACTAGCAGTTGCCCGCGACTTTGTACGCGAGTACCGTTTCCTTGTACATTATATTATCTGTGTTTAATATTATCAGTGCGTGTACCGAGCGGATACTTTGACTTTACACCAAACCCGTACTCGAATGTCAAACGTTAGTCGTTAGACCAAAGAGGTCGTACGCTCTGTCAGACTGACGTGTCATGACATGACATCATCCTCTTGCCAATTGGCGCTGCTAATCCCGTTCGTTAATTTTATCCTGTAGATCCTGTTACTTATTCGGGATAAAAAGTAGTCTATGTGTCAATCCAGGTTACGAACTATGCCAAGTTTCATCCAAGTTGGTTCAGTAGTTTCTACGTGATTGAAACACAAACATCTAAAAATCTTTTGTTAAGAATTTAGTTTAGGTAGGTTAGGTATAAAGATATTGTTTTTATGTATTGTAAATACTGAAAACTATTTAATCAAGTATGTGATATCTTAACATCTAAATTTTCACCTTTGTAATATTAGTACACATGAAGCTGTAGAATAAGTTTCCAAGAAAATGTACTGTTGAAAAATCAACAGCTCGCAAAGCACATGTGCCGGCAGGCCTGCCACTGACGGATGTCTAGTGCCGTGAACGATCGCACCAATTAGGGAGCTCAGCTCCTGCCTAATAACTACTGAACCAAGATCGATAAGCCAGCTGAAGACGGATAGTGAGTGTGATGAAGATTTTCCCGAAGATTTTTGAAATGTTCATTCCTATTTTATTTCGTTTCAAAGATTTTGTGGCGTAAAACATTTTCATTATAGAGTTTTTAAGACAGTTCAACATGAATCTTTTTATTGTCAAATCTGTCAGATTAAAATCATAACTCTCTCTTTACTTTACGTCGACGGGTAAAATAGACAAAACGAGCTGCCATGTGGATCCTTGTTTCTACGGGTATTTTTTTTAGAAACTTTACAACTTACGTTTTTTACTATTTTTCTTTAAAAATGCATAGTTATTTACTTTTCTTTAGTTGACAAGCGCAATGCAGTGATATGCTAGGCACGTCTAAGCTTACGAGGTATTTGCAGCTGTAGCAGAGGTTTCCGCCTAAATTCACTGGTCTCTGCCAAATCAGTCACGTACTTTATAATCAAATCAAAATGAACGTTTTCTTCACAATCTAGGTAATAGAAAATCAAAAGGAGATAGATAAAAATCATGTGCAAAAGAAAATCAAAACCATAATTTCCATTCGCAAACTCGATGGAGGCACAATGGTAGAATTAATAGTCAACTTCATTTGCCTCGTTACACCAATTAAAAAAATACAGATTCGAAAATCGAATGATCACAATCGCCAATTGAATGTAATGGAACGAGTGTGCTCGGGTTCGAAATTCAATTTAATTGACGACGGGGGCTAAGTGAGCGGCTGCCCTGAAAAATTAAATTATCTGTGGTCTATGAGTCTGAAGCTCTATATACTTCTATAATCTATATACTTAGGAACTTTCAACGTTAGATCTCTAGCAAGCGAAACAGCGGCTAGGGATAGAGCGAGGTGGAAAGAGTTGGAGGAGGCTTTTACCGCTAGAAGCGGTCCTACACAGAGTTAAGAGATAGGTATAGGAAAACATAAACTTAGATTATATGGGAAGAAAAACGAATTTGCCTAAATACTAGTGAAATAAATATATAAGATAGTAAAGTTAATAATAAGTTTAGTAAATGCGTCACTAGGTAAAGCCTATTATATAATGTTGTAGTTGTTTAAATATAGTGTGTAAGGTATGAATAAAGCTTATATTATATTATTATTATTATTATGAGTCTGAAGCTAGGTAGCTACAGTCATTTTTTGAGTGTTTTGAGCGCTTATGTTTTTCTTTTACAAATAATTAACCAATGGATTAGCAAATACTGTTTTCTCTATTTTAGTTACTTGAGCCAGTATGTAGTATACATTACCTACAGACTTATTTTCTTGAAAATCGAGGATCGGCATTTTTTTTGCATTGAATAAAGTAGTTCTAGATTTCACCGCTAGGTGCGCTTGTCGTGAGTTCACTCACACAAACATCAGTTTGTTCGATTCGATTTTGAAAAATAAAATTCAGACTGAAGTTATTTGCTGAAGTTGTACGAGTAGGTAGCATTTTAGAATACTAAAATCTAAAATGGCGTAGCCTTTTGACAAAACCTCCTTTAACCTACTTTTTCAGTACTACCTGCTTATTGCAGAATCCAACCTTTACACTACGTATACCCACACTACACGTAGTGTAAAGGATTCTGCAATTAGCTTTATTGAAATATAGATCGAGATCTAGTGAATTGGGTAATAAAATAGACTTTAGAGATTACCTACCTGCGATTCTACGAATTCAGACTTTGCTACTCGAACAGCCTTATTCAGTTAACTAATCCTGCTTTACTTGCATCTAGTATTTTATCTTTAACTACCCCACGCAAAAACGACGGGGTGTTATAAGTTTGACGTGTTTGTGTGTGTGCTTGTGTATGTGTGTGTCCTGAACGGATGAACCGATTTTATGTTTTTTTTTTTTTTTTAAAGATGAATTAGTCGGGAGTGTTCTTAGCTATGTTTGATGAAAATCGGTCCAAGAACCGGGGGTTTTTTAAATTTTTATTTATTGAAAGTTTATATTTATTTATTTTAATTACTTGTTATTCAATAAACACAATGCGACTGTATTGAAGTTTGTTATTCAAACCCTGTAATGCTGTGATTTATTATTATGTACCTAGGTAATTTAGAAAAATCATCGTTTTAGACCTTGAATAGCAGTTTACTTTTTATTTAGGTCTCGTCATACATCACATTAAAAAAAAACTGGATCGGAACACAAAACATGGTAAGTGAGTGTGACACAAAACATTCAAATAAAAAAAGTTTTCGAATAACATTTAAAACAGATAAAAACACAAGTATAGAGCGTTCTCATACCCTTGCACTTGACAAACAAGCTTTCTACCAGTCGGGATTAAAACTTAAATAAATATTTATGCAGCCTGTGAGACAGATTATAATATCATTCGTCGTTGGGAAAACGGTGTAAGAACGAAACAACAACATTTCTAGTATTACTTACCTACTCCTTTTACTGCTACTGTTTTTTATGGGTTTTTCATGCATAAGAATGTTTATTTATGAATACTTAAGTTGTGATAAAACCTGTTCGAAAACTATGAGTTTTTTCTTACGGAACTATGATGTAATGTGAGCGTAAAAAGTCTGCTATTTGAGCTATTTCATACAATACCTACTACTTAGGCAAAAATAGAAAAATTGAATCTTTTTGTACTTCTATTATTTCTAAAAAAAAAAACAGTAAGTTGTGTATGTTGTCCACAAGATATTATAATGATCTACACATGAAAAAAAATTTGAAAAATAACAAAACGAGGGTAGGTCTTTTACCTAGCCTAGCGAGAGAAATCGCGGGTAGAATTTCAAAATAAATTAAAGCACAAACATTTTCACCTGAAAACAGTCAAAGAAAGTAACTGCAGGTTCATTAAAACCACCTGTTACAGTCTTGTAATATAGTTTGTCAAAAAGTTACAAAGTTCAGTTATACAGTTGTGCCTGCAAGCACCTGAGCTCTCTCCCAGATGTCGTCGAAATCTTAAGACAAATGACTCCAACTGTAAAGTTTATCTAAATCACTTTTTAATGAAAAAAACTATGGTAATACAAGGCTGCTTATTATTATAACGTTATTGTAATGTGTATATCAGCTTAGGGATGGTAGGTAAGTATCTAACTTTGTTTACACTGCCACAGTCAAAGAGCGTTTGTTCAATACAAGTAATTAAATTAAAAATATAAAAAACCCTCGAATCTTGGACCGATTTTTTTCAAACATAGCTAAGAACATTCCCGACTAATTCACCTTTCAAACAAAAAAAACTAAATCAAAATCGGTTCATCCGTTACGGAGCTATGTTGCCTCAGACACACACACACACACACACACACACACACACACACAAAACACACACAGAGACACGTCCAACTTATAACACCCCGTCGTTTTTGCGTCGGGGGTTAAAAATCACAAGGATCATTTAGAATCGTAAATAAATAAGTGATTCTAGTCTAAGGGCCATTTTGACGAGTCACGAAGACACCTGTTCACTCTTGCATTGAAGAGATCAGGAAAAACAGACGCCGGGAACAGAAATATATACTTTCTTTGTATTATTGGTATCTCTTACTAACTGATAATGTTAAACAATGACAGAACTAATTTATAATCTGGTGTTAAACTTATTCAGCGTTCATAAAAGTATACCCTATATAGACAAAGATTTTTTATATTGCCCATAGAAGCTACTTGCTGAACTCATCACCATCTCATTCCAACTCAATGCAGTACCGTCTATCCATCTCACTTCAATTTCTAATCACCAGCCTAAAACGTACCTCTGCAGGTATAAATTGTGTAAAACAAAAGAAATATAGTCAATAAATTGGCCCACAGAGTAATATACGTCTATTAGGGCCGCCAATTGAAGCGCGGTAAATCTTCTGACCACCCTAACATTCCCGTTTTACAGCTTTTAGCTGGCTCTACTAATAAGGTGTACAGTTCTGTTTGTCTGTAAATAGTTTTCAAAAAAAAAATTGTTGGATTTTTACGTGATCATCAACAATGAAAAAATATAGCTGAATAAATGTAAAAACAGCTGCTTGAAATATTTAGTCTAGGCTAGATTATGTAGATTTCAGGAGAATTTAACTTATGTGCCTACTATGTAAAGTTTTACATTTAGTAAAATCATAGCGATCTTTGAATCATCTCATGAGCTAAATAAATAAGTATCTAAATGCCTATTTCACCATCTCATGATTACGCTATTAACTTTACTTAGTTTGGGACTAGAGGGCATTGTGTAAAATGTTCATAAATACCTATTTATTTAATTATTTATATTCGTCTCTACTTCAGACTGGTCTTGTCAAAATTAAATATAGAAATATTTTTATTGTTAAAGGATAGCATTAAAAGATGGTGAAACAGGTCCTAAAAGTTGCTCAGAATAACTCGATTCTTAGTGACTTTTCATCTTGACTTTGTGTTTACTTGCATAGACGAAACCGGCGTGCGAAACATGTGTTGCAAACAAGCTCAATACAAGAATTCGATATTTCGTTTTGGTGCACTTGATAAATTTTTAAAAACCCCGGATAGGACCCCTGGGCGTTGCGGTCCGTTGGTCTAGGGGTTGTTTAGGAGTAAGAAATCTAAGGGTTGTGGAGAATTTTAAATCCAGCGATACGGGGGTGCATTGGTCAGTGAAGGGTGAAGGTATCGTAAAAAAGTTAGTGAGACGTGAAAAAAATGCTGATTGGGTAAATACAGCTTTGTGGTATTTGTGTCAATTTGTTGGGGTGCATTATATTGGGGTGGTTTTAAACGTAAGTAATATTGAGAGAAGTTTACGATCTTCAGATCAGAACTTAGCTATAGCTTGGCTATTTTATCTGTATTTTATGAGATTTTTGCTCTTCTGCCTTTCGATTGAAGATTGCGGTAAATCGGCGGATGTAGAAGTTAAATACACTTTTTTCCGAAGTTCCATCATTTTTGGAAACATAACGCATTTATTTTATTTGTTTTAATTTGGGTAGGTATATTGTTTAATTTTGGTGGAATTTAACCAATACAATATTATGCTTGGGGTTTAGCATAAAGTGTGAGCTATGGGATATAATGTGTACTATGTAATTTTTTTATTCGATGGAGTTCGTTTCCAAGTTTTGAAGGAGAAAATCCACCATTTTGCCTACAAAACAAATGACAGCCGAATTGACGAATGACTCGACTAAATACTTACAAATTATTCACTTGACGCTAGCAAAATAGTCTGTCGAAATGACGGAAAGAGGCCATAAAATACAAGAAGAAGAAGAATTTTAGTTCAGAAATATCATTTCTTAATATTGTACGGTCTAAGCAAACCGCACAATATTCCTGCATGTTCTCGCGGGTCAGCACTTTAGGCTAAGGCGTGTTGTCGTGATCAAACCACGAACCAAACCAGTTGAAAACTATAACTGAGATCGACAGCACGTCTTAGCTGCGATCACAACACAACTCATAACGTACCTACTTAACAAATATAAACTACAAAACAATTAAACAACTATTTTACTACAACCACGAACTTTATAAGATTGTAGGATACAGCTCCTACATCTTAGTTTTTTTTTTTTTAATTGTTTTGTAGTATATATTTGTTAAGTAGGTACCATCAGCAAAAGTTCTGCCTTACCACCTTAAAGGTGCATTTTCTGTGAAGTTATGAGTTGTGTTGTGATCGCAGCTAAGACGTGCTGTCGATCTCAGTTATCGTTTTCAACTGGTTTGGTTCGTGGTTTGATCACGACAACACGCCTCAGCCTAAAGTGCTGACCCGCGAGAACATGCAGGAATATTGTGCGGTTTGCTTAGACCGTACAAATATTTTAATTGGTTGTCTTCTCTAGTAATTGTAAAATATCAACTTGACCAGAAGGTTAGTCTTATTTAGAGCCATAAATTCTCACGTGCTTCATCTACACTATAACCCTTGGTCAGAGTTCCCATCAGATGTTCAAAGCGGGACGTGAGTTCGATGCCCGCCGCGGGCACCGGCGTTATTTAACAATCTTAAGCAATAGGCATGGATTCATGCGTTTGTCTTGTCAGAATTATGCTTTGTTTTCGAGTTATGAAATGTTATTTTGGATACGACATTATGCCACATTATGAAAATTAGTTCTATCTATTTATCTATCAAAATTTTTGATAAGAGGCTGAACATTTTTGATAAACAACAAAATATTATCTGGGTCTAGTTTTTGATACTGTATTTCACAGCGGTGGTGATAAGTTTTCAACCTGTCACTACGGAATGTTAATTTGTGGAATTTTACGGTTTAAAAATGCAAATTTAATTTGTTATTATTTTAAAATTTCACTCAAATTAATAGCGCTAGGAGGACTTAATGCTAAGAGCATTGTCTACCAGTCTGCTTAGTGCAAAAAGATGGTGCGTAGTGTTTTTATAAGTACTATACTGAAAAAAATAAATTGTTATTGTTTTAGTCAAAACCTGATCAAATCTTTCTAAAAATGTTTATTCATACACAATAATTATCTTAATTCGATTGAAATCAGGGTAATTTATAAATAAATAAATATTGATGGACATTTCACACGGCGCCCTCTAGTCCCAAACTAAGCAAAGCTTGTAATATGGTAACTAGATTGATAGAATACTTATATACTTTTTTTATAGAAAGCATTTTCTCTTTACTAAATTTTCTTTTGTTTTGATGTTTCTATTTAAATTTTGAGCTGCTATTTTGTATTCTATACTGCCCGTTGACCCACCATTCGTACTTCAGATTCACGCTTGTCAGATTGTAATTTACAACGCCAGCCAAAGCCAACCCGCTCTGATCCATCTCACCATTATTCCTAGAGCTGCAACATAACCTTTAACTTACGACTGTGAGCTACGAAGACGAGTTACTGCCACACTAAGCGACATACGGTAAAAGATAATCAACGCATTCGTTTTTGTAGTAGGTAGTAGATCTCTTTGTAAAAGAGAAGTACTACTGCAGGGGTATTCCAATCTAAGTTGTACTGGAAAGTTGAACGGCAAAGTTTTAAATCATGGTCAGTTCATACTAACTCATAGTTATTCTGTGACTAAATAGTGACATTATGACGTCATTTGATGTGTTTTCGCGCATATTTTGCTGTCAAGTGTCTAAAAAGAATGATCACGTGGTACAAAATTGTACCACGTGACCTGAAGAAATTACACTGGGCAGTGAAATATAACTTGACAGCAAAATATTGGCATACGGAGGTTGCACCTATTTCTGCCGCCAAGCAGTGATGCTCGCTTTGCTGTGTTCCGATTTGAAGGTTATGGTTTCCGGTGCAATACAGGCAAATGATATATAACGCTTATATGTCTCAGAGTGATGGACGCAGTGCAATGCATCACAAGACACGTCCTCAGTGGACATGCTCAGTGAGGTAAAAGTTATTTTGATTTAAAAGCTAAACTACTAAAACGATTTTGAAGAAATTTTATGGGATCAAACTAGAAGTACCTACTTATATCATTTTAGATAAAAAAAATATATTTTAAGTCGGTTTATATATGGCGGCGTTCTGAGCTAACAAAAATATAAAAAAATTGAACCAAATTGAGAACCTCCTTTTTTTTGAAGTGGGTTAAAAATATAATCTTGTAGGAATAAAAATAGCAGTTATTTATATTATTGAAGTGAATTAATTTGTTAGTAACAACGTTATGATGCCAATAACAATACGTTGCTTTATGACAATATCTTCACTGACACAAAATGTAGTGTTGCTAACCGTACCTACTGTCTCCATCAGTTGAGGAAACCTTCGTGGTTAAGGCTTGGACCTCATGCACACGCATGCGACCGTCTAATGTTTATCATCTCCACATAAAACAACTACATCTACACCTGTTGGGGACAAATAAAAACTTATCTTATCTTTTTTTTATACTAGCCTATCTCGTCCCACTGCTGGGCAAAGGCCTCCCCCAAACCCTTCCACTTATCCCGGTCCTTGGCAGTTTCCCACCAATCCGTCTCAAACACGTCAAGGTCATCCTTCCAGCGCGCTTTCTCGGCCGACCCCGACGCTGCGACCCTCAGGCATCCTCTTTGTGGTGATGGTAGTTATCTTATCTTACATCATAAAAAAATAACTAAATGATCCTTTGTGATTTTATTAAATAAACGCTTTTTGACGTTGACTTCGACTTTGACTAGAAAAAGAACTCTAATTTTTAACTTTTAACAGATTTTCAAGTTAGTATATAAAAATCCATGTTTGAGTTCAACTTGAATTTTGATTTTCCTTTCATTTTAATTCATTTCCACTGATTTAGTATCAGGCCTTAATGTCGTATGGATGCAGTATAGTGAGGGTTGACCCTGAGTAAGCCGCATCTTAGTAAACAGGTGAGCTCATTGTTTAGACGAGACTCAGGGTTGATCCTGGGACCCTGTTATTGTGATTACATAGAGATTTATTGGGTTTTGTAAATGATTTAAATTAACAAGAGATCTGTAGCTTGTCTCACCATAAAGGGGTTATACTCGTAAGCCAATTTTAACAATATAATAATTTAAAAAAATAATTATCCTAAAGTTTAAGTTAAAAAATAAAAAAAAATTTATTGGCAGCCAAGATACATCATTGACCGAGCGAGCGAAGCGAGCGAAGCGTCTCAGTTTCCACATTGGCCAAAAATGCGTTTGTCCGGATGTCTGTCTGTCTGTCTGTCTGTCTGTTCTCCTCTACAGGTCGCATTTTTCAACCGATCTGGACGAAACTTGGTACGCAGGTTATATGAATTATTAGATTTTTTTTGTCGTCGGGGATTTTTGATTGGGGGGAAAATAGGGGAGAAAAGAGGGAAAGTTTGCTGTAGCGTTATTTATCGACGGATTTCAATCAAATTTAAGGAGCACACGAAAGATTTCATTCTACACAAGATGGTGTAAAAATATTTCCAAAAAAGGGGACTGGAAAGGGGAAAAAGGGGAAATTATTTTTTTATTTTTTGTTCCCAAAAATTGACTTCTACCAATATCAATGAGACTACACAGTCCTCTTCGCCTTTATGAGACAAATCCGTAGACACCAGATTCGACCTCTTAGGACCAAGGGAACGCGAGTAATCGCTAAAACTTATACCCTTATTTTGCTCAAAAGTCTACATAAGGGCCTATTGGAAAATTCAAGCACCTGAAATTAGATTTACTTAGCCAGGGTAAAAGGGAAAGTGTTGGTTATTGCACGGTTATAAAGGCTCGCGAGGTCTATGTTCTCACAGGACAACTAGTCATATATATAATTCTATATTGGTCTACTGTAATGTTAGACTTGGAGCTCAGCAGGGGTATTCCAATCTCAGTACTTCAGTAGAACTGCAAAGTTTTAAATCATGGTCGGTTCATACTAACTCATAGTTATTCTGTGACTAAATAGTGACATTATGATGTCATTTAATTTTGTTTTCGAGCATATTTTGCTGTCAAGTGTCTGAAAAGAATGATCACGTGGTACAATTTTGTACCACGTGACCTGAAGAAATTACACTGGGCAGTGAAATATAACTTGACAGCAAAAGATTGGAATACGAGGGCACTAAATAATATGGTGCTAAAGATTTAACACCAACTTATTTTCTTACTTATCTTTTAAAAAAACTTCTAGGCTTCTAACTAAAAACTTCTAACTGACTGCAGTCAGTAGGTATAATTATGCAATAATACGTTTTTTTTCTTCTATATCTTACGACTATGTCCAGTCCCTTAACAATACTGGGCCACAGTGTTGTGTGAGACGGTAAGTAAACATTTTACGCATTTGAAGTCGGAGACGTTACTCTAGTCTAATATAAATAGAAGACCAAAATTCTAAGGAACTTAATAAAGGCGTAATAAAGCGTATACGCTATTGTGTTGAACTTATGACTGTCATAATTTATTTGGGAAAATGTTTTTGTTTGTGAAAACGAGGATATTTGTAGGGGATTTTCGCGATTATTTATGGAAACCCTAGAATACGCTTACTACTTTTTAGATTTGTTTATTATAATATTCTATCAGGTTTCAAAAAATGCAAAAGATGAGCTACCACCTACCTGTGTACTTTCAAGTTTTAACCTAGAAACAAACCTTAAAATTATCTTCAATCTATAAATTGATGGCATTTTTTTTAATTGTACTTTTTTACTTTTTTTTAATAAATCTTAATGATTTACTTACGCAAATTAATAACAATACTCAATACTTTATTGCGTTCATGTTGTACAAAAGGGTCTTAAATATATTTATGCTACCAACATGAGCCCAGTTAGGGCACGACAATTTAAAAATGGTCACTAGGTATTTTAACCATAATAAATATATTTTAAATATATTTAATAAATATTTTTTAAATATATTTTAACCATAACAAAAGCGTTACATAAAATTTTAGTATTCACGCTCAGAAATTTCAGGTCACGTATAAAAAGGTATTTTAGAATTTCTGTATGTTACAAAGTCCTTGTCAGTTTTACAAAAAGTTTTTTCAGAGCTTTTTTCAGGCCTAGGAACTTCAATTACTGAATTAGCATTTCCACCTGTTCTGTCCTAATTGGCATGAGCAGTGAGCACGCTCTCATTCTTCCACTATAGCATTTGCCTGCGACTTCGACCGCTTGGTTGTACCGACACCTATATATACAACTAGCTGTTACCCGCGACTTTGCAAGCGTGTACCGAAGCTTGACATTACACCGAACTCGTACTCGCGTGTCAGACGATAGAGTGCTTTATACACTAAAACTCGTACTAGGCCGTCTGAAGCAGCTGACGTGACAGACGTCCTCGTGTCAATTGGCGCTGCTAATCCCGTTCGTTCATTTTATTCTGTGAATATAGTCCAGAGCACGTAGTTTGAGTTTCATTTTGTTGATCTCCGAAAAGCGATAATCGAGAAAATTGCAGTTTTTGTATGGACAAAAAAAACTTGAAATTTTCTGCTCAGCAACGCTACGGATTCGTCACCATGCACTGCTTGCAGTCAAGCCTCAACGTATAGTGTTTTGTTGCATAGAAGACCACTCTAATAGGTATTTCCAGACTTCAAGTAATAATGTAGTCAGCGGAATGTTATCAGCAGAAAAATAAAACAATAAAAAAGAAACTATATCGTTTTCAAGGTATCCGTTGAGCCGTCAAAATGTGAGAAACAGACAAACGTAGCAAATAAAACACTAGTGTGGATTACATTTAGCAGAAAGTTTTTTTAGGTAAATTAGCTTAGGCTAAGCCCTAAAATAAAAGACAAAATTAAATTGCTTTGACCTTCTTACAAGTTAATTAAACTCGTGTAGGTAAAAGTCTAGAACTATTTTGGTTGTAGGTAGGTAGTACGTGAAAAATGCTCAAAATCGTTTTGTCCTGAAAATTCACGAAAGGGGCCTTGTCTAATAATGAATTTGTTTTAAATTTGATTTTTGTATGTTCTAAATTCTAGCACTGTTTTATTTTTTTCAGGTATTTAAAAACCAACAAGTTAATTCACCACAAGTGTGCGAAATCTGGTGTCAAATCTTTAGTGGTAAGAAAGGTTAGATATACATACATGAGAAATTTTGTTGAACAAATCATAAAAAACAGTAAGTATTTTATAATCATAAGCAACAATATCGATATGGCTTCAAAGCATTATAACTCGACTAGATCAAATTAGATCCATCATTACCTCAACTGTAATAAATAACCAAACAAAAATAAACCCTGCAGTGTCTGACACAAAATCGATTTTCCCACTCGATTCTAAACGATCGTAAATTCAAAGTGCCTTTTCAGAACGCTGCGAACAAATTTAGAAATAGCTGAAATATGGCATCAGTAGTTCCACTATCTGACAGTTTTCCTTGCGAATAAGGATCAGAATCGCGGTAGAATTGATAGATAATCCATCGGTTTATTTTAGTTTTCTTTTGTGTTCCGATTCACTCGAATGAGATCTACTCTGAAATCTGCGCCAATATTTGACCTGAAACGGCTTGTTACGTAGAATTAGTTTGGGGTAGATTTTAAATAGTCATGGTTAATTCTCTATAACTGCTTCAGGTTAGTAGGTTAAAGTAGACAATTAAAATTATTAAATTTTAGCTTATTTCTGAAATAAGCTAAAATATATGCTTATTTTTTTTATTTATTTTTCTTGCGAGTTCCCCCTGCGAAGATTATTTCTAGACTTTTTGGTGCTAAGTGGGTGTCAGTCAATTTAGGATTAACTCAGGCAATAATATTATTATGATATAGGCATTCAGAACTGAAGTCCTAAGACTTTGTCTGAATTCATAAACAAATCTTTTTCACAAAACGCGGTTCGAAGGAGACACTTTCATTCACAAATTCTGCAACAATCAGACCGACAGCTCATTCAAATAATCGATTCCAAATGGTTTCACGTCACTACAGTGGCCAGTGTTGTCGCTCGGTGTTGTTCCGAATTCGAAATTTGAATTTGAAAAGAACACGATTTTAAAGGATTAATCGAATCAATGCGGTTTGTGATCGCTTTTCACAGTTTTTGAACGTTTCTGAATTGCAATTAAATTCGTAACTACTTTATTTATCAATGAATTTTGGCAACTGGCTACTGTTCTAAAATTTTCATATATTTTTAAGAAACTGCGCAAACATACCAATAATACTAATCTGTTTAAACTTTTTTTAGGCAAATTAGAAGCCCCTTTCACACTAGTCCCAAGTATTTCATACTTATATGTAGGTAGCTATAAAACAATGAAACCAGCATACCGTACAGCGTGCATTATTCAAATGCACTAACGTCATCTATCACTGTCTACGGTGCAGGTGCTCGGCTGACGAATCGAACTAGCACCTGACTAGCACTTTATTGGTTGACAGCTATTGAGAATTATCATTATTATCTAAACAAATTTTTCGACCACAAAAAGTGTTTTTGTTTTGGCCAACTACAAAATAGGATGAGATTTAAATTCGTGTTTTTTAATGTTTTTTACCTCCAAACTCATTTATAAACCGATCTGATTTTTTTTTATTTTATCTGAAAGGATGTAGTTACTTATTGGTCCCATAATCATCAAACACGGATAAGTAGTTTGGCTTATAGATAAAAATAAGTGGGAAAAAATATGCCATTCACGTACACGAAATTGCGTATTTTGCTTTTCTGTGACTTTTTAGTAGTGTTTACGGTTACTAGAACATTCCCAATGAACTGTCATCATAATCATCATCTGATGATGAAGCCGGTAGTCAAATCGGAGTATGTTTCCCTAGTTTTTTAAACTTATAAATTGTGGTGTACATTGATACATTTTATACCCACCCCTAAGCGATGCACTTACATATCCCGCTGCATTATTATAACCCTTGCAACTAAATGCTTACCGCTCATTTCGAAGTAGGTTAAGGAGTAGAGCTGCTCTATGAAAACGCATAAAAGCCTCAGTAGGCTGGCACGCGACAGAAGCACGCGAGGGACTGAAGACAACGGGCTTGCTGCGACGAACTTTTCTTTTTAAAAGAATTCATTTATTTAACGAAATATGGGTTTACATAAAATGTGATGGGTTATTTAAGGCTCTAGCTTTGCAGCATATGAAAATGACAACATTTCATATGAGTGACCTAAAATTTAATCACAATAATATTAATAAAGTAACAACGTCAAAAAGAAATATTAAAATGTAATAAGTCAAAAATTATGTCAAATTCAATACATTATTTCATGTAACATTTCATGTAAATAAAATTTTAAAATGTTATAGCTGATTTACGTAGGTACTCCTTATTTTTACAGCTGTACATAAGTAAAGCGGACAGTTAAAATAGTAGCGATAAATCTACAAGTCTTGTAACACCAACTCGTCTACGAAACTTTCTATCTTTTTCTATCTGCATGTCTTTTTTTTTTAATAATCACAACGGAATTGTTTACTGTTTGCAAACACAGTTAAATTAAAATAGGTACTGATTACTCTACATACTCATAGTAAAGATTCGTTAGCTTGTAAGTTATTTGAAAAGCTAAAAAAGCTTGTTAGAAATTCGTCGTAACAAGCCCGACAACACAAGCGCTCAGACATAATGAAGGCTATATTTTCTATGCAATTATGGAGTACACAACACACTATTCTACATTTTAACGCTAAATAATTTTAATTAATTCAAAGTATCAGGCTTTCTGTTTATCATCTTTGTTTCCTTGTTTTTGTAATTTTACCGCATTATTATACGCATTTGTAATTTTTTTTATGCAACTAAATGATGGAACGAGGCAATAGCCCAACTGATTTTAAACGGTTACATCTATAACAATGCAATAATAAAGCGCCTGTTAAGATTTACAAGTTATATTTAATTTTTTTAGAGAATGTGGGTTATAAAACTTTGATTAAGCTCGTATAAAATTCTCGAATTAATTTGGGAAGTTAACCTTTCATGCTTTCATCAGCATGGTAACTAAACTGGTAGGTACAGATAAATTTTTAATTCAAAATTTTATTAATTGAGTGAAGAGGACACAAAATCGTTCGTTCTATTTTATGAAACCATATTTTATTGTGTCAAATCGTGAGGCCTAAAAAACTTAAACTGACAAATTTACATATAGAAAGTTATATTCAAAAGTAGGTACAATTGGGAGAACTTTATCTGAAAATCGACAAAAAAGTTATAAAATTAGTAAACTTATAAAGATTCCTACCATGCAACTCAAAGTCACAATTTTAAAGTAATTTCGGCGATACAAAGCACATGTAATGATACGCTGTGACAGCAGATGAAGCTACCGTAACGGCCATCTGTCAAAACACGGGTTCCTTTAGGGTACTGTATAGTCAATGATGAAATTAATGACACGAATTAACGTTTTCCGGGAAAGTCGCGTGGAACCCGTACTATGGGTTTTCGGTTCGAGTTTGATGTTAGATTTTTGTGATTTTTGTGAATTTTTGTGAGAGTGAAAGGGGGAAAAAAGGGGAAATTATTTTTTTAATTTTTTCCGAAAACTTTCGCCTACTTAAATCAACGAAACTACGCAGTCCTCTCCGCCTTTACGAGACAAATCCGTAGACACCAAATTCGACCTCCTAGTAGGACCAAGGGAACGCGAGTAATCACTAAAACTTATTTTGCCCTTATTTTTTTATACTCTTATTTTACTCTACATATGTAAGCCTATTGGAAAATTCAAGCACTTGAAATTCATGGTTATTGCATGGTTATAAACGCTCGCGAGGTCTATGTTCAGGACAACTAGTGATAGATGTTTTAAAAAGAAAGAGAACTCATAGTAACGTTGATAAACCTGACCATATAATTTATTGAACTCCGCTACCGTAAGATCGAGCATCAACACACTGTATTTAACTGACATCGCTTAGTACATTTTGGTACTTTAGATAACTACCTCGGATGAAAGACTGCAAAGAGTCTATAATTATTTAGAATTTTGTGAGAAATCGTTACATTATTCATGTTTCATTCAAATATGCTGTATATGCTGTATATTCTGTGATATTAGCTGGAAACACAAAATAGATTACTAGAATTTGAAAACACCGGCTAATAATGATTTGGATCAATTGCGCTATCTATAGATTGTAAAGATTTTATGACAGCTTACTATTTCTTATATTTGTACACTAAAACTTTACCCTTAGTTTAGTTTTCTAATGGCAAGTTTACACTCTCATAAGAAGCTAGGCATATAGGTCGGAATCGAAGCGTACAAAGCGTCAGTATTTACAATTTATATAAACACCAGATATGCTGATCCAGTGAATCCTGTCGGTCCGTACGCTACGATTCCAACGTAATGGACGCGAAGCATTAGATAGAATATGGAGTTACACTGCGCGACATGTCTACAGCCAAGTTGTTGCTGCTACGACAACGCCGTGTAGTTTACTTCGTTACCTCTGCTTCATTGACTCAATTTTTACGTACCTAAGTAATTAAAAAACATCACCACAAATTCTCAAAATGCTTTTTAATTCAAGGTAAACGCTTACTTATAAATTAAAAAAAATATATAATAAGCATAGTTTTAGAGGCTGTCTGTCTGTCCATCAACTTGATGAATGATTTCATACATGACCATAGGACCTCGATTTTATAAAAATCTATGACCGGTACCTTGATAGCTGTAAAAAACTTACCTATTATTTGAGTTTACCTTTTAAAACGCGATTTTTTTTACATAATCATCAAAGCTGTTCATATAGATCAAATTTCACTCTACGACTTTTTGTTTGTGACATAAAATTATTGAAGTAAAAGAAAAAAAATAGGCGTTTATCTAGTGATGTAAAAATTAAGGTATTAAAATGCTGCTTTTGTTATTTAACCCTTTCTACGTTACAAAACGGTTACCGCTTTTCGGGATACTTTTAAGCGATTCGTGATTCATGCAATCTTTAATCAATGATTTCGCTCTGATGTTTTAATTTATTACTCATCACATAAAAAATGAAGGTTTTGAGAAATCAAGATCTACTCGTGCCTTTCAAAAACCCGTCATCAATTCTTCGTAAAATGTGTTTTTTTGCACTAAATTTTCCTCAAAGTTGTAGATTTAGTTGCAGTTACTATTTGGATGGGCGGATATTTGAGCACTTTCGTGCTTCGGAGGGCACGTTAAACTGTCGCTCCCGGCTCTAGCAGTCGTTAAGCCACGACGGCCTTAAAGCGGCCTAAAAACCCCGTCACCAGAGTTGTCTACTAACTCATACGAACTAACGAAACTTAATTGTTTTATCAGCGTTATTTTATTTTATACTTATCTACCATTAAACTCAGGCACAGTACAAAATAATAATTACCCAAAAACCCATTCTCTAAGTTAAGTACTCATTGAACGATGCAGAAAATCTGAAAAACTTTTACAAAAACATCAAAAAATGATGACATCCTAAAAACCCTCGCGAACTGCATCACGTTTTTTATTTGCACTATTACAGTGACTAGGGAAAAGAAAAAAACTAGTTTTAATCGGTTTTAATATGATTCGGTTATAAAAATGTACATAAAAGCATAAATGGGTTATTTCAAAGCGCTATGATCGCAGTTTTTGAGCATTACCGATGTCGTTTTGGGACTCTGTGCACGTAACGGAAAAATATGACATTTGTGTCAAAAACTATGTTTTACATTAGACACTATTATTTTGAAAAATAATATATAAGGCCACATTCGACCAACTACGAATAAGCCTATTCTTTAGATTAGTATATCCATCCTGGTTTTTGACAAGTTAAAAATAGAGACCAATACTATCCGTATTGGTCGAACCCAGCATAAATCCGGTTTTACAAAGCATCGTGGTATGTCCAACTATTCGCGCGTTCATAGTTAGTCCTTTGTAATAGTCTATAGGGTATAATCTGTATGGTAGTTACGCGCTGTATGCCCCACAATAGCTTAGTTTGACGCATCCAGATTGTTAATGAGACAACGCCCATGTCATAACGAAATGATGTGAACACAGCTTTATGACTTTGTAGCGATAGAAAAAACTATGGTCACTTTGAATTAAAAAAAATGTAAATACTACCCATATGGAAATAAAAAATTGTAGAAAAATAAGGCAATAAACATAACGTCCAATGAGGCTATAGGCGAAATTATAAGTATTTTTATCCGCCCGGCGCGATTTTCTGAAATGACTGGTTGCACGTTAAGGGTTAAAGGGGATGACATTTTGATTGAACCCCTTTACCTAAGTAAAATACCCCTTTTTCATGTTTCTAGGCATAGGTACGAAATTCACGATAAAAATAATATTTTTCCAACGCTCCCTGAGGTCAACACTCGCTATCTTTTTTCTCTTTTACCCATTAGTTTCTTAATTAATATCCCTTGGCGGAGCAAAGTGTGAGCGAGACCGAATCAATCATAATCACCTGTTATAAAATATTTTAATTTACGAAGAAATCACTATGGTTCGCCTTTTCTTCCTTGATTGCGACGTGGGTGTGACTAAGGGGCTATTTTTGATGTGTTTTGTGTTTTTTACCCGACTGTAAAACATGAGTGTGTTTTGTTCTTTTAGTTCTTTTTGAAGTGTGAACAGGAGGTTCTCATAAGGTCTCGTTGGATATGTTTTAGTTTACATAATTAAATAATTAATAAAGTCGCCCGCAATTTTTACTATCTTAGATTAACGTTTGAGATATCAGGACCCGTTATGCCAATCTTTTGCTGTCAAGTTATATTTCACTGCCCAGTGTAATTTCTTCAGGGCACGTGGTACAATTTTGTACCACGTGATCATTCTTTTTAGACACTTGACAGCAAATTATGCGCGAAAACACATCAAATGACGTCATAATGTCACTATTTAGTCACAGAATAACTATGAGTTAGTATGAACTGACCATGATTTAAAACTTTGCAGTTCAACTTTCTTAATTCTTTATTGCACACAACACAGGACATAAACAAAAGACAGAAATAGATGACATGTACAAAGGCGAGCTTAACCCTAACAAGAGTTTTCTTCCAGCAAACCTTTGAGGATAGAGAGAGGTGACTATAGAGGCAGGTCCGTGTACATAAAAGGTTATAATTTGATTGGCATACCCCGGCAGTCAACAGTTCTTTTTTTGTTCCAGCTTGTTTTTTTAGCTCGGTTGATTGTTAGAGTTATAGGTTTCCTTTGTGGAGATTTCCATAAAGACCAATTCTGAGTTTTCGCCTCCACTGGTTTCTCACAATTTTAAAAGAATATCGTCAGTCAATCCTACGCTGCACCTTCTTTTTCGCAGTCGACAGTAATCATCATAATTGAAGAAGGTATGATATAACTACAGCAAAATATTAACCTAGTTTTTTTTAAAAGAGCGATTTTCTTAAAATAAAAATGATGCTGAACTCCAATAGCACCAGTCTATCTCAAACCTGACCAGTTTTTTAAAGTTAAGTACTTTTTACGAGGAAGAACATGTAAAATTATTACAGTCATTTCATGGTGTAATCGATTACTTGCAACACCTACGTTTTATAAAAGTAATAAAACTTGGATTGGAAAAATAAAAAACTTTACTTAAATCTCTGTGATGAGCAAATGACTAAATGAGCCTTTGGTATGTAAATGAAATGAAATGAAAAAACTTTATTTGACAAAACACACAGTTAGGTTGGCTTGCACTAGAATCACTAAACGTGTTTAACAGCTAAATAGATTTAAATCTGACGTATTTATATGACTTGACAACTCGCTAAATACTATTTAACAGTTAAACGCGTTTAGCGGTTCTGGTGCAAGCCGCCCTAACAAACAAAAATAATCATGGTACAACTAGATTATATATTTGTCAAAAGGCGTATGTGGGTTTGAACCATTCAATCTGACAAAAAATTTACAAATGCGGGAGGATCTATTAGTGGAAGTTGGTGAAGGTGACCTAAATCCATTTGACGAAATAAGCTTTGAAACGTTTAGACAGATAAGGAGAAAGGGAATTGTTATGATCGGGATCAAAGCCTTCCAACCTTTAGACCAATCATAAGCACGTAAGCTTTATTACCACCATACTAGTAAGTAAATCGCCAACAATTTCATCCTAAGTTGGATCAAGTGGTCGACTATAACAAGCAAATTTATTCACGTAGTAAGTTTCACTACTTTGTCACTGAATAGGTACTATGTCTGAAGCAGTAAACGTACTCAGTGAGGCGTTATAAGCAGTGTTACAACTTAACATCAGGTGCAGATAATGTATTGTTATGGGCAGATATGAACACTTAACATTAGGGGGTCCGTCTGCTTTTTTTCATTACTTTTTTACCATGAAAAGAATAATTTGGCTGTCGCCAGATCGACATATTTCAATTTCTAATGAAAATACACCAACATAGAGTAGATCTCTGCACGCTCTATTATTAATATTTTCATCAAAAAATTGTTAACTTTTTTATTTAAAAGAATGAAAAAAATTACTGACACAATAAGTTAAACTTTTTAATACGAAATATTTGTTATTCACAGATAAATACAATACAAAATATATGATAGTATTTCTAATACAGTATTTACAATATTTACAATATGTACAAAATACACATGATGCAGTTGAGCTATCTACACACCGTTGCAAACGATTTATAGATAGCTCAACTGATAGTATTTTGATTAAGACTTAGGATACTGTGAAGTGGCATAAGGTTGTTACACCTAATATTACCGGCAATATCGATAAACTACGGTAAATTACCGGTTTACCGGTTATTTTCTAGACCTTTGCAGATGGCGGATTTAAAAGTAGATAGAACAATGATGATGTTGGAAAATCCCTTTTATTAATAGGTACTTAGAGCTACATTGTTTTTTTTACATGAAAAATGTAAGTGATATAAGTAAAATAGTTGTGTTTTTGAATAATATAAAATATACCTACGCTTAAATACATAGATACAACGTGCTTTAATTTTTATTATTGTCTAAGTACAACACGACCAAAGTCAGAAGCAATCCCAACCACACATTTACATACCTCGTTGCCCAACATACACCAAGTACATATTCTGATATCCCTCAATTTGTCGGGTAATTGCCGCCGTGACTTGGCGTTTGACAGCTTTTTTTAATTTCCTCGCAAGTCTTGAAGGCCTTGCGAGATGACAGTAATTACACGTTCAGGGAAAAACTGGGTTAAGTGTGGAACGACCCGTATTAGTATGTCTCATCTATGTGGGTTCTTCGGGGCTCACTTCAAAAATGGAGGAAGTTCATGCGTATTTTTTTCATTTACCGTTACTCAATGGCTGGTCTGATTTCGTTGGGGTTTAAACTATTATGCAATATCTTTAAGTGCGAAACATAGAGAGCACGGTTGCGGGTTGGGTGCGCATGTATTCTGTTGAATTTATACGGATAACAACACACAAAACGCGTGCGCGGGTCAGGCGCGGGTCGGGTGAAACCCATACCTACTAATTAGCACGCGTTCTGGTGTCAAACTCAAAGTCAAAGTCAAGATTTCTTTATTCAATAAAATCACAAGGATCATTTAGAATTTTAGATTGTGATTTGGACTTTAAAGGTAATAAGCATTTTTAGTAGATAAAATTGCGCCATCTCGTGATAACTAAGCCATGAACCTTACTAAGAGTAGATTTCTAAGTAGCTAACAAAATGTAGTAGTAAGATATTTCACAGCAGGCTTGTAACAATCGTAAATCACACAATTGTAGCTGTCAAAAGCCACTTTTTGCACTAAAATGTGGCAGTAACAAAGACAGAGAGTAAAAAACTAGTAAAAAAAGTACTTGAAACATGCAAACAACAAAAATGTTTGTCAAAACACCGTCATGAAATCGCTAATATATTTTGCCGTAAAATTGGTACTACAGTCGTTGATAAATACAAGTGACCAAAATAATAAAATCCTGAAGACCATTACATGAGAATAATATGAGGTGCTAATAATTAATACGTGTAAAAACTAGAAAAACCGACTTCAATTTGACTACCTTCCGGCTTCATCGCCAGGTGATGATGATGATGACGATGGCAGTTCATTGAAATTTTTCTAGTGACCGTAAACACCAACAAAAGTACGGAAACGAAAAATACAGTTATATTGATTTAAAAGCCAAAGAACAAAACCGGTTTTGATGAAATTATGGAACCAATCTGGAAGTATATTCCTTTAGAGAGAAATTTTCTGTGAAGGTACAGTACGGACAATGGATCTTTATCTCTCTGAAGTTAAGTGCAACAACGATCGCGCATGTACTGTTGTGCGGAAAAGTTCGCTAATATCCAATTCAAACCAACAATCCTTTCTGGGCAGATACTTAAGAGAGACACAGATCCGTTGTGACTACTATACCTAACCGTAAAATAACTTTTAAACTAGCATTTCAGACAGGGAAAAAAACCTCAACGATTTCCTATATTAAGTACAGATGCATCAGCTTGTTAGTTTTTCAGCAGAAAGCCGTGACGTGTCCAATTAACCTCGTGTTAGGACCACTAATGATGTTTTAAATGAAATATTCACTGTACCGTTGGCAAAGAAAGTGCTTTCATTCACTCATCATAGCGGAGTGAATGGTGTCGGTGACCTGTTTGGTGGTTAAAAAAAAAACAAACAAACCGGCAAACCATAGGTTTTTTTTTATGGCAATCGTTCGTAGTTGGACGTTCATACCAAAGGTTAGTACATATGGATACTCGTATTAAAAACGATGTAATATTGCTAGTTGGCGGAATTATGATCAATTTTTTTATCAAAATTATGCGCTCTATGACTCACATTATGCTCTTGTTACACTAGCATTAGCTAAAAATTAGCTAAATATGTTGGGAAATCCCGCGGAACTTTTTGTCTAAATGTCATTGAAATATTTTTTTGCTGTCCATACATTTTTATCTTCGATTCGTTACTCACTTTTTGCTGGCGCGCAGATACTGACCAATTACAGCGACCGAACGATGATAAATAGTAACTTTGAGCTGGTTTAGCGAACATGGAATTGAATTTTCAGGAATTTCGCAATTACAATATATCAAGTTGGTAAAAACGACTATGCCAAAAAATATATTCAGGGACATTTCACACAACACCCTCTAGTCCCAAACTAAGCAATGCTTGTAATATGGGAACCAGATGGCTGATAGAATACTTATATACTTTTTTTTTGTGTAAATACATAGGTACTTATAATACATACTAACACCCAGACATAGAACAAACATCTATGTCAAAAAATACTTTGATTCTCATGAGAAATGAAATTTAATCTGGGATTACGTGGAATTCTAATCTAGATCTTAGATTTCGTGTATCATGAAAATCTAACCATATTTGCTCTTAGCCTACACGCGCACTATAGGCGGACAGAGGCCAAAAAAAGGATCAACTGTAAATTGATTGTGATGCTGCATACCGGAGATTTTTTCCAATTTTGCAATTTTTCCGTAGTTGTGCCATTAGGACCCATTGTGAAATTGCGATTCATCATTCTAGAACAGTTGTATAACCTAAGTAAAGTCACGGGCCAGGCTAGTCGCAGCGACTAGAGGAAGAATAAAAAGCATTTAAAAAAAATTAAAAAAAACTTTTTAGCAATTTATGAAACTTTACAGAAACTTATACTAAATAGGACTACGGTCGCTTAGTGCGCATGCTTTTTCCCATGCCGAGATTTTCTGAAATTATAATATTCAAAGCAATTTCTTCAACCAACGACATTTTATCCCACACCCAGTCAAAAAAAGTACAAAAAACTTGAGCTTGCAACAAAAATTGCAAAACTACCGGATTACCTGCAAAAAACTTCAAGGAGGGGACTTAAAATTGCGAAACTTATTCAAGCGTAGCTCAAGTATGTTTACTGTATTTACTTACAATGGGACCTCAAGGGCACATTTACAATGAAACCAGGCGTCTATCTTAAGTACGGTCTTAGTTGAGCTTTGAGCGCACAGAGTTAGAAACACAGTAACAGTCTTTTGTTTACTAACGAAAACCTATAGAAACGCGATTCTTTTGTTTTTTCGTATTAAATTTACCAATTGTTCTGAATAGTGAGAGGTCGAAGTCTGGTTGTAAAGGTGAAACATGTTACTAAGTACTCTAGAGTCTTTTTTTTTTTAATATTTTTTTATTAGCTTTTTGCGGCTATGATATCACTGCGGCCTACTCTGAGTCTTGGTGAACCACTCTTGGTGAAATTTGAAATTTGAGAAAAATTTTAATGTTGTTTAATGGGATTCTTTTTAAACGTGCTAGGTATATTTTTTTGTAATTGTTTGTGCTTTTTTGTGTTAGGTATTCTATGTTATAATTTATAATGTTATACGTAAAAAAACAGGCGCCGAAAACCTGCTTCTTATCCATTTGTGGTTATGATAACCGTAATAGAAACCGAGTGTACCGTAAAATGTATGTAGGTACCTGTGTATAGAATGGAATTAGTGGAGATGATCGAAATCGTTTGAAGCTTACCTATCGATGGACGTGACAATCTTAGGGACAGGGTTGTCCAAAAATTTTAAAATAATTTTATTTTGACATGATTAAAATTACAAATTATTATATTTTTATTTGATTAAATAACAAAATCCAAAGCTTTTAAAAATAATGGGTTAAATCTTAATTTTAAAACAGATAGCCAAAAACGGGTTTACATTCTAAGTACAAGTACTTTAGCAAAAATTGACGACAGATTATTTATTATACAAACAACAAATAATACATTAAAACGGACGTGATAGCTTTGAGATATTTCAAAGTATTCCAATATAATGATGAACTAGAGTCCGTACTCCAAGGTCTGATGATGAAGATGATCTAAGGAGATTTTTAAGATCTCTGAATTTTTTGTTAAAGTAACTTGTCAATAAAATAAATAAATATTCATGGACATTTCACACGACGCCCTCTAGTCCCAAACTAAGCAAAGCTTGTAATATGGGAACTAGATGCTGATGGAATACTTATATACTTTTTTTTTGTAAATACATACTTACTTATAATACATAGTAACACCCAGACATAGAACAAACATCTATGTTTGCTACACACAAATGTTTGTTCTCAGTGGGGATCGAACCCACGACCCACAGCACGGAAGGCAGAGCTAATAGCGACTGAGCTGTTTTGTTTGTTGTTGACTGAAAAGTTTAGTATTATTATTTTGATTCGTTTGTGAGAACCCTACACATTAATGAAATGTCAAATGTTTTGTCAAGGGATTTCAATAGTACCCTCAAGATGTCCTTTTATCCTAATGAAGCGGAGACAAAGTGTACCTCAACTTACCTATAAATACTACCGGATTAGAACCTGCAAAGTACTTTGAACTTTATTTATAAAGCTGTAAAGTTTATTATTAATTAATATGTTTTTATATTAATCCGATTAGTGTGTGAATAGTATAAAATCTTTACTTGTCAAAATTTTAGGGTCATAAAATTAAGAGACAGCATAGCGTCACAGATTATTAAAATAGTACAAATTTAAGTATCCTTCCTACTAATATTATAAATGCGAAAGTTTAGATGTTTGGATGTTTGGATGTTTGTGTTTCAATCACGTCTAAACTACTGAACCAACTTGGATAAAACTTGGCATATATATAGTTCGTAACCTGGATTGACACATAGGCTACTTTTTATCTCGAATAATTAACAGGATCGAAAGGATAAAATGAACGAAAAGGATTAGCAGCGCCAATCGGCAAGAGGATTTCATTGTCATGTCATGTCACGTCAGTTTGACAGGGCGTAGTACTACCTCTTTGGTGTAACAACTAGCGTTTGACATTCCAGTAGGTGGTGTAATGTCAAGTTTCTCAAAGTATCCGCTCGGTACACGCACAGATAATATAATGTACACGGAAACTGTAGACGCGTACGAAGTCGCGGGTAACTGCTAGTAGCTATATAAAAGAGCAACATAGAAGATTACTAAATGTAATATTGTCTCTGGTCTCATCTCCAAACATATTTTGACACAACTATACTAGCGTGTGAGATGGGATACGAAGAAATCGTGGAATTTTATGAGGGCTATGTAGCCTAGTTTATCTAGTCAGTAGACCTCGATAGGCTCTTGATGTTGATGATGAATAGTCTTAATAGTGTTAGTCTCACAGTCGTAGTACATCGTCCTACGAAAAGCCCTAAAAATCCAGTTCTCAAAATAACCTTTTAAACTTATTTCATTTTCCTAATATCATGAAAATAGGCAAAGGAGTGAAGCCATTTCCGCGTCGTGTCGACATTAATAAAGGTAAAATACATGGCGATAATTTATCATAAAACCAGTCGCTTTTTCTCACAGAGTGTCTGAGACCTGTAAAATACGAGTTATAAACTCACGTCAAACAATATAAATCTCTAGTTTTAGAGCGGGAGATCATGGGTAAAAGTTTACATCATAAATACTTAAATTTTTCGTATAAACTTATACTGGAGATTATCTGACGCTAGGCGCTTACTAGTGTAGCTACGGCTTATAAACACAATCATCGTTTTCCATCAAATTAAGGATCTTTCAAGAGGTTTTTTCTAGAGATTTGTTTAAAAGATGTAAGTAAAATCAGTCAGGAATAGGATGTTCTTCTTTGAAACTATTTTGTTTTAGTAATGGCCTTGGCATCTT
Organism: Gandaritis pyraliata; assembly: GCA_947859175.1. Taxonomy (NCBI): domain Eukaryota; kingdom Metazoa; phylum Arthropoda; class Insecta; order Lepidoptera; family Geometridae; genus Gandaritis; species Gandaritis pyraliata. The sequence goes on along the minus strand of OX401856.1, from coordinate 10,577,592 downwards.
ATCCAGATGGTTTTTTAGAGGTCAGGGGTCACATGTTACCCATGCCCTGATGAACAGGACGGTCCAGTACCTGGGACATGATTTAGATGGAGTAAGCTCGCCCAGCACTTATACCATCCCCTCAGCCTACTCGGCTTTATCCACAGGAAAGACAAGATCAATACGTGTGGAGCTGATTAAGCTACGGGTTTTCTCACGATGTTTTTCTTCACCGTTTGAGAGCACTGGCATTATACTAGACTACTGGTGCTTACAACAATGGAAAGAATTGATCAGTAATGGAAGGATGATGTAATACAGAAGATCTCCAGCTCTTGATCTAACTTCACTCCGCGTAGGCCTTATTCAAAGCACCAACAACTTTATTTCAAAGTGACGTGTACAAGATTCTTGTTCGTCCCAAATTTATGGGCATCCCGCCCGTTTTATCCTATCCGGGTTTTGCTGAAAAACGGACACCCTGTATACACGCCTATACGGACACCCTGTTTATGGGCACCGTGGAAAATTTACACATCAACTTGAAAGGTACATTATGAACGGTTTATGGCGTGATGTAAGGAAGCCGTTAAATTTGAGGGTAGAATGCTTTGGAGTGCGTTGTGTGGTAGTGTGAATCTTGAAATATTGGTGGTTGTATAAGAATAATAGACTGACAGTACAAGCAATCCATCGTCTCACAAACACGATTTAACTAGAAAAAAATCCTAAAAGTATTGCTGTTACTAAAGACCTGCAGGGGTATTCCAATCTCAGTTGAACTGCAAAGTTTTAAATCATGGTCAGTTCATACTAACTCATAGTTATTCTGTGACTAAATTGTTACATTATGATGTCATTAAATTTGTTTTCGCGCATATTTTGCTGTCAAGTGTCTAAAAAGAATGATCACGTGGTACAAAATTGTACCACGTGACCTGAAGAAATTACACTGGGCACTGAAATATAACTTGACAGCAAAAGATCGGAATACGGGGGCTGCAACGTACCTAATAATGCTCTTATATCTAAATACCACTTTACACGGTCCAATTTTTCACCCAATTCAAACTAATCCCATCATCAGCGTCTGTCCCCCAATCAACCAAGGATCCCAAACGACCCTAGTACAACCCGACCAAATTAAAAAGCCAATCTAAGTTATACGAACAATTACTGGCCACTCACCACACCCCAGACGTTAGGGCGCGATAATAAAATGCAAGTTGCAGACATCACGTACTACGTACCATACCTTGTGGACAGTCGACGTCAAACGTTGCTATCAAGCAGCACCTGCCACCTTAAATAAATAAATAAATATTCATGGACATTTCACACGACGCCCTCTAGTCCCAAACTAAGCAAAGCTTGTAATATGGGAACTAGATGCTGATAGAATACTTACCTTACCTTACCTTGGAGAGTAAACTCTTTTATATTTTTACCCAAATACGGGCAGCAAAAGAAAGGTTATGAGTTTTCATATCTCCATATGGCGCCTATATTATGATGCTATTGGTTTAATTTTAAAATGTATATGAGAAAACAAGTTTTTTTAGTCGATTTTCAAGACTGATTTTTGCAAAATTCTCAAATCCTGACGATTATGCCTTTTTTTGTTTTATTTTTATACATTTTACACAGTCAAATGTTTGATCACAATTTCACCTAATGTTAATTGATGATGCAGTCTGTCTGTATAGTACATTTGCCACATATATATATATATATATATATATATACAGCGTGTAGCTACAATGGCGACATTAAATTAACCAGCGTATCCGGTTTCGCGTTTTCAGAATATAGACATATTTTTTATTTCATTAAACATAAGATTTATCGAAATAAATCAATTTTCTTAAATAACGCCTCGGAGCAACCTGTACGTAAGAGCAGAGGTCATCTGTCGGGTTCACGGGTCATAACCGCGTGTAACCGCGTATGAAGAGCAAGAAAGAAAGTATTGTTAGAATAGGACACCCGAAATTGCGCCGTTGCATGAAAGGGATAGCTAACTATTGAAGAGCGCCGCCCGCGCCGCTCGCTCGACCGACTCGTCCTGCCGCCTAGCCAGTGATACGCGGGCCGGTGTCCTTGACACACTTTATTTTAAAAATTTTGCTAATTATCTACCTATTCTCAATGTTTCGCGAAAAAGACGCTTGGTTTTGTTAGTTTAGCTTTTCTATTCTAAGTGCCCAATCAGGTCTACGTAGGTACAGCGATAAAGACGCTTTGATTTATTATTTGTTTATCTGTCTACCTTTGCGACTAGGGAGCGGGTAAATTAAATGTTTGGTGCTCAGTGGATACTGGATAGGACGACACGACACGGAGCTCTTAGGTGGCCCAATGTCACCTGACCTCAAGCCCCTCGATTTTTTTATGGGGCTTTGTGAAAGACGACGTTCATGCTAAAATAAAATAAAATGTATTATCAAAAGCGAGGGCAAATATTCAGCGCCGCCGGTTAGGTACATCTTTGTGTCCGACGTGGTGGTGGCGGCGGCGCGGCGGCTACATTGAGAACTTGAAGATTTAATAAGTGTAAGGCGCTAGGTGCATAGGTCACAATAAAATTAATAGTAAAGTGAACAAGGTGAAGTGAAATTATTTGATTTCTTTGAATTCCTTGGTGTCGCTTGATTTCCCCGCCCCGCGCTCCGCCCCGCGCCCCGCCGCCGCCACCGAACCGCCCGGGCAGGCAGGCGCGGGCGCGGGCGCGGTAACACGTAGGTAAAACACTCATAGGGTGATTAATTTTTGTTGCGTATTTTATTATTAAGTTTGTTTGAAAAATTCGAAATTTCTATTTTGGACTATAATTATTTTTTTATTCTTTTTATGAATACTTATAAGTAGCTCTACCCCTGTGTTCATTTAATGTCGCAATTGTAGCTACACGCTGTATATATATATATATATATATATATATATATATATATATATATATATATATATATATATATATATATATATATAAGTTCATATTGTCTATATATATATATATATAGACAATATGAACTTATGTATTTACAATATATACATATATATATATATTGTAAATACATACTTATAATACATAGTATTATAAGTACTATGTATGTATTACTATGTATTATAAGTAAGTATTTACAAAAAAAAGTATATAAGTATTCTATCAGCATCTAGTTCCCATATTACAAGCTTTGACAGGCTGTGACAGGCGTCACAGCTCAGTCGGTAATAGCTTTGCCTTCCGTGCTGTGGGTCGTGGGTTCGATCCCCACTGAGAACAAACATTTGTGCGTGGAAAACATAGATGTTTGTTCTATGTCTGGGTGTTACTATGTTCTATAAGTATGTATTTACAAAAAAAAAGTATATAAGTATTCTATCAGCATCTAGTTCCCATATTACAAGCTTTGCTTAGTTTGGGACTAGAAGGCGTTGTGTGTAAAGTCCATGAATATTTATATTTATTTACTTATTTGCTTAGTTTGGGACTAGAGAGCGTCGTGTGAAATGTCCATGAATATTTATTTATTTATTTATATTGAGATTAATTAATTTTAGCTTTGCTTGCAAAAATCAATATTAAATTCAGCTACTTCCGTCGCCGACTGTACCCAGGATACTTCGGTGTGCGGATAGAGTAAACTTTTATATTGTAATATGATTTCCGCAAGGTAGCTAATAAAGGGGAGGTAGCAAGTCTGCACTTACCCGACTGCACGAAGAGGGTTATGTTTTTCGTTTACTGGCTTATTATAACTCCAGTCGGTTTAGAGCCGTTTGGGGAAATGAGAAGTGCATTTATTGTTATTACAATGATACTCGGCTGAGAATGAAAGAAATAATGGAGTTTCAGTTCTATGAACGGCCTTTGTGGCACATTGCTAAGGACGGATTCACATTGCTTTGGTGGGCCCTTTTGAAGTCGTGGGTTCAAATCTATTCGGTAAACAATGGTTTAAAATGTACGCAGTGCTCAAAAATGGTGATGTTAAACACTGTAAATTCTAACATCGGTGACGGGCCAATAACCATTTATTTGTAAAACTTTGTAAAATACCGCTATGACTGTGTTAAATGTAGGTAATGTTAAGAAAAGTGATGGAACAAGCTGAGGGCTCACCTGATGTGAAGAGGTTACAATGCGTTACCTCACAGCGCTCAACCATTGAGGACGGGCATTTGACTACGACCCTTAGTAATTTTCAAAAGAATCTTGTAACATAACAAAAATACATCGGCTTAGTCTATCATAAAGTTGTGTAAAAAACATGTTAGTTTTGTTAAAGATATGCCAGTATTTTTTATCATAAAGCACCAAACACACGAGTGCAATAAAAACAAACGGACCATAACACTGTCAGTGAGGAAATAGATATTGACGCACAGCCCACGCAGATCACAGGTCAAGGTGCGAATGAGTTCATAGAACGCAATGATATCGCGAACTAACTGGACGTACCGATTGCAGTTCAAATACTTCGATTTATGGACCTGAAGAAGATTTACAAAAGCCAGCACAAAGTTCTGAACGCGATAGATAAATAGAAGCGGATCACTTATTACGTAACTTGCGATAGATCTGTGACAGGCATAATTGGGCAATAGACCAAACGTCACTTTTTGTAGAAAGAAAGCGGCGTTTGACGGTAGCGATTGCAAAATGCCTATAACGAACTTATCACAAAAACGTGTAGGTTTTGTGAGTTTATTCATACTGGTCTCCTTTTAAAGCTACTTTAGCTAAAATGACTACTTACTACTTTTGCAACATTGCATTTGGTACATTTTAGTGTCTTGATCCAGTTTTGGAAAATCGGAACACTTAATTTAAAAACGTGTTTTAATTATAGTATGTATTTTTGTGTTATTGTTGTTGCAAATAAACATTTTGTATTGTATTGTATTATCATTGTATTTTACTAAATATATTAGCATCCCTTTTCATTGTCATGCAAGTGACAAGGACAGAGCATCAAAAATAACAAGAAATTATCCATCAGGGATTTTTGTAGCACTTCTGCAATGATTAAGCTTCTGCTTCTGAGACACCAAATATTTTTACGATTGATACTTACAGGTAGATACTTTATTTCTAGCTGAGTTGTTGGACTGTGGTCGCTGTTGCTACCTGCTTTTACGTAATAAGCCAACGGATTAGTTGAGTTGACCAACTATTCGGTACAAAACCTCTTGAAGTCAAAATCGATTTCGGAGTGTTTTGCATCCAGTACTAGGAACTTATTTCACCAATCGCAATGTTTGAGTGCAACGGACCGCGCCGAACAAGTTAATTTATACTATGAACTAGTACAAACACGCGGCTTCTGTCGTATAAGGTACATATTGTACACTCTCTGTATCTTTTGGTGTAATGATTGCGGTAACCAGCTCAATAGTCTGTTAATTATCCTTTGGTCGTTTGTTTGGTTGATTGTGAATGTGGCTGTTTTATTGGGCGTTATTAGTTGCATGGTTTTTTGCAATACAAATTGAATTTTATACAGTTTTACAATGTTTTTATAGTCCTTTGACATCAATCTCACCTGATATAAAATGACGATGAAGGCGACGATGGAGGAAGACGGTGTAGAAGATACCTATTCACCGTGATGAGATCCAGATTACTTAGATTTAGGAACAATCGTTACTAGGAGCCGTTAGAACAGACTCCGCTTACGACGTTAGCTTGTACTCTTGGGCCCCCAGTGGGAATGAGGGACAATGGGACGGCATTGACCCCACCGGCAGGGTCGGTGTATCTTCGTACTATTTCTATCCAAAACAGATGACTATCACGTCCTCGCTAGCGATCACCACATCATCAAGATCACCAATCACGTCCTTTAAGGGGTTTTGAAATGCAGGTTCTTTTAGCGTATGCTGGTGCTGACTTGCTGAATCTGTGTTTACAGTCAGTCAGACAATACCATGAGTTTTTAACACTAGGATATAGAATATACTCCTCGACATCGTGACCGAGGTATTGTTGTTGATCAAAGACAATAAGCGGTTTTATAACAATAGTACGTTTTACTTGTTGTAAATGTAGTAATGAATTATTCAGTTCTTTGGTACTTTCTAATACTGAAAGGTGTTACCAGCTTTTATAAATTCTGCTACGTCTTAATCTCCTTTCGTGTTAATAGTAGCTGCTAGGCCATCTTATGTTTTGCCTTCCAGTTCAAGGTCGCCATTTGAAAACTTGTTCCCCATATATGGCCTACCCATTGTCACTTCCACTTAGTAATTCATTTATTAAATTTTTTTGCTGATGGAATATTTTGAAACTCCACTATAACAAAGGCTCGAACGAGTCGCTTAAAGTCAATATTGCGGTAGGTCAGTTTAACGAGGCGATAAAGGAAACCCATTATTATGTAACGATAACAGATCTACAAATAACGGGTAGTTATGTAGATAGAGAGGTGAATGGAACCGGTTGATAACCGATGATTTATTAGTAATTGTGCTTTAGTTTACTGCTATGTACATATACTGACCTAGTTACCTTGGTAATGTAATATTATGAATAATATAGGTACATGTATGTATTTTTAGTAGTTTAATTTACTATCTTTTTTCCGGCCTGACAAACCTATCATAATAATACAAATCATTATGAAACACAAATACTTAAAGATAGAAAGTTCAGAGTATTAAGATGAGAGTTTTATGAAAATACAGATTTTTTTTAAATATTGTAAATAAATACGTAAGGTAAAATAAAGATTGGGGTTTTATCATGTTGTTGTCTAGTAAACATTTTCATTTTCTCATTGCAGGTGAATGTCATCGTAAAATGGTAAAAACAACTGATTTACACCGTGAATAGTAAACAAACGAAGCCTACCATCAATTCCACGGAGCCCTTCAAACAAATTAAGCTTCGTAAACATTGGGCTATCCCTCAAAACGTCAGCAGCCTAAGCCGAGACGACAACGACACGACAGGACGACTAGTGCCACATAATTTTTAGTAATTCGGTTAAAACATTCGGCAAAAATTCGGTTAAAACCAAAAAACTGTTTTTGATGTTTTTTTTTCAAACATTAATACCTAGTTAATAATTTTCATTATAATGGTGTATTTAATCAAAGTTCAAAAGCAGGACGTCTCATTTAAATAAAATACTTCAAGGTAACATTAGTTGTAAATATTTTGCAATTATTATAAACTTATACACGAATATATAGTTTTTTAACCAATTACTAAAAACTATATTTTGTGATTTGAACTCTGTTTTCTATCTCTAGCATTTAGAATTCAGAGTTCATTTTAATAAATATATTTGTTAAAAATTGCTATTTTCTAAAGTATTTGTATATAGTTATTGTTTTAAAAAATAAATATTATACGAAATTATAAAATTTTGTAAATGTTTTACGTTATTCTAGTTTAAGAGAATTTGCCATTCGTTTTCGTCTAAAGCCGAAGTTTTCGACAAATTCGGTGCTGAAACTGTAAGGCTCCAATAAATTTTCGGTAATAGAGACGTTTTTAAACCCTTTGTTGGGTGGTGAGAGAAGGGTGATAAATTCAAATTCGCGACAACGGAGGTGTTTTTCAGGGTGTCAAATCCTCTTTTATTGCCTAAAACGGTTAAACCAATTTGGATGAGATTTTTAAGAACTGAGTATGAACAGGCCAAGATGTAATTTGCCAAAAGTACATAAGGACGTACAGTACGCACAACAGATCTTTATCCCTCTGAAGTTAGATGCAACAAACGATTGCGCATGTATTGTTGTGCGGAAAAATTCGCTTACCTCTGATTACCTAAAAGTCGGTTCTGCGTACATACTTCAGGAGGGGTATTCCAATCTCAGTTGAACTGCAAATTTGAACTGCAAAGTTTTAATCATGGTCAGTTCATACTAACTCGTAGTTATTCTGTGACTAAATAGCCATTTGATTGGTTCTCGCGCATATTTTACTGTCACGTGTCTAAAAAGAATGATCACGTGGTACAAAATTGTACCACGTGACCTGAAGAAATTACACTGGGCAGTGAAATATAACTTGACAGCAAAAGATTGGAATACGGGGGCTGGCCTTACAAATTACAATAACTGCAAAACCTTAAAACTTACTGAAACCTTTTTTGTTTTTATCTTCCATCCTATAAAAGGAGCCATCTTGTCTATAAAAATAACCGTAGAGCCGCTCAAGTAACATTCAGCTAAAATGTAATGCCAATAATTAGGGTCTTATGTTTCTTGATTCCTTTCACTAAAGCCCTTTTTAAGAAGGGAATAAGCTGTGAATCAGGAAAACTGGTTCAGATAAGTGGCGCAGTTTCAGGTGATTTGAATCTTTAGGTTGTAAAACGTAGGGAACGCATGTCTTAGCTAACTAGGACTGAATCAAAACTGAAAGGTTATTTTAATAGATAGTGACAAAAACATCACGTGATGGACTGATATAAAAATCTAAAATAACCATTAAACAACATACAATTATGTTAAACATGATTATCATCAGCAACATGCTAATCAATCCATCATTTATGATTGGTGCTGTTAGAACCATGGTTGAAGACCTGTTATTATGACTGCCATCTTTTATCGTTGGTGAAATAAAAAAACTCGGATAAAATAAACTGATAATAATAATGCTCAAATTTTCATTTAAAAATAAAAAATGCTAATAGTGAATCTTAAAATAACTCTAAAACAGTAAATTTAGATTTTTTTACAATAAAATAAGGTACCAACCAAAGTTCGAAACTCCATAAAAATTGTCTTTGCAGATTTATGAACAAAATAATATTTTATTTTATTTCAATTAAAGTAGGTAGGTAGCGAATTATTCTGTTAAATTGTAATGATAAGAAATCGTAATCTAAAGGCTGCACCTAAATGTAGTTGGGGGTCGATAAAATATAAAGTCGTCGGTTCTCGCAAAAGCTTGGAAGCATTGACGCTGAAAACTTACGAAACAAATGAAGCGCGGGCTATAGTTTTCAGAAAATTCGAAATATTCAGACTAATTTCTGAACTCTTGAAAAATCTTTTATTCAGATCTGAATGAGAGGATGTCCTCAGACATTCTATTCGTAGAGACGTTGGGCCACGAAATAGGAACATCGTAATCAAAATGTTTTGTTAGTAAAACATAAAGACCACATTCACATGATAAATCACGTTTGCTAGAAAAAATTGCGTTCAGTTCATTAAGTATAGCTACTTTATTTATTTTTTGCAATCTGACGTAAAAGCAAATTATAAAACTTTAGGCTGGATTCGACCAACTTTAAATAACGGTATTCTTTAGATTAATATATTTCCATCCTTGTTTTTGACAAGCTTAAGGTAGAGACGGATAGCATTTTATCTGACAAACCGGTATTTATTCGGAGTTGGTCGATCCCAGCATAATTCTTGCAATGTTTACATAATTACTACCACGCAAGTGATGCTAATCAGTGATGCTCGCATTGCTGTGTTCTGGTTTGAAAGCTATAGTTGTGGTGCAATTACAGACACATAGACCTTTTTTGATTATGATTGGACACCTTATACGACATGACAGCTTAATCGGAAATATCATTGAAGGGAAGGTAGAAGGAAAGAGAGGAAGAGGAAGACCGCGTATTAGCTACATGAGCCAAGTGAAGGCGAAGATCGATGTCGTGTCGTATAAGGACGTCAAGGAAGCTGCCCTGAAAAGAAGAACCTGGCGGGAAATGCATACATTACGCCGACAAGAGCATAGCTCTTAAGTTAGAAGAGAAAAACCTTTTATGTCTGTGTGAGTCACAGTGCAAAGCCTTGTAGAACACTTGATATATATAAAGTTAAATTGACAAAACATAAGTTCAAAGTAAAGCCGCCAACTTCTTGGCCATCACCTCGTGTTTCTAACACAATATAGTCGAGAGATCCGAAAGGCAGATTCCACCATCCTTCGTATCCTCATTGTTCCCAGCAAACAATGAAGACGGCCCAGCGGTCACCAGCTAAACCGCACAACCGAAAATACACTTTAAACCCTTAAAATAAAGTCCTTATCAAGAAATATCTCTGGTGGTTTCAGTTAGTCGTCAACAATAACCTGTTGAAGGAAAGTGAACGTTATGTTTCTAAGAATGAGGACCGGTTTGGTAAGGAGAGGGGTGTCCTGGTGGTCTGCGCTGTGGTATTTCGGGGAAGCGCCAATATTCGGAAGAGAACCTTAAATTAATAAGACCCAGAGTAAACGTTATCTCCTATCTATAGAACGAACTTAAAAAAAATACAGTACGCAAACTTCAACCATATGCAAATATTGTTTTTATGTGTATCGCAATGTAAAAAATAGATTAAAAATATAAACTTAAAAAAAGAAGAAAAACCTTAATGCATTATTAAGTTCTTGCATGAAATTACAAAAAAACTATCTAATTTGTTTACAGTTAGTGAATGTAAAATAAAAGAAATTTGTTAATAAATGGAGTAACTTTAATTTTTAAAATCTAATTTAATATGAAAACCTTAGGTATATTATTTTGGATTACAAGCCCAATTTAAGCACATCACAGAATAATGAATTCTAATAAGATTCCTCATAACAGTTTACAAACTAAGTGCGTCGTCAGCAAATAGATTAGATTTACATGGTTCTGTAGGCCGGCAAGAAATCCTAAATAATGCTACGTCTATCCGTCTGTCCTTTTTTTAACCGACTTCAAATAAGAGAGATGGTTCTCAATACGTTTACAAACATCCCTCGTATTCCAATCTTTTGCTGTCAAATCATATTTCACTGCCCAGTGTAATTTCTTCAGGTCACGTGGTACAATTTTGTACCACATGATCTTTCTTTTTAGACACTTGACAGCAAATATGCGCGAAAACAAATTAAATGACATCATAATGTCACTATTTAGTCACAGAATAACTATGAGTTAGTATGAACTGACCATGATTTAAAACTTTGCAGTTCAACTGAGATTGGAATCGCCCCCCATATGAGAACTCTGTCATTTATAAGGCGATTTAAAAGTTCTTTTAATGTATCTTTTAAGGATATACCTACTTCCAAATTAGTCCGTTAAAATATTCATCAAAATCAGTTCAGTAGTGGCATAGAAATAAAAATAACTGGAAAAAAATATGCCATCCACGTGCACAAAATTGCGTAGGTATTTTTTTTGTGACTTTTTAGTGGTATTTACGGAACATTCCCAATAAACTGCCAATCATCATCAACTGATGATGAAGCCGGTAGTCAAATTAAAGTCGGTTTTCCTAGTTTTTTAGACTAATAAATTATTTATTTAATTTTTATTAATTTTAATTTTTTTAATTAATTTCTATTTTCTAGTGACTTTCAAATCTCAACTTAACTAAGGCCCCTAGGCTGAATACTAACCCGACACGCACTTGGCCAGTTTTTAAAAGCTTATACCCTCATTAGAGGCGGTTCGTAGCTTTTTATGACAGATTCATTAAAGCTACCTATTCGCCATGTTTTTTCAGTATTAAAACGACAAATTAAAAAATAGAGCAAGGCGAGGCGAGAAATAATATATTTTGCGTAATTAGTTTAGCGGAGCTTGTAGGAAATTATGTTTGTTTGTTTTTATTGTAATAAGTAGGTAAAGTAAACTTTGCGTAAGTAACTTGCCCAAAATTAATCCTCTTACTAAACCAAATAATAAATATGTCAGTAAATAATAACTCGTTAAAATTAGATCTTATGTTTAAAAACAGAATAAATACCTAACTAAGTAGGTACCTACCCAAACTGCTAGATTTTTGTAAAAAGCATTTTAAGTTTATTTAGGTATCAATTGAAATTGTAAGTATTTATCTCAATTATAAAAATTGCGATTGGTTTCAAGTAAACAGTTTATTTCAATGTCGATCAAATGGTACAGTCAAAACCACAATTAACAAATAAAATCCACCGAACTGTCACCCATAAAAGTGACGGAATCGTAGATTGAGATACATCAATTAGTTATACTGGCCTATAAAGCAGTTGCGCTAATAGCATTCCGAAGTTAAACTTAAAAGTTGTGAGGGGTATCACGTACAATCGCGCTCAAAAGTCTTATATTTTGAGTACCAATATAAAGTTACTATTGAAACTGCGTAAACTATTTTTGGTTTTTACAGTCACAGTCAAGAAAAATAATGTGAGTTGTTCAAACTAAGTACGATAATTTCAACCTATGTTACTTTTTTATTCCAGGCAGATCCTCATACAACTTACCTATTAGGTACTATTGCTAAAAACTGAAATTAATAAATTTATATTTGAATTTATATTTGGAAGAGATCGCTTTTAGCGATAAAGCCGCCCATTGTACTCTCTATTTTTATGTTTCTCTCTTTCTTTAATTTCTTTTTTTCTGTGTGTGCAATAAAGTTTTTATCTATCTAATAAAAATACAACCGCAATATTCTTTTAGCGATAATTCAGAAAAAATTTAGTAGTTCTTAAACTCCTCATCCCGTATAAACCTAGCTTTCCTTGGCCAAAAACTCAGACGAAGTTTACTGCAGTCTGAAAAAATCAAGAATCTATTTATGACTACAGTTCACTTTTGTTATTGATCGTTCTTAAAATGTACGTTTCGCCTTTGAAAAAGATTAACCAAATTAAGTTTTATGGTAGACTTGTTAGCATCCGTCAAATTAATACGCGACTTTTATTTCGATACCTTTAGATCTTTCTTTCTTGTGGTTTATTGCGTCTGTGGTGGCTGCTTTGTTATTCCCAATTTATGTTTGATTAGCATATGTGTAAAAAGGTTATAAAACATTGTAAGTCGGGTTCCAAGTCATAATTAATTTTAATTTGTCTGTAATCAAGTTCGCTGTAATCTTATTGGTTTTAAAATACAGTAGATATTTAAATAAATTAACCAACATTATTGGATACTTAAGTAAACATAAGTCGGACAAAAAACGTGATTATACTGACTAAAATGTTCGTAATAACGTAAAAACTACTTGACATAAAAAATTTCAGACATTATTTTGCTAAAAAAAACTACAAGCTAGCGACCTAAATAATTTTATAAGTTAAAAAACTGGAAAAACCGACTTCAATTCGACTACCAGCTTCATCATCAGATGATGATGATGATGATGACAGTTCATTGTGAATGTTCTAGTCACTATAAACACCTAAACACCACTTAAAAGTCACAGGAAAGCAAAATACGCAATTTCGTGCACGTGGTTGGTGTTGATTCTTTAGAGGAACAACTGGTGGGTTTTTGCTTTTCTCCAATTAAATGCGGTTTGAATGTACAAACTGGGTTTATTGACAAATTTAGAAAAATGTAAAAATTTAGGTGTGCACAAAGGGTCATCGTTGCTAGCAGTAAAATGGTAGGCGCTACGCCGCAACTTGGCATATTGCATCGTTGCTAGCAGTAAAATGGTAGGCGCTACGCCACAACTTGGCATTTTTTTTCAGTTATTTCTATTTATAACCCAAACTACGGAACCGATTTTGATGAAAATTAAATGGGACCAATCTGGAAGTATATCCTTTCAGATAAAAAAAGAATTTTTGAAATCGGTTCATAAATGACGGAGTTCTGAGGTAACAAACATTAAAAAAAAAAAAACATACAACCGAATTGAGAACCTCCTCCTTTTTTGAAGTCGGTTAATAAAACAATTTATACTTACTTTTGAATGTCACATTTTTTTGTCTGAAAAAGATTTAGAAAAATTTCTGTATATCTCGACCGTTGGTCCCATCTACTTGAGGTCGGCCTTCCTTGTCCGTTTTCTCCACTGCGCACGATTTGAAAAATTCCTGTATTTAACTTAAAAACATTTATTTACGAAATGTCTGCGAGTCGTGTCGGGCGCGTGCCGTATCCCCGTGAATACCCAAGACTAATGCTGGTCGTATAGACCTAATGGGTACGTTTAGGAGCTAGTTACTCTCGTTAAACTCAGCTAGAGTTTTGGAGGTATTTCTAAAGCTTTGAATTTTGTTGGAATTCTTCTAAGCTTCCGTAATTTAAAAACGTTCTTGTGAACTTTTTGTATGTTAATTTGTACCCTTTTGTACCTTTTATTTTCATATAATTTTATTTTAGTTATTACAAAAAAAAACCTCACAGCTACATAATCAAAGCGATATTAGATACGTTTCTTTCAAAAAATAATTAATTCTAAAAATATGAAAATCTTTGGAATTCTTTAACTGAATCCATAGAACATCTGCAGGGGTATGCCAATCAAAGTTGAACTGCAAAGTTTTAAATCATGATCAGTTCATACTAACTCATAGTTATTCTGTGACTAAATAGTGACATTATGACGTCATTTGATGTGTTTTCGCGCATATTTTGCTGTCAAATGTCTAAAAAGAATGATCACGTGGTACAAAATTGTACCACGTGACCTGAAAAAATTACACTGGGCAGTGAAATATAACTTGACAGCAAAAGATTGGCATACGGAGGCAGGGCTACAATTATTAATTATCTTACTTATTAATTAATGAGCAGTTATTTGGGCGATTCAGACGATTTTTGTCCCAAATAATCTGCTTAAATATACAAAAACTTAATTAACATGATAACCTCATCAGTGTAACGAAAACCGATGGCAAATTGCACTTAATTATTAAACAGTGTAAATTTTTAATCCTGTGCTTTTAAATTTGCGTTGGTAGATGGTCAATAGTAATTTCCGTGTCACAGTAACTTTACTAACAGCCCCCGTATGCCAATCTTTTGCTGTCAAGTTATATTTCACTGCCCAGTGTAATTTTTTCAGGTCACGTGGTACAATTTTGTACCACGTGATCATTCTTTTTAGACACTTGACAGCAAAATATGCGCGAAAACACATCAAATGACGTCATAATGTCACTATTTAGTCACAGAATAACTATGAGTTAGTATGAACTGACCATGATTTAAAACTTTGCAGTTCAAATTTGCAGTTCAACTTTGATTGGCATACCAATGCTGTAAGTCATATACTGACAGCGTAAAGCAGACAAACTGGAAGCTATATTATATAATTACATTATTTCACAGTGGTTGGAACAGCAAATAATGAGCAACCAACAAAAACAATGTTAATACGCATTTAATAAGGAAAATTTAAGGATCTACTAAGTAACTATACTTGATAAAAATAACATCAAACACGTCTGCTTGCGTTTGATAACAATGATAACAAAGTATGTAAACACTATAAAGCTGATACTTGACGTAATCTGTGTAAAAGCTTAGTTTTACTAACTTTAGTTTAAAACTAAGCTAAAAATTGAATAAATTAAGTTTAGTCAAAAATTCAACAGTTTAAAAAACAATCTAAAAGGTTGCTTCTTTTTTATTTTTATAATTATCTCCGTGACACTAGATTGACACCAAATTTCATCGAAATTGGTTTAGCAGTAAGTGCTGTGAAAACGTAAAATACAGACAAACTTACGTTCTCTTCTGCTTTAATACTGTAGATTCTTTTTTTATGTTTTTACATTATCTGTGACAACGTTTAGTTCTCGGTAGTTGAATTTTTACATAAAAAACGTTTAAAGCTTTGTCTGTTGGTTTTATGAATTGCATTTTTTTAATAAAAAGTTATGCGTAGTTTTTATACATGTCAATGTTTATTTTTATAAACGACATCTTTTTATGCGCTTATCAGTATACAAAAAAGCTTTGGTAAAGCTTTGAGTATATATTTTTTGGGTTTCTCTCAAAATGGCTTTTTTATTTCAAAATGATTTAAAAGTACGAACTTGGTAGAATTCTAAGTTAATGCTTAATTATTACTATCGTTAATTTTAAGTTACTTTTACAATTTTTTTTTGTCAGTGTATGAGCAGCTAAGGGAACAAAATCCAAAAACTACTTTGAATAATATAAAATCAATTTTAAAGTCCCTTGTATATTCAACAAGTAGAATCCCATAATATTATGAACGCACCAATAAATTATGTACAATTACGAGTTAAAGTTCGAGCTATCTCTGATCTCCGATTTATCTGATGGTGAGTACATGTGGCCTCAATTAAAAACCATTTTACTAAAAAACTTACTATAATGATCCCCTTGTTCGAATGCGGCCGTGTGAAGTAGCCCTTATGTTAAGGCGAAGTTTGTGTTGATTTTATTGTTTTTTTTTTCTTAGAATCAACAAGTTTTTTGTTCAATCTATACCTACTAGTAAACTAGTAAATAAAACTAGTTTACCTACCTCCATCTTGTTAATTAATAATAATATTAAAAAATATTTATTCACAAAGAAAATTATGACTAATAAAGTATTTACAATATTTATAATATGTACAAAATACACATGAAGCAGTTGAGTTATCTACACACCGTTGCAAACGATTTATAGATAGCTCAACTGATCCAAATCAGTACCAATAATATTAATGAATTAATTAATGAAAATCCTTTATATTAAAAGAAAAAACAGCAAAAGAAATAAAAAATAAATGAAAAATAGACTAAATGAGCTACCTAATAATATACTTCATTGGTTTAGTTTAGATTAAAAAAAAATAACACGTAACACTCATCTCTAGACCTGTTTTCAAAATAACTTTAGTAAAAAGCTATTGAAACGTTGTTTTATGATAAATCTTTTTAAGTAAAACATCGCCTTAACACTAACTGACGTTAATTAACTATGACATCGCATCAGTTACTTGTATCACTATCCTTATCTTTTACCTGGAAATGAAAGAGAAGGCACATTTTAAAATAGATGGTTTCCTTTTCAGTCATTATTTTTTATAAAAACTGCATCCCATTGTTTTTAGCCTTTATAGACCTTAATTCGGTTTAATAAGGTTCAAAATGCTCCAATTTTTTTTATTAACGAATAATGATTTTGTTTACGCTTTTAGTAACATTTAATGTTTTTGACGCATTGTCAAGTTGGAAGTGTTTAGGTTTGATTAATGGTTCTTGGTTCGGTGTTCATGGACATGTTTAATTATTTTTTTTTAATTTAGTAAGTAGTATAATTAAAAGAAAAAGCCTGTTTGAATATTATTTATTTTGAAGTAATTTTAGTAATAATAATATGCTTATTTGACTGATAACAAACCGAAATATAAAATGTTCTTAATCACTTGAGAAAAAAATTGGAAAAAAAATCTATTTTCTATCCACTTTCCATCAGGAACAGTCAAATGCTTATCTCTCCTTTATAAAAAAAATACTTGTACTGCCCCCGTCTGCCAATCTTTTGCTGTCAAGTTATATTTCACTGCCCAGTGTAATTTCTTCAGGTCACGTGGTACAATTTTGTACCACGTGATCATTCTTTTTAGACACTTGACAGCAAAATATGCGCGAAAACACATCAAATGACGTCATAATGTCACCATTTAATCACAGAATAACTATGAGTTAGTATGAACTGACCATGATTTAAAACTTTGCAGTTCAACTTTGATTGGCCCCTGCAGCACCAATTTCCAAAAAAATTAAAAAAAATAGAAATGTGATCTACTCATTCATGCGATCCACCCTTGGTCATTCAACTCAAGATTCGGCTTTCGGTCATCGTATCAATGTCAAAACGAAGGCCCTATCGAGTTCCACGAAAGTTATTCCGGGTACGTTTCGTAAGTGATACGCCGCTCGCTATTCTCCAGAGTGAGATAAAAATAAATAGGAAAAATAAAATATGACACCCATGCTCTGATATTTTTACTAGTTTCATGTGGGAACTACGTAGATTCAAGATAAATTCAAGGTTTAAAAAAATTCCATAAAAAAACTGGGTTTTAATGTACTTATCACTATGTATTATAAGTATGTATTTACAAAAAAAAAGTATATAAGTATTCTATCAGCATCTAGTTCCCATATTACAAGCTTTGCTTAGTTTGGGACTAGAGGGTGTTGTGTGAAATGTCCATGAATATTTATTTATTATAGATAGTCCCAAGTCCAAGTAACAAAAAACATAAAAAGTAGCATTACTTTATTATCTAAAAAGCCTCTACAATAATTATTATAATAATTATTATTAAAAGAAACATCTTTAATTTAAATATTTTTTCAGTTTTATAATCCAAAGCTGATCTAAAATTCAAAATATTCAAATTAAATATATTCCATCCAGTAGACAGAATGCATCCCAGCTGAACACGAAATCAAAATCTATTTTTGTTTCGACATCCCGACATACATTTGACTAGCAGTACAGTCAGGAACAGAATTTAATTAATTATAATTTCAAAATTATGTTTTCATGTGGGTGAATGTTTTTGAAATAGATAAGTATACTCGCACTATGATTTTTTTCATAAATAATTATATGTGTATTTTTCAAGTGGTACTAATACACAGGCCTTTGCATGCCTGATATAAATTTATACAGCATTTTAGGCCACTTTTTACTAAATATCCCTATAAACGGTTAGGGTGCTTAATTTAGGTAAAATGGTAATAAATTGAAATGGTGTTCATCCTAGCTACAAAATATAATATATCGCATGCACATTTTGTATAGTATTAGGTACTTACCTAATTATGTGTATGGCAATAAATGATTTCTCTTTCTTTTTTTCAAACGGAGCCAGCCTGAGGCACGTTTACATTAGTAGCTAAAAATATTTAAGATTTTTTCAAAAATACTAGTTAAACATGTCCTAAAAACAAACTTAGTAAACATTTACTTGTGATAGTAACAATAGAGAACATTCACATACATATTCCTTGTATTTCACGCAACTACACCTAAAAAGGTAGCTCGTATCGCCGTATACGGTTTACATAAATTACTGAAAAACGGTCCGCAAGTACACAGGCTATAAAATACAAAAAGCTTGGCTCTGTACTCTTGTTTTTAGCCTTTAACTTTAGTGCTATTGTAGCAACTTGTTTAACATGCATTTCAACGTAAGTTAAGTAAGCTTTGTATTAAAAAACTGTGAACAAAATGATTATTTACCTAACAGTTTTTTTTGAGAAAAAAGATGCAAAATTAATATACAATAAGAAGACGTTCGATTTTCAAACTAAAAAAATAATTTGGAACCTATTTTATTTGCTTCATGAATAGACAAAAAATTATTCAACCGGAAACACTTCTATTGCCAACTGTACAGCCTTAAAACCGTCGTTCTAAAATACAAGAGTATCGATTACAATATTGATCTTATTTTTGGACAAAAAAATTTGGGCCACACTCGGTTCAGTGGCTTCATACAATGGTGTATCAGATGTTTATCAAATTATTAGCTATCGGAAGAAAAGATGATTAATTATTAATTTTGGTTTAGATCTATGTAGAGATAAAATTTTAAAGATTTTTTAGACAAAAATGGTTATTGAAAATTATATTTAGTACCTATCACTTATTGTTTGAGTATGCAACGATTTACTTTTGTAATTTTTTTAATAAATAATTCAAATTGGATACTAATCTTTACCTCTTTATCGTATTTTTATGTTTTAGCTAGGTTAGGTAAAAAAAAACTAATGAAGTAGCATGAGTCTTCAGTTAATTATTCCCCGACTGGAGAGAGTAGGTATGGTACCTACCTACGTAATACATTGTTACCGTTGAAGGTTCGTATTTAACTTTTATATTTATTTACCTAGGCTGGCACTAGGTAGTCATAAATAATTTACATCCCCAATAAACACCCAAATAACTCTTTATCACCGAAAAGCCTTCACAATATTTCAATATCAGCAACAGCACAATAAACAACTTTGGTACAATCCTGGTACAATATTCACAGCATCTACATTTTAAAATACGGTACTGGATTCAATAAAATCTATATCAAACGCTAGTAAAAGTCAAAAAGCTGGTTGGAGCCGCAATAAATAATTTCCTAGAGGGCGCTCTCTCGCGCAAAGAATCTTATTTCGCCACATTTCAAAATTAGCGAGAGATATTCGCCGATACGGCGCTCGTAAAACACGGTCGACCATCGCGTCCGACGGTAAAACCGTTCCGATTTATGTTTCGGAGTAAAATTTTATATTTTTCGCATCCGATAAATCGGATGGGCCTGGGAGATGGGCCTGCGCCATGTTTACTCCTAGGAACCTTTTACGGTAAGTTTTGTGGGCACTTCGGACGATTCACTTATCTGTTATGGTTACTTACACTAAATAGGTAGAAAGTAGGTCAGGATTCTCAGGATAAGTCTACCTTTTGCTATTATTGTTGGTTACGTAAAAGTAGATTGGATGACATTTAGTTTGCATAGCAGGCTTAGCGCTAATCCAGAATTTTTGATTTTTTGTTTTATCTAAGCCAAACGTTGCAAAGTAGAGTCAGTATATATTCTGCTTTAGTTTTTCAAAACTCCCTGGCGTTGTATCTTAAAATATTTTTATCACTAGCAGTTACCCACGACTTCGTCCACGAAAAAAAAAACATAAAAAAAGCGAGGAAAGTAGCTTATGTGTTAATAGATAGATAGATAGATAGAAAACTCTTTATTGTATTGTATTGTTAATTCAGGTTACGAACTATAATATATTTCATGTTTCATCCAAATCAAATCAGTAGTTACAGCGTGATTGAAACACAAACATCTAAACTTTGACATTTATAATAGTAGTGGATGTGTATAAAATATAGGTATAAAAACCAAATGTAGACTATATTTGGTTTTTATACCTATATTTTAAA
The DNA here is from genome assembly GCA_947859175.1 of Gandaritis pyraliata. Lineage (NCBI taxonomy): Eukaryota > Metazoa > Arthropoda > Insecta > Lepidoptera > Geometridae > Gandaritis > Gandaritis pyraliata. The sequence goes on along the minus strand of OX401856.1, from coordinate 10,557,018 downwards.
ACATTTTATACACACATGATGCAGAACCCTAAAAATATATATAATGCGTACAAACTCGCAGCCAACTAACCAACGTAACTTGTTCCTAACTTCAACTCAGACGCATGAAATTATCCACACTATCCTCTCTAATACATTTACAAATATGTCTGCCAGTCTGTATATATTTCATATTTTTACGGCTAAACACTACAACAGAATTTAAATGGAACCTTCAGAACGTAAAATATTATTAAACTACTGCAAATTGTGTAAAAATTTTACATTTAAACGTGCTTACAAAGACAGAACTATTTTAAAATAGCTATCAAAAAATTTGAGAACATGATTACTTACCATGGGTTTCAACATTAATTTTTTTGTTTTTATCAATTTTTTCAATTTAATCTTCTCACTTTCTCTTGTAAATAATAATAGACGACGTCGTAGGCAAAAGCTAGTTATGAAATACATGTAGAAATTATATTCGAACGCTTATAGCCAAGTGTTTAGTGAAAACAACTTTTGCACCGACCAGAGTTGTTCGGTGCCTGAGTTTGGGAAGTGTTTCTATGCAGCAATGCAAATCTATCCGCAGCTCAAATCAAAGCTATTCAACTATGAGTTTCTAAATAGACATCACCGTTAAATAACCACCGTCAGTTACTCAATACTCAATACTCAATACATTTATTGCTTTCACATGGTATTAAAGTTGTTACATGGTAGGTAGGTATCACACATGAACCCTGTTCAGGGGTATTGCAACAGGAAAGTAGTAACTTCATCTTGATTCATACTTTTAAAAATCGCTACAAAATAAACGAGTAAGCATAGTAGGAAGGGGAATATCAACTCGTCTAGAAGGCTGCAAATAACTTCTACAGCTTAAACTATAAGAAACCACCCATAAACCGTTATGAAATTCAACACAGTTTTAAATATGAAACTTTAACCGCGTGGTATTTATGACCTCGAGTTCACTTACAAGTTTAGCCGACTTACAAACTACAGTAGCACTTTAGTACATTACACTTTACAGCATCCTGGGAGGTTGTAGTAGCTACTTTTACTTCGTTTTCTGGTTTACTTTGAATTTACTTGGAGAATTGTATTTTTAAGCTAGGTCATCTACTTCCTGCTTAAAGCTATGTAGGTAATACTTAGCTAGTAATAATTGTTCATAATTTTTCATCTTTTTTTTTTACATAGGAAAAAATAAGTTTATTCAACTAAAAACTTACCTATTTATTTATAAAAAAAACCTTCAATAATACCTATACAACCTCATTTTCATTGCTTTTGTAGAGTAGTAAGGAAAATAATGAGTAAAAACTACTATTTTATATTTTAAACGATTTAACATCGCGAAAATGCATAGCTTAGTTTAGGACTAGAGGAAAGGACCTTGTATGAATTAATATCCATTTATTTATTTATACTATTCATTTCAAGAGTATATCATTTCGTTTTATATTTATTTACTTTCCTATATTTCGCAGACTAGGTTTTTTATCAGTCTCACACAAACCGCTGTTTAAAGTAAGGTGGTCTGGTTATCTTCAATCGCACCACGACCTTGCGGAAGTGAGTCAGTGGGTAAGCATGCCTGGTGCTGAAACTGGTCTTCAACATGTGGTATTTGTTAGGAAACTTGCATTCTTGAAGCAAAATGATTCCAAGGTGAAGTTAAACATGGATGCAGTTTTTTACCAAGCCTTGTTACAAAGCAGGTATAATAGTTACCACGGATGTTTGTCCCTCTGTAGTTATTTATTTATTTATTATTATTTCATATAGTACACATGCTTAAAAGTATGTAGTACCTTAAAGCCAAGGTATGGCTTGTCTAGGCACCAGGTTCTCGTAGGTATAACACTAATCGGTCGAACGAGCGCACGAAGTATCTGCGCAGAACCCATTTTGAGTCGAATTTAAAGATCTTCATTAATTTGTACTCCAAATACCACAAAAATATATGTAGCTTAATATACGTATATTTCAGTTAATCAATCATTTGTGACTTCCCCACCAAAAAATCATAGAATTTTTTTTTCATATAATTTTTTTTGTGGTGAACAAAGCTCGTTTACAATTTTTCAGCTTAAATTTTTCGTAAAAATAGTTCATAATGGATATGTATCGGTAACCCTACTTATGCATTATTTGTTTAGAACATCTGTTTTGTGTCTAGTGCGAGTCATAAAAAACTTTGAGGGGGTTGAAACTGACTGAGTGCTTTTGATGCCAGCTATAAATAAACGCTATAAACTATAATGCTGCTGTTGAGATAATGCCTTATTGTGCACGAGATCACACTTCACAACTCAAGGTCATTGACTGGCTGATGATCCCCGAATTTATAGTTTAACTAGCAGTTACCCGCGATTTCGTACGCGTCTACAGTTTCCGTGTACATTATATTATCTGTGCGTGTACAGAGCGAATACTTCTTTGAGAAACTTGACATTACACCTCATTACACCGAACTCGTACCTACTGGAATGCCAAACGCTAGTCGTTAGACCAAAGAGGTAGTACTACGCCCTGTCAAACTGACGTGACATGACAATGAAATCCTCTTGCTAATTGGCGCTGCTAATCCTTTTCGTTCATTTTATCCTGTAGATCCTGTTGATTATTCGAGATAAAAAGTAGCCTATATGTCAATCCAGGTTACGAACTATATATAGGTACGCCAAGTTTCATCCAAGTTGGTTCAGTGGTTTTGACGTGATTGAAACACAAACATCCAAACATCCAAACATCTAAACATCCAAACATCTAAACTTTCGCATTTATAATATTAGTAGGATAGGATAGGATAGGATTAGTAGGATTGCAGCGTTTTGTTTTTCTTCGATAAAGTAGCTAGTAACAAGTTACGTGTATCAAAGCTTTTGTGGTGAACATAACATTAATGCCTATTAACTGCGCGTACGACTATCATTCCTACCCAACCCATTAGGATACCGAATTCCTGCAATACCTTTCTAAAAATATTTTTAAAACCATTTCTCTGTATAAGTGCGAGGAAACTCACAGTTTCATTAAAATAAAACGAAAATGGCGTTACAAGACATGCGTATACGCAATTGCGCACGCGTTGACGTCTTTCGTCGCGCGATTTTGTCCGCCATATTGAGAAGTGATAAATAGCAAGCTTTAAGTCTTTATAAGTACTGTGAAGTAGAATAAGCGAAGCTATACTATGGTTGTTAATACTAGCATTTATATTTTACTGAGTCTGTTCTTTTAGAGAGTAAATAAATTAAAGATTGAAATGACGACATTGTGGGGGGGGAGGCGGCTGAAGAATATTGGATCCGGGTGACAGAAGCCACTGTATCACTATAGCTTCAGCCTCCGTATGCCAATCTTTTGCTGTCAAGTTATATTTCACTGCCCAGTGTAATTTCTTCAGGTCATTTCTTCTTCATTCTTTTTAGACACTTGACAGCAAAATATGCGCGAAAACACATCAAATGACGTCATAATGTCGCTATTTAGACACAGATTAACTATGAGTTAGTATGAACTGACCATGATTTAAAACTTTGCAGTTCAACTTTGATTGGCATACCAATGCAGAGCCCTATAGCATTATAGCTATATGTAGTGTACTAGCTTTCCTTACAAGTACAACTTTCGCAAACGGCCTGACCACACGTACAGCCGCGTGGGCGTCCACTTATTTATTTGTAATTTCTTTAATGCACACACAATTAGCTTTATCCCGGGGTCAAATGAATCATGTCCGTCTGTGCGTAGTTACCATCGATATATCAAATGAGAAGATTTTGTTCGGGCATGGCTTTATTTGTTTCATGTTTATTTTTTCGATGTATCTTCTGCTATACAAAAAGTAAAAAAAAATGTATATTAGTATTCTATCAGCCATCTAGTTCCTATATCACAAGCTTTGCTTAGTTTGTGACTAGAGGGCGTTGTGTGTAAAGTCCAAGAATATTTATTTGTTTATTTATACACCTAAGGTAATAAACAAGTTCGTTTTTGTCAGTGCTTAAATTATTATTACTGTAGTAATCTGTGTTATTTATTTAGGTATTTAATTTTCGTAGAATATTAGTAGAATAACCCGTAAAATAATTCGATGTTCTTGCGCTTTATGTCCAGATTGTAAATATTTGCAGTAGAATTTTATTTCTCGTGGGACATGATTTCCTGTGGCATCTTTTCAAACTATTCCACAATACCGCCATGCCCTTTTGAGCTATCTTCTTATTGTGTAAATCGGTGTTCTGTGGTTGTTACCATGGCTTGGATTGTGAGTGTTATTTATCGTTTGATATCGTTTGTTTTGAGTTTAATGCAAAAACATTGGTGCAAAGGGGAGAGTATTAATAAATTGTTTATACTTAGTATTAAAAGCATTTGTGGGATAACTTAGATGCACGTACGATACCTATTTGGATGAGTTTTTTTTAGTTTTGTTCTGGCGGTGGATACTGGTTTTTTTGCCAAGTCCTATTTGTTTATTTGAATGAGTGGCTAGTAGTATTGCCAGTTTTTAAGTATTACTTGTAATTTTACTAAACTAAAAGTTACCCTCCAGGTGCACAATTTACCCAACTACTGTCATATTTTTGTTTTAAATTCATTTTAATCGATAGTGCAAGCGAAGTGAGCATAGATTCAGTTTTGTTTCTGTTTATTTATTTACTAACCATATTCAGTCGTTTATCTCGTGTCATGCAAATTATTTCCACGTCGTGGTCTATCACAATTTCTTTTTAATTTCCCTCATTTAAAATTAAGGATAACTTGAAATGTCTCATAAATTAAAGCGAATCTCAGCACTAGTTTATCTTTCATAGAATTTCACAAATTATCTCATCACTATCAGATCATGACCTAACTCCCTCGTTTGCAAGCTTAGTTATTAGTTTTTGTTATTACAGAGTGTGGAAACCAGAAACCGGTGGAGACTGCTAATCCTAGACAATCGCGCGCGAAATATGATACTGAGAAGAAAATGGCACCAAAGAGTTTCGAATACAGAATGTACATTCATTACAATAGCGTTTTTTTATAAACTTTTAAGATAAATAACGAAAAAAATTGAAAGCTCGTGCACAATTAATTATGTGGTTAAGGTAATTTTAGAAGCTGGCATTTATTGTCGTGGTAAAAGCCTAGATGTTTTTTTTATTTTTTACGTTCTTTCACCAGACTTAGACCTTGAGACCCCTAACGTGTACTAAAACGAAATGCTATGCTACCTATTACCATTTTAGCTTGGAGTATTTGACAAGCCTCTTAGATCGTTGCATAAAGACGGCAATGCAATATAATGTGTCTAAGGGCGTCTTGCACCAGAATCACTAAACGTATTTAACAGCTAAATCGATTTAAATCTCACGTATTTGTATGACTTTAAAATTCGCTAAATACTATTTAAGAGTTAAACGCGTTTAGCGATTCTGGTGCAAGCCGCCCTTAGTGTTTATTTTTCCCTAACTTTCTACTGCCCTATCTGTCCACTTATCTATGCCACTACATAAAGCTGTCTCACTATACTTAGCGCGGCGTGCGGACGCATATGATATCTGCATACGACCTGCTTGCAAGAAATGAGCTGCAACACTCCCTTTGTGTTTTTAAATAAGATGGCATTTACTACCTACCTCTGTGGTGGAGGACAGGTGCGAATTATTTTACAGCGCAGTATTTATGTGATTTGCACATTGTATTTTATGACTAGAGTAGGTGGAAACCAAAAAAAAATTTCATAAAACCACTCAATAATCATATTCATTAAAGTTTTCTTAAATAAGGGTACGTTTACACAGAGGCTTCGAATTTACAGGACTATAATATTGTATCAGTAGTTTTCACTACATTTAAAACTGGGACTGGAATACTAACAAGAGTCTTCATCACCGAATAAACACGAATTCTCTAATAAAATGAGAGTGGAGAAAACTTGCGAAGGACCGTAGTGACTGGCGTACCTATACCTACTAAAGAGGAGGCATATAGGTACTAAACCCAGCAGTGGGTGCATGCGGGCTAAATAAATAGATGATAAAATAAAATGGACCCTTATCATTATTTTCCTTACGTTTGTATATCTTTACGTTTTACTATTACTTATTTTCCTTTTTTCTGTTTTCAGTATTTTTACGTACAGAAAATAAGTATATTTTTACAACCCTGGAAAAAAAACTAGCTGCCACCGTCTTCCCCAGGTTACAAAGGCCAGAACAGCCCTCCTCATTTCACGGCCATTAGTTAAACTTGTTATACGCGTAGATCCCTATTAAAATGCAAATTGAACACCCCCCGAAAATGTTATATTTTTTCATTTATTTTCTTATTTATTACAAGCGTTGGCTAGTTTGTTTGTTGTGTTGTTTTTGAGGGCTTTTGTTTTTGCGGAAATAGTCCTTATAATATTTAGGCTGGATATACATTTTTATAGTTAATTACTACAAACCACGTCTTAATATATTGTTCTTGGATTAAGGTTTTAATTGTTGAATTATAAAATGGTACCGAGATACTTTTAATCATTTTGTCATGTGTTATTTGATTTTTTTACTAAATTTTAGAATCAGTAGATTTTTTTTTTGTTTGTGACTGACGGTAGTTGGTTAAAAAACTTCCAAATAAGTTTTATTTACATATAGATAAAAATCTACTGATACGATCCACAGATAGCGCTGATCCAGAACAACATCTGTCAAAATTTGTTTTTACAAATCCGAATGATAAAATTACAAGCAACTTACTGACCAAAGTATTAACTTCTATCACCTAGCACCCCTAAAAGAATAATTTAAATCCCCCACCGGAAGTAGGGAACCCTGGAGGGGAAATAGAAAATCCGCACCGGATGTAACCGACGCAACGTTCGTTACAGCCATGAAATATGTTTGACGTATGAATTTACAGGGAAAATAATTTGTGTTTCATATTTGATCGAGCGAGAGAAGCGAGCGTAACACATCTACTTAGGTCCTCTGACAACTCTTACAGTTCTAGTAAAGAAAGCAGATATGTTTTGTTTTATCGGCCCTTTGCTTCTGCTTTAAGGTGTCCTCCAAGACGCATCATTGCACATACCTGTTGGGGACAAATAAAGAGCTTTCTATCTATCTATTGCGCCCCTTCGATGCCTCTGGTGCTCATAGATTACCTAATGAATAATGTCAGGTATATAGTTGACTTACACTAGGCCTAGTGTAAGTCAACTATATACCTGACATTATTAATTAGGTAATCTATGAGCACCGGTGGTCTAGTAGTCGCAACTCCACCTTCAGATCCTTATGTCGTGGTTTCAAATCCGGTCATGCGCCAATGGGTTTTTCTACACGGATTTATATGCGCAATGCTAGTGCAAGCGGTGAAGGAAAAAATTGTGAGGAAACCCGCAGCTTAGTCAGCTCCGCACGTATTGACCTGGTCTTTTCTGTGGATTGTGGGGACTAGGCTGAGAGGATGGTATAGGTGCTACAAGCCTACTTTATCTTAATCATGTCCCAGGCACTGCAGCGCCTCATTCATAGGGGCATGGGTAAAAAGTGGCTTCTGTCGCTGTATGAATCATCTTGATTAGATGCAAAAGCCTGGTTATTCTTTGTTAGTATAAAAATAAATGATGCGTATCTATCAGAGTCAAAATGACTCTATCAAAATGTATTAAACTTTAGCAGAGACATTTCTAACAAAATGCTTCCCATGTTTGTATTATTACGACCAACAATACGCTATTGTGGTAATAATAATCCTATTTATAGACGCATAGAGCACTTTAAATTTAAGAACAAGGAGATAAAGATCAAAATAGAAGCAAAATAGCCTGGGTTGAGCCACGACGCGCCCACGCGCTAGTAATAAGCACCTACCTATATATTTTTAGTATGAACTTGTGTATTTCACTACATACTGATCTATCAGCATAATAATATGAAGAGATTCAAGCACAAAAAGCAAGTATCAGATTTAGAAAAAAACCGCTTAAAGGAATATGTATTTCTTGCATCTCAGTTAATTTGTTGCCAGCGCTAATAATATGAAGGCTAATAGGTACTGGTTCTAGGTCCTAAGTTTACTTCCAATCTACTATACAGCTAACTGCCATAAAAGACTTATCAATTCCTTATTACTGTCACATGGAGCAATTTTAATGCCATTTTCTGAACTTTAGTATACATAGAGTCTGAAAAATTTTCTAAAATTTAAACGAAACTGAAGAATCATGCATTTTTACAGTAAACGAAAAACTAAATTGATAACCTTTGACTGAAGTATATTCATATGTTTTAAAGCTTTGAAATAAAAGCTTATTTTATTTTATTTTATTTTAAGCTTATGTTATTTCTTAATGAGTTATGCATTTACTGTCTGAATTGCAGTCAAAAAGTAATTATATAAAATCACAAGAATATTTTAATGGATTAATCCAAGAGGTAACAAAATAGCAAACCACTTCGTTTCTCAAAAAATTTTGTGATATCCTTTTTTACATCCTGTATACCGAAATACAATGACACATGAGAGCGCTGTTTTGCCGTAATGGGCCGATAAATTCATCCTATTCTTCTCATCTCGGCCCACACTGCTATTCCTGTATGCCCCGTATTTTTTGTTCCTGTTTGTCCATATTTGTATTCTAGTTGGGAACGGGCTCGCTTTTACGGGAATAGAAATAGGAGTTATGGTGAAAGTTGTGTCGAAAGTCATAGACTCTCGTTTTTGTATGGCGTTTTTTGGTGAAACTATAGACAGTAAATTGGTTGTTCCTGAGTTCTGTCAATTAAGTTAAGGTCAATGACATTTTAGCAACTGGTAAGGTCTTCTTCTAGAAGACAACATAGACTGACGTATAACAGCTAGCAGTCACAAGTAGAAATAAAAAGAGCAAAAACTTCATGAAAGTGAAGGGTATCTTGGATTATGCCTACCTACATCTTGATTTGACCAGATAGCCGGTGCAACTAGATCAAAATAATGAAAGACTATCTAGATTTAGTCATAACGTGATCTAGTCACACGTGCTATATAGTCCAACCGAAATGTAGTCAGCTTCAAACTTGAATAGATTTTTTTTTACGATACGCGAAATGTTATAAAAGTTTTAATGGCCTAGAGCATTCTGTCTTCAAGAATAACCTAAAAACGGACTACATAAAACTGACAGTTGAACCAAAAACTACCGGCCATAAATTCTAATTACTCTTCACCCCTTCACCAAAATATCTTCATCACAATGACTACACATCCACATGACCACCGGATACAGACGCGCAAGTCATCGTCCATTGACTGCGCTAATGGGAGAATTAGGATTATGTTTTGATGAGACTTTCTGTGACGGGGATTGATGGGTGTGGGCGCTGATTAAACTAAGATTTGAATGAACTAAAGACGGGATAAACCACAGCGTCCGTAGTATTTAAATCATAGTCAGAGTCACGGATGGTATCGTGATCATTTTTCTCTCCAACGGCGAATTCCTTCACGGTATGAAGACTTTTCGGTGCCACAAGTTGATATGCAAACTAAGTTTACAGAAACAAAGAGAATGAGCTAGTTGCCCACTGCTGGTAATGGGTATAGCATAGGTAAAAATATAGATGACCATTAGGGTAGAAGAGTATTTAGTAAAGATCACGAACTAAAAAGTGCAGTAGTATCATACAAAAAACTCTTTGTAAAAAGGATCTTACAAAAAACGCTAAGAACCAGCAGGGGTATGCCAATCAAAGTTGAACTGCAAAGTTTTAAATCATGGTCAGTTCATACTAACTCATAGTTATTCTGTGACTAAATAGTGACATTATGATGTCATTTAATTTGTTTTCGCGCATATTTGGCTTTCAAGTGTCTAAAAAGAATGATCACGTGGTACAAAATTGTACCACGTGACCTGAAGAAATTACACTGGGCAGTGAAATATAACTTGACAGCAAAAGATTGGAATACGGGGGCTGTGCCAGTTTGCTACTGCCAACCCTGATGACGGCAATGAACTTCAAATTTCAAGACTCTCATAAAGAAGGTTAATTTAAGTGGTGTCTCAGCGTGTCCCTAAAAGATTGACAGTATTTGAACTCAGCCTGCTCAATAAGGAAACCTATACAAATAAACAGGCAGTAAACGATGATAGTGGCGGGATTCGTTTTATTGCCATCCTTGATACGAATGTAAATTGTATTGTTTTTCTCCCTCTGACTTATGTTTATAGATGGGTAAGAAAGTAATATTCTGAAGATTGGAAATTATTGTAGGCACTTTTTCTTCATTTTTTCAGGTAAGAAATATTCTGACGGATCAAAAAGTTTACCTAATACATAGACAACACAAAAGTTAACTCTCAGTGGGGTTTGAACCCATGACCCACAGCACGGAAGGCAGAGATATACTGACTGTGCTGCGGCTGTTGTGCACAACAAATCATGTTTGCTATCCACACAATGGCTGTCGGCAATCGTGTAGTTCCCTGTCTATGAACCATGTTTGATTATTGTCACACTGAATACTGATGTGCAGGGCATTGTGAGATTTGTCAGTCAACGGTAAAAGACAAGCGAAAAATCTAATAGTTTTAAATCTCACAATACTAGTCAAAACACATATTTTATATCAACAAACCCTTAAAAATCACACCAAAAAGGATCATAAAAATATAACCGGATCCAATTCAACATTAAATGCTGTTGAACTATTACACAAGTATTTATTAGCATATGAAAGTCTACTGGCCCACCTGTGCTGCATTTAATATATATAAAATGGATGCGTGACTGACTGACGGACGACCAAAAATCAAAAATTGTAGAATATTAGACTTTTGACTCATTTCAATCATTTCAACTTTAAGTAAAGATGTTCACTGTTGGACATAAGCCTCCTCCATGGATTCCGTCCTTCTACTTCCGCGATCTATGAAAACAATCCCATCAGTTCATAATTAAAAAAAAATTACATGACGTCTGCACAGGAGACTTTCCTAAGCCTTGTCCGAACGCAACTAAACTAAAACTGTTAGAGCCTATTTCATCTTTTCAGAGTAACACTATCCGTCAAATCAAAATATGTTTATCTTTGTTTTTGACAACTCTAAAGTCTACTTTGGTTGGCGATCATAAGATGGTAAAATAGACAATTTTAGTGTGTTCAAAAAATATTTACAGATAGGACCATTCATATACGGATCATCAGTGTCCACCAACAAAAAACTGTTGGAAAAAACCGCTCATTCTAGAATAAAACATCATGTGATCATCTTCCATTATGTACCACTGGTAAACCAAAACCACACGAGTAAAGTCACGGGTCTTTGCTAGGTATAAATAATACAACCTGTCCATGACTTGACATAAACCATTGAAGCGCAGGTTCGATTGTACTCGAGGGGAAACTAGATCATAAAGCGCCTACTGCTGAATCGTGATACGTGTATTGTAAAGTGCTTGGTTTGTTGGCTTTGTAATTTTATTCAAGGAGGTTTTATATCTGATCAAGGTGGCCAGTAAGCTCCACTTGCACAGGTGACTAATAGTAGAGCTTCTTGTGAAAGAGCTCGCCCAGGGAAGTACTTCCATCCATTTCTGCCGCCAAGCACTAATGCATTGTAGAGTATGGATCCTAGTGCAATTACAGGCACATGAGACTTAACATCATTCTCATCAGTGATGGGGCAGTTCAATGTATCACAGGGCATGTCCTCAGATAACGTGCTAAGTGAGACAATGTATTATTATAGGCAGTTATAAGCTTCCTCCATCATATAGTTGTATTAAAAACAAATGTATCTATGTATGTGTATGACATGTGTAACAAATGTAGGTATATGAGAAGATTCCTGAAAAGTGAGAAGGTGTGTAATGTGTGTAATGTGTAAATGGTATTAATTTCTGGTTATATTCAAGAAAATTACTAAGATAGTATATTTTGTGTGAATTTAATTTTATCTTTACGGTAATCGTATTCATATTATTTTTTATAAAGCTTGATAAACATTCGTTATAGACAGTAAAGAAGTAATCAAGCCAATCAGAAACAGGATCAAAACTTCCATTTTGCACCTGAAAGAGCAATCGGCCAGTTCTCTACATTTCTAAGTATCTAAAGCTACAACACTATATTTCCCGGAAAAGTGACAAACTTAATTCAGTCGAGAAACAGTAGCCTTACACTATAAATAAAGGACGCAAACACATGAGGAATCGCTGGGTTACCCTTAGGAACCCTCATTATTTTAATAGTGTAAATCACCACTTATCATACAAAAAAACACTTTAACATCATCTACATAAAACTCATTTTCCCCTGTCGCATCATGCAGAAATTCAGAGGCTGTAAAGTAGAATGAAGTTTTAGGAAATAAGATTGAAATATGTAGGAAATAAGGATGGTTTTCGGTTGGGGTTTTGTTCGTTTGGACGACACTAAGACCGCACACGGTGTCTTGACACCTACGCTCTCTTATTATGCGACTTCTTGAATCAAAATACGATTCTTGGGTTCTCAACCTTTTAATTTTATTAACATTGTTCTTATTCACTGTCACAATAAACTATCAAAAAATTGCTGAAAGTGTTCATTGTTAAAGTATTGAATGACTTATGTAAGTTATTTTCTATTTTTGAGGCTCGGCTAACATCCAACACATAGTGCCTATTTCACCATCTTATGACTACGTTAATAATTTCGACTAGTCAAAAACAAAGACAGCAATATTTTTATCAAACGGATAGCGTTACTCAAAGATGGTGAAACAGGTCCTAAGTCTTGTATCTTTTTGATCTGTTGGCAAAAATAACTAACCCTAATTTAATAACCTATTAAAGTTAATAATCAAAATAAACCACATTGGTTTATTCTGATTATTAACTGAAATAGGCCCTAACTCTAGTTATACCTGCTAAGTATGTTAAACATGACTGTTTGTTGCCAAAATAAAAATAAAAACTTTAACCTTTCAGAAGATCAGACTTTTTATAAAAACATCGCATTATCTTATAACAAAGCATCCAAAGATATGGTTTGAGAACCACTGCCTCAGATAGACGAGGACGAGTAATTAACTATGTATCAAAGTTCAGTACCTACTTCCTTATCGAGGGATGTTAATAAAACATTCGCATTGTTGGGGCCAACTTTGCGAGTTTTCAGATTTTGAATCGGGAGACGATTCAGTCTGATTCGTCACTTGTTTGTTTGTGCCACCTTGCTTTTAGGGGAAGTATTTTAAAGGGGCCTTATCACATGAACCAGGCTTCTATTTTAAACACCTTATAGGACACATTTATTATCCTGATTCTGGTATCATGATTTATTGGGAATTTCAAAACCATCAGAGGGGCGATTACGAGTTGACAATGTAAAAACCGGTGTGAAACGTCTGACGCCAACTACACCGGTGTGCGCTGATTGGTATGGAAACACTGAGCGAATTTTTTGAGAAGCTTGGTCTCGTCAAGCTTCCGCTCAGTGTTTCCATACCAAGCTGCGCACACCGGTGTGGTTGGCGTCAGACGTTTCACACCGGTTTTTACATTGTCAACTCGTAATCGCCCCTCAGGATATAGCGCAATAATATCACGATTCTGTCAATACGGTCAGTATTTCTTTGATACAGTATCATGATACCGTATCGCCTGATATTATTGATAGTGTGATATGCCCTAATATACGAATTTGAAGGTGCTCTTATTGATATTGATCACTGAGGGCTCAATTAGCGAATTTAATGGCCGTCTAAGTACTTGCAAAGTATTTTCATTGTCAAAAAGCTTAAAGATGTTTGACTAATATTAAGATTCTATCATATCAGACTAAACTGTTTTGGACGAAACTCAAATAGATTATAGTTTGCGTGATCCGGTAAAGCTTCAAAGCTACTTAACGTGGAAGCAAGCTTATAAAAATTATATATACCATAGAAAAGATATAACAAGGTTTGTTATTGTATCTTTTCAAATAGTTATTTGACATTAAAACCGGAAGAAATACTGAAATGCCCAGTTAAAATGCGATGAGACATTTTGAATGTCTAATTATCCGAAATAATAAAAACGCATCAACTTTTAACTAGCCATTTGGAGCCACCGGACCAGACCACCCAAACCCGATGTTATACCCACGATTTAAATCGAGATGCCAAAGTAAATTTAATTACAGTAGTTCAACTCATAAAAAACTTACTAAGATGCTTAACTATTACTGCACTAAAATGCTACGAGTCCCTCTCCTGTTAGATTGAAATCGATGGATGGAGACGGAGAAGGAGCAAAAGTGTTCTTTCTGGAAATCTATGGTCTCTCCATTGCCCAGTGATACCTGATGATGGTGATGAAATGAAATTCTGGCAAAACAAGGTAATGCAACCCAATAAGAAAAAGCTGTATCAAAATCATAAGAAACTAGGTACTACAAAAAATAAATAAAATATTCATGGACATTTCACACAACGCCCTCTAGTCCCAAACTAAGCAAAGCTTATATTATGGGAACTAGATTGCTGATTGCAAATAGTTTGGGTATGCATTCTTACCTTTATGACTTTATCAGATGAGAAATAAATAAATTAGATCGAGGTATTTTATTTCTTCATCTCGTATTGAACAACGCGGTAAGAACATGAAGTTGAGATACTGTTAATCCTAATGAGTCCACCGCTGGCCATCTATCGATAGACATATCGGGTTCGTCGTAAACGTCTGTTTGTTTGTGGCGAGCTGTCGAAACAGGTGTGGTAATCAGGCGATGTTTGTCGTAAAGCTATAAAAGCTGACCGGAAGTTGACCATTCTTTAACCAGGGTTTGTTTTTCGACAGAACTGACCACCATCTTTGCATTACTGCTTTGTGTAAATATGGATAAGGGTCTAGCGCTGGTGTGACCTTGGTTTAAATGTAATGAGTGGCGTCAGGAGCCACTTTTACCCATGCCCTGATGACTGGGACACTGCATTGCCTGGTACATGATTTAAGTTCGCTCAGCACCTTTTTTTTTTTTTTTTTTTTAACGTTGGGAAATCCTCATGGATACTCTTCTGTCGTAGTGAGCGACAGAAGAGTTATGTCGGACTCTTACCGACTAAAACCCAACGGGGGTCCTTCTCACACCATGTGCCGGGGCTGTGGGTACGCTTTCGCACTCTTCCATGGCCCCAATGGTGTTGCCTCCATACCCTTGGAGACCCTCCTATGGCTATACTACCTCCTTTCTCTTGCGAGAGGCGCGCGGAACACCCGCACGCGCCACCTCGAGGCTCAGTAGGGGGGCGACGGCTACTACTACACCATGGTGCCGCCGCCCAGGCCTGTTATGGTGGACGGATATCATGGAGGCTTTGCCTCCACCTCCTTCCACGTCTTCCTCTCCGACTGCGCATCGGCATTGGAAGCGATCTCCCGCTCCCGCTCCGCAGCCTCTTTCTGCGACATAACCGCTTCGCAGAAAGTTACCACCTCATCCCATGATGTCTCGTTTTCCAGCATTGATTTAATCAATGCTGGAAAACTAATGCTGGATAAGAGAGAGATCGTTCCCAATAACAGTGACGAGGGCATTGCGTTCCTCCACCCAAGCTTCACACACCTCCAGTGTGTGTCTCGCAGTGTCCTCGTCACTCCTGCAATGATGGCACGCGGTTGTCGGTTCCCTTCGGGCTATTTGGCACAAGTACTTTCCGAAGCAACCATGCCCGGTCAGCACCTGTACCATCCCCTCAGCCTAGTCGGCCTTATCCACAGAAAAGACAAGGTCAATACGTGCGGAGTTGACTGAACCGGAAACTTAAGCCATGTTTTCATTTCATCATCGTTATAATATCCCTTAAAGGCTTACTATCCACTGAAATCTAATACACCATTTAAACCTCATCTATATCGATCAACTTTCTCGATCAGACAATACTTTGTATCTTATCTGACACGGATCTATAGCATCACAACCACATTCTGTTCATGGTATTGATTTCATGGTGTCGTGACCTCTAGATGTGGGTTTTTTTAATATTCCGATCGAGTTCCCATTTTGATTATCTGGGAGAAACAAAAAAAACTAGAAAACTGTAAAAAAAATATTGTCTAAAAAGCTCAATTAATCTAAATTAGTACCAATCGGTATAGTCTATAATTTTACTGAGCTTTTTGTGTTCTTTAAAAATAACAACAACATTTCATTTATAATTTTAAAAGAATCAAACGAGTATACACTGTACCTTAAAATAGTTACACCTCTACTTAATAAGAACCTTTTTAGGTAGATACTGTACGTAATAGATACTTTGTCTTCCAACATTGTATTGATATGCTACCTTTGAATGGATTCCAAAAAACCTCATTCTAGTCATGCATAAGTTTACAAACTGCATGATTTTGTGCTCCTGAGATATGATGACCGCTATATGACGACTATCGCACAACATCAACACGGTAATCCGCTATTGCAACGATTACGAAGGCAGTAGTATTGTTCTACTATGTTCTACTATGCTTAGATTATCACCATTACTAAATTCAGCAGTAACGGGTAACGTTGAATATAAACACGTTTGAAACTTTACTCCAGTTTGATAAACTTTTTAAAAGTGAAAACTAGATGGCTCTGTGTAAAGTTATACTTCTACTAATTAAGAGCTAAGCTCTCTCTGGCGTGATTGACAGCGTAACAATTGCTGTGAACAATTCATCAATATTTAATTACTTATTCATATTTATTATCCCACTGAGTTTTGATGAGATTCGCGACGTCTTTATTGGCTTATGACAGCCCATACCTTCAAATAACTTTGACCAAACTCAGGCTTAAACAGTTTTATTAGAACGTGTGTAGTCATTGGTAGTAATAATATATAATATATTAATATAGTAATAAAATATAATAATAAAATTGACAGCTATTTTCTGAACATTTAATTTAAAAGCCTCCGTTATATTACGTTCATCATGCCATTAACTATTTCTTAAGAACCCTTCACGCACGATTGGTCTCGCCCCTATTGATACGAACCTTAAATATTCTACGTTTACGTGAAACTTTTAAAGGATTTCTTTTACGGTAAATAGGGGCGGAGAGTTCGAACAAACAGCTACTCAAGCGTTCGTGTCTTTAGGATTGACGAGGAAAAACCAAGGCCTATACAGGGTGTAACAAGTCCTTTTCCGAAGACTTCAGGGGGTTATACAATATGAAGAGCTTTACTTGATACCAACATTGTGAACGAAAAATCAAACTCAGCTTTTCCATTTTTATCCAGTAGATCATAATCTGATGATTATCCGGCAGTAGACTCTTCAGGATGATTCCTGAAGAGTCTACTGCCGGATGTAGGTAGGTGTTGCATTTTGTAAAATGTCAACTTGAGGTTGGTTAATTTTCCCCTACTCATTGACCTAATTAATTGGATCATTATAGATTTTGTAGAATTTCGAGGGATAAAAAAATAGATGATTTAAAATAATTCATTTGTGGAGTTTAGTAGGGTTTAGTAAAAAGGATTATTAATTTTTATTCCAAAGGCGAAAGTGCACAGTGGAATATTGAGGAAGTATTTATCACGGAAATGTTGTTTTCGTTTTAAAGCTTGTATTCCATCGTATGATAGCGAAATAATATTTTGAAATATTTGTTTCAATAGTACTCTAAAAATTATACAAAATAGTTGCATAGTATTCCAGTTTGATTTCTCAATTGAGCTGGTCAGCATAAGTACCTTTATGTATATTGTATAGTTCTTTATTTTGCAGTATTATGTCGGTAAGCGCTGTAATAACTATATTTTTGACCAAAAACTACTTTGCAATCTGTCATAATTGGAATATCTATTGGCTGCGTATCCACAACAGATGTGTGAGGCAAATAAGTGTTCTTAGATGGAAAATCCTACCGAAGAATAGTAGGATTCACTTCACAATAGAATAAGACTTTTGACTTTACCTGACGAATGAAGTGACACTATTCGTATGCTATTGGTCCTTGCCCACCATTCATTTGCCTTGTATATCTCTAGTGGATACGTAATCTTAGTGATAAACTCTGTAGACTGTAGATCCATAGGTCGCTGGTTCAGATCCGGCTCGAAGGACAACTGTAGCTATTCCCATCGAAATAGCGGGGAAGTAGGTGGACTGGTCTAGGAATTGTAGCAATGTTCCTTTTTTTAGGGGAAGATAATCCAAAAATAACGCAGCAGATAGGTTCCAAAAAGATTCAATCCTTTATTTTCTTCTTCTTCTTATTTTACTTTTTACAAAAACAAGTGTCACAAATGACATAAATCATGAAGTTGTGAACATAGATTATAAAACTAAACGTGGATAAGGCGTCGCTTACAAACTCCTTCATCTAAACTCGAAGATTATGGTAGATGTGTGCAGTTTCTGGTATTAGAATTTCGTTAGTAAAAAGAATTCATTATCAATTTCACAATATAAATCTATTATAGCACATCTCCCACTGCACCCAAATCTTATCCCCACAATCGGCATTGTTATTCCCCACTCGTGGTCTGATGTTAATCTCTCGCTAACTCCGGAACGGAGTTGGCGCAATAAAAACTGTCACTATACTTATTTACGATGCAATAAAGGAGATTGAGATAGAAATAACTCGAGGCGCCGGCGCACTGGCCCACAAACTGATTTTAACAATTTTATAGTCAAAATGGGGCAAGATGGGGCGACGATCTGCGAAATGGAGCTGGCAACACCGGGCTCACTGGCGCGTCTTGGGAGAGACCTACGTTCAGCAGTGGACTGATGATGATGATGATGATAGTCAAAATGGTGGGCTTGCCTTTATGTGCAATATGATAGTACATTACAACACTTGACAATATCGAGTAAAATATTAGTAAATAGGTACCTATGGATTACAAAAATTGATGATCAGGACAATGATTAAATTTTCCAATATCACATCAAAAAGCGCATTAATATCGTAATGCCCTTTAATTTTCAAATAAGCGATATTGACGGAATTCTATGGAGCCATTAGTCAATGAGATGTCATCTATACAAATAATAAATAGGCAAGCGTGTGTCGGACCGAACGGTAGGGTTCCGCAGGACTATGATGTAAAAACTACAACGGACTTGACGAATGACTCGACTTGACTAAAAACTTCAACTATTTTAAGTAATTCACTTGACGCTGGCAAAATTGTTTGTTGAAATGACGGACAGTATAATTATTTATTTTCCATTTGTGCTCATTTCATAATCTCATGATTAGGTTATTTATCAATTATAAATAGATATATCCGTCTCTATTTTCAATTAATTAAAAATAAAGATGGAAATAATCTTATTTAATGGATAGCGTTGCTCAAAGATGTTGAGACAGGCTTTTAAGCTTTTGTTTTAATCAAATTTTAATAAAATCAGGATAATAATCAGGGCCTGCGCTATGGATTTTAAAAATACATTTGCATTATAGAAACCCTAAAAATCTTGAATGATTCAAATACTCCGTCTCTTTGGCGGATCTAAACAAATTCTAAAGAATGGCATTCCCTTCCTGACGTCAATCAACTTTTGTGGGATTGTGCTAAGGAGATAAGTGGGGGTGTGCGTGATGGTATTTGAACGGTATTTCTTTGCAATATCTCAATGCTGAAAAAATAACACTGGCCTCTAACCCCAACTAAGTTTAAATTCTACAGAATCCAAAAAATTACATTAAATTAATTAACCTTCCTAATACCTATTCTTTCAGAGCTACGAGGGCCCAGACAGACACACAACGCCGTCAATCTTATAACACCGTATTGATTTTCCAGGGGTTAAAAATAAAAATTCACAATGGTAAAAATGTCTAGTCTAGAACTCGTATGTTATAGAAAAGCCCAATTTTACATAATAGACAATCGGTTGACCGCAATCTTACCTGATGGTAAGTGACGATGCAGTCGACGATGTACTTAGCACAATTGCCTAGAAAAACCTTTTCACTTTCCTCTTGAAATCTGAATCGAGATTTAATACGTATAATAGTTTCACAAGGAAATGCGTAAAAGCCGTATTTTCCAATCAATCCGGCGCACAATATGGAGCAATACCGCATCGTCCGTCGTAAACCCGAATCCAGGGTCAAAACTCATTACTTTTCTAGATGTACGAGTAAATCGATATAATAGGGATACTGTTTTCTGTAAACTGTTGCTCGTTTTATGACGGACAGTTTTGTAATAATCTAAAGTCAAAGTAAAATAAAATCACAAAATCAAAATCTTTTATTCAATCATTAATAAAATCACAAGGATTATTTAGAATCGTCTTAAAGGGACAATCTTTGGTATTTTTATTTATGTTTTTAATGAAAAAATCGTATATCATTGCTAGCAACATTAAATAAATAAAATAAATATTCATGGACTTTACACACAACGCCTTCTAGTCCCAAACATTTTTGAAATCGGTTTATTAAATAAATGACGGAGTTTTGAGGTACCTACCAAACATTAAAAAAAACATACAACCGAATTAAGAACTTCCTCCTTTTTTGATGCCGGTTAAAAATATAGATAAGTAGGTACAGTTTATTGGGATTAATATGAAATAAGCTAAAATAAAAGAACTTTACAATAAAGTCATTTTCACTTTTTTCGCCACAGTGCTGGCATTGATTTAGCGCATAGGTACATACTATTTGGTAATCTACATCGGGGAGAGGCTGGACCGGGGTTAGGCGGTACCAACCCAACTAAGCTTGTGATATGGAAACTAGATGGCACATTGAAGGTTCATTGATTAAAAAATTTAATAAACAACATGAACTGATATTGTTACTAAAACTGCAACAAACGGAAGCTGGATATAATACAAAATCAATTTTCATGCTGATTTTTACGGCAATAAATTAAGATGGCGAGCATTTTAGGAAACCTGGCTTTACCAGCTGGTCATATTGTTATGTGCCTATAATTTTTAGGTTTTAGAGAAATAGCTGTTGAGTTTAAGCCGTTAAGCTTACGTGCTTAAGGGCCAAAATTAGGTAAAATATTCTAGACAGGCAATTTTATGTCAATTTTTACGATAGATCAAGCAATTTTTATAATGTAGAGTCTAAGTACTGATCTCAGTAACATTAACTATGACTATTTATTAACATTACGTAGAAGGTTCACATATTGTTTCTCGTTGCAAAAAAAACCAGCAACTACCGAGTAAAGTTTAGTATGGCATCAACACTGTAAGTGCAAACGTCAAAATCGCCGAGAAAAAGTTGCTCAATTTTAATCGCTCGTGTACCACCTTAACAACTCAAGTTTTGCTTAAATCGCTTTAAGCACGTGCCTCGTTTCAGAATAGGTAATTTCAAGATGAAATTTTCTTTTCGCTGGATAATTGGGCTGGGAATTTTATGTGTTTGCGTAAATTCGAACGAGCTAAGAGTTTTAAGTTGAGGTGAGGTTTTAGGTTGAGTTGCCTAATGTGTGACATGGAAGGCCGTACAATGAATTTGGTTTTTATAGGGGAAAGTTGAGACTTTATAGATGTTGTGAATTTGTGTTTAGAACCGATCGGGAGGATTGAGTGATATCTATGAGGTTGGCTCTAGATGGTTTAGTATGAGGCTCTACAAAATGAGTTTAAAGCATTGAACTCACGCTTTTTTTTCCTCTGCTTGTGTTCATTTTGATACATTTTTCAAGTTTATTTCCTGGAAAAAATACAAATTATGGATGGGATGGGATATTCCAGTCGAGTTGCTGCTATTCCTACGATTCACATTACATACTACCATCCTATACTATGTAAAAACTTCCATCTAATTTCGCAAAATAGATTCCGAACAAAATAAGCAAATAAAACTACATCAGTAGTTCCGAAAGAACTTCCACATGTGACGTCACCAAGTTTTAAATTTAATTAAAGACAACTTTTAGGGACGCGCTTCAACGCAAACAGACTGCGGTTCGTGCAGACGGGCGATAGTTTACTTAGTTGAACGTCGTGTTGAACCAGTTTTGTAGCATCATCATGATCTACAAATGATATTAATCTATTACTGCGTATTAAGGCCTCTCACGGGTGGTAACTTTACTTTAATTAGGTGATCGAGTTTATATGTAAACAGGCCACATATAAACTCAAAACAATCCGTTTTAGAGGTACAGAAACTTCTTTCCTATTATTAAGCTTGTAATAGGTAGTTACTCTGTGTTTTGTCTCCTTCGATCGAATTTGAATCTGCTTGTCTACACAAAAAACAAAACACGGTGTAACTATTCGAAGCTGACCTCGAATTTATGAGTGACTTCTGTTACAGAAAGCTTACCTACTTATAACTAATTATTATTGTTAGCGTTTATGACGTCCGTTTGCACGCCCCACCCGCAACACATGACGCCACAGCAGATGCAAAGAATTTAAATACGCTGCAGTCTTGTTGCAATTTAGCATGACACAATCTTAAAGGCATTGTTCCTATTTTGTTATTGTTTTTTTTAAGATAATTAAATGATTCAATCATCTCAAACGAGATGCATGAAAACGAAAAAGAAGAAATGACGTCTTAACTTACTAGGGAATGGACTGGGTTGCAAAAAATTGGACATCTGATGAAATGTTTTAGTACGTAGCTACATAGTGATATTACAATTACGTAGTTACATACTAACTTAATGTTTCTGCAAAAATAATTACAATCTGACATGTTGATGACATGTTGATTGATTTGTTATGAAATTAAATAAATGGAAGACAACAGACCTTTACGATAGAGAAAAGAATTGCAATTCTCAATTATTTTTTTATTTTTTATTGGCACCAATAAAAAAAACCATTGTACAGGTTGTTTATGTGACTGTTAATTAAAATAATCAAAGAGGTTCGACTTATCACAATAATTAAAACTAGGTAAGTAATCTAAAATTTTGAAATACATAATAAGTACCTATAGGTACCTTAGTATATACTAAGGTATACTTGTCTTATTATGTATTTTAAACTTATGTATTTATGTTTTTATGTACTAATGTATTATGTAGTTCCCATATCGCAAGCTTTGCTTAGTTTGGGATTAGAGGGCGTTGTGTGAAATGTCTCTAGACATTTATTTATTTACCTATTTAAAATTATTCTAACTGAAAATCATTTGTTTTATAAATTACTATCTAAGTAGCTACACAGTAGTTATTTTTAGAGAAACCAACGTACTTACTTATTTAAAGCCCACTTTACCGTTCAGCGCCCCAACTTTTAAGGCGTTGTTAGACGTAAGCTTCAAAAATCTTCGACTTACTACGAAATTAAACTAATTGAAAAAGTTTTCTAATTATCGCCTTAACAGACACTTGGAATAAATCGCCTTAAGGGTAAACAACACCTCAGGAATTTGCGCTGGTTCTCCGATACTCGAGCTTTAAATAAATGCCGGTGTATTTCTGCAGGAGATTTTATAAAACAAAAATATATTTACTTACATGTATATCCAGGGCAGATATATTTGCAACTACATACCTAAATATGTACCATGTTGCTTTGGAAACTGAATAAATAATTTTACTTATTGAGATTCTAAATGAGTATACTGAAATTTTGTTCCCCTAATACAAGCTTTGCTTAGTTTGGGACTAAAGGGCGTTGTTTGAAATGTCCATAAATATTTGTTTATTTTATGGTCGTAGTGACCAAAATCCTTACCACAGTTAAAACTAACGAACAAACAAGTATCTATGCTTACAGTTAGCCCTTATAAAAGTTATCAAACATCATAATAATGGACTCTTAAAACGTGATTTCAAATAAAAAATTTAAACTCCTGTATCTCATCGACTGGCCGTCAAATGCGCGTGCGTGTAGCAACAAAATTAAAGTTATAAGAAGAGTTATAATTTGTGAATAAAATAAAATCTCTAAACAACTTAAACTAAGCCGTATTTATCAAAAACTGTAAAGTCAGCAAAAATTAACAAATTCAGCACAAATCCTATAGAATAAAAATCACATTTCCACCCTCCTGTTCTTGTTCTAATGAGTCAAATAACAATGAAACGTAAACTTGTATTGTTCCAAAAATGTATTACTCTTACATTCAGTTTCATGGCCAAAGTTTTCTGAACACACTTGTTTTATGGATGGAATTTGTAAATTTTATTACAGCATCACTGATTTGGATGTTTCATGGTTCTTGTGATTTCTTTATTTGAATTTATTTTTGAAATAAAATTTAATGTGAGTTCGATTTTACAGTTCTAACTTGAGGGTGTGTTTTTGGTTGTTTGCTGTTCTTGATTTTGTATTAGTTAGTCAGTTAAAAAATAAGATTCTTCTAAATAAACTCGTAGGTCCCTTTGTCTTGTTTAACAGAACAATATGCTTAAAATATTTCTAACCCGATTTCTATTATGAATTCATTGCTCGAAAACTTACAAAAACAAGTAACTAATATGAAATTTCAATTTAAGTAAAATTTGAAAGTTAGAATCCATTACCGAACATCGATATTCCAATCGGTTAGAATCTAAATGGTGAGCTTTTAGCTTAAACCAAATTAGCTATTTATTTTATAGCTTTGAGCTCACAACTAATTTACTAGTGACTAAAAATTCTATGTAATTCAATTTAAAATGGATAAACGTGCTAGAGTATTTTTAAATAGTTTTAAAAAATGTTTTCCAATGCGTATTGAGTAAAATCAGAAAAATTTGCTTCTAATTCAAAGTTAGATGTTTTAGTAGGTAACTGTTAACTTTGCATCTATAAAATAAGTTTAAATTCAAGTCTCAGAAGATAATCCAAGACTCCATAAAACCTATTTATGTTTAAAGAAGTCACCGTCTAAAGACTTGAACAAGTTAAAAATATCTAGCATTAACATTTTCATTGTCTCGCCCCAGCCCAGAGAGACATTAGGACTTATAACACTTGAAGGTAAACTTAACTCTGTATGCAATTACAAATACAAAAACATGTCAACAAATTCTAAAAGCTACCTTAACACCATGAGAATAAGGTTTATCAATCTCCCCAGTTTGTTTAAGAAAAGTTCGTTGGTAAGGGATGCTCCCCTTGTTTCTCCCCTTGTCGACGTAATTTTTTTAATCATACTTTATATTCGTATTAATTTACTTAACGACATCTTATTCCAGTCTTAGGATGCATCGTCGATTTTCGATGAATAACTGATGAGCACATTATTGCACTTATATGTAAGCTTAGGTTGGATTTCTTGGTAAAATTAGTTTTGACTCTATCTGCGTGTTATAACCAAGATCAATATTTTTAGTAGGTAAAACTATTAGCAAATTCTTTATGTTTTAAATTAAACGAAAAAATTGCCTGTAATATTAGATTTTTTAAAAGAATTTATCAGGACAAATACGGAGTGATTTTAATATCCTATCTCACAGTTCGATGAAGACGTGCTCTATGTGGTATTGCATTGTATTGGTCACTGAGACACAAATGTAAGAAGACTCTAAGAATAGATACGTCTAAAACAAAATTAATAGATATTTCAGCCGAAAACGAACTAACATAATAATCACTTAATATAAAGAAACCAATCGAAATAATTCTCTTTATCCCCGATTTTAAATCCCATTTCCCATCCAAATGGTACTCGATACGAACCTTAGGCTGCAGGCGCATTTCCGCTCATAGTCGTTGAGATTGGCTTGGACCTTACGAACCTTAGGTGAACTAGTGCAGGCGGACTTGTTGCCATTTACAGTACTAGTAATTGAATTTGACAAATGATAAATGAAAATTCTATATTCGACCCCTGAAGGGTATGGGTTGATTAAAGATCGAACACAATCACTATAGAAAATTAATTTTGAGATAAGATTTTCAAATTATAAGTCACGTGATTATTTTTATACATTTTTTGACGTGTTCAATTACCTAGATAGCCAGAATCGCGATCATACCGTTGTAGGATACCAACTTGGTGAGAGGGGTTGGTTTGGCTGCTAAGTGCGCGTGTACCCTTACACGGTAATGTGTAAATTTATTCGCAATGTACGCGTTGCCTACGACTTTATTACAGCGGGTGCGAAATTGTGAAACCGTCCTAAAATATACGTAAAAATTCTTGCGAGCGTAAAATTTCAATCAGCCTCTTATACATATGCAAAACGAACCCCTTTAGCGATATTTAGGACTGTGGAGCACAAGTGAGCTATAGGCTGCTATACAAAAAACAGGTTATACCTGAAAAATTTTATATGACTACTGACACAACACTTCGGCCATATGCTCAGTTTGGCAGAGATTTTACTCTCACGTCAAAATGACGTCGAAAACTCGGTTCATCAATGGGTGCAATGAGTTTTCGGCCGAGATATGACGTAGAGTAAAATCTCTGCCGAATTAAGAATAAGGCCCCGGATATTCGCCCAAAAAAATGTTGATACTGATCTTTATGACTATATTTTTTCTGAAGGCGGTTTTATATATTCTCTTTTTCAATAAATTATTACTACTCAGATCACACAACCCTTAAAACCCCCTTACATAAGCTTTGTACAAAAAGGGGAGAAGAAAGAAGGTAGATTACAACAAATGGCCCTTAAAAGTACCTCACAAACTAGGTTATTAAATATTTTTAATAATTTAAATACATTTTAAAATATCTTAGCTTTTACTGGGTTCAAAGTTTTCTTGTATACTCACATACAAAGCATGCGTGCCGGGTCTTGATTGAATGCCTTCTATGTTGCTCTTTTCAAACTTGGCAATTACATTTCAGCCTATAGAAAAATCTTATTTGGGCTTTTCAAGAAATTTAAAAAAAAGCTTATTAAGCTTCCTTAAACAAATATTTTCAATAATTAATTTATGAAGAAGTTATACTAATGGGAATGGATCGGGTAGCTGGATAAAATTTGAATAGGATTACAGGCACGTAAGTATAATATAAAAATATGTATTTTAGTTTTAAGGTATCTATAATATGGGCCTGTATTTTTTTACTGTGTTGCCTGAAATAAATGAATTTATTATTATTATTATAAAAGACAATATTTAGTAAGTACTATGTAAAATTGGATCATCTATTCGCGGTGCGCACGGCACGCGTCATATTGCATCGTTGTGATGCATAAATGCCGCTGGAAGTTTTATTAAAGCACTTTATATTATCGCTGCTATTTATTCTTTGCAATGAAGATTGAAACTTGGTAGTACGGAAATATACATTCTTTGATTTCCCTATCAAAAGAGATATACAATCAAATTCTACCAAGGTGTATTTGAATTTGTAAATACAATCTTTGGCTACGCAAGCAAATAAGGTATTGTTACATTTTAAGAACAAACATTTGCGTGTGGCAAACATAGATGTTTGTTCTATGTCTGGGTGTTACTATGTATTATAAGTATGTATTTACAAAAAAAAAAGTATATTTATATACTATATATACTTATAAGTATTCTATCAGCATCTAGTTCCCATATTACAAGCTTTGCTTAGTTTGGGACTAGAGGGCGTCGTGTGAAATATCCATGAATATTTATTTATTTTTAACCGACTTCCAAAAAGGAGGAGGTTCTCAATTCGGTTGTATGTTTTTTTTTTTTTTTTTTTTTTAATGTTTGTTACCTCAGAACTCCGTCATTTATGAACCGATTTCAAAAATTATTTTTTTATCTGAAAGGATATACTTCCAGATTGGTCCCATTTTATTTTCATCAAAATCGGTTGAGTAGTTTGGGTTAGAAATAGAAATAACTGAAAAAAAAATAAACCCGGCGCGGTGCAGCGCCTACCATTTTACTGCTAGCAACGATGCAATATGCCAAGTTGCGGCGTAGCGCCTACCATTTTACTGCTAGCAACGATGGACCCTTTGTGGTGAACACCTAAATTTTTTCATTTTTCTAAATTTGTCAATAAACCCAGTTTGGACATTCAAACCGCATTTAATTGGAGAAAAGCAAAAACCCACCAGTTGTTCCTCTAAAGAATCAACACCAACCACGTGCACGAAATTGCGTATATTGCTTTCCTGTGACTTTTATGTGGTGTTTATATAGTGACTAGAACATTCCCAATGAACTGTCATCATCATTCATCATCTGATGATGAAGCTGGTAGTCGGATTGAAGTCGGTTTTCCAGTTTTTTAACTTATAAATTATTATTTTATTTATTTTAAAAATGTTTTACCTACATACGTGATTTGCAAGTCACCTCATCACAAAATATAACAAACCCATTCCTGTCAAATTATTCGATGAACGCCAATGAAAAATTCAAAAAACTCACATTCATTTCTGCTACAAAAGCTGCACGACCCACATTTGAATTTGCACATCAAAAAAGGTAAAACGTAACCTTTCGTTTGTGAAAAGTGAAACGGGCAAGTCAGCTGGCATGCGAGAGGTTAACTAGCTCGATCCACTAACCTCGCACTAACTGGGTTATGTATCTACTGGTTTATGCATGGGATGCTGTAATTCTGAAAAAGTAACTGAAATACGCGGTCTGCTTTAGATTTTATACTAGGTACTACAAGGTTAGCTTGGATGGTAACAAAGTCACGGTAGGCATCTTAATAACTTAATAATAATCAAGTCTTTTGCATGTATCCAATATGATTTATTCAGCGTTAGCGCTTTACACCCATAATCTCTTCAAAGCAAGAGTGAATAGGTGTCTTCTAGACCGTCTTGCTCCATCATCTGCTTGATCGTCACTATCACGGGGGCAGCACCTATACCATCCTCTCAATCTTGTATATAAATAATTTATAAGTTAAAAAACTTGAAAACCGACTTCAATTCGACTACCAGCTTCATCATCAGATGATGATGACGATGATGACAGTTCATTGGGAATGTTCTAGTCACTATAAACACCACATAAAAGCAAAATGCAATTTGGTGCACGTGGTTGGTGTTGATTCTTTAGAGGGTGGGTTTTTGCTTTTCTCCAATTAAATGCGGTTTGAATGTACAAACTGGGTTTATTGACAAATTTAGAAAAATGTAAAAATTTAGGTGTGCACCACAAAGGGTCCATCGTTGCTAGCAGTAAAATGGTAGGCGCTACGCAGCAACTTTGCATATTGCATCGTTGCTAGCAGTAAAATAGTAGGCGCTGCGCCGCGCCGGGCATATTTTTTTTAGTTATTTCTATTTATAACCCAAACTACTCAACCGATTTTGATGAAAATAAAATGGGACCAATCTGGAAGTATATCCTTTCAGATGAAAAAAGAATTTTTGAAATCGGTTCTTAAATGACGGAGTTCTGAGGTAACAAACATTAAAAAAAAAAAAAAAAAAACATACAACCGAATTGAGAACCTCCTCCTTTTTTGAAGTCGGTTAAAAAGATGACAAATGGACCGACAAAATGTGAAGACTGCAGGAATTCGAAGATCTAAAATCATTCTTCCTGAAAATCAACGAGGGACGCCGTCCAATTCTCTTCAAGTTAGTGATGAAACTCAAATGGGTGGAATTTCATAGTTTTTTAACCACTCTACTTTTTAGCCTCTATCTTGAACCCATTCGATAAGCCGTAATTATTCATAACGCCGGTTACTGCGCCGATTCAAAACTTCCTAAGTAGGATTTTGGTTCTACACACATTTTTAAAGAGTTTGTTTTTAATTTTTCCTTTTCTTTGCAGGTAAGCGGAACTTGGGGTTAAGATAACAACTTTAAAAGGTACGCAAGACTTTGCTTTTCTATTTTTGAAGAAAAGTTTAAGGCTTTAAATTATTCAAGAAAACATAGATTTCTAACATTTCTATTTTAGCTCTGGGAGTCTAATAATCTCAAACATTATGTTTATATTAAGAAATTATTATGGAATTCTATTATTTTTTTATACATGATTAAACAAATAACCATAAATAGTAAACATTTTCTAGAACAAATTTTCAGTCGAATGACGTCACAAACGACTGTCACCGAAAGCCGCGTGTAATTTATCTGATTTCACTCGAGATACGACGTTATCTCTCCCAATGACATTAGCCGAACATTTCAGCCTTTAGACCCCTGTTTTATTAAACTCAAAATGTACTAGCCTAATCTAACAAGCTGAGTAATAAAATAGTAAGTATAGAGAACAGGCAATACGGACTCTTATTTTCCAATAGAGGCAAACAACTCCATTAGATAATTGGTCAGATTATATTCGCCGCCTGCACCTCTATAAATCGTGATGAAACACCGTTATCTGTCCCGTCCAGTTCACCTACTGCCTAATTCGGCTACCCCGAAGCAAAGGTCGTTGAACTTGGAGGCCCTTCGCTGGACAGGGTTGGCAGGTAAACATTTTAAGGGCATGCGTTGCTCCTAGAAAAAGCCACGCGGGATGTTGATTGAGGAAACTCTTCAGCATGGAACTGTGCTCAACTGAATTTAGTTAATGATGTAGACAGTGTTTTCATTTGCGCAAAATAACTCAGGTATAATGCTGTCTTGGTGTTTGTTGTGTCAGTTCACAATGTCTTAGTTGAACAAACTGCCTGGTTTTTGTTATAGTTTAAGTTTATTTATAGTAAGAAAAGACTAAAATGACTCAGGGTAGGCAACGCATTGACAATGCATCCGGTATGGCAGATGTTGATTGCAGAGGCGACAGTAACCGCTTACCATCAGGCAGTTATTAGAACTAGCAAAATAAGTAGATAAACCATTTTTGGAAAACCATCAAAAAGTTTAAAGACTAAAAAACCCTATGTCCAGTCAAACGTCACGTCACGTTAAGTACACAACCCTAAAAACAACCAACTGTCAGTGATTTTTACACCCCTAATTTTTCGTTTTACACCTGATTAGGCATAATTTCCACTGATGAGGGTTTAAGTTGCAGGTAGCTAGATTATTTTTGATTGAATGTTCATTTTATTGGGGTGATTTTAATAAAAAATTTCCTGTAAAGGTTAATTTCATAGTTAAAACTATCTGCCTACCTAGTACTTTTTATTTTTTCCTTCGTACTATTTAGGAAAATCACTATCATTATATTTTTACCTTCGGCAAAAAATCTTTTTCTATAAATTTCCCGAAAAAACCCGTGATCGAATGAGGGATTCAAGGGGCATTTAATCGTATTTGTTCTATTAATTTGCACCCCCCTCAGATTAAAATGCCAGAACACAAAATGGCGTGCCATTAAAACATTTGTTTTCAAAATAAAGGTCACGTTTTGTTTGTAGATAACAAGCTGGTCACAGCATTTGATTTTGTTGACATTCTATTTAATTATAAGCTCTGCGTAAATATTTTGTAGGGTTATAAAATAATTGAGTATTTAAATAAATAAGAGAATTGGTCTCGGCAGACTTTTACCATTCCGAAACCAAGAAAATAAAGGAGTTGAAGCAATATAACATTTTTTTTACAGTAACAGTTCTTTACCTTAAGGGTATTTATCAGTGTACCAAGTATTGTATATTCAGTTGGAACAACTTGCAACTTGCCTCCGCCTACGAAAACGTGCCCTGAGAGACACACGCTGCATCTATTACTCTGAGACGTAAATATAATTATGTCTCGTGTGACCGTGACTGCACCGGCACCCTTCAAAGTCTTCAAACCGGAACACAGCAATGCGAGCATCACTTCACTGCGGCAGAAATAGATACGGTGATAGCACTTCCCCAGACAGATCCTTCACAAATAATTAACAACTAAAATATATCTAAACTAAGTATAGTAAATGCATCGAAAATTGCCAATACTACCGAGTTACATAGTATTCAAGAATTCACAAATTTCCAGACGTTTCATCCCCTACCCTTCTTACCACACTCCTTTCACGAAAGAGGGCAAGAGGCAAGAGCGAAGGTTGTATAAATATTGGCGCCTCGCTTTGAGGCTAAGTGCCGTCTTTGTCTCGACAATAAAAGAATAACACTCATTTATCCTCACAATGAAACCGTCTTACCAACTTTACGAAAACTATGGAGCTCTAAGTATACTTGTAGAAGTTAGCTAGCAAAAAATATTAGAGGTAAGAATGTTTTTTTTTAAGTAATTCGTATTATTTATACACTGCTATTTTGCAACTTCCAGAAAAAATACGTTATGATCAGTATCTGTTACTGATCACGTTTTGTAGATAGGTAAGTATATCAAACTTAATTTTTTTTTTATCAAAAAACAATAATAATTAGTTAGGTAGATTCATACGTATTTTTACAGCACGTTCGACTTTATTATCAAGATAAATTAAGAGTCTAGACCAAACCCTTAAAATATTTTCAGATTGACTCACCCAGAATATTGCTCAACTTGTAAAATTAGCAAGTTGTAAACTGTAGGCTCACCTATCTTATATTCATGAATTGTGATACTAATGTCCTTTTGAATATCCTATCCTATCCTATCCTATCCTACTAATATTATAAATGCGAAAGTTTAGATGTTTGGATGTTTAGATGTTTGGATGTTTGGATGTTTGTGTTTCAATCACGTCAAAACCACTGAACCAACTTGGATGAAACTTGGCATATATATAGTCCGTAACCTGGATTAACATATAGGCTACTTTTTATCCCGAATAATTAACAGGATCTACAGGATAAAATGAACGAAAAGGATTAGCAGCGCCAATTGGCAAGAGGATTTCATTGTCATGTCATGTCACGTCAGTTTGACAGGACGTAGTACTACCTCTTTGGTCTAACAACTAGCGTTTGACATTCCAGTAGGTACGAGTTCGGTGTAATGAGGTGTAATGTCAAGTTTCTCAAAGAAGTATCCGCTCGGTACACGCACAGATAATATAATGTACACGGAAACTATAGACGCGTACGAAGTCGCGGGTAACTGCTAGTACAGAACTAATTTTTGGCAAAGAATATGATGATGAGGTACAGAAGGTATCTAAAAGTTTTAGCAATTTTTTAAATCCTATAACGTAGGTAATATAACTAAAATTATAGCGTAACATAGAATACTCATTAGTAGGTACCTAAACTACTAAGTGTTCTAAATTAAAATGACAGCTTTCTTAGTAGGTACTACTGTTAGTAGATATCTAATTACGCAAAACAAAAATATCATTCATAAAAAAAAGTCATAAAATATTTATTGATAACAAATTAGTAGGTACCTATCGGTATCGCAGTATTCAATAGAATCATACACTTCACATAATATGACTCAAAATAGCTAAAATTCTGAGTAATACCTAGAATTGTAGCAATAGACAAACAGTCTTTACCACAACCATCTAAAATTCCACACGATAGAACAATAAACAATGCTCCATCTGTGCTTACATCATCTATGACGCACGGTTCTTCGAAAAGTCGTTATTGCTCTTAATAGTGCGATGCTATTTTCGACCATAAAATTATTAAACGTCAAATAAAGTTACGTGTTTATTTGACAGAACGGCTGTAAAGTATTTACTCTGACAGTCTGCTGGTCGAATTTCGTCGAAAAAACTATACGAGTTGATTAGGTTGTGTGGTTTTGTTGTCAAGGTTAGTGTGGTCACCATACGATCATATTTACCATACCAGGATAGTATGTATTGTTCACAAAATAAAATATACATATATCTACATACTTTGCCGGCGTCTGTGTTTCCGAATAATTACGTACAATCTGGATGTTTTCAAGAGTCACTTAACATCAGGTGAGATTGTGGTCGAACGCTTGCTTACAACTTTAAAAGAAAATAGCGCATGATATAGTTTTTTTTTTATTGATGTTTTGGTTGTATTTAGTCTTATTATGTGAATATTTCAAACTTATTTTATTACAGAAACTCTTATGCATAACACCATCCATTCAAATCTCTAGATATTTTTATTCGTGAACATTCATAAGGAGGTAATCAAAGCCACGTCTTTACTTCTTTAGTTCTTTATGACTAATCTCACATAGTGTTATTTTAGTAAGTATTGTATACCATACAAATCCCTAACTGTAGGTATACAAGGTAGAGGAATAATAATTAAACCAAAACTTAAAGCAGGGTCGGTTAAACCAATAGGTAGGAGGTACTAGAGTAAAGTGCCATCAGCGCGAGAGGTTTGAGAGGAGGGGAGATATCGGAGGGTAGTTAAAACAAAGACTCCGGTATAATAACTATTGGTACAACAGTTTAAAAGTTATTGCTATAAAGAACTGGGAAAAGAGCTACTAATTGTGATGTAGATGTAGGGGATCCTAGTTACCCTTTTTTTAAGAATATGTTTTTTGATTTGAAAACTAAGCTGCCTTTTTGTTCTGATTCTGTCATTAGAATTTTACCCTTAGCTTATAAAGTTTTAGTATTGTTATCATTATGTTCCGTAGTTCTGTTGTATGGTTTTGGTGATATCTAATTTGAACAAAGTTAAAAGAAGAAGGGTATTTCAAAGGACTTGTGCGTCTTTAGAGGTTTTTAAAAGTTATTGTGAAAATGTTTGTTCTTTCTTTCTTGCTATTACATTATTATATTCAATCTACTTATTGATTGCAACCATGAAGAACCAAGTACAGCGCCAAACGAACAGCATTAAAGTTGTACAGCCATAACGGTTTGCCAACTAGGTTACACAGCAGATGCGCTGATACATGATGCATAGATGTGCTGACCTGGTTCTCATAACATTCTCATGGTAGGACTAAAAATGGTTAATAACTAAAAATCTATCTAGATAGCTATGTAGATAGTCTATCAGCAATCTAGTTTGAGCCTAGGGGCCTTGCGTGAAATGTCCATGAATAGGTACCTTAGGTTTAGGGGATTAGTCATAATCGAGAAAGTTTGACAAAATTTAGTGGGAAAAATTATTCCTTCAAATATTAAGGGCGGCTTGTACCAGAAACGCTAAACGCGTTTAACTATTAAATAGTATTTAGCGAGTTGTCCAAGTCATCAGATTTAAATATATTTATTCTGGTGCAAGCCGCCCTTAATATGATTTTTATTAAATTCTAAAACAACTTCAGTTTGTTCTTCTTTTAGAATCTTATATCTATTACGAGTTTTCTATTGTTATTTCTTCGGTTAGTTGTACCTAAACTTTGACAACAGCAAACACACAGTCGCATAGCCCATGATACGACCAACGCAGTGTAAAACCTCTTGTATTTCTCGACTCTCAATAATGTATCAACCAAAAGGTTGTAAAATGAAAAATCTTAATGCAAGTAAAGCCAAGGACTCTCCACTACTATTAAATAAGATTCTTCTAAATTAAATCCTCTAAGGCCAAGATATGAGGGCGGCGGCGGGCCGCCACATAGAGATTTCAAGACTCAGAGTAGAGTCATAAATATTGGGTTTTTATATATTGCTTTTCCGGGAATTTTTTGATATAGAAAATTGACTCAATTTTTTGTCCGTAAAATTAAGTATTCTTTAAAAATCTTCGATACTTTATTAGAATTTTATTTAGACTTGAAGACACTTTGTTCTATCGACACTTGAAACAAGTAGTCCTTGTTATTTTATTGTTTGTAAACTCACAGGACGCATTAGAGGAATAGTTATACTATATATCTTAATATATAGAACAATCCAAATCGTTGCATATGACCCTTAAGAAATTGAACAACCTGACAAGCCAACCTTATTATTAGTTTTTAAGGTGTAAAATAAAGAATCTTCATACATTCATTCAAGATATCTTAAGTACCTACCAATCTATTATCTTCTTTCTTGTGATATGAACAAGAAATAATTATCAGAATCTCACTCTTTACGATAAAGCTGAATCAAACCAATTACTTATCAATGAACATCATAGCCAAAGAGCTTTCTTAATTGGACTATAAATCATTTTGCACAGCAAAGTACTCTCAACTTTGGTATGGGAACCACCTAAATGCTGAATCAGTACTTCCTAGCTTTACTACGTTTGCGATTTCCATCCCATCTTCAAAACAGCGTAAATCCTTACCGTATTCATCGAGAATTCCACCTCTATCGTCAAGGGTTAAGGTTTAAATTTCTGGTGTGTCGCAAGGTGGTATCCTCGCGCCGCTACTGTATAAATTGCACTAACTGAACCGTAATCTTAAGATGATTTATGATATGTTGTACGTTTGACAGTTACGAGTTAACAGCCGTTCTAGGGAGGCCTTTTAATCAGCTATGCTAATGTTAGGTGTTGATCCTACGGTGTGGTGTGGGTCCGATGGGTTGATGTACCTACCTACTGGTTGCACTGGCAATTTTATGGCAACTGTTGCCCCACAACATGTGCTCGTTTGTTCACATGAGTTATTGGCCAAATTCTGGTGTCGGGGTTTTTAGCCTACCTTACCGCCTCCGTCGTAGCTTAACGACTGCTAGAGCCGGGACGGACTTGTCCGTTGCGCCACAAAAGTCGTCGGTAAGTTGCCCGTATGTAAAGCCACGGATACGGGTGTAGGCCCACTAAGTCTAATGTCAATATTATGGCCTAATTGAATATCCGAATGTGAGTAAAGTTTAATTAAAGTGCCGCAACAGGGGATAGTTATATTACGCAACATGTAGGTATAGGTAATGAATACACCCTATATAAGTTGAAAGGATGACTCATGTGTTGTAGATTAGATATTATTTGAGATATGTTAGATTTTAATTTCAATGAGACCTAATACATTGTATTTGTAAGTGAAAAGATATGACAAAATCTTCAGCAAACGATGATAAATGAAACAGAGCAAGTACGAGTAGGTAACTAACATAAAATTATGCGAAATAGATGTTTACATGAAATTTATTATGACTACAACATAGTAAAATTACAGTTAAGTACTAGAAGGAGTCTTAAGTAATTTTAGAGTAACTTAAAACTACAAGCATCCAAAATATTACATTAATAAAAATCAATTTTTACAGTGAGTATGGATAGACCCACAACCCCAGTACCTACCTACCTGAGGGTGTTTTAAAATTCGCCCGTAATTTAGAACATTAGACCCGAACCATCTCACGTGCGATCTGTATTACCGTTTCTGAGATCAGCGTGGGGATCCCTAAAATTACAGGGTGATAAGAAAAAACGTGCTTTTTAACCTCAATTTGTGAGAGACGTTTTTTACCCTTTTACTCTTTAGTACAGATAGGATTTCAATAGGGATTCACTTAATTAATCAATATGCTGTTCAGCAGTCTGTTTTTGTAAAACTTTGTAAAGAGTATGTAGGATTTTGTATGACAAAATATCACCGCGACTAATTTCTTATGTTTTACTAAAATGAGAGATTTGTAGTTCTGCGGAGGTATGCCAATCAAAGTTGAACTGCAAAGTTTTAAATCATGGTTAGTTCATACTAACTCATAGTTATTCTGTGACTAAATAATGACATTATGACGTCATTTGATGTGTTTTCGCGCATATTTTGCTGTCAAGTGTCTAAAAAGAATGATCACGTGGTACAAAATTGTACCACGCGACCTGAAGAAATTACACTGGGCAGTGAAATATAACTTGACAGCAAAAGATTGGCATACGGGGGCTGGGCACTGCTATCACTATCTTCAAAGTGCTCTTCTTTTATAAGTAACAGTACAGCGGCTTGATTCTAATTATTTACAATGGTTGACGTACTACTCAGTTCCAACTATGATTGATCGAGCTTCTTCCGCTTTTAATAAACAAAAAATTGAAAAAATTTGAATTGAAATTAACTTAGCTAAAACGTCACTGTGCACCTTGATCAAAATAACCTAAAAACAAATAAAAAGCTACGGTTTAGCTGCGTTTTAGCAGATATTTTTTTTATTGGAATTGAGCTCAGTAGGTATCACTGTTAGGATGTTACTGTAAGTGCTAGACTTGAAACAAAACGGAAGCAGTATTTAATAACACTAAAAACCTCTATCACGTAACAAGACAGCTAAATCCTTGTGTCAAATCTGTCACGGCTGACCACGACACCCAATGGGGCATCCCTAAGTCTTTCAGTGGAGAATACTAATAGGCATGCCCTATTAATTATGTCCGAGAAAATTTCAAGGCAAGAAATCCTTGCCATCACGACTAATGCCCAATGAAATGGGTCCGTGCTGGACCCTGAATTACTTGTACAAGGGGATGCAAGTTGTAGGGAAAACGATGTTTCAAGAAACTTATATTCATGATGATTGGTTTCATTGAAACTTCGACGTTAAGTAAAAGCACCTCAAATTCAAACTCAAAGCCAGTTTTCGATGGTGTTCCATGTGAAGTCTTTCAAGCCTTTATAAACAGATTTTTAAGACTTTTCTGATGAAATAGCTTAGCTCTGAAATACTCAGCTCTTTCTCTTGATTCAGCATATTTTTACAGTGGTTCTAAAAAACGACTTCACTTTACAGACACATCGTCACTTGTACAATAGAAAAAAGACACAGCAATAAATGTACCAAAGCAGCACTTAGCAACCACTAAGGACCGATCATAAATCCTTATTAATACACTTTACCTTGGACCCGATAAATTAACTTTCGATTTCAACAGAAACTCCTTTCCCTCAATCACCGATGTCTTGGGCCATAATCCGCCCATCGTGAGCCGGATTCATGGCCGTCATAACTCCAACCTGCCCCAGATTGGGCGGGCGTGTCGTTTATATTTTGCACCACAAACACACCAACAAGCTCCTGCTTATTCTGTGGTTGATAAGGCCTAGTTAATACTGAAGCGGAGGCTGTACAATTAATCAATGTAACCAATGTCTATTGCCGACGTACGATTTCTTAGACAGCACTCAATACACAGATAGAAAAATGCTTTGCGTAATATTAAAATGGCATACTTAGTCCAATTCTCTCTCTATTTTATTTAAATATCTTAACTAGTCTGCCCCCGTATGCCAATCTTTTGCTGTCAAGTTATATTTCACTGCCCAGTGTAATTTCTTCAGGTCACGTGGTACAATTTTGTACCACGTGATCATTCTTTTTAGACACTTGACAGCAAAATATGCGCGAAAACACATCAAATGACGTCATAATGTCACTATATAGTCACAGAATAACTATGAGTTAGTATGAACTGACCATGATTTAAAACTTTGCAGTTCAACTTTGCAGTTCAACTTTGATTGGCATACCCTTGCTGAGCTCATCTCGCTTGAGCATACTTCAGCGTGATTGCCATAATACCACACCGTAAGTATATGATATACGCATCTTACGCTCAGTTGCACGTTTCCTCATCTCTGCTGTGATGGATACTAGGCTTTACAGGTACTTCTGAGTATTCTGTACCTCGGATTATTTATTGACCACGTGACGGCCAGGTATATTGAATACCGCCATATTGAAGATGATTGCTGGATCGGATTTACGATCTAATTCGTGATGGCCAATTTCGAGTTTCCGATCCAATGAGCGTGTATTAGTAACGCTGCAAGAGCAGAGAAATGGCTTCCTCCTACGCATAGAACTGGGGTTTGAAGCTTGTATTCCAAGCATCGGTTTGGATAATATTGTCTTCAATCCTAAGTACGCGAAAGAGCCATGGTTATTAGAATCAGGTTTACTTTTGCAACAAAAAAGTAAATGATCTTTTTAATTGTTCTGTTTTGTTGCTATCCTATCCTACTAATATTATAAATGCGAAAGTTTAGATGTTTGGATGTTTAGATGTTTGGATGTTTGTGTTTCAATCACGTCAAAACTACTGAACCAACTTGGATGAAACTTGGCATATATGTAGTTCGTAACCTGGATTAACATATAGGCTACTTTTTATCCCGAATAATTAACAGGATCTACAGGATAAAATGAACGAAAAGGATTAGCAGCGCCAATTGGCAAGAGGATTTCATTGTCATTTCATGTCACGTCAGTTTGACAGGGCGTATTACTACCTCTTTGGTCTAACAACTAGCGTTTGACATTCCAGTAGGTACGAGTTCGGTGTAATGGGGTGTAATGTCAAGATTCTCAAAGAAGTATCCGCTCGGTACACGCACAGATAATATAATGTACACGGAAACTAGACGCGTACGAAGTCGCGGGTAACTGCTAGTGACCAATAATTGTATGAAACTTATCTACAAATACCTACTGTATACAAAATACAGCCTTGCCCGTCGTAGGTGAAAAGATTTATTTGTGCTCCAAGCAAAACACATCAGGCAGTAATTTACCACGACATCTCAACAAACAACAAATAAAATCGCATCAACAAAACAACACACAAAAGAAAATTGAAACGAGAAAAACTACAAAGATACAAGTAAATAGTGGACAATCTGATGACCCAGTTGACGACAATTGGACGGAGGAGATTTATCACTCGGAGTGTATGAGGTTACTTCCCGTCCGTTCGGTGGTATTCATAAAGCCTTTGGAGAAAATAGCGTTTGAAATATATTGAAGAACATAACCAAACATATTTGTTATAAATAACTAAATGATGGAACAAAACGATGGCCCACCGTATGCTAACTGCCTCTAACATTGCCTCACTGAATACCTACGTCCACTGAAGACGTGCGCTATGATGTATTGTATTGCGCCCATATAGAACAAGGGTTAAAACTAATGTGCCTGTAATTGCATCAGCACCTAAACTGGAACACAGCAATGCGAGCATCACTGCTTTGCTTGGCGACAGAAATAGGTACGGTGCTAGTACTTCCCCAGACAAGCTCTTTCACGCAAGAAGCTCTACTACCACTAGATAAAAAAAATTAACGAAATAAGAATTTCAAATGAACCACAACTCATGTTACAAAACAGTCACACATGGCGACCACCCCGGTGTGGAGACTGTATGTTTTTTTGATGTTTCTATGTTTTTTCACTAATTTCTAGTAAAACATGTGTTTGCAGATAGCATGACTCTTTAGAACTTACGACACGATTCGTGTTAAAGAAATAAGATAACTAGTCTTTCCTCTTCTATTCGCAACCATTTTTTTTAAGACTCTTTTCTCTTTCATTTGTACTTTCTTTGTAAGAAGGATCATACAAAAAACGCTAGGAACCAGGCCATAGTTTCTTGCCCATTCTTCTAAGCTCTGGTCGCGTGGAACTGTCCATGTGATTTTATTGTATAAAAGAATTTTGACTTTGACTTCTTTGATCAAAATGTCGGGTAGTCTAAACAGCCTTAACCTTAAAGATCGCGTTTTAAGTAGGTCTGATTTATCGCTCAGAGTTGTGGGACAAGTGCTCTACGTGACGCTTTGCAACTTGAGGGTTTAAAATATCGCCAAAATGGTTTCTGCAATCTAAGTGTTTGTGCAAGCAAAAAGCTTCATTTTATCGTGTGCAGTTTTGTAGTGCCACTTTTACCAAACGGTTCAAAATTTAGGCCAATATTTTCTATTTACACAAAATATCAACGATACTTTAGGAATTTATAACCAAAAAAATTTTAAACAGTTTGCTCTGTAAAATATAAATATTCATGGACATTTCACACAATGCCCTCTAGTCCCGAACTAAGCAAATGGAAGGCAAATGAGAACTAAATTGCTAATAGAACACCTTATATAGGTACTTTCTATTGTAAATACACACGTATACATACTTAGTAAGAGTTTGAGAATGACTATAAAAATACCATGAACGTAACTACTCCACATAATAAGATAAACATTGACCAAAGTCACCAAATATTGTCCAAAACACCAGTATCATGTAACTAATTCCACTAAACATTGCCCCAGCCATTAACATGAGAAGATTGCTACAAAGCATACGCAAATAGGATCTGAACAGCAATAAAGGAAGTATCCAATGACCATAGCTCAGTGTGCGCGGTGACACAATTCGCTATTTGGGCCAAACATGTAGGACAATATAGGGCAATGTTAAATGGTAATGTTATGTCCTGGGTGGACATCTTGCTTACTTTCGTTTTGAGAAGTTATTTCAAAAAACTTAGTAGAAATAAATTATTGTATCTTTACCTGAATACAAGCTGAAGCGCTCATGGCGTATAAAAACTACAATTTCAGGATCCTGACAAAGTTACATATTCAAATCAAATAATCAAAAAATCCCACTACTACTTGTCAAAGTGTCAAATAAATGTCAAAGTTTAGATGTTTGTGTTGCAATCACGCTGTGACTACTAGTATGATTTGGATGAAACTTAGAATATATTATAGTTCGTAACCTGGACAAACACATAGGCTACTTTTTCTACTTTCTTTTTTGTTTTTTTTTCGTGGAATAAGTCGCGGGTACCTGCTAGTAGTAAAATAAAATTATTAGAACAAGCATATTCCCTTTCTGTCTAACCTCAACTGTTCAACGTTAAACCCTATTAAAAATACGTAGAATGCATTGTAAACCTTATTAGTCAAACGTAGTGTCAAACCAAATAAACCTTTATAAGACAAAACAATAAGAGCTAAAGTTGTGCAATAAAGTAGCGTGTTCAAACTATAGTTTTTGCCTGGACCGCATCTGATTCTGAAAGGCACCGATCGCATTTTTAAAAGGAAGTAGCCAGATTAGGGCACCCTATTGATTATAATGGTTTTGTAGGTACAGGGTAGAACTTTTTAATAACAAAAAAACAATTTTTTTCTGTACATAATAATAAATTTTAAAACATTTTCTCTTTTTTGAACAAATTACGTTTTATAAAAACAGTTTTTGCTTACGTTAATTGTTTTTATACAACATTTTTACTTAAGTGCCTAAGTTTTAGGCATTCTTTATTAATTACCCGATTGTCTATTTTGAAACAAAAACGGTCATAAGCTTAAAATAATAATGGCAAACAAAAGCGGAAATAGTTACCCCGTTTGTTCAGCACCGAACATATTTAGCACACCCTGTATTGATATTTGTATTGTGATTGTTTTGGGTAAACAACGTGGGTTTAGAAATGGCGGCTTTGTTAACTGTTTAGGTAATGACTATATTATCTTAAACCGGCTTCTGTTGCCTTTTTTGTGTTGTTCGAAAGAAAATGTTTGTTTTCTTACCTTTATCTGATTTGTTAATGTTTTCGCATTATCATACTAATAAAATGAAAAATAAAAGTTTGCAAAGTTGCTCTCTTTTACACGGCTAAGCTGGTTTAGTTGAAACTTGGGACTACAAGGAAAAAAGTACCTAAACAATCATTTTTATCAGGCGTCACCATTGAATTCTCCTTATCTCAACTAAAACTTTCTTGTCCTCAGTCATTTCGCTGTCATACCTTATCTACTACGCAAAATGATGAACGAAAAGCTTGGTTTTGTTTTTAGTTACACTACGCGGCGACTTGGTCATTCCGCAACAAACCACGCACAATGCAAAGCTAGCCGCGCAGTGCGACTCAAATATCAGTAAATAATCTTAGTTTATCAGCTTTCGCAGTAGACTCCCTGTTAGGTAAACGGTTTTTCTGCTCACCCCCATTTTGCGACAGGATTAGTTTTTGCGTTGAAACCCGAGACGGGCTTTTAAAAGACTCAACTACGGTACTTTGGACCTGTCACTATAAGCAGCTTTGTAGGATAAATTCAGCTTTATTTACCCTGAGTTAAGTTTCAACTTTAGTTTTTGGAAAGTGCGATAAAGCCTGAAGCTTTGACAGTGAAATTTGAAGGCGTAGTGTAATTCTACTTTGACAGTAATAAGCTGTGTGTTTCTCTGACAGAGACACGACACGTGTTTTAGAACAGTTTTAAATGTAGGTAAAAAACTTGACAAGTGGCTCATTCTTAGGTATCATCGTGGGCACTAGGCGGCAAAGACTGATAGATAACGTATACATTATGCTACATATTGGTTTAGTAATTCGAAAACCCACTAATATTATAAATGCAAAAGTTTAGATGTTTGAATGTTTGTGTTTCAATCACGTTGAAATTACTGAACCAACTTGAATGAAACTTAGAATTGTAAACCATCTCAGAAATGAAACACTAGTAGATGCGTATCACAAAACTTATATTGCAAACTATCTAGATTAACTCAAATATCTTAAAATCTAACTTCCACAAGCTCTCAAAATCTAACCAAAGACAAGTATCCCGGTTGCCTGCCTGGCACCGAATCCGCGTCCCCCCGCCGTTCCACCGCCGCATAGCCACCAGGATCGTTTTTTGTTGGTTATAAAAACTAATATTTTGTATGAGAAATTTAACAAAGCTTACACTCGACCATCCTGATGACGTGTAATGTCCTCATACACGCACCCGGTGGAACCTTACATTCGGCCAAATTAAGCATCAGAACTAACGGCATTAAAGCTCAATGATTAGAATACAGTACTTAAGTGTAATTACATAAATTAAGTAGGTACTAATTTCTATTTGATATAACAAAAATTATGGAAAAATAAATGATTGTTTCTAATACCTATAAACTTAGTGACTTATTATCAAAAATCAATCAAATATGTTAGAGTCTGACTTAAAAGTTCTGCTGAAGACATGCAAACTTGCTTCGAGCATATTTCTACAATATTGTGATAATATTTAGATTAGAATAGAATATTTATATTAATAACGACGACATATTTCGTATTGTTAACATGAAACCATAGCTTATATCATCAAGTTACAGTTTTAGCTTCATAATGTGCAAAATCACAACAAGCATTAATTTATCATTTCTGTTATCACGGATTATCAATTTTAAGTTGCAGGACTCTTAACTGATAAATATATGAATATTTCTTCGTTGATCTAACCATTTTTACTTGTTTTTTTTTTATCTTTGTGTATTAAAGTCCCAGACATTTCGAACCAAACAACCATTTGACAACAATTTAGCAATCGTTTAAGAATTTTTCATAAATAAATCAGTTAACAGAACACTGGTAAAATTATTAATCTTTGCATACTAAAATATAGATATCTAACCATTTAACAATCGTATAATATAAATAATTTAACAATCCAATAATAATTTGTTGATCTTTAAACAATTTACCCATATAATATCTATCCCTAAGATTCAGACATAATTATCTTATCAATTTAATAGACGATACAACAACCATTCAACCGTTTGACCAGTATAACCAACCAACAACTTTAACAATGATCAATTGATCAATTTACATACTAACCTTCAGTTAATCAATTTGTTAATTTAACAGTCTGACAACTTAACAAAGTACCTAATAATTTACTACCATTTACTATTTAATATAACCTACAATAGCCATATTTTTTTTTATATATTTTGTTTAATGCTCAT
Organism: Gandaritis pyraliata; assembly: GCA_947859175.1. Lineage (NCBI taxonomy): Eukaryota > Metazoa > Arthropoda > Insecta > Lepidoptera > Geometridae > Gandaritis > Gandaritis pyraliata. The sequence continues at coordinate 10,512,052 of OX401856.1, read as the reverse complement.
GATATTACTTTTAATTTTTCTTTATTAAAATATTACAACGTAAATATTTGAAAATTAAATTTATAGGTACTAACTATACAATTTAAACAGCTCTTTGATATTAAAGTTACTAATCGAACCTTCTAAAAATCAATAATATTTGTTACCAGTTAATCAATTTACAAATTCAACTTAATAATTCATTTATTCATTTAATAATGTAACAATTTATTGATTTAACGATTTGTCAATTTCACAATCTAACAATCAACCCATTTGACCCATTTACCGCATTTAACCATGTAACCCATTTAAATCTGATTCGGAACAGTTGATAAATCTACATCTAAATCTTGATCTGTAGATCGTTTGCAACAATCTGTAGATAGCTTAACTATTTCGTGTGCACTTTGTAAATATAATAACTATTGTAAATACTGCACTATTCGTAATCCTCCTTAAGAATACCCATTTAACAATGTAGCTATTAAACAATTTGACAAGTTAACTATTTCATCATTAAACCGTTTAATTACTTAATCATTTTAACATTTAACCATGTAACCGTTTAACCATATAACTATTTAACCATTTAACCATTTGGACGTGTGCCCAAAGGCTAAATAACCATTTATCCAGATAACCATTATCATTCAGGTCGAACTGCGGATATTCCTTATTATCCGTTTGACCTGAAACAACACAAAACTGATTTTGTAATTACTTTGCAGAAACCAACGATAATTCGTTACAAAAATAAAACATTCTTATTCATGTTAAGATCAGTAAATCCATGTATCGTCATTATTATTATTAAGTACTTTTTTTTTTTTTAAATACTTCCTAAAACTACATAGGTGTGGTCCGAAATGATGAACATTACTTCTGTAGGCGATCTACTGTGCATTTTGGACCGTTAACACTCGATTCATCTTAATTTGTTATCTTAATTAAGTACCTTTTTTTTAATTTTAACTAAATATATTATAATATATATTTTTTTTTTTGCTAATGTGCCAACTGTCAACTGTCAATTTGTTAACCGTTAACGAGCTGTTTTATAGTTCGACTTGATCATTGAATTGTAATGTGCATAATTATAATTTTTGCGTAGGTAGATATCTGTTTATGTTGGCAGTACCTCTTTTGAAACTCCAAGCCTCCAATCTTTGTCTTACTTTGTTATAATCGCTTTTAGCAAACAATCAATAAAACAAAAGCTAAAATAAATCTAAAAACACCTAAAAATGGATCGTTGTAATTATTACAATGATGTAAATTCTGTTTGCAGGTGCCACATTGAATTTCTTATATTTGGTTTGGTATAGATATAACTGTGTCGTTACTTCTGTCTTTAGTAGAGAAACTTACTGCTTCTTTCTTTTGTAGGTGTGTCATTGCCATCTGACTTTACACGAAAATGTCAATATACGAGTCTAAACTATCAAGTTTTTTTTGGTGTAAAACTAAAACAAAACATTGTTTTCAAGCTGACAATAATAGGTAATGTTAGTTCTTGCTCACAGTCATGTATCAATAAATAATAAAGGTTTATGTCTTCTTCTAGATTGTGTAGGTAGTGAATCCATACTTTTTTTTTTCTTTTTGTCATTAATTATAATTTACTGCGTGCCTATTGATATGCTCACACATATTATTTAGAGAAATTTTATTAAGTATTGCTATTATTTTCTAAGTATCTTCTTAATTATTTTATTTTTATTCTTTTATAAGTACCTTCCGCCTAGCTTAATCTATGGTTCATGCTGACATTTTCCTCGAGCTGCGTTAGCATGTGTACGGCGTGAATAAAATGTATGAAGTTGTAGACGCGCATTATCAAAACGCGCGTTGAACCCTTGTCATCTGAACTTACCTTTTAAGGAATAAATAAAACCTTGAAATGAATTTCCCATATTTGTGATCATGCGTAGAATTTTATAAGTTCATAAATAAAATAGTTTTAATAACTTAACTACACCAAAAACCAAATCAAATTTTACTCATTTACTTTCAAACATTTTTTTTTTTTTTACAAATGAATGTGTACTTTACTTATTGTTAATAAATTAACTAAAAGGTGATATTTAATTTCAGGCATTTATATCTCGTATATTCATACTTTATCAGGGGGAATTCTACGCGCTATTTAGAAAACTTCATATTTTTCTTTTTATTGCTCACTACATGAGACAATAGTGATTATACAATAATTTTACTTGCATCGTTTTACCAACGTGTAACATTATTGCTCTGGCAAGGAAAACTCTCATTGACAAAGACTTGACGTACTCTACCTAATTTTATAACTTGACGAATGATTCGACTTGACCAAACTCCACTTGAATTCATTTCAGAAAGTAAAGGTTAACTAGTAGATAATGCTATTTAGTGTTACTTAGCTTCGCCTGTATAAGCCACTTTTAAAATTTGTGCAATAGTAAAGAATTTCTTTATAGGATGACATGTCACCACAGTCTACGCCATAATGTACATTTTTGCTTATAACTTCAGGAAAATATAACCAAACTGAGAACCATCTCTTTTTTTTTTGTCGGTTAAATTAAACGGGCATTACCACCATGTTTAAACTGAGCCATCAGTAGAGCGTCTTATTGGATTTGTATCAACACGAACCTAGCAGTTGACCTCGTAGTCTTATTAGCACTGCAGTCCCTTATACGATGTATGTAATCTACACCCCGCATCTTTCCACAGAATCAGGTTTTAATTCTTATATTTTCTTGTGATAATAAATTTCAATTAATTCATGTACATTTTAATATTAAGTATGTCCTCTAAAATCTGGGAGAGAAAACCTCTTAATAAAAACTAAGCATCTATTTCGAGTATCATTGGAATTTAGCTACAAAGTTACAAAACGGTACAAATGTTTCTTGTACACTGCAACATTACCAACATTTCAATGTTAACATAAGATTAAAATATTTATATCACGATCTAAATTGGTATTCCCTGTGTCTTTAACAACGCCAAAAGAAAATGAATGCTAAATAGCATTAAGCCCGCCTCTGTACTGTTTTTATATGTGCAATAAAGAATTTTCTAGTCTAATGATAATTTTAGCAGTATTGTTTTGTCTGAATATCCAGAGATTTTATCGAAACGTATTTTTTTTTTTTATTGAATATTTGTCACTTTATAATTCTATCTCATTGTAACACTCTAATTCGATGGCAATTAAATACTGGTATCATCCTTTTGATCATATATCTTTGTTCGTTAGCCATTTCTTTAACTCTGTTCGCGATTCCTCTGTTGTTTAAATGGATTTTAAACTGTCATGTTATGTTTTGTGTTGTGTTACACGACAACCAGACTAGGAAGTGATGACTGCTTGTAAAGAGAAATAGATAACAATCTGCTCATCCCAGCCGCAGCTTAGACACACTCGTCTACCTTTTAGTCAAGACGTGAATTTGCTGATGTGTTAACTCTGGTAGACATCATTATAATTTTTATAATGTACTGGTATGCTCTAATTTTGTTGGCTGCGACGCTAGACGTCTTATGAAAGAACACATAAATTCAGTGATATCTTTAAAGAAAAATACGGGATTGAATTAAGTACATGACCTGATGTTTGTTGTCGTATCACGTTTGACATATGGCCGCGCCGCCTGCTGGGACCACTCTCCCGGCGGCGCCACCCTGCACCAGGCAGTCCTCTGTGGCTGCGGATCGCCCCGCGTTGCTCTGCACCAGGCAGTCCTCTGTGGCTGCGGATCGCCCCGCGTTGCCCTGCACCAGGCAGTCCTCTGTGGCTGCGGATCGCCCCGCGTTGCCCAGCACCAGGCAGCCCTCTGTGGCTGCGGCTCGCCCGGCGTTGCCCTGCACCAGGCAGCCCTCTGTGGCTGCGGCTCGCCTGGCGTTGCCCAGCACCAGGCAGCCCTCTGTGGCTGCGGCTCGCCCGGCGTTGCCCTGCACCAGGCAGCCCTCTGTGGCTGCGGATCGCCCCGCGTTGCCCAGCACCAGGCAGCCCTCTGTGGCTGCGGCTCGCCCGGCGTTGCCCTGCACCAGGCAGCCCTCTGTGGCTGCGGCTCGCCTGGCGTTGCCCAGCACCAGGCAGCCCTCTGTGGCTGCGGCCTCTGTTCTCGTGGCACGTCTTAACTTGATTCTGCACCTTTGTACCACGAGTTCGAACTTCTGAGGTTTCCAACCCAGCAGCCGTCTATTGTTCTGAAAGCTCGTCCAAAACAAAAGAAGAATAAGTGTAGGTACCCATATCCTAATAATTTTTTTTGTGGAGATTAAAATTGCTGTTCTTTTTTTTTGTTTTATATCAAGTATCAAGGTAACTTCAGTGAACAATCTATTTTTAGAATCAGTCAGTGGGGGTCGAGACGACATACCATACCGCAGAGGTACTTGAGTGAGTAGCGATAACGTGACCCTGTAACTCAAGCACAGGGAACACTTTGTGAACTATAAGTAGGTACCTATAGCGACGCGATCTAAACAAAACTATGCTGTTAGAATATTCAAAGTTTATAAATGTACTTTTAACATTGCGTGATCTTTAAAAGAAATAAACCAATATCTATATTATTAATTATAATTTTTAACAGAAATAAACAAATATTAAACATTCATGAACATTTAACACAATGCACAAAGTCAAATAAAACACTATCAGTTCCAAAACAAGTAAAGTCTATATTAAAGTAGGTATACGCATTTTTTTTTATACTTGTTTACCTACACCCAAAACAAATATCTATATTAATGAAACATCAAACAGATGTTTGTTTTGTATGGAATAGAACCCACAACCCACAGCACAAAATGTAGAGCAACAACCAACCGAGCAATAACATTTTTACACTTAACCCCGTGGTTGTAAAATCAATACACGATCTCTTTATTTTATTATTATTTCTAGACGTCAATAATATGGGCGTACTTACGGAATTTTTCGGTAATCCCACTTCTGAGATGTAAACCATCTCAGAAATGAAACACTAGTAGATGCATATCACAAAACTTATATTGCAAACTATCTAGATTAACTCAAATATCTTAAAATCTAACTTCCACAAGCTCTCAAAATCTAACCAAAGACAAGTATCCCGGTTGCCTGCCTGGCACCGAATCCGCGTCCCCCCGCCGTTCCACCGCCGCATAGCCACCAGGATCGTTTTTTGTTGGTTATAAAAACTAATCTTTTGTATGAGAAATTTAACAAAGCTTACATTTGGACCTGTCACTATAAGCAGCTTTGTAGGATAAATTCAGCTTTATTTACCCTGAGTTAAGTTTCAACTATAGTTTTTCGAAAGTGAGTAATAACGCCCGAAGCTTTGACAGTGAAATTTGAAGGCGTAGTGTAATTCTACTTTGACAGTAATAAGCTGTGTGTTTGTCTGACAGAGACACGACACGTGTTTTAGAACAGTTTTAAATGTAGGTAAAAAACTTGACAAGTGGCTCATTCTTAGGTATCATCGTGGGCACTAGACGGCTAATTGACTGATAGATAACGTATACATTATTGGTTTAGTAATTCGATATCCCACTAATATTATAAATGCAAAAGTTTAAATAAATAAATAAATATTCAGGGACATTTCACACAACACCCTCTAGTCCCAAACTAAGCAATGCTTGTAATATGGGAACCAGATGGCTGATAGAATACTTATATACTTTTTTTTTTGTAAATACATACTTATAATACATACTAACACCCAGACATAGAACAAACATCTATGTTTCGCACGCACAAATGTTTGTTCTTGGTGGGGATCGAACCCACGACCCACAGCACGGAAGGCAGAGCTATTACCGACTGAGCTGTGACGCCTGTCAAGTTTAGATGTATGGATGTTTGTGTTTCAATCACGTTGAAACTACTGAACCAACTTGAATGAAACTTAGAATGTATGGAGTTCAGAACTTGGATTAACCATAGGCTACTTTTTATCTAGAATAATTTAACAGGAGCTACCAGATAAAATGAACGAATGGGATTAGCAGCGCCAATAAAACATACTGACACCAGGACGACGTCACGTCAGTTGCTTCAGTTCAGAGGGTCTAGTACGAGTTTTGGTGTATAAAGCCGGTGTAAAACATCTGACATGCGAATACGGCGGTGTAATGTCAAAATTCTCACCGTTTAGAAAACAGTACACGCGTACGAAGTTGCGGGTAACAGCTTGTAGGTAATAATGTGTACTATAGCGACTGAAATAATAACTTTGTTCCGTGTGACTAGGTGACTACTAACGGTTTTAAGTGGATAATAATAGGTCTATCAAACAATATTAAACTAACCTATGATGGCACCGACCCAAAACACGGTCACTAAACAATTAATTTTAAGATATTCAATGTATAAATTGCTACAACCAATTTGCTAGTTATAAATTCAAAATGCATTCATCCATATAACTGTATCAGAACCCGGAAACACCCGGCCAAGTTGGATCGTCGCTGGTCCTCAGAACTTTGTTCGTGTGTAAGGGATTTTTAATTTGGTAGTTTTATAAGGGCTAAATCGTTTTGTCCGAGTGGACGGGTAGACTCTCATTTGGTTGGATAATCCGAATGTGTTCGAATCTATTGGATTAGCTATGTTTAGTTCTAGATCCCTACTTACTGCTAGTACTAAAATATACACAGAATTTACTATAAGCTTTAGGCTTTCCTTTTAAGCCTAAATTGAACCTGGGATTAGGAATGAATTTGATTTCGATAGTACTTAGGTAATTTTCTTACTAAATCCCTAAACACTTTAGGAATATTGAAAATGAAGATGATGAAGTATTATTTTGATACAATTATTTCAAATGTCAAATAGCATGTAGGTATTTATAAACTTGCAAACTCCAAGCTGTGTAATTTCCTAAAAACTTTCTATAATAAGTATTTGTAATTTTCATAGACACCATGTCAATTAAGTAGGTATCTAACATAAGTGTCACCTCTGAAGATAATATTAGGGGTGCCATAAAAACTAAGTGGTACCTATCTACCTTATCGTACCCGCATACCCTAAAATCTGAATTTCTAATAACATCTCTATAGTGAAATGAACATGTAAATATAGCGAACGTGGTAATTTTTGAGGATCTAGAGTAGTGCTGGAAATGATGGATTTTTTTTCAAGGCATGACCCTCAGAGATAAGATCAAATCTACATAAATAAAATTTGTTTATTGCGGGTAGGTACTGTAGTTATACAAAATGAATGCATATACCTATATCACATAAAATAATAGTAAAAATAAAAACTAAATAAAATTAAATGTTCAAGTTAAAAACTACAAATAGGTTAGTCACTGTCACTACAGTGAAAATACTGAAAAAAGAAAAGAAAAGAAACATTTATTTGCAAAATCACATGACACATACAATACATGATACACAAACAATACATTTACAAATTGGTGACGAACTCAGCATGGTGTTGCGTCAAAATGACACAACGCTGGTCTTCCGCCGGCACCAGGTGGGTACGTCACAGATACTTATAGCTATAATAAAGAAATATAATACCTACATACAAATACTAAAACAAGAAATAATGAAAGAGGAGGATGTGAAAACAATTTTGAAAGAAATACCTATTATTATAAACCCAACCGTTTGCACCCAAAAGTTTGCACAAATTTGACATTTGGTGGGTCATCAGCCTTTATCCATTACTCATTCTCATAAAAAAGATTGACTAGACTGTAGTATAAGCCTGCCTTAAGCGAATACTTGACTACTTTGGCCACATTGCCAGGAAAGACGGAGACAACCTCGTAAAACTCATGGTTACTGGCAAGGTGGAAGGGAGAAGGTCACGCAGTCGAAGCCCTCTGCGCTGGTCCGATCAGATCCGCACCACACTCGACACATCCCTCTGCAATGCACTGCAAATGGCCGGGGATCATAACAAATGGTGCACCATCGTCAGGAATAGGATTTTGAGTGGAGGTGGTCACGACCCTCAGACATGAGGAATGCGAGTGAAGGAGAAGGAGACTGTAGTATAGAAAGACAAGGATAAGATCCTATGCACAATAAAAAGTAAACTTTTCAAAAAGATAACCTCCTGCGGTGTTACCCTTTTTAAAAACTGTGTGTCACTATTCTGTACTGCCCCCGTATGCCAATATTTAGCTGTCAAGTTATATTTCACTGCCCAGTGTAATTTCTTCAGGTCACGTGGTACAATTTTGTACCACGTGATCATTCTTTTTAGACACTTGACAGCAAAATATGCGCGAAAACCAATTACCTAAATGACATCATAATGTCACTATTTAGTCACAGAATAACTATGAGTTAGTATGAACTGACCATGATTTAAAACTTTGCAGTTCAACTTTGATTGGCATACCCCTGCTGGAGTTACATTTCAGTAGAATAGTGTCACTTCCAGTAGCTCTATCCCACTCATAGTACCGTTAAGATCGTCACACACGTAACCCGTTAGGGCTCCGAAATGTTTAATTTCATCCCCCGCCCTGCTAGGGTTGCTAAATGAGGTAGAGAAAAGCCGGACAGCTTTCTAATTTCTTTTTTTGATGATGACGATAAAAATAGGCTGTCTAACCATTATTCTTTTAAGTGATGACTGAAAAAAGCACGTAGTTAAAAGACAATATTTACCGTTTAGTTTGTATTTTTTTTCTTTGTTGGATGTTCTAATATTAAAAATAAATAACCTGTGCACTCTAGCAGTAAGTAAAGCAGTAACCTAATTAAGTAAATTAGTAATCGTTTTTCATGTATGTACTCTTAGCAGTATTTGATCTCCAATTTCACAAGAGAAAACGATATAAGATGGCACTGGTGCCGTGAATCTTTTTACATAATGGTAAATATTAGTCTATAATACAAACGTAAAAACATAATTTAACTTATTTATCTTATCTTACTAATATTATTAATGCGATGCATATATATAGTTCGTAACCTGGATTGACATATAGGCTACTTTTTATCCCGAATAATTAACAGGATCTACAGGATAAAATGAACGAAAAGGATTAGCAGCGCCAATTGGCAAGAGGATTTCATGTCATGTCACGTGAGTTTGACAGGGCGTAGTACTACCTCTTTGGTCTAACGACTAGCGTTTGACATTCCAGTACGAGTTCGGTGTAATGAGGTGTAATGTCAAGTTTCTCAAAGAAGTATCCGCTCGGTCCACGGAAACTGTAGACGCGTACGAAGTCGCGGGTAACTGCTATCTAAGATGATCATTTCGCATAACTTACCGTGTATTGGTTAGCACCATGGCCGATGACCCCTAACAGCAGTACCTAAGAGCCGGGTATCTGACAACCCTATTTAAGGGAGGCAAGTGTACCCAACCGCCCCAACTTTAGAAGTCACCCAACCACTTGCTACGTAATATATGATAGGTATAGTGTACCTTAATCACTTATTTAATTACAGCATTTATTTTGTTGATTAAAATACTTGTTTTTGTTTTACGGTTTGCAAAAAACTTTTATTGTCTACGGCCATCAAGTTGTATTTTGTAAGTAAATTAAAGTTGGTTTTTTTCAAATTATTATTATCACTTGAATAAATAAACTCTTGAGATTTTTAATAAAAACAGCAAATGTTTTTAAAAGTCAAAGAATTTATTTTTAGAGATTATTTTCATTATCTGTAAAAAGCGTGCTCTACGATTCTTGGTATTTATATTTATTTTACATTTATATTTATTATATTCATGCTTATGAAACGTTTTTATTATAAATATTTTTATACATTTCACAGAACGCCCTCTAGTCCCAAACTAAGCAAAGCTTGATAAATGGAAATTAAATTTCAGAACTTTAAATCCTAGAAATAATCAAAAGAACACTGTAAAAACGTTGGCAACAATACTTTGTAGGTACAAATATATTCTGCGTAAGTTTTTGCACTACATTTTTTGCTAACGCTACTAACCTTCAGAAGAATGTACGGTTAGCAGAGAGCGTCGACAATTTAAACGCTTACTCTTCTCTCAAAGTTTATCGTTCGCGTAACTAGGACCTCCACCAGCTCTACATGACCCCTCTTTATTCCCCGAGCGAACCAAGTTGTAGGGCCTTTCCATGGTTTGGAAGCTCTGACAATTATAGAGGGTTCAGGAATTCTAGTATTAAGTAGGTACCCGTGCTAGTATTTCTGTGTTCTTGTTAGTACAAGTGTGTGTATGTGTAGTATAAATAGTAGAAGAAAATTTGATTTTGGTCGTAATGAGTGTATGAGACCAGTTCAACATGATTTCCCAAGTTTTTTTGTTACAAAAGTGCCTTCGAAACTCACGAACGATGAAAAAATAAAATTAATTTTGTAGCTAAGCTATAAGTCGCGTTCATTAAATTTATGGATAACTGAAGTAAATTCAGTTCATTTATAGCAATTTTCGTAAAACTTTCACAATTTCCGAGAAATCATTATTGTTCACTAAAAAGCAATACAAAGCACCCGAAAAGTACAATCAGCCGAATAATATCCTAAACATAAGCAAGCACAAAACAAACAGAGCCGAAACAATGGATTTCGGGAAAATCTTTGACCCCAAACTTGGGTATGTACTTACCGTAAAATGGGAACGTACCAAAATCAAATATGAGCAAAATGAACAAGACAAACATGAACCTAGAACAATGAATTCTTGACCCTTTTTACGGGGTAGAAACGACCGAAAAAGGGGGTAAGGGGAGTTCAGTTATTGCAAAATCGGTGTAAGCTGTACTAAAAATTGATTGGGGGATCAATGATAGCTCAGCGGGATTGGAAGATGTTTTCTTACTCGTTGCAAGGAAGGAAACTAGGTGCCTCTTCAAACCAGCTCTAGGAAAAATACTTACTCTACTTTTATAAGTATAAAGTGTTCTCCAATTTATAAATTACACTTTTAATGTGCCTCTGACCGGGTTACTTTTGTAATCCTAGTCCTTTTTAGATTTTTTGACTCCTTAAAACATCTTCTGACTTACTAACAGTCGGATATATTAGGGTTCCTAGGTCTACCAATCAATGCCTACAACACTCACCACACATAACTCAAACACATATGCTTATGGTGAAAATCACATATTAGTCTGAAACCGATAATTAATGGACCACAAATTGACCCTCATCACACGATCAATTTGAGCTGAAGGAAATTTTCCCCTAATTACTGTGTTAATTAATTTATTATGCGTGAACTACAAATTCTAGTACGTAGTTTAAATAGAACTATACAAAAGTAGATTCTCATACATAAAACTCACGACACCCATCCGATATCGACAGAGACCTAATATCATTCTACTGGCATCTGATCCTAGGACCAGATGCGAGAAATATTTTGTTAATTTATTTTGGAAACGGATTCTAGTATCCGATTACAAAACAATTTGGGATTGGTTTCTACTTCGTTCAGATCCTAGGATCAGATGTCATAGACCCATTTAGAATCCTAGATGCCTTCACTTTTCATAATGTAAGATTGAAACGTTGTGTGTCTGTCTGCCTCGTAGCTCTGAAAGTAGACCTCCGATTTGTATGCTGTTTTTTTGTAAGAAAGGTGATTTACCTGGGATGGTTCTTAGCCATATTTGGTGAAAAATAATGCAGCCGTTTCCAAGTTATGAGGATATTCATTAACACTGAAAACCAGTTTTCAGGAAGGAAGGAAGGAATCGCAACCAGGTGATTTTTAATAGCTAAAGTTCCGAAGAATTTGGTGAATGGAGAAAGGTCACACGTACTACATACCAATTTTTTTTTAAATCTTGTCGAAAGTTCTTGTTTCCAGGCAGAAAATTTCAAAATTGATTTTAAAAATAAGCTCACGAGCACAATATTAATTTTAGTTTTAAAAACCAACATCCCCTTAACCCCTGGGCTGTCACTGACTGTACCTATTGTACCCTTGTTTATTATAATTGAATAGTCCAGGCATTGTCAGCGTTATTGTCAGCGGGTTAGAACGTTTGAATTTAATATTATTCTCGCAATAGATTACAGAGACAAGACAACACGTTCGGAGAATATAGTAGAATTCGTATGAGCTAGTTGATTCTAGTGACGAAGTTCACGGCCGGTTTAGAACATGAACACACTGAGTAGTATTGGCCCTATCATAGGTATGAAAATTACAATTTCAAACGTGTGTTTAGCCACTACGAAGATAGATAGATACTTAGATAGAAAATACTTTATTGCACACCTTAACCTAGGGACTACTATAACATACAAAACTTAACTAATTGTACAATGGGCGGTCTTATCGCTAATGAGCGATCTCTACCAGACAACCTTGGACGGAAGACCTTAAAGCCGGCTTAAAACTCCATTACGAACTCATTCGAACGAACGAGTTGACTAAAACTGTGGTTTCCACCTTCAATATGAACAATTATGAGGCATTTGTATCTAATCTAGATGATTTAAACACAGAACATCAACTTTTCAAATAGAAAAACTGCAAAAGGCAAAAAAGCAAAGCTGCTAGCCTTATCAACTTTTTATCAACCTGCCAAATTCCAAGTACCACAATATATAATATAGGCTTTCTCATATAGATTTTCAGGAAATAACAATAATTTTAAGGCTTCTACATCAACCCACACAGCTATAACTACCCTTCCAGTCCTGCAGGGGTATTCCAATCTCAGTTGAACTGCAAAGTTTTAAATCATGGTCAGTTCATACTAACTCATAGTTATTCTGTGACTAAATGGTGACATTATGACGTCATTTGATGTGTTTTCGCGCATATTTTGCTGTCAAGTGTCTAAAAAGAATGAAGAAATTACACTGGGCAGTGAAATATAACTTGACAGCAAAAGATTGGAATACGAGGGCTGAACTTGTTCGTTTAAACGCAGCTTTATGCATGCCCTTTAAAAATTGACAAGTGCAGTCTCATGCAGTGAAATAGTGCACGATAAATCGCGGCTCGTCTCTCGGGTCAAACTTCTTCAGAGCCCCGAGGCTGGAATTATGAACTGGGATGTGTGTGAATAATTCTGCGTTTCTCTGAAATTGTTTGCGACTGGTTTGCTTGCAGCAGTGTATTTTGTTCAATTATTTTAACGCATACTTACATGCAACAATGCTTTACTCAAACAAAATTTATTCTAAGTATTGGCATAATTATGCTCGATGAAGGTCCAATACTTAGCTTTTAGTGATTTTATGTGGTGTAATTTTTTTTTATCTGTCTATTTGCTGTGCTTATGATAATAACCTATGGTGTTGAACCACATCCATATTTTCATAGATTATGGACCCAGCGGCCCCGTGAGAAATTCACGAGGTAATAGCTTGCCGTGATTTCGGTACAGCTCAGAATAACTGCGAATCTATATCCAGTTCTTGCTATTTATAACTAAGTGGATAGTGCTATCTGTAGACAGGGAATATCCATTTAAATTGAGTTTGCATTTGTAGCTTTAACTAGCCAAATTATGTACTGTAAGGCCCACAGTTTTATACGTAGTAAGACCGCACTGATGACACGATAGCAACGCGACAGCGACGCGTCGTACGAATATACTCAGCCCCCGTATTCCAATCTTTTGCTGTCAAGTTATATTTCACTGCCCATTGTAATTTCTTCAGGTCACGTGGTACATTTTTGTACCACGTGATCATTCTTTTTAGACACTTGACAGCAAAATATACGCGAAAACAAATTAAATGACATCATAATGTCACTATTTAGTCACAGAATAACTATGAGTTAGTATGAACTGACCATGATTTAAATCTTTGCAGTTCAACTGAGATTGGAATACCCCTGCTGCACGTCACTGAAGAACATTACGGCCATTGCATCGCCAAATTAAGTAGTAGTAGAGCTTCTTGTGAAAGTAAGTAGCACTACCGTTACTATTTGTAACTATTTCTGCTGCCAAATAGTGATGCTCTCATTGCTATGTTCCAGTTTGAATAGTTTTTTTAATAAAACATTTAAAGCTATTCGAACAATAAAAACAATAAAGACCATCCCCGTAGCCGACCGGCTACATCGTTGACAAAATCGCTAAATAATAAATCAGTAGTCTGATTGTACGCTGTTTGTTTTTAATTAAGCTTCGGTTCATTAAAAAGCGGCGACAGTAATTTCACCGACGTTAATCAGTGTTTTTGAGCTGACTGACAGAAACAGGAAGATGGAATCTTTATCATGGCACTTAAAAGTTAAAAACACGTATAGAAAACAATCACCTAGTTAATAAGACGATCATTGTGATTTTATAAAATAAATTATTGAAATCATGACACATACAAGTACCTAATTAAATAAAAAATTAAAAAAACCCCGAATCTTGAACCGATTTTAATCACACATAGCTAAGAACACTTCCGACTAATTCACCCAAACAAAAAAAACAAAATCTAAATCGGTTCATCCGTTCAGGAGCTTTGTTGCCTCAGACAGAAACACACAGACACGTCAAACTTATAACACGCCGTCGTTTTTGCGTCGGAGTTTAAAAATAAAAAATACTTGAGTTTTCTCAAAACTCATACCAAGTTTGAACCTTTTATATATACTTACGTCTAATATTTCGAAGATATTAGACGCATGAAAACGCTCGTATTATTACGATGTTTCAGTTCAAAAAACGGGTATAAAAACCGCAAAGCAGGGAGCTGCATTCTACCAGCTGGCAGTAGGTACCTACTTATGCGGCAGATTAGCGATGTCGCCCAAACGCTAATTAAAAAGTTTCATTGCCGATTTGGGTTTGACGGCGCTCCATGTTTTAACTCATCAGAACCTTTTTTAAACGCGGCTTTTTATACTTTCTAAGGATCTTAATTTGAATAGATACTGAAATAAATACTTATGGACGTTTCACACAACACTCGCTAGAAGCTTGTAGATTTATTTATGTGGAACTAGGTTTCTGATTAAATACCTATACTTAGCTATATATTTTTTGTAAATACGTTCTTATAATATTTACCTACACAGAATAAACATTTACCGATATGAGCTGTGACAGGCGCCACAGCTCAGTCGGAATTAGCTCTGCCTTCCAAGCTGTGGGTCATGGGTTTGATCATGAATATTTATTTACTAGTAACAAGTGCAGTTGCATTATGATTTGATTGAATTGACATTGCACATTCGTAGTGGCTTCAAAATTATACAGTTTATATTATTTGTACTACTAAGTTTAGTTAGGGTCTACCATCCCTACATTCCTCAACATTGCTAATGTCAGCATTATGCTGTCCAGCCGACTAGCCTGTGGCAAGCAGAGCTGAGAAATTATAGTGTTATCGTAAAGATGTTTCACTTTAAAACGTGATATTTTAGCCTTCATAATTTTAAATAATCTTTTCATGATCTACTAAACACACTGACAAAATAATTAGTGCGGTTGCCAATTTTTAGAGGGACTTTGAGGACTTGGAACTAAACTACGAGTGCTCGAATCTCTGAAAAACTTGCAGGCAAAATTTAATCTTATAATCTAATGGATCAAATTTTGCCTGCAAGTTTCTATAGTGTTTTCTATAGAACGTTATATCAAAAATATTTTATTCCATAAAATCACAAGGATCATTTAGAATCGTACTATAACTAAGGTGATTCTATAACTAAGCGATAACTCAAATTCTATTGCAACAAAAAATAGTCGCGATACGATTGACTATGAATCTTTGATGGCTAGATAAGCAACGCATACGATGCGATTTTAAATCAAAACGCATCGGAATAAAGCACAGTTTTCAATAAAAGTAAGTAAAGAGTAATGCAAGCCTGACCACAGCCTTCAAGCCATGCATTATGCAGTAAGTAACTACTGAATTAACATTTACCCGTTCAGGCTCAATTATTGCGACCATAATCGAAGTAAACCCCTTCAATAGCGTCGTAAGTATACGCTTATAGCGAGACATACAGTCGAACAAAATATCTAGCATGTTAGACCAACTCGACTACAAAATTTTGTGAAAGAATTTGTCTGGAAAAGTCCCTTTTATCACTTTAATTTAAATATGAAGCATTAAGCTTGTATTGCTGTTTTGATTCGAAGAGTTTCAGTGCAATGAAAATGTGATTCAATATTTTTACCTCAAAGTGACAACGATGCAGACCAAAAATCTGTATCTAGTACTTCGATTGTAAGAATTTGTGGACAATACCTACCAGAAAATGGGCATATATCAAACAGACCACAAAATAATGCAGTCACTGCCCTACATTCGGACACTCTACTTCAGCGCTTTATTTTTTTACTACTATTTTTAAACTACTCTATTTTTTAACTCAAAATCTTTCAGACTTGATAATGTGACTCGCTTTCTCACAGTCACTCACTATCTAAGAGAAAAATACACCTAAATACATAAAGAAAAGAAAAGAATGCCGAAAAGTTCGCCAAAATGATTCAACCAGCATTCACCTAGCGTAGTGCCCGAATCCGCCTCTAAAGGAGCTTTTTGCATATAAATTCGAGGATGTTCTTAATAAATCTTAGTATGTTATACTTTTGCTCCGTGTGTAGGATCAAACTGAACCGCTCCCGGGCTTAGCCAAGTAAAGCAGGGCCCGCACTTACAAATCAACGCGCCTATTATTGTAATACCTCGTACGTATCTCATTACTGGCCGCTTTCTAAGGATAAACTTATTATTTATCGACGCCCAAAGCCAGATGAAACCTTTAGTGAGTGTCCACTTTTTTTGGTACACTGTCCACTAAAGTGTAGAGTAGTATTCTTAAAATAAACAGTGATATATTTTATTATTTATTACCACTGATAACCTTATCAGGGGGTTATTCTAGACAGAAAGACTTTTTTGTCACGATAGATATATCTCCCAAAGACAGCAAAAACTATCGAGTTTTGACAGTTTTGGGATAGACTTTTGTCTCGTCTACGACATGGCTGCTGCAGTGGGCGTTGAGCTGAAGGATAATGTTGCAACTTCGGATACTTTGATCGCACGCCGTGCAACATGGGTCAATTAAACGATAAGAAATTGATAAAGATGTATAATTGCCGAGAGTTATTACGATGAATGATGTCGTTGCGTAGTAGAAGCGAACCAACAATGCAAATCCACATACCTTTTTAATGATGCTCTGATGAACTGTTGAGCTGGGCTATACCCGGGTAAGCATCGATCCTTTTAAACACCTTTTCTTCTAAGTTTTAAAGTATTTTCTCCTTAAATTTCGATAAAAACCCAACACGTCTTTTCTTCCATCAAAACGCCATGTTGTTCTGTTTTGTGTAATACCGGTTCATTCGTTCCTTCATTCGTTCGGTATATCCACAGAGCCAGAAGATTTTCGGCCGTTGAGTGAATGGTCGGAGTGGATTTGAACGATTCAGTTGGACACTTCCATAGTATGCGAATCAAACAATAATACTCTCGGCAAACGGAAAACGAAACACCGGCCACCAAAATACACTTGATTGTATTTTCGAAAAGAATACGTAGATACTACAAAAATGTAGACAAAGATCAGTGGAGTAGTTTATGAATGAGAGTGAATGAATAAAATTGATTGAAAGGAAATAACGTTTGAATGAATGACCAATAGTGCTGTGCATCGTTTCACGAGATTGATATATCGGTTGCTCATTTAACGTTATACAGAATAGTTACTTACTAATAACGATTTGATTTGATTAATAATTTAAGTTAAGTTTGAGAACGCGAATAACGCATGACGTATGGTAGTTAACTAAAATAATTATAGGATACCTAACTAAACGAGACGATAATGGTAAGGATCAGGATTGAACGTTAAGTTAGGTTAATGTGCTGATATTTAATGATTGTTGCCATCACATTGGTCAGGTAATGGACACAATTTAGTAAGCGGTCTGACCAATGTATTCTGAGGCGTACGCACGGTAGCACTACGTACTACGCCATCTGCACTAGGATGCAATGTTATAACACGCGCCAGGGGCCATGATAAAGGGTGATAGTTCTCATTCTTTATGATGACGATGGAACCTTCTCGTAGAGGTTTGCAATGTTGTGTCCATTTTGCGCGTTGCGTGAGTGTGTGTAGGTACTCTGTTTTCCATCTTTTCCAGAACTCTTGTTGGTACCGCTGTATTAACTGCCATCGATTTAATCGGTTAATATTGACTGTAGTTACGTTTACGTCTGGAGGCGCAGTGAGAGGTTCCAAGGTCAGGAAATGACCAGGTGTCAACGCACTTATGTCATTTGGGTCAGAACTCATAGGGCACAACGGACGTGAATTGAGCATTGCTTCAATTTGGACGAATAGGGTGGTCAACTCTTCGAAAGTGAGGCATTGAGTCCCAATAATGCGGTAAAGATGCGATTTAACCACCTTTATTTGTATTTCCCATACACCTCCCCAATGTGGGCTTGAAGGAGGGTTAAAGCGGAATTCGATTTGCTCAGTTTGTGAAGCGTCTCTCATATAGGAGTCGAAAACTGTCTTTGCGCCAACAAAATTTGTGCCTCGGTCAGAATGTATAATGTTGACACGGCCACGACGTCCAATGAAACGACGAAGCGCAGCTATAAAGGCCTCTGTAGATAAGTCGGAGGCAAGCTCAAGATGAAGTGCTTTAGTCGTGAAACAGACAAAAAGACACAAATAAGCCTTTGAAATTTTCGCACCTCGATGCCGTCCAGACTTGATCGAAAATGGTCCCCCGTAATCGACGCCGACAATTGAGAATGGTTTCGCCTGGTTAACCCGAACCTTTGGCAGACCACTCATGTAGGGTTCAAGAGGAGTAGGGTTGACCCTGTAACACCGTACACATTTGGATAGACATTGGCGAATGGCTCGTTTGACAGAGAGTATCCAGAACTGCTGCGCGATTAAGCAATGCATGGTATTAACACCTGCATGACAATTCTCCAGATGTATAGCTTCAATGATCAGATAGGATAGTTTGGATTCTCGTGGGAGAAGAGCTGGGTGTTTGTGTTCGAATTCAAGCCCAGATCGAGCCAAACGTCCACCGACTCTTAGAACTCCTTGCTCGTCCATAAACGGACTAAGTTTTCGAAGCTGTCGTGGGAGAGGCAGATTTTTTATCAGACGATCAATGTCACCTTGAAAATGTTGTACTTGCACATGTTTAATGATACATGTCAAGGAAGTTTCAAGCTCAGACCTTGTCAGAAAACTACTGATTTTCCGCAATTGCTTTTCGCGGTGACGAGAATTGTTGATGAATCGAATACAGTAACCCAAAATTCGCTGAATCTTTCGAATAGATGAGAACCTTTCAAGCAATGTATCAAGTAGGTGACACTTTTCTTGGGTAACTAAAGATTGGATTCGTTCTTCGCGTTGATCTTCAGTAGTGTAATCATCAGTTTGAGAAGAGGGCCAAGAATCCGATGAAAGCTTAAGCCAAGTCGGTCCCGACCACCATAGGGAATTGTCGACAAGATCTGCAGCGTTCATACCTCTTGATGGGATATCTGCCGGGTTATCAGCAGAGCCCACATGATTCCAATGTGCTTCGGGAATAGTCGTTTGGATATGGCTCACTCGATTCGAAACAAATGTCTTCCAACGAGAAGAATGAGAATGGAGCCATGCCAAAACGACCATCGAGTCAGACCACGCGAATATATCGTTGTACACGGGTAGTGAACGATACGTTTGAATTGTGAACTGCATAAGGTCCGATAGTAGTACTGCTGCGCATAACTCGAGCCGTGGAAGTGAGATGCATTTAACGGGAGCAACCCGAGACTTTGCACAGAGCAGAGATATATGAACAAGACCCTGATCGTCTTCAATACGAAGATAGACCACAGCTCCATAACCAGCTTCAGAAGCGTCTGCAAATCCATGCAGTTGAGAGTTGACGGTATTCGCAATTGAAATACATCGTGGTATTTTTAATTGTGTTAGACAAGGCAACTGGCTTAAATAGTGCTCCCAGCGAGATACGACTTCACTCGGAGGCGATGCATCCCAATCAATGCCTAAAAGCCAAAGTTTTTGAACAAGCACTTTCGCTACGAAAGTCAAGGGTGCTAGGAATCCCAATGGGTCGAAGATCCGAGCCAATTCACTTAGAATGGTACGTTTCGTACAATTCACTTTGAGTGGTGTAACTTCGAATGTGAATACGTCATGAACTGGATCCCATTTCAAACCCAAGATCTTAACATCTATGGTCTTTCCTATATCCATGGAGAGAAAATCGGTAAGGCAATGCTCTGATGGTAGATCTGCTAGCAGTTCCGGCTTGTTGCTCGCCCATTTGCGGAGTTCTAGATGGCCACGACTCAGCAACGCTATAGTTTCTTCCTTCATCTGTTGAACCTCAGATATAGTGCTACTTCCACTCACGATGTCGTCAACATAGATGTCCGATGACAGAACTTGATGTGCTAACGGAAAGTCCTGCCCTTCGTCTGCAATTAACTGGTTGATGGTGCGACATGCCAAGAATGGAGCTGACGATACCCCATACGTAACGGTGTTTAAACGGTATTCCTGAATTGGACACATTACATCTGATCGCCAGAATATTCGCTGGAAATCACGGTCGGACTCACGCACAAGGATTTGCCGATACATCTGCCGCATATCAGCGGTGAAGACTACGAAATGCACTCTAAATCTCAACAACAATGCCATGATGTTGGCCTGAAGCTTGGGTCCTGTCAGCATCCTGTCATTCAACGATGTGTTGGTGGGATCTCGTGCAGAGGCATCAAAGACCACTCGAAGCTTCGTAGTTACACTTTCAGGGCGAAGAACGCAATGATGTGGAATATAATATTTACCCTTATGAAGGTCGATTGTTGGAACACGACTCATATGTCCACTCTGCAAGTAATCTTCCATGAAAGCAACGTACTGCTCACGTAAATGAGGTCTTTTGCTAAGATTATGTTCCAAAGAATGAAATCGTCGAAAAGCTATCTCCTTTGAGCCAACAAAGGTGTATTCCTTCTCATCTTTAAATGGCAAAGCCACGATATACCGACCAGTAGTATCACGAGAAACGGTTTTAGAATAAAATTGTTCACACAAATTTTCTTCAGGAGAGAAATGAGATGATTCTGGAATATTTTCTAGCTCCCAGAATCTTTGAACCTTTTGATTGAGGAGGTCCTCTTCAGAAGATACAAAGAAACTACTGATGTTGTCACTATCACAACCCACGCTTCCCAACAGCAACCAACCAAACACTGAGTTCATTGCGGAAGGTTCATTGGAACCACCACTTACGTTTCCAGGTAGCAGAAGCGAAGAGAAGACTTCGGCACCCAAGAGGATGTCTATTGGACCTGGTTCATAACAATTGGGATCAGCGAGTGTTAAATGTTGTAAATGACGCCACGATATTGGGTTCAAACGTGTACATGGCATGTCTCCACATATATTAGGCAAGGACAACGCGTCAATGTAAACAAACGTTTTGCCATTGTAACCAACCTCCAACTTCACCGAGCCTGAAACTGAAGCCTTGGATTGACCGAGGCCACGAATTTTTCTCGTTGTTTGTGTCCGATGGAGTCCTAAACGTTCAACGGCACGATCTGTAATGAAGTGAGCCTGACTCCCGGAATCGATGAGCGCTCGGAATGATTGGAATTTACCTGTTGAATCACGAATGTCGATTTGAGCTGTTGACAGAAGAACCGTGCCACTCTCTCCTAAATTTGCGAGCACGCTATCCACTTGAGTGGACGTATTTGGATTAGCAATCTCAGGCTTAGTTGAATCTTCCTCAGTTAATATTTGTCGGTGAAGAAGCGTGTGATGCCTTTGACCACAATCACGACACCTGAAAATTGATTTACAATCCCGAAGACTGTGCGATGGCCGTAAACAATTAAAACACCAACGGTGTGACATCGCGTAATCAATTCTCTCACCAGTTGTTTTCTTTAGGAATTCCTCGCATTGGGACACCGCGTGTGGCTGGTCACAGAATGAACACTTAGGAGTTAACACGGCGGTAACCAATGGCACAGAACTCCTTTTTTCCTGAGACGTTTTTTGAACAGATTCTGTAGTGCCTTTTCCCGCATCGTTCTTAGTGACAACGAATGCAGATGCCTTCTTAGGGGCGTTGGACGTAACCGTATTCGACGAGTCACGAGACGCGGCAGTACGATCGTGAGATGCGAAATGAATATCTCTCACGAGAGCCTCGCACTTAGAGTGTAAGAACTCTTTGAGATCATCGTAACGAGGTAACTCAACAGACGGATGTGATTGTTCATATTCGTATCTAGTTTTTGAGTCTAGTTTCGACAGAAGAAGATAGCAAAGGACAAAATCCCAATGCTCGGTGGGAAGCCCCACTCCCTTAAGAATCGTGAGGTTTTCATGAAACATGTCCAGCACTCGACGGAAATCATGTGGCGAATTAGGTTTGAGAGTGACAGTGAGCATTTCCTTCCAGCATGTGAATGACAAGTCACGCTTATCTCGATAGCGAGCGACAAGAGTTTTGAATGCTTCTTGATAGAATGAACCCTGCACGGGAAAGGTTTTTACTAATCCCAACGCGTCACCAGTCAAGCTCGATATTAGATAATGCATACGTTCTGTGTCCGTTAAGTCACCATTGCTATGAATAAGTGAGCTGAACACATCGAAAAACTCAGGCCAAGTCTTGATATTGCCGGAAAATGTAGGAATTTTGATTTTCGGAAGCTTCACCTTCAACGCTGACTGGTTAGAGGTTGATTGGAAGGAATCATTGTGTTGATTACCTCCATGCACTGTGAGCGCGCGATGAATAGCAATAACCTCAAAAAAAACTTCGTCAAAGGTAGCCCTGAGTGCATCCTCACTTATCTCCGACGAATCGTCATCGATGATGGACAAAATATCCTCATGAGCTTCCTCGAACTTACCATGTAATTTATGTACCTCCGTAAAGTGTGCCAAGAAGTTATTTAATAAAGAGGCATCTACTTGCGCCTTTTTTGCCACTTCTAAAGTTTTCTTCAAGCGATTCAGAGCCAAAGTACGTTTGCGTTTCAAAACTGGTAGATCCGTAACTCCCAAAGTAGATATTTCCACTGAACCGGCTCTTGCCTTCTTAGCAGAACTACGCCTTCGATTCAATTTATAAGACATGGTTTATTTTGAGAAAATAACGGTTATTGAGAACGATATTAATACCGTTATTTTATATGTCCACACCTTACCCACCCCTATGATAAACAGGTGAACGGATGAATGAGTGAATGAGAAATAAATGAACCAATGGGCATGAGCCGTGACGCAGTGCTGTGGAAAGGAAATACCTACCTACCTTCTTTCAGATAGATACGATGATGTTTTCAAAGAAATAACGAATGAAACATTTATTATATTTCGTACAAAATGATCTCACGAAATGATACAGTTTAACGATTTAGCAGAAGTATAGGTCATTCAAAAACGCAAGTTACCTTTCTCAGAAGAAAATTAAAAGATGAAATTGCTAATTTACGGTTATTCGTGGAACGATGAGATTATTAATTATTAACAAATAACGCTAGATGTTAGAGAAATTAATGATATCAGATAGATAGGTACGTGATTGTTGGATCGAAACGATAGTTTAGTATCGATAAATGGACGATCATGACACGTCAATGACATGAGATCTCGTCGGGGCCTCCAAAAAATGTTGCAACTTCGGATACTTTGATCGCACGCCGTGCAACATGGGTCAATTAAACGATAAGAAATTGATAAAGATGTATAATTGCCGAGAGTTATTACGATGAATGATGTCGTTGCGTAGTAGAAGCGAACCAACAATGCAAATCCACATACCTTTTTAATGATGCTCTGATGAACTGTTGAGCTGGGCTATACCCGGGTAAGCATCGATCCTTTTAAACACCTTTTCTTCTAAGTTTTAAAGTATTTTCTCCTTAAATTTCGATAAAAACCCAACACGTCTTTTCTTCCATCAAAACGCCATGTTGTTCTGTTTTGTGTAATACCGGTTCATTCGTTCCTTCATTCGTTCGGTATATCCACAGAGCCAGAAGATTTTCGGCCGTTGAGTGAATGGTCGGAGTGGATTTGAACGATTCAGTTGGACACTTCCATAGTATGCGAATCAAACAATAATACTCTCGGCAAACGGAAAACGAAACAGATAAACTTATTATTTATCGACGCCCAAAGCCAGATGAAACCTTTATAGCCCATGAAAAGTACTACTCTCGTCTTATCTCGTGATTTATTTGAATGAATATGTATCACAGGTAGTGTGGTTACAGTATAATGTGGCCTAAATTATAAATCGTGGTGGGAGTTTAGTTATAATTTATTTGAACGGATTAAAATATCTACTTAGACATAGAAAATTTCATGTTTTCAAACATCATCATCATTAGCCAGTAGAGATCTACTGCTGGACATAAGCGTCTCTCTATTGAAGACTGTTTTACCTCACTAAATTGTACAGCCCCCGTATTCCTATCTTTTGCTGTCAAGTTATATTTCAGTGTAATTTCTTCAGGTCACGTGGTACAATTTTGTACCACGTGATCATTCTTTTTAGACACTTGACAGCAAAATATGGGGTTAGCCTGAACTGAACATGATTTAAAACTTTGAAGTTCAACTAAGATTGGAATACCCCTGGTGTAATGAATCAAAATACTTTAATTAAACCATAGAGAATTTCAAAAGGAAACCATACAGGAGACCCTTACTTTGACCACTTATAAAGAAAACCTACAGTTTCCCCAGAAAGGTATACTATTTTCATAGCTAATGTGAATAGACGACGTGTGTGTAACTCATACTGGATGCTGAGATTATGATTCTTAACTTACAAATTTTCAAAACATCTGAAGCACCCATATCTGCTTCAACGTTTTGAGACTTACCCCTTTTTATTACGGTTTATTTTCTCTTCCGTTGGTACTAGTAGTTGTGCCGGTAGGGTTGCCAGACTTGTGTTGCTACACTGCGACACATTTTTCTCATTTCTGTTGCATATTTTATGGGGCACGAACGCATAATGAAAGGAATCTCGTCGCGGACAAACAAATTACGACTCTGTCATTGTAAAATAGTGGTTATTTACTTCTTCAGTGAACTTACTTTTGCGTGGAAATGTTGTTGGTAGTTTAAATTTTTGCTAGAGCAATTTCAAGCTGATCATTAATCTAATTCTTTAACTTAGTGACATTAGCAGCTATTATAAAAAAATCTGCTAAATCAATGTTCTTTTAATGAGGTAAGCACAGTACGCCAACGGATCTTTATCCCTCTGCCCCCGTATGCCAATCTTTTGCTGTTAAGTTATATTTCACTGCCCAGTGTAATTTCTTCAGGTCTAAAAACTTGATAGCAAAATATGCGCGAAAAAACAAAAAAAGACGTCAAAATGTCACTATTTAGTCACACAATAACTATGAGTTAGTATGAACTGACCATGATTTAAAACTTTGCAGTTCAACTTTGATTGGCATACCCCTGCTGAAGTAAGGTGCAATAAACGACTGCGCATGTTGTGACTGTTGTGCGAAAAAATTCGCTTACCCCCAATTTGACCCAAAATGGATTCCACGCAGATACTTCACAGGGACAAAGATCCATTGTGACTATTATACTATGCCTCGTCGTCTTCTTATTTTAGCATAAAAAAACGCAAGAAATTATTAAAAAACTGTTCATTTCACCATTCTACTGTTATATTTTCAAACTGTCTAGATATCTAGATCTCAGTGCATTAGGATGCGATCTTATGATCTTGTTATCTCACCCATTTCAGGTTTCATCGATTCTAGGGCCCTCGACATCTTATAATCATATGCTAAGCATATTATTATCATACATTTGCATAAACCATATTCAAATCCGACAATCTGCTAGGTAGCTAAGCTAATAAGGATGTCTATTCTGTGGTTTAAATGAATCAATATTTTTTTGCAAAACTGTTTACAAAATGCACATGAAACAGTTGAACTACCTATCTGCAAACCGTTGCGAACTATAATAAGGTGATTAAAAAAAGCATTTGTTAGAAACGCTTAACAAAAAGTTGCAGATTTTTCCAATCACGTTATCTTCAATTCATTAAAACGATAACAGAAATTAATAGCAATAATAAAACCCAAAAGCCCTTGAAAGTTCTCAAATCAACTTTTATAAGTCAAGTGCAAAGTAAAAGACGTCGTTATTATCTACTGAGCCAAGAATTTGCTAATGGCTATTCTGGGACAAGAACACAATCGATTATGTAGGGTATTCCTATATTATCTACTATTGGAGTGAAATCTTACATATAACTTACAGTTGCGACATGTCGCTGTACAATCGGGCTTTTGGCACCTGATACATGATGATGTTTGTGATGGCAAACTGGGTGTAGGTTGGCAATGTCAATTATAAGTAAAGGTATTATAAAGGTGATAAAGATAGCTGACGCATCGTCGGAGGCTTAAATAGTTCTAAGGTATGAAGAAAGAGACCATAAAGCTTAATGACTGCGTTTTGTAAATCATACTAACTGAGTTTAAAAACTAATTATATATCGCAGAAACTATCAGAATGAGGATAAATAAATAGATAACTTTTATGCAGCCGGTTGCGTTGTATCTGAAAATAGGGCTATTGAGAGACGTATCGTGCGTGGGCCGGTATCGGTACAGCCCAGCTCAGGCGCTATCTCGACAAATAATCACTTGCAACAACCAAGCCACGATTACGATCTTAAATCCCCCATTCCCAACGTCCCATTACAATACAGCAAGCTCGGGAAAAAAATACACGAATAATTTCATCATCTCACTCCCCTTGTTGATTGCAAAATTTCAATCAAGCTCGTAAATGGTATACAGTTTCGGATCGACACTCGAAACGAATTTTGGGGTCGGGATTCGAATGTGTGTCACGCACGAAATTCGACACTATACTCCAGGAATTTAAAGAATACATTCGGTTGCAGTGGTGCAGTGGATGCTGCACATACATTTGGGTGGCGAGTGCATACTGCATGACGCAGATTTATTTGTAGGTTTCAGATGGCAATTGAAGCACGAATTTATTAACATAGACTTCGAACTAATTATGTAGGGGTGAAAGGGATTAGACCAAAAAGGCGAAGCCATCTGGCAGAATGTTGAGTGAGTCATCGAAATCTTCGAGCTCGACCAATGAACTTCGCCAAAGACTTTAAAACGTCGGTAAAAATAGTAATACAGTTTGGATAAAGACCCTTTAAAATGTAGCGTCTGTCCCGCTGCGAATTCAAGGGCTCGCAATGAAGGAACTTTAATTTGACTAGAAATAGCACCCCTTAGTTTCAACTAAAATTATTATCTGCAAGGGGTCAAAGAACACATTACTATTTAACTTAAACCTTTCGGCACGTTACTTTGAAACGTTGCTTATAGTGATCGAAACTTGAGAGAATTGTTATTTGCTATCATTGCTGCTTTGCTAACTTGTACCTTATAGAAAGTCTTTAGCATCGAAATTTGCAAGCGCTTTTTCTTTGGTATCTTCAATTTGTTCTTCACCAACTTCATCATTCGACTTTTTGGCTTTTTTACTAGGAGTTAGGGTTGTGTTTTCTTTATCAGTTTTGTGGTACTTGGGTCGTTTGTTACTTGTGATGGTTAGAGCACGTGCTTACGCGTGCCGTTTACTCCCCGCTGGTACGCACTCCTTGTTACAGCAAACTCCACGGTCCTGTAATTACACACAAATTAGACAAGATTTATAGAGGGGTGAAACACCTTGGCAACTATACGAGAGGTACTAATAACGGTTGGCCAGGTTCGATATTGCGATTAATTCGAGTCCTCTGGCGTCAGGAATAAATTATTCGACAGTGTTGAAGCTTTCTTAGGATTTTGGGAAAGGTGGTGTTGGCAAATTATTCATTGCGTTAGATTTATTTCTTCCCAACCCCACCTTTTGAACACAAAAATTTACATTAATTTCATAGCTCCTTTACAACTTTTTAAATTTTACAACTTTTAGCGAAAAAATAAAAGCTAAGCTATAGTTGGATTACCAATAACACCTCTCACAAATTCCTTATACTCAAATTAACGCATCAAGAATGCAAGCCACTTAAATTTCACAAATGACGACCTCAAAATATACGATTGGTACCGTAAACCATTATATTTTATTGCCGTGTTATTGTCGTGACATGTTAACTTCTCCATTTGACTTGATGGAATTATTTTGACAGCTTCATTGAACAATACATGGACGTTTATGATGAGATCTAATCCACACTGTCCACTAAAGTGTTCATAAAAATATAACCTCAATTTCAATTTACGCATACAGTTCTTCACTCGAATCGTGGATAAAAATTTGGAAATAACTTACGAGTGCATTCAAAAATTTGTTATAATTTGGTTCCATTTTGGTAGGTAAGTAAGCCTACCTAGCAATAAAATGAGTTCTTTATGTCTAGACTCTCCAGTAGTCTTCTTTTCTCATCTTGGACTTGGTTAGAATATATTCGACCATTTTAAGTTGGTCAGTCTGTCATCGTTTCTTCCAAACTTCTCAGTGGACCGTTGGCTCAAAAGTATATTTTAGTGTGGTTCCTCATATTTTTATGGCGTGTTTATTGGCCATTGTAGGGGACTCAGTCGGTATATGGGACACTTAAAATGATTCATCTTCACAGGTACGAATTATCGGACATTCTTCGGGTGTTTTCGACTTAATGAGCGAAAGGAATGTCTTCGCCTATCTCATTGATGATTTTATTGCGCATTCATTTTGTTTTTTGATAAGACATTGTTGTCGGTAGGAGACGATGGGTAGCAACTAGCAGACGATCGTTTCTACAAAAATGTAGTTTTAAACTGTGCTGTGTTTGAAAACATTGCTGTTTTAGTATTACTTATTGTTTGTTTAAAAACAACTGGATCTAGCTGTCTTAAGACTGAAAACACAAGGTGTTTTTCTTCAGTTAGTTTCATTTATAGTTTGTAAAAACACAAGCTTTGAATCTACAGTGTGTTCAAGGTTTTAAAACTGACACACTGGGCCTGTCATATAAATAATATTATAAAAAAATACAACAAACCAAAATACATATACCTACTTTGTCTGAAGTGATAAGTCACGTGACTCATCCCATAATTTTTTTTTTTTGTTCTGTATTCTTTGACTATTGAAAAATGTTGACTTGGTTAGAGGGACATACAGTGTACACTACCCTATCAAAATCTACCCCCAAGTTACATAATATCGCAAGCTACGTCAGTATTTTTAAGAAAACGTTGGTTCTGCAATTTCGTTGGTAGAGTCCAATGTAGAAGTACCTACTCAAAGATTTTCAATCACAACCAAACTTCAACACTCCAATTTAAAATGCAAAGGAAGTCCATTTGCAAAAGCTACTCCGAAACTGAAACGTATTATACTCCACGGAATAATAACAGTTAGTACCGACCATGACATAAAATAAAGTAATATTAGAGATGCGAAACTCTTCACTCTTATTATTTGCTAGCGTTTTTCTCTTGAATTTTTTAGATAATTATGTTAAACGTAAATTATGTTATGTGTGTTAGGCAAGAGTGAATAGGTGTCTTCTAGACTGTCATGCTCCATCGTCGGCCTCATCGTCACTTACCATCAGGTGAGATTGTGGCTAAAGGACATTCTATATTAAGTATATATAAAAAATGGTGTGTATAGACCAAATTTAAAGCAAACGAAAATGGCAACAGAGACTTGAGGATTCAAAATCAAGGTTCTTTTCCCAACAGTGAGCCATATCTGGACTCTAACTAAAAACCACCTATCAAAACGATTAAGACTAAACACAGAACGCATGGGTCGGGTGCTTGAACTTGTATGAGTTTCACCCGACACGCGCCAACCCGCGCATGCGTTCTGCGTGTTGTCATCTATATAAATTCTGACCCACCCCTGACCCGTACACGCGTTCTGTCTGAGTGAAAGAGTTTCGTATCTATATTCCAAGATTAATTTCTCCCTCGTTACCTGCTACGCGAAGGAAATAAAAACTTATCAGCAAACTTTGTGCCGGTTATCTTGGGGGCGAGTAAACACTTTTTATTTTACGGCCACCCGCGCTTTACGACCAGTGGTTGGCAACCGCTTCTGTATTGCACCACTTTCAGTGCACGCGGTGCTTTGGATGTGGCATTGTATGTACTTAGAAGAATCTTTTGTTTACCCATCATCATCACCGACAGTGAAGAGGTGGATTATAGCTAAGCGTGCTTCACCCTAGGCTGCAACTACACTTTCCATCAGGTGAACTGTCCGCCAAACGCTTAGCTTTGTATGATAAAAAAACCATCATCCACAGCCTGACTTCACCCACTACGGATAAAATAGACAGCAGCTGAATAGAACTCTGATACATGTTATTAGTATTTCATTATTGTGTAGATTGATATATGTCACAAGCATCGAAATATGAAGGTCATGGTGAAATAACAAGCCACGAAGCCACCGAATTCCTAAAAAGACAACATTGGGAGGCCCCTTGGCGTGGCTGACGAAGGCAGCTAGTAGCCAAGAAATAAGTTATAAAAAGCTCAACTAAAACACGAAACATTCGGCCCGATCCTGTTGATGCAATTTTCCAACTAATTGGACATAAAATAAATAGCTGTCTTTATAGTTTCAGTCCATGAGAAAAAGATGGCAACAATTTTATAACTGTCAGATTAATTTAGGAAAATGGAATAACAAATTCAGAGGCACTGCTGTCGATTCTGTTGTTTCATTTTTCTTAACTAACCTAATTTGACAGCGCTAGAATTATAGCTGTCTTTGTAGTTTCAGTTTATGAGAAAGGGACGGCAAAATTTTTAGTGCTGTCAAATTAGGTTAGGTTAGAAAAATGCAACAACAGATTCAGAGGCACTGTCTATCTTTGATCGCATGTTAATCGTACACCATTATTTGAGATACTACTACTCCTTACGTCACTGCCAAAGGAAGTCATACCTTATAATCAAATCAGAATACACTCAATTACTTACCCTATCGATAATACCTATCGATTGGCACCCTTCGCATGTGCCAGCGACATTTCACAACCCCCTGTATCTCCGTCAAATAACACTAAAGGAACTCCTTATTACCCCCATCCTATCTATTACAGTGTCTTATCATTTTTATTTTTCAACCCTGTGTTATAAGGATGTAGGTGCATTGTAGGTACTGGTCTGATGTGGCTAGGTAACTTCAGATACTCAAACGGGACGTGTAAAAAAGCGAGCCTTGGCTGTGCTCACCTGTCTCTAATACTCGAGTGGAGACCACGTTTAGACAAGCGTAGTGTAGGACGCTCTCCGCCGAGATGGGGCGACGATCTGCGAAATGTAGCTGGCAGACACTGGATGAGAAGAGCCGAAGACCGAGCTCAATGGCGCGTCTTGGGAGAAGCCTACGTCCAGCTGTGGACCAATATAGGTTGATGATGATGATGATGATGACCTGGTCAGTCCTCCCTGGTAGACCATGGGCATTGCGTTTAATGCCCTTCATTGGTCAAGAAGTTTTATATAAAAACGCTAGTGTTTGTACAGCTTGAGTGATTCAACTACTTGTTCTAGCCTGCGTCTTGTATCGTACCCTGCGCTAAAAATAAATTGTCCAAGCCCTATCATTATGCTGATAAGGCTGAGTTATAACGATGTTGCCTGCCCTATTTGTAGACAAAGGTTTGAGCTCCAATGTAGCTGTCACCTTAGCTTAGTTTATTGTTCAGATTGGGCGCATAAATCTGGGTTTGTACACGATTTCTATTGTTTTGTGTTTATAAAAATAGGTGTAGCTTTTGGTCAAGCTGACTAAAGGTGTATGAGTCATCCTGAGCTGACGTTGCCTGAACATGCAAGCTTTATAAGCAGGATATTAGAGTCGAAAATAGCCGAATTTTCATTAATATCATAAATTAATATCATCTTGATACAATCTAAAAAGGCCTCCGATTCATTTAACTTATCTGCGAAACTTGTTGTTATTATATGCAGTTGATTCTGCGTACCTAATGTGCCCATTTCTACTTAAAGTTCTAGAACTAAACTCATTGCTTTAATACTATCTGATAGATCAATCTTTTCTATACAAACTAATGTTAAGTGGTCATCACTACGTATAATCCATTACCTCACTGAACACGTCCCTGAGAATGTGCCCTGTGCATTACACTGCGCCCATCACTCTGAAACATAAAGATGTCACTGATATTAATGTTCTCTGATACCAGATAAATTTATCTAAAACATAGAACTGCATTCTCTATTTTAATCATCAACCAAGTCCTACAATATAGGCTTTCTGTTTCAAGATTAGGTACTTATACCTGCAGGGGTATTCCAATCTCAGTTGAACTGCGAAGTTGAACTGCAAAGTTTTAAATCATGGTCAGTTCATACTAACTCATAGTTATTCAGTGACTAAATAGTGACATTATGACGTCATTTGATGTGTTTTCGCGCATATTTTGCTGTCAAGTGTCTAAAAAGAATGATCACGTGGTACAAAATTGTACCACGTGACCTGAAGAAATTACACTGGGCAGTGAAATATAACTTGACAGCAAAAGCTTGGAATACGGGGGCTGTTCTATTCTACCAAATTATCTAACTGCAAAATAACATCGTAATCTCTAAATAGATTACGCATTAAGACGCTGATACACCGAGTAAAGGGATCCAAACTAATTATTAATTGACGAAAGCGTGGAATCAATTCATTAACAAAGTCGGGTCTTAGCACTATCTAGGATCGTCTAGGTGTTCATTTAAGTCAAGATTGAACTGGAGATTAAACAGTGGATCGTTTTGCCTTTAGTAATGGGTGGTGCAAGTGATACAAAGATAGCGGGAACATACAAGTACCCTGTTATTAATAAACTCGGCTTAAACTTGGAAGTTATGGGTACCGTGTGTTGTCTCTTTCGATCAAAGAATCTGCATGTCAATGCAAAAGACAAAACACAGTGTAACTACTCCAAGCTTACATCAAGTTTATTAATAACAGTGGTAGTGATTCGGATTTTTTTTCTGTTGTTATCTGCAAGTTTTTCTAGTAGTGTAGATTGTGTAAAACTGGCTTAGATTCTTCTAGATGGTGTGACCATTCTATGTCTTGTATTTTTTATAGAATCGATAATTTTACAGATAAGATTCAGACAGACAAAAAAGCGTGTGCTGTTTTTTCTTTTAAAAAATGACAGCTCGTCAGAGTGTGGGCAAAACGCTATTCCTTAGTTTTTTGTGCCACACCCCATGTCGAGGGGCATTATACATCCTTATCGGCACTCGTTAGCCACCCCTAATAAAACCTCCCCTCAAATCTCAAGGGTTGCAGCTCTCTTAAATTTAATAAGGGCGAATTAAAAACAGTCACAATAAGCTCTAGACGACGACGTTCTTGATTGCAATCAGTAGTTTCAATATGTTGAGATATGACAATTGAATTGGGGATCTTTTGAACCCTATGATAATGACGTATTGAAAAAAAAACTCATGTCATTTTAATTAAAGTTCTGTTGAAAATTATATTTACCCTTAACTAAAGGGGTGTTATAAGTTTCAGACTCTGTGTCATTCCTTTCTTCCGTTTGTACCGTTCGGCTGTCAAGTTAACTTTTAGGGCGGCTTGCACCAGAATCGCTAAACGCGTTTAACTCTTAAATAGTATTTAGCGAGTTGTCAAGTCATAGAAATACGTCAGATTTAGATCGATTTAGCTGTTAAATACGTTTAGTGATTCTGGTGCAAGCCGCCCTTAGTGCTGTATATTTTATAATTATTTTAGTTTAGTTCTTATTAGCTACTAGGTACTTAGTTTATTGTGAATGTAATATGTGTTGTGGTAACAAATAAATGTCTCTATCTATCTATCTAGTGTCCTATACGCTCTTTAATAGTGTATTATAATTTAGTTCTTGTAAGTAAAACATTTATTATTATCCTGTCTACAACGGATTTAAGCGCTATTAGGCTCGTATCCTAAAAAAACTCAACCTACACTTTCATGAAAATCTGTCAAAAAAATGCTAGAGTTACGAGTTAGATTTAAGCATTAATCAGCATTAGAATATTGTCTACCAAAGGTTTCAACCCTAAAACCACTATTCACAGCTTTAACCCTATAACAAATATGTGGTCAGCCATCACGAATGTTAATGCCTTCTCAAATAGGATAACAATAGCATAGAATACACCTATGTACTTGCTTGAATAAATAGTATATTTAGATATATTCCTATTCAAATCTCTCGATAGGTACCTTTCGACAGGTTGTCTTTACGAAAACTATTTCTATGTGCTTGCTTACCAGTCTTACCACCAAGTGTAGACGTGCGCAGTTGGCTAAAATACAACGTGTAACATATTGTCCCTATAAGCCGAAAAGGGTCAAATCAGACCAAACACGTGAATAAATTGGCATGTGCAAAAATTGAATACAACATGTTTGTCAATTTTATTTTTATTACTTTTTGCTACAACCTTAAGTGTTTATTTACTTTGCATATGTATCCAGCTTATTAGTACACATGCTCACGTATTCTCCTATCACGTCACACCCACATAGACACTTTAAAGCGTGTGCAATGCTATTTTTAAGGAAACTTTAAAACGCTTTTCATTAATGAATCAATGTTGTTCGCCATGACGACGACGTGTAGAATACCCGACTTATAGGGACATTATGTTACACCCTGTATATGGACCACAGAGCATGTTTTGTTTTCTGTTCTGTGATATAGACTACTTTTATAACGATTTTGATTTCATATTTTTAATTTAGCGGGACGATCTTCAAGCCTTTGAAGATGTGAACAAGTTCAAGACAGGCGTTGGAAGTCTTGGTGACGCCTTTCCTAGCAGTCAGTAAGACAAAATAGTTAAAAAAAATACATGTTCATTTTATAGCACAGAATTCTTTCGTTTCAAACCCTCAACTAGAACTGACAGTTTAGATTTGCAAGATAGTTATATCAATAGGTAAGTAAAAGCCAGATAATTTAACAAATGAATGCGTGGATGTGAACCTCTGATCCCAATAATGGTATTGCTAATGCATCCGTGATTGGATTTAAAATGATAGTTCTACCCTTCTTGTTAATGATCGGGGTCACCAATGTGAGAGTCATCTTCCATTAAAGGTCCATTGTCATTCGATAGTGATGAAGTGTTCTAAGCTTTCGCTTGGAAAAGAAAATTAGTTTACAAAATTAATAAATCTTTGGGGTCACCATTGTCAGCTTTAGATAGTCGACTCATCGATGTCAAGTACTTTTTACTTTGGATAGCTTTTAAAGTGTACAGTCCCTATGCTTAAATTAGCTATAAGTAGGTACTAGTTAGATATAGGTGCTTCAATACAGATTAAATAACAAAAGATTACTTGAACTTTTGAACGTAGAATACTTAGTTGAAGTTGAAATCAACTTACTCATGTTTTTGAGACAAAGACAATAGGAAGACAGTACAAATAATAGTGATAAGGTATCAATGGTTCACTTCTAAAACGTCAATAAAACTTATTCAAGTTTATAAGTATCTTAAAAAACTCTGAAAAAAAATCTAAGACACAATGAGACTCAAAATCTTTAAAAAAATAATACCTACTTAGGTAATAACCTTAACCCATGTCTGAAATATTTTCTTTTTTTTTTGAACTTTTTAGAATTTATTTTATTTGTTTCAAAACAATAACTATATACAAATACTTTTTTATTTTATTTAATATATGTTTTGATTGAAGAAATTAATGAAGAATTTTGTGGGAGACCTTTGTCCAGCAAATAACGATTTGAGGACGTGTCTTATCATTACAATCTCATACTTCTTCATGCGTATACGTCCAACACCTTGACACTTTTACATTAGTATTCTGAACCTAGTCCCAGTGTACTAAGGCTCATTTTACATCAACAAACTATTATAAGTGACAGTGAACTGATAAAAGACCGTGTGTGGAATGGTCTATTGTTCAAATATCGTGATTCAGCGCTAGAAATAACTGTTGTGTGATTGTTTGCTAGAGAGGGTAGAATTGAACAAATGAATACTGTCAATTTTGATGACAGGAGACAGTAGATTGCCTCTGTGTAGCTGAAGATCTCTGATGCAGTGGGGTAGACATTACGAATATACCTTGTTTCTTGGTCAGCCCCCGTATGCCAATCTTTTGCTGTCAAGTTATATTTCACTGCCCAGTGTAATTTCTTCAGGTCACGTGGTACAATTTTGTACCACGTGATCATTCTTTTTAGACACTTGACAGCAAAATATGCGCGAAAACACATCAAATGACATCATAATGTCACTATTTAGTCACAGAATAACTATGAGTTAGTATGAACTGACCATGATTTAAAACTTTGCAGTTCAACTTTGCAGTTCAACTTTGATTGGCATACCCCTGCAGACAGCGGAGCGAGTAGAATCTCATTTGAGCTTCAAAGTCATATTTAGGTATTCAATAAAATCACAAGGTTCTTCTCAACGTATAGATACGATTCGGGACGACTTCTCCGCTGTCTTGCTGTTTTCTTTAGTGTTGTCAGTTTGAGGTCAATTTAGGTACTGGTATCCTACGCTCCACTTTTCAGCTCGTGGTCATCAATTGTTAAGTAATCTGGATAGGCTAAAAAATAGCTTCGTTGGACCCGAAAACTGTTAGTGTATTTATGTGCAATTGACTACAATAACGCACATTTGTGAGTCTTGTCTTTCAAAACTCTATTTTATATTGACTCGAGAGTTCTATGTCTGCTAGACATGATAACATTTGAACTCACTGCTGATACTATAACGGGACCATGATATTCCTTCCCAGAAACTTGAAGATATGCACATGATGATTCACTTAAAAACAGCTGAACAGTCCTTTCACCGCGATAGTTCTCTCTTGGACCTACAAACAGTGGCATTGGAATACGTCATGTCATGTGCCTGTAACAGCACCGGCACCGATACCCTTCAAACCGGAACATAGCGATACAAGAATCACTGCTTGACCGCAGCAATAGTAGAAGTACATACCCGGAAGAACTACATATTTCACAAAAAGCTTTACTAAAATCAAAAATAAAATGCTCTATGTTTCGATTGGCTAGCAGCTTGGTACTATAATTTTGATAGTCACTGCGCAGAAAGTTGCCAAACTTAGCTAATCGGTGGAAAATGACCAAGCAATCTACACTGTCTAACAGTGTAAGCAATCAACATAGTAAGTTCTAAAGGCCACAGTATCACAAGCAGTTTTCAAGAGCAACACGAGTTAAGTGTCGGGAGTTCCCGGGTCAACTGCGACTTAGCCACTTCTAAGCAACTTGTAGGACCCAACTTAAAGCCGAACGGTTCTGGCTTGACCCAAATCCGTTGGTCTTAAAATATAGTTCTGGTTTTAAAATGAAAAAAATTGTAGTCACGTGATCGTACAAGTATAAGGAAGCAATCAAACTCACATAGCATAGTTTTAGTCCAAATAATCATGAAGAATAAGATCACAAGGTAATTCATTCTCATTATGAAGTCTAGTAAAATTAATCAATGCGATTTTGTCAAGATGTCAGTCACATCAGCTGCCATTTTGTGACGTTGACATTGTAACAAAATCCTATTTATATTTTTACTAAGATTTTTATTTCATTTATTTGAACCACAAAATATTAAGAGAATTATCTCTCTGATCAAATGTTTCCAAAACCTGTTTTGTAACTTAGTTACCGAAGTTTAACCTTAAAAATTACCTTCAGACATTACCTAATCTAATTTCTCAGAAACTTAATCCCTTTACATAGAAAATTACAGGTTGTTTATAAACGTAAATAAGATAATTTTATTAAAACCAAGGTCTCAGTTTAGCTCACCCTTTTGGACACAGTTACATAGAAAGCAGAACTTTCCAAACGTACAAGGTTATTATTAATACCTAGTAGTTTTTTCTATATTTTTTATTTCATCGTTTATTGGTAAATACAAATAAGATTTTTGGTCCTTTTTTGTTTTTAATTTTTTTTTTAAGCGTTTTTAAGCAAAGCAGCTGCTTTCAAACAGGTGGTTACGCTACGACTAGATGATCCTATTTCTGATATACTTATTTCGTATACAATGTGTTACATGATGTCCCCTTTTTGGCTTATAGGAACATTCTGTAGGTACTAGTTAGTCCGTTTATTTATATCTCCTACTGTCATATAAATGATAGGCGCCTAACGAAAATGAGTTAGAATCAGCTAAAACTGTTTTAATTCTAAACGCGTCTTAGACCTGTGTAAACAACCAATTTCTGTTTGTTTGCTTTGGGCTGGTTTGCTACCTTAGGTATTTAGGATTATTGACACTGAAACTTAATTACAATTTTTTTTATAAATCTAAGGAATAAATACTAATTTAAAGCATTATGAAAAGCTAGCTTCCAACCGTGACTTCGACTGCGTCCCGTTCATCTTGTTAATGTTTCGGGATAAAAGGTCTATGTGTTAATCCAGGTTACGAACTATATATATTCCAAGTTTCAGGCAATACGGACTAGTAGTTTTAGCGTTGAAATACAACAATCTAAACTTTCACATTTAAAATAGTAGTAGGATAGAAAACAGGTAAGTACAATTAATTTTGATATGACAGTTTGACAGGTTTATCTTTAAATATTCTTCACATAATATTTCAGAAGTTACCAGCCTGCCGAAAATATTTTTGTAATTATAATCTAAGCCTTAATGAGACCTGGTTTAGGTTCAAATTCTTAAAACGAGAAGTTGAATGAGTTACGCATGATTGTTCAGACTTTCAAAAGTTTGACTATTCTGATTCAAAGAGCAGAAAAAAAAACTAATGCATAGAGCAGAGAGCAAGCTAGTTAAAATTATAACATTTCACAGCTGTGCTGGCCTATTTTCTTTGATCTCTAGTAGTTAAAAATCTCTAAATTAGTTCATTTCATTCAAATGGTTACCTATGAGTGAAAACGTCTCCATTTCATATTTATTTACACTTTAAAAATATTCTTGGTAAAGTGCGACCATACAAGGCCTCGATACTATTCATATTCACTTACATATTATCAAAAACAGCAGAACTACACGCGAGAGCAATGATTCCGGGTCACTTAAAGAATGTTAAAAATCTCGGAAACTAAAAATGATAGGTTAATGCAATAAATTGTATTTAATAGACAATGTAATACTCCTTAAATGAAGGTATTAAAACTTCTTAGTTATTGTAAAGTTATATCTTAAAAAAATCAAATTTGAAAAAGGGCCACTTTCGAAGATGGAACTACGAAATTACAGCATTTGGTTTTGCTTTTGTTTGTAATCTGTCATTTATGTGGGTATATAAACCATGTTGATAGTGCTCTATATTCATTATTCAAGCTGAAATTATGTCGCTTACGCCTGAAGAATGCACCAGAATACTTACAATGCTGGAAACCGGCCGGAGTCAGCGCGATACAGCCAGGACTGTCGGTGTGTCGCTGTCAACAGTACAAAGAGTTCTCCGACGTTACGAAGAAACTGGTTCTAACCTACGCAGACCAGGAACGGGCAGAACCAGGTGTACCACAGCACGAGAAGACCGATACTTGGTGAACACCATGCTTCGAAATCGCTTTCTCACAGGAACTGAACTCACAAATCAGTTTCGACGCCTCGGAGGAAGTAACCCAAGTGCATGGACAGTAAGACGTCGGCTTGCTGAATCTAACTTAAAACCCCTTAGACCTGCAAACGGCCCTAAACTGGAGCGTGGGCATCGTATTTCAAGACTAAGATATGCCCAGAGCCACGTAAATTGGAGTATTGAAGATTGGTCAAAAGTTATGTTCTCCGACGAATCAAAATTTATGCTCTACAAGCACGATGGAAGACACAGAGTGTATCGAAGACCAGGGGAAAGATTCAAGCAAGCATGCATCGAAGAAAAAGTAGCCTACGGTGGTGGGTCTGTACTTGTGTGGGCCGGAATTTCTTCTGAAAGTCGCACAGAGCTGGTGATCATAGAAAACGGCTCTTTAACTAGCGTAAGATATGTGGAAGAAATCCTCAATGATCATGTTGGTCCATTTATGGTCAATTTAGGTGAGGATGCTATATTTATGCATGACAATGCCCGACCTCATACAGGTAGGATTGTGAATGACTACCTTCAAGAGATGAACATTACTCGTATGGAGTGGCCAGCGCGCAGCCCGGATATCAACCCGATCGAGCATGCTTGGGACGAGCTAGGCAGATGCGTAAAACAACGAAACCCTCCCCCAATCACGCTTCGTGAGCTCAAAATTGCTCTCACAGAGGAATGGGAGAATATTCCCCAAAATCGTATAAGGAACTTGGTGTACAGCATGCCAAACCGCGTAAACGCAGTAATGGAAGCACGAGGAGGCAATACGAAGTATTAAAATTCAAGTCAAATCGTAATAAAGTTCAAAAATTTCATGTTTCCTATTTTTGTTTTAAGGAGAGATCAGCAGTTTTTTTCTTTATGTAATTTTGTGTTAATAAAATGTATGGTGACTCATATTTTTTTACTTTCATTTAAGGAGTATTACATTGTCTATTAAATACAATTTATTGCATTAACCTATCATTTTTAGTTTCCGAGATTTTTAACATTCTTTAAGTGACCCGGAATC
Organism: Gandaritis pyraliata; assembly: GCA_947859175.1. Classification (NCBI taxonomy): domain Eukaryota; kingdom Metazoa; phylum Arthropoda; class Insecta; order Lepidoptera; family Geometridae; genus Gandaritis; species Gandaritis pyraliata. The sequence continues at coordinate 10,471,518 of OX401856.1, read as the reverse complement.
ATTGCTCTCGAGTGTATTATATAAAATGCAGTTGACAAAGCTATTACTATGAACTTCTGTGAATCGACAGCTAAATAAAAATGAACAACAAAAAAAGTAGATTCTTAAGACTAAAATACCTACTTTTTATTCTTAACATCGCCCCCGCGCTTAAGGGTACATCTAGTGCCATTAAAATGCTTAATTTGGTGATCAATTCTCAATCGATGTGCTATTGAGAATATGTTGCTCAAGATATAAGCGGAAAGCGATCTTTAATTACAATTTCTTTTCAATCCGAACGAATGTTTAAGATTTTCGAAACTACTTAGATTACTAAAATTCAATTTCTGGCCAAACCGTGCACAATTTATTTTTATATCAATTTTTCTTGGATCGATATGATGTGAGATGATGTTTTTTTTTACTATTCAATTCCGGTCAGCAAGGGTATTCCAATCTCAGTTGAACTGCAAAGTTGAACTGCAAAGTTTTAAATCATGGTCAGTTCATACTAACTCATAGTTATTCTGTGACTAAATAGTGACATGATGTCATTTGATTGGTCCTTGCGCATATTTTGCTGTCACGTGTCTAAAAAGAATGATCACGTGTTACAAAATTGTACCATGTGACCTGAAGAAATTACACTGGGCAGTGAAATATAACTTGACGGCAAAAGATTGGAATACGGGGTCAGATTCTTACCATATTTGTTAAGAAATTTCCTATTACATCACGCAATATGAGTTCTATAGTAATATCATAAGTAACTGTAAGTAGGTAATACTAGAAAATATTACCTACGTATTTTTCCTAAACCAAAACATAAGTAAAATCCTAAATAAAAAGCTCAAGATGAAGAAGTTATCAAGGGTCGTACTTTTATCTTACTAAAATATGAAAAGTAGCGTAGTTTTTTAGACTTCGAAGTTTAGACTTCGCTGATCGATCTCCATCCGTTCGGACTTGTTTGTATAGATTCCGTAACTTGGACCATAAACAAAAACTGGTGATGCAGCCTACGTACGCAGCTTAACAGACAAACGGACAGACAAAAGGAATGCGTTCGTCACAGACACTTAATGCCCCACGCATTGTTCGATAACCGATGCTACAGGCAAAGTTTATAAATAAAAATAATATATATTTTTTTAATTAGGTCAAGTGATTCTAGAAGCAAGTTCCACGCGACTAAAGCTTAGAAGAACGGGCAAGAGACTACGGCCTGGTTCCTAGCGTTTTTTTTTCTGATCCTTGGTTAGTCTATTTCGTCCACTCCACGGCCTCACTTAAGAATGATTGCTAATATTAGAGCAAAATTATCTAAAAACACTTTTCTTGGAAAACTCAATAATTATTTAATTTTATTTCCCACCAGGATCATTTATAATACTTTGAGCTAGCGACGACCCAGATTGTAATGATCAGGAAATCAGCAGTAGGTACTCGGTTCATTATTTTTATCGTTCTAATTCAGCAAGATATAAATAATTTTGAGTGGACTAACTAAATCCGGTTTGGTTTTTGTTGATCCCTTTTATCGAACGTTCGTAAAACTTTTATAGTTTTTCAGATAACGAAATTTGTGTTAGTCACTTAAGATTATTTTTACGACTGTGTGATTAAAAAGTTAATAGGTCATTTTAAACTAGTGTTTAGTGCTAGAACATATAACTTTTAATGTTCTCGAAAATTTTCATGGAACTCACTTCACAGTGATTTGGGACAAAATGTTTGATAGCGAAATATATAAATACTATTTCCATTATTTCACCATAACAGATTGCAGACATTGCAATATTTAATTTATTTTTCTAACCTACTTATATTCCGTTGCAGCTTATACCACTGTTTTTGGTATAAGATGGTCAAATCCCAACTTCCGCTGCGACACAATAAAAACTATTATCCGATCGTCTGTAGCCCACGTAAATGCATGTTATGCGTTATCGTAATACATTCTGTTACAGATCTCAGCCGGACTCCATTTTTGTACATCTTCATAGTTCATTTCTGTTATCGTCAACAAACTTTACTCCATCCTTCCCAAACGTGTTCCCACGAGTTTGAACCGTATCGCAATACGCAGACGGAATGAGCGTTTTAGGCTGGCTTTCGTGTTTGTTTGTGTGAGAATGTGTCTGGTACTGTTCGTTGTGAATATGATCATTTGTCATAGATGACAGTTTGTAATGGATAATGCGATCGCATGTTAACTGGTATTTTTGTTCGTTCTTACTATTTATAGGACACTCCATTGTTGATGGTTTAGGCCCTCGAGAGTTTTTAGATTTATCAGTTTTGTAAGTGGTTCAAAAGTTTTCTGTTTTGTATGGGCCTTGTTTGTTACATATTCTTTCATTTCGTTTAGAAAGGACTACACGACGTCGATAGATAATTCTGATGTTATTTTCAAGCTACTTTGTATAATACTTCTGTTGTTTCTATCAGTATCAGTAGTGATAAACCATGACGTATCTACAACACTAAATAACCGTGTTTTCTTTTCACAAAATCATTGGTCTTTTTTTTCACCATAGTCGGGTTGAGGATATTCAACAATAGTGGTGGCATCAATGCTGGCGAAATTTTTAACCAGTTATTATTTTCTTGTTCCTTTTTGACCGCATTCACTGAATTATAAAAATCGTTCTCAAGAACCGCAATAAAAGTCACTGCGTAAATAAAACATCTTCAGTGAGACATCAGACATGTCACACATTTGCATTGAATGGACACAATCACAATTTTATTGCGCATGCATTGTTTGGACTGACTTGTTTAAAATTTAAAGTTATTTTGTGTTGAGAATTTGGATGAAAAACTCGAAAGAGTATGTCACCGGTATTGCAATGGACTTGCAACGAATGTAATGCTTCTTATATATTTTCGTTTTTTGTATTTAACTTTGTAAGAACCGTACGGCTAACATGTATGAGGCTAAATTTTGTTGTGTAACTTTGTTTTGTAGCTATGTAAGTTGGTGTTGAATTTCATGCCATAATGTAGGACAATCCTTTCTTAGTTTTTGTAGACTAAGGTTATCCTTGAATGATTGTGAATATATCTGGCATAGACTAAGAGATTATGAATCTGTGGTAAGAAAAAATATGGCAGTAACGCTGGTTTGAATTTATAATTTATAAATCCATCGAAGAATACCTATCTCATCTCACGGGCAACAGGAGCCACCACAGTAGGAAAGATTTTTCAACTTATTCATTTTTTGAGAGTATTTTCTAAGATAAGTGAATCTTAAAATCTGCTCAATTACGTCTAAACTACTCATAATAGGTACCTACCTAACTTCCTAAATAGGTCCATACGGTTGAACTCCATAACTTCCCGGCCGAATGACCGCCTCAATTAATTTCAAACTCACTTTACAACTATGGCTAACTTTGCGCAGTTTCTTGCACAAGAATTAAATTGATTTATGAAGTTATTGACAGTAATTGTGATCTCAAACTAATATGACATCGTTATTTATTTTTATTATGAACCTCCACTGCCGGGCAACAAGCGCCTTCATCTTTCCACAAAGCGCAAAGCTTTTTTTATATCGTTATCAAAAAAATATTACAATGAGCCTGGAAGACTAAATAAAGCATTTAGATAAAAATCTTGACAATTTTTTTTATAACCCTTAAATGCGTAGGCGCATGCTATCTCAAACAGTACTATCATGTGCTCAAACTAAACAAAGGGTTATTCAAAACAACAAAAAACCGATACCAAACCATATCGATTTTACAACTTCATACCGTAGAGATACAAAGCGAGGATCAAGTATGAACACCCACAAAGATACGTCGATTAATCGATTATCGGGTTACAAGAACAATGGCCGGCCATACAATCCGACAGATAGAGATTTCTTTCGATGGAAGATTATTCGATGCTGAACATAGAGCTAGCGATCTAAAAGACTTTTAGATCGCTAGCTTTAGTGTCTACTTTATTTTATTTTTACACACTAATGTAATGACCTACTTCGTAAGTCTTACTTTTGGACAAAATAATGATCTATCCAACTGATTTTAGTCGAGCTTATCCTGCGACTTCTCTCTAGGTATACAGGGTGAGTTTTCTCGTCCGAGGGGAAAATCTAAACGGCTTTAATTATAGAAATATGTTGGTAAGAATCATGGGTTTGAAGAGAAAAGGTTCAAAAGAGACCCATTGTTTGTTTATCATCAGGTAGAGGATCGAATCAAATCTTATCAGATACTACATTTACGCAAACCATTACTCTACTTTGTGTAAAAGGCTTGCACTATCCATGAAACGTCTTTGTGATAATATGAAAAACGAGAACAAGTCTAGGATGTCTCTTCTAGTAACACGCGATCTAGCTCTGCGCCCGCGCATTAGTATGCGAAGTAGAATTTGGTTGATGCACGAACTCCGTCGATACATGACGGCGCGGCGCCCAGCGTTGGTATCTTTTATATTTATTTTAATATTACTCACTTTTTTGAATTATTTTAACGGTCAGTGCCTTATATAATATTTCAAGGATATTTTGTACAAATATCGGCACTTAACTTATTATAAAATTCGTAGTTTTGGAACAGTATTGTAGCGCATAATAAAAATCATAAGTGAAAACAAAATTTCTGAACCGAAAAACATGGTGACAAACAAAATGATGTTGTCAAAAATTAAACAAAATCTATAGTTTTTTTTAGTTTTAAGGTATTTATACTATGGGCCTTGTATTTTTTACCGTGTTGTCTGAATTAAACGAATTTTATTTTATTTTTATAAAAAAAGTTTTAACTCGATTTTGCTACCCTTTTTGGAGAAATACCTTTTAAATATACTTCACATTTTAAACTCCAGTAATCCCCATTAGACTTTATCTAAAACCAATAAATCCTTCTAACGACTTAGTGTCAACCCTCAAACGCCACGGTACTTCGCACCGCGAACCCAATAGACTTTTAGACCCCCAAAACCGCGATATAAAATACAAAGACAAACTCTATAGTAGGTATATCATTGTTTTAGTGTATTCCTTAATTGTTTTTCCATGTTGACTCCTAATCGGGGTTCTTAATCTGCAGTTCGCGTAATCTAATTTCCATAAGTCCAGGGTTGTTTTAGCTGATACAATTTAGGGGCTGGGGGATGTCTGTTATTCGTCGTGAAGATGCATGAGTGTAATTATAGGGTCTACTTTATGGTAATTTTATTATGTCGTCACAATGCAGTTTGGTTGCGAGATAAACGTTTAATTGCCTTTATAATTGTTTATATCTGTTAATTACTGTGCACTGAGGCCGTCATCGTAAATTGTTTAAAACTTATCAAAATAGCTAGCTAATTCGTTTAAAATTAATGTAGGTATTTCTACAACCCTGTCATTTTTACCACTTGACAGCAAACTTCGTCTCACAAAGCCGTCGTATCACATGATTTATATCTCTCGCGTTTTAATGCAATTATTGCAATTTATTATGAAATTAAATAAGGTCGCGAAGATCTCCCTCCCTGACGTACCGCTTGCAATGAACTATTTTTGTAGTGTCGGAACGACCACGCGACGGTTTGAGGGTTGAATCTTGAACTGTTGAGTTAGAGTTGGATTTTGACTGTGGTTTTGTTTTTATGAGTGCAGCGGGAAGTTTGCTTATTTCCCTCGCAGCTGAAACCTTGGATTTCCAATATAGCGATGCTGTGATATTTATAAGCGTATCATTTATTTCAACAGATTTTTTTTTAGTAAATTTACTTCTTCAGACTTGATTGTGTCTCTCTTACGGAGATTGAAATTATCAGGTTCTGTGAAATATGGAAAACAGCGTGTGGTACTCGACTACATCGATTTTTTTATACCATTGATTTTGACTGTAAAAACATAAACCGTAATACAACGGCTACGATTTTCTAGAAAATATGACATTGTCTTTGGTTGAGGTAATAAATTATTCGCGAGCCCCAACACCTCGTCTTCGGAGGGTCTACGGTGATAGCGTCATTTTTATAAAAGCGTAATGCGATTTTCTTGTTGTGATTGCGCCTTGTCTAGTGTCTTGGGTTTGGAGCGTTGTTGGCTTTTGTGAATAAGATTTGAAGATTGCAAAATGGTATAAGTTGGTGTGAAGTGCGCTAATATTTTTAAGTTTGATTTGGTGCTTAACTATTTAAAACCACGAATAATATCTTTAAAAACACGTAAAAATATGGTTTATTTCTTTTTTGGTATATTATTAGAATTTATGTAATTCTATTGAGACTTCCGGTTTCCTCACAATATTCACTGTTTGCTGGTAGAAGATCCTAAAGTTTGAACTTGCAGGGATTTGAACACAAACTGCATGTTGCCTATTTTCAAGTATCAAAACAAGTTATCACGATCATATTCAGCGTCCACAGCTGGACACAGACTTCTTCCATTTTCCAGAAAGACCAATTCGGAACCATTTTTTGGGCAATTTTGGTATATTAGTAGGTAAGTATGTAGTGCCATTAAAACGGTCCATCTACCGTCAGCGCGCGTCATTTAATTGACTAATTATTGGTAGGCCGATGTTTCACTATGTCGCGGTAATATGCTTTTATGAGGAGCTTGGAAATAATAGATGAGGTAGTTTTGTAACGGAAACATTATTGTTTAGGAACCAGTTTTACTCATGTCCTTATGAACGGGACGAGCCATCGTAACTTCTGAGTAATTTTTTAGATAGTGTAAGCGCTTACTCTATATCCTCAGAAACCAAAGTCAGACTTATTCATAAGGAAAGACATGTATGGCGTTGATAAAGCCGTAGCGGGTTTCCTCACAGTGTGATGGACGGGATCGGTAAATTTTTTATCTTGAAAATTTACAGATCATGTTACACCGTAAACTTGAACATATATACCCCACTAATATAATAATTTTAATTTCCGACTTTTTCACTGTTTGAATATTAAAATTTCGAAACGAAGTTAAAAAATTACAATAGCAAAAAGTATAAGGCTTTTAAATACCGAGTAAAACCCAGATAGAACAAACATCTAAGATTGCCATCATAAAAACGTTTATCCGCAGTGGGGATCGAAGCCACGACCCACAGCACGGAAGGCAGAGCTAACTGACTGAGCTGTGACGCCTGTCAATATAGGTATGCGGGGAGTCAGTATCATGTCAAACCACGTAGTTTGGCAGATGCCCACATATTTCCGCATACCTCATCCATATTGCATAATATTATGAGCAGGCTGTAAACCAAACATTATAGTGATGTATCAGCTTAACTCAGTTATCTCGGTTTGAACGTAATACCATTAATCCCGTAACTAACGTAGGTAAGTAGGTGAAGAAAGCATAATTAAATAGATTCGGAGCTACAGTAATTATATCAAGTGAATTGGCAGTCAAACGCTTAGAAATATATAAAAAAAACTCTTTTTTTTTATAATTTAGACAAGCGTTTGACCGCAATCTCACCTGATGGTAACACTGACTCGTAAATAAAAAATTATCCGAACCAGTTACACTGAGCTGTGACTCAATGTAGGTAACCTATTTCAAGAAAAGTTATTGAAACTAGCCATAACCATGAAATAAATAAAAGAACTGGTTTGAATCTCGAAGTGTGACAAAATGTTTCCAAAACGGAAACAGTAGGACGTAACTATTAGGCTAACAAACTAACTGTTATGTTATTATTTATTAACTGTAACGGACACGCAAATCGCACGATAAACGGCCTGGCATTCACAGGTCGTAATGATAAAATATTAAAGTGACAATAACGGGTCAGCCCATACTGTAACGCACCCGTTCGTAATGCATGTAATGACCTCTGTTGGAGCTTTACCTGAACGTAAGACATTTTTGAATTCCCGCGCCGCGAGCCGCGACGGGTAGAGCAAGTAGTACTGTGATCTTCAAACGTTTTGTTATATATAAATTGGTAGGCATTGCCGTAAAATATCTAAAAAATTGGTTATAACGATAAAAAATTCACAAAAAAAATTACGACCAATACAGTATTTAAAATATATTTATAATATTTACAAAACACATGAAACCTACAAACCGTTGCAAACGATGAAATAATTTCTCGTGCATTACAGCACGATGACACGGGATGACGACCATGAATGTAATTGCATACATGCATGTACGGTCGAAGCTACACTAGATACCGTGAAATTTGTTATTTACCTTACTGAACAATTTATTTCAATACTATGAATCATAGAATCGTTCTAGCTCACAGAAGTACAGCTGGTTCAAAAGAACTGCCTTGGATGATGATGCTTAAAGCTCAAAAAGTTCATTATGATATTTTTTTTTAAAGTACCTACCTACTTACTAAATCATTTTTTTTTTATTTTTTATTACAATTGCGTAGTTTTTCTCATATGTATTTAGAAATAACTGGCTAGATACCTACCTTTTTCTTATAGATAAACTTTTTCTTATTAAAATTCTATTGTTAATTATAGTTTTTTTGTATTTATTATGAAATAGTAAACCTTTATTATTACACTCAATGATATCCTCTATTGATATGATCAGTTTTTATCAGAGCTGCTTTTACTCCTGTTGTTATAATGTCATCGATCCATCATCGGTTCTATGTATACTTCGGTCGAATATTGTCGAATACAGTATTTGCCGGTCAACAATACCATTAATATCTAAATTGGTCGCAAACACCATTTGTGGCCGTACAAGGGGTAAAAGTATACTAGCAAAAACTTAAACGAGAACTTTAATTTACTCTTCATTGTGAATAGCAAAAAAAAATTTGTACTCTTCATTTTAGAATAATAGATGATTTTTTTTTATAATTTTTGGTTTAAGAATTAAAACAATGTTTTTTTAACTCCAAAGCTTAGTAGGTATATACTATTTTAACATTTTATTTTGTAAAATTTTATACTATCATATACTAAAAATCCTCATGGACCATCCTAAAATATATGTTTATTATTTTTTTTTATTAAGTATTCAAAATTGTACTCATATAGAAAACTACGACATAAATAGTATTTACAATATTTACAAAATACACATGAAACAGATGAGCTATCTGCAAACTGGTATATTAATTTTATAAATATTATGTAGTTATTTGCAGAAAAAAATCATTTGTCATGTTCAAAAAGATTTGTTTTGGGGACAATATAAAAACAGGTGTGCATAGCATTAGTCTATAAAGGTAATAATATGCAATATTTTACGTACAAAAGTATTACTTTTACACCCTATACAGCAGTAACTACTAATTCATTAATACAGAGCGTTGCATCTCATTATCAGCCGCACGAAATGTAAATATTAAAAGCGTGCTTTAATTCCATTTATTGACGGCTTTAAATCACCAATTTCAATTCACGGTCAATATAACCCTTATTGTAATGGCATTGAGTTGAAAATTGTGTAAAGGAGTGGTTTTGTATTGGTAACAGTTTATTTGAACTCATCTCAAATAGAGTCAGAATTGTTAAGAGCAGTGTTTAAGCGTTGGGTGAATAAGACAGCTAGCTCACTCCATATTTAGTGTTAGTTTTTAGAGTAGGTAGTATTCTCTTGTGATTTCAATTAAAACGGTAACGTCAAACAACTTCTCGCTTGCACACTTCAACGTTTTTTTTTTTCAGATGATTTACACCAGCTTTATACACTCGTACTATCCCCTCTAAAGCAACTGTCGTGAAGTCGTCCTCGTGTCAAAGTATGTTTTATTAGCCCCACTAATCCCGTTGGTTTATTTTGTCCTGTTAATCATTCGGGATAAAAAGTATCCAAGTTACAAACTATATTCCAAGTTTCAACCTAACTTGGTTCAGTAGTTTCGATGTGATTGAAACTCAAACATCCAAACATCAAAACTTTCACATTCATAATATTAGTGGGATAATCTAAAACAAGATGAGTCTAGTTTTAGAATTTGGAATAAAGATTTTGAGAAACAAATCCTTGACTGATTTAGAAAAATAATTACCAAGTTTCAAAACTGAGTGTTGACCAGAGTGGAGTGATGTAGCTGACATTCTTAAGCTATGTTCCAGTTAGTGTTTAAGCCCGGAACACACAAATAGACGAATGATGTTTAGTGATTAGTTTTTGTATCGAATTATTGCGGTTTAACTGATTTGACCGTTTGGTTGAAGAATGAGTATGCTGGCTTAAATTACTGGTTTTCCTAGTTAGCACCTATAAATAATGTGGTTTTTGTGTTTTATGATTTCAAAATGGTATAAACATAGTTTACCTACAATGGGTAACAGACAACTGTTGGCAAATAAAGGTTTTTGAATAGCAACCATGAACCGAAATATGAAGCGTAGGACAGCACAGATACGTTTTGTATCAAATCGATCAGGTGAATTTCAAGTAAAAGAAATATTTTTTAAATACCATATTAATTCTAATTATCATTGTGAATTTAAAATCATAAGGACCATTTCGAATAGTCGATAGTTAGGTATACTAATCGACTCTAGGTGCCAGTTCTTTGCAATCAGAGCCTAGAAAACGAAAAAAAACTTCCTACTATGAATTTTCTCAGGCAAATGAATATTTACAACAAACAAATGTGATTTAAACATGTAAATAACCAGTTGTTGTGAAATCAGGACAGTGACTAACAAAGGGAATCGAATGGCCGTTGCACACGACATTTTTATGTCACTGTAATAAGCAGTAATAGCACTTTAAACAATGGAGAGATGACACCACGAGGTGGCTTATTCCTGAAATCTTCTACGTGTTCCCCCTGCGAGATTTCTGGACTTTTTGTCCAGTAAATACTTTATAACATAGGTACCTAGGGATAAAAATAGCATAAAACAATATAATTTATAAGTTAAAAAACTGGAAAAACTGACTTCAATTCGACTACCAGCTTCATCATCAGATGATGATGATGACAGTTCATTGGGAATGTTCTAGTGACTATAAACACCACTTAAAAGTCACAGGAAAGCAAAATACGCAATTTCGTGCACGTGGTTGGTGTTGATTCTTTAGAGGAACAACCGGTGGGTTTTTGCTTTTCTCCAATTAAATGCGGTTTGAATGTACAAATACTGGGTTTATTGACAAATTTAGAAAAATGTAAAAATTTAGGTGTGCACCACAAAGGGTCATCGTTGCTAGCAGTAAAATGGTAGGCGCTACGCCGCAACTTGGCATATTTTTCAGTTATTTCTATTTATAACCCAAACTACTAAACCGATTTTGATGAAAATTGAATAGGACTAATCTGGAAGTATATCCTTTCAGATAAAAAAAGAATTTTTGAAATCGGTTCATAAATGACGGAGTCCTGAGGTAACAAACATTAAAAAAAAAAGTTAGTACCTCCTCCTTTTTTGAAGTTGGTTAACAAATAAATTATTGGTATTGGTGTAAATCGTTTGTAGATGGTTCAACTGTTTACGTGTATTTGTAAATATTATAAATAATGTGGTAATAAAATATTTTTACTTTCATATCCTGTTTGACCCCCTTAATAGTCCCTAATTTTCAGAGTATTTTTTCCGCAAACAAACTCTCATATTGTGATAAACTATTACTATTCCAAATTTCAACTTTCTACCTTCTACGGTTCAGCTCTGGTGGCGTGTGACAGACAGACGGACAGACGGACCCCGCGAGTGAGACCATAAGTGTTCCGTTTTTCCAAAACTGGATCGGAACACTAAAAACCGTGTTTTGAGATAATTTTCTGCAAGCTATTGTTTTTTTTTATTATTTAAACATTTTCATTTTTTGTTAGCACAAAACGATGTGTTGGTCAGCGCTTATTAGCCTACAGCTGGCTTAATACCCCTCTCAGAAAATACACTACCTAATGTAAATGACAAGGCAAAATATCTGATTTGATCGTTTAATGGGTTAATTTATACGACACTGGTTATTTCTCTGTTATTTATAGAACGTTCTGTCAATTTAATTTAACATGAGTTTCACTTAGTGCGGCTTGCACCAGAATCACTAAACGTGTTTAACAGCTAAGGGCGTCTTGCACCAAAATCACTAAACGTATTTAACAGCTAAATCGATTTAAATCTGACGTATTTGTATGACTTGACAACTCGCTAAATACTATTTAAGAGTTAAACGCGTTTAGCGATTCTGGTGCAAGCCGCCCTAAATCAATTTAAATCTGACGTATTTGTATGACTTGACAACTCGCTAAATACTATTTAAGAGTTAAACGCGTTTAGCGATTCTGGTGCAAGCCGCCCTTAAACTATCTGATTTATATGACCTAGTTATATAAGACGATTCTAAATGATCCTTGTGATTTTATTGAATAAAGAAATTTTGACTTTGACTTTATCTTCTTTACTTGATTTGTACAACATTGTTAAGTTTGAAAAGAGGCATGGTAATAAATACAGACATGCAAACAGACACAACGCTGTCAAACTTATAACACCCTTTTTTTCAGTCTGGGGTTAAAAAGTGCCACTTTTTACAATGCTTCTTTCAACAAACGAGCCGTTTCTGTATCTGGGATATAATAAGTAGTATCTGGGATATTTTTTAGATGGAGTAGGCTTACCCTTACCCAGTTTATTTACCCAGCACCTAGGTATCCCATATAATTATTACACCCAAAATATATTTTTTTAATTGTTACTCAATTTATGTGGCTGACAGTACTTAAACAAAAACGATTGTTTGTATGTAACAAGTGCGCAATGACCTAGAATGGAAGTATTTAACATTGAATGGGCATTTCTTCCACCACTATATAATCTGTGGTCTAGTTAGAACAAAAGAAATGTTAATACGGCGCGCGCGCAACATAAGTAAGGTTTCTTTGAAGGGAACGCGGTAGAAATAATCGATATTATAGAGATTATCTTTCGATGAAATGGTTAATTTATAGGTAGGGTTGAGAATAGATTCACTGCATAATTACGACTGTGTAATACCTATTAATAACCAAAAAGGAACTTATAATGCCATTTTGTGCATAGCGACTGGTTTTAATTCGATTTTACACATATTGAAAAACATATAACCAAAGCTTTTATTTTTGGTACCATAAGTTTCGCAGTTACCTAGATGAGACGCTGCACTGTATTAGATATGTTTAGGATGAAATTACACAGCATTTATACCATCATCTCATAGACCACAGCTAAAACAAAACAGTCACACAAATACGATCATGCCGCGAGCGATTGCACTTTGAACCCGCACTCCACTTGCCTTTGAAGTTGCCGGAGTGGTCAGAGCCGCACTTGAAAGCGACCTACAGTCACACCGAAGTGTAACTTTTGAAAGAAGATGGAATACGTTTTTTGTAAGAACTATTAAAAAAGCTCGAAGAGCTTGTCTTGTAATTGAGAATGCTTACAATATTTAAAAATGATATAGTACCTACCTACTAAATGTATGAGGTTAGCTTTAAAACTTGGTAGTGTAAGTTATGTCAATATAAAAACAGCTAAATAAGCAGTAAGCAGCTAAGAATTCAAATATTGATAATACACGCGAGAGCAATGATTCCGGGTCACTTAAAGAATGTTAAAAATCTCGGAAACTAAAAATGATAGGTTAATGCAATAAATTGTATTTAATAGACAATGTAATACTCCTTAAATGAAGGTATTAAAACTTCTTAGTTATTGTAAAGTTATATCTTAAAAAAATCAAATTTGAAAAAGGGCCACTTTCGAAGATGGAACTACGAAATTACAGCATTTGGTTTTGCTTTTGTTTGTAATCTGTCATTTATGTGGGTATATAAACCATGTTGATAGTGCTCTATATTCATTATTCAAGCTGAAATTATGTCGCTTACGCCTGAAGAATGCACCAGAATACTTACAATGCTGGAAACCGGCCGGAGTCAGCGCGATACAGCCAGGACTGTCGGTGTGTCGCTGTCAACAGTACAAAGAGTTCTCCGACGTTACGAAGAAACTGGTTCTAACCTACGCAGACCAGGAACGGGCAGAACCAGGTGTACCACAGCACGAGAAGACCGATACTTGGTGAACACCATGCTTCGAAATCGCTTTCTCACAGGAACTGAACTCACAAATCAGTTTCGACGCCTCGGAGGAAGTAACCCAAGTGCATGGACAGTAAGACGTCGGCTTGCTGAATCTAACTTAAAACCCCTTAGACCTGCAAACGGCCCTAAACTGGAGCGTGGGCATCGTATTTCAAGACTAAGATATGCCCAGAGCCACGTAAATTGGAGTATTGAAGATTGGTCAAAAGTTATGTTCTCCGACGAATCAAAATTTATGCTCTACAAGCACGATGGAAGACACAGAGTGTATCGAAGACCAGGGGAAAGATTCAAGCAAGCATGCATCGAAGAAAAAGTAGCCTACGGTGGTGGGTCTGTACTTGTGTGGGCCGGAATTTCTTCTGAAAGTCGCACAGAGCTGGTGATCATAGAAAACGGCTCTTTAACTAGCGTAAGATATGTGGAAGAAATCCTCAATGATCATGTTGGTCCATTTATGGTCAATTTAGGTGAGGATGCTATATTTATGCATGACAATGCCCGACCTCATACAGGTAGGATTGTGAATGACTACCTTCAAGAGATGAACATTACTCGTATGGAGTGGCCAGCGCGCAGCCCGGATATCAACCCGATCGAGCATGCTTGGGACGAGCTAGGCAGATGCGTAAAACAACGAAACCCTCCCCCAATCACGCTTCGTGAGCTCAAAATTGCTCTCACAGAGGAATGGGAGAATATTCCCCAAAATCGTATAAGGAACTTGGTGTACAGCATGCCAAACCGCGTAAACGCAGTAATGGAAGCACGAGGAGGCAATACGAAGTATTAAAATTCAAGTCAAATCGTAATAAAGTTCAAAAATTTCATGTTTCCTATTTTTGTTTTAAGGAGAGATCAGCAGTTTTTTTCTTTATGTAATTTTGTGTTAATAAAATGTATGGTGACTCATATTTTTTTACTTTCATTTAAGGAGTATTACATTGTCTATTAAATACAATTTATTGCATTAACCTATCATTTTTAGTTTCCGAGATTTTTAACATTCTTTAAGTGACCCGGAATCATTGCTCTCGAGTGTATTATGACCACTTGCACTACGCCCGCCCCTTTGTAGATATTCTATGACATGTATAACACCAGATAAGCCATCGGCTGGTTCATTATTTTGTTGTAAACAAAATCTACTTTTTTTTATGGCTTCTGTATGTCCAGACAATTTTGCCAGTGTCCAGTGAACTATTTAAATTAAGTTTAGTCAAGTCGAGTCATACGTCAAATCATTTGTTTTGAAAACAAAATGGTGGATTTTCCCTTCAAAACTTATTCTACGTAGCAGTTTTTTTATAACAATTTTATCCTTCAAAAGCTCGTATCAGTGTGACCTCGTCCTCAAATGCCTACTATTTTTAGATTGAAGTTGCTTCAATGGGCCCAAGGTGCATAGGTCTCGGAGTGAGGTTTTTCTAATTAGAGATTTCCGTTCTTGATTTAGACGCGAGGTTTTTTTGTTTGTGATTATGGTTAAACCACCACTCATCGCGTGCTCGGTCATAATCGCCACTTCACTTTCTCATACTTAAGAATAAATAAGAATAAAATATATTTATTTGTAACGAAGTTGATACTACTACTACCTACTGTAGACTTGAACGATGAACGTGCTAACCGATTATGTGAGGCATAATTCGGTTCCAGTTACAGTTTTTATGGGGGCTGCTGATAAGTGTTTAGAGCGCTTTTTTGCTTGAAAAAAGACGTCTCGGTTTGGTTAGGTACTAAGTACTTAGTATAATTCTGATACTAAGTCTAATACCTACTAAGTACTTACCTAGTCTTTACAAGGTGTTATTAGGATTTATAATGCGTAATAATATTTTCATAAAATTAAGGGCAGAATAAATTTCAGATGATTTATTTGAATTTAGTTCAATAACTAGTTTTTTTTTGCATTTTTAAGGTGAAAATATTACACTGTAACAGTGATAATGTTGCAACCCATGAGTTGTAGTGTAACCCTTGATCTTCTCTATTGTTTGCCAGTTGATTATATTCGTTAATGTGATAACGTCTGATCAATTTTAAAAGCACTTGTGATATAAACATCAGCATCAAGATAATCAGTTGATGGATAGCTTTATAAAAAAAAAGATATGGACATTTTACACAACGCCTTCTAGTGCTAAACTAAGCAAAGCTTGTAATATGAAAACTAGATTTCTGATAGAATACTTATAATACCTGGTATTTTATTTATTTATCATCGCTAGCTTCCGCCCGCGTCTTCGTCTGCGTCCCGTTTGATCCTGTTGATTTTCCGGTATACAAAGTAATCTATGTGTTAATCCAGGCTACAAACTATATGTATTTAAAGTTTCATCCAAATCGGACCAGTATTTTTTGCGTGAAAAAGGAACAAACATACACCTATACATTATAATTATTAGTATAATACGATTTTATGAGCAAAGTGGTCTCACAATATTGTGTGAGAACATCAGCTCAATATGTAGAAAGTAGAAACCTACTTTACTCGTAATTTTTAAGATAACAAAATACGAGTTTCTAAGTTTTAAGTAAACTCTAAAGTTGCTTGCAGAATTTCTAAACAAAACAGATTATAAAAGTCTACGTAGACTTTGAAAAGTAGTTTAATGTTTGCACTAAAATTTTTGACTCTTCTTTGTACTTATATAACTTTTCAAATGTTATCTTGCCTGTTTTTAGTGTACTTTGAAATGACTCTGTTTTATCTAAAGTTAAGTTTGGTAGTGAATAAAACACCTTAGGGCTTTACCACTAAACTATATATTAGCTTGTAGCGTAAAGCGTGTTTTGTCTCTTTCCATCGAATTGCAATTATAATATGTTATACTCACTATCTAAGAATTTCTGAAAGTTTTCATCCATCACCTTAGTGAATCCAATTAACAACAAACAGACTTGACAAATCACTCGACTTGACTAAATACTATTTCATCTGAAAGTAAAACTGAATCAAAATAATCCATCGATATCTCTCAAAGCACATTTTCCATTAGTACAACTAGTCTAGAAGAAATACCTGAAAAAAGCTCAGAACCAAATAACACGGAACGGATCAACAAAGAACAAAAGACGAATAAGGATAAACTGTTCACAACAAAGACGAAGAAATATTAATAACATTATAGGTACGTATTCAGAAAACAACAATACGTTTTCACGCTAAAACTAAAACAATACCTCTATTGCAATGTGATAGAGTTCAAGATTAGATGACGAGAGAGGAAGTGATAGTAGATAATGTGGTAGTTCATAATGAAAAGAATCCAGACACCATTCCTTATGTTCTGAGGGAGCAACATGTATTGTCACAGGTTAAATAGAAATGGCCTGTACACTCGTGGTTTTAGAGGAGCGATACTAAGTAACGCCTCCTTTTACCACACTTAGGGCGGCTTGCACCAGAATCACTAAACGTGTTTAACAGCTAAATAGATTAAGGGCATCTTGCACCAGAATCACTAAACGTATTTAACAGCTCCTCCTCCTCCTCCTCCTCCTATTTAATAGTTAAACGAGTTTAGCGATTCTTATGCAAGCCGCTCTTAATCGTAAATGACGATGAGACTCATGATAAAGTAGGATGAAGAATACGTGTATCTCACTC
This sequence comes from Gandaritis pyraliata, assembly GCA_947859175.1. Classification (NCBI taxonomy): domain Eukaryota; kingdom Metazoa; phylum Arthropoda; class Insecta; order Lepidoptera; family Geometridae; genus Gandaritis; species Gandaritis pyraliata. The sequence continues at coordinate 10,453,935 of OX401856.1, read as the reverse complement.
TTGCCCTGCAGAAAGATTGATAAAAACAAATGACGGTTAAATATATAAGTTTCTGATACAACGCACGGAAAAAAGAAGTTAGTTACGCCCACGAATGCGATCTCATATCAAAAGTGAAATAAAAATTTTCATTTTCATTTTGACAGGCGTCACAGCTCAGTCGGTAATAGCTCTGCCTTCCGTGCTGTGGGTCGTGGGTTCGATCCCCACTAAGAACAAACATTTGTGTGTGGCAAACATAGATGTTTGTTCTAGTGTGGGTTTTACTATGTATTATAAGTATGTATTTACAAAAAAAAAAGTATGTAAGTATTCTATCAGCATCTGGTTCCCATATTACAAGCTTTGCTTAGTTTGGGACTAGAGGGCGTCGTGTGAAATGTCCATGAATATTTATTTATTATTATTTATTATCTATTGCATGACCATTGCGTGCTTATCTAAATGACCCAGCTTTTTACATCTCACTGTGGAATAGGTACGCTCACGTAAGACGTCGATACAGAATTATACTCTTCTCAAAGCCGATCTCTCATTTTGATTAATTGTCTGTTACGGTTACCTATTGTACTGAACTAGCCGATAGAGATGTAATGTCGTTCTAAAATGTGTTATGCGTTTAATGGTACAACTATTTTGTTTTGAGATAACGGGGATGGTTGGGAAAAAATAAAAAACAACATTCTTTGTGATTTTGTGTTTGTTAGTGCGTCAATCACAAAAAAGTATACATTATACAGTGTGTTCTAAAACTAGTATGTTAAGCGTGAACAGGTTGGATTTATAATCATTCTTATTTTATTTATTATAAATAGGTGCCTAAATAGACAACCCTAATTTTTCAACATACATTTGCTACCTACATACACTTTAATGAAAATTTTTGGATTCACAAAAGTCTTAGCTTGTCGTACCCGTAAGCGTACAAAGAATAGATAAATAGTGTTTTATACGAAGTGATACATATTTCCTTGCATTTAAGTACCTACGTATTGTGAAAGTACTGTCAAAGTTTTCAATTTATATATATTTTTTTAAATTTCTCTATTTGTAGAACATCCTTGGAGAAAATAAAAGAAGTGTAAATAAAGTATCTACCAGCAAAATGTTCTAATTTATCAACGGTATAACAAAGCAAGTCAAACTATTACTGATTCTTAACAAAGGCATACAAATTGCGACCGTTTAGCGCAGCTCGCTAATTTGACCTACTTTCGAATAGAAACAAAATAGAATTTGATTCAACAATTTGCAGTACGCTAATCAGACACCGAATTCATGTAATTAGAGAGAAACAAGGTGGTGGTAAAAAGTACATGGGAAAGATTTTTTTGCGGACAAAAGTTACACATCCGAGTATCGGCCGATTTATAAAAGATAACAAACTGAGGTCAATAACAAATTGAGGTTTTAAATCCAAAAAATGTTATAAGTAGTTACACTAAAAATAAACAATTTGATTTAAATATTTACCCAATTACACAATAACAAAACGCTCCGTTACAACACAAGTCTAAAAGAGCATAAACAATCAGATAAGCTAACAACTAACAGATAAGCGCACGAACCAGCGTTTAGTGGACTGGCATTTCAATATAATGGCTTGCTTTTTGTTATATTAGTAGCTTGAAGCATAGATACCTTATACTACTTTGTTTATTATTTGTCACTGACTTCGTCTATGAAAAACAACAAAAAAATATAATAACCTAAAAAAAACGGGAAAAGTAGTCTATTTGTTAATCCATGTTACGAACTATAATACGTTCCAATTTTCATCCAAATCGGACCAGTAGTTACAGCGTGATTGAATCACAAACATCTAAACTTTAACATTTACAAAATTAATTTGAATAACGCAAAAAAGATATTTTGGAGTAAAATATTTCCGTCCTTGTTTTTCACAAGTTTATAGTAGAGACGGATAGTATTTTATTTGACGAATAGCGTTATTCCGAGTTGGTCGAACGCGGTCTATGTAGGGTAGTTATATTTGCTTTAATTAAATTTCAGTTTTTTTAGCCTACCTTAACATCAAATATATAAATAAAATTAAATCTCAAATCTATCTCTCTTTTTATTCCAATACAATAAGTAAACCACTAAAAATTCCTGTATGTATGTACCTACCGTGTACCTAACAAGTACCGACAGACAGATACAATCGCTCGAACTATCTAACCTCAGCGCCGTTGCCGGACGGACGCAGTCACACCGATACGTACTATCGGCAAAATTTTCGCCTTACCAGTTTTGAAACTGTTTCGCTTGCAAGCAGTTAGCTACCTGACCTCGCCTTTTTCTTTTGTTTTCTTAGTTTGACCAACCAGAGACCTAAACATCTATTTATGTTTATGACGGCCCATTGTTTTCATAACTTTTACACCCGAAATAACTTGCTTCTATTGGTATTCAAAAATTAACGGCTAGTCGGTTCACAGAAAATGCACCCTTAAGGTGGTAAGGCAGAACTTTTGCTGATGGTACCTAATTGCAACTTTTACTACAACTTTTACTACAACAACAGTTTACTTTGGTCTCACCGTCTCGAGAAATTATCGCGCTTTGTAAAGAAATATTCCGTGCCGCCGCCGCCGCCGTCGAGCACAGATGTGGAATTTTCGCTAATCTAGAAGATAGGAGTACCTAAGTACCTACCTAGTACGCCTCTTTGTGAAATACTTAGAAAAACTTGTACTTGTGAAAAATACTTGTGAAAAACAAAAGAAGTCTCATTAAATTGTATAAAAAAAGGAACCAGCTTAAAAGGTTTTGACGCCATACTAGGCATGTCCTTAGTACATGTCATTGTGATCTATGAGGTATATTGCTATCAGTCAACTGGGTTGTCTGGAAATTCTGTCAAATTTTCGAAAACAGGTAATGTACTATAATTTAGTAATAAAAATTGTTACAATACAGTGTAAATGCGTCTTATCGCACCGAAACATTACCTATCCATCTAATGGCTTCTAATTGTTAAACGCGTATCGCTTCAATCTCGAACCGGTATCGTTCCAATCTCGACCCGGTAACGTTTCGAGATCGTATCAGCATCGATGCTACGGCGTGTGAGCTTCGTTATAATTTTTGAGGCTGTCGAACGTAGTTACTGTCAAGAGTTCAAACACATGTACTACGAAAAATATTGAACGAAGATTTGCTATACACTGCGCGGCCGCTTGAAGCATTGTACGGTCTATCGCGTGGTGGCCGCGTTGTGTAACTCAAAATGACACGACGAACCGTTGTTTATCGCTATAGTAGATTCCATGGCTTATGATTTGATGGTGATTGCCCATTTGAGCGTAGAACGGCTGACCTTCCGATGGACAGAAACATTGTGAAGATTGAGAATTCTGATGGAGAGAAACCGTTCTTTTTTTATGCAACTGAATGATGAAACAAGCCAATGGCCCATCTGATGTTAAATGGTAACGACTGTATATAACGGTGCATTGTCTCACTAAGCACGTCCATCGAGGGCGTGCTCTAATATGAGAATAATGACTCTCTTGATGTTAAGAAGTCACCTCCGCCAAAAATAAATTTACCTTACAGAGCACGTTCATGAAGACATGCTCAGTGTGACAATGTACAAGGTGTGTGTCCATCATTTTGAAACGTAAAGGTGTTATGTCCCACGTGCATGTAATAGTACCGACACCCATAACTATGTATTCTAAGTACCTATGTATATAAAAAAAAGTATATAAGTATTCTATCAGCATCTAGTTCCCATATTACAAGCTTTGCTTAGTTTGGAACTAGAGGGCGTCGTGTAAAATGGGCCGCTGATGCAAAAACGCAGCGTACATCTGGGAAAGCATATTTTAAGCCCAGATGAGCTAAAACACCTCACCCCAAAGAAAATCCTTCAGTTCTTAGTAGCTGCAGGATTTAGTGGTGAACTATAAACGCCCCAAACAGGGGTGGTACTTACACAAGTGGCGATCACAATAGGCCAGTAGGCCGCAGTGATATCATAGCTGCAAAAAGCTAAAAAAAATGGCCTTGAATATTTATTTATAACCTTGAAACCGGAACGAGTGCAATGCGAGCATCACTGCTTGGTGGCAGAAATATCATTAAGTACATGCAAGTAAAGGTTTATGTCTAGAAATGTATATCAGCAGGGGTATGCCAATCAAAGTTGAACTGCAAAGTTTTAAATCATGGTCAGTTCATACTAACTCATAGTTATTCTGTGACTAAATAGTGACATTATGACGTCATTTGATGTGTTTTCACGCATATTTTGCTGTCAAGTGTCTAAAAAGAATGACCACGTGGGTCAAAATTGTACCACGTGACTTGAAGAAATTACACTGGGCAGTGAAATATAACTTGACAGCAAAAGATTGGCATACGGGGGCTGGTAATAATAATGATGAAACGTTCTTAATAACAAATGATATAGAACTACATCGATCACTCCTTATCAAGTCGAGTTCATTATTTATTGTGACAATAGTTTGAGATTCATTAATAAATTATTCGCTGCAGCTGCGAAAAGTTTCGCCAATTATTGTTGTAACAGTGTTTCAATTGTTATTCCAACATTTCCAACCTCAATGGTACCTACCTACAGGGTGTAATTAAACAACTGCTGAAAACTTTGGGGGTTAAATTAAAATAAAAATGTTTTATTTCAGACAAAAAGTCCACATTAGGCTAAATAACATCCTGAGTACTTATAAACTAACATAAACAGGACTTCACATCTTATCTAGACGATTTAAACAGCGTCAGGGGCCATTTTTTACCCATGCCCCGATGAACGGGACACTCCAGTGACTATAGATTGCTAATAGAATAAGTACTCATTTTTCTTTTTTTTGTAAATACATAAGTAATTAAGATACATCGTAACACCCAGCCATAGAATATTGCTATACACAAATGTTTGTTCTCAGAGGGGATCGAATTCACTAACTTTTTTATTTATTTTTCAGGTAAAGTTTCATCGGTACAACACTTCAACAATACCGTAAGCAAAATAAAATAATGCCTTTAATACACGCTTTTTTTAATGATTTCATTCTAAAAGCTACTTTAATTCATACCTATCTCTATCTTTGCTAAGAGCGAATACTTGCGATTCGCGGGCGATTTCACTCGCAGCGTGCTCGCCGCTTGTTCGCAGCGAGTGGAGCCCGCGAATCGCCAGTGTTATAAGAAAATCTGTAATCGATATGGTTGCGATTCGTGCCTAGCTTTTTTGTAGTTTCATCTTTAATGGTTGCATTTCGTGCGTAACATCAACAAACCAAACATATACCTATTCTTTTGGTAGCATTTCGTGTCGCTAATCGTGTAAAATGTCATAGCTACCTAGCTATTAAACCATAATTATTAAGCAATTTATTAAACCTACAACTTTGTTTTCCTACCCAAGATATGTAAGAAATACCTACTTACTTACACAATTAGGTTGCTCATCGTCCGTGGAGTCACTCTGGGTTGCATCTGAAAACCAGCGTCACTTCACGATCTGAAGTGGCATCAAGCTGAGATGCAGCCCGTTTTGACTCCCGCGCACACCGGCACAATGACGATTACACCGTGCACCCCATCTTGCCCACACGATTGTTAGTTTAGTTAGTTAGTTAGTTAGTTTTGTAAGTTAGCTATTATATTGTTAGTGTGTCAGTGTATTGTTAGTGTGTTAGTTTATTGTTAGTTTGTTAGTTTATTGTTAGTGTATATTGTTGTGCTGTTGTGTGTGTGTTTTCAAAATAAATGTTTTTTCTTTCTTTCTTTTCTTTCTATATATTTTATTTAGATTTCTAGTGATTGTAGTCATAAAACTTCGGCTTAGTTAGCTGGGTTGAAGCGTGATTGAGTCACAAGCTTCTACTTCTACACTTTCGTATGTATTATTATGATTGTTATATCAAATTGTAAAATCTACGAGAAAAATAAACACGGAACAGCGTCGTCGAAACGTCGTCGCCCGTCACAAAACATATTTCTGTTAGAACATGTTAATACTTTAAATTTTACTACGTGCAATACAATCAGGCATGTGTCGAACACACGTCCAATATGAAAGCTGAAAAATGTATTGCATTTTTCTTGATTTTTAAGAGTTGATTTTGTGGGAAACGGACACAGCTATAAAACTTAGTTGGTGTACCATAAAATATCTACGAGTCGGAGTAATCACGTAAGTCAAGATTTATTATTATTAGAGTTCAAATCTAGATAGATTTTCCAAAAAAAGTATGAATCTGCGCCCTGACATTCAACGGGTTTGCAATTAGCGTTGATTGGTAATCATTGCTGTCAAACTACGCTGAAAAATTGAGATCGATAGGTACATACATAACGCCTAAATATGTTACGGTAACCGCATTTTTGAAAACTGTTATTTTAATCTCCAGCTGTCGATAACCGCACAGGTGTTTTCAAAAAGATTCTGTTAGAAATCCACATCTTTACAATCGTGAGTATAGTATATCTGAAAGATGTAAAATACAAAATGCATGCATCATCATCATCATCATCCGCAGCCTGATCTCACCCACTGCTGGGTTTAGGCCTCTCTTTCATTGTGCCATTCTCTGCGATCCTGCGCCAGTCTCATCCGACCTGCAACGCTAGTAATGTGGTCAGCCCATCTCGCCACTGGACGACCGACACTTCTCTTTCAGGAAAGAGATGCATGCATAAGTCGATATCATGGTCACTTGGTTACTTATTTCATACTTACGAGTTACGAAGTCAAAATGCCATTCAAATCGATACATTTTCCACCAATTCCTGAGATAAAAGCGTCGTCATAGAAAATTAAACTCCTTATCCGTCTTGTTGGTTTAGGACCCCTGCACCGCTGCGATCGATAGTTCTGATTACGTTCGAGTTACTATTGTCAGTCCCCTGATCCAAGGGGAATTTAAATAGCTGGTTCACTTCTTTGGCCTACATGAGCATCTTATAAGAATCAGCCAGCGCCCAGAAGTGGGAAGTCTAATTGCCATTTCAGTTTTAGAGATCTAGTGACTATCATGGTGTAGTGTAGTCCATAGTTTGTCAGCCATGGTTCTCCTTAACTAGATATAGTGCGTACATACACAAAATTGGGAATCCCCAATTCTGAAGAGTTATTCGGTCTTAGAATCGCCTCTCAACTTAAAGACTGTTACAACACTTGTCAATATTTATCGAAAAATTAAACGAAATGGTACTATTTTAAACGGGTGATTATTTTTTAACAGAAGTGGACAATTCTCACCAGATCGGGAACATAAACTTCTGTTATTTCTACCTACCTTCCAATCCAACTACGCTGACCATCTACTTACCTGGTAGACTTTAGAATTTCACTTATTCATCGTCTTACCGCACTTAAGTTTTAAAAAACAACAAAAAGCGATGATCTAACATATTATTATTATACGATACTAGTAGTTACCCGCGACTTCGTACGCGTCTACAGTTTCCATGTACATTATATTATCTGTGCGTGTACCGAGCGGATACTCCTTTGAGAAACTTGACATTACACCTCATTACACCGAACTCGTACCTACTGGAATGTCAAACGCTAGTTGTTAGACCAAAGAGGTAGTACTACGTTCTGTCAAACTGACGTGACATGACATGACAATGAAATCCTCTTGCCAATTGGCGCTGCTAATCCTTTTCGTTCATTTTATCCTGTAGATCCTGTTAATTATTCGGGATAAAAAGTAGCCTATATGTCAATCCAGGTTACGAACTATATATATGCCAACTTTCATCCAAGCTGGTTCAGTAGTTTAGACGTGATTGAAACACAAACATCCAAACATCCAAACATCTAAACATCCAAACATCTAAACTTTCGCATTTATAATATTAGTAGGATACCTTTTCTCATAATACTAATCCTAATAATACACAACAGGTGCAAATCTTTTTTTTATTGTACGCCACTATGAAATAAACCAGTTATTGTCGTAGGACTGTGACATTGTCAGCCCCAGATGTAAGAGCCACGAGGGATGGCCCTTCATAGCTTGAATTAAGTTATTGTCAAGTTTATTGCACTAATGTGTGGGGTTAGAACGTTTCCAACTTAAGGATACACGCGCTTTATGCTTGTACACTTTTTGGCAACTATATAAATGAAACACACTCTTAACTACAAGCACTTAGAGCTTTTTATGAAAGAGTTCGTTCGAGGAAGTACTAGCACCGCACCTATTTCGTGCTTGGCACAGTGATGCTCGCATTGCTGTGTTCCAGTTTGAAGGGTATAGGTGTCGCTGGTGTAATTACAGGAAAATGGGACTTCAAATTTTTACATCTTAAAGTGATTAACGCAGTGGGAAGCCTTACAGAGCTCGTCATTAGTGGACGTGTTCAGTGAGGCAATGTTATAGGCAGGGGTTATCACTTAACCTCAGATGGACCGTCGGCTGGTTCCATCACTTCCATCAGCAATCGCATAAAAAAGTGTGTATCCTTGGATTCACGTGTACGCTAATATTAATAGATGTGTGATTCAAAAGTACTAGCTGCGTTTAGATTTTAAGATCTCATTCGTAGTAGATAATTTTAAAGCGAAATGCGTTTAGTTATTTCTCAGCACTCATACATTATTGTACTCATAGTTATTCTGTGACTAAATAGTGACATTATGATGTCATTTGATGTGTTTTCGCGCATATTTTGCTGTAAAGTGTCTAAAAAGAATGATCACGTGGTACAAAGTTGTACCACGTGACCTGAAGAAATTTCACTGGGCAGTGAAATATAACTTGACAGCAAAAGATTGGCATACGGGAGCAGGTAAAGTAGGTATACAATAGAAGAAAAAATATCATTCAAGACTGCATGAAATTCACACAATTTATTAAATCGTAATAAAGTTTCGACCATTGGTCACTTATAAGGCCGCGTTGCACATGCAGCATAAAATTGGACGCAAAAAACTATTTATTTGCATAGCTACTCGCTCGAAGCTAGAATGCTTATGTAAAAACACACGTAAAAAGCTTCTTGCAGCTTTTTCAGTTTTGTTTACCGTTTTGGGTAACGTTGTAGCATGTTGTAAAGAATAACGCACACACGGGTCTTTCGTTTTCGTTGTATTTCTTTGGTAAATATTGGAGTACGTTTGTGTGTATTCTATTTACACGTGTGCTGTTTGTGCCGTATACATAACAGAGTTTTTGTTAATTTTATTTGTTAATTTGGAAGCCAAAATTGTATTGACGATTATGGTTCTAACGGTTATAATAACCATAGATTTTTATAACATTTGACGAATTTTTATCGTAATTTTCCTCAGCGCTGGTAGCACACTAATAAAAAAGTCATAATCTATTAGATAAGAACTTATTTACAAACAAACACTATTGAAAAAACAAAAACACTGGCCATAAAATATCACACTGAAAATAATAAAAAAATTATCTCGCTATTTTAGGCTAAAAAAATAACGATTGAGGTTATTAGGTAAATTAAAATACAACGAACACAAACCTCAAACCGTAAAGTTGGAGGATAGTTGAGAAAATGGCTTAAAATACGAGTGTAACTCATTCGATAGGCTGTCGCCACGGTCCACGCTCCCCTGAATCGACGGCGTCATGGTAGATTACTCGACAAATTGTGATAAATGTCTACATTTGTATAGTTTTTTTTTCGTTTGTTTCTGACAATGTCGATGAGTTTCGCTATATAAAGATTTGCATTATGAATCACAACATTATTTACAGATTTATGCAAAAACCTAATAATGTCACTAGCCAAAGCTCTTATAGAATTCTAAAAAATGGTGTATTCGCCGATTAAATTATTAATAGGTAAGTAAGTGTAATAAACTTGCTTTAAAATAACGCAAAGTACCTCTATACTACAAGTGGGGAATAAAAGTTACGAGAATTCGGCTAAGTACTCGCTGTAAAGTTAAAGTTATACTGTTTTTGGTGTAATTTATTGTGTGAATCTGCTAAGGCGAGTTATTATGACGGCTTTACACTTAAAATCGAAAACCCAGCTGCTCGTAATAAACGTGAGGCATAACCGTAAATCTATGCTACGTCTACGTTATGTCTACAATTACGCTTATGTGACGGTAACGCAATTCTTACAGCCATGCTACATCTACGCTACGCGTCGCTGCGTTTTAGCTAGTGCTACGTCGTGTCTACGCTAGTGCTACGCTGTGTCTACGCTAGTCCTACGCTCTGTCTACGCTAGTGCTACGCTGTGTCTACGCTAGTCCTACGCTCTGTCTACGCTAGTGCTACGCTGAATAAACGTTTGGCCACTGTATGTCTACACTGCAAAACATTTAGTAGGTACCCAAAAGCACACGTGGCAAAAATATTTTACATATTTTTATTCGAGTGATATATAAACAAATAAACAAGAATTTCTTCAAAACAACGACCTATTAAATTAAGATAAGAACGATAAGCAATTTTCTTAAAAATAATAAACTATGAACCACATGGTACAGTTAACCCTTAGTCGCCCGCTGTCCCCTGTTTATTTATTAGATTATTCAAAGTAATGTATTTTACACTCAACATATTCTAATAGGCGTGGAGTGGTTTTGCAGTCATGAGGGAGCTGGGAGCTGAGAAATTTAGGTAAATATTATGAGTACCTTATATAAACGTACTTTATATAAACGAATAGAAATGTATTTCACAGTTTTGAATAGAAAACTTGTTAAGAAGCTTTTACTACTCCTTTGCTTCCGTATTCAAAAGTTTCACTTTTAGTTAATCAGTTTCTTTTCTTTTGAGAAAAACAGTAAAAACATTTAAGGATAGTTCGTTTATAACCACTTTTTAAAAAGTATTATATGGTTCTTGGTTATCTTTGTTTTTTAATAAGTTTCAATTGTTTTTTATAAGAAGTTTTTGTTAAGTATTCAGCAAAAAATTAACTTTTTTCGGATTTTTTTATAAAAGTATAATATAATTCTATAACGTGGAATAAAGTAGGTAGAATAGGTACTACTTTTAATTAAAAAAAAATATAATTAAAAAAAATTACCTACTAAGTAGGTTCAAAAAGTTTTAAAAGATAGGTACCTCTAATTTACAAGTTACGATCAATCTATATAAGTAGTACCTACCTACCTAGTTCTAGGTAAACATTCTACAAAAGTTTTATTTTCGTCTGTATTTTTCATCGTCGATCACAAAGAGAAGATAGCCATCATTTGACGTAAAATAAATTAGCTAAGTTCTGACAAGAAAACTAGTTCGAAATAATTCGAGATTCGAAACTGAGAACGATAAGGACTGGTAGCGCCATCTAACGACTTGTAAACTTTTAAAGAAATGGCGAAATTTGTCAGAAAAAAATTCTACGTTTCTTTATCCGCTGTTCTTTTTTCATTTAGAAAATTGTTTTCATAATAAGATGAGGTTGTTCTATGAGATCAAAAATATTGAAAAAGTAGATTCTCAAAATATAAAGAAAATAGGTAAGTAAGTCGACCGCATCGTCACTTAACATCAAGTGAGATTGTGGTCAAACGCTTGCTTATAAATTTATAAAAAATAAAAATAAAAGTTTACTGAAGAATATTTTTATTTTTGTGGTTTTACAGTCTTATTTTTAGAGAAGCACCGATAAATCAGGAATGCATTATCCATTTAACCCTAAATCTATCTCATTTACATTTAACCCGTCACTACCAACCTGTCATCGCTGACTCAATAACTAACTAAATCGTAAAACTAAAAAGTTTAAAAACCTTCTGGCGAGTGACGTACCGATAAGGGACGACCACCAAAATAGATAGCTTCGAAAAACACATTAACTTTTTGTTCTATTTTCTGACAAATCCCTTTTAAGCTTTGTAGGATGTTATCAAAAATTATCTCATTGGTCAACTAGTAAAAGTTGGTTTTCTCTAAAAGTCTGTGATGTAATAGGTAATATCTACCGTTCTAAGGAACTGAAAAAAAAATGAACTAAAAACTAATAAGTTCAAGATTGTGTCTCAAATATATCTCTCATGTTATCTAAGTTTTCTAAAACAGAAAAATATTGAGTTTAAATTATGATTCTTTACCTGTTAAATGTTCTAGCGGTGCTGAAGGCAATTTTTAAGATGAAAAACGTAGTGATTACTATGTTGCAATTATTTCAGTTCATCAATCGTCTTAACGCAAAAAAATATTTTGGAGCCAGGTAGGTATCAAAATTCCTAGCGTAAAGGCGATTGATTTTAGGTATATACTACGACCTCTAAGCACCAGACGAGTGTAAATTTTATGTATAAAATATTAGACTTTTATTGAGGCTATAAAGTGCACGTACTAAAGCACTGAATCTTAATAAAAATTCTATGCATTCATCCCTCGTTTCAAATTCAGTTTCTTTGTTCGCAAAGATCACTTTCAAAACTCATTGTCAGCTAAAACAAGTCAGCATTTATTACTCAAGTTATATTTTATTCACAAAATTCCTTAAATGAACACTGACTCACAAAGCGAACATCTTAATAAAAAGGATGTTATCTAAATCATGAAGCCATCGTAACAGGAAGCAGCGAAACGTTACAAATGTATCGGAAACGTCGAAACAACGCGGCCACTTAACGCACTTAGCGAATAAAAAAACAAAAACAACAACAGACGCGCACTCGAAGTGATTCGCGCGGTATTATTAGCAGCAGTGCATATAAACAAGGTTACAGCACTTACAGCTAAACGTCGCCCCCGGCATATCGATGCGTGGACGGTGCTTTCGTGCTTTCAAAAAAGCTAACCCGTCCTGCAAGAAAGAGAGGTACGTCCCAGCCAGAGATGGGCACTTACCCGGTAAATACCCGATCATCGGGTATATACCCATTTATACCCATTTTTACCTACCCATTTTGAATTTATACCGGGTATTAATTCAAAAACTCTTTTTTAACATTGAGGTTTAGTTTTAGTAGGAAATTCATGTTTTTATTGGTTAGTATTCGTTCTGATTTATAATGATTTCGTATTAAAAGTAAAATAAACCAGAAAACAGAAATTAAACCAGCTAGGTAACTATTCAAATTATCGATTTTTGATGAGGTTTAACTATATAAACTAGTTGTTCTGTGAAAAAATTGACCTCACGAGCCTTTATGACCATTAATTTTTAATTTCCCCTCTTTTCCCCCTTCCACTCCCCCTTTTGGGAAATATTTTTACATCAATTGGTCCAAAATGAAGTCTTTAGTGTGCTTCTCAAATTGAAATCCATCGATTCCTCTGCCCCTTTTCTCCCCTACTTTCCCCCCAATTAAAAGACGCGGTCGATTAAAAAATTTAATAAATCAAGGAACTAGTGTGCCGATATTCGTCCAAATCGGTCGATAAATGCGACCTGTAGGCGAGAACTGACAGACAGACGGACAAAAGCATTTTTGGCCAATCCCGAAACTGAGACGCTCGTTATCCTCGTGGCAGACTGTGCGGGGCCCCTCCCGCCTCGGGTGGCAGCACTCCGCGGCGGGATGCGAGGTGGGTGAGAATTGATGCATTCTTTGGCAGGTTTCTGGATTATTTTGATTTAATACCAAATAACATCTAGACCTATTTAGATTCTGCATTAAATTATCTACTGATTAGGATAATAACTAGTTGTTCTGTAAGAACAGTAGATCTCGCGAGCCATAATAACCATGCAATAACAGACACTTTCCCTTTTCCTCTGGCTAAATCGCATTTCAGGTGCTTCAATTTTCCAATAGGCCTTTCCAATTTACCTATGTAGAATTGAGCAAAATAGGGGTATAAGTTTTAGCGATTACTCGCGTTCCTTTGGTCCTAGGAGGTCGAATCTAGTGTTTACGGATTTGTCTCATAAAGGCGGAAAGGACTGCGTAATCTAACTGATATAGGTGGGCGTAGAGTTTCGGAAAAAATTTAAATTAATTTCCCCTCTTTTCCCCTTCTACATTTCTTCTACTATTTTTTGGATTTTTTTTATACTTACACCATCTTGTGTAGAAATAAGTCTTTAGTGTGCTTCTCAAATTTGATTGAAATCCGTCGATAAATAACGCTACAGCAAACTTTCCCCTTTTTCTCGCCTATTTTTCCTCCAATCAAAAATCGCGCTCGACAAAAAAATTTAAATAAATCAAGGAACTTGTGTGCCGATTTTCGTCGAAATCGGTTGATAAATGCGACCTGTAGGCGATTACTGACTGACAGACAGACAGGCAGCCGGACAAAAACATTTTTGGCCAATCTCGAAACTGACACGCTTCGCTCGCTCGGTCAATTACTATTCCAAATTTCAACTCTCTAGCTTCTACGGTTCAGCTCTGGTAGCGCGTGACAGACAGACGGACAGACGGACATACGGCCAGACGGACAGACGGACAGACGGCCAGACGGACAGACGGCCAGACGGACAGACGGCCAGACGGACAGACGGACAGACGGTAAGTGTAAGTAAGTGTTTCGTTTTTCCAAAACTGAACCGGAACACTAAAAACAAGAAAACCTTTACCTTTACCTTATTGGCGATTTTTAACTCCAAATATCTCGGAAACGTGACACTTTAGGACAATATAATATAGAACATTTTTTGCTTGTATTAGTGTCCTCTATCCATATATACTACTTTCAATGTGCGCGGAAACTTTAAAAAATTTCAAAATGGCGGGCGGGTCGATATGCCACAAAGGTTCTATCCCCTTTTTGTTAAATACCCGTGCGAAGCCGGGACGCGCCGCTAGTGTAACTATAAAACGACAGTAGGCCTAAACATATTATATAAATGCAGGTCGTATTTTTACCGGGTATTAATAAAAAATACCCGGTATAAATGGGTATTTTTTATTTCTTAGCTATTCTACCCTTCCCTTCCCATTTTTACCTACCCAATTTTTACCTACCCGCCCATCTCTGGTCCCAGCACGTGGGAAGCGAATTCCGACCGCACGCACCCACCCCCTCCCGTCACCCTAGCTCCCCTCCCCCGCTCCCGCGCCCCGCGCATCGCGCACGCCAGTCGCGCGCCGACCGCCGCACAGGCAACTCGCCCTGAGGAACCCGTATTCTCGTCCCGGCACCCGCCCTGACGTTGTGTTGTACCCGTAGTGTGAACCCAAACGCTGTGATTTGTTTTGAGTGTGACGTCCCTTGTGAGCTGTGAACGTAACGTGAACGCAATAAATAAGTGAATTTGAGTGCACTATGAGGTTGTACACTGCGTTATGAATGGTCTGGATCGTTGTTTCTTCGATCAACGTAAGTGTTTACGGTATTTAGGTGTTGTGAATTTGTGCGGGAAATGCGGGAGTTAAATTGGCTCGTCGGTTTTGTGGTTAGTGGAGGCTGTTCCCGCATTTAATGGGACGTGCGTCGGCTGTTTCGATATTTTCAGCGGTCCTGCGATACGCGTCGCCAATGTTAATTTATTTTCAGGGAATAATGCGTTTTGCATCACATTTTACAAAATTGGTCGTTATAGTGTTAGAGTACTCCTATCCAATATTAAACAAACGTGCTCAGCGTCAACTTAGAAACTAATTAGATCAAACGTGTATCACAGTAAGTTTTTATTAAGACGATAAAAATTTAGAAATTTACGACGTAAACTAATCTAAATCTCAGCTGAAACTTGAAACTATCTGCAACAGAATTACTAACATGTCGCCGACTGCGGAAGACAACATAAACCGCACTAACGGACCATTAGAGAACATAAATTTTGCAGCAGTCGTAAACATGGAGATGCACACATCGATGTTGAAAGCTGAATTGTTTCTAATAGAATCCACAAACAATAAACAGAGTCAGTGAACCTGACACGACACTCAAGTGAAACATCAGAAACACAATATTTTATCGGCGACAGATATCTATTGGGTTGTGAAAAAGGATTTATGCCGAATCAAAATAAAGAAATCTTGAAAAAAGTTCGGTAAACATAAATTGGAAAGCTTTTTCTAAAACAATAACGTTTTGGAGCTGAAATTGTGTTTTATCCAGAATGTTTTGGTCGAAGTATTTACATTTTAATGTTTCGTATTGAATTTTCGGATTAAGAACTTTCATACATAAGGCATGAAATATCACTTTTGGCAAGGCTCATAGATATTAAATTTGAATTGGTACTCACTGATAAGGTTTAAGTATTACATAATCAAAGTTTCCTATTTTGATTTTACGTGATGTTACCAGAATATGAGTAGAAAGATTTACCAACTTATTTTTCTAGAGCAATCAGAATTTTAAACGTATAGACTAGATTGTTTTAGATGTCTCTTTATCGAATTTCAAATTAGACTCATGATAGAAATTAAATTTTTAAAATACATTACAAAAATGGTAGGTATGTAAACGAGGGACACATGTAAATATTAAAAACTAATTACAGTAAAGTTCCGGGCTCACAACAACAATGTTGGTAGTTCCACGAATTCCTGTTGGAATATACACAGATAACACTAATGATCGTCATGAGTCAACAGCTTTACTCTATTTTGTTAAGATAGCTAACGAGGACTAACTTGAAGCAAACGGTTGAATTGACGATAATTTGTTCAAACGGGCTACGGGCTACCACTGAGATCGATTTGCTTGGGGTCGACATGAACTAGTTATGAATGGTTCTTGTTTGAGTTTTTTCTTAAAGATGTCAGATTTTAATAATAAAGATGTGTTGATACAGGATCTTGTACTCGTAACACACTTAGGTCACTTAAGCAGTGGCAAATTCAGAGTTTGGGTAAAGGGAAAATTTTGGTTAAATTTGGGCTTGAGCCAGGATTTCGGTTTGGGAGCTCGACCAAGCTGTCAGGATTTACCCTGACAAAACCTGGTTCAATCTTGAGAAAACCTGGAGATTTGGGGAGGGGGGGGGGCTTGATCCCTTTGGTCCCCCCCCCCCTGGATCCGCTAGACTAGTGTACTTATGTATTTCAAGATCTAACTCAACATAACTAATGTGAATTGAACAATTTAGATCAAAAGAAATTTTATTTCACAATAGACTCAAAACATTTTTGTAACGACTATGATATCTTTTAATTTTAAAGTTTAGTTTAGAGTTTAACCAAATATCTTTCTTGGTGTATTGATTTTATAAGTAGCTCTAATTTAAATAGATGAAAAAGTAAAATATACTTTTTTCTGAATAAACAAACATTAAAGCGAAAAGAATACGTAAATTATATTTTTTCTATAGCTATTTGCATTTTGTCGTTTGAAGCTAAACAAGTGATTAAGAAATGATTCATCATAAATTTCCTCAACAGGAGTTAAACTTGACCTATTTATCTACACCGTTTAACCACGGAATGGTCATAACACTTTTTACGGTCGGAATAGATAGCCCATAACAAATCACACCCATGCTCAAACACCTTCATGTTAAACACACATAAATCATGATGGCAAATAATAGAAAAAGGTATTTAAATAGTGCTATGGACCACCCGCGAGATCCAGCCGACATCATCCGAAGCACGAACTGCTACGAACCCACATTATACTATCAAAGGACCCACCCAACTGTATTGAGTTTTTACGTAATTTACATTTTTCTCTCCTGCTTTTAGGGATCCGCGTTCTCAAAACTCATATAAAAACTGCTCTAGATACTTCAACTGTTTTCTTTACTCTTTTTAAAGTTATACCACTGAAGAAATGCTATAACTAGATATACTGGCCTATTTACAAAAATAAAAGTTTTCGTCACGCTAATAACGTTGTGGGTTGCAATGCTTATTTATTTTACCGTTGCATTATCTGAGTTATCATTAGTTATACTCTTTGTATAAGGTATGAGAATATTTTGTCTTAAATACAAACGCATCTTCTTTTAATTGAGGTTTGACTTGATTCGTTTTATAATAATGTTGTTTCTTCATCTCTGTTGTTTTTTTATCGATATAGAACCCATTATATCCGTACACACTCAACTTGAACTCAGTATTATGTTTTATTTACCTACATCGTTTTTGTCAGTTGGACACTGTCAACTTACAACTGCACTATCATCCACCTATTGTTGTTTATTCCTATCCTGTTTTTTTCTTTTTAAATTGAATGTGTTTATCGATTACATTGTTCGCTACCGACTACAAACTGGTTTTAGGTTCATTTCATGTCTGTAGTTTAATATTTTATTCATTGAAGTTTATTCTGGTTTCTTGTTGCATTTTTATAAGGCTCGCTCGGGCTTGTAATGCTGATGCAAGTTCTTGTGCCACTTTTTATATTCATTTCTTGAAAGATGCAACTTCCTTATTCTTAAGACGGTTTACCGTGATTGACAATGTTGATAGTGTTTAAAAATACGTCGGTTTTAATAGTTACTTCTCCGTCCAACTCAAATTAATTCTCAGTTCAGAGTTGTACGTTATTCATTAAAGCTACATGCGAACTAAGCGGGTAGTCCAACAATAAAGTTTAAAATTCCAGCGCTCCGAGTTTCAATCCGAGTGTTATTTTAAACGACACATGTTACAAGGCATGTTTAACTTTCTGAGTGACTGCAACAGACCTGCACTGAATCTTAACTATTTCCCCCAAAGTTTCCGGTTAATTTAACCCGAGGTCGGCACATGCATCGAAACGGGCAAGAAAGACGAGGGAACTCCCACGTGGCCTGAACAAACAACAACTTCCCAGAAACACAATGTCATCAGGAACAAAAACACACCCAAATTGCCGGCAATATTACATTACGAAACTATTCTTCCCGACAATCCCGAGCCAGGAATTATTCGAATACAATTTGTAATTAATGTTTGAGAAAAAGTCTCAGGTTTAAGGGGCCAATAAAAGAGTTATAGGTAGGTAAACGATCAAAGTTAAAACGGTATAAAAGATATACTTGCGTTCATTGTTTGATGCGTTAACCGCGCTCGTAAAATTTGGACAAATTGGTTTTAAAGGACCCGTTTTTTGCTTATAGCTCTTTTTGTTCGGTTTATTGCTCTTACGCGAATCGGATATAAATTTGGTTGGCACTTTTAGTTGGGTTGCATTTCGTTCCTATTTTCGATTGATGTTCGTATATTTAACTGTATTGACGACAACGGTTTGCTATTCCGCTTTTGGAACACGTCTATTTTCATTTCGAATTTCAATCGTTCGATTGAAAGTTCATGAGTGCATTTTGTAATTTTTAGCCATATGCTTTCATATTTTACTACTTTCAGCCACAATAAAGCAAAACTATGGAATATTTGTATTCACCTTTGACCCTTGAGGTACCCTCAATTTTTTTTAAATATCTAGCAGGTAAATTAGTCGGTCACTTCACTAGGTACAGATTTGAGGGGGATGTTGCCCAAGGATTATAGTCGTGAGTCATTTCTCTTCTTAAATATTTGATGTTACGACATCATAGTTGTCAAATGATAGTTAATTATTATCCGTAACCCAATTCACATCATCATCAAAAAGCTCACGAATAATTAGATAATTATCTAATTAAGTATTGTGTGTCGCTGTGACGCTAATAACCAGTAATTACATACTGCCTGCGCTCGATCTGAATTATCTACACATAATAAATAAAGCTGTTAGTCTGTACAGGATTAATATCTGTTGTTTTATGTTGGGTTCTAAGTATTTATAAAATAACTAGCTGTTACCCGTGACTTCGTATGTATGTACCGCTTAGTAAAAAAATTCAATTAGGGAAATAACAATAAATTAAAATTAAATTGGTTAGGGAAAATCGTAACTTTAATTTAAATTACAACATCATTGTATTGCATGTACAATATGTAGGTGTAGTTTGTAAGCACCTAAGGCAAAAAATGTTTTTTCTTTCTTTCTTTCTTTTTTTTTACATTATTTTTTTTCTATTTTTGCATCAAGCTATAATATACACCAAACAGGAAATACTTGCTTAAAAAACTGCAATACTTGCTAGTCTAAACATATCTTTGCAATCGTTGCCCAAGTAGGAGTACCAGCAGGGGTATGCCAATCAAAGTTGAACTGCAAAGTTGAACTGCAAAGTTTTAAATCATGGTCAGTTCATACTAACTCATAGTTATTCTGTGTCTAAATAGTGACATTATGACGTCATTTGATGTGTTTTCGCGCATATTTTGCTGTCAAGTGTCTAAAAAGAATGATCACGTGGTACAAAATTGTACCACGTGACCTGAAGAAATTACACTGGGCAGTGAAATATAACTTGATAGCAAAAGATTGGCATACGGGGGCAGTGATAGTTTGGAATTAGGCTACGCATCAATCACTGTTCTGCTTTAGCGTACATTAACACGCTTGAACACGTACCTACATACGTGCTACGTACTATCTGCAAAATTTCCGCCTTACCACTTTTGAAACTGTTTCGCTTGCAAGCAGTTAGCTACCTGGCCCCGCGTTTTGCTTTTGTCTTCTTATTTTGACCAACCAGAGACCTAAACATCTATTTATTTTTATGACGGCCCATTGTTTTCATATCTTTTACACCCGATGTAATTTGCTTCTATTGGTATTCAAAAATTAACGGCTAGTCAGTTCACAGAAAATGCACCCTTAAGGTGGTAAGGCAGAACTTTTGCTGATGGTACATCTAAGAACAATACATAACTAGGTAGAATAAGGCTTCGTTTGTAATGCTCATACGAACGAACGAAGAGCTTGATGATTCTACTTTTTTATACTTTATAGGCAAATTTTACCGTTGAAAATCAGGTGGGCCATATAATAAATAAATAATAATAAATATTCATGGACTTTACACACAACGCCCTCTAGTCTCAAACTAAGCAAAGCTTGTGATATGGGAACTAGATGGCTGATAGAGTACTTATATACTTTTTTTTTTGTAAATACATACTTATAATACATATTAACACCCAGACATAGAACAAACATCTATGTTTTCCACGCACAAATGTTTGTTCTTGGTGGGGATCGAACCCACAACCCACAGCACGGAAGGCAGAGCTATTACCGACTGAGCTGTGACGCCTACTACATATGCTTGTACCATAACTTTAATTTAAAAAAAAATCTAGGTGCCTACTCAGCACCATTACTGAGCATGTCCATACTGAAGACGTCCTCTATGAGACCCAACTTCTCCTGTCCATTTTAAAGTGATTCCTTGTTATTTGACTGAATTAATACATACTTACTTGACAGGCGTCACAGCTCAGTCGGTATAGCTCTGCCTTCCGTGCTGTGGGTCGTGTGTTCGATCCCCACCAAGAACAAACATTTGTGTGTGGCAAACATAGATGTTTGTTCTATGTCTGGGTGTTACTATGTATTATAAGTATGTATTTACAACAAAAAAAAAGTATATAGGTATTCTATCAGCATCTAGTTCCCATATTACAAGCTTTGCTTAGTTTGGGACTAGAGGGCGTCGTGTGAAATGTCCATAAGTATTTATTTATATTATTATTATTATTACTTAGTTTGTGAAAAACCCCGAAAACCCCTTATTCTTAAAACAATTTATCAACTTTCGCTGCTAACTGTACAATCCTGCACATAATAGAATTCACACAACACGTGTTCCTATGAATATATGAATGCACATCAACGACGTAGTGTTTTTCAATTTTCCGGTACAACAGACTAACAGACAGTGAATGTGTTATTATAAATGGGTAGGTTTAGGTATTGTACTGAACCTACCCTTGAACTCTAAAAAGGTTTTAAGCCACAGAAACTAATTCACTTAACATATTAAAAAGGTGTCAAGCCACATCAAATAAGATCATGTTGCTAATAATCAAAATCACAAGCATAAGGTTAGTAATGGTCCTCTCTTGTCGATCAAAAAATCAATTACTTATTATAATTTTCGAATTATCTACCTACCTACTTGTAAAGGATTATTCTGTGCAGCTAGAAGACTGATAATGGGCCTTCAAACTGTTACTTTTAATTTAAAGAAAATATTGAGTTTGAAAGTTCATATTTACATAACTAGATGGCGCTTAAAGTATCAAATCAGCAACCATACGTGAAAAAAGTTTCAAGCCACCTAAACAACAAAACAAGGTTAATGTTTGGTACGTTTTCGTTTAAATCCATCTAGCTACGGTTTTATTGAATGGTTATTTGCTTTTATTAAAAATATTTTACTGAAAACGGCCAAGGTTTAGTTCAAATAACAACTTTAATCGTCAATTTTCTACGCTAGTCTAGTTAGAATGTGTTTACATTTTTAAAAATCGGTAACCCAAGGTACCCCACGTTCTATACAGGGTGTCTCGAAACTAGTAATTTAAGCTTAAACGGAGCGATAAAATATCCAAAAGATTTGTTTTTTAATCAATAATACAATTTTATATTAATAAATTAAATTAAATTAAATAAACTATAATACCACCGTTCAATCGCCCTTATAAGAAATAATAGCTTAAGTGATAAAGATTTATAAAAACCATAAGAAAAGATAATAATATTAATGATCGATGACCACGACGACGCAGCCCAACTTAAGCTGATTATAAACTTAAAATGATAGCTTAAATCGCTTGATTGCTTAATAATCGATGATTTGTGATCGGATTATGGCATTCTATTGACAAACTTTCAGTGGGCGGAGATATGTATTTAATTATTGTAGTGCATTTTATAATACTAGGCTGAAAGGATGGGTATAAATTCTGGGTAAGCTTACTCTATCTAAATAATATCAAAGTAACAGTTACCGCCTTATTAAAATATTTTAATATCTTAAACAGCCCCCGTATGCCAATTTTTTGCTGTCGAGTTATATTTCACTGCCCAGTGTAATTTCTTCAGGTCACGTGGTACAATTTTGTACCACGTGATCATTCTTTTTAGACACTTGACAGCAAAATATGCGCGAAAACACATCAAATGACGTCATAATGTCACTATTTAGTCACAGAATAACTATGAGTTAGTATGAACTGACCATGATTTCAAACTTCGCAGTTCAACTTTGCAGTTCAACTTTGATTGGCATACCAATGCTGTATTAAGAACAGAAAATATTTAGCAATTTTTTTAACCTTTCATAAAAATTATACAATTAATTGCAGTCTTGCAATGGCGGTACCCAAAACATCTTCACTTGCGCCATAAACTTTTTGATGGTAATTCAATTCTCGGAACCCGTCATAATAACGCATCAACAGCCGATAAAGTAGCTGTAAATGCTTTTTATTCACCCATAGTAAGGATGGGAATAATTGTGAAATAAAAAAAGCCGGAACTTAATGGGTTAAAAAAATTTGTGAGCTTTTACGAACATCTCATAAAATATGTTATTTGAATTATTAATAAGTATGTTTTAGTATGTATAGTGTTTTAGTTGTAGTAGGTAGGTACAGTACGCACAACGGATCTTTATCCCCCTGAAGTTAGGTAGAACAAATGATTGCGCATGTACTGTTGTGTGGAAAAATTAGCTTATATCCAATCAAAAAATGGGTTCTGCGCAGATAATTCAGAGGGACAAAGCTCCGTTGCGACTACTATACCTTAATTTTTGTGATCAGATTAAATTTTCTTGTCACTTTATTTCAGGTACTTACCTACATTTCACATTTTTGTATTTAATTAAGTTGCATATGTAGGTACTTATAAATAAAACATAACTTAGTCATTTAACTACATTTTCTTTTGTAGTGGTGAAAGCTTTTCTTATCTTATAACATAAACATGAACTTTCGATAAAAAGCCGGATAGTTTAGTTTTATAAAAGCCGGATTCTGTCACAGTAACTTCCCTAAAAGCGAGAAATAACATCTTTAGTCTGAGCACACGGCTTCTTTGACGATTATACTCGGCTATAAGAATGGAATTGGGTTGAGGGAACAAAAAAGGGCATTATGAGAATGAATGAGGACATTCGTCACGCGTGCGATGCGCTTGCAACAGCGACTTGTGGCGCCATCTGTTGAGGAGTGATGGCAGTTTTAATTCAGGTTTCTGTTGGCTTTCATTAGATTGGTCTGTTTATAAACAAAAATATTACTATACATGAAATCTAGAACAAATAAAACTTTCTTCCGACTGAATCGGGAGCTTTTGACTAATTTATTAAGTAATTTTTGTGTTTTTAAATCTGTATATTTTGAAACCAGCTCAAACCAATGTCAATGATGGAACTGTTTATAACATTTTAGGACAGCATTCACTTGAATTTATTTACGTTGCTGACTGTCCAAGCGCATTTTGTGTGTAAAAATTTAGGGTCTAAACATGGTCGGTCAAAACTTCGTCTCACGAACATACAAAGATAACAATTACCTTTTCATTGACCGATTCTGTTCGCTCCATTTACTCACACAATCTATTTTTCATGTTCTAAGCTATCGTACAGAGTAACCTTCGCTTTTCATTCAACGCAACTCTGCCATTACTCTTGGCGTAGCTTTGGATAACGCTGGTTCACTTTTCAGAAACGTTTTGTTCAACATACAGTACGTCACACAGTATGTTTGTTCGCTTCAACTTTGTACATACAATAAAAGCTGTAAACTGGTATGAAGTGAACTAGCTGCTTTTTAGGCAGGTACCTACAACTTATCCATTACTCTTGATCAATACAAGCGACAACAACTCAGATTTAGACCCAGGAATGCGTACATTTATTTTCCTTACGTGACCGTGCCTTTTGAACTTGTCATACGTGTTATTTAATATTATTTATGGTACAGAACCAAGCATTACTTTGCATTGGCATGTTCGGGAGTACGAGTAGATGGCGTTATTTAAAAATGTTAACATAATTGATAAAAAAAAACACTAAGCCAAAACACACAATTCGTCCGCGGGTAAGGCGTGGGTCGGGTGAGCGTTTATTCCGTTGAATTTGTATGGACTATAAAAACAGAATGCGTGTGCGTATCGGGTGCGGATTGGATGAAACCTACCAAATTCATGCGCCTGACCCGCACCAGACCCGCTCCCACCCCGCGCACCCGGTCTGTGTGTTTTGGGCTTTAGTATAATCGAATGGTTATTACCTTAAGTATTATGTATTTCCAAAGTCGATGTATAACACAAAAACAACAGTTTATTAAAATCAGGACAGCAGAAAGGTGTTAAGCCACGTCCACATTTGTAACTGTCATCCAAATTGGAGATCGCATTCGACCACCTCTATTTAAGGCGAAGCTTTGCATAAGTCATTCGTAAAAGGGACGTGCTCGTCGCGCAATCGTATCTTTTAATAAGAGTTGTGTAAGCCCTGTGACCTAAATAAAGAACATATATTTTGGGTATTGGCTTTTTTTTTGTTCATCATCATCAGTGCAACAAAGCTCATCACATAAGTTTCTACCTCTCACTAGACTCACTACAACTATAAAACACATGTCATCATAAAATTATTTTTGTGTTCATATGCCACAAGGAATCTTTTTGTGGCATCAGCAGGGGTATTCCAATCTCAGTTGAACTGCAAAGTTTTAAATCATGGTCAGTTCATACTAACTCATAGTTATTCTGTGACTAAATAGTGACATTATGATGTCATTTAATTTGTTTTCGCGCATATTTTGCTGTCAAGTGTCTAAAAAGAATGATCACGTGGTACAAAATTGTACCACGTGACCTGAAGAAATTACACTGGGCAGTGAAATATAACTTGACAGCAAAAGATTGGAATACGGTAGCAGAACATTACTTATAATTACTTGTCGAGTATAAGTAGGATTTATCTTGAATTTTCTCCAAGTAATCTCAAACCTTTTGTTACCCTAGATTTTTAAGAGGCAATCAGATCCACGTAAAAATACATGTTCCTATTAGGATTAGGTCAAAAAACTTATCGCATTACAAAAGCAGTCAGTACAATCTAACATAGTTTAGTATATTGAGTAGCGCGACTGTCAATCAATGTCACTCCAGCTTGACGCGGCCATTACAAGCAAGAATCTGAGCTGAGCATAATCAATACCTGAGGCTCGTATCAGTCAATCGATCAATTGAACGAGTAGAAAGGAGTCAAGTCTCGCAAAAAAGAAACAAGACTACTTCTAGTTGTTAGAAACCACAGAACAGAGAAGTTCTCTGTTCTGTGTTTGAAACCTTTTTGTCAAAGGTATAAGTTTTCGAAAGATTTCATTAAATTGCGTAAATAAATAAATATTCAGGGACATTTGATTTATATACCAATTGTATCTAAATGCGTTTACATACAATTGGTAAAACGCATTTAATATGATTATGATTGATTTTGAGATTTTAAAACCAAAATGAACTTGACTATTAGATTTCTAGAACAAAAGAGTAGGTACTTAAGCAGTGTAAGTACTTACCACTATCCTATTATTATTTGTTTTATAAAACAATCATGAAAGTACTCGTTCGTTCGTATGAGATACTGGCCATCTTTGGTGACGAAGTTTTTAGACCGCCTTAAGGCTTCCGTGGTGGCCTAACGACTGCTAAAGCCGGGACCGACAATTTAACATACCCTCAGGTACCACTAGCGGTCACCCATCCAAATAGTGACCGCGCAAAACGTTGCTTAGATTGACGGTCAAGATTGACTAAGCAAACCACGTGCGCTTTGCAATGAACTATTTAAACATAGAACTTCAATTCGTTTTGTAACCTTATTTGTAATTTCGATAACCCAGTCAGTTTGTTTTGAGTTTATCTATAACCTCCACTGATGCTCATTGTTAGTATAAATTTAATCATAAATTTATTATGACAGATTCCGATAATCATTTACCAGCCGGGATATTACGAAATAAACAACAAATAGGTTGTCGAATAAATTTGTGGTTGCAAATAATATCTATTGCGTAAACCCTTGTAATTGCGCCGTTGTTTGCTGTTTATTCGATGATATGATGTTACTTACCGAGCTATAGGTCAATAATAATTGAGACTATAAAATATTAGTTACGATTACCAAAGCTTTATAAAAAACACTTTTAAAATCATTTTTATGTCAACTCTTAGGTATGAGGAGCAGTGGGTGGGATGACTTTGTTATGCAATACACTAACATTACAATACATTTAAACATTTTATATTTAAAAACAAAAAGACGCTTATTAAACGTAATATATTAAAAATTTTCATTCAAAAATGTTTATTATTATGTTTATTATGTGATAAAACATTTTTACTTACGTTAGTAACCATTATGCAAAAGTATCATCATCATCATCATCAATCTATACTCGTCCACTGCTGCATGCACGTCCTTAGCGTACGTCCACGGAAAAAGGACATAATCAACTTGACACTAAAATAAAAAAAAACTCATTTACAAAGTCGGTTAAAAAGACCTAAGATAAAACAAACGCAGAGATCCGCCACTTTAAATCTATTCGCAGATAAAGTGACGCAAACGGCCGACATCTATCAGCCCTATACCCTTTGTCGCGATTGAAACCGCACGTAGATCAATCAGTAACGAGAAGACATCTATTTCGATATTGTGAAAGCTTCAGCTATAGCTCTAAAACGGTTATTGGAGTTAATAATACAGTACACAAGTTTTACTTCATTGGATGAAATAATGACAAAGATTTTTTGAAAATCTCTAATTAATAGAACTATTGGGACAAAAATTCCCACTAGTTACATCAATAGAACTACCGATGTAACTACTGGGTATGGATGGAGCGATATTTTATTGATCTTCTCTTAGCATAATAATATTATTGTAAAAAAAAAAATATTGCTACTGATTATGGAAATATTTTAATATTATCTCAAATAGCTGCCTATTTTGTAAATAAAACAACGAGGATTTTTTTCGAAAATCACCTGAAATTCCCAACTAATATTATATGATTAAAATGGAAATCGTTTTGAATCAAAAGCGTTATGTCTCACTGGAAAACCACTATCATATTAAACTGCGCTCGTACAATTCTAGCGGACAATTTCAGAGGACAATTTTAGCGGACAATTTGAACATGTCCAATGTCCAGATAACGTACGATATTTAAACAAAAATTTTGGACAAATTCGTGCAAAAACTTTTTTGGACAAACTGTGATACGTTTCAGTTTTGATAAACGCCGCTGGGCTCTTGGTAAAAACGTTGTGGTTTAAAGTGTTGCTAACTAAAACACAGTGTTGCCACGATAAAGTTGTTTACTTGTGATTTATAAAGATTTCTGTGAATAAACTTGTTACTAAAGCTACATGGAACTGTTTAAATAATACTTAAAACATTGGGCTATGATTACATTAAAAAAAAATACCTACCAACCTCAATATTTTGATGTTGGTACGTTTGTATTATGCTAGCTGTCAAACAACAGGTTGTCCCATCATAAAGTTGTATACAAAAAACGTTGATATAATCGTCTTTTAGATAGATAGATAGATAGACATTTATTCAAACCACATTATACCTAATTTAATAATAAAAGGCAATAAGAGATAGAGATTTATTTATTTATTATGATCTAAATGATCCTTGTGATTTTATTGAATAAAGAAATTTTGACTTTGACTTTATTTATTATTTATTTATTTATTTTATATAAGAGATTTATTAATAAATATATATAACAAAGCAAACTTAAAACTAAAAATAAAAGTCAAGTGAATAAACTTTTAGGCTGCCTTTAGGCTTCGTAAAACGAATAGCTAAACATAAAAATATATACAGACAAAAACTGTAGTTAGTGCGTCAGTGCACGTTGGACACCGTTAGATATATGTTAAACAGAACACACGTCACTAAACTTTAGCACTAGACTCCGGATCTCACTGTCTCGAAGTCTCAGGAATACGGGTCGACATGACAGCTGCGCAGGAAACCGCTTAATCCTCAGCTGAGACGTAAATAACTAATCGAGAGGACGACTCATTGAATGTCACGAATATTCTCATTGAACAATGAGAAGTGCAATATTGTCACATCAAATAAAACTAAATAAATATTCAGGGACATTTTACACAACGCCCTCTAGTTCCACACGAAGTAAAGCTTGTAATATGGGAACTAGATAGCTGATAAAATACTTAGGTACCTATATACTTTTTTTTTTGTAAATACATAGTAACACCCAGACAAAACAAACATCTATGTTTTGCCACACACAAATGTTTGTTCTTGGTGGGGATCGAACCCACGACCCACAGCACAGAAGGCAGACCGTTACCGACTGTACTGTGACGCCTCATATAAAATAAATTAAATAAATATAAATATAAAACGACTTACTCTTAAATATCATCAAAATGACTCTTAAAAGACCCGATCTCATAAGTTTAAGGCCTAGTTTCCACAGTATGAAAAGTACAACTACACATTGCTCAGTAAATGTTAACAACTTGAAACAAACAGAAATAGATCGAATAGCCATTAAGTGGCTGATAGCCATAGAACTTCAAATAACTCTGCCAACGTACTTGTTCCCATTAGAATACTTACCCAATAAACAGACCAATCTGACTATCGCACTTGGTAGATAAAACTTTTCCCATCATCACTAGGGTTGCCAGATTTTTGTCAGATGGAGTGATAAATTCTATAAAAAAAGCCGGATAAAATGTTAGCCGGACTTTTTGGGATGGAATTTCAAGTCGAAATATTGGACGGATTTTTGATGTTTTGCTATAGTATTATTTTGTATTAGTAAAGCCACTATGAAATTGTATAGACATTGACAGCTGCAAATCGCTACAGAAATTATGCATTTTTTTTTCTAAAAATGCGGACAGTTTGCGATAGTAGTAGCAATTCTGCTGTCTCATTTTCCACTAATTTTGACAGCACTAAAATTGTTGCCGTCCCTTTCAGTGCTGTAAAATTAGTTAGGTTTAGAAAAATGCATCAACAGAATAAGGGTCAGTATTGCTTCTGCTTAAATGTATTGCGTTTTGTTTTCGCTAAAAAACGCAATGTAACAGGGTTACGATTTTATCTGGAAAAGAGACTCAAATAAGCCGGGCTTTGACTACTCTAGTTACACTATTACCATTAGTGTTACCGAAATAATCGGAGCTATTAAAATTAACAGCCAAACTGCATACACTTTTACAGCCTATAGAATACATACCTACTACAAAGTATTTAGGTTAGGTAATGCATTCATTAACGGTACTACATACCAATTTACAAAATGTACAAAGAATTTAATAAATGATTGGGTTTGAACCAATGATATTTTACAAAGGGAGTATATTAATTAATTATTCCAAAGCTTTTGAAAAGTTACCTTATTATTTTTGTCAGTAATGCATTGCCGCTTTGCACTCGAACGCATTCGATGTCCAAGCAGTAGTGTACTCGTAACTTCAAGTTGTGATGACATATTTGCGTCCATCTCACGAATTTCTGCCCCAAATTTTTAAGATTGCTTACAAAGTGGCCACACAGTTTGTGTAGGTAGGTATTTATTTATGTTTTATTTATATTATGCTCACATCACAAACACTTCATTTTAGATAGTAACTGGTACAAACTGGTAAGGTTAGTTTGTTGCAATAAAAACGATATAAATAAATGTTGAAAAAGTTTTTTTAACATTTCCTGGCTTATTATATTCTAACAATTCTAAAGTCATCGAGCCTCGTTTATTTACATACGAATATATATTTAAATCTTTACAAATTTAAATTGGACTCGACGGTATTGTAAACAGTAACATTGTTATCGTCAATAAAAAGTAAAACATCGTTGCTATCGAGATATTATCAGGAAATAGGAATAGTGTACCAATACCCCGTGTGTAGGTGTTTGAAAACCGGTGGTATTAAGGGGGAGAGTGCAAGACACAAGCGGTACGATTTGAGAATTAACAACTTTACAGGGTAAATATTTACTGTAAAGTATACCTAATCTTACGATCTGAAAACAATGTTAATAATATTGAAACTACTAGTAGTTACCCGCGACTTCATACGCATCTACAGTTTCCGTGTACATTATATTATCTGTGCGTGTACCGAGCGGATACTTTGAGAATCTTGACATTACACCTCATTACACCGAACTCGTACCTACTGGAATGTCAAACGCTAGTTGTTAGACCAAAGAGGTAGTACTACGCCCTGTCAAACTGACGTGACATGACATGACAATGAAATCCTCTGGCCAATTGACGCTGCCAATCCTTTTCGTTCATTTTATCCTGTAGATCCTGTTAATTATTCGAGATAAAAAGTAGCCTATGTGTCAATCCAGGTTACGAACTATATATATGCCAAGTTTCATCCAAGTTGGTTCAGTAGTTTAGACGTGATTGAAACACAAACATCCAAACATCTAAACATCTAAACTTTCGCATTTATAATATTAGTAGGATAGGATAGGATTGGATTAATCAACTCTTTTAGTCAACATAATTTAAATTACGACCACATTACGATGCAAACGCTGGGCTGGTAAGTATCTGGGCCAACGTATCAGCATTGCTATTCAGCGCGGCAATGCAGCCAGCGTCTTGGGCACTCTTCCGATTGGTACTGATTTGGATCAGTTAAGCTATCTATAAATCGTTTGCAACAGTTTGTAGATAGCTCAACTGTTTCATGTGTCATCATTTCCCTGCCCTTATCCCGCGCTAGGCGGGGTCGGCACAACATGTCTTTTTCTTCCACTCGCTCCTATCATTCGTCAACTCAGAATCTACTCCTCTCACATTCATATCCTCTTTCACATAATCCAGCCACTTCTTCTTCGGCCTTCCTCTACCTGCGTACCCAGTCACACTCATGTTCATAACTTTTTTCGTGATATGACTTTCATCCCTCCTCATTACGTGTCCATACCATGCTAATCTAGCACTCTTCACCTTTTCAACAACAGGCGCCAC
Source organism: Gandaritis pyraliata (assembly GCA_947859175.1). NCBI lineage: Eukaryota > Metazoa > Arthropoda > Insecta > Lepidoptera > Geometridae > Gandaritis > Gandaritis pyraliata. The sequence goes on along the minus strand of OX401856.1, from coordinate 10,422,266 downwards.
TTTCAACTGTTTCATGTGTATTTTGTATATATTATGAATATTGTAAATGTATTAGTCGTATTAAGTTTGGTTATTTTTATAACGTGAATGGGCTTTCTCTTAATAAAATTGTGAGCAAAAATGTAGCTGAATAAGTACAGAAACACGTAGGTGCGTTTGAAAATTTAAGGCTCTTCTAAAAATTCCAATCACCCTAAATAAAATATCTTATTCATAAAATTTCCTAAAGACCGTGTAACATCGCATAGGGCGTTGTGCACTAGCCGATACTGATACCTACACGATAGCAGTCAGTGGCTCGAACAAAATATCGGTATCGGCCCCGATAACGTATAAAAGTGTATGTCGCCGATATCGTGTCGTGATCTATGTGAAAACAGCCACACGCCAAACGTAGGCTGTAAAATTGTCAGTGGCCAAGTAGGCGCACTAAAATTGATTTCTCAAAGTTCGAGTGTAAGATTTTACAGCCCCAAGTCTATCACTTGGGGCATATCGTAAAAGCTTACCGCAGTAAAGTACACAACTTGGTCTCTCGTGTACCGTAAATTTACGATGCACGCGCTCCGAGAATTTCGTTATGCCCCACCCGGTAGCGGATTCACCCGGTAGCGGATTTGGCACCGCGATTTTTACTGAAAGTTTTGTTTGGATTAAGTGCCTGTGTGATCCAATGAGTTCTACACTTCATACACCATTTTAAAATGAAGTAGGTACACTATGTTTTATTAACCGACTTCAAAAAAGGAGGAGGTTCTCAATTCGGTTGTATGTTGTTTTTTTTTTATGTTTGTTACCTCAGAACTCCTTCATTTATGAACTGATTTCAAAAATTCTTTTTTTATCTGAAAGGATATACTTCCAGATTGGTCCCATTTAATTTTCATCAAAATCGGTTCAGTAGTTTGGGTTATAAATAGAAATAACTGAAAAATATGCCAAGTTGCGGCGTAGCGCCTACCATTTTACTGCTAGCAACGATGGACCCTTTGTGGTGCACACCTAAATTATAACATTTTTCTAAATTTGTCAATAAACCCAGTTTGTACATTCAAACCGCATTTAATTGGAGAAAAGAAAAAAACCCACCAGTTGTTCCTCTAAAGAATCAACACCAACCACGTGCACGAAATTGCGTATTTTGCTTTCCTGTGACTTTTATATGTGGTGTTTATAGTGACTAGAACATTCCCAATGAACTGTCATCATCATCATCATCATCTGATGATGAAGCTGGTAGTCGAATTGAAGTCGGTTTTTCCAGTTTTTTAACTTATAAATTATTTATTTATTAATTAGAACAACCAACAAAGGTAACACGAAAATACAAAAATAACAAGATATTGGACTTAAATCTATGTGTTCCTTCAGTTAGAGGATGCCACAGCGTCACAGCCACACAGATGTTGGTGATTTACTAAATAAACAACAAGTACCTACCTAATTAAATTAAAAATTTACAAAACCCCTAGCTATGTTTGATGAACATCGGTCTAAGATTCATGAATCTTAGACCGATGTTCATCAAACATAGCTAAGAACACGCCCGGCTAATCCACCTTTCAAACAAAACAAACAAAATCAAAATCGGTTCATCCGTTCAGGAGCTACGTTGCCTCAGACAGACACACACACACAGACACACATACACACACACTCAGACACGTCAAACATATACTTAACACCCCGTCGTTTTTGCGTCGGGGGTTAAAAAATGAGGCTTGGCCAATGAGCCTTTTTTGGCTCTTGACGATTTTTAGAACGTCTTTTTTGAACCAGTAGTATAGTATTAGGTAAGTTTTAGTTACCAAAGCAGGGAGAACATTCCAGAGTATGAGTGTCCACGGGAATTAATTCCTCAATAACTGAACAGCCCCCGTAAGTATGCCAATCTTTTGCTGTCAAGTTATATTTCACTGCCCAGTGTAATTTCTTCAGGTCACGTGGTACAATTTTGTACCACGTGATCATTCTTTTTAGACACTTGACAGCAAAATATGCGCGAAAACACATCAAATGACGTCATAATGTCACTATTTAGTCACAGAATAACTATGAGTTAGTATGAACTGACCATGATTTAAAACTTTGCAGTTCAACTTTGCAGTTCAACTTTGATTGGCATACCCCTGCAGGTGTTAAAACCATTTCATTATTACAGGGATAAGGCGTTTGCACACCTGACCGATATTGACATATTGTCTTACTCGAATAAAAATATCGTTGTTGGTTCCGACACGGTGTGAAGTACTAAATGTACGACGTTAGCTCTTCAACGATATCGTGTGTCGTGAGTCGTCGCATCGGTGGTAAGGTTTAACACGCTACCCGTTATTTTTATACGTTTTATGTTTTTTATACTTACAGATAAATAAATTCTGAATTTGCCTTTGTAAATTCTCTGCCAATATTCATTTATAATTCAGCTACGTCGTCCCTATTCATTGGTATTAACCCTTTTAATGTCTGAGTAGTCTACACTTATCTTTTTTTTGGAAAGAAAGCATTCGTACATGGCTTTTGTGCTTATGAATAATTTAATGTTCGAAAATGCTGTGATAAAAATTAAAGCTCCTTTTTATAATGTAAAAAATAAATTAAATAGTAATTACGCCTTAGACAGATAGGTACATAACTTTTGTGGCAAATTCAAGTACCAAGTACAAGTGAGGTTATTTCTAGTGTTCTACAAATTTTGTAAAAAAATAAACTATTTAGATTACATCAGGAGGACCATGATAAGCTTGTTACAAAAAAAATCATTAAAAAAGAAGTAGGTAAGTAAATATATACTTATAGCTGTAATCCTTAGGTCCAGTAGATATTTTCTCAAACACCTAAGATAACCATCATCATCATTAACAGGTTTTAGAAGGCCATATTTTTTTTTCGAATTATTATTTAAGAAGTAAAAATTCTTATCTTACATGTTTCATTTAGAATCATGACGAAAAGTTATAATTAAACTCATTAAAAATAAATTTTAAAATTAAAAAAAATACCACTTCTGATGCTGACTGTACGGGCGCTAAACTAATTCTGCAAATAAGTTCCACATACTAACGCAAACTCGAAATTTAATACTAAACTTTGTTTAATAACGTACTTAACGCGGTATAATAGTGGATTAAGTGGGGATTTAAGTTAACATTAACTTGAACTTCGCTCAGAGGGATAATTCTCATAGTAAAATATGGTAAAAATATGATTGAGACTTGGCTGGAATGTCTTAAAGTCACAAAGTCAATCATTTTGTAACATCCAACCAAATCACATCACATTTCACAATCAAATTTTTACTAGATTTTAATAAGAGAACTACCCTCAGATAATGTTTGTAGCGTGTGGTTTCACTTTGAAACCGGAGTGCAACCGAACTTTAACTGCATTTCCCTAACATTGCTGTTTCCGTGTTATTGTTGAGAATAAGCATGCAATCAAAATACTTAAAAAAAAACTACGACAGTGCTGAGATGTAAATGCAACTAGCGGTCACCCATCCAAATAGTGACCGCGTAGAACGTCGCTTAACCTAGACGATTGGTGAAGATTGACTAAGCAAGCTACGTCAACAGCGCTTTGAGATAGTACTTACCAACCTCTCAGCCTTCTCAAAATCCGTTCCAGCTTTATTACCTACTCTTCACTTTTTATGTAGAAAAAGTGAAAGTGATTCACATTATTTCTCTCAGTAAACGTAAATAAACTCTTAATAAAAGGCAGCAATATACAGGGTGAAAGAAAATGTCGAACAAAACAAACACGACCTGATTTTTCCCATCTTCGCGTGTCGGTGTAATGACATCCTTATTCCGTGAAAACCCTAGTTCTGCCTACGGCGACATTTTAATTTTGCGCCACCCCTAAGGGAAAGCACGCACTGCGGATTTACTCATAACCGCTTTTGCAACAATAATTTATTTTTCCTTAAAACATTACAAATTCATTTTTTATACAACTAGGTATCAAATCAAAGTCACAAATATTTTATTCAATAAAATGTATATTTCTTGAGATAAGACAGCCGATAACTCACCTGATGTTAAGTGGTCACAACTAACTACGATGCATTGAACACGTCCATTATAATTACTATTTACCTTAGACTATTATTATTTTAATACCTATAGTAACCTATTAAAGTTTCTCATAGTAAAGTGTAGTTTTAAATGACTCAAGTTTTAAAAACAACGAAACAATATTCTGCGTGAAAAATTACCTAATGCAATATTTTAAGTGCAAATACGTCAATACTGCTAAGCTATTAGTCAAAAGTATTTTCATTTCGTAAATCTAGTAATTTCGTAAAACGAGAAAAAAAACGCCAGCGCGCGCTGTATGCAAATAAAAAACCGCACGCTATTAGACTTAGTGCGTACGCGTTAAGATCAGGGGAGTTTTTTTGCGATGATTCAAACGACCATGACCTAGTTTCGACATTAAAAAGAAGTTTTATTTTTGTCTTATAATTTGCATAATGCACGATAAATACGAAATGTAATTTTTAAAACAATGTGTCAATATGACGTAACTGTGGTTATTGCTTGCAACAGTCGCAACGTCTTATGAGAGGATGGCAGTGATACTACCACCGACGCGACAGCTACACGATTTAAATACAAATTGTTTAATACATGTTAGTTTTACAGACAGCCAAGGCGATAACACTATAATTGCATTTTTAAATAAAAAGATATGGGACACTATTTGTACCAACACGATATTAATAGTTACTACAGGAACAAAAAATAATTAACTATTATCTCATAACTACTACTTTTTTAATTGGGTAAACAACATTTATACACAAAGAAAAAATTACAATTAATACAGTTTTTATATAGGTATACAAAATACACATGAAACAGTTGAGCTCTCTACAAACCGTTGCAAACGATTTATAGATAGCCCATACTACTAGAGGCTTTCACACTGTGTCGACACATTTTGTTCGACCTGAAACGTTGGTATCAGCCAGTGTGCAAACGCCCTAAGACTGTGGGTTTTCGAAACTTGCTGGTGATCGATTCTTCTTTATAAGGAATGATACTGAGCTCAATGTTTATCTGATTGATTGGACCCAAAGGTACCTAGAACTGGTTTTGAATCTGACAGGCGTAGTCGCGATAACACTATAATTAGTTACTTTTGCCCAGTAAGTATTAGATAACAATACACAAGTATAAAAAAGCTTTTTAAAAAATAATGAAAAAACGAAAGAAAAATAGATAACAATCAAAAACTTTCCAAGTTAGGAACTAAAGTGGTTCAACTAAATTATAGTTCCATAGACTATGAAAAAGTTACCCCACTTTTTCCTCTCTCCATCAAAACGCGCCAAATCCAAGTGCGTACGAAACTTGACATCGCTTTCGTGACCTACTTATCAGAAAGGACCAGCATTTTATCACGACGTTCTGAGCGCCAATAACCTCTTCTAACGTGTTCCGTTCCGACGAATTGTAAGAACATAGTTTTTGAAGTGTACCAGTGTCGCTTGTATTAGTTTGTTTACATTGAACTTTCGTCCCACTATTTTTTTATTTTGTTCAAGTTCTAAGTACCGTTTGTTTCCAAGATACACGTTCACTGCAACCTTTTTCGTGTAGAAAATTTAAGAAAATTCAGCCAATTCGTATTTCAAATTGGAACATGGAACACGCCGTCGCGTCTTGAGAATTCAAATTCGGCATTAGCCGTGGCGCTCGTTACCCCGTTCCGTGTAAGAGCGGACACACGTACGAAATCGGGGCCTGACCGTCCGAAATCGACGGCTATCCTGAAAGCGTGACTTTTGCCCCCGGAATTGACGCGAGGCGCGGGTGCCAGTGTGGGGGTATTGATCGCGAAAGCTCGGCCCCGCTTCGGCCGACTTCGGGCGACTTCGGCCGACTTCGAGCGACTTCGGCGTTGCTTGAGAGCCGACGCAGCCACAGGCCGTCTATTTGGTCAGTTGGCGTGTCAACTTTGCTAGAAGGAGTTGATTGGAACTTTAATTGGGACAAGGTTACCCGAGGTGGGTGTAATTCAGTTTTCAGCGTTTCATGTTCGCTTTAATAAGTTAGTTTCTTGACTCGAGTTCGAAATTCGAACCGCTATTTTCTTTCGCTTGTGTTGATTTTCTTAACGGAACGATGGGCTTATGAACTTTTGAAACTGTTGAACGAAAGTTTAGGGAAAATCAAATATCAGAACTGTTTAATATTTTATTTGAAACGTAGTTGAAAATAAGTTTGTAAGTTCACCAAATTGTAGGAAGTTTAAGGTTTGGCTCATTTATAATCACGTGCTAGGTACACTAAATACATTTTCGAATTTTCCTGGTAAACGAGCCTTACCAGCCCCCGTATGCCAATCTTTTGCTGTCAAGTTATATTTCACTGCCCAGTGTAATTTCTTCAGGTCACGTGACGTGTAGGTACGTGGTACAATTTTGTACCACGTGATCATTATTTTTAGACACTTGACAGCAAAATATGCGCGAAAACACATCAAATGACGTCATAATGTCACTATTTAGTCACAGAATAACTATGAGTTAGTATGAACCGACCATGATTTAAAACTTTGCAGTTCAACTTTGCAGTTCAACTTTGATTGGCATACCCCTGCAGTACCCATAATGTCCGCATGCAATTGTTTTTTGGGGTTGTCATCGCATTAGAAGTGTTTTTAGTACATAATGACATTTAAAAACGACGTTCATTTTGAAAATATACCAAAATGTTTTTTGCGGATAGACATTGCTGTCGATTCTGTTGTTGCATTTTTGTAAACTAACCTAATTTGACAGCACTAAAAATGTTGCCGTCCCTTTCTCATAGACTGAAACGACAAAGACAGCTATAATTTTAGCGCTGTCAAATTAGATTAGTTTAGAAAAATGCAACAACAGAATCGATACCAATTGATAAGTATGTAAAAAGAAAATAGTTTTCCTACCCTATAGGGTTAGTAAGCACTCCTATTTAGTTTATTTCAGGCATCTCTCTATAGAGTTAGCGCGATGACCTATTTAAGGCGTCTATCCATCATCTGATGTTGGGCAATTGGAAACAAAACAATTCCATTGGAGCTTAAATGAACATTCACTGAAACCCATTTGTAATGTTTACATACACATCACATTCAGTAACTGAATTTAACTTTAGTTAAGTAACTTTGTGGTTTGGCTGTTACTTAACTCCTTCTGACCCTACCGCATACTATATCACAAGGCACGTGTTCAGAGGACGAGCTCAGTGAAGCAATGTATTGTTATCCTATCCTATCCTACTAATATTATAAATGCGAAAGTTTGGATGTTTGGATGTTTAGATGTTTGGATGTTTGTGTTTCAATCACGTCAAAACCACTGAACCAACTTGGATGAAACTTGGCATATATATAGTTCGTAACCTGGATTGACATATAGGCTACTTTTTATCCCGAATAATTAACAGGATCTATAGGATAATTTGAACGAAAAGGATTAGCAGCGCCAATTGGCAAGAGGATTTCATTGTCATGTCATGTCACGTCAGTTTGACAGGGCGTAGTACTACCTCTTTGGTCTAACAACTAGCGTTTGACATTCCAGTAGGTACGAGTTCGGTGTAATGAGGTGTAATGTCAAGTTTCTCAAAGAAGTATCCGCTCGGTACACGCACAGATAATATAATGTACACGGAAACTGTAGACGCGTACGAAGTCGCGGGTAACTGCTAGTAGACAATAATTGCCACTTGCCATCGGCTTGTCACATCATAATACATGTATATTTGTTTGGCGTGTTCGTATGCTGTTGGTTTCACAGACTTGATCATTATTGTTGGGTAGGTAATATAAACTCCCATTTTTTGGAGTTATATTAATATGCCCTGTACATATTCGAAGATTGTATAAAATAGGAAAGTCGTAAGGTTGAGATGTCGATGCAATAAAATTATTAGCACAGAAAATGCCATAGACGTGGCCCGTTTCTGGGCAAAATGGGACATTTAGTAGGACCTAGGTACTTACTAAATCATAAAAAATACATATGGGAGCCAATCGACTCGAAGAAGAAGAAGAAGAAGAAGAAGCACAGAAAATCCATCGAGAGGCATTGAAAAGAGCAGCAAAAAACTCTTTAAAGTCATACTCTTGTTTTCTTTTATTATTCCACACGAATGGAGCCGCATTGAAATATCAAAATATTTTTATTTCAACGCACCACCGCGCACCGCGCACCGCGCGTACTCAGAATTTTGTGAGTTTGTGTGTTTTTTTTATCAATATTTATAGATACTCACTATAAAAATCTATTGTATTTCAACTTTCATAGCATGAAAAAAAGATGACCGTATGTAAATAATAAATGTATTAAAAATAAAAAATAATCTCTGGGTGCCTCTGTATCTAGACCCAGGAAGTGTACTGAGCACAATGATAAAATTTGAGTTACACTACGTGCCAATAAGGCATTGCTCCGCTCAGATCAGACACAGACAACACAAAAAGCAGTGCAGCTAAAATGTCACTCGAAATATTTTGTTGTGTTTAGCCCTCGGCTTCTACAGATTTGGGTCAGAATACACCCCGCGCGAGTATTCGTTAATTGAAAAAGTTAAATCGGGCCATTTTCGCGAAATCGTTTCGAATTCTCGTTTTGTTTCGAACGGTCGAACATCTCGGTGGGCGACACTTTGTATTTTTTCAATCGCGGTCACCGCGATGTTATGGTCACTAATCCTTTGAGCACACACGTTAGTTGATTTTAGACCACTACTTTTTATTGTGGACCCAACAGGTATTCCAATCTCAGTTGAACTGCAAAGTTTTAAATCATGGTCAGTTCATACTAACTCATAGTTATTCTGTGACTAAATAGTGACATTATGATGTCATTTAATTTGTTTTCGCGCATATTTTGCTGTCATGTGTCTGAAAAGAATGATCACGTGGTACAAAATCGTACCACGTGACCTGAAGAAATTACACTGGGCAGTGAAATATAACTTGACAGCAAAAGATTGGAATACGGGGGCAGTTGGTCTAGACTCTAATGGATACACTGGCATCGGCTAGCAATCTACCACATTGTGAATCAACTACCTGTGGCATGGAAAAAAAATACTTTTTTGATGGGCCTTTGTTATTCTCATAAGAACACAGTTTACTTCTCGAGCTAAGCTCTTGTCGGCGTAACATATGCATTTCCCGGCAGGTTCTTCTTTTCAGGGCAGCTTCCTTGACGTCCTTATACGACATGACATCGATCTTCGCTTTCACTTGGCTCTTGACTCTCACAGTTTACTTAGAATGAGATAGATAGATTATACCTATCTTTATTGCACACCAATGTAAAAGAAAAAACCAAACAGGAGAAATAACAATTAAGATCATGAAGTAGGTACAATGAGCGGTCTTATCACTTTAAGCAATCTCTTCCAGACAACCTTTAAATAGTTTAGAATGATGAGTTTACATTAGTTTAGACTTCGTTCAAACAGTTTTGTTGCAAGAACTTGTATGCCTACCCTTTGATAACAAAATTTGAAACTTAGGTACCTACCTACCAGGTGCCTAAAAACCCAGTAAGTACCTACCATTCAGTGACTTTCCCTGTAACCTATACTAGACCTAAAAAGCCTAAAGCATATACATTCATTTTAAATGTGAACCAAGCGAAAAACACTAATATATTGCAAGTAATATCTAAAATGAAAAATGGCTATAACTCTGAGCCATTCAACAAAGTTTGATAGTAAAGGCTGTGTGCCAACAAGTAAACATGTCGTTAATAATGTTAGTGCTGAAACTTAGCTCTTTATTGGTAAACTAGCAGTTACCCGCGACTTCGTCGACGAAAAAAAAAACAAAAAAAATATAACCTTAAAAAAGCAGGAAAAGTAGACTATGTGTTAATCCAGGTAAAATTTATTTACAAAAAAAAAGTATAAAAGTATTCTATCAGCATCTAGTTCCCATATTACAAACTTTGCTTAGTTTGGGACTAGAAAGCGTCGTGTGAAATGTCCATAAATATTTATTTATTTTAAGACCTTAAGTATAATAAGACCGAAGAAGTGGTTGGATTGTGTGAATGATGACATGAATGTGAGAGGAGTAGTTTCAGAGTTGACGAAAGATAGGATTGAGTGGAAGAAGAAGACATGTTGTGCCGACCCCGCCTACAGTAGGATAAGGGCAAGGGAATGATGACTAAAGGGTCCATTTGCTTTTAGGACCAGTTGAGCAAGACAAGCGCTTTTGATGCTAAAAGTCCCAGACAACAGCGACCTCTAGGGACCTTTCGCTCCTGCTGCTGTTTACTATATGTATACATCATAGTGGTTATCTATTGGTGTTTTTGCTTAGTATGCTAGGGTAGTTCAAGCCCATTTGAATCCTTAGGTACGTACAAAATTTCGCAATGTCATCCCTGATTTTCATCAAGAGATTTTCCACCGACCGGAGACCGCTCAGATCGTGCATTTATAGAATAATAAGTAGGGCTTAGCGTACAATTAGTGGGGCCGGCAGTGACCCCGATCCATATAATACACCACTTCGCCCTAAAAGAACTTCGCTAATTCTTTTTTATGATCTTTTTATTAGAGTTCGGGAACTGGCTCGTTAAAAGTCTTAAGCAAAAGGAGTTCTCATTCATCGTCCCATTACTTTTGCTCAATATTTTCACTTTTAGAATACAAAGACCCGAGGCATAGACGAGGAATTTCCGATAAGCGCCTAATAAATAATGGGAGAAACGATGAAAAATATTCGGTGATTAAAACTTTGTAGGTACAAATACTTGTTTATGTATTGTGCGTGTTTGTTCAGAAGAAAACATTTTAATTGGTTTCGGAAAGTCTACTTGGAACATGTAGAAAATACTTTAGTGAAATTGAGGAATGCTTAGAAACAAGTTCAACCTTATTCACTACTTTATATCACCTTTGAAATCTACGACGAAATGTAGTTGGTAGACACTGGATGAGAAGACCCGAAGACCAAGCTCAATGGCGCGTCTTGGGAGAGACATACCTTCAGCAGTGGACCGGTATAGGTTGATAATGATGATATAAACGTAGATTTATAAAGGTTTTAGCATAACATGGATTGTTTGTTTAATGGCTTGAGTCTGGGTTACTGTTTATTTTTACTGTTTGAGTAAGGATTGAATGAGTTGATATTTCGCTTCATTCAACGTACTCGTACTGTTGTTTAGTACTTACTTATTTAAAATTATTTATTTACACGTAATTGAAATTATTTACTACATTCTTTCATAAAAGTTGAAAGCAACAATTATTTTCTTTTATTTTACCTACTGTTTGAGTAGCTAAAATATTTATTTTTATATGTGTTATGTTCTGATTTTGACGTAGAAAAAAATAGCAACCATTAAAATAACTAAAAAACCAGGCATTCTAGATAAATCAGCATAAAATTGTGTTAGTACACCAAGCAACACTTAAAAGCGCATTTTAATATAATTTATGCACTCAACCATCATTTTGCCATCCATAAAGGTGTTACTGTTACGTCAAGAGCTTATATTAAGCTGCCGGTGCAAGTTACGCTTAATAATTTTAGCTTAAAAGCTTGCTCGACTATCGCTTGCGCGAAATGGCGTTTCCACACTGCCCGATACAGGCGACACTAGCACGATACCGGCATGTCAGCGATTCGAGCAAAAATCGGCGCCGACTCGATTAGCATGGCTTGTACTAGAATTATTGTTAAATACCAGCTAAATAGATTTAAATCTGACGTATTTATATGACTTGACAACTCGCTAAATACTGTTTAATTGTTGAACACGTTTAAACACGTTATTGAAACAGAAACATCCAAACATCTAAACTTTCACATTTATAATATAAGTGAGACTACAGTCATTGTACTTTTCCAGTGTCGGGTAGGTGTTGTGTCGTTCGAAGTGTGAAAACAGACGAATCCTTTGAAACTTTGCACGCTTGCTTTTTTAAGCTAATTTTTGGTAACAGTTCAGAGTTTGCGCGCTTTAACTTAAATTCTGTTGGTTGGTTTAAACTAGGTCATGTTGTTTTCGATCAATCTTTTGGTGCAACTTTGTTACTTTTCGTGAAGTGATTTTCGCTGCGTTTTGTGCAAAGTTTTTTAAAGTTCACTGGATCTTATTGCCTACTCTTTTCGACTGCAGAACAGATGGATGGGCACCTTAAGCGGGCACAGCTCTGCTATAATTACATTACTTCGTTTACCACATCTACCGAAGATGTGCCTTGTGTGGCATTGCACCGCTCCTATAGTTGCATTAACTCACAGAGCACTTCGTACACCGAAGACGTGTTTCATGTGACAACCCTAATGTCAGAGTGATGGACGCAGTGCAATGCATCACAAGGCACGTCCCCAGTGGACATGCTAAGTGAGACAATGCATTGTTATAGACAGAGGTAACCGTTTAACATCAGGTGGGATATTGGCTTTTTCTATCATTTAGTTAGGTATATAAAAACCGCGCGTCCTATCTCTGAGATGTAAAAATGCTAATTCTCATGTTTCTGTAAAATAATAATAGAACCAGCGATACCCATAACAGTTTAATTAAAAAACAACAGTTATTACAGCTGTGACAGGCGTCACAGCTCAGTCGGTAATGGATCTGCCTTCCGTGCTGTGGGTCGTGGGTTCGATCCCCACCAAGAACAAACATTGTGTGTGGCAAAACATAGATGTTTGTTCTATGTTTGGGTGTTACTATGTATTATAAGTATGTATTTACAAAAAAAAGTATATAAGTATTCTATCAGCATCTAGTTCCCATATTATAAGCTTTGCTTAGTTTGGGACTAGAGGGCGTCGTGTGAAATGTCCATGAATATATATTTTTTTTTATTACGACCGTTTTGTAACAGCAGCCGTCTTTTTAAAAACTAAAGCTAAATCCCAAGATTTTTTCCCTTCTATCACGCCTTTTGCGGCTTTTATAATGCACAATGAGATTGCGACCGATGTCACGAATCTCCTTGAAAATAATCACAGAAAGCTCTCAGACATCACGTATTCCTCAGATAAATCTATCTTGCTTGTAATTTTTTACCGATTCTTCTTTGAATTGACGACTGCTACACAAAACGAGAAACGTACTCGTTTTGTCGTATTGAATTACACTGCGCGGCGATCAACAGTTTTGCAGGAGGCCGCGCGCAAAGCTTAAAAATGCCCCGCAGTGTAAAATGAAATGCCGCAAAATGCCGCTAACGAAACTTTGGACTTCGTTTTTTTTGTAATGTCCAGGAAATTGTAAAAAAGGTTATCAGCGTCATTTGGGATCTACCTGAATGAGATGTGAGTGGATGATAGAATACTTTGTTGACAGTGAAAAGATAATAAAATTCGGGATTTGCTGCATTTTTTGTGGACTCATAGGGATGTTTTTTCGTTTTTATCTTGAATTTATTTGCCGAGGTTTTTGAGAGCGAGTAAATAAGATAACTAAGTAGTTTGTCTACATAACAAACAGACAAAGATACTTAAACAAGTCGTATCAATTTTTACTATGTCGACATGGACCATAACTTTTATGTAGATTTAATAGATGCTTTTATTCTGTAAATTTTAATATTATCCTAAAAATGTTTAGTGTTGTTGATTAAATAGTTAATGTTCTAAAGAAAACCCTAAAAAGTAAACCTTTTAATAATTCGCACGTTAGCCTTGAGCGGTGTACTCAGTGTATTGACTCTACGCTTCAAGTTAATAATATTTCTAACTAAATAACATTTCTAAGTATCTTCCGTGCTGTGGGTCGTGGGTTCGATCCCCACCAAGAACAAACATTTGTGCGTGGAAAACATAGATGTTTGTTCTATGTCTGGGTGTTACTATGTATTATAAGTATGTATTTACAAAAAAAAAGTATATAAGTATTCTATCAGCCATCTGGTTCCCATATTACAAGCATTGCTTAGTTTGGGACTAGAGGGTGTTGTGTGAAATGTTCCTGAATATTTATTTATTTATTTATTTTTAATACTCTGTTTCGAAAAACACAAAATATGATACGATTTTTCAGACTAAATTAGGTCGTTTATTTGTTTAGTTAGATATACACTACTGCCTATCTAAGGCAACAAAAACTCCACGCAATCTTTCTCACAAAAACTGCCTTTATATATCACAAGCTTTAAAAACACGCACTACCAAGGCAATTCGTCACGCCCAAACCCCCAAATCACTATACACTCCTGATTACTCATCAAGACTGCATTTAGATGCGTAAACAGTAACTTCCTCCGCCATTTTCCCATGAAAACCCCAAAGAATAATGGCTGACCATTGAATAGCCAGGGGAAAGAAAACTATGGTGTATAACATCAGTTAATTCACGTTGGGGGAAGATTTCCTGAATGTAGTATTTAGGGGATGAACTTTGACTTTTGGATGAATGGGACTGGGTGTGGGGGCTGGAAAAGATATGGTATATCCTAATGTTCTATTGAAAAGGTCTATGGGATATTTGGATTGCATCTTTTTGTAATTCCCCCATGGTTCCCCCAAGAGAATATATTTGCTGCTTTGAAAAAATCTAACAAAGCACGTCTTTCTTTTTCTTTTGAATTCTAAATGTCTAAATAGACTATTCATATGTTAGAGAAAGAAAAAGGTCTTTTTAAAAACCGCATTGCATTTCATTACGTTCTAGTAAATATAAAATAGATAAATTTTCATGGACATTTCACGTAACGCCTTTTAGTTCCAAACTAAGCAAAGATTGAAATAGCAAAGGAACTAGAATGCTGATAGAATACTTATACACTTTTTGTAAAACATATCGTACATAGCAACACCCAGACATAGAACAAACTATAGCATATAACATCTATAGCACACACAAATGTTTGTTCTCAATGGGGATCAAACCTACAGCACGGAAGGCAGAGGTATTACTGCCTGCCCCCGTATTCCAATCTTTTGCTGTCAAGTTATATTTTACTGCCCAGTGTAATTTCTTCAGGTTACATGGTACGATTTTGTACCACGTGATCATTTTTTTTAGACACTTGACAGCAAAATATGCGCGAAAACAAATTAAATGACATCATAATGTCACTATTTAGTCACAGAATAACTATGAGTTAGTGAACTGACCATGATTTAAAACTTTGCAGTTCAACTTTGAGATTGGAATCGCCCCCCTGAGCTGTTACGCCTGTCACTGAAATACACATAAGATACTGTGACATAACAACGAACAATAAAACAAAAACTGTCACCAAAGACCCACAAATACATAAACATGTACTGAAACGGATACGCTTAAGTCGCAGTCCAGCCGCCGCGTTCTAAATCACAGGTCTCTCGACCCATGTATAATTCAAAAGGCTGAAAGCGACACCCAACATACACATAATTCCTACAAACACCGTAGAAATACCATACCATACACCCCGAGTGACCGTAAGACCAATTTCATGGTCTGCTGCAACCGGCCCGATTCAATTTAGGTAAAATTTTATTCGGCCGTGCAAGTGAAATTCTATCGATGGTCGAATACGGTCCCTTGACAGTACCCAGTGGCTTTTCGCAATGGCAAAGGAGCTAAATGAGCGGACGCTGTCCGGCTATACACTTTTATAGTCAACTAAACATTGGAGCGGAGTGAAAGACGTCTTGTTTTTGTAATAAGTAAATGAAACGGAACTTTTATTCTGTCGGCGATATTTCAACAAGAAATATTGCTTGAGGTATGTTTTACGATATATTTTAGAAAAGAAAGTAAGGGTTCTTTGATTGGAATTATTAGACGTACTCAAAGCTGCATCAATAACACTTAAACATTGAAGCGAACATTGAAACGTGAATCGTTAATCATAAGTTATAAAAAACGCATTATGAGACATCACGCGAAAAAAAATCAAACAAGACATCTTGCAAACTGTAATGGCCAGAAACAGGGGAGTCATACGCAACGCAATACAATTTATAGTCATTAATCAAACGGGTCCCATTAAAATAGGGTGGTGAAAGATCTACACCCAAAAGTTGTCTGTGAGAATAGCCAGAAATATTTATTGTATGGGCTATTGTGATAAATAACTGTGTTAGTCGGGGGCTGGGCTGTCACTGCGCTCAATAGATCTATACGTTCTGTATTATTTCAAGCGTAATTTTATTTGCATATTGGCGCGATATTGTTATTGTCCCAGCATTATTCTCTCAGAAATCCAATTTCTCGTAAGAATAGTTTTTCAATCCTCAGTTTCATAAAGATCACCGAAATATTCCTATTACCTACAATAAAACTATGAAGTGAACGAAATTAAACCAGTATCCTAATTACGAAAACGCATACAATCCCTTTAGAACTTCTTATTTTGAAGTCGATTAAAAGAAGTTGGCACTCCATCATAAAGATAGACGTAAAAATGGGTTCAAAGTTATGACTAGGTCATTCAAAGTTTTCATTCCTATTTTTTTAACTTTTAAATTCAGAATCATGATCTGACCTTGATCTTTGGCCCTAATTCCACTACTAACAGATGACGTGCTATTCAGTTCCTACAATGGCTTGATCTATCGACAGCTTAACTGAAACGTTTCTGCTTAGCTGGATCAAAATGGCCTCAAACAGATAGAAAATAGGTTATTGTGTGTACTACTATTAAACTTTGACAACTAAAACGTAGCTGAACTGTAGTTCATAGTAGAACTTATTAAAAACTACGGATCAGTTGCGTTTCAGCTGACAAATTCTTTAGTAGAATTAGCCTTTTTCTATAGTCAACTCAACCTACTCGTTACTATGCAACTTTGTTATTGATCTTAGATCAAATATTGAACATTTCTTGGTAAGATACACTCGTATGTAAATTGTAGGTAGGTATACAGTTCGGTTCACCAGCGTATATCAACTGATTTTGAAACAACAGTTCAAGCTTACTCTGAACCTATTTCGGAACCTTAACGCTTAGCAACAAGGTTCAATTCTGCATAACCGTAGTGGATTTCAGCCTCGTAATATTTTATCTTCATAATATTTGACAGTATCAGGCAGTAGCTGTTTTCTATACAGTAAGAAACGACGTCACTAAAACTCCTAGCATTTAGTGGTATCCGCTGAGACCTAGGTCTAAGCAAAATATTATAATCTGTATTTTGTATATGTTACTATAAAAAAAAAAAACAATTATACTCTGGACAATTTTAAATGGTAATATAATAAGTTTTGAATTTGATGTGAAGTAAGTTTAGGGTTAATCCACTATAACTTTCCTCGTTTAACCCTACTTGTTTGAATTCTATGTGCACAAAGTTTTTGTGTTTGAGTAATAATTTTCCGTTATTTTCGAAGAACTTCTTCATCATGAACCATTTTATTTTATGTGTTTTCTAGTCTTAATCGGGGTCCTTAAGCTAGAATTAAAACGTCTTTGACTTTGGGGTCCTAAATAGTCTAAGTCACCTTACACAGGTCAGACTGACCCTAAATACATTAATACTGTCTATAAACTGCCCATTAATCTGACTTACTAAAATATGCTGGTTTTAGGTAGAGACGCACTAAAAAGACTTAAAGTTTAGTATAATAATGGTTTTTAAGTGTTGTTTTCAAAAGTGTATTAAGTATGTGTGCTGTTGGCGATGCCTATTTAATAAATAAAAGTTCACTGTTTTTGGATATAAGCTTACCCACCGTGTGCATACTTCGATTATTCTATTTTTTTTTAACCAGATGGAAATGTAATTAATTTTATGTAAAATGTTAAATTTTGTATACTTTACCATTGGCCAACAAATTTTATTAATTTTTTTTTATTAATTATAGCTGCAGCCTAGGATGGAGAACGCTTAACTATAATCTATATGTTTACTCTTTTTAATGATTTTATACGTGACACAATGTCTCCACGTATTATTAATTTTTGGTTTAATTTTTTTAATTATATTTTTTCTTAGGTAAAATAATAGACAAAATAATGTATAATTATGCCCAGTAGTGGGTGATACCGAGCTAATATAATGACCTAAAACTACTCAAATTGATCCGTCACGTCATCTACGAACAGTTTTATCGATAAAAATCGAGTTACGCAAAGTAACTTTTCAAAAATATACAACACGTTATGATCACAATGAATTTAAACGACGATTTAACATAAAGTTACAGCAAAATTTTAATAAACAGTGTTTCGTAAACATTTTCGTTTTAAAAAGCAAAATTTAATTACGCCCGCTCATTGTGTATCTAATAGCTTATATCCACGGGCATTGTTTAAAAGATTTCTTGTTTAATATACTCTGTGGGGTACATTGGGCCTAATCCAAGGGTCCGTGGGGTACATGTGACCCAGGGGTCATAACTTCAGTGGACGACGGCAGTTAGGGGTTAAACTGTTATTTATAAACGTGTTTAAATCCTGGCTGGTTTAGATAAGCGATATCGCGCGGACATTTAAAGCGCCCTCTAGCGTTTTTTGGCGTCTATTGGTTTTAATGAAGCTGTGATTTGCTTAATGAAACTGAAATGATTGAAGGGTTCAAATAGAACGAGATGAAGCGTTCAGTGATGGGTTTACTGAATTTTTAATTGTCTAACGAGATTTTTTGGTAAAATTATTTGTTTTATTTTTTAAATTCAACCTTTGTACTAAGATAAAAAATAATGCTTTACTTTTAAAGAATTTTTAATATAAAAGTATTTTTATATGAAATTTTAAAGCAATCGAAATTCCTTGTCTTTATGACTTAGATCTTGTCCATTCAAATGTTTGTATTATAACCCGAAATAAAACCCAATTTCTTTTTTGGACGAAATTGATGTTCGACAAACCGACCTAATCCTCCATCTAACCGTAAAAACCGTGATAAAACGACAAAACGTCAAAATTCGTAATGTCAACGATTAGCGGAAATATCCGGATATGGCAAAAAACCAGCCTAAAACCGGTTAACCAGTTATCCGGTACTGATGGGCTACATCGCTCATACAACGGATGATTAAGTGAACAATTTGTTTTGACCAGTTTAAGGTTTATCGTGGTTTTCATGTGGCTTTTGTACAAAGTGTAAAAATAACAATTTTTTTAAATTAAAATAATGCTCTGTTACCTGTCTTAAGCCTTCTAGCAAAACAAAATGGCTTCACATAGGTATATATTTTTGAGGAGATTGAGGAGGAGTAGATTCACATGCTTTTTACAAAAATATAACGTTGTTAGCAAACTGCATCCTAAGAATTAATAATGTATATTTGAACCAACAAATCATAATACTTATTCCTACAAGATGTTCTAAACTCCAGCAGCTATGTACTCATACCGGCGTAGCAATAGCCTACGCCGGTGCTACGGCGTAGCAGCGTAGCGTTCACGCACTGCGCGTTAAGACACTAGCTTCCGCCGGATACAAGCTAAGTATACGTTGTTTGTGTATCAGAGCTTTTTGCACACGGCAACTTTTTGACGCGCGTCTTTAGAAATACATTCGCGGTCAAAGGTACCAAATTACTATTACGAAGCAAAAAAAGTATGAAGTAGGTAATTTAGTTTCCAGAAAATGTTTACTGCAGAGATCTATTAGTATTTTTTTTATTTCAGAACTTTGATAATCAAACAAAAGGTTCTAAACCTAACAAAAATATTGATCTTCTTAAAGCAAAATAAGTAGTTAATTTACAAAACATGTTTTTTGCAACGAAGCATAATCAAGACTCAAAAACACATTTTCGTTTGGAAGTGAACATCAAAACTCCATTTGAAAGTGCATAGTACTGTGACAGTCAAGTGTACCAACGCACTGAGCGTCGTCATTAAGTGCTGAACTAACGCGGGTATCACAAACAAACAGTACAAATCTACGTGCACACTGCCGCATTAGCAGACTTAGACGTGATTCAATGTTTGCCTTTGAATTTAGATCCGCAATGAACATTACTAGTCTTATTTAGTTTTTTATGTAATACAAAATTCGATGTTACAAGTTTTGAACTACGTCACCGTTGGGATGGGATAAAAGTAAAAAACCCAATACTCCATTTTGAAAAATGATCTACATATTTCTTACTAGCGTCCGAGTCCCGTTAGATTCTGTTGATTTTCCAGAATAAAAAGTAGCTTATGTGTTAATCCAGGCTACGAACTATATGTATTCCAAGTTTCATCCAAATCGGACCAGTAGTTTTTGCGTAAAACAGTAACAAAAATTCATACTTACAAACTTTCGCGTTTATAATATTAGTAGAATAGGATGCTGACTGCAACTTGTTGATGTTTTAAGAGTAATTTTTCTACATCTAGTACAAAGTCTAGATTATCATTTTCCAAAAACTTTATGTACTTATTGCCCATAAAACCTTTTTTTTAATATATCCGAAACACTACATGGTCCTTAATTCAGCACGCTTCACCTGTAGGTACTACATTATTACTTGCACAAACTGCCGCGCACCAACTTTTATAACGGCAATAAATCCAGTTACATACCAGTTATAACTGGATTTAACCGGTCATTTCTAGTTTAATCGAGAAAAATACCTATTGGTTTGTACTTTATGCTGCGTATGGCTGTATTCGTTTCAAATAAAAGCTATATAAGTTTTATAGGTCGTAAATAAAATCCGCTGTTTTGTTCTGTAGAGCGATGTTTTTTTTTTTATTGTTAATCGATGGCATCGTATATTTAAGTACCTACCTACCTAAGTACTTTTTTAACCATAGTACTCATAGTATCACTCTGTCGAATTTATTAACCCACCCGCGACTTCTATCGCGTCTCGTTTCTGTTAAGTTTCGGGTTAAAAAGTAAACTATGGGTTAATCCAGATTACAAACTATATATATTCCAAGTTTCATCCAAATCGAATCAGCAGTTGCAACGTGATTGAAACACAAACATTCAAACATCAAAGTTTTCTTTCTTTTCTTTCTACTCGTCAGATCAAATACAATCCCTCTCACCTTTAAACTTGTCAAAAACAAGGACGGATATATTTTAATCTAAAGAATTGCGTTATTCGGAGCTGGTTGAATTCAACCTTAGTAGGATAGGATAGGGTTTATTATAGCTAGTCCATTCAATGTGTATTAGACATCGTGAAGTTACGACTTAGTGCAGTAGATGGAACGCGTAGATCGAATGTAGGCCATCACTATACGTCGGTGACATGGGGTGGACATAAAACTAGCGGAAATATTATGCAAAACAATTGAGTTAAGTAAGCTTCTTGTGCCTCGTACACATGTACCGTTTTTTAGTCACTTTACACACCAAAACTCGTACTAAGTACGCCCTCAGCAGGGGTATGCCAATCAAAGTTGAACTGCAAATTTTTAAATCATGGTCAGTTCATACTAACTCATAGTTATTCTGTGACTAAATAGTGACATTATGACGTCATTTGATGTGTTTTCGCGCATATTTTGCTGTCAAGTGTCTAAAAAGAATGATCACGTGGTACAAATGTACCACGTGACCTGAAGAAATTACACTGGGCAGTGAAATATAACTTGACAGCAAAAGATTGGAATACGGGGGCTGAAGCAACTGACGTGACTCCGTCCTCGTGTCAAAGTATATTTTATTGGCATTGCTAATCTCATTCTTTTCTTTTTATCCTGTAAGTCCTGTTAATTATACGGATTAAAAAGTAGCCTGTGTTAATCCAGGTTACAAAACTACATATTCCAAGTGTCATCCAAGTTAGTTCAGCCCCCGTATGCCAATCTTTTGCTGTCAAGTTATATTTCACTGCCCAGTGTAATTTCTTCAGGTCACGTGGTACAATTTTGTACCACGTGATCATTCTTTTTAGACACTTGACAACAAAATATGCGTGAAAACAAATCAAATGACATTATAATGTCACTATTTAGTCACAGAATAACTATGAGTTTGTATGAACTGACCATTATTTAAAACTTTGCAGTTCAACTTTGAGATTTGAATCGCCCCGCAGTAGTTTCAATGTGATTGAAACACAAACATCTAAATTCACATTCATAGTATTAGTGGGATTTAGTTTGTACTCTTCTCTTTTAATGAATATCAAAATGATGAAATAGAAAAAAACAGTGTCCACTTCAAAAATCCTCAGTAAAAGAGTATTGATGTTGGCAACACCACCGATTGGCTATTGGCTCACAATGCCCATTAGCTCTTCATTTTATGACTCTCCGATCGCACATTTCATAGCTACATTTACGATGCAGACGATCCGTTTGTCCTAATGTATCAGAATTGCTCATTGTTACTACATTGCATTGCAGTACTATGTATCTTTAGATATTTACAATTTCTGTAATTTCTTTCCTATAGAAATGGTACTTTATTCTATGTTGAATAGGGTTAGGTTCATATCGTCTGCATTGAAAAACGTCTGGGCGTCTGATGTCTGAGTTGCATAATGTTTGAGTTCAAAAAGTCCACGTGTACACAACCGTGTTTTGTTACTAACATGTTAATTCGTTTAAAAAATAGATACAAGATACGTTTAATTGCCAAAATAAGTGTAACAATTTGGTCTTATGCTAAAAGTAAGCACTTCAAAACCTATTCAACCTTTTCAGGTATCGCAAAAATAGAGAGATAAATAGATAGACCAATGTTTATAGTGAAAAATACTCTGAAAACTAATATCTTGGTATTTAAAACCTTGAGTAAGTATTTCTTATCTAAAGAGTTAGCTATATGCATTACAAACAGTAAAAAGGGTCTATAAATAGTGAAACGACTCATTCACATTAGGTACTATTTCCGCACTAAAATAAATAGAAAACTTTGAAACATTGCCTCGACGCGTGCGAATTTTACTCTGAGCTCGAACTTGACACTCCATTACGAAATTTACTGCTTTAGCATAAGGTTTAATTTCGCAAATAAGGCTGCTACAACTTACATACGGTTGCGTTCACAAAAATAACGAACGTCGAGACGGCTGTAGCAATCACTGGTCATGAAAGGCGTCCATAGACAGTATTATGGGAGGATCTTTTCAAAGGTTCAGGAGCGTTTCAGTTCGGTTAATTATGCGTTGAGGACTGGTACGTCTTGGAGTTTGTGTAGCTTTGACTGAATAAACGTAAGAGTACTGCTTTTTGTGGTTAGTTGGTAATAGCTCTGCCTTCCGCGCTGTGGGTCGTGGGTTCGATCCCTACCAAGAACAAACATTTGTGCGTAGAAAACATAGATGTTTGTTCTATGTCTTGGTGTTACTGTGTATATATGAATGTATTTACAAAATAAAAGTATATAAGTATCCTATCAGTCATCTAGTTCCCATGTTACAAGCTTTGCTTAGTTTGGGATTGTGTGAAATGTCCATGAATATCTATTTATTTATTTGTCTGAGATCGCCACAAAATTTTTATTATATATGGCCTCTGTTCGTCATTCCAACAGACAATTTTGCCAGTCAATCGAATTTAAAATAGTATTTATTCGAGTCGAGTCTTTGGTCAATTCGATTGTCATTTGTTTTGAAA
Source organism: Gandaritis pyraliata (assembly GCA_947859175.1). Taxonomy (NCBI): domain Eukaryota; kingdom Metazoa; phylum Arthropoda; class Insecta; order Lepidoptera; family Geometridae; genus Gandaritis; species Gandaritis pyraliata. Next base: position 10,398,831 of record OX401856.1, on the reverse strand, counting down.
GCAACATGGTGGATCCTTTCAAAACTTGGAAACGAATACCATGAAATAATAAATTCACATAAATTGTAAACGTATCGTAACGCATTGGTATCCGAGATACACTGCGCGGTGACGCTATAACTTTCGGCAGGCGAGCTGGCGTTGACGCGGAATATGATTCGAATACGTCAGGTTTACGTAACGCGGCAACTTTCAGATTTGTTCGTGATTACCCCTTTGATCTATGAGGCCAGTTACAAGTTACAAACAGGTTTTTAAATCGGTTCTTAAATCAGCCCTAGAGCACCGACCATCTCAAATAAGATAATGTTTTTAATACACTTCCAAAAACAATGTTATTTGAGGTTGGTTTGGACGAGATTTGTTCGGTTTATTTTGGTTGGTCCTCGCACTAAGGATTTCCTTCTGTTGTCATAGGATCGGTGGATTATGTAGATATTGGTCTCAACTGAATTACTTATTGTAAGGGCGAGGAATTTAATGCTGAGTGGTGCAGAATTTGATGGACCAGCTTTACCTGAAGATTCCTTAGTTAATAAGTTTAATAAGTACGTAGAAAAAATTAAAAAAACACATTAAAAATACCAATAGCAGAGAATAAGAAAAAAGAATAAAAAGCATTTATTACGGCACGATTAAAAACTAAACAAAAAAACTTATACTATATAAAGTTACATGAAGTAACATAACACAAACAAACAAACAAACAAGAAATTAAACAAAAGTAAAAAAGTAATTTAGCTTATTATACATAAGGCTCAAGTTTGTAGGTGCGTTTTCCAAACTAATGATAGCTGTCTCTGTCGTTTTAGTTAATTTGAAAGAGAGGTAACTTCTGAAAAAAAATACCATTCAAAGTCAAAGTCAAAATTTCTTTATTCATTAAAATCACAATGATCATTTAGGATCATTCGTATTTTAAGACCACCGCTATTTAAAATAATATTTAAAAAAAATACCAATAATCTTTCGACATTATACTATGATGTCGGAAGATTATTGGTATTTTTAGACCACCGCTATTTACGGAGGATGTTTTTTTAGAAAGTTGTAGCATTAAGAAGGTTTCAGACAAGATTAGATACTTAGAAAGTATTCAAAAGTTTCACAGATTAAGGCAATTCAATAAACGTGAAGCCTGTACAAAGCTTTCTTAAAATGATTGTTCCAAAGTTATTGAAATGAAAATTATGTCGCTTAGTTTCAGAGGGATAATGATCCGTTGTGCGTACTGTAATTGCGTGTGTGAGACTGTAATACTTTAGTTAACATTATTATGTGTTACAAAATAAATATACTTAAATACAAGATCTTATAAAAACTCCACCATCATTACAAATTATCTTAATTCGAAGTCAATCTCGTGGAATTTGTCCCATTACGACAGAATGGTAGATTGCACAACCGATACCAACAGCGCTACGAACAAAAGCGATACGAAAAGTGCCTAGCGGTAAATGTATGAGTTTAACTCTTTGCCGATATCGTGTAGGTAAGAATCAAAGTGAATTTTGTTATATTTTGATTCAAGTAAAATCACAAGAATCATAACTTATCTTATTAACTAGGTGACTAAAGCGCTCGCAGCGTGGCTTGCTTAGTCAATCTTCACCGATTATCTAAATTAAGCGAGGTTCTGCGCGGTCACTATTTGGATGGGTGACCGCTAGTGGCATTTACGATTGCCTAAAAACTCCGTCACCAGAGTTGGCCATCTCATACGAACGAGGTGACTGAAAGTGGTAGTCCTTCGCTACTGAAGTCTAGAAGATAGTTCCTTATAAGGAACCTTATAAGGATCCCATAGGATCGTGTCGGTGATAGTGTGAAACAGTCAGAGGTTTGTGGCCTGCAGAATGAATGGTAGAACTACAAAATGTTTTGTGGGCGCTTCCTGGTACTCCGATCGTGCGTGACGAACCGCGAATGAAAATATCTACTGTACTGTTGACAGAAAATCGTGTGAACGACTGTTTGCGGATGGTGTAACAGTGTGTGCGTAAGCTATGTAAATAAATAAATACAAATTGTACCAACTGTAAGCCTAGTAGCATATGTGATCATAAAGTGCAACATAGTGCTGCGTGTTCCCAATTTTTTTTTTATCCATTATAGGTGTTATAGTATAGGTGGAAGACGAGGGGGTAGACCTTTGCCCAGCAGTAGGACAGTATGAATTAATTTAAAAAAAAAATAGGCATACGTTTGACGTTAATTTCGGTGGTGATGCGTTCGACGGTGTAACACAATGATTGGAAGAAAATTTACTCTCCTCTTGAAAATCTATAAATTGTAATGTATTCAGAAACAGATGCCGGCAAAAAGTTTATCGTTGCCTTCTTTAGTTGACAGAAAACGTCAAAAAATAAAATCTCGTGACTGGTCGTTTAGGCGTACAAATGTCAATAAAAATTTTGACGAGTCGATAAATAATATACTTGAGACATTTTTTACATAATTATCATTCTATTTATTGGTTTACTTAGATGTTAAAATATCAAATGATATTTTCTGATAACAGGACCCAAATCAAAATCATTAAATAACCAAACACAGTTTTACTTTTTAAAGTTTTTGTTGTAATTGTAATGTAATTGAAAGATTAATTTATTTGATCTTCAATCACCTTCTTACAGATATCAGATTAAAAATAAATTAAGTATAAATAAATACGTGAGTGCTATTGTAATTTTAAATACAAGCACGGGATGAGTTCAATACAATACCGTACATAATACGGGCGTATTGATGGTTCGAGAGGCCTTTTTCAATGGCTTTTGTCTCGTAAAATAATTATTTGAGAGTTCCCTAATTGCATACCTAAACAATTCTCATCGGTCTTACTTTCAATAAATCGAAATAAATAAAACCAGGCCTTGAAATCTTAGTTGAATAAAAAAAGAGTGTTATAGTATTGAAATTACATTTAGGAACGAAAAGTCGCGTGTCCATTCTCGTACATTTTACACGTTTTTTTTTTACATTTTTTTATACAACTTATTGATGGAATAAGCTGATAGTCCACCTGATGTTAAGTGGTTACCTCTGCCTATAACAATGCATTGCCTTACTGTAGAATGTCAACTTTGCTATGGAAACATCTCCATGATAATACTGCCACCGTTTTTTAGAAGTCTAGAGACTCACGCTTACAGCCTACAAAATTCAATAACATCCAACCACTAAATTTCCTGTTTTGGGGCTGTTCACGGCACATTTACCAATTGGAGAATGCTCGAAACATCACGAATTTCTACAAGCACTAAATTCGAATTCTAATGAAATATTGTTCAGCACGCGACGAAGGCCTGTTTTCATACTACGATAATTCGATACTTTTTTTAGTTGGTGATTTCGAATCGAATTGTTTTCGAATTGTGTTAGATCACTTTTGTAGTTGCGTCCCTGTGTAGCAAAAATTCTAATGCAATTTTACACAAAGAACTTCATCAAATTGATGATATTTTTAGTCATGATCATTGACAAGATAAACATCGAACGAGGTTTTTAAAAAAAAATTACAGCGAAGCAACTAAACTTAGTTGGCAACTAGCTAGGTATAAGTAAGTAGTTATTTAAATTTTCTGTCTCAAGTTTTTGATCATCACACCCTGGGGTCTAATAATTAAGTGAACCAGACTAGTACTTCTGAAGCTTTAACATAGATCCCATACCTATATACATAATCAACATGCGAAACTATATGATATGTTTTCGAGAACCAGTAGTAGTTACCCCAGTCTAAGGGGAGTGCTGCGGGGGGAGGGAGCGGCGACGAAGCTTCCGGCCGCGACAGCCTCACCCGAGCTTTCCTAATGACGGGAATATTTCTCGACGCTTAATTAACTATCAAAAGAGGGTAGTTTTGAATAGCCTGCTTTGACGCGCCTCCGATCGACACGAAATTATAAATGCGATTATTGTAAAAATTACAAAATAACCTTTTAAAACATTGACCATGCCTCTGTCTACCCTGTAGGATAAAAAGGAATTCAAATTTAAACGGTTTTACTTATAATCGCTTTTCAACTTAAAACTTTTTAAACACTGCTTTATATTTTCCCTGTCACTAAACAAAACCAAATGTGATTAACTTTTGACACATACTAAAAGTAAGGCCCTAACATTAGTTCTAACCAAAACCCTTGCTATTTAAGTAGTTCTTATTAGAAAGCATAATCTTCTAATTCAATCCGATGGACAAAGACGTAATCTGTAGATTTCTAAGAAAAATGGTTTTCAGCCTTCCATTGACAAATACTATGCCACCAATTTGAATACGTATTTTGAATACTTCAGTACCTTTTTATTTGACCCAGAGATTACACACTTGTTCAAAGAAGGGTCATTCCGAATTGTCATCAAACAAGATCTCATAATATTCAAGACATCAATCGTAAAAACTAAAAGGAGTTCAAAAGCGTCGTAAACGCGAGCCGACCTTCTTCGACCTCTTTACGACTAAGGAGGTCTAATATGCGTACGTGAGTGTGCCCGCAATATCCGTGATAAAGAACCCAGAGGCCCGTGGTCAAAAATATAAAGGGCCCAAAATTAAATTCTTGTCGGCTATAAAATATAGAGTTACGTCATTACGAAAATTCGGTTCGGGCAAAAACGGTTTCAGCGTTTGATATTAGATACTTTTGTGAACGATTTTTGTTATATAGGTTATCGGTTGTACCTATTGTAACAGATCTACACTTTGAATTTTACGTCCACGTACCTAAATATTTTCATGGTTTTTTTTTTTTTTTTTAGTAGCCCGTAGGGATCCCACTGCTGGGCAAGGGCCTCTCCCAAACATTTGGGAGGAATTGCCATAATCGCCACGCTTGGCAGGCGGGTTGGCGATCGCAGTAAGATGTCAAACGGTTCAGAGACGCTGCTGCCCGTCTTCTGTGTTCCTTTATTCCCTTAGTCGCCTTTTACGACACCCACGGGATAAAATGGGTTGGTACTATTCGCCGCCGGCACCACACAGCTTTGGTGGTAATTGAATAAAAAAAACCTAGTCATAAGTCTACTAAGTTGCTGCTGTGGGCCAAAAAAAACACAAATAAATAGTGCTACTTTTGGGATTGACAGAATTCACAGCTCAGTCTATAGCTCTGCCTTCCGTGCTGTGGGTCGTGGGTTCGATCCTCACCAAGAACAAACATTTGTGTGTGGAAAACATAGATGTTTGTTCTATGTCTGGGTGTTACTATGTATTTACAAAAAAAAGTATTTATGTATTCTATGAGCCATCTAGTTCCCATATTACAAGTTTTGCCTAGTTTGGGACTAGAGGGCGTTGTGTGAAATGTACATGATTTTTTTTTTTATAAAAAGAATAATATAACAGAGCGACAGCCATTACGCCGTGGAGTTCCAGATTCAAACCTAATGTCGTGTGACAAATGACGATCACGTGCGTATCCTTCATGCTTTTAGCTTCCAAGTGTCATACATTTGACGTTTCCAAGTGTCAACTGTCAGAAATGCACGTGAAAAAGCCTGTATGAATAAGTTAGAGAAAAAACTCCTTTGTCCTTAAAAATGTACAAGACTTTTCTGCTGTTTCTCATCAACAAATGTGCTTAAAATTGTTACGTGTCCATATCCTTTCTTGTTTATTAGAAACATCTGGCCCTTTTTTAAATGGGACATGTCTAAATATGTCCTTATTGTCTGCGTGATGTCACGACTTGTTGTTTTGGGACATGAATAGACTCTTTCATAAGGTTTTTTATTTCTGTCACGCTTCTCGTCCCTTTTGTTTGACTAGTTAATGTGATAAGGTTCACGACCTAAAGAAACTTCTTCATAGAAAACAGATTCACGCTCATTCATGTGTTGTATCTTGTCTGACATGGCTCTGCTTAGAATCGGGAATGTTAGATTTTTACATAGTGACGCATACATATTCTTGGAAGAGATGATGATGATGATGAGCAAAACCAGTCTTTCTCTCTCTCTCTCTCTCTCTCTCACTTCCATGTCTTGAAAAGTGCAATCTTTCACTCACGATTGAGGTTTTACTCGCGATTAAGTGACCTTAATGTAAAGGTGCTTATAGTAGCCTACTTTCTGTATAAAACCGGTGAAACATTGTTTTATATTTTGTGAAATGTTACAAGTTTTATAAATATTTTTTTTCCTTTTCAGGTGAGTCGCAACAAAATGGGGATGACTGCAGTTATAGTTATATAAGTGAGTAAACTATTATAAAACACCACACACGTAAATACACACGTTACATATAAATAAGTTTACCTACATAACCCCCGTTTTTTAAATATTATACACTGCCGATTCTGTTTTTGCATTTTTCTAAACTACTCTAATGTTACAGCACTAAAAATGTTGCCGTCCTTTTCTCATTAACTGAAACGACAATGAAGGCTATAATTTAAGAGCTGGCAGATTATTTTTCACACAATAAAACAATACAAAATTACTAAAACAATAATATAGTTGTATTTTAAGATTTTTTTCTACTCCAAATTTTTGGAAATGTCAGTCAGGGGCACGTCTAATTAAAAAAAACCTCTTCATGGGCATACACACATATCCTATATTTACAGGACGCATAATGCTTTTATACTTTTTTTTTATGACCAAAAATCTCCGTTAATTTGATTTTTACTGTAGGTTTGTTTATTTTATATCAAACGATTGCAAATGGCTATACATTCGGGTGTAGAACTAGGACATTGGATAATTGAAATGTTTCGATGTCCTATGAATCAATGATGAGGGTATATGTTAGGGCTTTGGTGCAGTAGGCAGTCTAGTCTATCTAGATACACTAGCTAGATCATTTAGTGGATGTATGAGACAGCCACGTACAGAAAACGTACTGGATGTGCCTCTGACTACCTTTTTTAAACAATGGGACACAGATCTGTTCCAAGAAACCTAACATTCTCGAAAAATAAATAAACCGTTCATATATTGTTTTCGAAGAAAAGTAAATTGTTCACACATAACCTACTAACCTACTATAAACCTACTTGTATACGAAATATTATAATTTCCTCACTATTTGGTAGCTATTTTTCACATGGCAACACTGGGAATCCTTCACTTATTTTTTACTTTACTTCAGCAGTAATTCAGTATTCTCGGAATCTTTGCTTACCAGCTACACATGAATATGCCAGCAATAAAATTAAATGACAAAGGATATGCGTGAGTTGGTTCTTGGTTCTCATATTTTGGGTAGGTATATCATTAAATATGGATGATGGACCCTTTTCTGCAAATTATTCGGCACACCAAAAAACTTTTATAGCTTTTTAAAGGATAGGAGACGACCTAGGAAACGGTTTTCCGACTGTAACTTTCGAATAATTTCATACACACCAAAATTAAAAGTTCTTTTAAAAACGGCCTTGGAATTATTTAAATTACACGTTGCCCAGTGAAGGTTATTTGAGCTTTCAGTAATTACTTAGCTCTGATTATTTGATACCAACCCGAAAAATATTTCAACCTGGATGGAAATCATTTTAACCTTTTTGAATATGACTCTAGCAAGCGTAATAATGATTCGTTCGTTTCAGAGTACATAACTGCGTTTTTTTAGTTGATAAAGTTTGGCCGTCGTCAAGCGTAAATGCACCTTCGTTCAAAAGGACATTGCACCCGTACAGAATAATATATCACCGCAAAATATATTCACACCAGCGAAAATTCAAAAGAATCCGATCAAGACGGTCCAATGCAAAATCAGTACCCATCGCGGGAAACAAAGCGGCAACCCTGAAAATCGGCTCCTGCATGCATTAAACAAGGACAGAGTTATAGACACGGCTGATGTTAGAAAGAGCAAGACAGAATGCGGATGGCAGAACGCGTTTGGAATTGTAAATGTGCTCGTCTAGAGCAGTTTTAGATCGCGTTTGCGTTACGAGTTACTTTGGATATTACCTGTGGACTTAGAGTGGATCGGGTTAGAGTTTGGACATAAATGGGTTAACGTTTATTCAGGGTCATAACCTTTTATGCTGCTTCTTTTAGAACATAATTCATTATGAAAATCTAGTCATATTCAAGGTTTCTACTAGTAGTAATTATCTACTATAGCCATTGTAATTGATAACACTCTGACCATGCAAACATTTTGGGTTTGTAGTGGGAATCAAACTTGCAATCATCTCCAGCAAAAAAGTTCTGAAGAATCTGTATTTGAATCTCCGATCTCTTAGAACTAAAAATTATTGTTACACAGTAGACTTTTACAGACTGATATGATGATGACTACTATAAAATTGCGGGAAATCCATGAGAAAGCCCATACCTAATTTATTTTGAGTTATAGTTTGCGCTTGTTTTGTATTATAATAATATGTTTTTTGTTACTGCAAATAAATAATTTTATTGTATTGCATTATATTTGTTTTTCCTAGATATCTACGAAGGAGGCTTATGTCAAGCAGTGGCCTACATCCTAAATGATGACTGGGTACTAAAATGATATATTCGATATGAGCTAACTACCTATTTAATATATAAACAAAATTAATAGCTAAAGACAATAATGACCTTATAAATGAACTCCAAATTGCAGCGCTAAGCAGCTGTACCTACTAAGATCTACGTACCCATATTTTGTAACGTAATAAATAAATCTGTTAATCTATCGTAACCCAATCAATAAAATCTTTGTGGTGTATGTCTAGTCCAGAGTCTAGCAGTGGAATTATAGACGCTGGTAATAATGACAATAATAAAAAAGTTAATCTATCGATGACTCAATACAATGTATCGATACCCAAAACCGATTGTATCAAATAACCGTCAGTTCCAGACCAACAGTCACGGTCACCACGAGGTCAGGAGTCCCATTATTCCATTATGTATTCGTCACGTCAACAGACCGAATGATTGTTTAGCTTGTGTCACTGCGAGTCGACTTGAATATCCAGATAATTCAGAAGAGATCGATTGAGATTCGAATCGATAGACTGACGTAAAAATCGCGGGAGAGGTAAATGAGATGGTCGTAGTCTGAGTTTTGTTTTGTTGATCGAAAAGCGACTTGCGAGATATTTTGTACGTAAACCTGATAAGCGCCCCTAGCGGGAGATTTGCTAACGATTTTCTCCATACAAAAACTGCGAACTTTTCAAGTCTTACTTTTCAAAAATCAACAAAGTAAAATGGTGTCTACAGGCTCACGACCTTCATCCCTAGTTAGGAGTTGATAACCGTCAGATTCCACTTTCGCTAGATCTTATATTTCTTCCACATCACAACAAAACAAAACTTTTCACGAAATACTGCTTAGAATTATCACTGTCACATTTGTCACTATTTAAACAAAACTAGATGTCACTATTTTAAACGGTGATTTACTGTTGACAGCAGTTTAGATATGATTTTAAGTAAACTCATTTCAAATAATCCATTGTCTGTCGAAATGACGGACAGAGGTCATATATAAAAGAAAAAGAAGAAGAAAATTTTACATGTTTAATAAATATTAATTACTAATTATTATGAACTTCGAACAAGATAGAACGCAAAGAGATAATTATAAAATCTCTCTCGAGAAACTCTAGACTCTAAAAAAACTCATCTACCCAACTTTGTCCATGATAATAAAATTTCAAGACGGTGAAGCCCATACCTTTGAAATATCCCAAGGAGCTATATCGTGGAATTATTTTCATCTGAACCTTTTATAAGTTTTTTCGCGTCGTGAAATTTGTTTATAGTTTTTAAATTTTCCTTTTTAGTTTACGCAATTAAAATTATGTCTAGTATATAGAGTTACTAAGTGCCTATTTCACCATCTCAAGATTACGCTATCCAGCAAATATAAATAATATGTCTGTCTCTACTTTCGACTAGTTCAAATAAAAATTCAAAATCTTTACTAATCTTTACTAATTAAAAACTAGTCAAAAACAAAGATGGAAGTATTTTTATCAGACGGATAACGTTACTCAAGGATGGTGAAACAGGCCTTAGTGTTAAAAACTTTAGTTTTTAAGCTAGATACATAGCACATCGATAAATGTCATTTACGACCGTAATAACATAAATATAATAAAAAAAATCATTCAATCAGAAGTAAGTACAAAACGAGTGGTCGTATCGCTAAAAACGTTCATTCTTTTTAAACACTTTTAGTAATGAAATAAGTACTGCTTTACTATAATTTACTGCTCTATCAGTGCAAAGTCTGTATGGAAATATGTCCGAGAAGTTTACGGCAAGGCAAAAACAATCTACTTTGAATCTCAACGAGGTCACACTTTATAACTTGATTAATAACGCTAGTTTGTCCATTCGTAGACCTGCGAGATTTCTCTATGCCTTGGCACATGTACACGGCAGTCGTTTTTTCAGCAACGTGCCAAAATTGTTCTGTTAAAAAAACTGAAGAAAATCTATCATTTTATATTAGTAATATCATTTTTATATAGGTTGGATAGGTATGTAATGTTTATTTTATGTTTCGATTTTTCATAACTTTTTTTTATTACAGTTGCATCTTCGGGGATGATCTTACGGTGAAGGTACCTAAATTAAATACCTACTACTTCACTGCTTTATCCCTAAGTAATACCCCCTGTACTCAGTGCTTTCAGAGCACCGTGTATAAGCACCTATGTACTTAGTGCTTTCAAAGCTACTGAAAAATAACCTCTTTGCACGCGCAGGATGACTGGTAGAAAATGCTTTAGCATAAAGTCCTCCTAGCACTGAAAATGAAACTAAAAATAGGATCACTTATGCACGGTAGACATCCCCTGAGATTTCTTGGTTCTGTGTAGGAGATAAGTTATTTATGTATTACCGAAAATTGGTTTGTGTCAGATCTTGCAAAAAATCACAGAACAGAAAAATTCTGTTCTGTGCATAAAATTACCGCATACCCACACCACAGATAAGTACTATACTACCCACACATACAAAACATGTGCAGACAAGTCGAAGCTATTGTAGTTGTCGGTAATAGAGGTCTTCGGGCCGTCACGTCACCGTACTTAGACCACTTTATATTTACGAGCCACTAGTTAGTTACGTAAGTACATTAATGTTTATGTAACCATAAAATTACTTATACAATGCCCCACATACCCTTTTAGCTTAAATTTTAAAGCCTTTTCAAGACCAGGATATAAAGGAGCTCTAATAAAAAAGAATGTCACATAAAACATATAATTATTCAATTTTTTCACGCGTTTAAAAGCAGGAGTCGTTCCCACTCGGCGCACCTCTACGAAATAATGGTCTTTCATAACTCCCCAAAAAAATCCCCTGTAATTTAATGCTTCCTCTGAAAATATGTAAAAATAGTCGCTGAAGGCCACTTTCGGCCTCTTTTGGCCCATTTCGGACAATTCCGGCCGGTTTTGGCCATAACCGCCACATCTTTCGTACCGTTATCTACCCTGAAAGAATAAATCAGGATATTATTTTTCCCGCAAAATATTATTCCCCATATCTAATCAGCGAGCGAAGAATTATGGATATGGCATTGGGTTTGTATTTATGTGCTATTATATCCGACCCAGCCTTTAGGTATAGTTCTTTGTAGGTTTCTGTTACAAATAAATTGAATATCTGAAATATTTCATGTCTATTTACGTGCTTCACCAAATTACTGCAAAATACGTACAGAATTATTTATTACGTTTCATAGAATATGCTTTCACGGTATTAAAGATTGTCGTGCCCGGCTTAATGCTTTATCAAAAGAGGTTACTTGTCTTTGTTATTTGACGGCATTATTTTATTTTAATAAAATAATAGAAGCACTTGGTTTTTATTACGCTAAAAAACAAAATTGACTATAAATAAATATTACATTCGTGGACATTTCACACAACGCCCTCTAGTCTCAAACTAAGCAAAGCTTGTACTATGGAAACTAAATAGCTGATACTAGCTTACTTTTTTTTTGTAAATACATATTTAAAATACATAGAACAAACATCTATGTTTGCCACACACAACCCAATAAACCCAACTATCTGTAGAAAATATCTATGTATCAATTTAAGGGTATACTTATAAGCGCTAAATAGTTAAACAGTTGATTAAAATCTATCTCTGTCTCACTATTAGGTGATGTCAGTTACAGAGCAAGACTTTACCGAACTACCTATAAACTATTCAACGTTTGTAAGTACCATACCTACTGTACCGATATTGAAAACTTAAGCAAGTTACCAAAAAAAGGAGCAATAATGAAAACGGTAAATTACATAGCCAAAAATAATAACAATACCTCACGACAATTTGGTTTCACCAAAAATATCTCTGTAACCAAAGTCATCGTGTAACAAAGGAACACGTAACTCAAGAACCACAATTTTCCTTCTGGGGAAATTTTAATCAAGAAATCTTTGTCGTCTGCTTTTGCTTAATCAAAGGAGAACTTGAATAGTTGGCAACACGAGTGATGCTTTACAGCTGTGGTTGGTATAAAGTGGCTTCCGTATGAAAGCGGTGGTATTTTTTGTTCTTTTATATTTCAGATAACATTTTTCATAGTTACTCGTACAAGTATAGTGTAAAATAAGAGAGAAATTGGAAAAAAGATATATGGAAACCCAATACTTCACAAAAAATTAAATTAAAAAAAATACCTAAGTAGGTACCTACATATTTTTGTTAAGTATCAAAAAATAATTCAGATTGCTTAAGATTGATCAAAATACAAAATGTTTTGTACAATGATGTTAATGATTAGAAAAAAAACTTTTAGATGCTGATTTTTACTACTTCTTACATAAATAAATTGTTGTCGAGTATTTTTCATAATGCGAGCTCTTTATGACGGTTGCTGTATTTTGGAGAACTGCGGTTTGAGCGGATTTGATTAGTGCTTCGGCTTTCATTTAATTTAGTAAGTTGGAATAATTTGTGAAGACTGGATTAGCCACTAAGCTTGAAACTATTATTGCAATTTACTACTTAAGAAACTGTACCTACCTATTCGTTTCATTATACTATTTCTTTGTATAAGGATAATACAAAAAAACGCTATGAACCAGGCCGTAGTTTTTTGCCCGAACTTGTTGTCTCTGGTCGCGTAGAACTGGCACCTAGAATCACCTAGTTATATAAGACGATGCTAAATGATCCTTTTGATTTTGTTGAATAAAGAAATTATGACGATACCATAAGTAGTATCCCGAAATAAGCCAAGTGCAATACTTAACAGTTTTAACCACTTTTGTTCTGCGTCTGGCCACGTGGTTTGACCGCATGGTTCGATTAATCGGACAACGTGAACTTTTTTTTTTGGTTTTGTTCTGTGTTTCAACTTACAACATTCAATGCTGACATGATACAACTGCCTTATCCAAATCGAGATTCAATTTAAATGGATCAAGGTCCTCGGGGCGAGTGTCTGTACCCTGCTTTATACATGTTTATAGTTATTTAATTAATTACAGCAGTGTCACGCCTGTAAGTGGCCATACGTGAATCTGAGCATCAGTTTATGACGTCATCGAATTGCTGCTAAACCATAATTCCATAGATGATTCCATGGGTAAATTCGCTATTGACAAATAACAAGGCGTTACATTTTTTTGTATATTCTTAGCTGGCTACCCACATCACGTACAGAGGGGCGAGTACGAGTTTACAGTGTGCAATACGTCTGACGTCCAGCACACCGGTGTGCGCTGATTGGTATGGAAACACTGAGCGGATTTTTTGAGAAGCTTGGTCTTGTCAAGCTTCCGCTCAGTGTTTCCATACCAAGCAGCGCACACCGGTGTGCTGGACGTCAGACGTATTGCACACTGTAAACTCGTACTCGCCCCTCAGGTCTAACTTGTCTATATGGTAGAAAATTACCTCGAAATTAAATATTACGCATTTTTCATTACCAATATAGGTACTTTTAATGTATATAATTTTTAGGAGTTGTACAATAAAGCATATTCTATATACTTATATATTACCTATTCTATTTCGAATACTTACCCAATATTTGGTATACAGTTGTATACTTACTTAATTTTTTTTTTATTTAGATGTCTTCTTTTCTCCAAGCAACATCTAGTTCATGACATTAGTGCTAAAGGCTCTTCAACATTTGCATAAACCGCAAATGGACGTTGAGTTGCCGCAGACCACATGTAACCAGATCTATTTAGATCCACTGTTCGATACACCACTGGGTTTGATACTACGATCGTTGGATCAGGTGGATTTTGTTACCACTAAGCTTATTATCTCATTCGGTTTCGTTTTACATTTTACTATTGTAAAATTTTGACCAAAGTCAGCCAGACCGAACCGAATTATTCCCAAATCTTCTTTCTCATTGGGTGGTATGTACTCTGATTGCTTTGAGGTGAAATAAATGTTTCCAATGCCTTTAGAACTGGGGTTATGATGAAAATAAATATCATCATCATCATCATCATCAACCTATATTAGTCCACTGCTGGACGTAGGCTCCTAAGACCCGCCATTGAGCCCGTTCTTCGACTCCTCTCATCCAGTGTCTGCCAGCTACATTTCACAGATCGTCGCCTCATCATCGAAGATAAATAATATGTCAAAATAACAGATTTTAGTCAGCAGTCTTCGTGTCAGTTTCGAAAACTAGATTTCCCAGTCAAACTCACATGCAACAACTAGTTGAAACATTTCAGATACGATAGTTCTTCCATGACGATTTATAGTACAAGTTTTAGATGGAAAAACTTCGTAATCCGGACGCCTCCCATTGGAAGTTACATGCCTTTATCAATTCGAGTTACATACCTACATGCCTTTACCAATTGCGTATCTTGTTAGCTACTTGTTAACAGGCATTCCTCTATTTCAGATCTATAGGAACTTGGTTTCTTTTTTCGATTGGATGTTTTTTGTACCCTTAGCACTAGATTTATCAGGATTTACAACGCTTAGATATCTACCATAAAAAAAAAATTATCACTGGATTACCTAAACTAGGAATATTTCTTAGTTTAAATATGGTTCAAAATTGTTCTCTCATGAAACCTATGAAGTATCCAATGTCCAGTGGATCAGGCTGATAATTATGATGATGATATATTCTAAATGATCTTTGTGATTTTATTGAATAAAGAAATTTTGACTTTCACTTTGACTTTGATGATGACGTTTTCAAATACACTTAAGATCAGTTTTGACCTTTCTTTAATTACTTTTTTCAATAATTCAGTTTCACTCAATAAGTGTAACAAATATTTCTCCACCAACAATACTGGTAAGTTCAAGCTCAAATTAATTGAACTATTAAATTGTCCTAGAGCGGACTGCATCTCTGTTGTCTTTTAATTTCTCTTTTTCACTTAACTGTGATCAAATTACTTGCAATGAACATCGTTTAATCGTGCTATTATAAATTTCTTCTTAATAACATCGCATCTTTGGTCGAATTTAACTGCACCATAGATTACTCACTGACTATTTTTTAAAATCCGGGCAGTAAAAGTATCATAGCTACTATCGTTATAAATAAAATTACAGTGGATCACAGATATAAAAATCACCTATTTAGTAAGGATGTGATTAGGCCGCATAAATCAAACAGCTAATCTAAATCCGTCATCGCAAGTAAAGATGGCGGCGTATAATTTCGAATTTCGAACATGGTTCTTGGGAAAGAAGGTAATATAGAGCGAATAGGTCCCCAGCGAACAGTTACCGAGGGCAACGAAGCCATCGCATTTCCCGTAGCGTTTTGATAAGAACCTCTTTGTGCGTTACTGTTTTATTACTCTACTGCACTCGAATATTACCGTCGTGAAATGGCAGTGGTGCGATGAGAAAAATTTGCTACTTTATTATAATTTTAAACATTGGTGCTTGTGATGTTCCGGTGTTTCATTTCATTTTCTACATTGTAAACTTTGAATGCTTTTCGGAATTGACAAGCATCGGTATCGAAGCACATATGTTCACGCTCAAAGAGAACATAACGGCTTCTATTGTGTCTTGAGCTCGACCCAGAGTGCGTGGAACATATGGACGTCTATTTTTAAAGTGACGAAATAGAGACATAAAGATAACTTTACAAAGTTTACTGCTCAGCGTCCCACCAACTCTAAGATAAATTCTGGTTTATTGTTTTATCCAAGAGACAAAAGTTTTTTTAGTGTCCTTTTAGTGGCGTGGTGCACTCTCGCTTCATCCAATATTTACGAGCTGCATTTAGATACTGGTATTCTAAAAACTCCACTGAAATTTGGTCTCATTTCAATTTGGTTAGGTGATTATTTTCATCAATAGTTTAAAAAATCTTACATCAAAAACACGAGAGAATTACTTAAGTAGATAAAAAGTAAATAAATAAATACTCATGGTCATTTTACACAGAGCCCTCTAGATATGTAGGTAAAGCTTCAGTAAAAACTAAAAGAATTATGAAGGAAGTATTCATAGCAGATGAATCAAACCGTTTTCAGTTTAAAAAAGTCGGCTATAAAATAAAATATATAAAATAAACTATCCAGAGTGTGCCAAATAGGTACCAAGAATAAAAATATAGCAGTATAAATAATATTGTTGTTTTAATATCACTGCAACGCCTACACAACCTCCGGCCATTTTATCAAGACCCCACGGTGGCATGCATCAGTTCATATCGCGTCTTTCCCGATAGGCCAGGTTAGACTGGTTTAAGTTTTTCTTTATTTTTTTGTCGTATTATCGCACCACCAACGCTCGCCCCCCACTCGGCCAACGTTATGATATTGACACTTAAGTCTCCGGTCCTATGGGAAGAATACATGATTTTTATGGTGGTCCACGTTACTTATCACTTTTTATGGGGACGTGGCAGACGCAGTCTCTATCTAAATCACTTAATTTCCCGTAAGTACCCTTCTTTTCAATTCGAACCAAAAATATTTTTTTATAGTGTGTAAGGGTCTATAATTCCAATTAGCTTTTTTTTTTAAATTTAAACAATAGTCCATTTATGAAATCTGGTGCAAAACAGCAATTGCTATTTATAACCCCATTTCATTAAATGACGATATACTTTTAACAGTATGTATGTATGTATGTATTTCACTGTATGTAACAGTACTGTTAAAAGTATATTGACTTCAGATAACCTTGTAAGCACCAGGTAAGAGCCAAATCAGCAGCATCCATATCCCAAAGTTCCCAATTAATTTACGTGCAGACCTCAAAATGCTGTTCTCACACTGCCACCGATACGATATAAGCGAAAAGCTAATCTCATACATTTTTTACTAGAGATTATTTTACGACACCGATATTTTTGTTCAAGCCAATGACATAGTTTAATTATCAAACTGCTGTTACCCGCGACTTCGTACGTGTTTACCGTTTTCTAAGCGGGTTCTTTGAGAAGTTTGACACTCGTACTAGGCCCTCTGATGCACTGACGTGACATACTCCTCGTGTCAAAGTATGTTTTATTGGCGCTGCTAAACCCATTCGTTCATTTTAATCTGTAGGTCCTGTTAATTATTCGGTATAAAAATGTGTTGAACGAAAATGTGTGTTACGAACTAACCTACCTATATTCCAAGTTTCATCCAAGTTATTTCAGTAATTTCATCGTGATTGAAATACAGACATATCAACTTTTACATTTATTATATTAGTGAGATATCTTGTGTGTTTTGGTCAGCGTACAAACGCCCATACGACTATCCCAAACCGTTTGAAACAGTTTGAAACATGTTACCGTATTTTGGGCAGTGTATAAATTCTTAATGAATGCGGCTTCGGCCACATCCGATGATTAATTGACCCGATCTGACCCAACAATTACTTCAATTATTTACCTCCGGTGTACTGTTGCTGCAATTCAATAGTTCTCTAATTTTAATTATAAAGACGGATGAATATTATTTAATTTATCAGCGCGGGATTTTGAATAAATCTCAATGGAATATAATATTGCTCGTAATAATTTCAATGTGATAATTTGATTAATTTTAAAGATAGAATTACGAGTGGATTATAATTACTGATTTAATAAGAGTCGATCTAAATTAATAAAACTGTATTAACTAAGTATAAAGACTTAGGGCGTCTTGCACCCGAATCACTAAACTTATTTAACAGCTAAATCGATTTAAATCTGACGTATTTGTATGACTTGACAACTCGCTAAATACTATATTTTAAGAGTTAAACGCGTTTAGCGATTCTGGTGCAAGCCGCCCTTAGTGACTAAGATTACAGCAGCCATTAAATAAAAAATATACAATGCACTACTAGAACCAATAGAGTTAATAATGGTCTGATTTACAATGTAAATGTTCATAAATTACTTAAATCCACTCAGCCTGAAGCAATCACTTAGCTAGTATTTATTAAGAGTAAGCCAACACGTATATATCATTTTACTGGACCATAATCCAAGGCTCCGTATTGATCCTCATAATAATTGATGTCGCATCAAAATTTAATGATATTCCAAAACCAAACGTCGATCGGTAAATATAATCCGAAAATACAGAAGCTAAAGCAAATATGAATACTCCTAAAGGGATTATAGGAATCTTGTAAATCAAACAAAAACACGAGAGAATTAGATATATCCACTTGACCTCGATCCTCAGATTTCCCCAACCGGTAGTAGCGCCATACAGCTTCGATCAATACTCCACGTTAAATAAATCACTAAGTTTGAGTTCTCGGCATTGCCAACTTCGATCTACCCGCAGAGAACCGCCAAATCCCACTTTGATGTCGATCATAACAAAGGTAAACAACTGATGTCTAATTAGCGGTACATAAGCGGATCCCATTGGTTTTCGGTGCGCAGTGACTAATACTACCTACTAATTTGGCAAATGATGTTCTATTAATTTTAGAACTGGTAGTGATTTATCTGATTGGTGTATGTAGACGATGTGGTTATCGGTACGGGAATAAACTGGTTTCAACTCAGTTTTAGTGGTCATTGCAATAAAAATGTAAGTTGAGGCGGTAAGCCAAGGATAGATAATAAAACTGAGCGTCCATTAAGTATAATGGATGGCGTGTCATACAAATTAAGAGGCACAGGATTTGAATTTTGCGTGACTACGTTATAACTGGTGTACCTAATTAGATTTAGACCCTGTGTTATGAAATTCTGTTTTGAACTCGCTCAACCTTTTACGGAGTTCATACCTCTTCTTGCTAAAAGAAATGAAATATATGGACTGCAAGAACAAGCAGTACTTAGTACGTACACTATTCCTTTAATTGTCAATGCTATCTGAAAGCGATACTAGTTCCATCACAATAGACCTTGCAAAAATTCCTAAACTCTGCCATAGAATCTCAAAAATCGTGTCTGTCCAGTGACATAGTGAATGTCCCATGGAGTACTAAAGGCCAATACAGGTCCCTCGAGTGGCATGCCGTCACTCGCCGTAGCCCGTTTGACGCCATATGTGACCACCACATCGATGAAAAGACTCATCGCTCCAGCAGCTACAAATGAATTTAAATTCTTTGCCTAGGCATGTAAGGTAACATTTCGATCGTATAGGGACTTCGAGGGTGGTAATAGGGTGTAGTCCCAGAGGCGACGTTCGGCGCAGTGCTCATCATTTCCCCATTGTCTCGTTAGACAAAAATCAAAAACAAACACTCACTAGTCGGGATTTTCAGATCTAAGCTGCGGATGATTCTGAATGATTGTGTTGATCGCATGTGGTCGATTGTGCCGCAGGGATTGCTATCTAATAAGTTGTCGGCGGATATCATTAGTTTTGACAACTGTTTTGGATATTATCTTTTTATTTTGCTTGTTAAGTTTACCTAATAATATTTCAACTCTAAACTCAGCTTATGTTTTATTCACAAGCTTTGCAATTTGTCTTGTGTTTTCATATCATTTTTTAATAAAAAACTCGCAATATAGTAAAGTTGTAAACTAAAATCATTGGCTCGTGGGTAAAAGCAAGTTTTTCAATGCAATAAATACATCAGCTGTCAACTC
Source organism: Gandaritis pyraliata (assembly GCA_947859175.1). Taxonomy (NCBI): domain Eukaryota; kingdom Metazoa; phylum Arthropoda; class Insecta; order Lepidoptera; family Geometridae; genus Gandaritis; species Gandaritis pyraliata. Next base: position 10,378,916 of record OX401856.1, on the reverse strand, counting down.
GTGAAGTCTTCACTGAATACGAACAGCTTATTGAGCAGACTATAAATATAAACCGTTTGTTCATCGAATATTTTTGGCAAAATATATTTCAATATGTCAGCACCTTTCAGAGGTATTTCACAATATGCATTGAATTACTCGAGATTTTTCCATGCCTTGGAGAAATGTAATTCTTTGTTCGAAGATTGCGCATCCCGTCGCGACTAGTACGTGACCACAATACCTAAGCTTCTAGTTGTCTTCAGCCTCTCTTTTGCGTCTGTCATTTATTACTCGATACGGCAGACATCAGCATTTGACAAAATTGACAACTACCAGTTCACTTCTAGTTCGAATAAATTTTCGATAAAACTGTACCTACGTGGTGAGTTACGGCCGCGGACGCCCTATCACCAGTCGCATCGGCAGATTTATTGTTTGCTATCTATTTATAAATTTTCGCTTCCCTAAGTTTTCCGCTTACTCTTAAAGCGCCTATCCGCCTTTGCTTTATTCTCCGACCGGAAAAGTCGTCCCGAAGATTACCTCGAAGACTTTCCACTCTCTAGAATTGTCAGCACTTGCAGAGCTCTAAAAAATACACCCTACCTTGAAGATTATTTCTAATGCTCAAGCTCGAGACGCAATAAACTAGCACGATGATAATAAAAATGTTCAGCTTATCCCTCATGCTCCCGTTGTAAATTTAAACGTTGCACACGAGCGATTCCCAACCTTACCGCCTTTTATTAATGTCAAGATAGAACGTTTTAATTTTAATAAAACTGAACATCGGCACGCCCGACCTATTTGTCAACCTTCTTTACTTTTGCTGGCATAAAATCATACAGTCGCACTCGTCAACTACAACTGGGCTGAAGCCGGTGTGGCGCGAACTGCCTGTCGAAAGCGTACTTTTAGATAACTAGGCTAAGATATAAATTCGCACGATAAATCCGCATTCGCGTGCGTATGAAATATGAAATTCCCGAAGGAGCCTGCGCTGGATTAAAGCTTTTCTCTTTAAAGTAATAAAGGTCTGTTTTATTTGAACGTCGAAGGATTATATTCGGGATTTAGACGGCGAAACACGTAGGTGAACCATCGCTCATGTGACAAATTTCTACGTTTGCCTTAACGCGGGGCATCGTGTTTAGAATATTATAACCGAAGAAGGGACTTTGGGAATCCGTATTGATTTACATATACGACGAATAGGGTGTATGTGGTGCAAATGAAATGATGGAGCTCTACAGGTTCTTTAATATTTGAGGGGTCTCTCTATCAGGAATTTGAGATCAAATGCGAGCATTGCGGCGTGCCTTATCGAAATTGGTTTTGTAAACTTCTGTGTTTGACCATCCTCAAATCAGCCTCTACAGTAATAATGAAGAAGGCACGGCATATAGCTAAACCCGTCCGTGGAGCGAGCCAATCCCGCGTGGAATACGCAATGATGATTATGTATGCGATTTTGTCTGTTGCCTACAGTTGTGACAGTTGTCACCCCAAGGGTACAGGTTTTTCGGTTCGTTTATGCGACTTTGTGCGATTCAAATTGTAGTTTCTTTTCTTAGTACGTAACGAATGTGTAACAATACGTGCGGAAAGAGGATTTTTATGTTTATTCGTCGTATTTTTTCTCGGGACACATTTGGGGTTCGCCATTATCTGGGAAGACGTGATTTCACCGCGCAAGCAAACTCGCCAATTGTATATTTATGAGTTCACTATTTGAATTGAATCTTATTGTAATTCTGTTTCGTAGAGTGGATTCTGTTGGGACATCATTGTTGTGGTGAAGTTCACTTTGTCATTGCATGTTTCTTTAATGCCATTACATGTTTTAAGATTTCTTAACTTAGTGATAAGTTTAATTCAAAATTTAATCAGGGGAATCCCCAAAACAGTTTTAATGTTCATGAAATTATTAATATTTCTGTCATTAAAACACTTGCACAAAAACGAACCGTAGCTGACCGGTCAACGTTTATCACCGCGGATGTCCTGTGCAGTATCATCATGCTTATCACAAAGGGAGGAAACAGACAATACTTTTATTTATATTAGTCCAACTCGCCCACACACAGCAGGCTGGAATATCCGTGAATTAGTTTTATTCAGATTTACGCGAAGGACGAACGTGATTAGTGCTGCCTAATTGGACACTCATACTCAACTAGTTACACATATTTTATTAATTGACTCGTGGTATTTGGTTTGATGACCTGTTCTGTGATATTTTCAAGCTTGTGTTTGATTGATTTTAAAACTCTCGGTTTTAAATTGGAATTCTTTTGAACTATAAGTAAGTTATAACACAGTTTTAAGGCATTGTATTTTTGTTTATTCTGAGCTTTGTGTTACTTTATTATTGTTTATTGCACACCTTGATTTTTTTTTTGTTCTTCGTGCTATCAGCTCATTTATTTAAATTTTTTTATTATGTTAGTATATTATTTCTTGTTTTTTAAATTGTATAGACAAACCTACGTTCGTTCTTGCCTATTTTCAATTAGCATTTCTCCGGCCCAATTCCACTAGCGTCCGAATAGGAGGACTTGGCAAAAATTCCACCGTAACGAGACTATTGTTCTTTTTGTTTGGACGTCCTTTGTCAAGGGTTCCGCTGACTGTCCTTAATTATAGCTTCGGCGCTTCCTGGATATTTGATTAGACCGTATCTCGAGAGGCTTTGGCCTGTTTTTGCGAGATTATTTTTTGTGAAGAAGGCTTGAGAGTTCTTCATGAAATTACATCAATGAGCGTAGTAACATGGAATTGTTAGGAGTGCCTTTAGAGTTCGAGTTGATCATTTTGTCTTATTTTCTTTTGTAGATTTGTTTTGTTACTTTTTTGTGCAATCTGCTGTGCCATTTTTTTTATTCAAACGTAAAAGTGATAAGTAATTTAAGTTCCAACATTTGCAGGGTCGCCCTTACCTTATCTGCGTTATGTCAACCTATTTATAGATTTACTCTTCGTACTCTGTTACTTTAGTTTGTGTTTATCACAAGAGCTAAAACAGCTTTTAAAACATTAAAAAGGTTTACCATATAGAACAAAAGAAATCAAACGATTTTTTTTTATTATATTCTACCTTCATCGCAAAAACATTAGCGTAGCAAATTCGGGTAGGTAAGCATCTAATGCTCTTAATATTTTATCAATGATATCAACAACAATAGAACCATACGTGGAGATATAAATAAAACCTCTTTCTTAAGGTCAAACCTCTCAAAAAGCTTATCCTCTTTAGATTATCACGAAATTTTAATCCTGTACCTACATTAAATTATTGTCTTTTTCAATTATTATGCACAAAAAATATTAATCATTAGCGACCTGCGACCAGCGACTTCGTACGCGTTTACCTATTTTTTGCAATAGTCGAGCAGGTACACACAAAACTTATTATATTCATCTCGTTTTACAGCCTTGAAAATGAGGAACAGCCGTAAACTATAATGGTTATGTATATTTTGTACGAGTAAATGAATTTATTCACAAAGAAAATTATGACTAATAAAGTATTTACAATATTTATAATATGTACAAAATATATATATAAAATATATATATTTATATATATATTATATATTATATTATTTTATATATATATATATATATATATATATATATATATGTATATTTTGTTAATTATTATTGTACAGAAAATACACAAAAAAGTTCAGTAACATAGTTTATAAACATGTTCAAGCTCTTTGAGCACACTCATTACACCATTAACGAGAAAATAAATAAGTCCCCAAAGCTGAACATTCTACACATTGCCAATTTGCTGATCAAAGCCACTCCCTTTGATCGTCAGAAACGTTCATTAAGTAATACCGTAGCTTACTTCGAAAGAATATTTATGAATAAGCTAGGAAAATAAGATTTTGTGATTTGGGTGAGTCAACAAAATCTTTGCTTACCGATGTGATTTGGAAAAAACGATAAGAGTATAAACTAGCTGTTTTTCGTTACTTCATCCGCAAATTGTATTGTAACGATGTTTTATCTAGCTTATCTGTTTTGTATTCTTCTTCTTACATGTCAATGGTGACAGTCAACACTAGACGAAGTTGTTGTTTGGTATTGAGCAAAAATAAATAAGTTTCATTTATTATTTTTGTTTAGAATTCTGATAAAAAGTAAATGCATGATTGTGTTTGTGTGATGTGTACGTAGGTATATCATTAATATCGGTTCAGCCCCCATCATTCTTTTTAGACACTTGACAGCAAAATATGCGCAAACACATTAAATGACATCATAATGTCACTATTTAGTCACAGGATAACTATGAGTTAGTATGAACTGACCACAATTTAAAACTTTGCAGTTCAACTTTGCAGTTCAACTTTGATTGGCATACCAATACAGTGGTGTTTAGTAAAAACGTATCACATAATTATCATCACTACTAGCTATTAGCGGAATTCTCGCAAAGCGGGTAACAGACAGACATAAACATTTTTCCATTTATTATTATTAAATACATTTACCTAACATTTGTGTATCTTACCTACTTATCTTTGAGAAAATGTTCCGATAGAATTTAAATCACTTAATCGTATGGGTCTATTGTAAAAGTAACTGAGTGACTCCTTGAGACGGCCAGAGGAAACTTTTTAATTTGAATCAAACATCAAGAGGCCAAACCCGAAGGATGAAGAGAATTTATTTCTTTCAAGTCCACCTCATTAGTGCACCATCGAGTATGCAGATTGAGAATAGTTTTACGATGCTTGAAACTGGAGTGTAGCAGAAAATGTTGCCATTAGAACCATGATTTACGAGAACCTTCAACTTTTATCGTAAAAGAAGGCTCGACCACTAAAGAAGCAGCCTTTAAAAACTATTGGACCAGTGTTTTAAAAGGACCAATGTGAAAATTAAACTGAAATTAATTATCATATATTTGATTGCGTCGTTTACATAAACGTGGTCGAGGTGCTCTCTAAATATATTATTTAACTTGCTGAATGGCATCTCCTACCAAACGATCGGTGTACGACAAATCATGACCCGCTCAAAGCTATTTCAAATCTTCTGCGCTGTAAGACCCTTGTTTTTTGAATTGACTAAATGCATCGTGGTCGTATGACAATTTTTACAGTGCTATCGAACAATGTGAGCACGTTAGTTGAACCTGGGTGTTCTGTTCCAGGCCTGGGCCGTCTCCACCCATACGGCGCGGGGAGCGGCAGCGGCTCAAGCAGCGACAGCGGGCGGCGGCGCGCGCGCACCCGCGGCCTGTCCGACTCGCCGACTGCGCCGACCACGCCGACCTCGGCGTCCGACAACGCGTCCGACGCGACGCTCACTGACTCTGAGCTGCCGCTGGCGAGGGATTCTACTCTACTCGTCCAAAACGGTATGTATCTAATCATGAACCTTGTATACTCTCCTTTTGGGGTTAAAATCATATTCATTGTTTGGTAGAGCTGTGGAAACTGATTAAGTCGTCGACCAGCATTGGAATGCCAATCAAAGTTGAACTGCAAAGTTGAACTGCAAAGTTTTAAATCATGGTCAGTTCATACTAACTCATAGTTATTCTGTGACTAAATAGTGACATTATGACGTCATTTGATGTGTTTTCGCGCATATTTTGCTGTCAAGTGTCTAAAAAGAATGATCACGTGGTACAAAATTTTACCACGTCATCACGTGATTGGCAACTGAAGAAATTACACTGGGCAGTGAAATATAACTTTACAGCAAAAGATTGACATACGGGGGCTGCTTACTATCAGGTGGACCGTAAACCTGTTTGCCTCAAAATGGCATAAAAAAGTATATATCCAGAACAAAAATGCATGGGTGTGCTTTGTAAAATCTAAAAAATAATAATTGCACATGGTAGAGTTTTTTCGGCTTTTAAAATGTAAAAGGTAGATAGATAGGTTAATTTATTGTTCCGTGTTAGTTATGGATAAGTACTTATATTTTGTTAGGTACTTAGCTTTCAAACCCAACAGAAACTTTAATAAGTAAAGCTGGCTTTCACGGGAATCAACCAATCCTTTATTTATTGCTCTTAAAAAATACACGAACAAAGTTGAAAAGGCTGGAATACCGACTTTTGCGTCGCAGGAAACGCCGTAAAAGTGTTTGCGGGAATGCAAAATGAAGCATGTGATTGCTAGGGAATCGCATTATGGCGCATACCCCGGATACACCGATATCTGCCTGCTGGATATGAATATTCTAAATAAATATGTGCCCTATAGACCCCTTACTGGGTTTATGGCGCTTTAGCTGAAGATCAAATCTTCGTTTTTGAGTAGAAAATATCGAAAATGTTCCTATACATTTTTGACGTTTCAAAGGTTACGTGATATCGTGCAGAACTGTCCTGTCTAAACTTGCTGATCATTCTTATAATAATTCAATGGTATAAGTTTGAGCGTTCTCTATCTACCAATTTCTACCTTCAATGCTATCAGCGATCGGTTGGTGTTGTCACTAATTTGCCAGACCTCCATATACTACAGCTCGTTCTCAAACCTTACAAAATTTACTGTGTTTCCGCTGTGGTATAACGCACATGATCTTGGCGGTGATTCTGGGTATGGCAGAGATTTTACTCTAATAGGGATGACGTCAAATCTCGGTCGAAAACTGGTTTCACTCACTAGTGACAGACAGTTCTAGAACATTCTAATCTAGCTTAGAAAGCACGGGGACACCGAGGCCTCTCTCGCCGCTCACTAATGGATTTTTATCGTCTCCCACTCCATGAAAATTGAACAGGAAATCCAACAGAGTCCCGGTTTTAATTCGCCCACCATCCGATTCTATAATCGTCCTAGATTTTCATTGAAATGCAATTTAATTGGAATTCTCTTCATGATTTGAATCGATAGGTAGTGGTCGACTTGGTACCTAGCACTTCCGAACGATGTTTTAGTTCTGATTGCAGTTACTCTACTGTTTTAGCTTTATTACTTGAGATATCACACCAACTTACTTAATAAAGGTGTTAATTATTTTTCTATCATATATTGTCCGTCTTTTATATTTCGTCAGCCACTTTTACCGTCCCGTTCATCAGAACCCGTAGTCTGAGTTTTGTTTTGTTGATCAAAATGAATTTCGAAGAGCGACTTGCGAGATATTTTGTATGAAAACCCGATAAACGCATCTAGTAAAAAATTTGCAATCGATTATTCTCCGTACAAAAATTGCGCATCTCTTGATTCTCACTTTTCGAAAATCAACAAGATAAAACGTAGACTACTGGCTTTAAATTACCTGTACCTAAGACTAACTTAGCTCAGCTTTTTATAATGTCATAAGTACAAGTATTCACGCAAGCATTCCCTAGAAACAAGAAATAACAATGTCACGAAACAGCGCAAAAATTAAAGCGCCCAAGTTGCAAACATTGTCGTACCTCATCCCACAGTAGTGTATAATGGTTCCCGTGTTTAACCTAATAAAACAACGTTCGCCTCAACACGCGGTTATTCTGCCGTGGTGTGTTTATCATAATTTTATCGTCAGGTTGATTCATTCATACTAAACCCGGGACCGAGCCGCGAAAAAATCAGTTTTCGATAGCTAAATAGGTTTTAAATGAATAAAAAAATAAAGGGTTACGCTCGTCTCAAAACTAAGTATAGGTACATAATAATTTTCCCAAATCTATAGCTACGGTCGGTTCTACGTGTTGCTTCGGCAGATTGTTTGTTCTAAGTTATAACTTATTTTGCCAATTACGTTTCCGATGAGCTTGGTTTCGGCCTTAAAGTTTCGAGCGAATATTTGGGTTTGGTTGTTTACATATAGTTTTTGGGGTCCAATTTAAACTATCGCTGCTTTTATATGTCGTTTAGTGCGACATTTGTTGTCGCGGTCAGTTTGACCAGGACCCTTTGTTTGTGGCGACGAATTTATTCGGGATATGTTTCGGTTTTCGCAAATTCCTGTATAATTTGTCCCCTGTAATGGAAGCGACGTTTTATCTTCAATTTGGGTCGTCCTGTGTCACTGGACTTCATTTCGCCTCGTTAATTATTGTAAGCGATGTTCATTCCTTCCTACGCCTTTTAATTAATTTTTACCTCTGTTTTACTTCTTGTTTTGTCTAAATAGCCTCACTTCGATTTGACTATTGCTTTTGCTTACAATCGACGATATATTGTTAACAAAATACAGACCCACTATCAAAATCTATTTACAATTCCAACTAATGATCCAAAATGCCGATCACCGAACGTTTCTACATTTAGAAACATAATTCCTATCACAAATCGTTGGATAGCCGTCATAAACAGGCGACATGTCGTAAAAGGGAATGTGTTAAACAATTTGATACGCGGTAACAACGACGTTTTTACGCCGCGATATTTCGGTAGAGATGGCGGGCCCCGGAGCGGCTCTTTTCCTTTAATTGACGACATTAAACGCGTGCTGCGACATCGCCAACCGATGGATGGCTCCCTTCTTCAATCCCAACACAACCATCTCGCTCCACTATTGTCTCAGCCACTGCAACAGAAAGAGACAAATAATCGTGGGATAATTATAATGAAAGCCGGAAATTCGTTAACGAATATGGACAGCGCTTCGTTAAATTTTATGTATGTTTGCTTAATGAATGAATGCCTTTTTAAATTTCCATATGGTGCCGTGCTGTGTTTTATTAGTCGAAGTGACTCGGGACCTAAAACGAACAAAGTGATCCTACAAAGGATTTTCGGGGTTATAAAAAGGGATACTTCAAGAATATGACGTCATTAGCGTCAACGTCGTCTCTCTTCTCTTTTACTATTTTACACCCCGAAATTGCGGAATTAAGGTTTTCCGTATTCATCCATCAAGGGAATACCGTGAAATTTTGTTCGCTCAAGGCGCCCCTTAATCCTTAAGACGAATATCCGAAACTTACGAACGTAGCGGAATAATCGCATGGTTCTGAACGCAAAAAGTATAATTCGTCACTTGATCCAGCTCCTACTGCGTTGTTAATGTTCCTGTTCTAGATGAAGGTTATCATGCTCCGTCGACGTTTAAGAGAAAAAGAAGAAATCACTCGTTCTAAAATAATAGCCTAACATCTTAAGAATTTTAAAAGCTTATGAAATAGATCAAGCAAAGATAGCCTCACTCTATCCATATCGCTGTCAAAGAGCTTTATCTTTCTCCGATATCGCTGTCTCAGAAAAATAAACGATTAAAAAGACCCTGCCAAAGGGTCGACAATAGAGCAGATTTTTACAGTACATTGAGCGTAAAATTTGTACAAAACTCGGAGACGAAGGAAGAAATAACGTAATGCGTAATGAACTGGCTAAGACCCTTTGCCGGACGCCGTGACCTCAGCCAGTCGAGAGAGCGACCAGACTCATTTATATAACTACGGGCTTAGTAGCGAACCTTGCGCGAACCTCGTATAAATATAATATGAGAAAAAGCAACTTATTTTTAGCTTTTCCTTTGTGGTTTTTCTAATTGCATTACTAGTAAATCCGCTTGTAATTTATACCATTACCTCTACGGCAGCAAACCATATGAAGATACCTCCTTAGTCCGGTCGAGAGCACAAAGGATTTCCGTATCAGACAGCCGCTCAACAGACCCGAAAAATACGACCCTTTAAGAGACCAATCCTTTAATACTAATTGAATCATAATTTAGAAGGCTGAAAGTTTCTTTTTATGTAAATCTTTTGCCCGCTGAGAACTCAAAGGCCTGAGAAATGGAACCGTAATAATGTTGAGTTGAAACATCTTCGGACGAAAAGAGTTCCCTTAATCTGGGTAAATTATGTCTTTTGAATATTCATGTTACTTTTTTCATTTTGTTGTTGACTGAACACTTGTAGCGCGTTTAATAATTATCTGAGGGGAATCACTGTTGGAATTATTCGAGGGAATGTTTTTGTTTTATGAATATTCTGAAAATATACGCTTGTAATTAACTTCAGTGTTTCTTAAAATATACCCTAATTTTATAACACTAAAAGAAATGTATTACAGAATTTATCGAACAGGGCGGTGTGATAACTCAGCAGCCACATCCTAATCTCCCGAAAAAACAATTTACCTTGAATCTAAGCAGACAATTTCCGAATTTTTTCCATCAAAAGATTTAACAGTAGTCTCATCCTAAAAGAAAATCGCACCTAGAATCCTATTATTGATCCTCCAGCATCTTCGTTCCCTCTTCCCAATTTGTGAGTCGCGCGGGTGAGGCAAGCAATTTTCAAAGTTAAATGAAAATATCGCCGGGTCGGAGACTACGGGGAGTCGGTCCGTCTTCGACTTGTACCCATCGGATGTCGATAGCAGGCAGCTCGCTAAAACCTCTTTTGTCTACTGTTTGTATTTGCTGAGCTTTTTTGTTCAGCATTTTGGTTACGACACTATGTCTTTTGTTCAGTCGGTTATACGATGTTCGTTTACTTTTTCTTACAGTATATGTTGTTTTTGCTACTCTTAGTTCAAGCAACCGCAAAAAATTTACGGCACAATTATATCTGTCAAGTTCGGAAAGAAAAAGCCAAACCATGATTATACCTGTACCTACTGTAAACCTATCTATACATACCTACCTATTGCGGACGAATAAAGATCTATCTACCTATCTATTTCTAACATCATGTGGTATCAAAATTTTGGCTTGGAGTAGTCACAGACCTCTTCAGTATGATCCTTATCTGTAGCCCAACTTCACCTACTGTTGGGTACAGAGCTCTCTCTGTTTGTCACGTTCCTGTGTTAATCTTATCCAGTTCTTTTAAGTTTTTAAAATATTGTTCAACAAATACACGAATGAGTCTGTATTTTCAGTATCAATAATAATTCAAACATGGAATCGCATTTCTAACTAATTTTCCACTGCTTTGTGCGAAACAGTCTTTGTGAACGTTCTTTCTAAAACACCGTAAAAGCGGACAATCGCTAGACCAAGCTGGTTTACATCGTTAGCTTTTCATTTTCACCTTACAGCCGCCGAAGCATTGTAGCGGGTAGCGAGGCTTCGATACCGGTTGTATTTTATCGAGAGACAAAGGCCCAGTTTCCACTCACTGAATACCGAATAAAATATCTGTGGCAAAATAAACAGATACGAATATTTGTGGGGTAATTGCGCTTCGGAATAAGGTCAGTCGATAATACTGCTTTATATGGTGGTTTTTGCCGAAATTTCTGGATATTTAATAGCGCTTTTATACTGGCAGATTAATATGGCCACGCTCGATAATATACTTTCGATAAAATATCTTGTATACTGAGTTAATAGACCGCAAAAAACCGCTATATCAATTTTTTTTCTTACTGGACTATAGAAACAAAAATGACATTTAATCTGCTATTCTTTTGTTTGGTGTCGAGTGACAAGAATATGCTCAAGAACGTTCGCCTGTACCACCACCTTAAAAAAGTCTTACCTACGTAGGAACTTATAAATCAATGATCCCTGCTTCATCAATCTATTATTCTTCATTATTTAAACAAAACAAGATGGCACTATTTTAAACGGAGTAAATGGAATTTAAGCCTGTGTTCTCAGTATCAATAAATATTTTTGTAAATAACTTATATCGTAAAGCCGATCATTGAAACGCAAGTTTAAATATATATTTTCAAAATGGAAAATACATCGCATATTTTATCCGACAGCTCCCTATTGATAAGACGTTAAATATATGGTGACATGATGCACAAAGGGCGGAGAAGATTCAGGGGAAAGTGGCAATTTTCTCTTGCATTTTTCACGTCAGTACCTTTGTGAGTGATTTTATTTTTGACAGATAGTAATTCTATTGAGTAACACGTTTTAACTTGATATTATGTAGCTTAACGCTTAGTTTGGCCTTCGCCGGTAAACCTATATAAGATTTATTTGTACCTACCTTTGTTGCTATCTATGTTTTATTTCTAACTGGTGTTTTGGTAAATAAACTATTTATTTATTGTTCTCCCTGAAAAGTTATAAAAACAGTCCTCATGATCGACATTAATGAGACATTATGGTTGAATTACTTCAACTTTTTAGTATATTTAACTACAGCTCAAGTGCTATATAATTCATCGGTCAAATTAGAATGGTGATATGGAAGTACAAAGCTTTTTTCCAACACGAAAAAGTGGAATATGTTAGCACTGAGAAATAATTTGTTCAAATGCTTCGTAGATGCTTAATAGAATTTATGAAACAGAACTAGTTAATTTATATCCTCACAAAATACAGATTGCGAAAATAGCATCAAAATAAACACCTGACAGAACCCTCCAAATTAATTTCTCCAAAACTAAACTTCCGCATTATCGTGTACAAGAGTTTTGAAACGATAACAAATTCGAATCCCGAGCACAATGTACAACATCAAGTGGTTTTGAAAAGAAGTTGTTAACAAAAATACGGTAGACGCCTGTGAGGGTCTGATAACGCGCGAATCCCGTAAGCACCGGTGGGGTACATGAGGAGTTTACCTACAGGACTGTACCGACCGACAAACTTTAGTAGATTGGTAAAATTCTTGGTGTAGATTTTTTTTTTCGAATGGACTTAATACTGACGGTCGTATGACGACTCTTACAGAGTTACCGAACAATGATGAACACAGACGCCGCTCAACCGAATGTAGAAAAAATTGCGATGATTCTCTTTTACTCTTGACTATACTTTGACAGGTATCACAGCTCAGTCGGTAATAGCTCTGCCTTTAGTGCTGTGCGTCGTGGGTTCAATCTTCGCTGAGAACAAACATTTTGTGTGTGCCAAACATACATGATTGTTCTGTGTCTGGGTGTTACTATGTATAATAAGTATGTATTTACAAAAAAAGAATATAAAGTATTCTTTCAGCAATTTAGTTTCCATAAAGCCTTGCTTAGTTTGGGACTAGAGGGCGTTGTGTGAAATATTCATGAATATTTATTTATTCATACCTGGCTCAGCAGCTCGAATCGTCAATCTATGAAAGATCTATCCTGCATTGGTATGCCAATCAAAGTTGAACTGCAAAGTTTTAAATCATGGTCAGTTCATACTAACTCATAGTTATTCTGTGACTAAATAGTGACATTATGATGTCATTTAATTTGTTTTCGCGCATATTTTGCTGTCAAGTGTCTAAAAAGAATGATCACGTGGAACAAAATTGTACAACGTGACCTGAAGAAATTACACTGGGCAGTGAAATATAACTTGACAGCAAAAGATTGGAATACGGAGAATAGACTCTATAAAAAATGTTTTATCTTTCTGTTGACCTTATATACCTAATTATGCTCAGTCGATGGTATCACCAGTGATCATTGTTTTCCTTGATTTTTTTTTGTCCAATTTTGAATAGTCAGTGGTTTGGTTACGCACACGTGCAAATCGAAAACGATAGAAGGATTGCCTCCGAAATCCTGAGTAATGTAAATTCTAAGAAATCAATAAGCCGGCTTTGGTACAAATGGCATTTTCAGTCGTGAAAACGAGAAAAAAACTTGTGGATGAAAATAATATTTTGATAATAGTAGGAACATCTTTCTAGTAATAGATAAGTATAAAAAAATAATGTGTATTTTTGTTGCCAATCGTATTTCTCAAAGTTAACTTATTATTGGTATAAAAATTCTCGTATTTTTTTCTAGGAATTTTACGCCAGTCTTCTTTCACAAAAAAATACGGGTTTCAATTCTTGATAATAATATCTAAATACTTACTTCGAGATTGTGAATTATGTTTTCAGAGAAAACGTATATTGGTGAATTAATTAAACCAATGCTTGGATCTGGGCTCATCCAATTTAAGTCTGTATTTAATTTTGGTTCCATAAATATTTGTTTTTCATTGAAATAAAACTGTTTATCGCTTGTTTCTTCCGTTAAAAGTTAAACATAAATTTAATAAAAACCTAGTTTTATTACTTTATTGATTATGTTTTAATCAAATTACAATATTACTTTACTCCTAAATTCTATTAAAACTCTCCGAAGCACTTGAAATTTTACTTTTTACAAAACACAAAAGAACACAACGCGCTGCCCCAAAAATTGAGTTAATCTTATAACTTTGTGTATAAAAAGAACAATGAGAGAGACAAAAGAAAATAAAGAAAATTAAATTACAACTGGTTCTCTGAAAGTTAACAAAAATTTCATTCTGAAAATATGACAAATTTATTGTGTATTCTAACATCTTGAATTCTTAATTTACATTGTTAATATTAAGTATTTAAACCCGCTTTTTTTGTTCTAAAAACTAGCTAAGTAAAACCACTAAGACCGGGTTCGACTAACTTGGAATAAAGCTATTCGCCGAATAAAATACTATCCGTCCCTACTTTGAACTTTGAAATATTTTAATCTAACGAATAGCGTTATTCTGAGTTGATAAATCCGGCCTAAGATACCTAAAGAATAGTAATAAAAATATCTGATTCTTAAGCTACCGTGCGTAGGTACCTAGTTATCTAATCAACCTAAATCCTATCAATAAATGGATACCTATAAGAAATTAGTTAAAAAGCACAAATATGTAAGCGTTCATAAGTTGGTATTTCTAACGTAAAAGTATAGCGTAAATAATCTAGACGTACTTTAAAACTTTACAAAAATTATTTCCTTCAAGTAACAACCCCCAAAACGCTTCGACACCTAATGTCAGAAGACCCCTTCAGCCCCTAACGGATGCGTGCCCGAATCATTACGTCTGCAGCACACAATGCACCCCCATGACTGCGTGCATGTTTTTGACAATACATTTGTTGCACGGATGTGGTAGATGACTTGTTATTAAACACTTTTGCATTTTAGCTAGTTTGCATGAGAAGTTTGTGCTTTGAAACAAGATTTGAAGAGAGGCACGGTAAACATAAACAGTACCAACCCGGCCAATGTAATTGTGTATCCAAACATTTCAGATACCAAATAGTTCCGCAAAGCCGCATGGCACTAAATATCGCTAAACCCTTTAAACTTGGCAATCCTGCCCCCGTATGCCAATCTTTTGCTGTCAAGTTATATTTCACTGCCCAGTGTAATTTCTTCAGGTCACGTGGTACAATTTTGTACCACGTGATCATTCTTTTTAGACACTTGACAGCAAAATATGCGCGAAAACACATCAAATGACGTCATAATGTCACTATTTAGTCACAGAATAACTATGAGTTAGTATGAACTGACCATGATTTAAAACTTTGCAGTTCAACTTTGCAGTTCAACTTTGATTGGCATACCCCTGCTGATAATACCTCACAATCACAATGGCACACCAAAATCCTCTCAACTACATAATAAAACTATTAATACACGTGCCAATACACTCATAAGCCAGCCATTACACTTACAAATCCTTACTCTGCTGTCAATCTCACACCTCGAAAAATCTGGATCATCCTAAATTATGTAGATACGCGGTGACGAGCTGGCTTCCTGAGCTACGATAATGGGTTTTCTTTGCTAAGGGAAAAACCAATTTCGCTGCTAAAACATCAAAATATCTAAGTCAAGTGGGATATAATCCCGCGTTAGAGGTAAATATACGTCGTGATATTACTTTGTCTCGGTGCTGCTCGTTTCATTCGTAATTTTCACAAAAAACGGGATATTTACCATGATTTGTGAGTTGTATTGCTTCCCGATATTTCGGTATAATTGCATACGCCATGATCACGGGTAAAACTGAAGTTTTTGCAAGTAAATATCATCGGCAGATGATGATGATGACCTTCGCACTCTTTTATTAAGAACGATACTAAATATCCCGTTTTTGGTGATATTAATTTCAAAAATTTGGTTTATTATATTATCTGTGGTTGAGGTATGAATAATCAGTCGTCATAATAAAATTAGAGACAAAAATTCGGACAAAGTAAATAATTTCATATGACATATTCCAATATCATTATGTGTGATGTTGTAGGTTCTCATTGAATAGTTTTTTTAAATGCAAGCATCCGCTGCATGATTTAGCGCAGCAAGACAAGTTTCGTTCCACAGACATGACGTCACAGAAAACGGGCGCTATGTAAGGTAAGAAAGCTTTGCTTTGGGCTAACCGAGTTGCCACTGGAAGTTCCGCAGTCACTTTTTGCTCCAATCCCAAGAGTAGTTCTTGGTACTACTGATTTGCAATTTGTATTAAAGCAACCTTGAAGAAGCACTTTAAATGCACACTGCACAGTACCCTTTGTATGCAAACATCTGTACTATGAACATTAGTTTTACTCTGCGTTTTCGCTTACGTTTTCGGAAATAGCCCATCTGTTATGTAAAAACTCTTGGTTACAAACTTTTATAATATTAGGCAGCTAAGTTTCATCCATACAGGCTCGATAGAGACCTGGTGCGGGGAACAAAGAACATCTAGGTACATTGTAGTATGTACTAGTACTGTACTTACATATAATATTATGTCATATTTTAACTACAAGCACC
Organism: Gandaritis pyraliata; assembly: GCA_947859175.1. Taxonomy (NCBI): domain Eukaryota; kingdom Metazoa; phylum Arthropoda; class Insecta; order Lepidoptera; family Geometridae; genus Gandaritis; species Gandaritis pyraliata. Next base: position 10,362,537 of record OX401856.1, on the reverse strand, counting down.
AGAACACTGTTTATATTGTATAAAAATTTACTTTACTTAAAAAAAATACTGCCATTACTGCCACCCGATTGAAGCACTTTTACTATGTACTATACTATTATTATGTATTATTACTGTTACTATATGTATTATAAGTATAGGTATATAGTTCTTATTTTATTTCTTCACGGTAATATACCGTTTTTTACCGCTAGTTTTCTTTTTGAGAAACCTTTTGAAAACTCAATGTACTAAAGTAATTTTATAAAAGTGACTGCTATATAGTTATATAAAGATGTACCTAATTAGTTCTTAGCCTCTAACCCTACCCTCCAAATACATAACTATTTTTTCAGTTATGCTTCGATACATTTTTTAAAACAGCTACTTTGTTAGGTCGTAAAACAAAATGCTGTTTTGTCAAGCAATAAAAACTGCCATCTTCAAACTTAAATTCGATCACGTAGATCGTAACTTATACAGCCAATCCTGACAATGTCTAGCTAAAATAGTAAATAGAAAAGTGCTGAAAAATCTTTAAAAATATTACCTTTGTCTTCTCTTGGAACAGCAGATTTTTTTGGTTATTTGTTTTTAGCAGAAAGCTATTTTTTGTATCCGTTATTAACCCCTGACGTAAAAATGACGGGGTGTTATAAGTTTGACGTGTCTGTGTGGGTGTGTGTGTGTGAGTGTGTCCGTCTGAGGCAACGTAGCTCCTGAACGGATGAAGCGATTTTGATTTTGTTTTTTTGTTTGAAAGGTGAATTAGTCGGGAGTGTTCTTAGCTATGTTTGATGAAAATCCGTCCCAGATTCGGGGTTTTTTTTAATTTTTAATTTAGTTACTTGTTAAAAATAGCCCTCAGAGTCTCTCATAGATAGATCGTTAAACTATCGGTCGCAGCTCTAGCAGTCGTGAGGCCACGACGGAGGCCTCGAAGCGGCCTATTAACTCCGTCAACCAGAGTTGGCCACTAACTCATTCGAACCAACATATTATGAGTCAGAAAAGACTGCTATTTAGTAATTTTTATGACGTCCCCAAAAACCCAATTTTCTAGACTATATTATGAGAACCCACAACCATAGGCTGGGTCGCTTCACCGCCTCTCTCTCTCTCTTTTCTAATTTAAGAGCTACGCTCTTGTCAGCGAAACAAATGCATTTCCCGCCAGGTTCTTCTCTTCAGGGCAGCTTCCTTGACGTCCTTATACGACATGACATCTATCTTCGCCTTCACTTGGCTCATATAGCTAAACGCAGTCTTCCTCTTCCTCTCTTTCCTTCTACCTTCCCTTCAATGATATTTCCGATTATCCGCCGTTGCTGTCCCATAATTGAATAACTATCCAATATTTCAACTCTCCATAATTCCCATATTTTCTACTCGTCTTGTTTGTATTTCCATACTTCCGCTTAACCCATTGCATTATTTATTGGGAAAAACTTTAGCGTTTTCACGGTATAACCGAACAGATGGTAGGATCACCTGTGTGCACTCACTATTAGTATCTTGTTTACAGCAAAGTGTGCTCTAATATTAGGCAGTAAGAGTTTATTTTTAGTGTTGCTGTTGTCTGTTTTTGTTTTTATAGTGTAATAGCAGTCGTCGGGTACTTTCCTGCGGGATTGTGTCTTGAGATATGTTTTATTCAAGACGCTTAGGAATTATCCGTATATTTAAACGTTTGCTTATGAATGGTGATGCTTGGAGCTTATTTTTATGCACCTTTGAGAACTTTGAGTTTGGTTCGGTTGGTTGGCAACTTTATAGCTTCGGGCTCTTCGTTTATAGATTTACCCTTTATTTTGTTGGTGTTTTTAGGTTGGTTACATTGTCAGTTTTTGTATAATGTTATAAAAGTTTTGTTTTGATAATAATTTGTTCAATTTGTTGCCAGCCCCCGTATGCCAATCTTTTGCTGTCAAGTTATATTTCACTGCCCAGTGTAATTTCTTCAGGTCTTCTTTATTAATTCTTTTTAGACACTTGACAGTAAAATATGCGCGAAAACACATCAAATGACGTCATAATGTCATTATTTAGTCACAGAATAACTATGAGTTAGTATGAACTGACCATGATTTAAAACTTTGCAGTTCAACTTTGCAGTTCAACTTTGATTGGCATATTTTGCCCCTGCAGTTTTTGTATAATCTTATAAAAGTTTTGTTTTGATAATGTTTTATTCAATTTGTTGCCAGTGCTCCACCTTATAAATAATTTACCACTCTTTATTTATCCATGAATTTACTTCATAAGTAAACTGGATTATACATACATAATAAAAAAAATGCCTACTTATACAAATATATAAAACAATTTATACGCAATTATCATTTTGAAATAAAACGAAAGGTTTTGAATTGCATTTCAAATATAACTTTACACTTGCAACTAGTATAGATCTTGAAGCTGTGTAAAAACGCATGCAAGCACTCCTATCTGTCACGGCATAACATATTCAATTAGTAGTAATCCTGAAACGTGTCGGTGCTGTAACTAGGCCACGGCAGCCTGAATAAATGAACGGCACTGCGCAGCAAAGCACTGACACCCGTACCGGGAATCAAAGTACTGCGGGGTATTCCAATCTCAGTTGAACTGCAAAGTTTTAAATCATGGTCAGTTCATACTTACTCATAGTTATTCTGTGACTAAATAGTGACATTATGATGTCATTTAATTTGTTTTCGCGCATATTTTGCTGCCAAGTGCCTAAAAAGAATGATCACGTGGTACAAAATTGTACCACGTGACTTGAAGAAATTACACTGGGCAGTGAAATATAACTTGACAGCAAAAGATTGGAATACGGGGGCTGTCTCTTGCAAAAACAGATCAACAGTTCCGAAGAACGAAAATTGCAGCAAGTTACTCTCTACCTGCATACACACTCAAAAATTAAATCTAAAAAAAAATGACTTTTATCAAATATAGCTGTTGTTCTGTAGGTTTTCTTCTCTGTGCCTCTAGCGAAGTTAACCTTCTAACTCACATAGAACCGATTTAAATGATTAGTACAGTCACGAGTATTTCGTGCGGAGTGAACTCTACCGCTTTTAAACTCACTGTAGAAAATGGGTTGATGACACTAATACAGTGGCGAGACAGTCTCTCGGTCGAGTGCTGGGCCGAGTGACTGGCTAAAATAAAGTTGCGAGAAAGTCACTAGAATCACGATTTCATTAGTGTACTCGTTTCAACTTCTAGGTCCAAATGCATCGCATTGGTGGTTGATATTTCCAGTAAAAACAACATTTTTTTTCAATTGACTAAATTATATTAATTGTTTCAGGTACGTAACAGCTCTTCCGATCGCCATACTCAGAGACGTCACTTAAACAGTAAGTATTACTTGAGCGTTGTGTGAAATATCCATGAATCATTAGCGGGTCTTGTCAACTTTTTCATCATTACTAATTGGTTAGAGACGTCAACTGAGCGTTGGATTCTGAGTGCGACAGTACCCAAGTCCCAAAAAGGTAAGCAGAACTCTACGAAATCGATTCGAAACTTCGACGGGCAGAGCAACTGCATAAAAGAACATCTCATTACGCGACTAATCCGATTTCCGTCAGATTTCCCTCAAAAAGGGGCAAAGGCTTTCGGGATGAGGATCACCCCTTTGTGTTTGAAAATTCGTATGTGAGTGGCACACCCGTATCTTTAGTCAATATTCAGAGACGTAGCTCATAACATATAAAAATAATAAATTATATAATAGCTGTGACAGGCGTCACAGCTCAGTCGGTATTAGCTCTGCCTTCCGTGCTGTGGGTCGTGGGTTCGATCCCCACTGAGAACAAACATTTGTGTTTAGCAAACATAGATGTTTGTTCTATGTCTGGGTGTTACTATGTATTATAAGTATGTATGTACAAAAAAAAAAGTATATAAGTATTCTATCAGCATCTAGTTCCCATATTACAAGCTTTGCTTAGTTTGGAACTAGAGGGCGTCGTGTGAAATGTCTATGAATATTTATTTATTTATTTAATATAGAAATATGTAGGTATTTTAGTTTTAAGGTATTTATAATATGGACCTTGCATTTTTTACTGTGTTGCCTGAATTAAATGCATTTTATTTATTTATTTATGTTCAGTTTTTTTTATACAACGTAATGATTGAATAAGCTGATGGCCCACCTGATGTTTAGCAGTAACCACTGCCTTTAACGATGCATTGCCTCACTGCGCTAATCACTCTAAGGGCCTGTTTCACCATCCTTGAGTAGCGCTATCCGTTAAATAAAAGAAGGTAGGTATATCCATCTTTGTCTATGACAAGTCTTAAGTAACGGAGATATTTATAACTGTCGGTTAACGTATCATGAGATGGTGAAATAGGCACTAAGACTTAAAATACATTGAGAGAAAGATGAATAACGAATCAGAATACCATTGTGAATCTCTTCCCATCAAAAGCCAAGAGCTATAAAACCGCACAAGTTATCGAGTACTTGCGTTTTGATTAAAAATCGGATTTCATTTTGGATGATTCGATTTATATGGGCTCTGTAATTATGTGGATGGGGCTGAAGGATTTTCTTATGTAAAAGCCTTCTATTGTCAGAGAATTTCACGTTTTTTGATAGATTTGAATATTATCTTTATAATTTAGATTGGGACCTGCACAAATGGCAAGAAATGGGGGAGACTTTTGCCCAGTTGTGGCACTGCCTCCGTATTCCAATCTTTTGCTGTCAAATTATATTTCACTGCCCAGTGTAATTTCTTCAGGTCACGTGGTACAATTTTGTATCACGTGATCATTCTTTTTAGGCACTTGACAGCAAAATATGCGCGAAAACAAATTAAATGACATCATAATGTCACTATTTAGTCACAGAATAACTATGAGTTAGTATGAACTGACCTTGATTTAAAACTTTGCAGTTCAACTGAGATTGGAATACCCCTGCAGTAAAGGTTAAGAAAAAAAACTTTTGGTTAGAAAACTTGTTGAATATTTTGAAAGCACTTAAGTAAAGAAATACGATAAACTTTTTTTTTTATTTAATATTCTTGGATCATTATGATTATTGTAGGTATTCTATGATGGAACGGTGTACCTATAGCATAGATATAGAGAAGACAATCGTGGGTTTGGATTCCACTCGACCATATTATTTTATTTTAGTCTTGAAAAGTTACACTAAATTGTGACTAATTAACATCCAACCAAACGCTTCCGATTGGTGCCGATTTGGATCAGTTGAGCTATCTATAAATCGTTTGCAACGGTGTGTAAATAGCTCAACTGCTTCATGTGTATTTTGTACATATTATAAATATTGTAAATACTGTATTAGTCATAATTTTTCTACCAAAACCCTAATAAATTTTTACTACATTTTATTACGAGAATTACCCCTCTGTTCGCAGCAGCGTTCTATATTTAGAACTATTTTCCGATAGTTTCTGAACCGCAGAGTAGAATCCTGTAAAAATACGAACTAAGTACCTAACAAGAACAAGTTTAATTAACACAAGATAGGAAAACAAACAGTGAAGTGCGCGTATTCAGCTAATTACCAACTCAAACTTTCAATATTGACTTTAAACTTTTTTTTATTTTAATTATTGACTTTATAAACGTTTGGATAAATAAATGGCTGATTTTAAATAAACAAAGTGGTTTTAATTCCTGGGTTGTAGTCAATTGTGGTGTTTTAATTTGCTATGTAATGGAACTTAGAAAAGATATCTTTTGTGATTTGGAGCTAGATTTATTCAAGTACCACGTGATCGGAAGAGCGAAAGTAAGTATAAAATACAAAGTTTAATAATGTGAATAATTTAAAACACGCTTAAAACAAACTTTCGACAAAACCATAGAAAATGTAAAAAACCGTTTAAAAAAGCGACAATCGAGAAAAATCTCGTTTCCGCAGCAGTGGTCTAACAGCGCATTAATGATTCCAGCAAGCTTCGTTTAGTTTCATGAATTCCTATCGACTTACACGGCTTCCGAGCAACGTCGGCGAAAACCTAAACATTTTTGTACAAATATATTTTTTAAACGCTTTGAGAAAATGGTAGGGAACAGTGGGAGATAGAAATGGTTAGAAACATTTTACTAGAGGAGACTCAGAGTAGATAAGTAAAGTAAAATTAAAATATATCTATCACGGTATAATTTTGTCCAAAGGGATTTTGATAGTATTTGTCTAAAAATCCCCTTGATTTTGAAATTTGAGAATCAAGGGGATTTTGAGACAAAAAAGTCTCAAAATACCCTTACGGGGAAAAGCTTAGAGAGGATTTTGAGACAAACCCTTATGTTTAGCTGTAAGATACAAAAAATTAAAAACACAGTAGTGACATCTTTCTCCGTCGAGTCGACACCTATAGTTTCTAGAACACCTTTTAAAAAAGATTGAATTTAATTTCTCGATGCTAAAAAGCAACTTGTGTTTGTTGTTTGTTCTCAAAGGAGATTGACCCACGTACCTCAGCACGGAAGGCAGAGCTATACCGACTGAGCTATGACGCACGTCAAAGTTTTTACTTTTCTCTACAAAAGCACTTCAATTATATTACAGCACAATAGCACACCACTCCGCGTACGCAGCCAATCAATAGACGCTGCAATTATGTTAATGCACTGCCGCCCTGCGGGTTCAACGCAAAACTCATCCGCAAAAGCCTATGTTTTTCTAGGGTTTAGAAAACTGAAAGCACTTCCTTTATCAGAGCTTTTGTAAACCAATCGTGAAGGCTGCGTTCAAAGTTGAAACCGATGCAATAAAAACGTTTTTTACCTATTTTATGAGACAAATTAGAATACTTATTTATATTCAGAATGCTCAGAGAGTCCTCATAGAATACCTAAAGTAAGTACATAGCTATATTAGCGTTGAGCGTGATAGGCAACCCGATTTGACGAAAAAGTTTTTTTTTATAAAATAAGCAAGCGTTTGACCACAATCTCACTTGGCCTATAACAAGAGCAAAGGCTTTAGTTTACGCGCGTCAGTTTGAACGTAGCTTTAAGAATAGGAAAATCAATTAGTTTGAGTAAATCTACCTATCTGATTAGAAGTCTCTGTAACAAATGTCCCAATTCGCCTTCAAACGATCCGAACTAAAGAACAACTCAATCTGACAACTGAACGAATCAACAGAACTGAACCCAATTCGTAGTTCGTAGGTGCAAATACTACCGACTATTGAGATACCTATGACGTGTAGTCCGGGAGCTGGTTGTAAGATTCTTACGTCAAACTGTTAATACTTATAGTTGTGATAGAAATAAAACACTCTTGGTCATAGGTCAATTTATTTTATTATTGTTCAGACATTGATTTACGCGAGTAACTTAATAGCAGCAGACAACTAAGTTCTTCGCTTACATTTACTAAGTAGTTTTGAAATTAACTTTCTAAAAGTGAATTAGGTATTGATCTAGCATTATCTTAAACAACAATAAGAGAGCCCGCGCACGAGCGGCTTAGTTGCCCAGAAACTGTTTTTATCTCTATAGATTTCCATGGCTATCGCATCGCTACGTGCGCGCACTTTCATACCAACCCTTTTTGTGCGCAGTCTCCCTTAGAATTAAACACAACCTTTATTTTTTGTCGACTCTTATTACACATCTTATTAAGCAAATGTGCTACATCGTCGACCGCATCGTCACTTACCATCAGGTGAGATTGCGGTCAGACGTTTGTCTATAATGTATTAGAAAAAAATCTTCCTTAGCGCAACACAACGTATTTTACGCTTGGAATCTTCAAACGGTCACATAACTTCTTTGACGTTTTAAACATCACCTCCAGCTCCTGCGCTTACATGTAGGTGCGGTACACAGGGTTGTCACGTCTCGTTCAATTATCTAATTACTGCACGGTGAGTAGCAGGGCTGTCAAACGTTTGCCGTCTGTTTGGGCTCGAGTTAGCTTCTTGATTGCGATCGATCAGTCGAATGGGTTAATTGGGTGGGGCTATTTTTTGTGGTCTTTTTAGGGTTACCATGTAACAGATGACCAAGAAATCGACTGAGGATTATACTTAGATACCTAAATTTAAAGAGTTTACATAAAAAACTATGAAAATAGCCCTTAATTCAATCATAAGAGTTAATTTTGCCTGAGTAACCTACCTTTACTAATACTCAAACACCTTTGCCTAGTAGCCCTACTGTGTTTTTCCTTCGTCGTAAATTCCACCGGTTTCCTTTACATTGCAGTTTCCGCAAAAAGAATAAGTAGTTTTACATTCTAGCAACACTGCAGTGAACAGCTAACATTTCACAGTTCAAGCGCCGAATGCAAGCAAAGTCAAACAAACAGCAATAATTAGAAGTGCAAAACATAATCCAATCAAACTGACAGTGACATCCCTGTGTACCGGACCAATATGGCGGCCAAACATGGCGCTCGCAGGATTACTCTGTTTACGTAATTTGTTGAAGTTCCAAGACAACTTACACGGGCAATTATAGTTGCTTAATACAAATACTTAACTGAACATAACTGAAAGTCGTGCCTGTTTTGAGCGGAGTTGTTGACGAGTTGTGTCCATAGAATTCTGTCGTAAGACTCCTTCAGGGAGACCAGTGAATCCTTACTCGATCTGACCACCACCAGTTTGGTGACGTCACGTCATGCAAGTAAAAAGTGAAATCATTCAACCTTAGCTACTTACAACGCTCTGTATGCTCACATTGTTCACTGTTTTAGCAGTGAACAATGTGAACAGCTTGTAGAAGTCCACTACTGGACATAATGTTTGAAGATGAGCTATTGGTTATTGAGTTCCCGCGATTCTATTAATAACGTCGGTCCACGCGGTCTATTGGCTACGTCATTTCATCAATTGAAAAATAAAACAGTTGTGGCAAACAGGTAGATACCTAACCTACCATGCTGCACTGCAGAATACTGCAATTAATTTCAGTATTGCACAACTATGTTGCGGAACAAGTTGCTTGTGTAGAAACATTTTAAGATCACGACGTTTGTACATGCATAAGTGGGCAAACAACAGAATTATCATGCAAATTTTCTCAAGGGAAGTACAAAAGACGAACCAGTATAGCCTTTATCACAAAGGTATAAGGTCTAGTTTTTTTTACAAAATTTCAAGTGATGTCAAGTGTTGCTGTCGAAAAGTAGAGGGTTTTTTAATGAAGATTCTAATGATGTTGCTTTGAGGTAGTACCTCTTACTATATTAAATTAATCTAGATCTTCATTTTTATGAATTAGTTAGGTTGGTTAGGTACATTCTTAAAGGTTCCGGAACTCCATGCTAAGTAGGTTAATAATTTACAAATAGTACCTACCTATGCTAAAGGGTAAGGTTGAGGTTACACTTTTATTTAGCTAAGTATCACTACTACTGAAAAAATACTTTGATTATAGCAGCTGTGAACTAGGTATTTAATTTTATTCGAAAAGTAGGTGGTAGATGTAAAATGAAAATACAGCTATTATGGTGTAATTGGCCCAAAGGGGATGTTGAGCCTGAGAGTATCAAAATCTCTTTGATTCTGAACTCTCAAAATCAAGGGCATTTTGTGACAAAAAGTTTTAAAATCCCCTTAACTTTGAGACAAAAAGTCTTAAAATCCCCTCAAGGGAAAAACTTAAAAGAAATTTTGAGACTAACCCAGTCAGCACTCTGTGTTTTTATAAAAATCTCCACCTGCACAAGGGATGATATTATGGATGCCACAGACGAAGGGGTAAAAGTGGCGAAGTTTTATTCAAACTTCGTCTAGTGTTGGTTGTCATGTCACCATTGACACGTAAGAAGAAGAAGTATAAAAATCTATTACGATTTTCTTTGATTAGGCATAGTGATTGCATATAAATAAATGTTATTATAAATATTATGTTACGATATGTAGAAAAATCATTGCAAGATAAACTTACTACATCTAAAATCTTTTTCTAAGCACAAGGAGTTCTCGTAAATTAGGAGTAAAGTTTTAGTAAAATCGGCGAAACGTTACCTTAAATTTAAATTAAGTGCTTAAACAACACAAACAGGCACGTTCACATTTAATAGCAATGAAACTTAAACTCATGATAACTACTTAAGGTGTACAAAACAATCTGTGTTCCGCATCAGAACAACAGATGGCGTTCAAACTTATTTCCTGAGCATTCAAACAGAAGGGTTATTCTCTTAATGAAATGTAGTAAAATATGATTAGGATTGTATTGAGATGTCATAAAAGTCGCAAAATGGCAGCCTTTGTGACTTTTATGACGTCCCAACACAATCCCAATCATATTTTTACTTGATTTTATTAAGAGAATTATCCCTCAGGTAGGTACGTGTTTCAAAACAGTTGAACATAACCACCAAGTTAAAGATAAAAGGGCCTCTATAACATTATTCCAACACACAAATTAACAGCTCCGTGCGTGCTACCAGTTTCTAAAAAAGCGGCAATCGTAAACGACGGTTATGAATATAAGAACGGTGACTCTTCATTTTACTTACATATAAGACCAAAACTGCTGGAGGTTTTACCAACATTTTCAAATAGCTTTCTCTTTTTTCATCTTGTGTGAAGAAGTTTTTTACGTCACGTAATGCGCTCGCTAAATTACGTTGACGGTTTTTTAAGATACCAAAGATTAACAATTCACAGGTGCAAACGCGCAACGAAGCATTTGTTAAAACAAAACTTGGGAAGGGAGCATATCGATTGCTTAATAGAAGAACGGTATAAGTGCCTAAATCAATTTTTTTTTGCGATTTAGACATGTTGCTCCCGTAACAATTTTACTTCGAAATTGTTTCATCATCATCAGCCTTAATAAACCCATAACCTATAAACCTCATCTTAATCTTTCCAGAAAAGAAAATATTTCAGCTAAAGCCATAAGCAATGATTGCTATTTAATCTTGCTGATGGGTAAGAAAACTTTTTTCATCCTGCTTTTAATATTCCTTTCCCAAGATAATAAAACTGAAAGACTTATGGTTTGCGACCTCTATTACAAACAGTGCCCTTAGTACTATTTACTGAAGTTATCGATTCACAAAGAAATGTTTCGTAAAATAATAATCAAAATGTGGGTAGAAGTAGCGTAAAGATATAAGTCTTATTAATTCAAAATGTGGTGGTTTGGTTACATAAGCTGGTGCTAAGAATAAGCCGATTGCAATTTCTTATTTTGCCGCTTACGGTATTATCCCATTTAGGGGCCGATATATTCATACCTGCTAGGGGCGAGTAATTGTATAATATTACCATTTAGAATAACCGTGTATCCTTCCAAGAATTAAATTAGGAAGAATAGGGGAGGATGAACGCTATTCTCATTCGGGTGGGATAGCTGAAATATTTGACGTTTAATTGTGTGGTACGTCGTTTTAATTATAATTAAAGTCGGTGCAGTTGACCCCTTAGCTCTCTCTTACTCTCTGGGTGAACAAAAGGGGCACAAAATTAAATGTTTCTTGTAAAAGATATTTCTTCCTAAAATATACATTTTACAGTTTGAGCGTTTTGTTTTGAAACCTTCAATAACAAATGTTTTTTCATCTCATTACAATTATTTTATTATCTATCAATACGTACTTTAAAAAAGCACGTGTAGTAATTATTTTAATAGGTTCACAAATTGAAACATGCGCATAACCTTAAATAATTTCATGGTGTAGATAATATAGATAATCATTCGCGGCGCAGATTCTAATAACAGTGATCACTGCGTGTTTTACGAAACGTGCAAAATGTTACAAATAGTTGTTACCATTTGGATGTTTTCAAGAGGAGAGAGAAAAGTTTTCTTCTAGGCAAATATGCTACATCGTCGACCGCATTGTCACTTACCATCAGGTGAGATTGCGGTCAAACGTTTGTCTATGTAAAAAAAAAGTACTAACGAAAAACTTCAAGTCTATTTGAACCACCTTATACGTTGAATTCTTTATTTGCTTTTCAAATCTTTCTCGCCAGAAACTTAACAAAGCTAGACATGCAGTCCACACACGAAGACTTGTCGAAATTGGCACATCGTAAACGAGTGAAATAAAATAATGTTTTTGACTTGTTATGGTGCGCGTGACTGACAATAGTTTCCTGTTTTATTTAGCACTCGACAAACCCGTAAAACGTTATAGTTTGAACCACACAGCTGTGTCCTTGGGGTTGTAAAACGTATTTCCTATGGACCGTTAATATTTTCTTTTTATTGCTGAACTATTTTGTGCTGATTGTAGAGTTTATTTTCCGGAATTTTTACCTCCACAGATTTACGGCTGGATTTCTGTAAATTGGTACGTTTAGGATTTTATTAGCGTGTGCTATGTTATGTTTTGGTAAAATATCAGTATTTATTGTAAAGTAAATCATATTTCAAGTTTTGCTTAGTTAAGGACTAGAGGGCGTTGTGTAAAATGTCTATGAATATTTATTTATAACAAAACAATTGGGCTTACTTAGGTACCTCTCAACTTCAGTATTTTTTGTCTTTTTGACGTAATTTCTGAGGTTAATAAACTAGTTTGGTAACTTTATAATTAAATTAATATTAAATTAATACTAGAAAACAACGGTATCCACTTTAAAATAAGGTTTCTTCAAATTACGGTTTAAAGTGTGCCTTGATTGATTGATCAATCAATTAAGTGGCACCAAACTTATATAATTAGTTATTTTGTCAAAATAACTAGAAATTTCAAAACTTATAAAACCTTTTAACTTTATTTAAACTCAATTTTATAGCAAAAACCTCATAACCCATCGCAATAACTTTTATTTTTATGAAAACTCCAGTCGTTTTTTAATTTACTTAACAATGAATTTTTGATCACGCAAATGTGACCTTTGAAAACCTTTTAAAATGCCTAATATTAAAAGGCAGAAAATCGCTTTGTTCGTCTAATGTGCTCAAGAGCCAATTCACATGTATTCGGCTGCCATCTATAACTGCCTTCATAATCCTTTTTTAAAAATAAATAGTACTTTTAGCTGCGAAAATCATGACAACAATGCTTTTATAGTAGTGGGTACTGTACTGACTGACGTTACAGGCCGTAATGTAACATTCGCACCGAGCACGCGGAGCGAGCAACGAGCGGCTCGGTTCCTTGTACCACTGGACAAATGCACACTTTGTAGCATGTTACATTACTCGCAGTAACACCGGTCAATACCCACAGGTTACAGCACGCAACGTTGCGCAGCTTCGATATTCTCCATAGTAATGTTTATCTTATAGGTGTTCTAGTAAGCACCGTTTTGATCATAACCTATTGCATGTAAAATGTTCTAGAAGGTGAACTACAACCTTGCACTGCACCTAATGACCCCACTTTCTCATCGTTCACGATCTGCAATTTCTCGAGATACGCCGTCATGTCAGCCGCACGACGTCTCGTCACGAAGAACTTTACTTGATAAAGACCACTATATTTTTACCTTTTACGAACTTTTACCTTTTTTCACAATAGGTACTAAAAAGATCTTTAATATGTGGTATATTCTGTGTGTATATCTGAGTTTTAATAAAAATACTTTGTCAACTAAATCCTGAAAAAGAATATTGTTTATTTTTGTAATCGAGGAGACATGGTTTTTTTTTTAGTTTTAATGCATTTTGTTACATCATTTGCCATGCACCGTATATTATGTTTTTTTTTATACAACTAAACTAGCAGTTACCCGCAACTTCGTACGCGTCTACAGTTTCCGTGTACATTATATTATCTGTGCGTGTACGGAGCAGATACTTCTTTGAGAAACTTGACATTACACCTCATTACACCGAACTCGTACTGAAATGTCAAACGCTAGTCGTTAGACCAAAGAGGTAGTACTACGCCCTGTCAAACTGATGTGACATGACATGACAATGAAATCCTCTTGCCAATTGGCGCTGCTAATCCTTTTCGTTCATTTTATCCTGTAGATCCTGTTAATTATTCGAGATAAAAAGTAGCCTATGTGTCAATCCAGGTTACGAACTATATATATGCCAAGATTCATCCATGTTGGTTTAGTAGTTTAGACGTGATTGAAACACAAACATCCAAACATCTAAACATCCAAACATCTAAACTTTCGCATTTATAATATTAGTAGGATAGGATAGGATAGGATAGGATAGGATAGGATAGGATAGGATAGGATTAGTAGGTTAGGATAGGATAGGATAGTGGAACGAGCCAATGGCTCACCTGATGATAAGTCCACTGAAGACGTGCTCTGTGATGCATTGCTCTGAGATATAAAGGTGTTATGTATCATGTCTCTCTAACTGCACCGACACCGAAACACAGCAATGCGAGCATCATTGCTTGGCAGCATAAATAGGTACGATGGTAGTACTTCCCCGAACAAACTCTTGCACAAGAAGCTCTGCTACTAACTACCAAAAATGTAGGTTATTTTAGACCAAAGATGTCTTTGACGAAGTTCCTTGGTACCACCGAATAATCTTAAGTGAGTACACAAAAAGTTTGACCATGCTAACACAATGCACGGTACCTGCAGGGGTATTCCAATCTCAGTTGAACTGCAAAGTTTTAAATCATGGTCAGTTCATACTAACTCATAGTTATTCTGTGACTAAATAGTGACATTATGATGTAATTTAATTTGTTTTATATTTTGCTGTCAAATGTCTAAAAAGAATGATCACGTGGTACAAAATTGTACCACGAGACCTGAAGAAATTACACTGGGCAGTGAAATATAACTTGACAGCAAAAGATTGGAATACGGGGGCAGAGCGCTTTAGTCACTAGAGGAATTAGATTTTCTCTAGCTTTCACCACCATCTCTACCTACCAAACGTCACGATACGTCACAGGATCTTAGCTGACGCACTTCTGCGTACTCAGGCTGCGAATAATTTAATATTCATACCGGGTCTTGGCTAGCGTGAGTGGCTACTTTGCATGATTGTCCTCGTGTGAGCGACACATTCACTCGTCAACCATCGCTCTTCGTTAGAAATTTCTCGAATAGATAGTTCTCGTTTGATAATTTCAACAGGCAGCAGTGAGCACCGCTGGCCTAGTGGTAGCCACCCTGCCTTCTGATCTGAAGGTCATAAGTTCGAATCCCGTGTATTCCGATATTTCTATTCTGAAAATTCATTCATGTGCGCATCACTGCTATGCGCATTTACTCTCATGCGAAGGAAAACATTTTTGTGTGCATTTGCTCTACGTAATATTGGCTATCTGTACTTTGGTTGAAAGAAATAAGCTGTGAAAATGGTATAGCTGTGTATAAAGTGTTCTCTACAGCATAATGAATTTTCATCATTTTTTCGTCATTAAAAAGTTTTTGGTAGCATCCCGAAATACTAATCGTTTTGAAATAAAATTAAATGCGTTTTGGAAAAGTAACGACTAAATAATTACCCTATACGAAATTCTCCCAAGTGAACTATCTCCTGTAGTAAGCAATACCTACCGGAGATAGTCTATCTAACATTTTGATCCCAAAGTACCTGCTAACTCACGCTTTAACAAAAGCTGATTAAGTTTCCATTCAGTCCGCCATTTCCATAGAATCGAAATAGAATTAATAGACGTCGAAAATACCTAAATAACACAATAAGTAAGCCCCTTCATTTAATTGTGCAGTAAGTCGGATCGCAATGTAGGTGGAACCCTGTCGAAGTGAAACCCAGGAAGGTAGGGCTGTCGCTGTGTTAACTTCTTAGTTCAATTTAATGAGTTTTCTTGATGATACTTTAGTTTAGATATTATAGGTGATTTTTCTGATTTGAAAAAAAAAACACATTTTGACTTTGATTATGAAGAAAGTATTATTTTTTTTTAAATCCATAGGTCTACATCTACAACAGTTGTATCGATGAGTTAAATAATAAAAAGACCATAAAATGAAAACAAACTGTCATTTTTACAACTTTACAAAGTTACATTTTAGATTTTATTCATTTATTTTTGTGTAGCTTTATAAGAGTTTATAAATAGCTTTACCGGCCACATCACTATGTTTTGTTGTTAAAAATATTTGCAAAAAAGCTTTTGTAAACAGATTTCAATATTCTTTATTTTTGGTTTGTAGAAAGTGACACCCCTACCCAAAGTCCAGCTCCGTTACTTCGACAGAGTTGCAAAGCTAACAGTGACAACCCCTAGGGATGAACCTATGTTATCTTTAGTATTGTTCGAGTTAGATTAGTTTTTGTTCCTCATAAAATCGGTAGCTGTTTGTGACGTAGGTACATACTTGTTTATGTTTCAAGGCTTTAGTACTTTTGTTATTAGAACGTGGATATTCTGGTGTTTATGTTTATAGCTCAGCGTGTCGTAAAGTACGCAAATGAATACCTGAGTACCGAGTCTAAGTTTCGTTCTTGGAAATCGAAAAACGCGGTTGTAGTGAAAATGTTCTTGTATTAAAGTCACGGTAAGCGCCCCTAGCGGATGAGTTGCAAACTATTTTCCTTCTTATTAGTAAAACTAAAACAAAAAACAAACAAAAACTGAGCTATGACTGGCGTCATAGCTCAGTCGGTAATAGCTCTGCCTTCCGTGCTGTAGGTCGTGGGTTCGATCCCCACTAAGAACAAAGATTTGTGTGTGGCAAACATAGATGTTTGTTCTATGTCTGGGTGTTACTATGTATTATAAGTATGTATTTACAAAAAAAAAGTATATAAGTATCAGCATCTGGTTCCCATATTACAAGCTTTGCTTAGTTTGGGACTAGAGGGCATCGTGTGAAATGTCCATGCATATTTATTTATTTATTAAAATCTTATTAGATACTTTGTGTAGCACAACGGGTCTATATCGCTCTTAAATTCGTTGCAACAGACGATTGTGCATATACGGTTGTGCGGAAAAATTCACCTACATCCAATTTGATTATGGCTAAATAGCCGACTGCAGATAGCATTTGTGAGAAAAAACCACATCCTAATATTTGACCTAAAATGGGTTCTGCGCAGATATTTCAGAGGAACAAAGATCCGCTGTGCCGTATACATTCATAGATAGTGAACTAACAATTGTTTTTACTAAAAGTCAATGCATTTTAACGAGTTTGTCTGTTTGTTGCATGCTACTGAGATGCGAATGTTAAGATGGATGTGTGGGGTGACGAGGTTAGATAAGATAAGGAATGAGTATATCAGGGGAAGTTTGAAAGTGGCGCCTGTTGTTGAAAAGGTGAAGAGTGCTAGATTAGCATGGTATGGACACGTAATGAGGAGGGATGAAAGTCATATCACGAAAAAAGTTATGAATATGAGGGTGACTGGGTACGCAGGTAGAGGAAGGCCGAAGAAGAAGTGGTTGGATTGTGTGAAAGAGGATATGAATGTGAGAGGAGTAGATTCTGAGTTGACGAATGATAGAAGCGAGTGGAAGAAGAAGACATGTTGTGCCGACCCCGCCTAGCGCGGGATAAGGGCAGGGAAATGATGATGTCTGTTTGTTGCAGACACCCTCAAGATTGATCGGAACAGCAGATAGATAAAATTAAGGCTTCTTACAGCAATATTTTAAATTTATTTGCGTCTGCCATGCAAATTATGAAATAGAGAATGGGGAGTGGGGTTTTTATTTCCTTCCTTCGGATAGGGGAACCCCCGGTTGGCGAAACTGTTTACTTTGCGGTTACGTTTAATGCATGCTATAGTATAAATGTAATGCAAACTAATTTTTACGTAATTTGTTACTTTTGAAGCACTTTAGCTTGGTCGTGAATTTTTAAAAACAAGTCCTTTGCACATGTTATGTTAATTAATGGATGAGTTAATAGGATTAGCAGTGGTAATGAACACTGGCTTGTGACCTGTCACATATTATTGAAAAAACAATTAAAAATATTATACTACATATATGTTTGGATTTACCTCTAACTACCCTCTTTTAGATATCAGAGATCTTTGAGAATCAATGTCAAATGTAAAATCCATGGGAAATAAAGCCATCTTTATTCTGTGATCTGGTATAGTACAGTATTATGCTGAGACGGGGACCATTTTGCCCCCCTGCAACCTGACGAGGAGGTAGGCTGTTTTAATTGTATTGTTTTTATTGCTATTATGTTCCTATCTGTACCTACTGTATTTATGCTACCTACTGTACATGTATACCTAATTGGGGACAAATAAAATTTTATCTTGTCTTATATTATCATATCTCTACTTGGAGACTATACTTCATAGGGTTACTTCTAGCAAGCTTTTCCTCGCTCGTCCAAAATAAGTATATTCTATCTTTACTGTACTTTACAGTCATAATTTTTTTCGTACTAAGTACTCATACTTACCTTAGTTACAGCTTAAATTATTTTCCTATATTAATAGATTTAAAGTAGCAGAAAAAAAACCAGTGACGAGCTAGTCCCAAAGAACATTCGATTTATTTAAGGCGCCATAGAGCTGGAAAATTGACTTTGTGTTCAGTAAATGGATGTTAATCTACTTATGAGTTTAGTTGGAGCTTTGTGTCAACTTTTCACGGTAGGACACTAAAAAGCTTTCTGTTCGAAGGCTTGCTGAAATTGACGGGGAAACTCTGAAAGTGTGTAATTAGATCAACAATAAACGGATACATTTTTACAGTAGCCAGGGCAAGTTTGTGCTTCGATCAAAACTTATATTTCTAGCATAACTAGCAAGTAAGCAGAAATTTTGAATAATTGTCAAAACAAAACCACAGTTAATTTTTAAGCATGAACATAACATTTCCGTTGCCAATTCGAGTCCCACAAGAATTTTGACACTGTCCATATTAAAAAAAAAACGCTGTGGTGAGTTATATACAATAGACAGTACAATGTAGTGATTCATCGAATCTACTTGCGACAAACAAATCATGGCTGTTCGCTCAAAAACAAAATCTTACTCACAGCTCAGTTTTATAACTCATCGATCGAACGATACCTACCTCAATATTTAAATCAGGAATCAAATAAAATTGCAAATTCTACAAGCGT
The DNA here is from genome assembly GCA_947859175.1 of Gandaritis pyraliata. Lineage (NCBI taxonomy): Eukaryota > Metazoa > Arthropoda > Insecta > Lepidoptera > Geometridae > Gandaritis > Gandaritis pyraliata. Next base: position 10,343,647 of record OX401856.1, on the reverse strand, counting down.
GCAGCGGACCCTCAGATCCGTTACGACCGTGAGACGCATAGCATAATACATTGACGTTCTTGAATGACAAATGCCGATGGCTTTTTTGACTAGCCAAGCGTTCTATTTACGACATTCCGGAAAGCAGAGTCGCGAATTCGAATGAGGGAAGTAAACGCAGGGATGGGACTGTTTGTTTTGGCGGAATGTCTTCGGGGGATCATAATCGTTTTTATTGACATAGATTATGAGATGTTTCAAATTTAAATTTTCTTTACCTTTGAAATTTGCTCTCGTAAATTATTGCTCTTGTTACGTTTGCAATAGCGTTTTCAAATTGGTTTTGTTATTGGGATTCGACGATTCAAATATATTTCTGAACTTAGTTTCAGCCCCCGTATGCCAATCTTTTGCTGTCAAGTTATATTTCACTGCCCAGTATAATTTCTTCAGGTCACGTGGTACAAAATTGTACCACGTGATCATTCTTTTTAGACACTTGACAGCAAAATATGCGCGAAAACACATCAAATGACGTCATAATGTCACTATTCAGTCACAGAATAACTATGAGTTAGTATGAACTGACCATGATTTAAAACTTTGCAGTTCAACTTTGCAGTTCAACTTTGATTGGCATACCCCTGCAGATCAAACATAAAATCATCTTTTTTACAACAAATTATATAAGTTTAAAACTTCACGTAGTCCTTTACTAACAACCATGCTAAGTTTGAAGTCACATTTTATCGCATTCCAGAAGAAAAATCGCTGCATATATATATTTCAAAATATTGTTAGTTATATTACGGAAATATTTAAAGAGTGCCAATATGAGAGTCAAAATAATAAATTTTCAGTTACATAATCATTATTTATCCAACTTTTGAATGAGTCAGTCCACCCCTCACAGAAATCTATTATTGTGCTTTTCTTTAATACCGTGCAGCAAACATTACCTAAAGCAGCCCCCTAACGATACGAAGAATCAATTTCAATAATCGAGGATTATTTTTTCAATCAAGGGCTCCATTAATTTTGACTGTAAGGGGTCATTGAACTAGACGAAAGTTCAATGCACTTACATATTTCATTGAACTTATTTTACTAATAGATTCTGGTTTATAAGTAAAAAAAATTAATGAAATTTAACATAAATTTGGTACATACAGCCTACATAAAATAGTTTATTGTTTTAGTTCAATAACACGAAGAAAATACAAAATTATTTACATTTGGTTATTTATTATGTCGAAACTACTGAACCGACTTGGATGAAACATGGAATATATAGTTCGTGACCTGGATTACCACATAGGTTTCTTTTTACCCCGAATAATTAAAAGGACCTACAGGATAAAAAGAACCAACGGGATTAGCAATGCCAATGAAACATATTTTGACACGAGGACAACATCAAGTCAGCTGCTTCAAAGAGCCTAGTACGAGTTTTGGTGTATAAAGCCGGTGTACGAGTAAAATGTCTAAAAAAACAGTACACGTGTATAAAGTCGCAGGTGGAAATTTGTACTAAATACTAACGATTTTTAAATTTTGTTACAGGTAAGAAAACTGCCCGATACCATGGATTTTGATGGAGAATGATGATTTTTAGTAAGTTTAGTCTATCAGCATCATTGTTTAGTACTTGAAATAAACTAACTTGAAGTATAAGTACGCTCTTAACGTCAACAGACTAGGCGTCGTTAATATTTTATAACGTCTGAGTCGCGAGTACTCACTCAACACGTATTTCTATACAAAATTGAGCATTAGATTATATTTCAGCCATATTTCAACAGTTATTTTTATGATGGGTTTTATAAAGAACATCTCCCGAAAAGAATATCTTCTAAGTCTGGAAGAGATCGCTTTTATCGATAAGACCGCCCATTGTAATCTCTATTTTTTTGTTTCTTGTATGTAATTTCTTTTTTTTGTGTGTGCAATAAAGTTTTTATCTATTACTTTTCAGTTATTTATTTTTAATTCTATAACATAAATCCAAAATAAATATTTGGCGTGTTAATGACAAGTAGGATGCTTTTCCACTAGAGCTACGCTATGTTTTTTGTATAGAGAGAGGCGTGTTAAGGATGTCAGCTACGAATGCTTAGTTCAGCCCCCGTATCCCAATCTTTTGCTGTCAAGTTATATTTCACTGCCCAGTATAATTTCATCGGGTCACGTGGTACAATTTTGTACCACGTGATCATTCTTTTTAGACACTTGACAGCAAAATATGCGCGAAAACAAATTAAATGACATCATAATGTCACTATTTAGTTACAGAATAACTATGAGTTAGTATGAACTGACCATGATTTAAACTTTGCAGTTCAACTGAGATTGGAATACCCCTGCAGCTTTGGTTTCGTGGAAACGGTCACATAGTTTTGTAGCTTAGTTTTGACCTCGCTCACTGCTTAGCAACGTTGCACATCCTGGTGGAAAACCAGCCGAATAGATATCTCCTTAACTCGTATCTAAAATTTAGATAACCATTCAAAAACATTCAAAAAAACCGGACCGGTTTTTTTGAATGTTTTTGAATGGTTTTTTTTCATTAAACTTTCATTTAGATTCTAAATGAAAGTTTAATGAAAAAAAACCATTGTAATTGCTATGTTATAAAGTACTTTGTCGTTGACCCCTAAAGGGTTAATATAGAAACAAAAGGGGATCCTCAAAAAGTGATAAAACTCCACGAAGCCTCAACTAATAACTTCCCTTCAGGCATTCGGAAAACGTTTTCTACACATTTGCACTAACTACACCCCCCACCCTGCATTAACCAATTTACACCCTTTACACCCTTTGCACCCCATCTCACAGAGGGTTATAAATTTCACGTAACCGACCATGTACTTCCTACCTGCTTAAAGGGGAACAACTTGTTTTGTAAAAGTTATGAACGGCGTATTATTAGACTTGATTTTTAGTTTTAAAATAGTGAACACGATAAATATTGGTCTTAACACGCACTTGCGGAAATCCAAGCGTTGTCTGATAATGGAACCATTTTTAAGGGAACCGTTATAACTACTAAAATCTTTTTAGAAAACAGCAGGGGTAGGTATGCCAGTCAAAGTTGAACTGCAAAGTTTTAAATCATGGTCAGTTCATACTAACTCATAATTTTTTTGTGACTAAATAGTGACATTATGACGTCATTTGATGTGTTTTCGCGCATATTTTGCTGTCAAGTATCTAAAAAGAATGATCACGTGGTACAAAATTGTACCACGTGACCTGAAGAAATTACACTGGGCAGTGAAATATAACTTGACAGCAAAGGATTGGCATACGGGGGCAGAAAAGTTTAACACTACTGCGAAACAAAGCAGACTACAAAAATGACAATAACGTACTAACGTCATAAAACAATGTACACGTAGATACATAGTTTCCGATAAGGCAGCCGTTCCGATAGATGGCGATAGCGTCTACTTCCGGCACACCGTCTTGGCACGACCGGAAGTGCCTTTGTCTGACGGATTTTAGGGTAGGATACGGATAAGTCGCGCAATTTTGAACCTTATTGACGGTCGTTATTTGTTCGAAAGCTTTCAGAGGCTCATCAGACGCAGATTGACTTCAACTGTATCTAATCCTTTGCTAAAGAAAATAAAAATATATTAAAAAACCAACGGACAGACAAACAGACAGACAGACAATGTAAAACTATGATTCGTGTTAACTTAAAACCTTCTTGAACCCAGAGAGTTCCAAACATGATTCGGGTTTTATCTCTACATTTCGCAAAATTAATTCGTAATCAAAAGTTCTACCGCCTGCTAATAGGTAATCAACTGGTAACTTGGAACTCATCTCGCTTGCAGCCAGTTTGATTCCCGGCCTGGGTTCGAATTAATGAGGTAATTTTGAGATGTTGCTTTTTAATTTGTTGCGTTGAGATAGGAATAGAGAAACAAGTTGCTTTGTTTGTGTTCTATTTATATCCGACTACTGGGAAGCATAAAGGAGGGTTATGACTTTGACCGGTATGTATGTACTCATATTTAATGTTTACCAGTTCCCTCATTGGTTCTCGCATAACATTGAAACTACTAATTATAATTTGACAAAAGAGGTATTGTTAGAAGCGTTTGGACTGTCCGCTAGTTATAGGCTATGTGGCGTCACCTTAAATTGAATATGGCGTCCTCTAATAGGACATAAAACCATGAACTAAAATATTTTTTTTTAATAAAGCCGTTTTGGGTGTCAAATACTATCCTGGCGCATCAATCCCAAACTGGGTTTTAGTCTCCGACATGACAAAACACCATCGGTCTCATCTTACGCCACTTCTCTCTTCTTCTCCGGTAGACAGCGGAGACAGCGGTACTTGGAGACAGCGGAGGTATCAAAAGGCTTAATTAGCACGATAAATCTAAAATATCTAGAATGCAGTACTAATCTAAGACGCAGTGACGTAGAGCTTGTAACACTACGAATATATTTCGATGACGCGGTACGTTTTCTTGTTAAGTTCTGTGCTGGGTCAAAGATCTGGTTCAAGCCACGCATTCCTGCACTATTCCGCAGACATTCAATCATAATAAAACTCTACAAAGGTGCAATCAACGAACAATCGTGGCTCCTTGACAGATCATGTTTGCTTCCACCTGTGTTTGCCCTCCCCCCCCCCCTCTGTCAACTCAATACGAAAATCCAATTTCTTTTACGCTACTACTCGCCTCATTTTGTTTCGAATCGAAAGTTGAGGATATGAGGATTTCTATCTAGTCGCATGCGAGTGACAGCCCTAGGGCTATTATTGCGCGTCCCTTGATTATTGAGTGAAGTAAATGTAGGCTGTTTCACTGAAGGAACATAGGGTTGACTGTTTGAAGGAATTGGAACTTTAGTATTATTGTTTCCTTCGAGTAATGCTTACTAACTTGACAAAGACATTACAAACTCAAGTGTTTTAATCGAAAATAGCTTGACTGATTCGGATGAAACTTTGTTTAGTATCGATAGCTTGTAATCCATAATTATGCAGACTAGTTTTTATCTAGGTACCAATATACTAAGATATGTAAGTACTCGTATCAAAACTAAAATAGATATATTCCAGTAATCCCCACTAAATAATCCCTACTGGTGGGGATTTCAATCTTTTACCGCATCGTTACTTAACATCAGGTGAAATTGCGGTCAAACGTTTGCCCATAATGTGTACAAAAAGAATATAGATTTCTCATAGCTATCTTTACTATTTGAATAAAGACTTCACACCATATCTCAATTTACTATTTACAAGTTTATCCCCTGCAAGTCCCTTTACACTCAAATAAAATCTAAATAGACTTGCTAAGAGCCTTAGGCGCCCTAAGGGTGCCCTTACCGTTTTTCACAGAACATTTTATTTTCCTATTTATTTCTAAATCTTCTGCCAACCCTAGTTTCGCGCTGAATGGTGAATTTGCATACGTATAGGTATTTTTAGCATTAAAAGGATTGTGTAGGGGATCGATGCTGAATGTACTTCGTCAATTCGATTCCCAAAACCCGCGTGTTTGTAAAGCTTGACGAGTCAATTCGTGCGAAAATGAGTTTATTTTTATTGATAAACTATATTGAATGGCTTTTACTTTTTGAACCGACTTCAAAAAAGAAGGAGGTTCTCAATTTGGTTTTTTTTAATGTGAGTTACCTCAGGACTTCGTCATTTGTGAACCGATTTCAATTTTTTTTTATCTGACAGCATGTACTTCCAGGTTGGTCCCATTCAATTTTCATCAAAATCAGTTCAGTAGTTTGGCTTATAAATAGAAATAACTGGAAAATATATGCCATCCACGTGCACGAAATTAGGTACGTCTTTTGATTTCCTGTGACTTTTTAGTGGTGTTTATGATTTGATTTTACCTACTCAAAATAAAAGTAACAAAAAGCTTACAAACCACCTTTTCAGAAGCAACTCAGCTCATTTTAAGAAATGTATTTGCTAACTGCAGTCCAATATTCTTACCCTTTCATATGTTTGTTCGTCGAGCAAACACAATAGGTAAGATTACGGGAAATCCGTTGAAATCTTCGGTCGTCGTGTTTGTATGTTTGTAAATAACGACTTTAGAAATGGTTTTCAGCTTTTCATCATTTTCAAGAGATTTTAATTCAAGTAAAATCTACTTTGCACTACCAACCCATCGTCTTTCCACAATATGCATAGGTTATCTGGATGATAATGCTATATAGCATTAAGTTCGCCTTTGTACTGTTGTTATGGTTATAACTATGCAATAATGTATTTTCTATCTACCTAAGTTTACATACCAAAATAGTTTAAAATTTTGATAACGCTATATTATCTATTTTACGAAAAGGCTATATATAATTACTTAAACTTTTTGCGAAAGGGTCATTTTATTTTATTTTATTTTTATTGTGCGAACACGTACTATTTGAATGTTTTCAAGAGGAGAGTGAATAGGTTTCTTCTAGGCAATTGTGCTACATCGTCGACCGCATCGTCACTTACCATCAGGTGAGATTGCGGTCAAACGCTTGTCAATATTAAATAAATAATAAAAAAAAGGTTTTTCTGATAGTGTGTTCAACACCTATAGTTTAAACTTAAAAAAAAACTAGTATTTACGAAGTATAGATAATTTACTGCTGAATTTATTTTGACGCAAAATCTTTTTGTTAATGTTTGTACAAGAGAAATATTATGCAAACCAAAACAAGTAGCTACAATGAAAATTGTAAATAAAATTTTGAATAAACGAAGTATCCGAAGCGAGCTCAGCAGTTAATTCAGTTATAACTTGCTGTTTGTGTTCCGCCTAAAGTTTCAGTTAAAAGTTTTAAAACAAAATATTTACACATAGAATCCGCCTGGGCTAATAATTAGGAAGCCGCGAAAAAGAATTTTCAGTAGTATTCTAGATTTTTATATAACTTTATGAGTAAATTTGCACCAAAAGCTTTGTAGTTTATTTTTACGTAATTAAATAATATTAATTCACATAAAACTTTCACTGTAATCCCCTGCCCCCCTATTTCAATCTTTTGCTGTCAAGTTATATTTCACTGCCCAGTGTAATTTTTTCAGGTCACGTGGTACAATTTTGTACCACGTGATCATTCTTTTTAGACACTTGACAGCAAAATATGCGCAAAAACAAATTAAATGACATCATAATGTCACTATTTAGTCACAGAATAACTATGAGTTAGTATGAACTGACCATGATTTAAAACTTTGCAGTTCAACTGAGATTGGAATACCCCTGCTGGAGAATGTCAGAATATAACATTCCGCCCCAGGTTAAAAAAACACGTGGTCAACTAAACCCGATTTCTTCATATTTTTTTATGCAATTAAATTATGGAACAAGCCAATGGCCCACCTGATGTTAAGTGGTAACCACTGCCCGTAACGATGTATTGGCTAACTGAGCACGTCCACTGACCTCGTCGCTCTGAGACATACAATAGTAAAAGGTGTTAAGTCTCATGTGGACTGCATTTAGTATCTCTTTAAACACCATGCCTTAAAATCACATCAGGGAGACGTAAGGTTCAATCTAATATAGTCTTGTCATAGCCGGTCATTGACCTAGTCTGCGGTAACCAAGAAAGAACATTTCACACGACGAACAATCCCGTTCTATTTTCAAATCCGAAACTTGGAAGTAACAGCGTTATAACGAAGGCATCGGGTGCGTCCGACAGCATAGGCAAAGAATAAATAACAGTACTTATGGTTCGGAAGAAGTCTGCGCCCCTATAGGGGGATCTACCCCCTTTAGGGGGATCCTGTCTAACACACGGGCCCAGACCATTCGTCTAACGAGTCACTTGCCGGGAAAAAACTGGTTTAAACTGGATTTTAAACTACCGTCTATCTACGATTTATTTTTCTCTAATACCTTACAGGCGTTTGTCTGTTTGTCTCAGGTTTACTAGACTGAAGACAATTTATAGAATTCTGTCTGCAAAAATAAAAATTATTTTAGGGTTACGTGGAGAGAAGGAAATAGGTACCAGTACCTAACTGAAACCCACACTTAATCCGATGTCTAATTGGTACACATATAAACTTATAAAGGGTAAATTGATACAGCACTCGTTACAGCTTCATAATTTCAAATACTTCAGGTTTATTTGAAATTTTGTGTTTCTTCGATTTCATATGGAGTTTTTTACTTTTTTTCCTTTTATATACCTACATAAAAGGATTTTTTTTGTTGTTACCAGCCCCCGTATGCCAATCTTTTGCTGTCAAGTTATATTTCACTGCCCAGTATAATTTCTTCAGGTCACGTGGTATAAAATTGTACCACGTGATCATTCATTTTAGACACTTGACAGCAAAATATGCGCGAAAACACATCAAATGACGTCATAATGTCACTATTTAATCACAGAATAACTATGAGTTAGTATGATCTGACCATGATTTAAAACTTTGCAGTTCAACTTTGCAGTTCAACTTTGATTGGCATACCCCTGCAGCACCAGTAGTTATGTATAATTCGCGTCCGTACTCATATCTCTAAAAGTTAATCAAAGCGCTGTGAAAAAAGTTTAAACTCACTTAGTTATAAACAAAATGCTTATCACTTGCGAACAAAAACTTCACCCCAATTCATTAGACTTTACAAAGACAAATGCTTCTAAACAAAGTTTAAAAAACAAAACAAAAATTCGAGAATACTCACTACAAAAGTACTGTAACTTATTTTTCTCGCGTACTTATCAAAACAGGACACAATTTATTCTAATAACAAGAAAGTATTCAAATGAATCCCTAAAGATAAAAATCGAAACGACTCTCTGTGGTACCGTTAAAACAATTAGATTGGACACGAAACAAAAAAAAAAGAATTGTTATATATACAAGAGAAAGTTTTAATTTTATTATGGTTTAGAATTTTAGATGTGTTTGGATCTGCCAGAACAATAGTGACTGAGTTAAAGCTAGTTAAGAATTTAATAAAGTGTTTTACAAGCAAAATATGCAGAAAGGCACAAAGTTTATTTTCTTTATTGCAAAAACTGTATTCATGGCGAAATTGAAAAATTTATGTTATTAATAAAAAAACTTATTACAATTATAACTATACATAACAAACGTAGGTAGACTTTTTTGTAAAATTATGTAACTGCAGGGGTATGCCAATCAAAGTTGAGCTGCAAAGTTTTAAATCATGGTCAGTTCATACTAACTCATAGTTATTCTGTGACTAAATAGTGACATTATGACGTCATTTGATGTGTTTTCGCGCATATTTTGCTGTCAAGTGTCTAAAAAGAATGATCACGTGGTACAAAATTGTACCACGTGACCTGAAGAAATTACACTGGGCAGTGAAATATAACTTGACAGCAAAAGATTGGTATACGAGGGCAGATTACTTTTCTAAATAAATAGAAAATTCAAGGGCAGATAACACAGAAACAAAATTAAAGCAAAAGAAATTCGAGGAGGAAAACTTTTGCGGCCAAAATGAGCGACAAAACACATTGCTGAAACTTTTACAGTTCCATTTGAGAGGGAATGTTTTGAGACAAGGAAAATCTCTTAAAAAGAACCATAGTTTGCCATGTGCTTGCTCACAGGCCGCTTGCTGCGAGGCACAACTTTTAGGCGAGAGAGAATAAACAGTTCCTTCTGATGTGTGTCTTTTCATACAGAGTCTACAGTTCACCAAAATATCTAAATGATTTTTGATGTCTGAATAATACTAAATAGCTTTTCTTTGTATTATAAATATATTCAACTTGTATAACTTATTGCAGCCACATTTTAACCTTACTCAAATCGTAAAAACCTAATTTCAAACGTCTTATTTTCAATAAGTAATAAGATATTTTAGTATATTTTTCTTGTTATTACTTGTTTAGACAGGGCTTATATTATTAAACTAGTGGGATTTTAAACAAAGGGGTTGATTTTGACCTGTCTGCTAATTTTACGTTCACCCTTTTGACTTTTACTTCATGGAAGGTTGGTGTGACTTTTGCGTTTAAAGATACGTAGGTACTTGGAGACTAGGTACTAAACTTTTAATGATAAAATTATTAGGTCTACGGTAAGACTGAGATAGACAAAATAGATAATAGATAGACAAAAGTTTAATAGATAATAGATTTGTACCAATAGTGTAACCGCCTGCGCAAGCGCACGTCGCTCGCTGCGCTGCGCCTGCGCCTCGCTTGTGTTTGTCCGCATCACCTGACTAGAATGTACCTATCTTGTCAGTGTGGTGTGCGTGCGCTCGTTCGACCGATTAGTATTATTCCTACGAGAACCTAGTGCCTAGACAAGGCACTATATAATTTTAAGCTTGTGTAATTTTTGAAATAATAATAAATAAAAAAAAAGATACATTGTCTGAATGAAATTAACTCATAAAACCTTGTCTCAGTGAAATTAATTTTAATCATAAGCTTAAAGTTAATGATTTCCATAAGGTTGCTGCTTTATTATTTTACTAAACATTTTTCACACGCTGCTAGCTAACACTGGATGAGAATAGCCAAAGACCGGGCTCAGTGAGAGACCTACGTCCAGCAGTGGTCTGATATGGGATAATGATGATAATGATGATGACATTATTCATGTTAGTAAAACTCTTTTGCTGACCGACTGACTGAATGACAGATCTCATAATGAGGTACTTATAATGGGTTTTGCACTTTGTAATAAGGGACAAAACGATACTCAACCCCTATTTGGGGTACAATCAGCTGGTTGGAGATGATAAGGTTTGGGCATTTAGTTTTAAAATACTTAGAAATTATCTGTTGTTTGGACGACAAGTGGTTTTTGCGTCACTTCGTAAAGCTTATTTTCTCGTAAAATGTTTTCAAAAAGTTCTGTTAGAAAGAGGACGCCATGTTTGGCTCTCAAATGCCTTTGTTTTCAAAATATCAGTATTATAGTTTCGGATGTGGGAGTTTTTTGTCGTGTCCCGTTTTACGTAGGCTTGAATGTAGTTTTAGAAAACTGTCGGGTTTTATTGGAGCACTACAGAGAACGTTTGCAATTTTGTTTTAGACTTTTTCATGTGTTCAATTTTCAAAGCCATATATAGCTTACCAACATGGTTATTAGAACCGGGTCACTTGCACATATCAAACATAAACCAAACGTTTGTTCGTATGAGTTAGTGTCCAACTTTGATGACGGAGTTTTAAGGCCACTTTAAGGCCTCCATCGTCTTATTGACTGCTAGAGCCGGAACCGGCAGTACGTGCCCTCCAAATCACGGAAGCGCTCAGATGTAAATGCCACTAGCGGTCACCCATCCAAATAGTGACCGCGCAGAACGTCGCTTAAGTTAAAGGATCGGTGAAGTGACATAATTTTACTGATGTGTCATCTTTTTCTTCCTTTTCAATATCTTGTGGTTTCACGCGTGATAGAGCGAGTGTAATAATAAAGCTATGTTTAGTTCAGTACCCAGTTTTTAGGGAATTACTTCCCAGCATTGAACTTGCGAATTTTTAAAGGTCCAATCTCAATAGGTTGGACCTTTAAAAATTCGCAAGTTTAGTATTGTCTAGCCAACTTTCCCAGAGGTAAAAGAATTCCCATTAGAAAAGGACAACGAATCAAATAGGTTTCTGTAAACAATGCTTCTTCAATTCTCTTATTGGTTTTATTTGGCGCGTGTGTCACATTCCTGAGGAAGTTTTAAGATGTTTTTCTTTGTGATTTCAGGTTGTTTTTAAAGGTATGTTCAGTGTTTGTTGAGAGTTTTATCGGAACTATTCTCATCTTTTAGTTTTGGCGTCTTCAAACTCACGTTTAAAATTCCTTGTCTGGATCACTTCACAATATTGGATTACTTTATTTGGATTAATAATAGATTTTCAATTGCATTTGATATTTATTTTGATGTAACTACTGAGCGAGTAAAATGAGGTAAACTTACTACTCAGAGAAATTAAGGTACAATTTTATTAGGTGATATATTTTGCAAACATTTTTTTTTCCTTGCGATTTAAACCCCTACGTTTTTCTTTTCAACCGAATATTGTCATCTACCAAAACTCAAAAAAGTCATTCAAACTCAAGATACCTCATCAGAGTAAAAATTAATCAGTTCTTTTGAAGCAGTATTTTGATAGCAATGATTAATTTGGATAAGTTCATTGAATGGTCGAGACGAGGTCTCATTTGTCAGTAAACGGGGTACCTTTGAAACGGTATCAATGGTCAATACAGGTCATTGTTCTTTGGTACTTAATCTTGGAGCTAATACTAGACTAGGCTTGTTGTTGAATTCAGTTTACTAAGCTAAATAAACATGCGTGACTTTTTTAAGCAAAGTTAATTAAAACTTTAACATAAGTACCTAATTAGCTGGCTATGAATTTAAAGATTAGGTATATAAGGTATATTAGGTATATTAGGTACCTACATAAGACCCGTAAAATTTTGTGAGAACAAACAAGGGGGCGATTCCAATCTCAAAGTTGAACTGCAAAGTTTTAAATCATGGTCAGTTCGTACTAACTCATAGTTATTCTGTGACTAAATAGTGACATTATGATGTCATTTAATTTGTTTTCGCGCATTTTTTGCTGTCAAGTGTCTAAAAAGAATGATCACGTGGTACAAAATTGTACCACGTGACCTGAAGAAATTACACTGGGCAGTGAAATATAACTTGACAGCGAAAGATTGGAATAGGGGGGCAATTGAAGTATTACTTTTTAAATTTCATAATCAAACGACAGAAAGTTACTTTTCATTTACAAAGTCTCAGTCAAAACGGTGGACCATTTCACCCCTAAAACCAGCCCTTAAAAGGGTAAAATAAATCACCTGTACACGGTCGCCGGTAGCCCCATAATTACACAACAGTTATCTAATACTGAAGACTTTTAATTGGAGCACAGTTTTCCCGGATACGTCAGTGAAAGTTATAATTAAAGGTCGCCCAATTTTGCCCCAAATTATTTTGGGTTTGACGGAGACCGTGAGACTGAAAAACGCAACGTCCGCTTCAAGTTGTCTGTTTAATTATCCGAAGCTACGGGTTTCTATGTAACGATTATCTACCATTATAATTAGTATGTTAATTAGTAGGTTATATGAAAAAAATATATTTATACGCTAATTTTTTGACGTAAATTTTCATAACTCGTACACTATGGGCGGCTTGCACCAGAATCTCTAAACGCGTTTAACTCTTAAATAGTATTTAGCGAGTTGTCAAGTCATACAAATACGTCAGATTTAAATCGATTTAGCTGTTACATACGTTTAGTGATTCTGGTGCAAGACGCCCTAAAACTAACAACTAATTTTGTTTATAAAAATAAGTGAAAAAGAAGTAGAAGAAGTTTTATGATTTTTTTTATGTTGACAGACGTAAACAGTGTCCAAAAATATGGCTGTAAAAGCTATGCAAATTCGTCAAAGCCTTTGCAGATGAAGGTTAATTGTACCACTAGGTACTCATTACTATTTGAACTTCTAGTTGCCAGTCCTTGACAACTTAACTCTTTTAGTTCCAAACACAACATCACAAATCACAACACAACTTAACATATCGTGACCAAATTATAACGTAGGTCGCACAATAATACTGAAAATATTTAAATTGCACTGCCAGATGGTTATTAAATTAAGTGAGTTCGTTCACATTCTCCTTATTTTAATCTAAAACAGCCTCCGTATGCCAATCTTTTGCTGTCAAGTTATATTTCACTGCCCAGTGTAATTTCTTCAGGTCACGTGGTACAATTTTGTACCCCGTGATCATTCTTTTTAGACACTTGACAGCAAAATATGCGCGAAAACACATCAAATGACGTCATAATGTCACTATTTAGTCACAGAATAACTATGAGTTAGTATGAACTGACCATGATTTAAAACTTTGCAGTTCAACTTTGATTGGCATACCCCTGCAGGACTAGCAGCTGGCTTGAATTATCTTAAACTTTGCTTTATTATGAAACAAAGGCCATAGTTCAACGGACACTTTACAAAATTGTGGACACTTTTTTAACCAACTTCAAAAAGAGGAGGAGATTCTTAACAATTGTATTTCAATAATCAATACATTTATTGCTTTCGCATGGCAATTTAGTTGTTACATTATGGGGACTTTTTTACAAAAAGTTAAATTAAATTGTTTGTACACACGGGGACTAAAACAACCTGACCGCATAGGTACAATTAACCCTTAATGACCCAAACAACGCTGACATACCATTTATCACACACGCGGTCTAAGCAACCGGCCGGCCCAACAGACCCCAAAGGCCACTTACGAGACATGCAAATCACAGTGCAACAATTCTTTTTGACCCCTAAGGGCCATAAAACACTGTAAATTAACGGACTATAAATTAGTCACCCCCTTGGCTATGCTACAGATTAAATCATAGTACACTCAGGTACAGGTTTCACTGCTGGACGCAAAAGTGAAGACTTCATAATGTGCAGTTCGGTAAAAAGCAGGTCATTAAATGTTAAACTATGTCATACCCAAAGGGGTTTTTGAGACTTTTTGTCTCAAAATCCCCTTGATTTCAAAAATTTATAATTTGAGATTTTCTAACATGGTTGCAAAACCCTCTTGGGGAAAAAATTAAAGGGGATTTTGATTATAGTTCTCTGCATAGGTCTCTCTCTCTATCTAGTTCCCATATTACAAACCTATCTAGTTCCCATATTACGAACTTAGAGAGATTTGTGTGAAATGTCTAAGAATATAATTTGTATTTATTTGTAACAATAACTTTTGTAGTTTGAGATGGATCAAAATTGTAGGTATTTCTATTGTAAGAGCTTGATACCCGGTTCATAATTAGTGCGGGATAGATTTCAGGGTTCAATGGGCACCTTAGTTTATCGTTTGAAAACTGCTTGATTAGGGATTCAAGTAGGTTCAGACTGTTTGACAGCGTTCAATAAAATATCTTCATTTGAGAGTCTCATTAGTTTGCCATGTTATTATGAACCTTAAAGTTACAAAGCGACGGCTCAAATTTATTGGCAAGCAATCGACCCGAATTTCTAAAGATTCCAACACTTGCTCAACCATTTTGAATTCAAATTAGATATTAATAAAAGTGATTTTAGACTTGCAAGTGGATTTAAAGTAATATACGCTTGGGTCGGTTGGATTCGCCTCAGGTGATATGGGCGATGCATAAATTGTCGGGACGTAGTTAAATTTGTATGGATTGGGTGAGCAATCATTAGAAAACCCATTAAGAAACTGAAAGTATTATTTAAAAGGTTATTTATAAAAAAACTAATTGGTATGGGTGATGATGATGACATATTGGTTTATTTCGTACCACACTGCCTTCAGATCGAAATTCAACGCCCTCTAGTCCCAAACTAAGCAAAGTTTGTTATATGAAAGCTAGGTTGCTGGTAGAATACTTATATATTTTTTACAAAGTAACACTCAGACCCAGAAAAACATCTATGTTTGCCACACACAAAATGTATGTTCTCAGTGGAGATCGAACCCACAACCCACAGCACGGTAGGAAAAGCTATTACCGACTGAGCTGTGCTATGAGTCTATTTCTTATGTGATTGTTCATTTTGTCGAGTGTAAATAAAAAGAGGTATAGTATTAAAATAAATAAATAAATAAATATTCATGGACTTTACACACAACGCCCTCTAGTCCCAAACTAAGCAAAGCTTGTGATATGGGAACTAGATGGCTGATAGAATACTTATATACTTTTTTTTTGTAAATACATACTTATAATACATAGTAACATAGTATTATATTATCTGTGGTATCACTGGGTATCACTTTGTCGTTACTATATACTTTGTCACTTTGTTCCAGTTTCTTAACAGTATGAGTTACTCATGAAGAACTTTTCTTCGCAAAGAAGTCTTTATAACAAAAAGTACATCGTACTTTGTACACTTCTAAAAGCTGTGTCTTTTTTATCCGTTTGATGCTTTGATTTACTAGTTATTGTATTACCCACCTGTTGTTAGCAATATATTTAATGAAAACTTTTTTTTTTATTAATTAACCTGTTTCGTCCCACTGCTGGGCAAAGGTCTCCCACAGAGACTTCCAATACTCCCTATCCTGAGCCTCCTTCCACCATCTCCCTTCGAAGGCGTCCAGATCGTCCCGCCAACGCTTTCTTGGCCGACCCCGAAGTCGCCGACCGTCAGGGAGCCAAGGTGTGCAGATGGTCGCCCACCTATCGGGAGACATCCGGCTGACGTTCCCAGCCCAGTCCCATTTGAGCCTAGCACTCTTATGAAAACATACAAATTTTTAATTAGGTTCTGTATATAAGTAAATTATTTCTTTAAATGCTGGGTGTATTTTATATAGAACAGCTGTTTTTTTCGGTGACACCCTGTACCTATATATCATCTAATTTACATATTTAATATTTTACCCCGTTTGTTTTGGGGTTAATTAAAAAACAACCTTATTTATAAAAACCTTTTCATGAAAACTGTTTTAATGTTATAAAAGAGATATATTTTATTCTTTTGCGAGTGTCGAGCTATTTGCGATAGTAATAAATATTTTTAATGACTTGAAAAACTTTCCGTTGGTACAGTTACTTGCACCTGTGCTGTTGTTTATGTAACTGTTGTTTTGTATAAGGTAGAACCTTTTATTTTCAACACTAACTCAGATTATATTATCTATCTGCAGGGGTATTCCAATCTCAGTTGAACTGCAAAGTTGAACTGCAGAGTTTTAAATCATGGTCAGTTTATACTAACTCATAGTTATTCTGTGACTAAATAGTGACATTATGATGTCAGTTTAATTTGTTTTCGCGCATATTTTGCAGTCAAGTGTCTAAAAAGAATGATCACGTGGTACTAAATTGTACCACGTGACCTGAAGAATTTACACTGGGCAGTGAAATTTAACTTGTCAGCAAAAGATTGGAATTAGGGGGCTGCTAGGTAACTGTTTAGCTATCTAAACTATTGTGTTTGACTAGATAAATAAAACATTTTTCATAAATAAACAATTTTGACCACGCTAAATCTGCAATTAAATAAATAGGTAGTAGTTAAGAATTTTATTTTCTTAGATAAATGATAATTGTATATTACATAAATGGAAAACATAGATGTTTGTTCTATATCTGGGTGTTACTATGTAATTATAAGAATGTATTTACAAAAAAAAAGTTTATAAGTAATCTATCAGCTATCTAGTTCCCATATCACAAGCTTTGCTTAGTTTGGGACTAGAGGGCGTTGTGTGTAAAGTCCATGAATATTTATTTATTTAAATAACAAACAAATATTTGTATGTGGCAAACTCGACTACTTTCTTCCATAAAAATCTCTATTCAACGATACAGCGTATGGCCAACGATGACTTTTCCCCCACTCTGTATCTCACTAACCTAGACTCGCCTACTTTATTGTTTTGTAGTTTATGTTATTGTGGACTCTGACTCCATAAGGGTCCTTAAGAAAATTGTCCTTTTATTTATTTTATTCGGTGAAAATCTTTATTACAATTACCATGAACTACCCGAACAAAGTACGCAAGGACGGTCCTTAATAAAACCATTAGGAGGCGTCCACATGAAAACACTTCAAATAATTCTTCGGTTTAGTACAGACACTTACAAAACCACCTAATTCTAAAGACTGTTGTTGTTTCCGAGACTGTAATCTGTCCTGCTCTCTCTCGTAAATTACGGTGTGTGCCCGAGCGGGACAGAAGGGTGCAGGACATCTTGCGGTGGCCCTTGATTTATCATACCACGGTGTTCGCAAACTACACCTCCACAGAATAGGTAAATATATGCAATTATGCCGAGAAATATTCACTCTGGCAACACAACGTAATTTATTCTGTTTATGTGCCTATTTCACCATCTTATGATTACGCCAACTACCAGTTATAAATATAAAATATTTTATTTGACGGATAGCATTACTTGGAGATGGTGAGACAGGCCCTAAGATTTTACCAACTTCACAAATAAGAGTACCAATTAAGTTTTTAAGGGGCCAAATTTTTTTTTACAAAATTGCCATGTAACCGTGAAATTAAATTTCGTTAAAATATGTCTACACTCAGCAGCAGCACTGATGACATGAAATCCAACCATGTTGAAACGTAACAACTGCAGAATAAAGCTCACTTTGCATTAAATCAGCATTCGTAGTGGTCTAAACTGCCGTGTCCGCAAACTAGGCACCTCCCGTATTTATTGCCACAATAACCCTATTAATTCAGTCCAGGAGCGGCTTTGAACTTCTAGTGTGGGTTCTAATCCCGCGCTGGGGTCGTTTATACCCCGGTCATAATGACCTGGCGGAGGGTTAAGAATTGTTTTATTGTGCGCTAGATTGTAGACGGCGGTTACGTCTAAGGGGCTGTTGACTCTAGGTGTAGTGGCTGTAAAGTGTAAACTTGCCTTTAGCTCTCTACTTTAATAGACTTTGATAATGCATTCTTGGCTTAGAAGCTTATATATTCTGAAATTAACTTTATGTTTTCAACTTATCTTGACCTAACTTAACCAACTTCTAGCTTATGATTTAATTATGAGAATACAAAACAAACTTACTTGCTTTATTTTCTTTAAAAGTTTAACTTTCAAGTTATCTCTAGTTCAATCTTAATCGGTATTTTAATGCCCTAGAAAATTTAAAAGTAAAGTAGCCACACAGGGTAGCCAATAAAGAAAGGAATCTACGAATAAGATAAACATTTTAAACTACCTACATCCAATCGAAAATCTAATTTACTTTCTAAAAATCCGATGTTATCACGTGACAAATGTTTACACTCACTATTACCAACATGACAAATAAATAAAAATGTCATCAATGTAAACGTCGACGATCAATCGTCGCGCCCCACCGGTCAGTTTTCTAATCAATCCCAAATCTAAACAAATCAGTGGCCAAAGTCATTTCAAACTGTCCAGTGTAAAATAAACTTTATCGCGGTGTTTTTTTGATTCAAATTCAAATCTAAATTATGGGTTAATATCGCTTACCAAAAAGTCAAAGTTTACGAATTTTTTTTACCAAGTAGGTAGTGAACTTGTTCTAGTATACGGAAGCTCTCGATTTTATCCCAAGTGGAAATCTATCTAGATAAAGGTAGGTATGTTTGATATCAAGACCAAACAGACAAAGCTTTTTGATTGCAACAGAAAAGTATTCCATACATTTTAGCTGACACTGCAGATTTTTTTACGCTGATGGTTCCTGAAAAAGTGATTCATATTGATGATACTTTAACTTTGTTTTAGAGTGTTCATAATACACCCTGATAAAAAGTACTTACCGCAACGCCATAGAAAAAAAAACCATTTTAGAGTTAATTGAGGTGAGTGATGTTTGTATTTTTTTACAATTTTGCGAATGTTACTTTGCAATACACAATTTAAAAACTATAGAACTTTTTGGATTTAAAGTAGAACTTGGCATGCTTAAACTTTTTAGTGGCGCACCCATCCATTAACAGAAGCGACTTGAAGATTATTTATTAGCGCTTCCTGAAGTCGCGGATGTGAACGCGACCTTATTCAATTTGATTCTTTGCACTAATGTGAGCTGGTCACGCGAATGACCGACCGAAAAATTCGACGCGCCTGAAGGATTTGTGGTCCCGGGTTAAACGGGCGACTTTGATCGTTTGTGGTTGGGCGAATTAAGTGGCCACCTGAGAGTCGTACCCCTCGATAGTTATGATACTCTGGTAGAATCTGACAACGTCTGCAGAACTTAAAACAGGCAGAATTCAACGATAAAAAATTGAAAGCACTGTCGTCGTTGTCTGTACCTACCGCTTTTTTTTCAAATTCAAATTCAAATTATTGTTTATTGTGTAACATAGGTTTTACAGTACATAATTTTATAATAGAGTCCACTATGTTAACCAAGATTGATATACAATAAAATAAAAATTTAATAATAATCACAATAAGTTTTGACCACCTTCAAAACCTACATGCTGAAGGGGGAATGCTGAAAGGTAAAGGTGTTACGTAAAGATGTATCATGAATGTTACTGAAATAAAATGCGATGCACAAAGCTTTTTTTGGTTACTCATTTATTCTATGAACTAACAAACATAAATTATTATTTTTAATATAAGATAGCCACCTATGGCCACAATCTCATCTGATGGTAAGTGACGATGAGGCCGATGATGAAGCAGGACAGTCTAGAAGACACCTATTCACTCTTGCCTTGAAAAGATCCAAATAGTATTTGTTGTTTTGAATGTGTTTGTTCTATGGCTGGGTGTGACTATGAATACTGGTCATGTATTTGGTAAGTTTACCCGTATATTTGTCGGCTTGTGTGGCATCAAAAGTTGCTCTATCTTGCGCGTCCAACCACTCGAGCACCTATTTACCGAAGGTTTCCCATAGAATTCGATCCCACGGCGTCTTGACCTGTCCTATTTTATGGGTCATGCCCTTCGATCTCCTTAATGCTTTACATTGGGACGCAATATGAGGAAAACGTTACTCCATTTAATTTGGCGTAATAAATTACGCAAGAGAAACTATTGGGAGAGATCGCTTAGTTATTGTGACTGACAAGCTTTTCCTTGTTCATGTTACCGGCATGGATATTGACTGCTGTAAATTTTCTTCAGGCGCAAGAAGTGACACAGTAGGTATTTACAAATTCTTTATTTCATAATGTTATGAATGCAACGTTATATTTTGGAAGATCCATCTTCGACTCCCTATCAAATGCCAGAAGAATGAAAATTGACTACGCCAAATAACTTATAGTTTTCTTAAATGAATAATCTATACTTCATCACCGGGCTAAATATTATGTTATTCTAGCACCATTTTCTTTGATTAGTTAGACACTTTAATTATTTTATTCATATTAGTGACTGAAGATTCCGTCAGTGACTACACTATGAATGACCGTTAACTTCTAGAAAGTCTTGTTTATTCAATTGTAAGACATTACCATAAAACTATTTAACTCGATTCCATGAACTATGATTACCTACAACTCGATTTAGATCGAAATCAACGATTTAATTGTCAAACGCAATCCCCCAACCAATTAGATTCGATTTTACGCCTAGCGCTTGTAAATAGTTGTCAAATTAAATTCATTATTGCTGCCAGCTTCTAGCGTTACATCAAAGACCTACTTTCAATTGGGTGATTAATTTGCTAGTTCGGAATAAGTTAGTGGTTTTTTACTCAGTTTCAATAAAAGTATTTGTTTAATAGGAAGAGGCTCATGAAAAAGAGAGTTGGAAGATTTTGGGTAAGACTTTGCCCAGCAGAAAACGAAAGAACGAAAATTATAAAAAGTGCGTCAACTCATTTTTGGAACAGCTTTTTATCATTTTTTTTGTTTTCTTAATTGATCTCTAACTATATATTTTACGATTTGTTAATATTCCCAATATTTAATGTATCATTTAGTTTTATTAATATTACGTTTTTAATATTTTTTTTAATAGTTATATTATTATGTTATAGTTATATATAGTTACATTATGTTACAAAATTTTATATCCCAAAAACCATGACACAAGTGGGATTCAAACCCACGTATATATTATTTTAGCAGCTCATTCAGGTATTTTTATAAATACATTATTTTTTCTAAATAAACCATATCATACGAATTACCATAGAATTACCCAAATATTCCGAAATACCTTCAAAATTAACTAATATCAGGTAAACATTCCACCGCCCTGTCCTTTGGTTTCAGGTTAATTCACCTCTATTTAGGTCAACCAGATAAGAATAGGTTGACTTTATGTGAATCCCTGCCATTGAAAAAACCTTTTTACCATATTGATTTTAGAATCGAGATTTAATCGACAAAGTTTTTTATGTTAATTTGTAAAACACAGTCAGGAATTGACTTATTTTGCTTTATAAAATGAAATAATTGTGTCAATCTCTACATTTTTATACTTCTAAACTACTAAAAATCTCGCTTTTAGTACGATTTTAAAAGTAAAAAATGCTTTTACGTTTATACTCAATAATCAATACATTTATTGCTTTGACATGCTAATTTAGTTGTATATTGCAATAGGAAAGTAGGCAGACCGAGGTTTCAATAATACATTTTAGAGAACGATAAAAGTTAATCCGACCAAAATGTGTTGTCTATTTTACTTTTAAATTTTCTAGGGTAACCTCTCTTTAGTATTTCTAGCGTAACCTGAGCGCACCTATCTCGTGTGCTCACTTAGGTTTTGACGTTTGATGACTTGCTAGAGCCTAGATACTCCTCTGACCTGGTGCTAACAGACCTTAAAATTGTGCATTGACCTGACGTGCTCTGGTTCACGAAAGACTTGGTCGGGCGGGACGGTCATCTGTATTAGCAAGGGACAATACCACAGACAATTAAAAACCAACCTAAAAAACTCCAAATAAAAGTTTATTTTCCCCTAAATCAATATTATGAACGCTCAAACCAAAACAAATCAAAATTTCAATTCTGGACCCAGTGTTCCACCAACTAGACGGCAAGAAGAAAGTGGCAACCGAAAAAAGAAGACAAGTCTTTCATTTCG
The DNA here is from genome assembly GCA_947859175.1 of Gandaritis pyraliata. Lineage (NCBI taxonomy): Eukaryota > Metazoa > Arthropoda > Insecta > Lepidoptera > Geometridae > Gandaritis > Gandaritis pyraliata. Next base: position 10,321,162 of record OX401856.1, on the reverse strand, counting down.
ACGCTTTAATTTCCACAAAACCTTTGACAACGTTAAATATGGGCTTTATTGCTTTCGTAATAAAGATTTAAGAGATGTAACAAAATAAGTTTTCGAGCTGGCAGAGGCAATGCGGGCGCAGTCACAAAGAAAACTGACTTTTATTGTTAGTTCAACCTATGCCAGAAAAACCACGAGCTATTCAAGATTTTTTAACAGGGGCAATTACACAGCGGCTTATTCTCGGTCATTATCACAGTATGAAAAAAATAACAAGCAAACGGAGCAATGTATTTGCAACTCAGCTAAAATATCGCTCCCAAGCTTAAGCACCGGGTGACACAGTCCCGGCAATATGCTTGCAATGTGCCCTTAATCCGGCGAAAGGGGACAAACAGACTCTTTTGTGAGTGCAGTTGGAAATGGGTCAATGTAGTGACAGGATATTACGGAGTCGTCGTCAGACACATCCGAACTGCTGGCTAAATGAGGAATTGTGGCTGCGGCATTCACTGTGGGTCTGCACTGGTAATATGAAACTGAAATTACACTAGTTTCGACCAATCACAGATGTTTTATTTCATCAATACAAGTGATTGGTTGCTATTGCTTTTCCGGTAGCTCGTCTTACATTGCTGTATGATAACCCTTTCCGACCCCTTAAAGTTTTCGATAATCAAACAGTTATTGCTGAACGTCCACATCTAAGCACAGTTTTACAGTTCCAATGTTCGACCATTGTGTTGTATTCTGTATCTGAAATCCACGACATACGGAAAGGACTTTTGCGTGCAAGCTTACAAAGTGACTGAAGTAAATGCGATATGTGCAAATTAATATTTTACGCGACTGTACACGCAGAGTTAGTTTAGAATTTAAATGATTAATCGGGTACTGAATTTTAGTTTTATTCAATTGTGATATTCTACTGTTTAGATATTTTAGTAATATCTATTCTACTATCCTAGTTGTTACCTACATTTTTTATTAAGAAAAATGTTGAAAATGAATTAGATTGGTACCGAGATGCTAAAATAGCGATTTTTATTTTTATTTATTCAAAAAAAACAAATAATTTATATATCTCCCAATAATGGTAGCATTCGACAAAATCTCGATAGAATCAATTAAACTTAATCTTAATCAGTTGGATAAAGCTTGTTATTTTATAGCTCCATTCCTGATGATAAGCATCTCGAAGTCCCTGAAGCACTTTATCATTGTACCACACAACCACAGACACTGGAAAGACAGCTGGGTCACTCTAAAGGTGGAAACTGATGAAATTACATTCGCGAGATCCAGATGAATTCAATTCCATCGGATCTTGGTATTGGATGCCAGAAAGATAAAATAACGGAAATTGTGAACAAAATAAAATAAATATAGATACATAATTAATTAGGTAGGTAAGGTACCCTTATGGAAAGTCAACGGGTCACATTAACTGGAACGGAGCAAAATAACGGTAATGCACTCTGTTCGCGCTTACTACAACCCCTAATAATGAAAATACTATATTTGTTTCATTAATAAATTAAAATTTCAGATAAATGTTCAGCCCCCGTATTCCAATATTTTGCTGTCACACTGCCCAGTGTAATTTCTTCAAGTCACGTGGTACAATTTTGTACCACGTTATCATTCTTTTTAGACACTTGACAGCAAAATATGCGCGAAATCAAATTAAATGACATCATAATGTCACTATTTAGTCACAGAATAACTATGAGTTAGTGAACTGACCATGATTTAAAACTTTGCAGTTCAACTGAGATTGGAATACCCCTGCAGTAGTTACGGGAACGTGCGGGAACGTATAAAATGTCAATACGAACATCCGTTTACCATTTCATACAATACACCCCAAGGGCATAAATAAGTGAACTAGCTGATCAAATCCTCAGCTGCGCCGCCATACAGCGGCAACATTTCAGTAGAAACAAAAGCAGTTAAACACGATTTATAACCACGTGTTGTTTAGAAATTTACTTTAATGTACACACGCATTGCTATTACTCTTAGGCCTTTTCTTGGGCCTGCTTAAGGGCTGATGCACATTGAGTTCAAGATAAGGGTACCTAGGGCTAGTACACAATGAGTTCATGATCGTTCCATACCAAATGCAGTATGTACTTACCTAGTTGGCAAAAACGCAAGAGATGGTAGATTTTTTTTCAATCCGGGTCAATCATATTATCATCATCAAAACCCTACCTGATTGTGTTCCAGCCCTAACAGAAACACGCACATAATAAATAAATAATTCGCGAGTGTTTACGCACTCTGATTAGCGAGGGAAGCCGGGCGCGCGTGCCAGTAATCCATACAATACTTTTTGCTTGAGCTTAGATTAATGTATCACCATTTCGACCCAGTTTACTCGATTGGGGTGCAAGTCAGCGACTTAGCGAGTTGAAAAAACAACCATTATTTATTTACAGGATTTTACTAGTTTTCATAGAAAAACAATAAATGGTATCGATTCTGTTGTTGCATTTTTCTAAACTAACCTAATTTAACAGCGCTAAAATTATAGCTGTCTTTGTCGTTTCAGTTTATGAGAAAGGGACGGCATCATTTTTAGTACTGCCAAATTAGGTTAGTTTAGAAAAATGCAACAACAGAATCGACAGCAAATGTGTCTCCAATAAGAGACACCAGTGAAATCTATCTGCCTGTTAAATAAATACATTCTTATCCATATACTTATCTAGTCCCTAATACATATTAATGCCTAATGGTAAATAAAAAATTATTGCATAGCTATTTACATTTTAACAATTTTTCTAAATACGACTAATACAGTATTTACAATTGTAATTACAAAATACATGATGATACAGTTGAGTTTTCTACAAACCATTGCAAACGATTGATAGATAGCTCAGCTAATCCAAATCCGTACCAATCGGAAGCTTTTAACCAAGATCATTGGTCACTATCGTACATATAAAATCCAGTCCATCCAAAGGTTGCCTGGAAGAGATCGCTCATAGCGTTAAGGCCGTCCATTGTACTTCACTTTAATATAAGAACTATGTCTAATATGTAATTTCCGGTGCAGGTACAATAAAGACTTTTCTATCTATCTATCTATCATTGTAGTTTAGCCGCTACCGGCTATGGTTTAAACCCCGCCAAACAAGAAGACGTCTACTAAATTAATAGCAGTGCTTATGTCGCGATGTCGCTTGCACGGCCCCCCGCGATTCGCTTTGAAAAATCATCTCTCATTCGAGTATTCTCTAAATAACGTTACAGCTTTGCAACTTCTCAATTTAATTTTAATAATAAGGGCGTCTTGCACCAGAATCACTAAACGTATTTAACAGCTAAATCAATTTAAATCTGACGTATTTGTATGACTTGACAACTCGCTAAATACTATTTAAGAGTTAAACGCGTTTAGCGATTAAGCGATAGAGTCATTACTGAAAATTAAAAAAAAACTGTTGTGTTCGTTTTATTGATGTATCAGTGCTATGACTACTTAATGCGCAAACTATATCTACCTACTTAACAACTAAATTGTACCCGTGAAAGCATTAAATGAATTGAGTGGGTACCTATTGAAATGATGTTTCAATGCGTAAAACGATTATTTCAATGCGCAAAACGATGTTTCAATGCGTAAAATGTTTAAAAATTAGATTCAAAATAATTTTCACGCCCCCCTGTACGACGCACCACGCTTCAGAATTGAGTGAATTATAGGACCATGGGTTATTGTGCCTTTTGATCCTAAGGTTCTGCAGGGGTATTCCAATCTCAGTTGAACTGCAAAGTTTTAAATCATGGTCAGTTCATACTAACTCATAGTTATTCTGTGACTAAATAGTGACATTATGATGTCATTTAATTTGTTTTCGCGCATATTTTGCTGTCAAGTATCTAAAAAGAATGATCACGTGGTACAAAATTGTACCACGTGACCTGAAGAAATTACACTGGGCAGTGAAATATAACTTGACAGCAAAAGATTGGAATACGGGGGCTGATTTTAAATCTACACGTAAAATGATAGAGTTACCATCGAAAAAAAATCGTTTTTTATAATTGTAATAATACCACTTTGACATTTATCGGACTGTGGTTAGCTATGGGTCAGGGTATCTGGTTATTGATAGGTCAGGATAATAACATCCAGCGTAAGTTGACATTTACCTACAAAAATAGCGAAATCCGAGTAAATTATGAGGTAAAATTGAATGAAATGTCAGTAAAAGGTCAAAGGTTAAATTGATAGATAATAATTCACTAGCATAAGTCCACGGATTTGCTTGCATGGACAAAAAGTTGTCATTATGGTAGTGCAGATTACGATTATTTTAATTCAAGTTTTATCCGAATCTATACAGCTAATCATACTTACGATTTCATAAATTGGTAGAATTTTTAAAAGTATGTTCTGTTGAGTCTAATAGTCCGTGAAAGAAACCTTTGGACCCAAATCATTCGTCATAAAAGCTAATTCTATATGAATTAGCTTTTATAGCTTTTATATATAAAATGTTTAGCTCAGCTGCAAACTCTACGGACTCCCAAAGGTTTTAATAAAATCACAATGATCACTGAATCCTCCTAAGATCCTGAGCTTCTACGATAATGATTATAATGATGATAATGATAATGATAATATGATAATGATATAATGATTAACGAAGACTCGGTAGTAACGTTTGTGTTACACTGCGCGGCGGCCTTATGCGATTACCCGTGCTCTTGCGAAATGACACTGTCACTGCGCAGTGTAACACGAAACAAAACGACACGACAATGAAATATCGATTTTCGTAGTACCCACTCTGGCCTACTGAAAATATCCCATCACACATCCTCTAAAAAGCATTCAAAGCGGTTTAATGGGGTCGGAACTTCCAAGGGTCAGCAATAAAGAAGATTAAAACTATAGAGACCCCCATTACCAGCGCCGATGGTTCTAGAAACGTACTATATCACTGGCATTTAGGCAGGGGGCACGTGACCCCCGGTGTCCACTGAAGCGTAGAGCCTCTACGCGTGACGTCATAGCTATTCGTAGCATATCTACGCCGTAGAGACGAATCAACAGTAGAAAGTTTACGAACGCGAGGCTTTCGATACTCTGAAAAAGTTGGAGTATCATTATCAGCGTGAAGAAGAACTCTACCGCTGGGCTCTTTTTATTAGGCTATACACGTGATTTTTTTTTAATAAATATTAATGGACATTTCACACAACGTCTGTTTAAGACTAGACGTTATACAACGCTTTAGTAGGTACTACATCTTATCTCATTCATATAAAACTTAAAAAACAAACGTTCATGCAATAATGAACCTAAATCTACCAGCATAACGATCAAATTCTATTCAACGCCATGACGCGAATCGCGCTTGGCAATCTACATCTGTTATGAATCTTATGTGTAAAGTCTAGAGTTGAAATTCGATTGAAATGATCCAGTAGGGTAAGCACGAACTGACAGTCGCCGCGTTACGTAAACCGTATTCGAGTCATATTGCGCGCCAACGCCGGCTCGAGTAGCGAACGCTGCAGCGGCACCGCGCAATGTATTTCGGATACGCTACCGTTACGATACGTTGACGATTGTTCCATTCATTCACGTTGAGGCTTTTGGTCTGATTTAGAATCAGGAGGGGGCGATTACACCCCCCCTCCCACACATGACCTGAAAGTTCAGTACTTCATTATTGTGCCATCGGTTACCCAATTCTGGACTTATAATTTTTGTCGTTATGGACAGAGATGGACTGCTTTATGGGTTTTTGTTTATTTTTTATTTCTTTATTTAGTGCAAAAATATTTTTATATGAAATTGGGTTAAACTTATTTATTTATTCTTTAAATATTTTGTATGTACATAATTTTTTTGTTTTTTGCGTAGGAATTGTAAGACTGAAATTTCAATCACTTACTATGGATTGTAGGTGTAAACCTATAAAGCTATACGTAGATATCTATAACAACCTTAGGGCTCGTACACACTGATGTAATAATATAAAAATCGCTAAGTACGTACTAAAAATTTCCATCGCTAAAAATTGTTGTTGGCCATGGATTATTTAATTTTCACCATTTAAGTTTTTACGAAATACAGACATTTCTCTGTATTTTCTTTTAAAGTAACATTCACCGAATCTCACCCTTAAAACTCCATTGTAAATTTCAATCTAGAATTATTTAAATAGCGAACCTTTGATTGCGACGCTGCATAAGCTTGTTACGCCATTACAATTTGAGAATACAATCCCCTCTGATCCTTATCACTAGTGAATAGGGTTCAAAATCGAATGACCCGTCAAATTTGTATTGCGAATAGCTAACCCTTTCTCTCTAATAAGAGGATGAAAGGTTTTGAATGATTGTTTTTTTTTATTTCAGTGGTCGGCGTTTGATATGTTAATTCGGTAATAGGATGAGATGGGACGCCGTGTGTATGCATTTAGTGGTCGATTTTGATACTTTATCGATTTAGACCACCTTTTACTAAAATTATACGAGCAGAAACCAGTGTTGCAATGATAAGTAACGTTTGAAAACCTTTATGAAAAATATTGTACAATACAATATTTTTCATAAAGGTTTTAGGATTAGGATTATTATTAAATTTTTATTTTATTGTATAAGTACCTTGGTTAACATAGTGGACTCTATTATAAAATTATGAACTGTAAAACCTATGTTACACAATAAGCAATAATTTGAATTTGAGTTTTGAATTTGAATTTGAAAGGAATTGAATAAATTTTATTAGTGTAACAAGCATACGGAATGATCAATTTAGAAAAGGTTTGAAGATTTGAGCTATTAAGTACCAATTTGTTTCCATATTTACAAAAATAAAAACAGGTAGTCAAATAAAAATACACACGTTACCTAATAACAACCGTCCTCAACAAACAGTGATGCCAATAGAGAAAGCAAACTGACGTCAAAAAGTTGCCAGCTTGAAAAAATAAACAGAAGCCAGCGTTTTAATTGTTAATTGAATTAAATTCGAAAATCAACTTAGGAGACTCCTCTGCACAAATTTAGCGGTCACTAATGACCTCAGGGGGGAGGAAAAGCCCTCAAAAGTCGGACAGAATTTTTTTGATTAACCAAAATTTACGATATAAACCGTAATTAATGGGGTCGGTGTTACGTGATGTAATTCACGGGGAATCTTGGGAGTGATTCGGTATTTTTTCCCGTAAAAATGATGAAGGCTTGAATTTTAATGAAATATGGCCGAGCATGAAATATGTGCTCGGTATTGTTAGAAATTTTTGGATAATTCTAAATCAAGAGACAAAAAGTCTCAAAATCCCCTTAAGGGGGAAAACTCAAGGGGGATTTTGAGAGTAACCCTAGCAGGGTACCTACCTAAATTTTTAATCCCGAATTTACTATCGAATGATTGATAATTTTTGGATCTCAAACTGACTAACAATCAAAATGTTTTTTATACCTAATCACAGGATAATATTTAACTCAAAAACATATTTTTTTTATTAATTTAGTGTACATGTACTAATAAATAATACTAATACCCTAATTATATTACGATCTAGCCACAATGCAGGCTAATTAGTAAACTCAAAAACATGATAAGATCTTTCAACAATTAAGTATATAACTCCAACACTAGAATAGGTAGGTATCCTAGCTGAGTCCATGAATTTCCTCGAACAAGTTGGGAATGGCATTACAAAACGAAAACTCGTTATAATCAAGTGCTGGTAACTCATCGGAACACCGGAAATTATTCAAAAACTTACTCGTCGATATCTCGCATAATTTCATCTGAAAAGCTCACTATATTAAAATCAACCGGCGAGATGGAAGTTTTCCAGCATCTTAATAAGTAGGTACGACCGAATATTCTAGATATCAGCTAACTGTTCGGATAACCTTAATGAAATTTTCGGATTACGACTTTGCACGTCGTCTGTCTCTGTCTGACCACGGTTAGTGTATATAGTCTCTTTCATTATTTAAAGGTGCAGTTCAGAGTTTTATGTGAAATGTATTCATAACTGTGTAATTTATCCACGCGAAGAGAATCGCTCTAATGTGAGCGAGGGGCACTGTTCCTCTATTATTATTCGCCGGTTCAGCTTAATCTCGGCTTTTCTCGTGACTTATCATTTTGTGTAAATACGAGGAAATTCATTTCTGTCACAATTTTGTCTTTAACATGGTGGTATTGCATTTATGTTTTGGTTGGTTCTGTAATCAAAACCGCTTATATGCAGTTGGTAAAGCAACATTGTACAGCACTAAATTAGTAATAGCTTTGGGGTTATCTAAAATATGCAATTAATGGATTCTTTATTAGTATCTTCATTTTATTTTAAGCTAGCTGTTACCCGCGACCTTGTACGCGTGTACCGTTTTTTTTTCAGACGTGTTACACTGGCTTTATAATCCAAAACTTTTTATACGAAGCTACTGACATGACGTCGTCCTCGTGTCAGTATGTTTGATTGGCGCTGCTAATCCCGTTCGTTTATTTTATTCTGTAGGTCCTGTTAATTACTCAGGATAAAAAGTAGCGTTTTTGTCAATCCAGGTTACAAACTATGTATCTCAAGTTTCTTTCAAATCGGACCAATAATCGCAGCGTGATCGAAACACAAATATCCAAACATCTCTAGATAAATAACTAAGTAAATGCAATGTGTGTTAAATATTATAAATGCGAAAGTTTAGATGTTTGGATGTTTGTGTTTCAATCACGTCTAAAGCACTGAACCAACTTGGATGAAAGTTGGCATATATATAGTTCGTAACCTGGATTGACACATAGGCTACTTTTTATCCCGAATAATTAACAGGATCTACAGGATAAAATGAACGAAAAGGTTTAGCAGCGCCAATTGGCAAGAGGATTTCATTGTCATGTCACGTCAGTTTGACAGGGCGTAGTATGTAATGAGGTGTAATGTCAAGTTTCTCAAAGAAGTATCCGCTCGGTACACGCACAGACAATATAATGTACGCGGAAACTGTAGACGCGTACGAAGTCGCGGGTAACTGCTAGTATATAATAAAATCCCAAATAACATTAAAAAAGAAAGTGAGACTTTTAAAAATCAAAAATATTTTAAAAAATTACCTCACAAAGACTGCTTCTATTCCTTGCACGAGTTTCTGGATGATTGAAACACCTATCAAATACATTACCTGCAAAAAGGTGCCACCTAATATTTAAGTATTTATCTACCTACCTAATTACTGTTCCCTAACAGGGTTTATGGGTTTATGTTTATGCAACATAAAAGTGCAATAAAGATTTTGAATTAGAATTTAAACTTTGACATTTGTAATTTAGTAGGATTACGTAAACGAAGTCGCGTGCCTCCAGCACTAGTTATATCTCATAAACGGGTCATTGTGGGAACAAAGTTCGTTCAAAATGGCGGAGAAAGCGTTCGCAGTGTGCCATTATACTATTACGCTGCGGTAAATTCGTGAGGCGCGAATGCTTTGAGAATTATCCGGGGATGTCTGCCGAAGAATCTTTCGCGAGCAACCGTCTATGAATGTTTAATGATCTGTGCCCCTAGCATTAGTTTTGGGTGGTATTGCTAGCTGGTCAGTGTCCTACCCCCGTATGCCAATCTTTTGCTCTCAAGTTATATTTCACTGCCCAGTGTAATTTCTTCAGGTCACGTGGTACAATTTTGTACCACGTGATCATTCTTTTTAGACACTTGACAGCAAAATATGCGCGAAAACACATCAAATGACGTCATAATGTCACTATTTAGTCACAGAATAACTACGAGTTAGTATGAACTGACCATGATTTAAAACTTTGCAGTTCAACTTTGATTGGCATACCCGTGCTGAAATAGGACAAGAGTGGACGCTTCCCATCAAAATTGATGGAATGCGGAGTTCTGTTGCAATTCTATTTTGTAGTTTTTTAAGTTTTATTTTTTGTAATATCTATTGTATTTCAATTTTATTTTTATACTGCGGCTTGAAAATACTTTTTCATTAAGTAGGTTTGTCAAATAAAACATAAAATACTATTAGTACATAAAATTACATAGTGTCTATATCTAAATTATTATTATAATTATGTGGTTTAGATTTTTATCTACTCGACTTAAAGTCGGTGCTATAAATGATGAGCACGGGCCTAAGCCAAGTGCGCACCATTAGATCCAGTTGGCTGTTCTTGAGAACTGGAAGTGGATGTTTGGACATCAGTAGAGAGGTCAGTTTGCAAAAACTTACGGACGATTCTGCAGGTATTTAGGATCACTGCTTTTTGTAGAAGTGCAAAGGTATGTTTAGGCAGATCAAGAAGCACAAGTGATAGAAATAGTTGTTTAGGGATCACACCAGTTGAAGAAAGGACTATCGGAATGATGGAAACTTTTTCAAGTCTCCACATTCTGGTTATTTCATTTTTTAGATCTATATATTTTGAAAGTTTTTCGGCTATTGTGGTTTGCAAATTATGTGTGTTAGGGATGGCTATGTCTATGAGGAGTGCTGTTTTACTGGTTTTATCAATTAAAGTTAAGTCTGGTCTATTGTAGTGGGTGGTTTTGTCTGTTAAGATAGCTCTGTCGAAATATAGTTTGTGAGTGGAGTTCTCTAGCACAGTCTCGGGGCTATATTTATAATATGGCGTTGGTCTTGTTGAAGTATCTATGAGGTTATACTTGGCTGCCAGTCGTTGATGTATTATATTAGCCACCTGGTCGTGTCTGAACTTATAGTCCGTTTGGGCAATCGATTTACAAGCCCCTGTTATATGCTGAATAGTCTCCGATGAGCTGTTGCAGCGCCTGCACATTTCTGTAGATAGATTGCGTATTTTCATTATTTATTGCTAAATTTTTTCAGTGTTATCTTTAGACAGCACCCCTTGTATTACCTTGAAGTCCATTCCGTCCTAGGTTGTCTGGTAGAGGTCGCTCATTAGCGATAAGACCGCCCATTGTACCATTAGTTAAGTTTTGTTTTGTATGTTATTTCGTGACATAAATAATAATAATAACTCAGTAGCGAAGGGTGTAAAAGAGTTAAATAGTAAACTGTCATTTTATGACTTATCTAGAGTTTCGATAACGTAAAAACAAGTGCTAAAAAACAACATTTTGCTTTATAAAACTTCATAAAAACCCTAAATAGGTCAAGTTCCCTTCCAAACCAAAATTCTGAATACACCACCCACCGGCTAGAGTTGTGGCTAGAACTGCAATCTTATCGCGAAACCGAAATGCGAATACATAAATGACTATTTAAAATAGTATAAACGCTTAATAGGTTCGTAGTACTCTAATTCTTAATTAATTCTTTATTGCACACAACACAGGACATAAACAAAAGACAGAAAGAGATGACATGTACAAAGGCGAGCTTAACCCTAACAAGAGTTTTCTTCCAGCAAACCTTTGAGGCTAGAGAGAGGTGACTATAGAGGCAGTCAGTGACAGACTCTAGTCAGACAAGTTTGACTCAATTTTTCATAGTCAAATTAAATGAGTTACTAAAATTAAGGTTAGCTACCTTTGAATCAAATTTTTGAAGATTCATATCGACATGCTACAATGAAGTTATAACATTATACCATAATATTTAAAGCTCAATAATTAAAGAAGTTGCCGTGACTCGGTGTGATAAAACAGCAATGGACGCTTTCACACTTCCTACGACACGACAGCTATACGATATCGTGGGATAGCTAAGGGTAGCAATTCTGTTGTTGAATTTTTTTAAACCTACCTTATTTGACAGCACTACAAATTGTTGTTGTACCTTTTTTTATACAAGTATATGATGGAACAATCCGATGACACAGCTGATGTTAAGCGGTAGCCATTGCCTATAACGATGCATTGTCTCACTGAGACTGAGAAGACGTGCCCTGTGAAGCAGTGTAGTGCGTCCATCACTCTGAGATATAAAGGTTTTTGAGTCTCATGTGCCTATTATAGCACCTACATTAAGTACTAGATGCTTTCACACCGTGTCGTCGCCGATATTTTTGTTCGAGCAACATTGTCGTTATCGTTTAGATGCTAGTGTGCAAACGCCCCTTTTTGACGATAGCGTTTTCGACCCCTAACGAGCTCCCACAAAGTAGTATAATTTATGATTCAGTTTAGGGCACTCACACGTGACGATTGCTAGATTGTCTGGTGCTTGGATCTTCCACACTTGCTGGCAACGTGACATGCAGGATAATCAAGATCGGTTACATTGTTATTATTATTGTTCTATACGAGTGTAAAAGTTTGAAAAGTCTCGTGACTGACATCTAACAGAGGTAGGTACCCTAAAAAAAATTTTAAAAAGAATTTCTATGAGCATAGGCTGATTAGATAGGCAATTAGTAACGGAGTTCCAAATAAGAGTTATTCAATGCAAACAAAAAACAATCAAGGGGTAGGTATAGGTACACTAGTAAAAAAAAAAGATATTTTTTCAAAGTAAAAGCATCATTTTTTTTGAAAACAATGAAATCGTTGACCTCTGGGAATAAGCCAAAGCACACAGCAGAAATCATGCATTAATAGGTACAGTAAGCATTAGAAATAAATAACTTAGAATTTTTTAAATTGTGTATCAATAATGGTGGCTCCAATAATATTTACTTTTAGGATAGAAAATTCCTAGTTTTCAGTCATAAAACATTTTTGAAAGTCTCATCATCATTTACTAATGATACTGACTGTACTTGAACTACCTGAGTTGTACAATCACCTACAGCGTTCAAAGGTCACCAATAAGGTTGGTTATTTTTATACTCTATGGCTAGTTACAACTAAATTGGCCTTTATAAAAATAAATTTATTGACGTGCACCGCGCACATTTAAGATTACAAAAACGATAAACTCATTATTTAAGTTGTTTACTTAACCTTAAATTGGTGATTAAGTTTTGGGTTCTCACTTGACTTTGGTTTTTGATAACTAAATAAGAATCAAGAAAGTTAAGGTTAGGGAACTTTTTTTTTTTTAAATACACTTGTAACATGATTATTAGAGGATACTACGCAGTTGCCAGCGTCACAAAGCGCTGTTAAGATTACGCTGGCAACTGCGTCATAGTTTTTATAGCTATAGCGTGCTCGTATGCTGTAGCTAACTAATTTGTCTTCGTTTCTCTCTACACTTGATAAAAAATTTTGATCCAATAAAATAATATTAAATTTTCTAATTGTAATGTTACTTTTGAATGTATTTCCTGAGATTATTTTTTTTCATCAACCTCTCACAATCAATTTTTTTAATGAGAAAATTGATAGAATAAGCAAATCTCCCACCTGATGTTAAGTGACTCAGAACAACAAAACAAATCCATTTGATATTTCTTTTGTATAAATATTAATGTTTGGTCTAAATAGATACGTACATGAAAATGTGTATCGCTTCAGCTTATCGCTCAGCCTCCGCCGTCACTTCCACCACACCCACTGGCCACGTACGAAGAACGTATTCGAAATGCGTGGTGCGCTAACAAGCTAAAATTCAATTACGAATTAACAAGTGTCTTACGTCTAATAAGTCAAGCGCTAAATGTGTCCATCTCGGTCGCACTATAGCAACACACACCCTTGTGACCTTTTAATTTTAAACTTTTTTTAACCGATTTCAAAAAAGGAGGAGGTTCTTAATTCGGTTGTATGTTTTTAAGGATTTACTTCCAGATTGGTCCGATTTCATTTTCATCAAAATCGGTTCAGTAGTTTGGGTTTTATATAGAAATAACTGAAAAAATATGCCAACCACGTGCACGAAATTCCGTATTTTGCTTTCCTGTGACTTTTAAGTAGTGTTATAGTGACTGGAACATTCCCAATGAACTGTCGTCATCATCATCTGATGATGAAGGTGGTAGTCGAATTGAAGTCGGTTTTTCTAGTTTTTTAAACTTGTATTTTATATTAACTCGAAAGGCATTTACCGTGAAACATTTAATTACTTACTAATAATGTTCTTGTTATTATATTCGTAAAATGTAAAAATATACAAAAATACGCAAAACACTACCTTAGAATTGGAAGGCGGGGACGCTACTACTAGACACTTATCTTAACTTTTTTATAGATAAAGATAATGTTGTTACAAAACGCTCTTACAAAAATGCTACCACACACCAGATCCCTTAAACCTTAACGTTATAAAAACAAAGGTAAATCTCCAATAACACGGTTTACAACTAAACAAAATATCCATCTAAACCAAATATATTCCTTCTATGGTTTGTAAAAATTTCGATTGACTTTTATCCCCGACCTCCCCTTAACCCCCGTTCGGTATAAGTGTTTTCTTTGTGGAGCCAACAGTACCCTTTAACGTGTTTATCCTTTTTGGTCGAACCTCCCCTACGCGATGCTATGTAATTTTGCCTCTGTTTTCATTCTGTGAGTGTTAACATTTTGTATACTTACGAGTATGTATTTTTATACTTCTATTTTCTTGTTTTACGATATTTTGGGTAATATGGTGCAGAATTCTCGTTGATATATTGGCTTTACTATTGAATTAAATTCTTAAAAACTTTTTAAAAAGGTACCTAAGTAATTTTACAACACCGGTATGTACTTAAATAAAAATCCTATCCCATATAGGTATTCATATTTTTTATTTGCATATTTATTTTATACATTGTTACAAAAGACATCTTCAGATTCAGATTGATTTATTGCGAAGATGAGTTTATAATTTATGTTATAACTTAGGTGGTACACTAGAATAATACCAATAATCTGCCATCGTCATCATGAGATGATGAAGTCGAAAGGTAGTGAAATTGAAGTAGGTGTCCGTAATTTTTTAAACTTATAAATATCCTGACTTAAGCTAAAACAATAATATTTATAAACAAAAATATTTTGTCGTGTATATAATTGTTGCCTAGCATGGGTCATCTAATTTACTTAAGTGTCTATAATTCAGTCTAATTTAAAGCGCGGCGCACACTTCGCGACGCGACAGACTACGGCTTAATCCGTGAGTTATATCAAGTATACAACATTATCCAAATTAACGACCACTCTACTCCCATTTACAACCGAATGGTTCGTTTGAACGAATATATAACCCCCATCAAACTTTTTATAAATGAATTTTTAATATAATTAATTTATTGAGAAGGTAATTAAAACGGCAATTAGTAGTCATTGGTGCGCATGAATTAAATATATCTCAATGAAATATGGGATTTTTTAATTGTGTTTTATGTTAATATAATGTGTTGAGTTGTGTAGTAAAAGGTAGGTAAGTCATAATTAATTAAATGTTAATTTTTATGTTCTTGATCATTGGCAATGTTTGGATTTTATTATTTTATATTAAAAACACATTATTTTATATTTTGCGATTAAATATTACTAAAACCAACACACTTTTTCTGTTCATATTATTGTAATTCGTTTTATTACTTTTTAAGCAAATCTCATTATTTATCCACGCCAATGATTAATTATTATGTCGAATGTAATGCCAGCACCTATGATCTTATCTCCATTTTTTTATATAGAAAACCATATATGTACGCAAACATAATTTTCACTTCAGCGCCATCTTGGCTGATCGAATCCAAACACGCCAATGTGCGGTGTTCTAAAAAAACATCGCCACCTTAAGAGGTCGTTCGGTGCACTTTTAACGGTCTAAGCAAAGAATAACACGACTATTGATGCATGTACTCGTAAGAAAATATTTGCTTAATAACAAACCAATCAGTGTATGCGAGGTTTATGGTTGTCTTTATTGCTCTATTAAAATGGTTAGAATAACCTCCTTTCTTGGTCTTTGTAATACTATTTTTTAGAAATATAATTATAGATCATTTATAAGTAAGTTTAAAAACAAGAAAAACCAATTTCAATTTGACTACCTTCCTGCTTCATCTACAATGATGATGATGATGATCCTTCCTATTAAGGTTTTCTGTGTCAGTGTACCTATCTGTACCTATTTACTTTCTATTGGAGTACAATATCTATATGTTAGTGTTCAATTAAAAAAAAACATTTATTCCTTCTCTTTACCAGGTTACAGATTTTCTTATTATATTTTAAGAACGATTTGCTTGCTTTGTTTGAGATATTTTTAAACAAGTTAGTGTAAGCTTGTTTTCATGTTTTTATGCCTTGAAATCGTGTAATTTATTTGTCTAATTGACTTACTCTAATAAATGTTTTGTTTGTTTCAGGTAAAAAACGTTAGTTTCACAACATTATTTGGCTACGTAAATAGGTAATTGTAATCTCAATACCCATGTGACATGACATTACTGGCCTTTGTATATCTATCATTGTATTAGTTGCTGACATTGACATGTGACCTCAATCGGGTCTTCTTCTTATTTTCTTCTTCTCATAAATATAAAAAAGGACTCTTATATTATGGCCTCTTTCCATCATTTTTACGGTCGATTTTGCCAATGTCAAGTGAATTATTTCAAATAGTCAGGTCGGATCATTCGTCAAGTCTGGATGTAATAGCTTTGCAACCTCGGGTAAGGGCTTCTAGCTGGTGAAACTTGTATTATCTTTAATTTCGAACTTTTAAAACTTTATGTATGACAGGAGGTTTTTAAATTTTTTTTTCGTTGTTCTCCAAAAGAGGTAGAATTCGATTTTTTTTTACACATCATTAAAAATGTATTTCACGTAAAACTAATAATTATGTCAACAATGTTTTATACCTCAAAATAACTAGGTACTGCCCCCGTATTCCAATCTTTTGCTGTCAAGTTATATTTCACTGCCCAGTGTAATTTATTCAGGTCACGTGGTACAATTTTGTACCACGTGATCGTTCTTTTTAGACACTTGACAGCAAAATATGCGCGAAAACAAATCAAATGACATCATAAAGAGTCACAGAATAACTATGAGTTAGTATGAACTGACCATGATTTAAAACTTTGCAGTTCAACTTTGAGATTGGAATCGCCCTCCTGGAGTCTAACAAATTATTATCCTATACTGATGTTAGCTGGGTTCAGTACAAGGGTCTTGTACTTCCCGATTCTTACCCGTACTTGGTAAATTATTTAAGATGTAATTCTCTAGTAACATTTGTTACGTGTTAATTTAGGGCTCACTCAGGAGGTTCATGTTTTATACCTACTACTTAACCGACTCACCCGTGGACGGTTAGTTATATTTTAAAACAATGCCATGAATTTTGGCATTTGTAACGGTGTAAGTAGATTTTACGTATTCAAGATACACTACGCGGCAACGCTCCGCAATAAAGTAGTTGTTGCCGCGCATTGTAACTAAAATAAAGTACCTACTTGCGACTATGTAATGCTGTCAAGTATTATAATTAGGTATACCTACTAGAAAAATCATGAAGGTATGGTTTTTATGACTTGAACACGATTATTAACTTAATATTAATAATTAGGTCGCAGGTCATTGACTTAATTTTACTACTCGTAAAATATAATTTAATAAAAAGTTAACAGAATTTTACTCGAATATTTTATTTACTTTTGCTCAGCAGTGGGACGAGATAGGTTAAGAAAAAAAAATTATTCGTAGCAATTTTACCGACATTGTGGTCACATGACACTGTCCCAAAAAACCTTGGAGGTCTCACACACAGGCCACTTATGACCACTTTTATTAGCGGCAGCTTTTCATCATTTTCACACCACATCAAAAAATCTATAAAAAGTACCTACTCGACCACTGGTGGCGAGTGGCCCGTGTGTGAAGTCCTGAATTTGTGACGACATCATGGATACAATATTATAACTTGTAGGTAATTATCAAGTTTTCAACTCAATCAGGCCCCTAATATTTGCACAAAACGAAAGTAATCTTGTTAAACGGTTTTCCTCGAAGTTTCGAATGAAATCACACGGTAAGCACTTTCCAACGATTTCGAACGTGTACTTCAGGATCAATTATGCTTTCAAAACAAATGACAGTCGACTTGACGAATGACTCGACTAGACTAAATACTATTTCAATCTATTCACTCGACACTGGAAAAATTGACAGTCGAAATGACGGAGAGAGGCAATATATAAGAAAAGAAGAAGAATAAAAAAAACTTTAGTAGGATAGAATTCGCTGCGTGAACGTTCCAATTGGATCCCCGTGTGTTTTCTAAAACATTATGGTTCATTAACGTCACAAAGAGTCGATCGTTGAAGCCGTGTATTAATCCCCCCAATTAAAACTTTGATTATGGAATAACGTACCTACTCTAAATAATTTTAAGTACCTAGTCAGAACCACATCCAAACATTTTGAACACACTTACTGAACTAAGATAGATTTAGTGGGTTGTAGGTTCGATCCCCGTCAGAAACATTTGTGTGATAGCAAAACATAAAGGTTTCTTATGTATCTGATTAGTAGTAATTATTTTATAAGTTAGTTACATAAGTATTATATTTTTCGTAAACGTAGCTCAAGTACTTACTACTTCCACTGCTTGACAACTACTCGTAGAGCTGCTTACAGTACGCACAACGGATCTTTATCCCTCTGAAGTTAGGTGCAACAAACGACTGCGCATGCACTGTTGTGCGGAAAAATCTGCTTACCTCCAATTCGACCCAAAAATCGGTTTTGCGCAGATACTTCAGAGGAACAAAGATCCATTGTAACTTTTTTTTTTTTTTTAATTAACCTGTCTCGTCCCACTGCTGGGCAAAGGTCTCCCCCAGAGACTTCCAATACTCCCTATCCTGAGCCTCCTCCCACCATCTCCCTTCGAAGGCGTCCAGATCGTCCCGCCAACGCTTTCTTGGCCGACCCCGAAGTCGCCGACCGTCAGGGAGCCAAGGTGTGCAGATGGTCGCCCACCTATCGGGACACATCCGGCTGACGTGCCCCGCCCAGTCCCATTTGAGTCTCGCACTCTTATCTCCAACGTCGGCAATTCGCGTCAAGGAACGCAACACGGTGTTCGGCACTCGGTCTATCCGCTTAAAACCAAGGATGCTGCGCTCCATGGCTCTCTGGCAAATCTTGAGCTTGGACTTCTGCAACTCTGTTAGAGACCATGTCTGTGCACCGTAGGTTAGGACGGGCAATATACACATGTCGATGAGTTTCCGCTTGAGTGTAAGAGGGAGGTTACCTTTCATGTGTTCTTTCATAGACCAGTAGCTCTTCCAGGCGTTCTCGATACGGCGATCGATCTCCTTGTCCTGCCTGTTTTCGAAGCTCGCTAACTGGCCTAGATATATATACTCATCGACATAATGTATTTGCTGGCCATCTACCTCGACCCTACGTTTCGTGCTGTTAGACATGCACTGTGTCTTCATCCGATTCATTTGAAGTCCAACCTCAAGACTTGCCGTGCTCAGTTCTTGGAGCATTTGTTGGAGTTCATGCGCTGTTGAGGCAAACAGGACAATATCGTCCGCAAAACGTAAATTAGTCAGACGTTTGCCCCCCACGTCTATGCCCTTATTTGCCCATGACAGTGCCAACTTTTTGAATACCTCTTGGAGGGTGCTCGTGAAGAGTATAGGAGAAAGCGGGTCTCCTTGCTTGACGCCCTTTTGAATCTGAAATGCCGGGCCCGTAGTATTTAGCTTGATGGATGCTGTGCTGTTATTGTAAATTAATTTAATAAGGTCAATGTAGGTTTTGTCAATATTTTGTGATTCAAGAGTTGCGAATAACGCGGAGTGTTTTACGCTGTCGAAGGCTTTTGTATAGTCCACAAAGGCTAGATAAAGGGGTTTGTGAAACTCTGTGTATTTTTCGACGATTTGGTTGAGAGTATGCAAATGGTCTGTGGTAGAAAAACTTGGGCGGAAACCAGCTTGTTCAGGTGGTTGGTGTTGATCAAGCTTGCCAGCGATACGGTTCTGCAAGACCTTGATAAGAGCCTTGTACAGATGTGACACGAGGCTGATTGGTCTGTAGTTGCTGATGTTGGATTTGTCTCCCTTCTTATGAAGGAGGACAATATTTGAGTGACACATCTGTTGTGGTAGTTGTCCTGTTTGCAATATTGAGTTAAATAGATTAGTGATATGTGGGAGTAAAGTTTGCGAGCCTATTTTCAGTGCCATTGTAACTACTAAACGTTTTTTTATTTTAATTAAGGTATCAAATCTTTTCAATATAGGAATAAAAAACTCGTCTTACATATTCATCATTATCTCATTCAGCTTCACAGTAAGTAAACTGAAAACTCAAATAAAACCCTGAAAGATAAATATATCGAACGTTCGCATTCATTTTGATATTTCAACACTTTGAACCCACACAGGCGTAAGAGAGCATAGATACAGGTGACGAGAAAAATCTTCGGTATTTATTTATAGAGCAGTTATTGAAAAGTAATATTAGGTGGTGTGACAAAAGTAACCTTGTTCCTCAGAATAATTATTTAGTGTAATCTGGGTATTTCATTTGTTTTCGAAGTTTTTCGCTAATGAATTTAATTTATTTAACAGATGGTGCTGGGTATCATGCGGTATTTCATCATGTTACTTGGCTTTTATAATTTTTTAATAGGTACGTTCAATTAGCCAAACGCCTGCTTTATGGTTAGGAGTAGGTACATTTCAAAAAAGTATTTTAAATGTAGCGAAACTTACATATAAACCACGAAAAACTCGTGTGGTCAACAAATAAAATACTCTACGAAACGTCAATGTTTTGAAATTCGTTACATGCGACTAGTTTCACAGAGTTTCATTCAACTTGTTTTCCGAATACTACACCTATCTATATAACGTTTTGTTCAAATATGCTGCAACTATCCAGCGAAAACTACCCTCGATTTTATTTTATTTACATACAAAATGTTGGTATGCCTGCCACAACGCAACGTAGCCGGCTTGTAGTCGACTGTACAATATGAATGAGCTACGGATGTGTGTGTGAGTTGGCTCCGAATTTTTCAGTCGGCGCCTCTTCGACTTTGCCACGACGCTCATTTGCTAAAACATCCTTCTGTATACAGGATGCGTAGAGTTACGAATTTTCAGAGCTAGCATATTTTATTGAAATAAATACTCTACCTAATTTTAAACGTATTTCTATTTAAAACATAACATTGTTTGCATGTCAGTCGAATATCATAAGAATAAATTATTTCAGAATATAAAACTTACAGTTTTTCCCAATTATTTAATCGAGAATCACAATATCATGAAAACACGTACGTAATGATACAGTTATTCATAAACTATAAAACAAAATCATTAACTGTCAATACTGTCATTCACAATTTGGTTATAAACACATAAATCACCTGAATTCTTACAAAAAAAAAGTCTGTCCCACAATCACCATTTGCCACTAAAGTTCAGCGACGCTTGTTTTCGTGTCAACATATCGACGGACGTCGCAATAAACCTTTCATAGCTCTACCCGCAGTCTCGGTGATGAATGCACCAAGTTTGTTCGTGTCAAGCCTCAGAAAAAAAATGCGAACGCCACCGTAACGGAAATAAGCGACCCGCGCCCTGCGCTCTGATTGGCAGTAGGGCCGCGACCATCGACTTTTGAAAATAGAACGTCACTCGCGTGTTTGAAATTATTTTCCCGGGTATTTAGCCGTCATCGTCACAAGAAGGAATGTTCTAGAGAAAATAGAGTTCGGTTTTTTTATAATGATGGAACAAGCCGATTGCCCACCTGATGTTTAGTGGTAACCACTACCTATAACAATACATTACCTCACCGAGCACGTCCACTGATGACGTGCCTTGTGATACATTGCACTGCGCCCATCACTCGGAGACATAAAAGTGTTAAGTCTCATGTGGCTGTAGTTGCACTGTAATTGTTTAATAAAATATTGAAAATTTATAGGGATTTTATATTTCGCAGGACATCAATTTTCAGTAGCATAATACCAAGTTAATTATGTCATATCATATGTTAGGTCGTGTACCTACTTTAATGCAATTTTTATACAAATTAAGGTCATAAATACGTTTCAGTCGTAAAACGTTACGGTTTCACAACGATAATATAAAAATATCGACACGATATCGATATAGCCGTAATGTAAAAATATCGATAAAGCGCATCACTGGCTTACTGGAATGATTGGAAAATACGCAGCGAAAGTTTACGGGCTGTTTCCTTTTTATTTATTTAAAGTTTGTTTCTGCGAAAATTAACTTTATTGTGAAAAAAAAACATGTTTCGCTGTCAGTTTTGTCACTATTTATTGCGTGGGGCAAAAGGCGATGCTTTGCGTATCAGAGCAACATTGACACCTAAAAATTATTGATAACTAGCAGTTACCCGCGACTTCGAACGCATCTACAGTTTCCGTGTACATTATTCAGTGTGTTATTATTATCTGTGCGTGTACCGAGCGGATACTTTGAGAAACTTATTTGAGACATTACACCTCATTACATCGAACTCGTACTGGAATGTCAAACGCTAGTCGTTAGACCAAAGAGGTAGTACCACGCCCTGTCAAACTGACGTGACATGACATGACAATGAAATCCTCTTGCCAATTGGCGCTGCTAATCCTTTTCGGTCATTTTATCCTGTAGATCCTGTTGATTATTCGGGATAAAAAGTAGCCTATATGTCAATCCAGGTTACGTACTATATATATGCCAAGTTTCATCCAAGTTGGTTCAGTAGTTTAGACGTGATTGAAACACAAACATCCAAACATCTAAACTTTCACATTTATAATATTAGTAGGATAGGATAATCATCGATGTTTTGCAGACCCTGCAGCATATAGTGTCGTTTTAAAATGTTTTTGCGCGTATTTTATCGTTTTGTTATCCCCACATTTGATGTGTCATGTACAAATGAGGTCGTAAATTTAACAGGCGACTCTACATCTTGACTCTCTGTAACCGGTCGGCGACAATTCATGGCGAAATAAAATCGCATCGGTAGGCTCCAATCCAGCAGCTTTTACGATTCGAGGGCCAGTTTAACACCCTGTATACAACAAATGGGTATAGGGATGAACTTGGGACCGGTAGGTTTTTTTATAGAGACAACAAAATATAGAAATAATTCTAAGTCCGATATATCGGACTTAGAATTATTTCTATATTTTGTAGAGTAAAATAAGCATGTCTAATTGTCTAGTAAACGCAGATAAAATAGTGTATTATACATGTATTCGATATCGTTTGCTTTGCAATTAAGTTGCGCGTACGCAGATAAATTAGGTAAGTACAAAAGTACAATGCTCACATAGATACAATAATATTCGATGACCAAAATGTTACAGCGTTTTTTGCATCAAGATTGAAAACATTTGCATTTCTGCTTGAAATCGTAATATGCAATTGCTTTAAATCAGTTTACAAGTTCTAGTAGTATGTATAAATGGTTTAAAAATAATGTCAAAGTCAAAGTCAAAATTTCTTTATTCAATAAAATCACAAGGATCATTTAGAATCGTCTTATATAACTAGGTGGTTCTAGGTGCCAGTTCCACGCGACCAGAGCCTAGAAGAACGGGCAAGAAACTACGGCCTAAACTAATGGCTTTATCCCATCTACTTACAGCCCTACATGATAGCGCTATAAAAGTGTTTAATATTGGTAAACTGTTGACTGCCGATCAGTTGCATTAATTGGTTATTTCACTTGAATGTGGGGAATGGCTCGAGCCAAACAGAATAAGAAAAAGTATTGTGCTAAAGAAACTTAGTAACCACAAAACAAAACTATGGAAAAATTAAATAAGTATTAGAACTGGAATAATAACCCGTAATTCAATATTATAGAATTGTAAAAGCGTAGGATACAAAAGGAAAAGAAATGAAAACATTACTCCCGATAAAAGGAAAACACGAGTCAATCGCGGCTCGAACGACCACTCAACGGATTACAGTACGCAACAAATTTGCCTTTCATATTCAGCGGAAAGTTGCCAACTCGAATTTACAACATTATTCAATTTGTCGTTACGCTAAAAAGCGACGACAGAGAAAAGAGTTGGACCTGTGTATTTTTCAAACAAATCCCTCGAAAGTTTGAACGTAACGGAACCACCCGCCTTTTCCCACTATCTGAATTGCAAATGGGGATGTGATGACGCCGTCGCAGAACTAAAAGTGCCGGCCAAACTTCAGATTAAACTTCCGCGAGCAGGTACCAGAAACAAAAACGTCACAATTATGATAATTCGCCGGCATCTCCGCGCGGATTGAATTTGCATGGCTATCCGTTGCTGTGTCAACTGAGCCACCGTTTCCGATGAATAATGCAGTACTTACCTAGCTCATTAACATATTTATTAATAAAATAAATATCAGCGGACAACGACACCGTGCTCCCTACTCATAGACTCTTGTTCTACCTCCGAGGAAACGTAACAACAGCCAACTCGTGAAGACACGACACACGGTTTTCTACGAATAGTAACCCAGCGATAGAAGACTTGTCGTCATTGTTGACACTCCACCGACAGAGTTGTACGGCTTAGCACGGAATTGTTAACAGAAACGGAGTAATGTATGGCATTCATTAAATAAATTGAGTTAGTGCGGTGCGAGCAACGTTGTTCATTTCGTTAATGTGTACCGAGTTAAGGCAAATATCGCGTCTACGAAACTGTCGGTGAAGGTGCATGTACCTCCCCAATTATTATAATGTTGTGAATGAAATGAATACTCCTACTGTTATTTGATTGTAGGTGTCTTTATTAGCCAGCTTAAACCGATGTTTATTTTTTGGCACTATAACTTTGTATCATTAAGAGTCGATTTACACTTCCATAAAAGTGAAGTGGTGTCAGAATGAGTGAACTCATTATTAGGTGGAGAATTTCCGAGTGGAAATTCACTCCGATCCTTACATACTACCTGCCTCTCTTGCTCCATTTGCTCTCATATTTTTCTATTGTCTTGAAAATTGTAGTGATCAGGAGAAATGGACAATTGGACAATGGACAACACCAATAAGGTACATTTTTATACATACCTAGCTGTTATTTTCCTGTGATGTGTGTCAGGTGATTTGTCTGTGTTCTCACCAAAAAAGTTTGATATATATGACCACGTCACAAAACGGCCGTAATTGATAATACCGCTATTGTAAAAATACGTACGTAAGTAACCGTAGTATGTGTATTAACGAACACAATATGGTTTTATAAACATCGGTAAGTATTTGATAAAATTACTCCAAAATTGCATCGCAAACAATTTGAGGATGAAATATGGCATCATTTTCAAATTAATCTCATGAATTTCCCTCGAGTGGAAACGGCAAAACGTGCAAAACATGCTACATTCACACGAGTCCAGTAACTTTCTAGTAAAGCAATAGTTATAAACTTTTTTTCATACAGTTGATAAAAAAAATCTCTTTGTAAATATTGTCTGGAGAACAGAAAATATTACATGGTGCATTTATTTTTATTCAAGTATTGTACACAAATGACGTGGGCATAAAGTTATAGGCCAATGTCATTGCATTTGCTGACTTTTTAAATGTGGCGGTTAATTATAAACTGGAGAAGAAGGCTTAGTTAAGTATGCGACAGAGCTTTGTTCAAGCTTTATTTTTGCTCTCACTTTTAAAGCAAAAAAAAATCTTAAACAAAGCTTATAATTTGGATACAATGTGCTAAATTATGTATCCGATACAGTGTTTATTTATTAAGTGTATTTGATTCAAGCTACTATCCTCGTTTAAACTAGCAAAGCGGGCAAAAAACGCCAATTCCCACGGGCTGTGTGCATTCGTCGTGATATTTCACATAACTGAATTAAATACGTGGGCTGCAGGTGAATCAGGGGAAATGGACACTGCGACCCTTCGAGGGTGTTCATTTTTTATTGCTCAGCACTACACTACAGGAATTTGTCGAAACAATCAAGTGTCAAGAAATTCATGAGGGGTCACCTAAAATGCACGGTATTTCGTTTCCCTTCGTTTAATTTTTTTATTGTTTGCTACCAATCAAAGCATCATCCAAGAAAGCGGATGATCTTCGTTTCAGGGCAGCTTCCTTGACGTCCTTATACGATATAATAATAAAAATATCTTTTTCAAATAGAAAGAAAGGTATACAAAACATGCTACGGTGAACTCTAAGTATCGGACAAGAAAATTCTGTTTCCGTGCCCGCTCCTCTTAAAACTACAAACAAAGATTAATTCTATTTGATATGACATCGATCTTCGCCTTCACTTGGCTTATAGCTAATACGCGGTCTTCCTCTTCCTCTCTTTCCTTCACAAATAAGTTGACAAATAAATGATTAAAAAATCAATGGACCCATGACTTCCTAGCTAGCTACTAGAAATTGTTTTCCTGTACGAATTACCGGCTTATTCTTGACAGATAACCAAGACTAGATAACTGGTTATCTCAGAGGAATTTTTTTCCTCTCAGATACATGGTTATCTCAAAGGATTTTTTTTTCCTCGTAGCCTACATTACCTACGCTACAGTTACCTACATAGTATGACACAATCTGCAGTCCCCGGGCGATTCGGCAGGCGTAGATCCGCGGTTTATCAGCCGACTGTTGTTTGTTTCTGCTACTTACCACCTTTGCACGCGGAATGCTAAGAAGAATCGCCCGTGATGTGAATATTGTACTCTTATTGTGTACTTTGTGTGTATGTGAGGTGTTTCGTTCTTTGAATTTCAAACGTTTATAAGATTGAAGATTATTGCCCGTGTTACAAGGCCTTAAACGTTATTGATGGAGGAAGTATAATACACAATATGCGTCAAAGTTAGTAAATATTCGTTCAGTAAATCTTAAAGGATTCTTTAGATTCGTCTTGACTCTGAGCCAGTTCCACACAACCATAGTTTAGAATAAATAAATAAATATTCGTGGACTTTACACACAACGCCCTCTAGTCCCAAACTAAGCAAAGCTTGTCATATGGGAACTAGATGGCTGATAGAATACTTATATACTTTTTTTTGTAAATACATACTTATACTTAATATATAGTAACACCCAGACATAGAACAAACATCTATGTTTTTTTATGTTTTATCTATGTTTTTATGTTAGGATGATTTATAAGTTTTGCTTAGTTTGGGACTAGAGGGCGGTGTGTAAAATGTTCATGAATATTTATTATTTATTTATTTTGATGTTTGCATGTGACTAACCTATAAGAATATTCCTTCAGTTAAAACAAGATTTTTCCAATCGGTTTGTTAATGATGGAGTTCTGAGGGTAATTGTCTTCTAATCTAATACTAACTAATATATCGCCCCTCCACCGCATTTTCTTTACGGTGTTGACGCACAACCAGATATTTTAAAATTCTTGAAGGTATAGTTTTCACTATGAATAACTAATGTAAAGGATGTTCTAGATTAGACGGACTCTTCAGTAGAGAACAAGGCTCTATTGAAGAGAAATGTAGTTCAGAGATTCTTGCTGTAGTTGAATTATGCAAACGTTCGCCACACATTACCCGGCGCGATAGGGCTGACATCCGTTTATTCCTCCAACTTGTCCGACCTTTCAGCCGGATATAACCTGCGTCTTTTGAAAAGTATTGCTTTAAATAGGACCTTCATTTATCATACAAAATCAATAGTTAGTAATATTGTGCAATGTTTAATAACGCATTTTGTACTTATAAAGTTGCGTTTGATAGTCTTTGTATAATACGAAAAAAGTACTACTATGTAGGTACACAAAACATTAGTTAAAGTAGTGGATGTATTAGTGAACGAGTTTTCAAAATGATAATCCGACTTTTTGTTAAGATTTTTATTAAATGGAAACCCTACGCGCAATTAAATATGGACACCCTGTTTAGTCATTCAGGCGAGCTAATATGAGGTGCGAGCGTTATGCCTTGGATGAGACAATTCGATATTGAAAATTGACAATGACGTATGCGCGACATAATCTGCAATGTTGCTACACTATTTTATAAAAAAAGCTGGTTTTTATTTTCAATTATCGGATAGATTACTATAGCTAGTATAACGAGTCAGAAAGAGCAATATATTATTCTTTGCTAAATAAACAATGTTGCTAGAACTTAAGGCAAAATCACAGATAGGTACATGAAATATTTAGAAAGGCTGCTGAGGAATGAATTTCGGTAATTATTTCATAATCTCACCCCAAACTTTTGAGTAATAAAACAGTATTGGCATAAAAATTTACATTCACAGACCTATTGCTGGAAAATGATCGAAAACTTTGTCGATAAAACTGATTCCAATTTCAAATTTTTATCGACATTGGTTCTAGAACATGACATTTCGAACAGCCGCTTCAATACCGACGTAAAGGAAAAAGAAAATCCATCGTAGAAAATTGATACGGAAACCAGTATTATAGAGAAATACGCGATTTATCTAATGACACAGACGATACAAATTGAATTGAAAGCAAATAATCGCAAAGCTAAGTAATGGAGCTCCGACTCTATAAATGACGCGGCACTGGACGGGAAGTAGTTACGTGAAATGGACTGGTTAATCGATAGACGATATGAAATAGAAACAACACTATTGCAAGTTTGTGGAAAATCGGTTTTATTTCTTACTGTAGTTTAAAATACGTAATTATTTTTGATTCTAAATAAGCAAACGGCCAAGGAATACAACTCGTTGCCGTCATCTGGTTTTTCTGAAAAATACAATCTGGATCTTTTCGAGACAAGAGTGAATAGGTACCTTTTAGTCTAGACTGTCCTGCTCAATCGTTGGCTTCATCTTCACTTATCATAAGGTGAGATTGTGGCCAGAAGACATTATAACTCATATAAAAAGTAATTTTTTTTCTTAGGGTAGTGAGTTACAGTAAAAATTATGTTTTCCTTCTTTCAGTGTGCCGAGTCACCTCTGTTTTAGGTTACTGTAAATCATTACGGTAATTAAAATAAAGAGGGAGCCTAAAACCAGAGGGGTATGTAAGGAGTTAGTAGTAGTAGTATTTCGTTGTAGTAAAACCCCTCCTTCTAGATAGCAATCGGTTAAATCATAAGTTCATCACGTGTTGTGTAAAATCAATAGCCGACTATTATTGGCATCGTCTTCACTATTACTCGATCAATAAAAGATACAAGTTTGGCACGTGTTTTTATCGATTACTAAATTTACAACACTGTTCGCTTGTTCAGTTTTTGTAGACTTCTAAAAGTCTAGTTGCACGTTTTTAACTTATGTTTCATTTTATGACGCAAGGTAAATAATAATTGTTCTGCGGGTTATTTAAATTACTCTTAAAAGCAACCTTAAGGAAATATGTCTAAGCCACATAGCCACACTAAAAAACAGGTAATAAAGATCTTTACAATACATCTACCTACCTAGTCAGGTATTTCATTCTTTGATTTATGACTTTTTCAAAGCTTATTCAATTACGAGTAAGTAAAAATAGCTAGATAAAAAAAATATTGCTATGTTTTTAATTTCGAAATTATTTAGTACTTTAGATAACTATGAACAAGTATCTTAGATATAGTGTATCTTTAGGGCTACTTTCCACCTTCTGGAAAAGATTCGTGGATTCTGACAGAACTCATGTCATTTGGCGGTGCAAAATGACACGATTGCTGTCAAAATACATGGATCTAGTTTGGAAAGGTGGTCGAGAGTTAGCCCTACTGGCTACTCAAAATCGTTAATTTAAATTACAGTAATTTCAAATAATGTCTGCAAAAAAACTCGAAACATAATAACACCGAATTAGCCTAATTTAATAAGCGCGAAGTGAAAAAACACAATAAACAAAATTAGGTACCAACGCGACCGAGCCGAGCTACGTTTTAACTTAATTCGATATTACTATGGAAACATTTCTAAATTGAAGAATAAAAACTTTTCTTTTCTTATAAAACTAATTTATTAGTTGTAACCTTATCCGTCACGAAAAAGGTTAATTACTTTTAGTTTATTATTGTGGTGAGAGATTGTTTTCTTAAAACAAACGTTTTTTTAGTTTTCATACCTATACCAATTACAAGTTTATAGCTCTCACTATTATTTTTAAAGTTTACATATTTGTGTTACGAATTTTAAGGCAAAAATCTCCTCCATACGTGCCAACTACTACATCAATTCTTAGGATAAACGCACCAATTTCCGCCCCCGTAAATCACAGATTATTTAAAGTATGGCTGTCATACGCACACTGCCCGTATCAAGCTGCCAAGTTCCTGTCACTTTTCATACTCTTTGCATGAAGTATGAACTTTATTACAGTGGGTTTAGACTCAATATTGCTTGATCTGTAATCGAGAGCTTTTTCTACAGCAGTATACTCAGTTCGGTAGAGATTTTACTCTAATAGCGATGACGTCAAAATGACATCGAAATCTCGTACTACCAGTGAGTGAAACGAGTTTTCGATCGAGATAATATGACGTCAGCCCTTTTTGAGTAAAATTTCTACCGAACTGACTATAAGACCCTAGGTCGACATGATGTACGACTTTTGCGAATACTATTATCTGATTTGCGAGTGGCGTAAACAGTAAAACTACGTCTGTTAAACCACGAAAAGCTCGTGCCATTGACAAAAGGGATACCAATTTTTGCATCATGCATCGCAAGTAGATAAATAAATACCAGATTTTACAACCAAAGATTATGAAAAAGAGTGAAAACCTCTGTACATCAGGTAGTGTTGTTTATTCCGCGTCCCCGCCGTACACTTTCCTTTTTATTCGTCTGAAACTTTTGCAGTTTCCCGTCTCGGAGTGGCTCGTTAAAGCACCTTTGTACGGGTGGATTTCAAAGGTAAATAACTTGAATCCAACACGATTGGCCGTGATTATTTGTATTGTAAATTAGATGGCGCATGAAATGGGAAAAATGACGAGCTTGGGCGAGCTTTCTTTAGGGAAAAACTTTTTAGGCCAAACGATGCGTATTGAAGGAAGCTTGCATACAATTTCGAGGTACTTGTACCTCTTTAAGTACTTTTAAGGAGAAGGGGAAATTCAACTTAGCTATGTAAAGAAGTTAACCTCAAACCGACGCATATATTTAACTGAGGATCAAGGATTTTAATCCTTTGACCACAAAGAACACAAAAGAAAATAAGAATAAAGAAAAAGAAAGAAAGAAGTTCCAAGAAGTTTAATAGTAAAGCTAAAAAACTTGAATTAGCGTCCACATCCACCAATTTGCGAAATTACACACGAGAAATCAATCGCAAAATGAGTCCAACGAAACACGAAACAAAATCTCCTGAAACTCGAAACCGACAGTCGTACAGAGAATAAAAGATATAATGAAATCCAGCATTGGATGTACAGTCGTGCGCGAAATCACAAAGAGCCCGGGTACAGGCGAGCACATTCGGTAATTGCAAGCCCAGCCACCGACTGGCCCACTTCCACAAAAGGCAGTAATGCATTCGCGAAATTCTGACACGATTCTGTTTCAATAGTGATGGGCTCCGCGTTTGTAGAATATCGATAGAATTCGCTGATGCCCCTCAAGTGTTTTCTATCCTCTAAATTGGTGTTGACAGATGCAGCTTTGTTTCTCTCTGTGATGTTTTCACTGTGAATGTGGGGCATCACTGAAGTACCTAGTCATCTACCCTTGCTTTGAATTCAGCATTTCGTTTTTCTAATGTGATATTCTTATTGACATCTTGATGTGTTTGCAATTTGCATAAAGACGTTTAGGTACTTTTGAAGCGAGCGTTGTTTATTTTCCTAATTATTTAACTAAGCTAAGCGACGTTCAGCGCAATTATTATTTAAATCGGTGACCATCAATATTTTTTTTTAACTACTAATGACAACGATTCTATAAATCGTCTATGTCGAAGTCTTTTGGGCAATTCTAAAAGCTCTTCACACCTTATTGTCTTTACTTCGCTTTTTATCGATATCGATAGAATTTGCAGTAGAAGTTTGAAAGTGGAACACTGTAATGACGTAAAGAATGATAGTTACGTGTGCAATTCGCGGTCGGTCAAACGGATGCTAACTTTTTCATGCATGCATGCTTCAACTGCTGAATTTCAGTGGAAGCTACTAACATCAATTTTAGGTACCTAGAACATTGTTGTTACTAGAATTCACAAGTTACGTGAGTTTATAGACTATTGTTTTGTTAGGTTTTAGATTTTAAATTATAAATAGTGTTTTCTGAGAACATTGAAATGTATGTTTTTAAATAAAATTATTGCAGTTATGAAAAACTTAACTACAGAATAAATTATTTGATTTTTTAGGAGTCAAAGGGAATTTTTATAGTTTCTTCTGCCTGCGGCTTGGCTCGTACTTTACCTAGATAAAAAGTGGCGTATGTGTTATTCTAAGTTACTAACTATATTTATTTCCAGCTTCACCCAAATTTATTTATTCACAAAGAAAATTACGATTAATACAGTATATACAATAATTATAATATTTACAAAATACAAATAAAACAGTTGAGCTATATACATACCGTTGCAAATGTTTTATAGATAGCTCAACTGATCCAAATCAGTACCAATCGCAAGCTAATTTTGAATCACCCAAATTGACCCAGCCATTAACATCATGATTGAGTCATAGACATCTAATTCTTCGTATACTAATTGGACACTCTACTTTAACTTCATTGGACATTAATCTAATAACAACAAATTATTCACTTACATCATCAAATTACAATTTGGTGAAGTTCGAAGATTAAAAATATTACCACGTACCTCTTTGATAGTTAATTACAAATTGTATAAATTACGGTGCGTGACGTCTTTTGTATACAAATACCTTATTTATAATCATCTTAATATCAATACCCTTACTCACTCATATTTTTATACTTGACCTTTTACTACCCACTTTTTTTTAATATTCATTCTTCCGCCACAGGTCTTAAGTTTTTAAGTAATTTACTTTTTTATGCGAAATTAAAAGTATTAAGTAGAGTAAAAGAATACATGTTATCAAAGTTTCTCGCGAGTGAAGCGACCACAAAACTAATATTTTATAGAGCCTTGCTAAAGCGTTATATTTAAGTACTTTAATTTGCAAATAAATTCGTTCAAATTTACTTTAAGTAATTTGTCATAATTTTATATTGCTTTACAAGACAAATCATTTTGTGACTTTTATAGCATCAAAAGTAACTAAAATGTTTGTACAAAATTTTATTATACTCCGGTCCACATGCTATGTCTGTAAAAATTTATGACAGAATCCCTACAGATTTAAAAAATGAAGCTAATCCAAATCGATTTAAAACTCTCATAAAAAAATTCCTCATTCAAATCTGTTTCTACTCCCTGCAAGAATAATAAGCAACGTTGTAATTTTTAGTTTTATTTTAAAGTACAATATTAATAAGTATGTAAATTAGAATATTGAGTAGATACCTAAAGAATATAAAAATGTTATTTAATAATTATGTTAGTAATATGGTTAAAATACCTAGTGACCATTTTTAAATTGTCGTGCCCTAACTAGGCTTATGTTGGTAGCATAAATACATTTATGACCCTTTTGTACAACATGAACGCAATAAAGTATTGAGTATATTATAAGAATTGACCCTCAGCACACGTATTTTTCCACCTATCCTGAATTATAGGCCACAACACACGAAACTGCACCTTATTGCATCATAAATAAACCTCCCACAATCGCATTGCAGTAATAAAACAAAGACTCCACTCCACACCGAAAAGTCTATCAATAAAATAAATATAACGTACCGAACGAAACACTGATCGTTCGCGGTAAAATGTCACTCGCCTCAGTTACCTTGCATTATACATTCCATAAACAATGTTATAACAGGAATAGCTCGTACCCTGAACCGAAACCTACCGATTCGGCACAGCACACCGACTGTTACCACTGCAAAAAAGAAAAATTTCGAAGAATAAAGAGTTGCTATCTGTGTGGTTTGCAACAGTTAGCCGAATCGGTAGTGAGTGAATCGGGGAAGGAGTAAATACGAGTTCGGTAACGTAGTATCGAGCTCCCGTGTCTTTTCAATAATGCATCGACAAATCGATAGTTTTGATACAGCTTGCAGCGCAACACTAGTCTCTATTGTTTGTATGGACGTCTTAATTTATATAATAGAATGTGGAAAATTATAGTGTTTAACAAATCAATCGACAAGTAAAAAATTTTGGAATGAGCAAGTGAAGTGACATATACTTTGTAAAATTTTGCCATGAAACAACATAGTCGCTCTCACTACGTTTTTTTTATTTAAATTGTGATGGCGCAGCTGATGTTTCATGGTTTTCTCTGCCTATAGCAATACAGACCTCACATAGCTCATCCACATGAGAATATGTCATTATGTACTTGAGTTTGCTGTGCCTCCATTAGGTGCTATTGGTAAAACTTTAATACCTTAGTAGGTCCACTAGCTTTCGTCCGCGACTTCATCCACGTCCCGTCCGTCCAGTAAATTTTTCGAGATTAAAAGTAGCCAATGTTACATCCAGGTTACAAACTATATATATTCAAAGTTTCATCCAAATCGGACCCGTAGTTGCAGCGTGATTGAAACACAAATAAATCATCATTCAGTATGAACTCGCACCCATTTTTATTTAAAAAAATGTTTATGCCTTGTTGATGTGACAAATAAATAAATAAACATTCACATTTCTAATATTATTAGAAACAATCCTTCTTTAATTTATTTATTAAAAAATATATAAGTATTCTATCAGCCATCTAGTTCCTATATCACATGCTTTGCTTAGTTTGGGACTCGAAGGCGTTGTGTGTAAAGTCCATGAATATTTATTTATTTATTTTATTTAATTAAAACTTATGATAATTAGCTTACAATAACACTATGAGAGGCGTCACAGCTCAGTCGGTATTAGCTCTGCCTTCCGTGCTGTGGGTCGTGGGTTCGATCCCCACTGAAAACAAACATTTGTGAGCAGCAAACATAGATGTTTGTTCTATGCCTGGGTGTTACTATGTATTATAAGTATGTATTTACAAAAAAAAGTATATAAGTATTCTATCAGCATCTAGTTCCCATATTACAAGCTTTGCTTAGTTTGGGACTAGAGGGCGTCGTGTGAAATATCCATGAATATTTTTTTAATAACCAAAGCGCTTAGATGAGTCAGGTAGTGGGGGTCCATTCTGGGCACTAAACCAGTAAGGTAAATGCACCACATCTTGCCCTAATCCAGTTACGCGTAGGCACATGCACAGTAGATCCTACACCGAAGCAATTAGTGGTCATTCCATTGTTCAATTTGACTTATTAGAGTGGTATGGGTCTCGTAATTGGAATTATTGGCTGGAGCATAGACACAATGAGCGGTTTGTAATCAGAGGTAGCTAATCTTATAACTACACAGAACTACCGTGGTATTGGTACCTGTGAATAAAACCGACTAGGCTTGAGAATGTGGCTGAGAAGTTGGTAAAGGTGCTGCAGGGGTATGCTAATCAAAGTTGAACTGCAAAGTTGAACTGCAAAGTTTTAAATCATGGTCAGTTCATACTAACTCATAGTTATTGTGACTAAATAGTGACATTATGACGTAATTTGATGTGTTTTCGCGCATATTTTGCTGTCAAGTGTCTAAAAAGAATGATCACGTGGTACAAAATTGTACCACGTCACCTGAAGAAATTACACTGGGCAGTGAAATATAACTTGACAGCAAAAGATTGGCATACGGGGGCTGAGCAAGTCTACTCAAATGTCCTAGCCAATTCAGTGTTTCGTACATCGGTGTTTGGGTAAAAAATGAACCCTGACGCTGTATTAAACATCTAGATTAATACTCAATACATTAATTGCTTTCACATGGTATTATAGTTGCAAAGATGCAAAGATTAGAGAAGATGCAAAGTCGGCTGTCGGTAACCTGCGCTTCGTTTTTTTATTGTACAACTTTTTTGATTGCAATTTGACCATAGACCAACATAGACTCTGGTTAACCATAAATAATTTTTCTCCTACATTTTTATTTATTTGTTGGGGATGCCAACAGCAAAGGCCTGTGTTAGTTGGAGTAACAGTAACTACCGTACTTTAGCGTTCCTATTTAAGTTGACATGCTACAGTAGCTACTTAAAAAAAGTCAATAATGTATGATTTTACGAAACAAATCGGCCTGCATTTTTACAAAAAATTCTCAACGATTAGCATATTTTGCATTCACCGTAAAAACATTCTCAAACAGAGAACGATAATCGACTCCTAATCGCTGGCTGTTCAATTGATTGCCAACAAATGCGCGTGTAGCCTAATCCAACTGTAAACGCCAGTGCAAGCCCAACACTATAGAATCGATAGTTAAAACAAACAGTTTTCTATTTAAGTTTTTTTCCGTTCAATATTTCTTATGGGAAATTATACAGCTTGGACAGCCGAGACTATTCAAATATTCACGCGGAAAATACTGTTTCTTTTTAAATTGATCAAAGCATTGCCGATTCGACGCGAAGATGCGGGCTCGAGTGTACAGAAATGTATTTTTTATAGGTAATAGGCAAGAGAAAGGAGGTAGGAAAAAAGACCCTGATTGGGATAACTACATAGAAGATCCCTGGAGAACTACTTGATCCGGGGTCACAGTCTTCTGGGGTGAGCCAGTCTAGCTGATCTAATTTACCTAATCATTAAACACAGACTATAGTGTGTTTCACCTCTACCACAAAAATTTTCGAAAAATCTACCACAGTACTTTTGACGCTATAATAAAGAAATAAATATTCATATACTTTACACACAAAGCCCTCTAGTCCCAAACTAAGCAAAGCTTGTAATATGGGAACTAGACGGCTCATAGAATACTTAAATAATTATTTTTTTGTAAATACATAATAACCCAGACATAGAACAAACATCTATGTTTTCCACGCACAAATGTTTGTTCTTGGTGGGGATCGAACCCACGACCCACAGCACGGAAGGCAGAGCTATTTACCGACTGAGCAGTGACGCATGTCTGTATCTAGAAAATACTATACTTATTTAGTTCTAAAACATGCAAACTTCGAAAACACGAGCTCTGACACGCAGTTCTACTTCTTGCTATGCGCTAAAGTAGTCTTCAATTCTGTCTCACTTAAAATTAATAAGTTTCTCGAAATCCCATCAACATCGATTCCATTTTCAATATCGCAGTATAAATCTAAATCACCAATCGTATCTCGGGTCATAAAAAAGTTTTAAGATACCTATTTCGACCCCGCGGCACCAAACGACCACCTCGCCTAATAGGCAGGTGCCAGAGGGTTGGCGTACGTTCCGTACCAGGCACTGAAAAACGTTTGTAATAGCCTTTTGTTGTTAGAACGAGGAATTAAGAGGTATAAAGCGGTTTTCATTTACGTATAGATAATAAGGAGTTTTCACTTGGCAACACAATATGTTTGTTCAAAGACTTTCTTATGGTTCGTTTTAATAATTAGCGAAGTGTGACGCGCTCTAGATTTCGTTTTCCGCGCCGATTGCCATTTATGTTGCTGTGCTTGGAACTTTTCGTTTGTAAAATTTAATGAAACAGCCTCTGGAGATGTTCTGTGTGCGTGTTTTAGAAGAAATAAGAACGAGCATTCCTGTTTCCTGTGGATTGTGGGGACTAGGCTGAGAGGATGGTATAGGTGCTACAAGCCTACTCCATCTAAATCATGTCCCAAGCACTGCAGCCTCCCGTACATCAGCCCACGGGGACCCTTGGCTTAGTCAGCTGGGCACGTATTTGGCATTTTCAGAAAAATTCTAGCTTTCAATAAATTTCAGTTACGCTACAAATTTTAGCTGTGTGATTATGATAACCCCTTTTTCGATCAATAGGGGGATATATTGTTCTCATTCTTTTGCAGTTTTTACTGCAAATTGTAAATGTTAATCAGTATTTCTCTCGTACCAGCTTCCCTATTTTAGTGGGTGTGCTAGCAGTACTGGAACTTCACTAGCAGTTCCAGAGGAGCTAGAGGGTTCAAGCCTCTCGCCCCTCCTCAAAACTAAAGCAAACTTTGTCCAGAAGTTGACCCCTAATAGAAAGAAAGAAAAAGCTTTATTTGACAACACATCAAACGTAATACAAACATAAAACAAAAGTACATAGAACTATATGTTGCCAAAAAGGTGGCAGCTCAGCATTATTGTTGAGTTGCTAAAAAATGCAATTCAACGCTGATTTTCAGCTGAACCCAATCGAGTGACGGCTTACCTACGCCAGACCAAAGCACCAACAATCGGAGTTTGACAGTACCTACGTATCAGCATGTACAATTTTATAAATGATACCTATTACTTACCTAGCACTGAGTGTTATGAAAACAGTATAAAGATCCGAAATGTGATATATATATGTAGTAAGAGGAATGGTTAAACCTCTCCCAGACCTAAATCCCAGGATTCGACACTGAGGCATTTAACAATCGTACGTACAAGCATCCTCTTATTTTTACAAAATCGGTGACGCATTCAAAATTAAACCAGTGAAAATGAAGTTCTTTCCCCTATAAAACTTCCCACTTCCTCATCAGACAGTGACTGTTCAGAACGCACATCGTTTATACCACGCAAACACACTTTAGAACCATTAATGAAAAGTAGATATTGACAGGCTTTTTCTCATTTATCTTTACCACCCCTTAATTTAAAGTTCAGTCCGTGGATGCAAGTCATCGGGGGACTTGATACATCTTGCATTGACAACGTAATATCTGAAATTGATATATGGAAAGATAAAATACTGTATCTATCAATCACTAGTGAAAAAAATATGAAAAAAACCATAACTGAGTCATTTATGCATCTCTACTTAAACCCTTTACTCAGAAAACGAGACAATAATCTAATTTATGGCAGATGTAATACCTATTCCTATTACATAATATCTATACTTACCTAACTATTGTAATATTGAACATCCGAAACGGATAACTGTTAAGTTTATTTTAAGTTTATAACATCCCTATAACAGTTATACAATAAACATAAACATAATATTGTTTAAATCTACGCTGCATCCATTTTATCTACACTAGAAAAGGTTACACAAAATGAAATTATGTAAGTAGTTACTTATTCATAGTCAAACTTGGTTTAGCATCTGTTTTTGACTCAACTGCACCGTACGTCTGCCGCTTTCGAACGTCGCCAATCAAATGTGCATTTCAATGGGAGCGAGGCAGGTGCGTGCGGTCTGTCTGGAGGGGGCGTTCGATATTTGAATAAATTCCGCGGGAAATCGCAACGGGTAGGCCTGCATTTCCATGTCAAACGAACCCGTGTGGGGATCTAGTGAATTTTTAACGACGCATAGTTTGTTCACACTCATTCCGGTTGTCTTGTGGAAAAAGTTGATACAATCTGTGTTAGCACACAATTCGACAAACCAAGTACAGAGATGTTCGTTTTATTTAACAGTTTGAAGCTAAAAGAGATCATCTCAACCCTCAACCGTCTTAAAGATGAGGAAAGTAAGTTAAGGAGCTGAAAATCGATAGAAATATAAACCGCGAAAATTCCAATAAACAAAACGGTTGATTAAAGGCCCATCAATTTGGGATACCCTCACGTCCATTTTAAAAAGGGGGGGAAAGCAGCTTATCTCCGCATTAATTCCGGAATTCCAGAATAATTACTCGTTCAAAGGTAACGCTGAAGACGCATTTCTACAGACCCGTAACGCCCAACGTTTTTAAGCTAATTTTTTTTTAATGAAAAAACGACTCTATCCTGTTTGAACTAAGGTAGGAAATGAAATGTAGGTAAGAATTGCTTAGATAAGTCTTAGGGATAAGCCGATTTCAAAAGGAACACGTGATTTGATGCTGATTGCGTTCTATCGACCCCCGTTCGCTTCGCAATCATATTTTAATATTGTGAATGAATTCGCTAGATTAAATTTATTTATATTATTGTAACCAGAGAATCCAGCGGGAATTAAGGCTCATATCACGGTCAAACCGTGAAAATGCCCATTTTTGACGTTCTAGATCTCTGAAACTGAAACTCTTAGATAATTTCGATTTATTGTATGATGTAGAATAGTTATTCGCATTGACCGTAGCGGCCTCGCTTTTTACAATTTTTCCTTACATATTTAAATAAAGCCAAGATTCCGAAACAAGTTTTTAATAAAACACGCGCAGACACTTTTTCAAGATCCTGGATTGAACTACTGTGCAAAGCAAACGAAATGAAAAATATCTACAAATATCTCTTATATACTGCCATTGACCGTAGCGGCCCCGGAATTCAGAAATAAGTATGGGATATCTACAAAAAAAAATCAATTCAAAACCATAAAATTGCTAAAAACGTTCAGAATTAGCCGTTGATTTCTCCATACTACATTAATATTATTAAGTAAAAATTATACTAAAATAAACGTTAGGGAGAACGCAAACCAAAGACAAAACGTCTTGTCGAACAGTTAGTGATGTGAAACTTCTCAGTAAAACTTTTTTAGTTACGATATGCTTCTTTTTATTTGCTGTTTTCGTTACTGCTTATTTAATGAGAATCATCCTAAGTACTTAATAATATTATTAAGTACCTACACTACATAATTACTTTATATTCTTATTTATTAAAAAAGCACAGTTCATTCTCTAGGTATATGCGTATAAAGCAATGTTTAATAGGTAGGTACTAAACAATGCTATAATAGATAGGTAAACATAATTTTATGCATGCATGTTTGCTTTTGAAGGCCGCTCGGCCAATTTAAAAAATTAATTAAATTGTTTTAACGGCTGGTTTGCGAACCTATTAATAAAAAAACGTAAGAAAAGACTGTCGTGTCAATTAATGTGAGTTTCGTTACAACGAAAACAGCATATGACGAGGAAGCATTCATCATATGCTGTTTTCGTTATAACAGAAAATTTATTTTCACGTCACTAAGTACGCGACAAAACAGTTTTGTCGATAGATGTGCGTTGGCCCTTAGTTCATAATCAATAAAATTGTATACTTTTTATTTAAATTATTTATTTTATTATATTGAATAAACGTAATTTAAAACTGCATGAAATGCGATCTCAGACTCTCAGACGAACTCAGACGCGCGCCAGCCCTTGAATCGCGGCCAAACTGTGATAGCCCTCTTAAGATTTTTTCGTCTTTAAAAATTCGTTATGTATTTTACTTATCAGTTTCTTAACTGAATCGTTGCTTTAAGTTACTTAAATTGACTTGTTTTCTCTTTCAAGAAAAAGTCTTAGAATAATAAAATTAAAAAGTTTTAGCTCATACTTACCAAAGGTTTTGGCTTACAAGGTATTTTTATCTCTACAGGTTTTCATCTTGGCGGAAGTATTCACCTGGGTTGTAAAAAATAATCGCGGAATATTGAGTGATGACTGCCTCCTCCCGAGGGTCTGACAAGCCCTCATTAAGGGAAATATCTAATTTGCCTCCCGAGAAGGCTAGGTACTATGAAAAATCCAAGAAAAACGGCCCTTCACTTGCCGTAATAACGTTGGACCCAAGATGTGAGAGATGATGTCTCAAAAATCTCTGAGAACAAGTAATTAAATTAAAAATTTAAAAAACCCCTGAATCGTGGACCGATTTTCATCAAACATAGCTAAGAACACTTCCTACTAATTCACCTTTCAAATACAAAAAAACAAAATCAAAATCTGTTCATCCCTTCGGGAGTTAGTAGGTTGCCTCAGACAGACACACACAACACACACACACACATACACGTCAAAGTAGGTAATATGAGACAAGTGGAAGTTTCTACTAACTAGTGCTTAAACAACATAAGACGGAAAATTATTATCGCATGATCGTTTGAAAATAGTAGACTTAGTAAATAGGTTTAGTATATTTAGTAATTATATTAAGTTTGTAACATCGAAAGTGAGAATGGTTGATTTCCTTAAAGTTAAATTCAAAAGCCCGTTTGAGCTTTTAAGTTTCATTTACATACAAACTCTATGGTTATCATGCCTTTGCCATGTATAGGTACGTATGTATAGGTGTTCTATAGGTACCTACTCATGCAGTCACGACAGTTCGAGAACCTATTATTATAATCCGCTACAGCTTGTGGCCTAGACCACAGTCCACAGCGGTGTGATTAAGGCACCGGCTCTTACCCATATTCAAGAATCTCAAGATTCGTTAATTACCGCGCAACGTTAAAATTAACTGCCGTTCTTATGATAATGCAACAATTTCTATTAAAATATCAGAGAATTTGCATCCAGTGTTTTGACGAGAAGTTCATTGACCCGTTAACCACACTCGAACGTCTTCTGAATTCAAATTCAAATTAAAAATGTATTCTAGATTCCGACACGGTCAAACGGTTTCGGTCAATCCACGTGTTTGATGTAATAATTGGATGCTGGCTTGAAGGCTTGAAGCCTTGAAGGCTTGAAGGCGTGGTTTTTTTACGATGGTAAAACTAAAAACCTTTAGGGCCAACGCACATCTATCGACAAAACTGTTTTGTCGCGTACTTAGTGACGTGAAAATAAATTTTCTGTTATAACGAAAACAGCATATGACGAGGAAGCACTCGTCATATTATGCTGTTTTCGTTATAACGAAAAAGCGAAAAAAGCGAACACAGCATGCATAAAATTATGTTTACCTATCTATTATAGCATTGTTTAGTACCTACCTATTAAACATTGCTTTATACGCACATACCTAGAGAATGAACTGTGTTTTTTAATAAATAAGAATATAGAGTAATTATGTAGTGTACTTAATAATATTATTAAGTACTTAGGATGATTCTCATTAAATAAGCAAGTAACGAAAACAGCAAATAAAAAGAAGCATATCGTAACTAAAAAAGTTTTACTGAGAAGTTTCACATCACTAACTGTTCGACAAGACGTTTTGTCTTTGGTTTGCGTTCTCCCTTAAACTTAAAGTTCAATCAATAGAAAAATTATCTCTCCGGTGACATAAGAAAGTATGAAAGATGAGTAGTATAGTCTACATCTAAAAACTACTCGTAAACTCGGCAATTTCCCGTAGCATTACTAAAAGTGAGATGTCATGCACTTTCTTATAAGTTCACATCCAACCAAAAAGTATCAAATACTAAGCTTAAAAGCAAACTAAAGTCTCCTCTCTACGACACTCAAAAAGCGAAATGTTGATGTTTTTCAAGCGGATTTCTCAGACGTTTCACTTAACCCCTGCGCTATCAGCAGCCTAAGTAAGGCCTGCGCCACACCGCACCGACAGAGATAAATGACTCGCGACTTGCGACCTAAAACCGCTCACACGCGTCAGGGACGTGTCAGAGACACGTCTGAAAGTCTCCTTAATTTTTATCGGTGAAAAGTAAATTGGCTTTTTGCATCTGTTCTGTGGAGTGAAGATGTAGTGCGATGCCTAACATGGCACGTTCTCGGTGAGGCAGTACATTGTTACCTAAAGGGTTAGTCTCAAAATACCCTTTAAGTTTTCCCCCTGAAGGGGGCTTTGAGACTTTTTATCTCAAAATCCCTTTGTTTGCGGAATTTTAGAATCAAGGGTTTTGATTTTGATTGCAATAGTTACTACTTAGTATCATTTGGGCTATTTGCTCGTACATAAATTTTATTTAATCTATTTTTCTATATCGCTGTTGCCAGCCTGTTCCCGTATGCCGATCTTTTGCTGTCAAGTTATATTTCACTGCCCAGTGTAATTTCTTCATTCATTCTTTTTAGACACTTGACAGCAAAATATGCGCGAAAACACATCAAATGACGTCATAATGTCACTATTTAGTCACAGAATAACTATGAGTTAGTATGAACTGACCATGATTTAAAACTTTGCAGTTCAACTTTGATTGGCATACCCCTGCTGCCCAAATAAGGGTTCGTTTTATATTATAAACAAAAGACTGCTCGAGCCAAAACCTCAAATATATCCAGCTACATACTACCTACGTAGAACCTGGCATTATCAACCGCCTATGCAAAGCCTGCACCATACCACACCGACAGAGATGAATGACTTGCACCGCGAGCGATTTAGATATGTCAGGGACGGAAAACCCAATTTTTTTTTCAATCTAGGATCTAGATTCAGAAATTCTGTAATAGTATAAATAGGTAGATATTATTTTTAATGTTAAATTCGACGTAAATGATAAATATGGCTAGCTTTTATAAAAATTCCAAGCTCTCCCAAAGCGACCACTTAAAAAAATCATGCATAAATTCAAAGGAATCATAATGAATCGTCTCGTGGTCTCTTATACCACAATTAAAATGCTAATACTTCGCCACTTGGGCAGCGCAAATCTTTCAACTTATAAATTTTTCCAATTTAAGTCGGCCTTTGTTAACTAGCTTCGTCTCTTATTACGTGCGGAGGGGAAAAAAGGATGGGCGATATTGCTAATATATTTATAGCCGCTGTAAGTAATGTAATCAAAAAACTTCGAGATCGCGGCTGAATACCGAATGTTGTCAGGAAACTTGTGTAAAACTTCACTGCAAATGCACTCGTATTTGTTTTTTAAAGCTTCAACACTGGCTAGGTGCAGCTGGCTCTCAAAGCGGCAAGCTGTGCCACTTTTGTAAAAACAATGGAATACCGAAAATTCCATCAGATTAAACACCATAAAAATGCCCATGATGCAATCACCGATGGCTATCACATAAAAATAATTACCACTATGAAAACGCTTGCTAAATCGTGGCTCAGTTAACCCGTTTGCCGCCGGCCGTCTCGACCGGACGCGTATTTGGTAGTGGCCATTTGTGTCCCGCCCTATATGGTAGCCGGTCTTACGAGCACCGTACATGGAGCAGAGAGTTGCATTCTGCAGTCTGGACCAACCCGATTCTAGGGGGTCCCGGTAAATGAATGGTATGTGACTGCCATAGTCCGTATTAGGCTAGATATG
This sequence comes from Gandaritis pyraliata, assembly GCA_947859175.1. Taxonomy (NCBI): domain Eukaryota; kingdom Metazoa; phylum Arthropoda; class Insecta; order Lepidoptera; family Geometridae; genus Gandaritis; species Gandaritis pyraliata. The sequence goes on along the minus strand of OX401856.1, from coordinate 10,276,485 downwards.
ACATGTGGGCTGGTGGAGAAATTGATATTGTTGATAAGTGGTAGTGAGCCCCTCTATACGGATCGGAACGGTTGTATTGACCGTGGGATTTTCTGTATTAGTATTGCGTATGTTGAACAGTTTCAAAAATCTATCTTTACTACTGTTCTCTTTACTTTTTCAGAATACTGGCCTTGGGCGTCCAAAATTAAATGTCAATTCAACTAGTCACAAATGTCTCAAAGCCAAATATCATATCATAGTCCCCACAAGTTCATCCAGATCAACAAGTAGATAGCCGTGTCAACGTCGTGATTTACGAGTTTCGGGGAATCGATATTTTCTACGACTCTATGAAGTTTTCCTACGGAACGGCGCATTTACACAGAAATCAGACTACCGCTGGTTCAATCTGGTTTAGCAAAATAGATTTATTCATAATCACAAAGTTAAGTACCTGTTTGTTTGGATCAGTTGAGCTATCTATAAATCGTTTGCAACGATTTGTAGATAGCTCAACTGTTTCACGTGTATTTTGTATACCTATATTGTAACAACTGTATGTCGTAAGTTTCTTTGTGAATAAATTTATTGTCAGTACCTCGTTTTGTTTTATCATCATCGATCACCTGGTGAAGTCCGCTGGATACCACATTTTCAGATTTACAAGAATATATTGAACCTTTTCTATTCACCTGTTCCCAAATTTTTTTCGTTGACAATCTGATAGTTTTTTTATTTTTTTTTGGTCGACTGCAACCTGCTTGACATGTAAGTGGCCCCAGTCAGTAGGTAAGAGCTTCACGACGATTTAGCTGCGAAAGGATATTACATTTCTAGATTAGAATCACGGAACCCTTTTTGGTATAGTTGAGTTCATCTTTTGAAGAGCTCTTTTATTCTATGTCATTGGTTATCAGGCCGGTGCGACATGTCTGTTTTTTTTTTATTTCTTTGAAAATTTTATTCAGCCTACTTATTAAACTAAAATACAAAAATAAATAAGTATTACAAGCTTTGCTTAGTTAGGGACTAGAGGGCGTGGTGTGAAATGTCCCTGAATATTTATTTTATTTATTTATCTTAGAAGTCAATTTTAGTCTACTTCTAATTGTCGTATCGAAATGAAACTTTGTATGTATATGTAGTTCGGATGACGATACTATAATTTGGTAGCTTGGAGCTGATCTGATGATAAAACCAGGAGGTGGATAGTGGAACTCTTCAGTGGCTACTAGAAAACCCTTCGAGTTTAAGCTCAAATGATTCGTTTTGACGAGTCCCGATTAGGCTTGGTAACGTTAGCATGTTTTTAGTTTGTTTAAACTACATTTTTATTAAAACGTCATATTAGTGAGTTCTGTCAGTTTCATTCAGACATAATAGAAGCCTGAAAACCATTCCTTTCTGGAATGTGTTTTGCTCCTTGCGTCTTCAATGTAGGTCACTTGAAGCTAACTTTGGAAATAGAAATATATTCCTTGAGACGGCTGAGACCTCGGCACAACTTTTCAAGAATCTGCTATACTTAAAGCTTACATTGGTACACATAGTAAAAGGTTTTCAGGTTTTCAGCTAAAAACTTAAAACTAGGTTACTTTGCAAGTAGGTATGCTATGCTTATGCTGTTATTCTAGATAGATTACTTTTTCAAAATTGCGCTCTAATCATATTTTTTTACTAAATACTATTTTTGGAGTAGATAGATAGATAGATAGATAACTCTTATTGTACACCACAGAAATATTACAGGAAACACATAAGTTAAAAATAGGTATCACAATGTGCGGCCTTATCGCTGAGAGCGATCTCTTCCAGGCAGCCGAAGCGAGATAAACTAAGGTAGAATGGCCTTCCATTCTACCTCCTTAGGTGTAATAGACAATATACATACAGAGTAAACAATATACATAATATAAGTAGTAATCACTTACAAAACACATTGGCCAGTTACTAGTTTTCCTAGCTTTCCTAGCTTGTGTATTTATAAGTCAAAATAATCTCGTACAAGCGATTGAATCCAGTAAAATCATTTCTCAAAAAATTATCAAGTAGCTTCTAAACGTGATCGTGATAATACTTGGCCGCCGACAGACACGTGCCACGGATCACGATCACGGATCACGATCCGATTGTCGCTTTTTGTCGCTTTACTTATTTATAGTGTCGTGAGTAGGCCTCCAGCCTAGGGCATAGGCATCCGTTGAGTACATTGTCATCATCATCAACCTGAAGAAGCCTAGACACACAAAGAGCTGCCCCATGGATTTCTTGTATGAAGAGTATTTTTGTGTGTGTGTACCTACTTTATGTCAAAGTTCAGATAAGCCATCTGTTTTTTTTTCATAATACTTCTCATAAAATCTGATAACGGCATAAGATTTTTTTAATTTATTTTACAAAAACAACGCGAACATTAGTTCGCTCATAGATTGGGTTAGTTTTAAACCCTCTTTAGGTTTTCCCCTTAAGGGGATTTTGTAACTATTCGATTCAAAATCCCCTTCATTCTAAATTTTACCACTGTTTTAATAGATAGAACATTGGGTTGCTAACACCTTTTTAATTTTATATCCTTCGATTGGTTTATGATGACCTAAGGCTGCTAAAGCTATGAAAAGGAGCTTTTGCAAAATCTATTTTTTTCTTGCAGGTATGTATTATGTATGTATAATTATACCTATGGTGCCATATTTCCAAACCCATTATAATATCTACCACGATTTGAGAGCTCTTTCGTTCTACCAAAGAGCTCTCAAATCGCTACCGCTTGTCGCTATCACCTGTGACGCAAAGAAGCCTAAGGATAGGTTACTAGACAGTCTTAAATTGATGTCGATTGTGATATAAAACGGTTACCAACAATGTAACAGGATCAGACAATAGAATTGAACGTGTGGAATAGCACATACAGGATATTAGATGGCTCTTACTGCTGCCAACTTTTTTGGGAGTATGGCATAGGTGCTGGTGCCTACTCCATCTATAAAATGTCCTAGGCATTACAGCCTTTTCTTGAAGTTGGTTAAAAATCACAGTCGTCATAATCATTGTTTTATTTGTATCAAAATCATTTTTACAATTTGGTTCACCGATTTGGGATGAACGATTAAACATTACGTGTGCAAAACATTGGCACAATCGATGCGTCGATAGCTCGCAATCTGCATACGAATCAAATGTTCAAAATAAAGGGAATTTAGCCAAATGCATTATTTTTACATGGATAATGTTTTTGGCGATAGTATGTAAATTCGTGGTGCCTTTCGTCTTTTAATGTTTTGGCTGCAAATATGCCAATAAAAAACTCTATAAATGCATTAAAGTTTTTGTTAGTGAATATTTTATATACGAATAGCTCATTTACATTTACATAAAGTGCTACTTTTTAAGCCTAAATAAGAGTATAGTCGCGATGAAAAAGCTCCATGCCGTTTTTTGCTTGTCAAATAATAGGTTCAACTTCAAACAGCTCGCAAAAGTCAAAGCGCGACGTTAGATCTCACAATCACACTGTTCCCGACAGTACAACGTCAATACAATAAAAAAATATGAATATCGAAATGACAAATTCCATCTACGCAGCCTGGAGGGCACTTCCTGTGGAGCAGCAAATTTACTTTGCAAATAATAACGTGAAAAAATATTATCCCACAGCCAAACCAGGCTTGTGTCACTGAAATGTGCGTTTAATGTAAAATGAGCTTTATGGTGTTGGAGTTAGATTTAATATTGATTCTTACCAGTGCTCCATATTTAAACCTTGTTCTGTCAAACAACTCCACCAAAATAGCATTTCAGCTATGAGCAAAATATTCTAAAACTACTGTTACATTGATTTGTGAACCGAACCTATCTCATCCTAAAACCCTTGTACATATAGATAGAAGATAGAAAACTCTTTTTTGTACCTGCACCATAAGGAAGTTACAAATAACATATATTAAAATAATTACATATATTATTATATATGTAATGTACGTCGGTCTCGTGGCCAGCCTAAAAAGCGCTGGCGGGACGACCTGGACGCCTTTGAAAAGGAGATGGTGAGAGGAGGCCCAGGAGAGAGAATATTGGAAGTCTTTGGGGGAGACCTTTGCCCAGCAGTGGGACGAGATAGGTTAAGGAAAAAAAATATTATTGTGTAACCTTATAACTCTAAAATTAACGTCTAAAGATGTCATACATCATAGACTTTTTATCTCGCAGTAGTTATGCTAGGTCAAGATAACTCACTATTGCACATCATGTGTGTTTTCTCTGGTTAGTAGTATATATTCTGTGGCCACACGTGGGGTGAAGTGTTTATTATTTCATTGTGTTCGGGGGATGGTCGAGTATTTCTTTAGATATAGGGGAACGCGAATATTTCCTTAGAAAAAACGTATTCGCCTTTATAAAGTGTAGTATGCTTGAAAATGTTTTTATAATGGACCCATTTATGGGAAAATGCTGTGAAGATAGTTATTTACATCGATGGTAATATTTGTTGAAAACATCAGTATAGGGTTAGTGAGGATCAAAAACTAAAAAAAAGTAAAACAAAAACTAAACTAAAACTTAAGTTTTTGGGAGTTACATCTATCGTGACAAAAAAGTATATCGTCAAAAGTCAAAGTCAAAGATTTCTTTATTCAATAAAATCACAAGGATCATTTAGAATCGTTTTATATAACTAGGTGATTCTAGGTGCCAGTTCCATCGGTCTAGAATCGCCCCCCAATAAAGAAAACCACAAAATCTAATTTGAAAATATCAAATGATCGCGTTTGTTCTATGAAATGCAAATCAATCGCCTCATGGAATGTCTTTTTCTCCATACTCGTATTACAAGGTCCAAAATAAATGAACAAATAGAAAAATACCTTTATAAGGTACCTATATCAAAACGTCCCATAGCACACGTACAAAATCTAATGCGAAAGACAAAACCTAAATAGATAATGCAAAAGCACTAGTGTTTTTAATTTTACAAAACAAGCTTTAAGTAGTACGTACGAGTAGGTGCATTATTTTTTTGAACACATATTGTAAAGTTTGAAATTCGAAAATTATGTACTTGGAAGTCAGTCAATCAAGTTATCAGAAAAAAAAATAACAAAAAACGTACCTAATTGATTACATCACTATTTCTATAAAAGGTAGTAAAAAGGAAGTAAACATTGGTATTGACACTTTACTTAAAACTGTACCTGCCACGTACTTACCAATTTGTTCTAAATTTTATTAGAAGTCATGGGAACCTCTACAACCTCTACGGGTACAGACGCGAACAAAACTCTTAGTGTATTTTTTTCATCGCGAGAGTTTAGTGTGATTCGGCCCTACTTTTTTCTGCCATATTTCTAAGGCTAGAACTGACTTATTAAAATGCTTAATCTATAATTAGGTCAGATGTAGGTAAGTGGTTCATAACCTAGGATGGACACGATAAACCAATAACTTAATAAAAAAAACAGTGCACTGCCGTCAAGAATAATATTACCATCTCTAAAATGTAATTTCTAAGCGAGTGTACGTGTATAGAACATGTGTTAGAAGTGCTAAATGATACAAAATGTCGAGCTCCCGAACAGGCTCGTCCAATTAGCACGTGTCCAGCTACCGGTTGCCATAGCAACGCTGTTCGGCACACAACGCTAAACAAACTAATTGGCTATCGTTTCTGTCGGCGACTTCACCCCGCTTTTATGAATGTAAAACGCTGAATAGCCAAATTGTCAAATTGAAGTTAATTGATGAATGAAAATTTAACAGTGAACTATTATGTGCGAAAATTGTTGTTTATTGCGTAGTTTGCGTGGTAGCTCTCCAAATTGGGTCAATATTTTAAGCTGTCGAAATACGAAATTGTAGTGCCTGATGTTTACGTTTACGTTAGTTTGATAATGCTTAACGCCAGGCCATCGGCTTATTCCACCATTTAGTTCTACAATTTTTGTTTTTGTAAATTAAAATCTTAATTTTAAGAAATAAAAAAAGTAAGCCCTCTTAATCATTAACGAATTCTTATAATGTTTGCTGCAGGTATGCTGAGATCCACATACGACCGGCCAGACCACGAACGTAAGTACCTCTGCCAAAACTGGAAACCACTTTTGTATTCATCTGTACGCTGAGTTCGTAACAGCGAAATCAAACAGAATTCTGACACAAAACGAATTCGCATAGAACCCGTTCTGACATAATAGCCAAAAATTTTTTCCTATTCTGTGAGCCCGTATTGAGTAAATCTATCACTCTTTTACGGTAGCTGGTCGCATAGTAGCACTACTACGTGTTCTCGATAGTTTCTCGATTTTTATTGCAAAGAGAAATCGAGAAGCGGACAAGGCAGCTCAATAAAAGCGAGCGAGAAAATCCAGTTCTTTGCGAGTTTGTGGCGAGATTTTTTATAATCACAACACGCTCGATATTTTAAGCTAAAATTATAACTAAACCAAGGATTTCTAAGTATATTTATATTGTTAGGCTAATCACGCACTGCGTTTTATTTCATTTTTGTGACTAAGAAAGTCCCCGTTTTGCGAGTGTGTCAACGGTAAGAAAATGTTTAAACTATTATCTACATAACCGAGACTTTAAAACAAGATCACCAAAAAGCTAGCAAACATTACGTGTAATATTATCCATCACTAGCACTTGAAAAACTTTTATTCAAGGCTTCAAAGATTGAAAGTACATTATTTTCGATAACTAAATATTTAGTAAACAGGCTTTTGCGTCAATTCAAGATTATTTCCACAGTATCAGATGCCATTTTTTTCTTCATAAGAGATAAGATAAGATAAGATACATTTTTATTCAGGTATTTAAATCTAGAGAGACACTAGAAATACCACTTACTTTTTATGTTTTGTTTTTCACTAGCTGATGCGTTCTATAATGGTACCAAAGAGGAAAAAATGCTTCTGTAATAGGTACATACTACTCGAATTTATGTAGGCAGAGAGTACGTGTCAGTGGTATAAAACTAACACTAAGACCAACAGTAGGGGCGCACAAATAATTGCGTCCAGGCCGAACGGTTCGACCACTATTCGTCAAATAAATCAAGAGAATTTGCATTGCATGTTCTGTTCGTGTATTTTGGGAAAAACGCCTGTTTTATTGGTAAACTGCGCGAAATACTTAATCGAAAGCATATGAAAATGCTTTTGCGTATTGGTAAATACAGGTTGTTGATTGTGGCAACACTGGTGCGTGCGTTGCCAGTCTTATTATAAAATGAAAATCGAAAAGGTGAACTGTTACGCTCACGACTGTACAAACAGTATTTTTAGGTATACTTAGGTGTTTAGATATCCCATCAGGATATTAGGATAATTAAAATAATTATTTTATTGGTAAATTATCTGTTTACTTACAGCCCCCGTATTCCAATCTTTTGCTGTCAAGTTATATTTCACTGCCCAGTTTAATTTCTTCAGGTCACGTAGTACAATTTTGTACCACGTGATAATTCTTTTTAGACACTTGACAGCAAAATATGCGCGAAAACAAATTAAATGACATCATAATGTCACTATTTAGTCACAGAATAACTATGAGTTAGTATGAACTGACCATGATTTAAAACTTTGCAGTTCAACTGAGATTGGAATACCCCTGCAGGCTCAGTTATAGAATCTTATAGTTGCAATGTACTTACTCTAAGTAGGTAAACTTATTTTTTTCAGCGGTATATCTTTTGTACATTACTAGTAGCTCTTCACCAAGGCTAGATTATCGCGATTTGTTCAGAAACTTGGTGGGAGTATGTTCAGCCATGGACTTATCCAGCATGCTGATGTTGATGATAGTTGACCTGAGCCAGTAACAAAAAGAACACTTCGTTAGGAAAAGTCAATACTATCGATAAAAAACTTTTTCTATACCTACACGAATGAGATGTGATACAGATGATACAGTTCTGCTAACTTTTGTGATAAAAAGAGCTGTTTATTGGCCCGTGCTTAACTAGGAATCTATTTATTTATTTCGACTTAAGGCCTGGTTTTTGTAAACGCGGTTCCGTGGTAACATCTACACAAGTAATGTTTTTTGTAACAGATCGTTTCAAGATCGAGATTTTCAACAGAAGCAACCCCGCCTTCCGATCCTAAGGTCGTTGGTTCAAACCCAGTCGTGCATTAATTTATAGTGCATAGTTAATGCCTGTGGTCTCAAATGGTGAAGAAAAACATCGTGAGGAAACCCGCGGTTTAGTCAGCTCCGCACGTATTGACCTGGTCTTTTCTGTGGATTGTGGGGACTAGGCTGAGAGGATGGTCTAGGTGCTAGGCAAGTCGAAGTCAAAGTCAAAATTTCTTTATTCAATAAAATCACAAGGATCATTTAGAATCGTCTTATTAACTAGGTGATTCTAGGTGCCAGTTCCACACGACCAGAGCCTAGAAGAAGTCTACTCCATCTAAAATCTACTCCTAGGTACTACAGCATCCCCTTCATAAGGGGTATGGATGAAAAGTGACTTCTGACGCTGTATAAATCATCTCGATTCGATACAAAGACCTAAATCACGATTTTTGCTATTTAGGACTGTCAAATCTTTTGAAGAAACCGAGGAAAGCAGTCGCGGATTGGGGCGACGCTAACCTTGTCAAGTTCAATACTTTGAAAACCCAGGCGTGTCTATTCTCTGCTAAAAAGAGTCAACTCCACCTGGCTCCTACTTTCCAAAATGTATCCGTGCCAATATCCGACCAGCTCGAACTGTTAGGGTTTACACTTACACCTAAGCTAAACTTTGGCTCGTTCATTGAGTCCAAGGCCAAAACAGCTGCGAAAAAGCTAGGTATATTGTCAAAGGTGAGACGGTACTTCACACCGGGACAGCTTCTTATTTTGTACCAAGCACAAGTCCGAACGTGTATGGAGTACTGCTCTCATCTTTGGGATGGCTCGGCCAAATACCAGCTTGAGGCTTTGGAGACCATTGATAGACGAGCCAAAAGGCTCATTGGTAACGATACGCTGGTCGAAGCTAAGCTCCTGAGCCTCGAACATCGGCGAAAAGTTGCCAGTCTTTCGGTCTTTTACCGGATACATTTTGGAGAGTGTGCGTTAGAACTCCATGAGTTAGTTCCCCCATCCCCATTCCATCATCGGACCACCAGACGTACGGAGACGCGGCACCCATACATGGTCGACATGCCACCAGTCCGCACCAAGCGCTTTGCCTCAACGTTTATTCTGAGGACCGCCAAGGAGTGGAACTCTTTGCCGGCGTCTGTGTTTCCGAACACTTACAATTTGAATGTTTTCAAGAGGAGAGTGAATAGGTTTCTTCTAGGCAAATGTGCTACATCGTCGACCACATCGTCACTTACCATCAGGTGAGATTGCGGTCAAACGTTTGTCTATAATGTATAAAAAAAAAAATAAAAAAAAAAAAAAGGTTTTATGGTACACGAAGCGAACAAACAGCTTCCTAAGCAAGAAGTTCAAGTTTCCCAACTTTCCTCAACATTTACTCTAAAACCCACTTTACTACCTAACACATAGAGACGGTTTTGTGATATCGATCGGGTAATTTCGTATTTTCTTTTATATGCGAGTGATTGACGGCACAATCGCTAAAGTGCTATTTTAGGGGTGAAATGAAACCTAGTTTTCAGGATCTTTTTACCTAGAATATAAGAGTAATATTCCCTTTTCGCACCTAATATTTTTACTAGCTGACTCCCCTCCGCATTTATCATATTTCAGTAGCTGTAAGAATCTTCAAACCGCCAATTCTATTCGAAAAAAATTGATAATCCTTCATTTACCAAGCCCATAGGTACTAGTGTGTAAAAACACCACCACCAAAAACTGGTGGCTCATTTATGGCACAGCTCTCATACCATACATTGATTAAATCCCCACCAGTGGGGGTTTTCCGGTTTTTTTCCAGAAATCCCCACTGGCTACGTCGCCGTCGTAGCATGCTACGGTGTAGCAGTGGGGATTCCTGAACGTTTTCTCCAGAAATCCCCACTAAGTATGTGGTCCCAATAAAAACATTTTTTTTATCCATTAAAATTGGCTAAGTATATAATACTTTACACCATAATCAACCCACTGAGAATTACTCTACTATTACTCAACATGCATCTTCATAAAATATTCCAAACTAAAAACAGCCGTTCCAAACTGAGATACACTCGTAATTCACAATACACTCTACATAACTGCCTTTTCACATGCACTCGTCTGCATTAGGTATACGCTTCCATTTTCTCTTGAAATAATATGCGCCCTTTACATAGATTTTAAAATTAATAAGTATTATAAAGTATTTATCTGCTTTTTTTTATTTTATCCAAGTGTTAATGAAAATACGCTTTAGATTGTCTTCGAAAATCCTCTTGAACTTAGCTTTTTAAATCAATAAATATGAATGTACTTTATTTGTAATTTTTTTTCAAAATTTTACGCCAGTGAACTTGTACGACAATCGTACGCATGTGCGAAGGCTCGCCAGTGCGGTATTCAACCAGAATCCACCGAGTAGTTCGCTCATTACACCCCGTTCATAACCGGCGAATTACGCAGAGGTATCGCGATCGCTAGGGATGTTTCGGCAGCATGACTCGATCTATCGATTGTGTTTGCAAGTCGGTCTGTATCGATTATAACTGGTAAGATCCTTTGGTAAGACATTAGACTTTTCGATGTGCTAATAGTTTGGGCGGGTTTTTTTCTAAGCCTGCTCCATCTTAGGCTGTAACTACCTTTTCATCAGGTGTACTGGCAGCCCAACGCTTAACTACCTGCATAAAAAAAATTAAATTTATGGTGACAATAAGCACACTTCCGGGTAGTAATTATTGCTTCGTCGTTGGCTAAAGTGTAAAGTATGACAAACTACAGTACGCACAACAGATCTTTATCCCTCTGAAGTTAGGTGCAACAAACGATTGCGCATGTACTGTTGTGGGGAAAAATTAGCTTACCTAAAATTCGACCAAAAATGAGTTCTGCGCAGATACTTCAGAGGGACAAAGATTCGTTGTGCGTACTGTAGTTTGTAGTTTGTATTATACTTACAAACATAAAATAAGACGTTTTAAAAATGCGTGATAGATTATGAGTCAAAACTTATTGGAAAATGATTAGAGATAGATTTTGGTGTGAAATATTTATTGTACATCACTACAAGTTAGCTGTTATTTACTAGTTATAGTTGGTGATTTTCGAAGCAAGTTCTAGTAGAGCTTGATAACTGGCAGGAAGTTTGCTCGAACGAGTTTGCACTTGAGGGTGTTTCAAACTGTAATATTGGAATAGAATGTTCGGCAATACACCGGAATACATATTATACTAGCTGTTACCCGCGACTTCGTACGCGTGTACCGTTTTCTGAAAGGATTCTTTGAAAAACTTGACATTATACCGAACCCGTACTCGCGTGTCACGTGTCAGACGTCTACTTTATACACCAAAACTCGTACTACTGACGGGACGTCGACCTCGTGTCAATGTGCGCTGCTAATCCCGTTCGTCAATTTTATCATGTAGGTCCTGTTAATTATTCAGAATAAAAATTAGCCTATGTATTCATCCAGTTTACGAGTTTACATCCATGTTTCATCCATTCATGGTTCAGTAGTTTCGACGTGATTGAAATTTGAAACACAAACATCTAAACTTTCACATCCCACTACTATTATAGTTCGTAACCTGGATTAACACATAGGCTACTATTTTCGCTTTTTTTTAGGTTTTATATTTTTTTTCGTGGAGGAAGTCGCGGGTAACTGTTGGTTTATAATATTAGTGGGATGGGATAGGGTGGGACTGCTAAGAACAGTCAGAATTGTAAGGTAAAAAGTATTGGTTTATTAATTTAAGTAGGTAATCGAATTCTCTGTATGTAGTATTGTTTAATTTGTAACATTTTCTTTCTGCTGTATATAGGTAGGTCCTACCTTTTGTGCAAATTCACAAAGGATTCGAAATATCTCGTCGATTCCGCGCACAATACCTACCGATGCATTGTGCCTTAAGCGTGTGATTAATAGTACTTTTTCTACCATTATTTGCTTACCTTTATAACGTATTAAATCTATAATGTGTTTTTATTTAAAAAAAACTCCTTTGTACCAACCTTATTTACAAGCTTTTTGTTAGAAAACTCTCATCAATTCTGTTATGTAAAAACGTAGAGGCTTGATAATAAATACGAGTCTTTCGGGCGCGATATTTATAATTCTTCTTTAAGTATGTATAAAGTACATTAAAAAGTACATGTAGAATTAGGTAAATTACGTAAAATATTTTGGCCACACTTAAGATTACACCCAGATAGGATTGGACTAATTAACCAATTTAATTTATAGCGATCTCTGTCAGAAAACTATCCCTAAGTGAAGGCAACAAACTTACAGCCTTTATTCTGTGATTGTTCTGCCAAAATATTGAGTAAGCTATGACCTACAAAGTATAGTCGTTTATCAAGGAGATAACGTCAAAATAACTAAAATCACAACAAAAATTAGGCTCATTCTTCCGTCGCCATATCTTCCACAATAACAATACAAAAACTCATTTACAAAGACATTCTTTAAAATACCTTTTTACAAATGAAAAAGAGCACTTCGAGCGGGACTACCTGAAACACTTTCAAGTTTAAGTAAGGGCAGGGTCGTTAAGAGGCGCGATTTAACGGAAAATAACGGAAAAACTTCGTTATCAACGTAACGATCGGGCGTTATTCCGGGGAGGCGTAACGAAACTGCTCACGACTGTAATCGGACGAGCATTTGTTTTGCGAAATGAGGCGCGAAGTAATAGGATTTCCTTATAGCCTTTATAATTGACTCTTGGTGATTTTTTGACTCTTTTTGAGTTTTTATTCGCTTTGCTTTCGTTTTCTTAATCTAGGTTGTTAATTTACAGTCACAGCTTCAAACCTATGAGGATGAAGGTTAATAAAACAAAAGATAAAAATTCAAGACAATTTCAGATCACTAATGAAATTGCCGGCTAAACAGATATTTGTCCGAACGATGCCTGTATTGGGTACACAACCACGTTTTTCAGTATTTATTTTACGTACGCGCTGCAAATCCTGCTGCTGAAATATCTACTGTTTTTCTCATCAGAATAATATTTTATTTAAGACGCGTTTGCATATTGTGAGTGTTGTATGTCGTAAGCGAGTTAAGAGTGAGAATGAGGCCGATAGTACCGTTCACAATAAGAGTGTGAAAGAGGGTAGACCGGTACGTCTGCCAGTGACATTTACTTGCGAAGACTTCAGTTTGTCCCGTGATCATGGCGCATGCGACTGTGCCGAAATACTGCGATACAATAAAACTCACAAATCATGGTAAGTATCCCATTTTTGGTGAAATATATGTTTACCGTTTGAGTAATAAATATCGTTCTAAAATATTTTTGGCACATTTTTCATAATAGCTTACAATGGCTCATTTAAAACAATATAAACTGACTTGCCAAATATAGTTTGTTCTTGGAAGTATACTTTCAACCTACTTTCAACAAAGTAAAGCCATTTCTTAAAAGGCAGAACACACAATGCGTTGCAACGTCGCAATCACGTTTTCCGTAAATGATCCTTGTTTGAATAAAAATAAGTTACATTTCACGTTGAGTAACTAAAATTATTTTTGCGTTCATTTCTAGCTCAAACGGTTTTTAATTTATATAACACCATTTTTATCTCATCTGATCCTGTTGGCTAAGTTTATTTTGTTCATATACAAAAAGTTACATTTGCATAGAGAAAAAAAGTTTTTTGATGCATTAAACCTTTTTTTCATACAAAAATTACAAAAATTTCGACTCACTTTTGATGAATCAACAAAATAAAACGACTGTCCAAAGCATCGTGTAGCTGAGCCCTAACGCTGCTAAATCGACAAGAAGCAGTGAATTTGCATTTTTTCATCGCTTACTGTCACGACACTTGACACGCAGGCTTTGTGTCGCCGACAATGAAACGTGAATCCACGGTTTGGGACGTGAATCTACGTTTTGTAGTAACGCTGTTTTGAGCGCCGTGAAAAATTATTCTGTTATTGAAGCCTTATCCTGGATCAGGCTCTTGAAGCAAATGAGTTTACCCAGTTTAGATTCAATAGATACATTTTTTACAAAAGCTTCTTATGTTGCTGACACTCTAAGAATTTAAAAGAGCTTTACGAACAAAAGGCTATGGATATTTACGTAAAAATCCCCTGCCGGCAGTTTAAGGGGATTTCCGGACAAAAAGTCCAGGAATCCCCTACGCAGGGGGTACACGCAGGGAATTTCAGGAATAAGCCACGTAGTCAGACAAATGAACTTGGATATAACATAGCCGTGACACTTTTTATGTATCTAAACATCTTGCTAAGATGCATGTTATTTCTCTTAAAAATAGCAGTGTGCAATCCCAAGAAAAACCTGAAACAAAAAATAATTATTACTTTCTAGTCTCAATTCTTTTTTTAAAATCAACATTCTACGAAATGTTCAACTTCGATACGAATGGAAATAGGGTTGGTTTCATTATTAGTTCCTGATAACTTCGCTGTTCAAACGACAGGGCGCTGTAGTCGATGTTCATTGACCTAATACCCTATCGCGAAAAATTACATAATTAGAAGATACACTCAGAAGACGGGTGCAAGTCGGGTGCGGGTCGTGTTATTTCTATACAACTTTCCGCCCCCGGCCCGCACCCGCCCTCTGTGTATTTTGGCCTTTATACCATTCGAAAATCGGCTTAAATTTTTTCGTTTATAGGTTTTTTTTGACGCAAATGTATGCACTTTTAGTATGAGCCAATTGATTTTGTTTGGCATTCATCTGCATAGTTTGTACCTATTTGTGTCCGGCGTCTGGAACTAAATAAATGCATTAGGAAATTGGTGTTTTTTTTATACGTTAGCGAACCTCGTACGCTAAAATGCAACCTAAATGTGAAAGCTACATTACCTCATCCATCAATAAATAAATATGTATCTTACAATTCCATTTCATGATTTTTATTTTAAAGAACTAAAGAATGACAATCATAATTCTACTTGCTTAAACTAATACCAAGCGATATACTTCAGTAGAAATTATTTGTAGATAACTTCTCCGATTGGCAATCAGTTAAGCTCCCCGAGGAGTCTGGGCATACTTGGGCTACCACGTTTAAAGATTAACGTAACAAACTGTGCCAGTGCAAAAATGTACGAGCCTCGATTTAAGAGCTCCAGTCAATTTAGATCCGTAGATATTGTATTGATCCGGCACAAGCTTTGGTCTGCCGCAGGCGATTGTAAACGCTATTATCATGGCGCAAGATTTAGTTTACTTTGATTGCTTATCTATTGTCGAACAAGGATGTTGTAGCTTTTGGGAAAACTGCCATAAAATATAATTTAGTGACCAATTATATTTTATGTTGTGCTCCAATCTTGACAACGCTCACGTTTGACTTGTTTTCGGGAACATCGGCGCTTGAACACTTTGTATATCCTTGCATGTTTAGTTACATAAACAAACATTATTAAGAATTTTTTTAAATGATCTTTCACTTGATTAATTCAAAATGCACAACTAGTTCGCGCATCGGCCAATAAAATGGTTGGCTCAGCCTGTAATGGCGTTAAACAGCCGCTGGCCTGCTCCGTCGCCCGCGTCCGCGCTACCCCTTCTCCTCGCGTTTGCGCCATTTTTAGCTGGAAGATATTATTATGACCGCCTGAGGAGCCGTTTTCAGTACGCCCACTTATAATTTGCGGGAGTTCGGTATCTGCAATCCTCGCCGGAATACTGGATATCGCTGCGCCTTCGATCCGACTAAACGTATTTTATAACCGACCCTTATTGATATTTTTTTAGGATTCCCCATATTGAGGAAACGCGCCTAGGCGTGTGAAACGCGCGTAAATAATCTAGTAGATCTAGATAAGCAGCCGTGTTTATATTGAAAATATTGCGAGACCCTTTCCGCGAATCTACAAAAATTGGTTTATTCATGTTCCCAATCATCAAACTCATCAGAATTTCATTTCGCCGTCGGAAATCCCCGTGATTTAGAAGAAAGTCGCATCCCGAAACAATTTGGCGAAGTTCGCCATTCCGAAAGCAAATAAAGAAGTATTTTAAAAATATACCTACGAAGTGAAAAAAATGTCGGCGAAAGTTTATTGTAGGGAATGTGAAATTTGAGTTTATCTTGCGACTGAGCTGCGGGCGGCGACCAACTTCGAAACAACTTTGGAACAATATTATCATTCGGAACGTCCTATATCCGAGTAAATTCATTTTTTCATTCAAGCCATTTACAATTTCAGTCGAACACAATTTATACCAAAACTCGACTTGTAAATTAACCAAAGGCACATTGATTCTAGTCAGAGAGACCAATGGCTTGCTAAAAAACCTAGCAAGATACCTAATTTTGAAGATATTCTCTAGAGATCGACTTCTTAGTGGTACATTTTGAGTAAAACACAAAGGATCCAAACTACAGCCAAAAGTTACAAAAACAACATTGTATGACGAACAAGTACCTACCTAATTTTAACTACCATTTTAACCATTTACTTTTATTACCTTCTTCGTATCCCTCTAACACTATAAAATAGCCTCTATTTTCTCTTTCTACTATGTAAGTCCGCACTAAACGTTACTGTAAAAGTTTTTAGTGTGTTTGAAAAATTGGTGAGTCGTGAGGAGACTTTGCGAGGTTCCGTAGAAAAGTTAATATTTTAGACCTGTATTGTATATCACGTATGAAAAGGTTCATTATGTCCTTATTCCAATGGCTCACACTTTATGCTATAACTGCAAGTATTATTGGTTAAAACTCCGCCAAAATTAAAGAACAAACTATAACACCAAGAAAAACAATAAAATTAGAATAAAATGTGCTATGTTGCTTTTACCAATGACAGAACTCGAATCCCTGTTGTCATCTCTTCCCGTTGTCATGCAAGTGACAGTGACAGAGCATTTTTAAAGCGGCACTATAATGACAGGGGACTATTAAGAGTAAGTAGGTAATGTAAAACTACATGCTAGGCTACATGGAACCAGTTCTATTTTCATCTTAAATTAGGTCTAGCGTGTTAGAATTGCATTGAAACATACAAAATGATCTCAATAATCATTTTAATTTGACTAAATAAAAGATTACCTTTTTTAGGAATTTTTAAAATAAGAGTGGACAGGTGGGTCATAGCAAGCACGCTGCTCGGCTGCCGCTAGACTTTCCATCAGGTGAACTGGCAGCTAAACGCCTTAGCTATCTAATATAAAAAACTTTTTCATTTATAACAACATAGCTAGATAAGTTTAGCTAAAAGTTTTAAAATGCTACGGATCCCCAAACAGTTGACATATTCTGAAACCGGAGCATTTTTACGAAGGAACTTTATTTAACGCTCCGTTTAATTGTTTCAATTAACTAAGTTACATCGCCCAACTTTTTGTATCACGTGCAATGTATTAGACAACTTTATTTTACTGTTGGAAACGTTTACTTTATTTTACAATTTTAAGCGAGTTTATTTTAGAACGTTGGTCAGTTAGCCTGTGTGAAGGAATGTAGTTATTTTTATTCCACGTTTGAAATAAAATAATGATGTAAAAAAATTTAATAGTTAGAGTTTTAGATATTATTTTGGTTAAAATTATTACTTCAGTAAGTTTTTATTTGTTTTTAGTCTGTGGATAAGGCCGACTTAATTAGCTTATATCGGCTTGTTCCATCATTTAGTTGTTTAAAAAAAAATTGGCGCGGGGAAAACCTACTCTAAAAAATCCTAGGCATTACAGCAGCCTCCCATACATTCAGGCATGGGTATACAGTGGGTGTTGTTGTATAAATTATCTAGATGGAAAGGCTTCTTTTTTTAAGACTTTCTTGCAAGCTTATACCTACGAAAGGAAAGAATTTTTCACAATTGCTTTAGTTTTTGCCCCGACGCGACGTGAGGTTTCATCGGTATAAACATATTTGGTGGTGTTGCCTAACAATAAAATAGATCCACTCAGTATTCATTTTTATACGACACTATAGAAGCTTCTGATTCGCTGTTAAGTTTTTGATCATTGTCTTGGAAATGTTTTTATAACCAATAATCGAACCTGTGCCTGTGTAAGATTTCAACCGCAATTAGTTTAATCCCTATTCTCAATTCATCGTAAAATAGATACTACGTCGCTACTAATGATGCGATGTCTTGTTCAAAGGTTGAGCCACTTTGAGCCAGTTTGAGCCACTTTGAGCCACGGTAATGAGCCCCGATACCAGCCCGTGGTTTCATTTGAAACTCGTAAACTTATTGAGCTCTGATACATAGTTCGCGAGATTTCTAAGCAATATTATTTGAAGTTTTCTCATCATGAATTTGAAGACTTCAAAGTGATTTTGAATAGAGTATCGAGGGGTATGTAATGAAAACAAAGGGGTACACTTTGTACCTTGGCAAAGATAAGACGTACCTACTACCTACCTAGTAGGTAAACACATCTTAGTACTTAACAACGTACTTCGAATTTATCTTGGGTTGAGTCTAATATATCTCTTCAAGGCACTTGTTATATAAAAAAAACAATTATTTAAGATTCTATTGATTAAGCTTTTTCTGTCTTGATCTATCCGTTCATCGTTATAAACGTAAGTAGGTATGTATATTTTATTTTTCGAAATTATATTTCAAAAAGCAGTTGATAAAAGAACAACCTTTTCAATAAATTAAATATACCCAAGGAAAAGTAATTAATGAATAACAAATCTAAAATTGTTCCTTTGAAATAATTTGCAAATCGCTCGCAATACCCATCGAAGTTTAACTTCCTAATATTTTCATTCAATTTTAAACTTTTCTTTTCGATCCCCTTTTAGAGACCACTACTTGAGCGACTCTTGCGCTTTTTTTCACAAGCTTCTATTTAACTTAATGTTTGTTTGTGAGTTTGTGTGTGTTTGATTACCTCTGTAGTGACAACCAGTTGCGTTAATTTTTATTTTATGAAAACACTAGCTTCTTCCCAAACGATATACCTACCTACATGATGTTAAAAGGTTGAGATAAAAAAGAACCTTGAGGAGTTTTTAAAATACGCCTTTGTAGTGTTATGTTAATGTGTTCGCTACATCACAGTCACGGCTTTTAGTAAACTATTAGTAAGTACATTATATGAAGATTTATTTTAGTAATATTAATGAGGAGCCTTTCTTCAGAATTTTACTAACAAATATAAATAAATAATCCGTTGGCTTTGAATTCGCCGCGGGCGCGGTTGTACTCAATTACTGAGAAACTTTTTCGAGATGTACGCAACGGCATTTTGAAAAGCGGTGACCGGGAACACGACCGTAAAGTAGCAGCCAAAATGTTGAACAGAGGGGCGATTACGAGTTGACAATGTAAAAACCGGTGTGAAACGTCTGACACCAACCACACCGGTGTGCGCGGCTTGGTATGGAAACACTGAGCGGAATCTTGACGAGACCAAGCTTCTCAAAAAATCCGCTCCGTGTTTCCATACCAAGCAGCGCACACCGGTGTGATTGGTGTCAGACGTTTCACACCGGTTTTTACATTGTCAATTTGTAATCGCCCCTCAGATATCATAATATAAATTCATTATAATAATTATCCTATCCTACTAATATTCTAAACGTGAAAGTTTTAATGTATGGATGTGTGTATGTATGGATGTTTGTTACTCTTTCACGCAAAAACTACTGGTCTGATTTGGATGAAACTTGGAACACATACTTAGTTCGTAGCCTGGATTAACACATAGGCTACTTTTTATCCCGGAAAATAAAACGTATAAAACGGAACGCGGACGAAGTCGCGGGCAGCAACTAGTATTTTGTAATTTTTGAATGGTTAGGTATAATTTCTGAGTTTCTAAGGCTAACAAGTGAAGGGTCAGTAGGAAGTGTATATAAGAGAGTTTCAAGTGATGATGAACCCTCGCAGAGATTTTAATATTCGCAGCAGTAAGCAGTTATCCAATTGGATGTCAATTTTCACCCTTTTTAATAAACTGCCACTTTGAATCACCTCGATTCGGTGCTTTTTATCTAGAAACGTTTCAACAGACGCGACTTATATGCGCGACTTACTGACGCTATTCATTTTGTCTGACCATCAAGCATAGGTAAGGAAACTTTCAATAGTTTAATTTGTAAGTGTAATTAATTGAAGTTCAATATTTTAAAATATGAGAGCTGACAAAAAGAGAACCAAATTTGCAGCAAATAAGTTGCAGAACCTCCTTTATTATATCTGATAAAAAAAATTACCTATACTTACATAAATAAATAAAAGTAAATCTTAGTACAACACAAGGGGCATTTCAGCTTCAACTTCAGCTATAAGTACATAATAACATGACTAACACGACTTTAAAACAATCTAAAGCCTGCACGACTTCTATCAGAACACCTCTGATCTAAGTGCACTAATACAACCACGACAAAAACCCACGACCAAAAGTCGCGTATTATAATAAGCTTTGGCTGGGAGGGGACAAACGGACACCAAACAAAGTGTTCGTCATAATTGCGTCAATTTGCCGCGAGCACAGCCGGCGTTGATGACGTCACCAATGTGCTTTATACCTCGCAGGATTTGTGCCAAATAATTATCATTAAACCATTATTTCGACTTTACAACATTTACAAGCAATGTACAAAATAAAAAAAAATTAGAAAAACCAAATCACAAGTACTTAAATACAATGTTACAGGCAGAGGTATCCGCTTAACATGAGGTGGGGCATCAGCTTGTTTTATTTTGTAATAATAAAAAAAGTAATTTAATAATAAAATCTATTTTCACAATAATATGACTGAAAACAATTTCTTGGTGATCAGTTTTCTAACAAAATAACCACTTTGAAATTGGAACTTCTGTTTCGAAAATTGTCGGCCACAAATAATAGCGAGACATCCGGAACGAAATACCCAACCAATCCATTTCGGTCGGAGGTTTTTAGACTCAATATTATTTTAACCCTACTTCTCTTCTACAGCTGACTTTACTAAACACTATTCAAATTATTCACTTGACACTGGCAAAATTGACTATCGAAATGACGGACAGAGGCCATACATAAGAAGGAAAAAATCAAAAGGATCATATCCAAAGGTTGCCTGGAAGAGATTGCTTTTAGCAATAAGGCCGCCCATTGTACTTACCTCCTAAAGAATCTGTATTATTGTTGTATTAGTTTAAGTGGAGAGTACAATAAAGAATATATCTATCTATCTATCTATCTATCACAAGCTTTGCTTAGTTTGAGACTAGAGTGCGTTATGCAAAATGTCCATATTTATTTTATTATTTAGATAACCAATCATTGCTGTCAAACGCCAGTTTTACAACCTTTCATTCCCGTTCTTCCGTTCCCGTGTTGTAATCGTCTCGCGTCTTTACCGTCCCGTATCGTAATCGTCCCGTACCGTACAAACGTCTCTATTCCGGTAACAATTACCGTGGGCTCTAGTTTTCTTCACCGTGGAAATAATTGCGATTGAGTTGAGCTTCGCTATCTGACGCCGTCATTATAATTGGTGCTTAAATAGAGAATTCATTTCCCGACAACAACCCACCGATGGGAGTTTTCCCATTTTTGTACTTCAGTTACATTTTAATTGTGTTGATTTTTTGCGGGGTTTTTTTAATGTTGGATCTGCTGTTTTTAATCGTAGCTTTTAGTGTTCATCGTTTTAAATTAAACTTAACTGTCGATTTGTTTTGTATCAATTTTGCAAATGGCCGCTTGGACGAGTATATGCTGGAACGTGGATAACTAATTAAGTAGCTACATAGATTTTTTATTGTCTTGAATCATTGCAGCTAAGTGAAATAGGATTTCTTCGTAAAATAAATAGAAAGATAGGTTTATTTTTTGATTCATGTATTAGGTACAACATAATGATTAGTTGTGCAACTACTTTTGCATTATACCATCCCTATCAAATGCCACGACGAACGGTCTTGCTCCCTCAGTCCACTAGTATTTAAAAAATATATATTGACATATTTCAAATGACCGCAGTATCTGTCATTGTAATTTTGCATACTTTATTCCACGTCAGCGCTTTGATATAAATATTGACACCAAAACCACGTCATACGAATGTACACTCAGCGACATAAATCAGTAGTGTACCGCTCTTTGACGACATTTCCAATAATTTCTAATAAGTTAGACTTTCTGTCGTAAGCAACTTAATAAACATATTTGAAGATCCACAAAGGCTTGCCAACATAATAAACAAACACTATACATTAACCTGATCCAACACTGGGTTCCTGTCATAAATAAAATAAATGGGAATTGTAACGCTCCCCCCCCCTAGCTAACCTAAATTAACCTAATTTTTATTTTAACTATTTATTTCCTAACTGAATAACTGAATAAGAGAGAAATTACTAAAAGCCTAAAAGAGATATAAATATTAACCTAAGAGATTAACCTAAGAGAGAGATGAACCTACATCAATTTAACCTAAGCAATTTAAACTAATATTAACTACGTTGCTTTACTTTAATCTTATGACTTATAACTAACTTAATAACTAACTTATTCTAATGGCCTTGTGATCGTATAGTGGTTGTGATTAGGACGCCTACTATTATGAACCGATAGGAACTCAGATACTTTAAAGGAATTATGATGAGATCTCGTTTAGTTAGCCTATGAATCTACCTAATATGAAAGTAACGTTTTCCTATCTACACTAATCTTTATTATCTATCTAATGGTTGTGATTAAGAGTAAACCGTAGGTAGAAGTTTAGTTAATCGCGAGGGTTATTCCTACTATTGTAGCCTGATAAATAAAATATAATAGGTTAATTAAAAGATACATATTATGTAAATCCTAGATAATTAGAGGCAACAGAAGTTGTCTTATGTAGGTACGACTCATTATCAATGAGATCCTTTTATGAATCTTATATAGAATGGAAGACCTAAACCTCAATTGTTTTATCAAGTACTAGCTTTAGGAAGAAATACATGTTCGGGATTGTAAAATATTTAGCTTTGCTGAAATACACGTAAATAGAAAAGCTATATTTCCTTCAGTAGAAAACTACTTATAAAATTAATATCAAATATACAGAATGATTCTAAAATCTCAGAATATAAGTTTATTATAACCTTGTTACTAGAATGATGTTAAATTGTGTACTATGAAGCTAATGTATTTACAATAGTATGTATTTACATTAGAGTGACGCTCCTCCATCCGCGCCATCTAGTGATTTTCGACACCAGACTACGAATACATATTATTCACATGTATTCGTAATAAATCCCCTCTTCACAGTACACTAAACTTTAGCGGATGTGTGATTAAGAATAGGGGAATGAGTAAAATCTATTTTTACTATTTCACTAAACTGAATCCAACATCAGTGCTACTATGGATTAACAAAGATCATGAAACTAAATTATCTTTAAATAACTTTAGTTACTCAAAGCCAAAATAGATCCATGCAATTTTATGCTGCAGTTAAAAGGCAGCCTGTTAGAGAACCACTTCTAACATCTGAATCTAAATTTAAGTAACCTTCCTAGTTCATGGTTCACTCAAACCAGTCTTTCTAGATAGCTACGACAAAGCCAAGATAAAAGCAATAGAAGTAGATAAGATCAGTCACATAGCTATATAAAGTAACCCTAGCTAGAATCGGCCTAGGGTACTTCGACAACGGAAGTGTCTAGCTTGACCACATATACTTCATGTAAATTAATAGGTATCGGACTAGATAGAATAGATCATAGACTCTTTGTAGGTAGTTATCATCCCTTTTCCATAAGTTCAGAATAACCACGAGACACGCGCTCTAGAGTAAGATAAATAGTATCTGTACAGACCTTAAAACATTTGAGAATGACTTTTCCTTATAGCTTCTCCTTCAAGCACATAGTTTGAGGAAACCAATCAGACAGGTCAGTCAAAGACAAAAGGTTGAAGTTAAATGTCACTATAATACAAATAGTCAATGCAAGACTACAAGACAAGTAGGAATAAAGGTTCCTTTTAATTTTAATAAATACTTTACTGAATTTGAAAGATATAAGAGAGAGCTACTCAAGCTGTCTCAATGGCACAATAAATATTACCACTAGAATAATAAGTGACTTCACTATGATTAAATTCAAAGTTGAACAATAAAAGTAATTTGATAAAATTAATCTGATATGGTAGGTAAGACTACCTATTGTAGTGTATGCATCTGTTCTAATCCAGACTTAATATCCGAAGGTAAAATAAGGTAAAGTTAGGTTAAGTTGTAAAAGTTTAAGTTTCTAAAATCATAAGGTTCAAAGTCTGAAATTCAAACTAGAGGTTAAAATCTTAAGGTCTTAAAGGTTAAAAGGTTTAAAGTCTAAAGCTTAAAAGTCGCAGATGTTTCTAAAATTCAAATTTGTCAAATAATCAAAGTCGCTATCGCTTAACACATAGGAGATAAGACGCTGTTCTACAATGTAGTATGTACTTATCTAACTATAGCTCGTCTTATAAGTAGGTATGTATTATGAGGGTAAGTACGTAAAAGTAGTCGTAACTAAGTATTGATCCTATCTACTAGTGTATGTAAAAGTAAGTAAAATAAGTAAAAATATGTAATTAAGGCATTAAAATAAACTTCTAGGTAAATAGCTGTACCATCAAGGTAGTAAGTATGTAAGGACAAGTGTAGTATGTAAATAAATAACTACAATAATTCTCCTACTTCCATTGTTGAACGCAATATTAATTGAACGCTCATACTATGAAATATAAAACAAGTAATAAGAAACACTAAATATAACACACAATATCTCAGGTAAATCAAATAAAGAGGTACACACACACTAGGAAAAACATAAAACACAATATTTCATTTAACCAATTAGGTACACATATACACAGTCAAGACTCTGTAAAATGCAGGTATTTGAAAATATAAAATTCCTCGAATTAATCCACGATGAATCTTCATCTGGAACAAATGCTAGAACCTAGGGAACCCTAACTCTGTAAACCCCTCCCTTCAGATCTCTTCCTTCTTACTCCAGATCTTCAGGAAGTTTTATTCCCTACAAGATCCTGCTTGCTGTGAACCTAAGGAGAAATAACATCTAAAATCTAACTCACTAAAATAGTGCTGTAAACGTCGGTTTCATCTTTAAGTGAAAGATTATTTATCGGATAATATAACTTGAATCGAACAAGATTACAATTATCCTAGAATTCCTCTGCCATTTTTGTACTTGCTGCTTGAACTAGATGTTTGCCCAGAATATGCATCGAGCAAGCATGTACATTAATTTTCTATTCTAAAGATCCTGAAACAAACACACAGTTATAATTCAAAGACTTACCTTGAATTCCTTGGTACTT
Organism: Gandaritis pyraliata; assembly: GCA_947859175.1. NCBI lineage: Eukaryota > Metazoa > Arthropoda > Insecta > Lepidoptera > Geometridae > Gandaritis > Gandaritis pyraliata. The sequence goes on along the minus strand of OX401856.1, from coordinate 10,251,147 downwards.
ACCAGGGTTTGTCACTGCCTAACCAAAGGAAAATTGAAGAAAATATTTAAATTAACACCGAATTTAAACCCTATCACTCCTAGCTGTAAAGAAATCTTACTATAGCATCTGCTTGACTCACTTCTAAATGCAAGATATCAGTCAGTCAGTCCCGCACAATGGTTTAGCAATCCTAGTTTGCTACAAGACATGTGCAATGAACCCAGGTCCATTTTGGTCCGACTGTCTGATCCTTGCCCACTAAAAATAGCATCTGCTTGAACCTAGCTTACTTCTTACTCCTCTGAAATTCTCAAAATTAATGACCCCCATTTACAATTTGTACGCCTTTTTATAATCTTTGCTTCCGTGCGTCACAAAGCCACTGCCTACTTCATAGTTAGTATGCGATCCCCGTCTGTTTAGTTGCCTGCCGATTCGCTGCCTCCCGAATCACCGCCGACTCAAAACGATGCCTACCATTTCGTATCAAAACAACTTTTTATGATGGGTGCCATTCGTCCGGCATCCAAATATACCCCCAGATATAACTCAATGTATACCTAAGTTGGTTCATATAGTCTATAATAGTATTGTTCTTTTTGGATGTTTCTTTTGGTTCTAGACCGTTTTCTGAATGAAAGATGGTGTCTAAAGACACTAATAGCTTGTATCTACTCTCCTTGAAAATATCTACATTCTACGTTACGTTTTTCATACTGTATTTATCAAAATTCCCTACTGTGTCGCAATAAAGAAGCCGACCTTTATGAGATTCTGAACATAGATAGTTTAAAGCATTTACTACCAATTTATTCAGTTTCCAACTCTCAAATGTACCTAGATCTATCAATCTGATAGCCTATTTTGGGAGGGAAACCGCCTGACATTTTTATGAGAGCAATTCGCAAATGTCATTGCGATTAAACTTGTAAATGAATTATTACTAAGTAGATGTAATTTAACTGCTACAATTATGTATACCTTCTATTATATTGAACTTTTCTAGATAAACTCGTCTAGTTAATATTATTCATTCTTTATACTATGAAGTTAACGGTTGCTACAGATTCAGTATGTCACACTGAAGATAGTTTCATCGTCCGATGAAAATTGACCGAATCTAGCTAAATTAAGATTAAATTAACTAAATAATTTGTGGGATACCCAAGGAACACGGACAGTCTTTCTGGACCGTTACAGCCGACCCCAAAGTTATACGAGGTGATTAACTTATGAACCGGAGTAAAACTTTCCCAAATTAATTTCATTACTTAAAATAAAACACAAATTATTTCTCTCTTGAACAATCATTATTGGTACAAATTCTATTTGTCGATTTCTAGTTCCAGACAAATATTTTGCAATGACTTGCACAGATTAGATCTATGCTAGCCATCACATAAGTAATGTTTTTTTTTTTTTTTATTTGATGTGTAAAATTTAAACCGAAACCCCAAAATGATGTGAGTTTGATGCCGTTTTATAGCTATAAATGAATACAACCACGAAATATTATCATTGCAGCGAGAACAATTGTTAAACTGTGTAACGGAAGCCTGTTGTGATCCAGACTCAATCTTAGTGATATAATGTATTTAGCTCTTTAGCCCGTCTATTGACTCTCGCAATTCGTAACTGAGTTTATCATACATCACCCTTCACAGTCCAAATTAGATCCTCAAAGGCGTGCAACCATAACTTAACATGATCGAACCATCCAACGTAAAACCGATCTCAAAATAACAACAAATTGCAATTCGGAGCATGTGCAGTGTGCTTAATCAGAACCTAATTTGTATAGTGTGAACTTGTATGAAATCAGCCGAAACTGATGAAATTGTCAACTGACCTAACCTAACACCAATAACTCCTTCATACAAATTGTTTGTCAAATGTAAAGTTTGTCCAGATTTAGAAATCAAAAAATATTGTCCTATTCCAAGATTCTGTTGAAATCTTGAGCCCCTCAAACAGTTAAAATTAACATAATTCTCACTCGTTCATCACACAATGTCTCGATCCCAAATTTTACTAAGATTCATTCAACCTTTCAGAACTCCAACATCCGTAGTCATTCATTATACCCGCAAGATCAACAGATCGTATAGAAGTAAGACTGTTAAGAAATCGGTACTATATTTGTTTATATTCATCTAGATATTTTTAAGATTTAGTTACAAGTTAAATTCCTGAAACCCCAATTCAAAAGGCAAAACATGAACAAAAGAGGAAGAATTTGTAAAGGAACAAAAAAAAACTTTTTATATCTTAGACGTCAATTACTAAATGATATCCTCCTTATTTGTATAGATTTGATCATTACCCATATTATACAAAATTATTGGTTAAAGAATAGAACTAAAAAGTTTAAGCAAATTGAAGGTTCCATTTCCCTTAATTACATGATTGATCAACCTGGTAATTTTTCGAACTATACTTGTGTCCTTGAAAACGGAACTATGTACGAAACAGAGATCAAAATTTGAATCATATTTCATATAAATAGAAATCTTTAGTACGCAATCCTGATAGTATGAAACCCCGAGATTCTTATTCAAAATCTCCCTACATGGAACCTACATATTACAACCTTCTTGCTATTAGTCACCAAGACATGACGAACAAGAAAATTCGAGTAAGTATACATAATGAGGGTAGATAAAAAAAACTTCATTCGTGCACTCGTGTGCTAGCTTGTGTAACATTCACTACTCTTGATTTAAAATAATATAAAAATGTCGTATTATAGTGTTTTTTTAAACAAGGTGGGAAAATATCCAGTATTATGGGACGTCAATCACCCACAATACTATTCCCATAAAACGGCAAAAATCCTCCGTCTCCTGGATGATATCAATTCTTCGCGCCCTCCTGCATTATCCATTGAAAAGTTGAGATTAATGCTTAAGCGTTACCGACAATATTTGAAACCAACAAAGGTCTTATTTCTATTGATATAAATGTAAAAAAATCAATATTTTGCGTAACAACTTATACCAGAACCTAGTACGTAAGTCTTCCGAAGTGCTTCTAATTACACAGATTCAAGCATAGTCATAATTTATTACGTTAGAGTGTTTATTGTTACTTACTACATTTTATACTTACCGACCTACTTACTTACCACATCGCATAGTGTTTGTTTACCTATATACCTAATGAAACCTTACATCTGTATCATTTATCATGAATTAAATACATTTTTTTTTTTTTTTTAGCTTTAATTAGACTCTATTATATATATATTATGTTTATGGTTTTATAACTATTTAGTTTTGATTATTGGTAGATATGAGTAGTTCAATACCTATTAGCTAAAGTAAGATAATAAATTTAAAACCGATCCAATGATTATGTTATTAATTATGCTTTATGTTTATTAATTTTAATTATCAAGAAACTAAACCATCAAAAATGTGACATTTACTTATTTATATATTATAGGCAACGTATCATAACCTAGATAGATAGCTGTAACTTAGCTAGGGCGGGTGAAATCTAAATCTTATTTTTACGCTTATTAGGTATAACTCAAGGTGAAAATTGTGGACAATTTTATCTAAATGCTTCCAATGTACATACAGTCTATCTGACCCTAGCTACGTAAAGAACTAAACTTAGTCTCGAATAATTATGACTGTCTTTCCTTTTACAACCCCATTTACATAGACAACGTATCAACTTAAGTATATATAAAAGACTATCTTTAGAGAATGCTAATTACATGAAAAGTCACACACGCCTCTGCCTAAGATAAAAACTCCTAAACCAAAAAGTTCAAAGTTATAGTTTAAAGTTAAAGTTCAAAGTTAAAATTCAAAGTCAAAATTCAAAGTTAAAATTCAAAGTCACAATTTAAAGTTAAAATTTAAAGTTAAAATTCAAAGTTAAAATTCAAAGTTAAAATTCAAAGTCAGAATTTAAAGTTGAAGTTCAAAGTTAAAATTCAAAGTCAAAATTCAAAGTTAGGATTTAAAGTGAAAATTCAAAGTTAAAATTCAAGGTCAGAATTTAATAAATAATAATAAATTCAAAGTTAAATTCAAAGTTAAAATTTAAAGTTAAAATTCAAAGTTAAAACTCAAAGTTAAAATTCAAAGTTAAAATTCAAAGTTAATATTCAAAGTTAAAATTTAAAGTTAAAATTCAAAGTTAAAATTCAAAGTTAAAATTCAAAGTTAAAATTCAAAGTTAAAATTAAAAGTTAAAATTCAAAGTTAAAATTCAAAGTTAAAATTTAAAGTTAAAATTCAAAGTTAAAATCCAAAGTTAAAACTCAAAGTTAAAATTTAAAGTTAAAATTCAAAGTTAAAATTTAAAGTTAAAATTCAAAGTTAAAATTCAAAGATAAAATTTAAAGTTAAAATTCAAAGGTAAAATTCAAAGTTAAAATTCAAAGTTAAAATTCAAAGTTAAAATTCAAAGTTAAAATTAAAAGTTAAAATTTAAAGTTAAAATTAAAAGTTAAAATTCAAAGTTAAAATTAAAAGTTAAAATTTAAAGTTAAAATTAAAAGTTAAAATTCAAAGTTAAAATTTAAAGTTAAAATTCAAAGTTAAAGTTTAAAGTTAAAATTTAAAATTTAAAGTTCAAAGAAAAATTAATAGTTAATAGTTAAAGATAAAGATAAAAGTTCAATATCTAAGGTTTAAAATTCAAAGATTCTAAAATCCTAAAGTAAGTATGAATAAATAAACGTAGTATTAAAATAAACTTCTCTATGTTTAAGTAAGTCTAATGTAAATAAACTTTATATCTAGATCATAATTGCTTAGCATCAAGAAGGTAAGTAACTGACGCAACTGAACGATTAATGTTGTAAGTATGTAAACCCCGGTGTAGTAAGTTGTTATCTACCTATAGCTCACTTTGTAAGTAAGAATGTAATAGAAAATAAATGAAAGTAAAAATAACTGTTACTAAGTATTGATATAAGGTATACTAAAGCAAACTTCTAAAAAGGCAAGTAGCTGCACTATCAGAGTAGTAGGTATGTAAGAACAAGCCCAAATGTGATATGTAATTATCTAACTATAGTCCACTAAGTAGTACTGTAAAAATGGTGTACAATAAAGAGTTTTTAATCTATCTATATATCTAGTACGAGGATAAGTAGACATAGAAGTAGCCGTCACTAATTAATGATTCTACCTACTAGTAATCTCCAAAGAAATAGGCATTCAATAAACCAGTCAAGTATTAGTTCTCAGACAATAGGTATCTCAGAACTACCCCTATTTTTACGCTAGACTTATTCCTCTATGAGAGTTGAATACTTATAACCTAAATTACCTACTATTAATTATATTACTAAAATTTTATCTTGTTACCTATTAGTTTACCTAATAGTTTACCTATTAGTTTACCTATTAGTTTACCTATTGTTAATTTCTCAACTAATATTTTAGTAAAACTACTTATTTAAATTAAATAGAGTTAAGCTCAATCAGTCAATGGTTATCCCACGCTAATATAATAAATGAACCTAAAAGTAACTAATCTGTAAATATAATTTATTTACTTACGACCTTTCTCTAACTCTTGAAATCTCGAATCTATAAATAATTATTTTGAAATTCTAAGTCATTTATTTACGACCCCCCGCTCATAAAGGTATAAAACTATAAATAACTATTGGTAAATCCTACATTATCTATTTACGACCCCACGCATTTACAAATATGGATGTCACTTAATCTTACCTCACCAACGCAATAATATGAAACTCAATTAATTCCTTTACATTACCTATTTACTACCTATACGTATTAGTTTTGTCTAATTTAAACGAATAAAATCTAGAATAAAACTTCTAAACAGAATGAACTAAAACTAACCGATTGACCTAATAAACAGTTATAATCTAAATAAAATTAAGAAATCTCAACACAAAACCCCATCCTTTATAACGGCAACAAATTGTGCGAAAAAAATCGCACTATACAAGATTAAAGTAAGCAACAAATTAAATGAAACATGAATTTAATGGAAATAAAATATGAATTTAATAGATATAAGGTATGATTTGAATATAAAAATGATTTAAGCTACTGTAAATAACCTAAAATCGATATCCTGGTCACGCGGCACCTAATCGTAACGCTCCCCCCCCCTAACTAACCTAATTTGTTTTTTTTTATTATTCCTTCTAACTGACTGGATAACTAACTAAGAGACTAAGTGAGAGAGAGATTAACTAAAAGCCTAAAAGAGATATAAATATTAACCTAAGAGATTAACCTAAGAGAGAGATGAACCTACATCAATTTAACCTAAGCAATTTAAACTAATATTAACTACGTTGCTTTACTTTAATCTTATGACTTATAACTAACTTAATAACTAACTTATTCTAATGGCCTTGTGATCGTATAGTGGTTGTGATTAGGACGCCTACTATTATGAACCGATAGGAACTCAGATACTTTAAAGGAATTATGATGAGATCTCGTTTAGTTAGCCTATGAATCTACCTAATATGAAAGTAACGTTTTCCTATCTACACTAATCTTTATTATCTATCTAATGGTTGTGATTAAGAGTAAACCGTAGGTAGAAGTTTAGTTAATCGCGAGGGTTATTCCTACTATTGTAGCCTGATAAATAAAATATAATAGGTTAATTAAAAGATACATATTATGTAAATCCTAGATAATTAGAGGCAACAGAAGTTGTCTTATGTAGGTACGACTCATTATCAATGAGATCCTTTTATGAATCTTATATAGAATGGAAGACCTAAACCTCAATTGTTTTATCAAGTACTAGCTTTAGGAAGAAATACATGTTCGGGATTGTAAAATATTTAGCTTTGCTGAAATACACGTAAATAGAAAAGCTATATTTCCTTCAGTAGAAAACTACTTATAAAATTAATATCAAATATACAGAATGATTCTAAAATCTCAGAATATAAGTTTATTATAACCTTGTTACTAGAATGATGTTAAATTGTGTACTATGAAGCTAATGTATTTACAATAGTATGTATTTACATTAGAGTGACGCTCCTCCATCCGCGCCATCTAGTGATTTTCGACACCAGACTACGAATACATATTATTCACATGTATTCGTAATAAATCCCCTCTTCACAGTACACTAAACTTTAGCGGATGTGTGATTAAGAATAGGGGAATGAGTAAAATCTATTTTTACTATTTCACTAAACTGAATCCAACATCAGTGCTACTATGGATTAACAAAGATCATGAAACTAAATTATCTTTAAATAACTTTAGTTACTCAAAGCCAAAATAGATCCATGCAATTTTATGCTGCAGTTAAAAGGCAGCCTGTTAGAGAACCACTTCTAACATCTGAATCTAAATTTAAGTAACCTTCCTAGTTCATGGTTCACTCAAACCAGTCTTTCTAGATAGCTACGACAAAGCCAAGATAAAAGCAATAGAAGTAGATAAGATCAGTCACATAGCTATATAAAGTAACCCTAGCTAGAATCGGCCTAGGGTACTTCGACAACGGAAGTGTCTAGCTTGACCACATATACTTCATGTAAATTAATAGGTATCGGACTAGATAGAATAGATCATAGACTCTTTGTAGGTAGTTATCATCCCTTTTCCATAAGTTCAGAATAACCACGAGACACGCGCTCTAGAGTAAGATAAATAGTATCTGTACAGACCTTAAAACATTTGAGAATGACTTTTCCTTATAGCTTCTCCTTCAAGCACATAGTTTGAGGAAACCAATCAGACAGGTCAGTCAAAGACAAAAGGTTGAAGTTAAATGTCACTATAATACAAATAGTCAATGCAAGACTACAAGACAAGTAGGAATAAAGGTTCCTTTTAATTTTAATAAATACTTTACTGAATTTGAAAGATATAAGAGAGAGCTACTCAAGCTGTCTCAATGGCACAATAAATATTACCACTAGAATAATAAGTGACTTCACTATGATTAAATTCAAAGTTGAACAATAAAAGTAATTTGATAAAATTAATCTGATATGGTAGGTAAGACTACCTATTGTAGTGTATGCATCTGTTCTAATCCAGACTTAATATCCGAAGGTAAAATAAGGTAAAGTTAGGTTAAGTTGTAAAAGTTTAAGTTTCTAAAATCATAAGGTTCAAAGTCTGAAATTCAAACTAGAGGTTAAAATCTTAAGGTCTTAAAGGTTAAAAGGTTTAAAGTCTAAAGCTTAAAAGTCGCAGATGTTTCTAAAATTCAAATTTGTCAAATAATCAAAGTCGCTATCGCTTAACACATAGGAGATAAGACGCTGTTCTACAATGTAGTATGTACTTATCTAACTATAGCTCGTCTTATAAGTAGGTATGTATTATGAGGGTAAGTACGTAAAAGTAGTCGTAACTAAGTATTGATCCTATCTACTAGTGTATGTAAAAGTAAGTAAAATAAGTAAAAATATGTAATTAAGGCATTAAAATAAACTTCTAGGTAAATAGCTGTACCATCAAGGTAGTAAGTATGTAAGGACAAGTGTAGTATGTAAATAAATAACTACAATAATTCTCCTACTTCCATTGTTGAACGCAATATTAATTGAACGCTCATACTATGAAATATAAAACAAGTAATAAGAAACACTAAATATAACACACAATATCTCAGGTAAATCAAATAAAGAGGTACACACACACTAGGAAAAACATAAAACACAATATTTCATTTAACCAATTAGGTACACATATACACAGTCAAGACTCTGTAAAATGCAGGTATTTGAAAATATAAAATTCCTCGAATTAATCCACGATGAATCTTCATCTGGAACAAATGCTAGAACCTAGGGAACCCTAACTCTGTAAACCCCTCCCTTCAGATCTCTTCCTTCTTACTCCAGATCTTCAGGAAGTTTTATTCCCTACAAGATCCTGCTTGCTGTGAACCTAAGGAGAAATAACATCTAAAATCTAACTCACTAAAATAGTGCTGTAAACGTCGGTTTCATCTTTAAGTGAAAGATTATTTATCGGATAATATAACTTGAATCGAACAAGATTACAATTATCCTAGAATTCCTCTGCCATTTTTGTACTTGCTGCTTGAACTAGATGTTTGCCCAGAATATGCATCGAGCAAGCATGTACATTAATTTTCTATTCTAAAGATCCTGAAACAAACACACAGTTATAATTCAAAGACTTACCTTGAATTCCTTGGTACTTACCAGGGTTTGTCACTGCCTAACCAAAGGAAAATTGAAGAAAATATTTAAATTAACACCGAATTTAAACCCTATCACTCCTAGCTGTAAAGAAATCTTACTATAGCATCTGCTTGACTCACTTCTAAATGCAAGATATCAGTCAGTCAGTCCCGCACAATGGTTTAGCAATCCTAGTTTGCTACAAGACATGTGCAATGAACCCAGGTCCATTTTGGTCCGACTGTCTGATCCTTGCCCACTAAAAATAGCATCTGCTTGAACCTAGCTTACTTCTTACTCCTCTGAAATTCTCAAAATTAATGACCCCCATTTACAATTTGTACGCCTTTTTATAATCTTTGCTTCCGTGCGTCACAAAGCCACTGCCTACTTCATAGTTAGTATGCGATCCCCGTCTGTTTAGTTGCCTGCCGATTCGCTGCCTCCCGAATCACCGCCGACTCAAAACGATGCCTACCATTTCGTATCAAAACAACTTTTTATGATGGGTGCCATTCGTCCGGCATCCAAATATACCCCCAGATATAACTCAATGTATACCTAAGTTGGTTCATATAGTCTATAATAGTATTGTTCTTTTTGGATGTTTCTTTTGGTTCTAGACCGTTTTCTGAATGAAAGATGGTGTCTAAAGACACTAATAGCTTGTATCTACTCTCCTTGAAAATATCTACATTCTACGTTACGTTTTTCATACTGTATTTATCAAAATTCCCTACTGTGTCGCAATAAAGAAGCCGACCTTTATGAGATTCTGAACATAGATAGTTTAAAGCATTTACTACCAATTTATTCAGTTTCCAACTCTCAAATGTACCTAGATCTATCAATCTGATAGCCTATTTTGGGAGGGAAACCGCCTGACATTTTTATGAGAGCAATTCGCAAATGTCATTGCGATTAAACTTGTAAATGAATTATTACTAAGTAGATGTAATTTAACTGCTACAATTATGTATACCTTCTATTATATTGAACTTTTCTAGATAAACTCGTCTAGTTAATATTATTCATTCTTTATACTATGAAGTTAACGGTTGCTACAGATTCAGTATGTCACACTGAAGATAGTTTCATCGTCCGATGAAAATTGACCGAATCTAGCTAAATTAAGATTAAATTAACTAAATAATTTGTGGGATACCCAAGGAACACGGACAGTCTTTCTGGACCGTTACAGCATGCTAAATGTTTGGGTGTGCATCTACTGTACAGTGTACCTTTGACATTCTCGAAAATTATTAGTAGGTAATAATTCTGAGCAAAATGCCTTAGCTTATTAATCGTGGCCAAAAATATTTATGAAATAAAGTTATCTGTTATATTTTTACCGTCTTAAAATGGAAGATGTTCTCAAGTCAGGATTTTTTTAAAGATAATATATTTATTTTCAAAAAGGTTTGCATAGAGTAAACAAGATAGATAGATAGATAACTCTTTATTGATACACCACATGAAAACATTCATCTCAGCCCGTATGCACCCACTGCTGAGTATAGGCCTCCTCTTTATTGCGCCATTCTTTCCTGTCCCTTGCGAGTCTCAACCACTGATGAAAACATTACAAAAAAAAAATAAAGAAAGCTTATAGGGTATCACAATGGGCGGCCTTATCGCTGAGAGCGATCTCTTCCAGGCAAGCTAACAAGCATTTTGTGTACCAATAGGTAAGTGGATATAAAAGCTAATAATCACTTACTAGTTTAATTACATATAGTTGGTAGGTACTACTCGTAGTATAAGTATGTTAGTACATAGAGTAGTTGTTAATTAGGCCATGACGCTGACTGTACGTATTTTTTATTAATTAACGTAAGAAGATAGATCGATGAATTATTTATTTAAGAAGGTATTCTCAAATTAGTTTTTATAATTATTAATCAGTTAATACCGCTGACTGTACTTACACTGCGGCAACTGATCGCCAAAACGCAGTACTAAATTTTGAACGCATCGTTAACCTCGCTTTCTATGGAATGGGTGCGTTCGCTTCAAATGTAGGTACTTAATATTTCAGTGGCGCCATCTGTACGCAGTTACACGACATTATTTAGTACGCGCGTGATATTTTTTGTAGTAATAATATGCAAAAAAAACTTGAAATTAGAAAAATATTTTTTTTTCGTGGGATGAAATTTATAATCTATGGTGAAAATATCCGATGTAGATTCAGTAAATGACTTCTTCAAGCTGCTGATAACGATGATGTAGAATAAAAAATGCTGAAAAAAAATTAATGTATACTTGATCATAAAAAAACTATACACATATACTTTACTTATATCGTCTACAATATTCTTAACATCAGTTGCATTTGTATAGAATCGAAATAAATAGTCATAAAGTAGCGCATCACCATAAAGCACCTCATCTGTCGTAAAGCAAACTTGAAAATGCACTTGACTCGTAAATTCTACTACGCAAAACGATAAACAAAAGTATTTGTGTTACATTTCGGGGCAACGCGGCAACTTTTCGCACGGACGCGCACAACGAACAAAGTGACCGCGCCATGTAACTCAAACGCCAATCTACGTTATTCTTATAGTTCTGCTGAGTGAACCCGCAGCTGCGCAGGTGTAGCATGTAATAACTTGCTACGAAGACTCTACGAAGTTGCTACGCTGCTACGAGACCGCTACGCTGTAGCATTTGATATAATGCAAGTACTCAGTATTTTTTTAACCCTTAGCTGCTTACATTTTGTACCGGTTCTGGTTTTAGCAAATAAATATACGTTTCTTCTACTAAGTAAAGAAAAGAGTTGTCAAATTTGACCACGAAGAAAAGTGTATTCTTCGTTTAGTATCCATTAGTTAAAACAATAACTATATACAAATACTTTAGAAAATAGCATTTTTAACAAAATTTCGTTTAGTTAAATATATAAAATAAACATAGTACTCGTCACCGCAATTGTCTGACATAAAATACAGAGTGGAAACAAACGTATCGTACCAACTCAGTCCTGTCCAAATGTCAGCTAAAACGGCTGGGGACGTAAACTGCATACAATAGAATTAAACAATAATAATGTAGTTGAAGCGACAAATATACAGTTTTATTAATAAACCAGGGATGCCTGAAATCGGACAACTTTAATGTTTTAGACATTTTAGTATCAATTCACAAATTCACTGAAATGAACTTAATTCGCTTTTAAACGGACTGGAAAGTTTTCTGGTTATCAGGAACCGGAAGAGGAAAAATGACTGAAAATTAAATATATAGGGGATATGGACTTCTTAAGGCTGCCCATTGTCGTTTATAGGTTTCTCACATATTAGTAAAATTTTGAAATCGCACGCCTGACATGCAAATTTTCACTACACACGCACCCTTAAGAGATACCAACTCTAATTGATAGATATCTTCATAAAATCATATTAAAGTATAAAACATTCCTACTTTGATACAAAAATATTTAATTAACCCTAAAACTCTGTCAGCGTAATTATGCTGACAACTCTATCTAAGTCATAATAAAGCAAGCCTCAAAGCGGCTTATACCATCAATCAATAACCGAATTCCTGAACAACCCCGCGCTAAATACAGTCATTAATTATTTAATTCATTTAATGAAGTTTGTCTCCGAATAATTACAGTTGGGCTCACAGCCAATTAATGCATATTTAAAAACCCACAGCGGCAGTAAGTCTCGTTAAATAATTAACCGCACTACGAATAAACAGATACACATTCTGTTGTGATTAATAATTCAAAATATCCGGTCTAATACTAAAAATAAATTGGTTTGTAGAATATCGGGAAACCAGTTACGGTTTTTTACGGTTAAATTGGTTTATTACTATGACTGGCACCTAGACGTGCTCAGAGACAATGCATTGTTGTAGGCATCAGTGGTTACCACTTAACATCAGGTGGACCATCGGCTTGTACTATCATTTAGTAGTTTAAAAAAAGAATCACCTAGTATATAAGAGAATTCTAAATGATCCATGTGATAAATATAAAAAAGAGAACCTTTAATAATAATTAATTGAATAATAATTAATTTATTTCATTCTTAAATCGATTAAAAATGGATTATAATTTGTTTTGCGCAGTAGATACTCGATTTTCATTCTAAGGATGCGACACAGAATACTTCAAAACAATTCCGATTTCAGCTGAATCAATAATAGACGCAAATTTTCGGATACTTGAAGCGAACTCGTATTGAAACTTCACTTATTTTGAAACAGCATTCTGCAACTTTGACGAATCCTTCACGAGCGTTACAATATCTTAATTTTTAATCGTAAAAGCTTAACCCGTTAGTCGTCGATTCTAAACCATCATCTAATTTAAACAAATAATTTAAGTACCTAATTTATATTGCGGTTTAGACAGATCCTTGATAAAACAGATTCTAAAGGATCACACACAAAAGACTGAATTGTAGAAATCTATTAAATATATACTCGTAGTTAAACAAGTGATTCTAGATGTAATATGCTCTTTTAACCCTTTATTTCATATAATTCTTTACAAACTTGTCTGGTTTCAATTGGCGGTCATCAGTTTTTTAGAGCACCTAAAATTAAACCGCACGGGATCGTTCCAATTGCGCATAAACCATGATTTCACATTAGTTCCCTCAAACTCGGTCAAACCTGCCATTCCGCGTTTTTATACGAACGGAACGTGTTTGATGGCTCTTTCAAAGTTCTAAAACTGGACCGGATTAAACCAGTTTTGTCGTAGTCCGGCAATAAAGCAGACGCGGGTTAATTTTGCCCGTTTGGCATCCGAAGTGGTGTTAAAAACTAAACCAATATAGTTGTTAAAGTACTCCGCAAGGGTTATGTAAGTGTACGTGACCGGGACAGTTTTGGCAGACGAGCGCGCCGGGTTAAGACGGCGACACGATTTCTTGCTCCTTTAAATGTTTAAGTTAGATTTTTTTAATGTGAGTTTAGGTGAGTAGGGGTCGAGTTGCGGTTGGGATTAGGGGAGATTTTATTTGACTGGGATTTGTCATGTTATTTTTTGACCCTGTGCTAATTTAGACACCACAAAGATGCCTTTCAGTTACTTCAGTGCATCGATAATGATTTATTTCAAAACGTAATTATATATATTTCACCCATTTGGGCTTATAAAATACCACTTTTTTAAATAATTTAGAAAAAATCTTGCTTAAAAATTTCTTCGTTCTTATGACCTTTATTTTGATACATGTCTATCGTACGACGAACCAACGACAAGTCAAATATTTACGTTTGTTTTTCACTATAGTAATTTGTACTAAAAACTAAATACAAAAATTAAAAAGCCTAACACCTAGTTTAACCTGGCGCGAATCGCATTGGATTCGAAATTGTTTTCGCAATCGAGCTTGGCGCGCGTCCCGGTACGTGGTCCGACTACAGATTCTACCGTCGTATCACGGAGCACTGGACAGGTGCAGGGACCTACCCAGGGTCTGAGGGCTGGGGAACATTTAAAACAATAAACTACCGTCTGACATTAAGAAATGCAGTGACTTTGTGACATTTAAGACCAAACTATATAACTATTTAATACAAAAGACATTTTACTCTATTCAAGAATTTTTTGACAATACTGATTAATTTAATAACTCTTTACATATTTTTTTAATTAATTTTTATTTCATGGTATTTACAATATTTATAATATGTACAAAATACACATGAAGCGGTTGAGCTATCTACACACCGTTGCAAACGATTTATAGATAGCTCAACTGATCCAAATCAGTACCAATCGGAAGCGTGCCCAAGACACTGGCTTACTATTATTTACTTACTTAATTAATAAAAATAAATTAAAAAGTAGTAAGTAGTAATTACTTAATTACTACTTACTACTTATTTAATAACTTACTACGTAATAAATACCTTGCATTGACTTTTAATATATTAACCTGACATTATTTTCATTCCACGCTTAATTAATTTTTTTATATTAAGGTTATTTACATTTTAGACGCATTTAATTCAGTAATTTACTTAAACCTAGTTAAGAACAAATTTGTACGCCTTAGGGCAAATCACAGTGCACAAAAATATCTATTATGTCACCATTTTACTTACCTGTGTTTACAAATAAATAAATTGAAATTGAATTATCATGATCCAAGACCCATTTATTTTTTAAAATGTAGGGGATCATTTGCAATCGCCCTATCGATAAATATACCCATTATATTCAATCTTGTATACCTATTAGCTATCAATTACAAGAACCTACAATAAAATCCTTGATAAATGACAAATAAAATGAGGCCAACCATTATTGTAAGTCATACACTGACAGCCCCCAAGCTATGCCCCCAACCTAACTACAGCCCTGGTGTGCCAAGTCCGGCATAGCACGGAGTCATGCGGAAGAAGCGAGTGCCAACTTTTCGAAATATCGCCAGTTTTTTTTTAATTTAATTTCTTTCCGATGCCGCTTAATAGGCAGTTCACGATGAATTATGTAGTGAAGTATATGGCTAGTTTCGTGTCGCTATTCTGTACTATGTGGACCATAAAACCGTAAAAATTCTACACGAGATTCAACATCAAAGATGAAAGATCTCAAACGAATGTCGCAATCTGTCACACAACATACTAAAACAAGCAATAAGGTCATATTGCGTTCACAAATTAAGAAATCTACAGTGTTGAGATCTCTTCACTCGAGTTTAGGATGTCTCCCTTTGCTTTACCTACTGCCAGGCTAGAGACAAAGCTACGCTGATTCGATTTAGTTACGAACGAACGGGATCTTCTTTGATGTGTCGAATGAAAGGCAGCGATCCGTCTGTAATACACTTAGCTGGGCCATTTCAGCCCCTGCCTGCCCCCCGGGGGCGGGGGGCGGGAGGCCCCCAGATGCACTCGTACCCAGTTCAATAAGATTTTCATTAAGCGTTGAAAAGTTTTTAATGAGCACGGATTTGGTACAACCCTTGCTGAGTGGCGGAGTATTTTCGACTAAATATTTACCGGTATTGCCATTTTTTTCTTCGTTAATCTTTTCGAGAGTTTACGGGATTTTTTGATTACCTTTCTGTAGGTTGCTCGATGATGCTCGAACATTTTGTATCTGATGATGCTTATTGCTAGAGTTATACTTATAAGTTGAGTTCGCGATTGAATATTGTATCAGGTAATAACATAAAACTGACAAGTTAATAGTGAATAGATATTCTTGGCAACTTGCTTTGATTAAAATTCCGAGTAAAACACTACACTAGTAAAAAATTGCTTCGTATACGGCTATGAAAATGAAGCTCTATAACTCGCTAACTAATCGTCGTTCGGAAAACAAATCTATGTGCGGAAATTACTATAAGTAGGAGCAAATAAGCTCAAACTAGCTTTACGACGCGACTCGTTAGTGAGACTTTTGGTCGCGCCTTTAATGCTGCGATTTAAATTTTCAATACTCAGCTTTTTACAGTCTCCAAATCAGTTACTTCTTGAATGGAGCGAGATGATCATGACACTGTCCACGCTGATTGGACGGATGATCGCATAGAACGGAAGCTTCTTGGGTAGAAATAAAAACTAAAAAACGTTACAAATAATGTTCTATTTTCAAACTGGATGTTTAAGCAACAACTACTACTTTATCCATGCCAGGCATGGCGTTTGGCGCTGAACTACGGAGTCCGCGCCGCCGCCTGCAAGAGGGCAACACTTTCTTCTCCAACTCTCAAGCGCATGACGCGCTCCTTCATTTTTTATTTTTATAAATATTATAATTTAAATCGCAAATTAAACTCAAAGGTATCTCAAATCGATACGTCTTTATTTTGGGACCTATCTACAACACCGGATTTTCAAGTCGCGGTTGAGTATTGCAAAGAATGGGAACTCAAATCCTGGCAGGGGAGCGATTCCAATCTCAAAGTTGAACTGCAAAGTTTTAAATCATGGTCAGTTCATACTAACTCATAGTTATTCTGTGACTAAATAGTGACATTATGATGTCATTTAATTTGTTTCCGCGCATATTTTGCTGTCAAGTATCTAAAAAGAATGATCACGCGGTACAAAATTGTACCACGTGACCTGAAGAAATTACATTGGGCAGTGAAATATAACTTGACAGCAAAAGATACGGGGGGCTGGACATAAAAAGTTAAAAGAAACTTGTCCCAAATCAAATTGTTCTATTTTCAAATTGCACAGAAAAGTCGCGTTCCATTTGAGGTTCCATTCTAGGTAGAAACAAGCAAATAGGCCACATCTGATAACCGACCGGTAGCTTTCTTCGGTTCACGCCACTTGATTGATGCCTTCATCGCGTACCACGATTACTATGGTAACACTATGGAACGCTCTATTTTCTTTGCTAAATTAAATTTTGCAGTAGCTGATGCACTTTTGTAGGAGGAATATGTTTCCTGAAATTACAAACATCCATTTTAGGATGCTCAATGCATTGGCAATTTTAGGTTTATTTACTTCATTTTCATTTTTTGGTACAGACTTTGGTCGCTTTAATTAAGGTAGGTAGAGTTGTTGGTGCATAAGGGTTTCTTTTAATATAAGAGCTACGCTCTTGTCGGCGTAACATATGCATTTCCCGCCAGGTTCTTCTCTTCAGGGCAGCTTCCTTGACGTCCTTATACGACATGATATCGATCTTCGCCTTCACTTGGCTCATATAGCTAATACGCGGTCTTCCTCTTCCTCTCTTTCCTTCTACCTTCCCTTCAATGATCTTTCCGATTAAGCTGTCATGTCGTATAAGGTGTCCAATCAATCGTATAAGGTCCTCAATCATTTTTTCACATAAGGTAGAAAAAAAATTAAAATTAAAATCACCTATTATTAAGGTTGTACCGTACCTAGTTAGGGAAAGAAGCATTTGGACTACCTATAAACTATGTTACCAGACTTACCGACCATGCCGCAATTTCATAACTTATTCTTTTTTTTATGAGATAGAATTACCTTTGGCCACAGTCTCACCTGATGGTAAGTGACGATGAGGCCGACGATGGAGCAGGACAGTGTAGAAGACACCTATTCACTCGTGCCTTGAAAAGATCCAGATTGTATTTCTTCAACTCAGTACCTTCACAGTTTGTTCTTCCCCGTTTTCTTTCCTCTTGAGCAAACAACTTTATTTGCCAAATAGCCTACAGCAACGTTCCATCAAACCACAATCCAAGTTTCAGCTTATCGGAATAATCCGGATTGCTCCAAATGAGCCGCACTAATAAAGCATAAAATCTAGCGAAAACATTTTGCCAAGACGTAAAAAGCAAAGAAATCAGATACGCCGTTTTACTTCAAACCGTAAGGGCGTATGCACAACGAAACCAGGTTGCTGCCGACTTAGTTACATAATCTCGTACGCATACAATCATATTTAGCTTTCGTTCGTTCGTACGAAATAAAATAGACATTTTACACAACTTCTAGTTCCAAACTAATAACCAAAGCTGTATGGGAACTAAATAGTTGAGAGAATATTTATGATATACTAGTTACCCGCGACTTTGTACGCGACTTCCGTTTCCGTGTACATTATTATTATCTGTGTATTATATTATCTGTGCGTGTATCGTGCGGATACCTACTTTGAGAAACTTGACATTACACCGAACCCGTACTCGAATGTCAAACGTCAGTCGTTAGACCAAAGAGGTAGTACTACGCCCTGTCAAACTGACGTGACATGACATGACACCATCCTCTTGCCAATTGGCGCTGCTCATCCCGTTTGTTCATTTTATCCTGTAGATCTTGTTAATTATTCGGGATAAAAAGTAGCCTATGTGGCAATCCAGGTTCCGAACTACATATATGCCAAGTTTCATCCAAGTTGGTTCAGTAGTTTAGACGTAATTGAAATACAAATATCCAAACATTTAGATGTTTGGATGTTTGGACATCCAAACATCTAAACTTTTGCATTTATAATATTAGTGGGATTCCATAAATCCAGTAAGGATTTAAATTTTTACGCCTACCTTTTTTTTCTAAATAAGAAAAAGCCACACAGTATTTTCTCGTGCTGGTAAGCGCAGACAAAACCTGCCTTCTGCGTGTCTGTTACATAAGGTGGCATCCCCCTCCCCTTACCCCCTACTTCGGAAGTACAGGCTGGGTATAGGCCGGCCATTTCCTCTAGACTGGGGGATATCAGACATGCCACGTTAATGCAGTGGCTTGGCTCACAGAACTTACTGCTTTTTACGTTTCATAGCAAGGTTATATTTAGCTATTTCATTTCTAGATTATGATCCCTTCAATCATTTTTTCAAACTTTCTTATTATAGACTCCTCTCTTAAAGGTTATCTGAAAGAGATTGCTCGTGTGTGTGTTTGTGTGTGTGTGTGTGTGTGGTGTATAGATTTAAATTATTTAGGACGCGTGAAAAAAACTAGAACTTTTTTGTCGTGTTCTTCGGCTTATTATAAACTTATTTTAATTCACGTTCTTGTGTATAAAAATAACACTGTTTTAATAAATCAACCCTAGGCATATCTACATACTAGAACAATATTACCTCCCCTCGCATGGAACAATAGCGCTAACTACGAGTATTATTCCCTTCCTTTTGATACGGTATAGCCGTAAGATTCACCATTCATTATTTAGTATTATGACCCGACGGATTGCTACTTCCAACGTTGGAACATTGTAAGTCTTTCAGCTAGAAAAAGAAAAGTCTATAGTCTCTGTTTTTTTTTTCTTTTTTTTTGCAAACGCATCTTGGCTGAGATAAAAAAGTACAGTACACGCAGATCTTTATCCCTCTGAAGTTAGGTGCAATAATATTATCTGTGGTGCAACAAACGACGGCGCATGTAGAGTTGTGCGGAAAAATTAGCTTCCTTTCTTTTTTCTTTTTTTTTTATGTATTGTGTGTGTATTATGTATTGTATGTGTCAACGTGATTTACAAATAAATGTTTCTTTCGTTCTTTTCTTTCTTTCAATTACGTAAAAATTGGTACTGCACAGATTCTTCAGAGAGACAAAGATTCGTTGCGACTACTATACCTAGAAAAATGTTGAACGATTAAGAATTATCTAAGCTTTATCTAATAACTCACTGTTTTTCATTTACTGTCCGTATTTTACGGTACTTAGAACCTAACTCTAGCCATTTTCCAGCTCTCCCCACCACAGTGGTGTCTATATTGGCCGCCAAGCAATAATGCTCGCATTACTGCATTCCGCTCGGCTGGGCGAGAAAGGCGTAGTCTCTCTCTATACAACATTTTATGATAAAATAATATAGGTAATATTTTTTACAGACACTTATTGCGTAGCATAGAAATACTTGAATAAGTATTTTTTGTAAAGGAAAATGCATAATTTGTTATTTACATTCAAATCGGTATCCATACCGTAGCTACTAGTATAGTATATCTGTACCGTCTCAGCATGGCGATACTGTCCACCAAGAATTTTAAATTCCGAATCACGTATTAAATTGATTATCAATAAAAACCTCTTTGTTAGTGCAGGCCACCAAGTATTTTAAATTTCGAACCACAGTTTCACAAAAAAAACATTGGCAGAGTAAAATCGGCCAGTGCGGCGACCAGTGGTTTCTATCGTAGACTAATCGGTCACTTCCTACTCTACACACCGCAGTTTCCACAACCCCGACTAAATAAGTACTCGTAAATAAGCTACAGTGGCTCATTACTTATTTACAGGCAGCAAAAAGTTGGAACAGCTTTGAGAAAAGTGAACTGCGGTTTCCTTTCGGAAGTTTCCTAACAAAAAGTACCTATTTAACATATTTTTTTCAATCTTTACAAATACCATAGATAATACAATCAGTTCGAAGTTTGAAAACGTGTTTTCATTTTGGTCGATGTAACAACCTTTTTAACCTCAAAAAAGGAGGAGGTTCTCAATTCGGTTGTATGTTTTTTTTTTTTTATTTAATTGATCTTTTGAGGTCGCCCGCTTGCTGTTCAAGGATACACATTTTCGAACAAGTAACAATCCCAACACCACTTCAACGAGATATATCTCTTCCTCAACAATTGCTGACAATAATTAACAGCACTTGAAATTGTGATCAATTTAGCTGCATTCCAATTATTGTCGGTCTTTGGGGGTTTAGTCCGGGGCGAAGCCCGAACTCCTTAATTGCAGCGAAGCCCCACGACGACGCGGTGAATGCCACTTCTGTCAAGATAAAACTCAGACGATGTAAATGTCGGTAACACTGAATACACCCACTAAAGTTTGCAAAATGTGAATTAAGTACCTATAATTAACAGGTTATTTTACTATATTTATAACAAATGCAACATTTATATTAAAAAGACGTTGTAATAAAACCTAGCAATTGGATTATGTGACAGAACGGTATTCGTGTGCCATGCAATTAAAAAAGATAATCGTTGTCGATGGATTGCTAAGGCGGGAAACATTGATAGCTGTCATTTTTATCGGAAAAGAAAATTGGTGCGATTATTGTTATTTCAGTCAGTTAATAAATAAAATCAGTTAATTCTTGAAACAGAAAAGATATTGAAACAATTTCTTAGCTGAAACGATTAAACGTAAACAATGAGAGCGCTCTTTGGTGTCCAATCACAAAAGCGTACCGTATTGTGCTTTGAGAACGAACTTAATGTTAGTGGGCACGAAGGGTCACGGCCATCTTTTGTGAGTCCAACAACGGCAGAACTGAACAACGATAAACGTTCTTGTGCTACCGATATGGCAGCTATGCTGATGTGAGTCGATTCCAACTCTAATCACACGCCTAATTTTACCAATACATTTTACAGTAGTAGTAAAGCTTCTTGTGAAAGAGGTACTAGAGGAAAGAGGTTCTTTGTACCTATAAGATATGACAAGGTCTATTTATTACAGGCACATGAGACTTAACACCTTTATGTCTTAGACAAGGCGCAGTGCATTGCATCACAGGGCACATCTTTAGTGGATGTGCTCAGTGGGGTAATGCATAGGCTACTTACTACTGAGTGGCATTCTGACCCAGCAAAAAAGACGTCGCGGCAAACCATAAAGAAGATGGCGGGACGAACTTGATCGTTTTTTGTCAGACTGGAAAAGTATAGCTCAAGATCGGAGTGTGTGAGAATGGGGGAGGCTTTTGCTAGAGGGCTTAATATAATAATAATAGGCTACTTTAGTGTTAGTAGATTAGTGCAACAGGCATGTGATATTAAAGAGAGATTTCACTAGTAACTAGATTTCATATAGGTATCTACTCATTTTGGGCCGTCTAGTCTTACAAATTGTTTTCGGTGGAATGTTTTCTTCATATCCATCTTATAACCATCAAACTCTACATTGACAATGATTAAAGACCCTGTCCACTAAATTAATTCAAACTAACTATTGCGTAATTTACGAGCTAAACTTTAGAGGAAAGTTCGAGTAATAAGATTTCAATGTTGTCTTTGTTTACTGCTATCTCAGCTGTTCAAGTTTCGATACTCACGGGTCAAAGTCTTTTGAGTTTCAAATTGCTGTATCTTAGGGCCGTTTGACACCGTCCATCCCCTCAAAGTTCAAATTTGAGTTGGAATAGAAGTTTGGGGTGGTTCGCTCGTAACCCCACTAGCACCAAGAATTAAATCGCTAATTAGTACAACGGCGACGGAAAATGCTAAGGCATATCAAGGTTAAACTTCAGTAATTTGTGATTAAACTTTCGGTGCAAGTAAGGCTCACTGTCAACAAACTGGAAACTCCGAGACGCCGATATAAAGTTAACAAAACGACGCGTAAAATAACATTTTCGTAAACAACTCGTTGCTTAAGTATAGATAAAATGAGAGCTTACGATGTCGGCAAGAAATTAAGCGGTTGAACGGACTTGCTGGGATCCTGGCAACTTCATGCTCGCTGTTATCAAATTAGGGCTAATGGACAATTTTAATGGTTTTAATCTCGTCTTAATATCCACCTACTTTTAGGGTTTTAAGACAAAATGTCCTGGAAACGTAGATGGGGACAGTTTCTTTCATAAACGATTCATTCTCAAAGGCCTTACTTAGTGAGGCCACCTAATTATAGCATAAAACGTTCGATATTATGATACTGACGAGGACGGTCACCTAACTTTTGTTTCGTGTTCACAAAGTACATTGTTCTTTAACTAAAATCAAATGAGCTTTGATAATTACCCATTAGACCTTATCTAATCTTGTATTTAATGTGTTTACGCGATTATCATTAATCATGCATCCTCACCTAATATAAAAACACAGTAGGCTTATGCCACGAAAACAAAAATCAGGTAATTTCACCCTTTTGGTCCCTTAAAACATACGATATTTTACAGCACAGTATAGACGTAGTGTCTACGTCACAAAAACAAACTCAGACAATAATTTACCTACCCCCATCACCCCTTCTACTGCACCCTCGGTCGGACCTCGATTAAGCCGAATATTACCTTGCACTAAGTTACGCTAAGTGTTTTCCCAACTGGGCTTACCCTTATTGTTCAGTGAAAAATGTTCAGGGATTAAGCTACTTTTATCCCGAAAAAGATGTAAAATAACATTTGAGCCTGAGGGAGACAGTAAATGCGTGTGAAGTACCGAATTCAAGAACATCTTTTTTCTTTCTTTTAGTTATTTCTACTTGTGTTTTTATACCGCCTTGCGTTGATAGGCCTGTACTAGTTACCATACGAGTTGTATTTTAATGTAACAACCAGTCAAATTTTAGTGTGCCTCCTCGAAAATATACACCTGGGGTACCGATAGGTATACTAAGTATGACACTAAATACATCTTTACGTCTTCGAGTGATGGTCAAATGCCACATAGTTTACTAATGCTTATATTATTATGTACATATGTACATACTAACGTACGGTTTTTTATAGATAAATCAAATTATTGTCAAAATTTTGGTCGAATCTCCACACTGATTACATTCTTTCCGCACTTCACTCATGTTTATCGGACTCGACACTGAAATTGTGAATGCCAAATGCCAATGCCAAAAGCCATGAACCAAGAAGTTGAAACTAAGCCATAGCAGTTTTTGTAGGCTTTTTCAGTAGCTTTAAAAAAACGTTGCGAGCTCATACAAATACAACCGCCATCGTATATATTTCTAAATCCCTATTTGCGATTCTAGCTAATCGCAAATACCCGGGTCAAGTGCCCAATATCAATTTAGAATACCGTTTTATTTTTATTTTCACTAGCGGGTGAATTACTCATGAGTTTTTGCGGAGGCTTCAAAGGAGGCTTTAAAGGAGTTTAAACAGCAGCGGCGCCCGTATCGTTTGCGTGGGCGATTATCGCGATTTTTAGCGCCAAAGCCTGTGATATTTCGAGGGCGGTTTGTTTGTCATTGTAAAATGGGGTAGACGGTAATAATTTTTGGCTTTTAAAGCGTGTCTGTTTTCGAAGGTAAAATATTGTGCTATTTTAAGAAATCTTTGCTTGCTGAAATGTTGTTTTTTTACAATACGAGTACTTTAGGTCGTTTTGTGGAACTTTACAGCTTATTCTATGGTTATACTTCGTTGTTTAATAATTTTTATAATACATAATATATTTTAAACTTAGAAGCTTTTTCTTGTGGATGTTTATAAATCAGTTAGCGTAACGGCTGAACTAAATTAAACAGAACGTAAAATACAGATAAGTAACATAATATTGTGACCTGAAAAATCCTTTTACACATATACAGTTTTAACCGAACTGGAGGGTGGAAGTTAGTTTAAACTTTTGACACTGACGGCATAGATAAAGTCCATATGCAAATGAACTGAACAATACAACAATAGCACAACACAGCGCACATTAACACGCATTGTCCTCTAACGAGCGTGTTACTGATATGATAACGTGCGTACCACACGATTGTCAAAGGGTGAAACATTTTATCTGACTTACGCTTCGACCCTACAAGTAATCATCCTTCTCCTTTGATAACTTTTGTAACACATCGTAACGCATCTCATCCTATACAAAGTGTGAATAACCGTAAAAGATGAAGCATGCTTCTATATGGGGGCAGAGATTATGCGAAAGATAAGGGATTTTCACAATGGTGTAAGGTAAAGGCACCCAAATCCGTGGTATTCCAAAAGTGGCACCTTTCTCCGTGGTATTTAGAAAAACAGCATTTACTTCTGATTCTTAGGTTCTTTTTTGTTGCAAAAGTTATTTGTCATTAGGAAATATATTTTTTAGTATATAAATCTAAAAACGAGACTTAGAACGGGATTACATTCCAAAATAATTGGCTAAATTCGCAGAAGTGGCTAGTCCAAGTGCACTCTCCTTACATTTTTGCCTTTGTGCACGACAGTAGCAAGCTTTTTTAAATAAGGCTTATTTTGATTTTTTTTGTTCTAGGTTTTGATTTTTAGTGTTAAATTATCGAAAGAAGTATATTCTTTACCGTATGTAATATATGTTTAAGCGGTTTTTTAATTATAATGCGGTAAAATTACATATTGAAAAAACCACGGCATTAGGGGTTAAATATTTCACTTAGTACCTAATTCCGAGGTATGTGAAAAATATACCGCGGAATAGCAATATGAAAGACCTATTTTTATTTTTGAATTCCACAAACTGGGATTAGGTTTTGGTGATTTTAACGATAGATTTGACAAATCGATAAGTCGATTGAGACTAAAACCTTATTTCGAGGTATACTTTTTAATAATTTTTACGAGTTATAACACATCAAAAGTACCCTACTTATGTATTTTGTTTATTGGTTGTATAGAAAATTATGTTACGAAAATATTTATTTTCCACACATGTGGCTGCATGTTTTATTAAGAAGTTAATCTTTAATAAAAGTTTTAACAATTTGGCATCAGCTAACATTAAGAATGATAGGTATATAAAAAATTTTGGCTTTTAGTAGGTACTGGAAATTAGGAAACATGATTTTTTTGTCTCCACAGCTGTGGGTTGGGCGACACTCTTTGTTAATGCCGTCAAAGCAAAGCCGCCTTTCGAATCGCACTGTGGCGGCGGCGGCACGAGTGACAAAAGTGTCAAAGGCACCGCCTCGAAGCGACGCGTGGCAGCGGTGTCTTTGACGCGCCGCCAGCGTCTTTGGCGGTGTTTCTTTTGTCGGCACCGACACTCATTTGCCTTGCACGCGTCGAACACGCTTCAGTCTTGCGCTGATATTTGTACCATTTGCACGCTTGGTTTTATTTCTTCGCGAAATGTCGTATTCATAATGTGGAATACTATAATAATGTTAATAATGTGTAATGTGTGTGTGTATGTGTGTGTGTGCTTAGGAAACCGTAAAAGTATTTTTTTGAACTTATCACACGGGGAGATTTTCCCGTTATCAGCACTTTGTGTATATATCCGGGTTTGCAATCACAGGAGGAAGATATTAGCAAAGTTGACGCCGCAGACGTGTGAGAGGTTGAGTTACAAAAATCCAAAGAGGTATTTAAAAACTTTTACATTAATAATATTAATAGCATTTATTAAATAGTAATAGTACTACCACCAAAAGTGACCTGTATTCCTAGAGAACAATCAAGTTAATCTTTGTAACATTATTTTATCAGTTGGTTACTGTCGCTTCGTATACATTTTTCATACCACGCAATAAGGTACCAAATACCACGGAATACGGATTTTTGCCTCGGAATTGGGCAATTTTGACTTGATTTACATTTTATTTAATTTCAAATAGAAATATAGGTTGGACCGTCAAAACTTAAGTCGTTTCCGATAGTAAAAACACTAGAGCTTCTGATAACAGAAACCGAACCTTCAGAAAGGTACAGTAAATGCTTAATATTTGATATCCTTTCGAGTTTTAGTGCAAATACCACGGAAACAGGTGCCGTTACCTTAGGTATCATTATAGAAAATGCCATACATATTATTTTAATAATTTTAGTAAGTTGTTTGAAAAAATTACAAGATAAAGTTTTTTAACTTGACCATGTTTGAGCATTGTTTTGGAATAAACGGATTACGCACGCTAACAAAATAAAATAAATAGGTTATTATGAATAAATTTATTTATTTATTATTATTTAACAACTACTTATATCTACTATAATGTTCATAAAATATTGCACCTTAAAACCTTAAGAGGTTTGTCAAGGTACTCACATTCGTCGTAATATATAGTGAATACAATCATAACAGAATAGTATGACACAACAAAACATGAAGTTAGGTAATTATGTGCAAAATGACAAAAACACGCATGCATGTAATACCTGCTTAGGTGAAAGGGTAGAACCATTAGATATCAACAGCGGCATACGTCTCACGCGCATGTGATAGAGGATGGTGAGTGCGAGTGGGACGCGAGATCGTGAGCGAAATTTATGCGCTCGCGCAGCGGGTAGGCAGGAAAACTGAGGTGTGGTAAAAAGGTCGAGGTACGGGATGATCCAAATATGGGTAGTAAAGTTTAAAATTACAAAAATATCAAGGAGGATTTCATGATTTCGCAATGAACTGTAGCTTGACCCGTAACCTTCAAAGCGTAAATGACAACGCAAAACGGTAGTACCTACAAAATAACTAATGCCTAGGTATAATAAGTTATAAACCCTAGAACCACTTACTGAAATTACAGATACCTACATAAATATAACCTACAGTTAGTACTTAGATACTAAGTTATACAAGCCCTATGCTACTAACATTACCGCCTACGCCGTTAGGCGGCGGCGGTCTAGTAGGCCCTTATTTCTAAGCTGTTTACTTAGTAAGTATACTTATATGTTAGGAAAGTACTGACAAAAAGTGCTCTTTACCAGCTTTAGACACAATATCCTACTAATATTATAAATGCGAAAGTTTAGATGTTTGGATGTTTGTGTTTCAATCACGTCAAAACCACAGAACCAACTTGGGTGAAACTTGGCATATATATAGTTCGTAACCTGGATTGACATATAGGCTACTTTTTATCCCGAATAATTAACAGGATCTACAGGATAAAATGAACGAAAAGGATTAGCAGCGCCAATTGGCAAGAGGATTTCATTGTCATGTCATGTCACGTCAGTTTGACAGGGCGCAGTACTACCTCTTTGGTCTAACAACTAGCGTTTGACATTCCAGTAGGTACGAGTTCGGTGTAATGAGGTGTAATGTCAAGTTTCTCAAAGAAGTATCCGCTCGGTACACGCACAGATAATATAATGTACACGGAAACTGTAGACGCGTACGAAGTCGCGGGTAACTGCTAGTAGATACTATAAGCCCTCAAAAATAATAACAACAAAGCACGCGCTAAGTCCGTATTACGCGCACGACTTTCCAGCAGTTTTAGTACATCTACAACTTACGGATTTAGTATTCTTTCCGCGCTTTCTATCTAGCAGTTTTTGGTGGAAATAAGCAACATTTTGCTATGCAGCAGTTGGGTGCGAGCCTTGCGGCAAACTTTGGTTATTCGATTTTGTAGCAACGCTTAGGTAGACAGAAACCCAACCTTCCGATCCGACTTTAGCTGATTCAAGTTGGTACTCACTCACTATCAAAAAGCTCACTTAAAGCTCACTCATTTTTTTACAACTCACCTTTTAAAATAAGTCTTAGGTAATCTGAAATCATTCACTGCTGAATTCTTCCATATTTTTTGAAAAACGATTGATGGGTAGGTAGGTCCTAAGTTTTTAGGACAGAGAATTGAAGGCTTATCAGTTGAAATGCAGTCCAACACGCAGCATCTTCTCACTTTCATTCAAATCCTGAGTTCCAGTTTTATGGCTTGCAGTAAACACTGTATATCTTGAATAGATAGCTCTGCTTGCTGCAATGGAATCAAAACAATCTAATATGTTCTCACAGAGCTTTTTGAAGCAGCGTAAGCTAGCAGCGAGTAAAACTCACTGCTTCTATTCCTTCCTGCTTTCACACTGAAAGCTTTTAAAAGCATCGTGTGACCGACGCTTTACGCAGCAGAACTCGCGGTCTTCGAAATTAGTAAAGTTTACGCCGTCATTATTGGCGTGGCTGACAAAGGCGAGCCTTCACAGGCTTTGTCGTATAATTGCGCTGGCACTTAGCGCTGCGAATTCCAATGCTCGATGGGAAAGTTTCTCTGTGAAGCGGACAAGAGTATCGTTTGACGTCACATTAAAAACCATGTGAAGCCAAGGACAACAGCCAGTGCAAGCTTTTGTAGCATACGAACGATGAGGCGTCAAATTGGTGTGCCTTATCCAAAGCTCAAAGGACCAACCTAATATCAAAACTTAAAGTTGGACGTTTACTCTAAATTATACACACCCAGCCAATAGGGGTCAGAGTGACCGTCCGAATTAACCCGGACACATTCGGGACTTGGGCAACAATAGTTAACCCTCCAGCGCCGCCGCCGCTGTCGAAGGTTGACTTTAAAACGATTGCACTTTGCCCAACTTCGAATGAACATCGTCAAAATTCGTAGCGAGCACAAATTTCGTAACCGCAAATTACGCTTCTTTGAACGTCCGAAGTGCAACGGAAATAGCCGAAGTCGCTTCGTTAGAGGTCAGATTGGACCCATTGTAGTCGAGCATAATCGTCGGCGGACAATGGCCGGTGATGCGACGTAATTGACGCTAAATACTCACTGTTGAATGACACGGATCGAGTGTTTTAATAGTTCCGTGATCGCGTTTTGCAAATCGCAGTTTTTCGAGTAGCCCCATGAAATGATTTTACGCGTTGATTATTGCCGTCCAAATGACGCGTTCCGTTCCAAATGTCGAATTAAATTTTGTCGACGATCGCTTTATAACGTCGTAATTTTCGCACGATGAATTTTATACGCGCGTTAATTTACAGTCGAGTTTGTTGCCCAATTTTCCAACGAGAATAACAAAAAATATTCTTTAGAAAAACTGTTCTTTACATTCTAATAACGAGTTACAGCGGGCGGGGTCTGGCGCATGCAGAGCCGCTAATTGAAACTATAAATATAAACCTCCAGCAATTTCCCTGCCTCTATTTTCATTTCACTGTTTTTGCTTTGAAAATATACAAGCAACGTAAGAATGCGGTTCTCAACTTTGACTTCAACTGAGCCACTGTCGCCTTACTACTTAGATATATCTATAAGCACGTAGTATGCATATTTCTGAACAATACGCAAATAAGGACACATGTGTTACGAAACTGCGACGCAACGTGAAACCGTTACATTGCTTGAAACGCGTTGAAGTGCGTTGCGAGTTTTCAGTTGCTCCGCGATACAGTTTCGTTAACAACACGGCAATGTACTTAAAACAACCTAAAAAGTTACTCTAAAGTTATTTCCACTAGAAATCGCATAGTAACCGCTCCCCCAGCGACCCGGTAGGTAGGGGCGAGGGGTGGTGCTCGCGATAACCGCTTTTTATACGCATAATGCTCGGGATCTCTTGCTAAGCTGATAGAATTGTGGTGGAATCAGCAGGCCTTTTGAAGTTCTATTAAATTGTAACACTCGCGAGTTCGCGCCAGCGCGCATCCCGCCCGTGAAATTGTGGCTTTATTGAAATTGCCACAAATTATTTATCTTTTTTATCTTTTGGTGTGCGAACCTACATACGAGGGTTCTTTAGCAGCACCTAAATAATTATTCTTATTCACTTAAGGAAAACCCTTTGTCACCCCTGACGGTTTAGCTAACGTCTTTCGCTTCTATGAAATTTATTTTACAGAAGTAAATGTAGGGTACCTATATTGGTTACGATTTACAAAAGAAAATCGAAAGCCATTATGGCGTTTGTAAACTTGATTATTGATTTGGCAACACATTCCCAGGAAGTCGTTGGCATTAGATTCGTTCCATAGAATCGAAATACGTTTCTTAGAATTTTTGATTGCGGCAACAGGAGAATCCATATGACGTCATTTCGGCAGCATGTGTCAATTCTATACATTTTTGACTAGCTTCAAATTCATCGGATGCAACAATCAATATTGTAAGTTTATTTGTTGTATCCAACCAGTACATCATTGAGCACTTGAAATGCATTATCCGTTGTGTGTTCAATGAAATTGTAAACAAACATACAAACATCAGGTTTCACGCGTTAGACTGATAAGTGCTTGCTCATTATCATAATACAACAACGGGAAAATATTTGAATTTAATGAGATAGATGTTTAGTTACAGTAGGATTTACTTATGACAATGGTATTTAGGTAAATAATTTGATCTTTAGGTAACCTTCTTATAGCTTTAGAATAAAATGTAGAGTTTCATCGCATTTATAATAATAAATAAATATTCGTGGACATTTTCACACGACGCTCTCTAGTCCCAAACTAAGCAAAGCTTGTAATATGAGAATTAGATGCTGATAGAATACATATATACTTTTTTTTTGTAAATACATACATATAATACATAAAAAGTACTGAGGGATTAAAAGACATAAATAAAAGAACATTTACAATACCACCAATAATGTCTCTAAAATCTATTATTGTTGACTTACAGTACCTATATCAGTCAAATAAATACAGATAATAATGATGCCTCTATAAAAGTTACGTAGCTATATCTGTTTGTTTCTATCCTCTGTGATCAAACATCTTCATCGATCTTCTGTGACGTAATAGGTAGGTACTAGGTACTTTACGCTTGAAGAAGCTCTGAAGTTAACATAGCAGGGTTTTACATTTTCTTGTCAAAATAGGTGACACCGATGCCCACCTAATGAACATCTTGCAATCTGTATCTTGTTCATTTTCAAAAAATCATGTATAGATGATTTAAAGGTACCTAGGTAGGTGTTTTGCTAATCTAATTTTTAACCCCCGACGCAAAAACGACGGGGTGTTATAAGTTTGACGTGTCTGTGTGTGTGTGTGTCTGAGGCAACGTAGCTCCCAAACGGATAAACCGATTTTGATTTTGTTTTTTTTTTTGTTTGAAATGTGAATAAGTCGGGAGTGTTCTTAGCTATGTTTGATAAAAATCGGTACAAGATTCGGGGTTTTTTTTATTTTTAACTTAATTACTTGTTCATCATATTTCTTTCCAAAAGCTTAAAAGTGGCATTTAAAATACAAATCGGATTAAATTACGTCATCTTAATCCTAACAAAGTAGCGCCTACACGCCAGCCGATGCCGAGCGCACAAACGGAGGCCGTTACCGCAAATCTACAACAAGTGACAAATCCCACTATAAATGTATCCAGTATCGTAGGTAGGAACTAGTTAACGCACAGTGGGCACCGTCCGTACACATTAGTGGTCGCTCGCTATAATTTATTTGCCGGAGTAAATAGGATTAGCAGAACACCGCCGGGCGTCGCACAGTGGGTCATTTTTTGCGGCACGGACAAAGCGCCACAGGCAGCCGGCCCACTGTGCGAAGTTTTACAATATTCCAGCAAACCTGTGCGATATCGATTTATTTTTCCTATCATACCAGAACCGGTAAATTATGCCCTTGTTGAGAATTTTCCCCTTTGTTGCTGCCAAACTTTATACAGAACGGTGCACTACTATTTGTTCTCCGAAGTTCTAGTACTTCAGCTGTTTTCAAAGTCCACCTTCTTGTTATGTGGCCCCCACCTTCTTATTCGACATACATAAACGTGACAGGTAACAGTAAATCGGAGGTAAATATTTTGTCACAGTAAAGTAATCCAGCCATCCCTAGGTTGTCCGAGCTTCGGGACAAATAATACTTATCACGTAAGGCCACCCCGCGCCGGCCGGGATCTAGGCAAAGGTAATAAAGTGTCGCGGCCAATCAACGCATGGCGCGGGCTTGCCATTGGATTGGACGTCTCGACGCGGGCAAATCTCACTTCGACAAAACAAACTCAGCGACTCGCCGACGACGTGAGCCGTTTAGGTTTAAAAACACTGTTTACACACTACAAAAGCTCGAACTTGAGAACGCTACGTGATAACATTATTCGGGTGAAAAATGTATCGAAAGGTACAAGTGGCGAATCTCGAGAGGGCCACATCCGAATAAATAAACTGTGGGGTGCGCCGCGAACTTGCAAAAAAACCCCATTACTGCGGGCGCGAATATAAAATATTGATCTCGACGGAAATTTATGAAAACATAAAATTGTGAAGGTGCGAAGTCACCCTGGTGGAATACTCTTGTAGGCGCGCTGCGGCCGCTGTCTTGGCGCCGCGCGCTGTACCTATTTTGTGAGGGATTAATCCCGCACGAGTAACAGCACTCACCGTACCTAAAGATTACCCGAATCATTCCGGAAAAGGATTTTTGGATATCTCGATTCCGGCAGCGCTCAGGAATTCAATTCGGATCACTTATATCATTCGCGTCATAGAAGTTCATAATGGCGTTCGGTTCAGGGAAAATTTTGCAAATGAAATTCCGCGAGCGAGGGATCTTGTCCGCCGGGAGCCCTCTCCACACCCGGTTATTGCCCATTTTTTATATGGAAAAGTCCATTTTAATCCACGCAGCGGCAGTCGTAACTCTCGCCTTTATTTAGTCACTAGATTACGTTTAACAAGACCGCGTTATTTTTGCTTCCTTCCGCTCGAAACGAGTCGATTGAGTACATTTAATTTGTGCTTTAAAAATGGGGTAGTGTGGTTGAATTTGGCTAGCAGCCACGTCAGCCGGATTTGGAAATGAGTTATTTCACACTTCACACTTGAAACGGTAATAGGTTTACCGTGTGATTACCAGCTCCGGCTTAGCGCATGTGCTGTGCTCGCAGCCTCGCTTGGCAGTCGAAACTGCTCTGGATCCGTGGCCTAGACCTGATTCCATCTAATGGAGAACTAAAATTTGCCGAGCAAATTAGATTTCAGCTGGGAACATGAAAATATTATGAATGGTTGGTTTGAAATTTCAACTCGGCTCAATGATGCGTGTGTCAGAAAGGGGTACCTTTCTAAATGAAGCAAATATTTGAATATCAACTAAATCGTTTATTTAACAAATATCCTACAACTGATTACACTTTTCTAAGCCAATTATAGTTTTATTCGACAAGCAACGTTATTTTACACGGAAAACTTTAACACTTTAAAAATAGACAGCTACAAATATCACAAACTACTTATCTTATTCTACAGAAGTATATAAAGTACTCAGAGATGGATATGACCACCAGGGTGCAGAGCGAAAACTGTAATGTGCCCCTCTCGAGCCTCAACACTGGAATGCCATTTCAATATGGCGTCGGGTAGATATCGTTTGACCTACATTCGCCCTGCATCACTTCTGACTACCAATTTATTGCTAAATAAATTGTAACTAATGTCGAACCATACATTTAAAATTACAAAATGAATTATAAAGCAATATCTGAAGCAATTACATTGCAAACTGAATATTATTGAAATAATCATTTATCAAAAACAAAATAAATCACTGAATCGCAAAATAAATACTTAAAATCAAAAACAGTAACAATTATTTCTAAATAAATAAAATAATGAATTATCATAACAATTTTAAGACTTTAAACCGAAGTTAAATATTATTTGAGAATCAGTTTCCACATCCGGCGTCATTAGCTTATCTTTTACAAAATTCAAACTAATATAAAGACTTACAGAGATATTACTACTACATAGTGTTATCATTAAATTAAAAAGAAAAATAACCGTGACGATTAGTACCTATATACGTCATAATTATTTACTGACTATGACACGGCCATTCTGCAAATTACTTCGTCCCCGAAGTACACCTAGTTCCTTTATAAACTCATCAGCTCGGCTGCGACTTGCGAACTACAGAAAACGTAGTGCGCCCGGAGTCCTGGCATCTCAAAGGTTAACGGAGTAGACACTTATCTATAAATCATCGTAAAAAGAATCTGAAAACAAAAATATTGTTACCAAAAATTTAAAGTTTCTACCTATTCTTACGTATGTGTATCCTGGTAACATTTACACCTATTAGGAAAAAAAATGCTATTCAGATTGGGCTGTCATGCTAAGTTCCATCGCGTGTTGGTATCGCAATGTCTAAACTCGCACCAGGCCAACCGTTCCAACATATTCAATACATATATATATTTATATCATTAGGCTCAGGCTGTCGACTGTCGCGTTCCGTTCCATCGCACAGTCGCAACTACTACGATGTCTAAACTTCACACCAGTCCAACCGTACCTACCTACTCTAAAACCTACTAATAGGGCTGTCGACTGTCGTGTTCCGTTCCATCGCACAGTCGCAACTACTACGATGTCTAAACTTCACACCAGTCCAACCGTACCTACTCTAGAACCCACTAATATTTTATCAAAGTTTGGCTGTCGTGCTCAGTTCCATTACTGCTGCTACGTAATGTCTAAACTGAACACCAGGCAAACAGCAGCTCGATAAATATCACATTAGTAAGGTTACCTAGGTACTGCACTATTATAATAGTAGATGCTGTGACGAACTTCAGAAGAAATAGGTTAAAGACTATAACCTCTATACACGGTACCACTCCGTGTAGTTTTTTTTTTATACTAACTTGGGACCTACTGAGGGTGTCTGGGAGAGGTAGTAAGGAGAACGTCCAACCATAAACAAGTTACGGCGAAAAAACCAGTAGCCTTAGTACATTGTACCCGTTATAGGTCCATTGTACGTTGTAAAAAAAAACAAAACGCTTGGCCATTCTGCCTCACTACTACAAAACTAATTAAATAAATTGATGGCACGAGCTATAAAAGTGCGGGTAGTAGGTAAACGACTACTGAAAATAAACGTTTTTCATGGAAAATCTAAAACCAATTCGTGGGTTTATGGTTGAGGGTAGGATTCGAAAACTTTTAGAAAAAGGTCGTGGCCCATAAGGCCTTGAAGATTCTCACCAAATAAGAACAAAACCCCGAAGGGCCTTACCACACTTTGTCTCCGTCCGAATTCCACTTTATTTTAGTGCAGAACTGATGCAAAGTTTTGCACTATGCTTCGGTAATCGCAGAAACTGCCACGTTACCTCGTCGTTTTATAACGCCTCCACAATTTTACGACATCGGCATTTCACATCTGAAATATTCGAAAAACAAATGTTAAATTTTACGTGAGCAAATAGGTACCATCCCACTTCTGATGTCAGAAAGGGGTACCTTTCTAAATGAAGCAAATATTTGAATATCAACTAAATCGTTTATTTAACAAATATCCTACAACTGATTACACTTTTCTAAGCCAATTATAGTTTTATTCGACAAGCAACGTTATTTTACACGGAAAACTTTAACACTTTAAAAATAGACAGCTACAAATATCACAAACTACTTATCTTATTCTACAGAAGTATATAAAGTACTCAGAGATGGATATGACCACCAGGGTGCAGAGCGAAAACTGTAATGTGCCCCTCTCGAGCCTCAACACTGGAATGCCATTTCAATATGGCGTCGGGTAGATATCGTTTGACCTACATTCGCCCTGCATCACTTCTGACTACCAATTTATTGCTAAATAAATTGTAACTAATGTCGAACCATACATTTAAAATTACAAAATGAATTATAAAGCAATAT
Source organism: Gandaritis pyraliata (assembly GCA_947859175.1). Lineage (NCBI taxonomy): Eukaryota > Metazoa > Arthropoda > Insecta > Lepidoptera > Geometridae > Gandaritis > Gandaritis pyraliata. The sequence continues at coordinate 10,214,623 of OX401856.1, read as the reverse complement.
CTGAAGCAATTACATTGCAAACTGAATATTATTGAAATAATCATTTATCAAAAACAAAATAAATCACTGAATCGCAAAATAAATACTTAAAATCAAAAACAGTAACAATTATTTCTAAATAAATAAAATAATGAATTATCATAACAATTTTAAGACTTTAAACCGAAGTTAAATATTATTTGAGAATCAGTTTCCACATCCGGCGTCATTAGCTTATCTTTTACAAAATTCAAACTAATATAAAGACTTACAGAGATATTACTACTACATAGTGTTATCATTAAATTAAAAAGAAAAATAACCGTGACGATTAGTACCTATATACGTCATAATTATTTACTGACTATGACACGTGCAATAATTTTAAAGATACACGTTACATTTGAATGGTTTGAACCAATTTTTACAAGTATGGCAGCACCAAATCCGCGTCCGATGCAACTGCGATTGGCTGTCAACTTGACGTGATGGATGACGTCATTAATGCCCCGTGATCGAAACAAAACGACCCCATTAGTGCTCCAAACATACGAGAAGCTTTGACTAAATCTCAAATAAATCGTGACATGGGACTTCGGCATAATAAAGCAGATACACAAATCGTTGACTCTATCCTATGTCAAATGGGACAGGACACATCAATCGTTTATGCGTTTGCATCAAAAATGTACATAACGGGCGATTGGACAGTGGTCTGCTCCACATCGGGACGAATAGCAACATGACACATTACCAATATAACCCTCATAAAAGCCTCGATGAAATATAGAGAACTGCGAGTAGGAGAAACTATTACTGCGAGTCTTAGAAGGAATGGATTCGGGGTCATCGTATTGTGTCATCTTCCATATCGAAGGGCATCGTTCGTCAATGTAACATTCGGACCCGCTGGGGCGACAAGATGGATGGGCCTCGGAAAGGGACGTTTGCTTCGTGTTTGAGTAGCGGGATCGTTTACATTTTCTAAATGGATTTAAAATTCCTTTCCTTACCACATGATAAACGGCACTCAATAGCCATTTGAATATAAATTCGCTGTAAACCTCCAAATAATGTCTTTAATTAATAGAACATCGGGATACGCCCTTTAAACTATTATTTTACACCGCATCTGTTTGGTTACAGAGCTTTTAATAAATTAAATTCACACACAAATCTCACAAATGAGACTTGTAGCGATACCACCACTGGCTGATGTGTAATAATTGTGTGAATAAATCAAAATGACATGCGTTTAATCGCGGCCTCCTGCGGGACCCTCGAGCGGCATCCGGTAGGGTTCCGCGCGTCTTTGTATAAAAAATCGGTAAGAAAAGCGACCCTCGCTAATGCATAGGCTATATCTATTTGGGTACAAAGGGCCGTAAGTGTGCTTGACCTTTGTAGGTAGATGGAACGGGTCTGATGTTTGTATGTTTTGGTAAATCTCTCGTGTAATGCTGACGCGGTATTAGGTTACTTTTCATCGAAAAATGTTACGCTTCACCGCTTTGAAATAGGTCTTATCTTATACCATTTAAAATCTAAAGGTACCTATACCGTTAAAAATTTTCTTCAACTACCTGTATGGACTTTAATTTCTACGTAGAAATTGAATGAATGAACACAGCTAATTTGCATAAAATCTGCGGTCCCATTTCGTATCAGTGGCAATTAATCAACCCCAAGCCAGCGATCCGTATAAAAACAAAAACGCGATATGACAGCGGGAGCACCTGTCAGCGTCACGTCAAATCCCACCGCGCGGCCGCCATTTTATATCGGAATGCAAATAACCTCACAAATCGGGGGTGTAACGTGATCCGTCCCGGAGCACCCCGGAACAGCTGATTTATTTCATACGCGATATGGTTTTACCGCAATGGAGAGCCCTCGGCTTAACCGCGCTCAGATACGTTTCAAGATACCTATCGGCCACATCGCAACGGGTGACGTCGCCAATATTTCACCTTGTGAAAGGGTTCACGTTCGCGCCCAATTACAAAGAAACAGCACGTTTTTACACGCAGCGGTATAATAGCGACACTTGTCTGTAGGCGCGTGGATAGGCCTCTCAGTCGGTGTCGAATGCCACTCGGGATTCAAGATGGCGGGCGCTGCATCGCGCGTTGACAAATGCACATCGCGCCCGCTCGTATCGCGTCGCGGCTGTCGTTTGTTTATTTTTCAAAAGAACTGCAGCACTAATTAGCTGACGATGACTACCAGATTGCGTTAAGCATTGGTACTCTGCAATGACGACAGACACCCTTTTCAGTTGGTTTTAAATCATATTTTAGTAAGGTTTACAGATGTGCTTAGGTAAATAAAACTTAGGGTCGTTAATAATGTAGGTAAGTGGGTACTCTTATTGATGAGGAATACTTATAGAATATTACTCGTAGGGGCACCTGGGCACGTATCTTCTTATATCGAGACGGACGAGATTATCACGAGTAGTTATCTAGGTAAGAAACGTCCATCACCGCCGTAATTTGGATATATGCGAATCCCCTCTGGCCTGGTGTAATCGGGTGGGCTCAATGACCCGCGAGGGGTGCGGGCGACGCGGGGTGGTCGCATCATCAATCTCTATCAGGGCATTGCCGTCGGCGGCTCGCAGTATTTCCGCTGAAAAAAAACCAGTGACGAAAAATATGACCGCTTTCGTGCAGCGTGACAGTGTGTCGCAGCCGCGTACCTAATCCCCTTGCATACGTCTTCATGTCAGGGGGATGACCTTTTTCGGCGGTGCCACTGACGATTGCAGGAAATCCATCGTCCGTGAAGCTGCGAACCGCGAGCCGACGAAAGCTCGCGTTATCGCGCCAGCAATAATTCCTCAACATAATTATAATTACCGCGATTTGTCCGCCTTTCATTAGGAACAGCGACACAGTCTCACGGAGCAATTACACAAAACATCAATTCCCGACGCCGAATCTCATTTGTGAATCGTTCATTAGCGGAAAGGGGAGAAATGGAAACTTTTGACAAAAGTTAAGACGTAAACGCCAAATGAATCTGCATTATTCGCCTCCCCACTCCGCGAGATAAGACAATTAAATAACTATCTCGACCCATTTATCTGTAGATGTTTTGTTTTGTTTGTTTCTATTAGGGGTAATTAATGCTTGTGGAACAGGCTGAAGGTTAATGAAGTCGGTTATCGGACATCTGACGGACTGGCCGGTAGCGGCGCAGATCGACGCAGCGGTCGCCCGCTCGTGTCATTCTGTTGTGGTCGAGTAATGGACATTCTTGCCTAGACTAGACTAGATCGTGCACAATTAGATGAGGCAAAACTAGACTGTTTCGGTAGCACGGCTCTGATTAACGAGGTATGGTTGCAATTTATAGGACTGCGAAATTCAGATTGGGCGTATACTCCACAGTCTACCACCTTGATAAATATGTGTATTATGTGTTAACATACTGGCTGTAGCATCATGTATACTTCTTATAGATTATGTTAGGTATTTCCTTCATTTTTTAATACACTAGGAGCATAGGTACTAGGTACACGTACACCACACGGTAGGTACCTAAACCACGACTTAGGTCTCGTTACTTACAAGGTCGCTACCTGTGGTATAAGTTGGTACATTGGACGGGTCTGATTTGTAATATTTGGCTATTTGGCTTACGTACTTTACATACATAATAATTTTGCCTATGTATATTTAGTGAGAAGTGAGAACCAATATGTTTTTGTACTAAAAGTTTTTGTCACAATGACTTGAGTCGTGAAAAAACTGGCGAAACTTGAAGCCGTGAGTGGCGACATTGATTCGCAACCTACCGCAACCCTCTTCCGATTCGTTACACACCTCACGCGATTGTGCCCGCGCTTTTTCATCCCACCTCAAGTAATATCGAAAGGAATTTCCCAATTTCAACGCCCCTGCCCGATGACACCTATGAATCTAAGTCGCACTTTTGAACCCCCTGGAATCCATCGCCAGGATCCGTCACCTTGGTAACTGCATTCTTCAGTAGACAGCTAATTTGGGCCCCCCATTTACGTGTAAGTAGAGCATCGATCACGACGTCTCGGCATTTCTTCCAATCTACCGCGCTCGTCTATCAGAAGATTCAATGAATGATAACGAGCCTAATAAATACGGAGTCGGCTCACCAAATGGCTGTAATTAATTTAATGGATTTAGACAAAGAAATATGTACAGTGAGATAGTGAGATTGATGCCCATTGCGCGAGTTGTTTTGACCATTAGCTATTGTGTCGAACAGTTGGACGACAATGCGCGCGACATTATACACGACACCAGCCGAAATTTCCCTACAGGCAGGCTAATGAAAGTACACTATCGGGAACTAGTTCACTACGATCATTGGGTTTGTATAAAGCAGCGCCAGCGGCTGAAAGAAGAACAGTGCCATAATTGTACAGGTATCGTGTTTCGACGCGACGACGACGGACGGCATTTTGCGCTCCTGTGGCCCGTTTTAGTTTTCTCCATTTACTTGTAAACACTAATGAAGCCGCTTCTAACGAGCTCTAACGTTGCACTTTCCGCTTATTATCCAGTCTGTAATCTAACATCCGTAACCAGTAGGACCCGGGGCAAAGAGAACTCCCTTTTCACTTTTATGTTTATTTTATTCAAATCCTCCAACGAGTTCGATTGTAGCTCTGGAATTCCAGGAAATTAAGGATTCGATGGACTTGTTTTCGAATTGACTCAAAGGTTCCTCGTATTTAATTGGAACAGTAAAATTATAGTATGTTATATATATATTGAATTTTTCACAGAAGTTAGTATTATAGCCATTATTTATTTATTATTTATTTTAAAATTTCACACAAATAGGTAGTGCTAGGAGGACTTAATAGCGATTGTACATATTATAAATCTAAATTATATTGCTGTCATCTTTGCTGTGCGGAAAATGCATAGCTTAGCGTTACATAAAAGGCCTCACCTAGTTGAGTGGTTGGGTTAGCACCCCAGAAAGGGTTCTGTCTACTGCTTGTATCTCGAAATCAGCGCAACATAAATTAGCGGACAACTCGCGTGACGTACCGTCTTACGTCTGCTTATCGCACCCAGGAAACTCGACCAACTGTATGCCACGCACTCTAAAACTACCCTAAGCCTTGATGCTAAAAAGCCCACTTTCCCCTGACATAAGTTTCTCGAACAACGGGACGAGATTCCAACTCCAACTCTATTTGCAGAGCCTGACGGTCTAAATCCGGACCCGGGCACAGCGATAGTCGACAGCAAATAAGGTAACATTGCCAGTATGTCAACATAAATAAAGCTGAGTGTCCTTTAACGAAGCAGACGTTGACGTCGAGACACTTAAAGCGACCGTCCGAGGCGATTTAGACTTTAGGTACATGAATGTAAGATCGAGAACCTCCTAGCTAGCTAAAGAGGTAGTAAATGAAGGTTTGCATTTAGCGGTCATAGTGGTAGTGATATGGGTGGACTTCCTTTGTCTGGTAATCTTATCGGACGGTCGAGTCTAGCTAGACATGATACATGGGCCGAGCTGCACGCTCGCAACACTGCAGCGACACAATGACGCACAGCACGTGCCGGTTCAGGCAATGCATTGTAGGTAATGTGACGTATACAAACATTAACCTAATTGAGGTTCGGTAAGGTAGGTAATCGATCAATTTTAGTCAAACGAATCCGTCTATGTACCGGATAAGCCGAAATGTATCGCATTGGGAGTCGGCCAACCGTGAGCCATCGATTAAAATGTACGCATAATGTCATTACGCGAGCCCATTCCACTTGTAACCGAGAGATAGCGGCCTTCCTTTCGAGCCTTGAATTTCGTTAATGCCCTCTCAATTTTTCGATAATGCCCCAGAAACCTTCCGCTATAGAAAATGTAAAGGAAATTATAAGAAGGCTCGGCGGGCGGCGCGCGGTGCAGAGTCAGAGCTGGCCCATTCAACAAAGAGTAGTTTTATTTTATGGAGCTCATAATAGACGGGAGACAGCGCAGTGCTGAGCATCAGAATGTAAGGTCTCTACTCTACAAAAGCCTCGCTCCGATCCGCTCGCAATCGCACAACTTTGAATACACCTCTTTCGACTATCGAAAAGTTCCCGATAATGGATTTGTTCGAGGACTCGATTGTTCTGCGATGAATGGGTACTAATTAAAACGAAGTCACGACGATGCTGGACCAACTTCCCGATTGTTTCCCAACTATAAATCGCAGCGGTGCTCTCTCATATAAATATTGTACGGGGTTCCGTTCCCGACGAACTTTGGTGCTAAATTTAAAATAGGAATTGGGGAATCGGCATGCTGAATGTAGGTACGACTGTGTAAGTGTTTTGCGCACAACTATATACCGCACGGATGATGTACGACACCGCGATATTAATCGGCATAAATAACACGTCGCGTGGGTGTCCCGGATTCTAGTTCGAATCAAGATTAAGGGGTAAATTCTAAATTGCTTCGGGAACATTCTCGTAACGAGCTTAAGATTGTGGGCACGTGTTGCCTCCGCGTCTCCAACGCCAGAGATTGGCCGAATATGTCTCGTTTCTATGAGTGCGTCCCACGCGCCGGTGCTTCGCGTCGCATATATCAACGTCGCGCTCCTGAAACTACCTGGGCTGGGACGAGATATAACGCTTGACGGCTCTCTCTTCACTCAGACATTTGCCGCAAATGCCTCCCTCGCTTTATAAAGCCGTCTAAAACGTATTTTATTCGAGGTAAACGGAATCCGCATTAACGCTAGGTTATTTATCCTATTAGTAGAGGTAGACACGGAATTAACCTCGGGAGCTTACGGCGGGCGAACCGCAGTCACTTTATTACCGTTCGCTTCTTTTACCATTCCCAATAAGAAATCACGTTTGATCGGACCGGAGCTCGGCCGCAAATGAGCCGAAACACACCCCCTTTATCTTCCAATAAGTAAGTGAGCCTTGGTTTCCCGGGAAAATGCGAACTCTAAACGGGAACCAGGAGATCGGATGCCAGATGGCTGCGGAAAATGTAAAGCTAAACGTACTAGAATACCGGTAGTGCACCTATATCAGATTGTTGTTCGGTTTTACACATAGCGCAGTCTCAATAAATACGAGATCGTAAAACCCCACGTTGAAAAGTCAGTAAAAAAACACAAAAAGTTGGAGTAAACAAACGGAAAAAACCGATCGTTTGAATTTGGAGGGAAAAAAGTGAGTTTGTTCCGGTAGGCGGCGACAAATCCCTGGGTAGCGTTCAAAATCGCGTTCCCTTTTTAAAGTTGAGACGATTCGCGTAACGAGTGTCGAATTCTGGACCCCACGGGTCTTCCGGAGACGAAGTGGCCCCGGAGGTGGCTCGGTAATTACCCACCATTACAGACAAAGGACGACTGCTCCGATTACCATAATTCCCAGCTCCGAGAACGGGATATAAATGGCCCACATTTTGTAGTAGCACGACGACTGACGTGTGTATTAATGACTACGCTTGTCCTCTTAAATTAGGCGAGGGATTTGGTGATTCAGTTTTTCATTGGCGGCTCCCGACTCACGCCACTTTATTCCCGAGCAGTTATCCTTTGACATCGGATAGTTTCGAATAAATTGTTCCTAGTTTCTTTACTTAGATATCCTTGAGAGTAAGTATTGAGTTACACTTCCCGTTTGTTTCAAGATTACAAGTCTTCTTACTAACTATTTTAACAGAGAAATTCCCTTGGATATTTGATAACTATGATGTTTAATCTTTAGATTTACACCCTACCAAAATGTTGTTACCGTAATATAAACTGTGTCTTAAGAAACAAACACTCTGGTTACCCTATAAGTAGATATAAATTTAAATAAACAAATAAATAATTGCTCCTTACCGGCGTAGGTAAAGGTAGTGAAACGCTCGAATAAATTCATTAATCTCTAATTACTACGAGTAGAATGGTTCTCAAAGGGCGCGACCACAAAGCGCCTGACGATATTATCGGCAACTTCGCCATTTTCTTTCGTGAGCTCGTGGAGGGGGATTCGATAGCGAAGAAAAAAACAACACAAAAACCCTTTTAAAATTAATTGAGTTTTCTTGCGGCTACATTGGGCTGTACAATAAATTAATTAACGCTTCGAGAAATCCTTAAAATTTGTCGAGGATCAAAAGTTGTTATAAGAGCCGATAAGAGCCGAGGGGAGGACAGATAATACTTCGATTTTCCATTAGCTTGTATTAGCGGAGAGGCGCGCCCGCGGTTTCAGCGATCTAATATACCTATTTCCTTTATGAGAAACTACCGAAACACGCGATCTTTGATCCATTTGCATGGTCGGCTATTTGTTCACCGCCATTACGGCAGCCAATATTCGCTCCTAATTGAATTTCGACTTGTAAATTTTCGTGGATGGAATTAATTAAATTTTTCCCTGTTCTATTGCTCGTCGGGACCGCGGCCGTCGGCTGATTAATTTCGTAAAAGCCTTTAACTTTGCAAATAATGCTTTTGATAACAATTTATAGACTGTTAGCTTCGTACTTGGTTTAGTTAATTTTGGCTTAAAAGCTCCAGTGGGTGAAATCAAGCGATTCATATTTCGATTGCCGATTTCATTGAACTCCGCTAAAGAAACAATTTGAAAGAGGTTTTAGCGAACAATAATTAGCAATTACTACATATTTTTTGCAGTAGCCTAAATAGGTACCGGTCATATATTTTAAGAGCGTCTAAGTATCAACAAAAATGTTGTTTAAAATAGTTACCATAATGTACTAAGCTTGGTTCTCTCTTGTCCGCAGGTTGTCTGCTGGAAGGCTCTCGTCTCCCGCCCGATGTGCCTCCGCGAAACCCCACAATGTCTCGGCTGAACGGCCGCATCACCGGCAATCCTGCCGACTTGGGAGACTTCGAGCCTTCGTGCCTCGTGCGCACGCCTTCGGGGAACTTCTACGTGCCTTCAGGTGAATGTTAGACCCTTTTCATACTATTTTGGACTAGTGGTTAGTACCTATAGAGCTCAATCTCAACAAAAGGCGGCTGATGATGGTCTGGAAGAATGAAATGAGCTCAAGCGCAGAATCTGTTGGATAATGTAAGTTTAGTTATTAATATTTTCTGTACTACTTCTGTCTTATAAACCTGCATAAAAATACCAACCCAGGGTCTGGGACAGTTAATTATAATTTATGTGGAGAAAAACCACTTCACGTTATCAAGTATTCAAGATTATTTCAGATTTACAACAGTTCAGACTAAAACCCTGACTAAAACTTTTCGGATGCGTTTCAACCAGCATATTATTATGTCGATAATATCGTAACAAAATGCTAACCCTAATATTTTTTCCAGGGGACATTCAAAAGAATCCATCCATGGACTACAAGTCGAACTCCTCCTGCAGTAGTCCAGGAAAGGACAAGAGTACCTTAGAGAGGATGGACCGGGGCGAACGGTCGCACCCTGCCTTTGGCGCACCCGTTCCCGTTCTTCCAGTGAGGAACAACCTTCGGTCTTCGCACTTCCCTCCAACCGCCTCAAGGTTCCACTTCAGGAAAGGATTGTCCTCGAGGTGCTCGTGGAAATGCACCGCAATAGTCTTCATATTACTCTTTGTTTTACTCTTAGCGATCGCGTCTTATATGTCTGGTGAGTTGGTTTTGTTAAACTTCACGTCCCTATTCTTTTAGCCCTTATTACACAGTGAATTGCATACTAACACTGATCACGATAAAAAAAACCAAAGATGACGAAATTAACTGGTAGATGATGACCCTTTTCAATACGGCTCGAAGAATTTCAAAGATTTAACAACATCTGTGTTGAAAATGATTTAGTACCTCGAAGTGAAGTTATCGCTCACTAAAACAACACAGTTGTTATAAGTTCTGTTGTTCTAAATAAAACGTAATCGTAAAATTATTTCTGTCTGGGGCGACGAAAGTCTCTAGACGATCATAATTAATTTTGTTTGTTTTAACTTTAAGTTAGACAGATACAAATTCCCAAAAGGATCGTCAGGCTTGACTAGTCGCCGAATTCCTTTTGAACCAGAGCACATTTGAATATTTTCATCAATCTCTTGATACAAAGTTTATCTATAAAGTATTCATAACGGATTTTCATTGTTTGCAGCGTCATACTTCGTCAACTGGTCATATCAAAACTCAAAAGCATGTACAGTGCTAGTTGGCGAGTCAACGGAATTGTTCCCAGCGTCCAAAGCGACTACTCTGGAGTCGAACAAGTCGCTAGCGAGACCGCACCAGAGCTCGCTCTCCACCACAGGTAACGAGACCCACTCGCGTCCACGTAGGAGTGTAGACGTAGATGGGCATGCTTCTGTTACTTCTGTTCCTATCTCTTCTTTGGAACCTGTCACTGTAGATAAAATGCATGAAATCACTACGCCTTCTATCGATGTGAGCTTAGCGCATGGTGTGGAGTCGGCTTCCGGAATCATCGAAGAGGGTTCTAACACTTCAGTGGCTAGCGAAGCCAATGTATCTAATTCTGGTGATCTAACAAAGCTTACAAGTACGACGGCCAAAGAAGCGTTTATGGAAACGTCTGTTCTAACAACCCCTGGAGATGTTCCGAAAATAACCACAACTACTAAAAAGAGTGTAATAGACGATGTTGTAACTGAAAAAGTGACTAACATAAAACCACATGTGGAATCACCGCTTGAAGTACATGATGCTGTTAGAGAGCCTATGAAAAGTGAAAAAGTTAACATCGCCTATGAGCCAGAAGATATGCAAGGCGATTCCTTTCCGTCAATCTATTCATACGGTGCTCAAAAACTCCAGTATTTAAAACTACTAACAAGACTCAACAAAGTTAATGAAGAACTACATATAAATCTGAGAGATGCCGAATTGCCGGATAGTAGCCTTAAGAAGTTAGAATATGAGAGTGAAAAGAGTACAACCAAAATTCTAAATACCATGGCACCCCCATTTATGACTACTGAACCAATTACTACAACCAAATCACCAATAACTAGTAAACCTACAGAACATCTAACACTCATCACAACAAATAAACTAGTCGCACAGACTGAGCATGTTGTGACTACAACACAAACACCGATTGTTACTAATAATAACCTCGTAAACACTACTAAAGAAGAACCAACAACTCAAACCACTACAGTCACTGTTGATGAAAAAACTGTAAATATGCCTGAAATGAAAACCATTGAACCAAATAACCCTAAACATGTGTTGATTAATCTCACTATATCATCTGACGGTGCTGAAAACTCAGCTTATAAACCGATATACTCTTTAACTTTGACAGTTCCCACAATAGGTGATACAAATGAGATCCCAACAGTCAAAATTACTCCGATGGATATCGAGCCTACTCAACCTTCTAACTTCAATAAACCAGTTACTCTAGAGGGAACGGCAAATATTAACAAAGCAATAAATACTGAAGAATGGGGAGGAACATGTGAGTGTGCGTGTCCAATTTGCAACAGTAACACAACGGATGATTTTTATGATGACTACACAGATAGCGTTTCTTCAACTGAATCTGCTATTACTAGAGACGTGTCTACAGAAGCGTCAGTAGCAGAAACTACTGGGGTAGCAGAAACTACTACAAATAGGTCTGAGCCAGAAATAATGTCAACAACAGATATTATATCGTCAACGACTGACGATACTTCTACTACTGATTTCACAACTGCAATAGATACTGAAGTACCATCTACGACAGAAATGGCTTGTGTTTGCCCAAAGGTTGAACCTCCACCCATTCTAATATTGGAAGGTGAGGTCGATTTGAATACGATCAGTGATAACTTACTAACCGTCACGACAACCATCAACCCGGGTAGGGTTTCCGTGATCACCGTACTTTCTACTTAACCTACTAATTTGCATGGTTATTAAACTGAGAAAATCTTTCTGAGGGGACTTTGCGTTGCATGTGCTTAGGGTATATTACTATGGTGATGTTATTCAAAGTACTTAGAATTTTATTAGTTAGTAAAAGCTTTGTAGTTTTACATTTAAATTCTGAGCTCTTTAAGTATTTTCAGGTTTGTTTTTCTAGTTGCCACCGTTTTTCGTAAAGTTTTAGAATAGAATATTTTAACATGAGATTAGCACATAATATAATTAATTCATCACATTCGCATGTTGAATTTATTAATGCATCGATGAAAATATTAAAATACATTCTATTTTTAGGTGCTCGAACATTCCCCGCCCAGTCGTTTCCCCCAGACGGGACGACGTTCAAACAAATTACTTTAGGTGAAAAATTATCAAAAGAAATCCCTCCATATAGTTACTGGAATATGCAGTTCTATCAATCTCAGGCGTCGTATGTGAAATTCGACTACATGATCCCTAGAGGAGCCTCGATAGGGGTCTACGCGAGGCGGAACGCTCTACCTACACACACGCAGTACCACTTCTTGGAAGTTTTGAGTGGATTTAAAGCAAGAACTACAAGGGCCTCCCATGTGAGTCACTTTTTCTAGAATACATCATTTTGCTACTACATATTTCTACAATTCATAACAGATCAAAGCATTGATCAAAATATTTACTAAAATTTTCTAAAATTTCCAGCCATCTGTGAAGAAAGAAGTAACCCACTACATGGAGCAAGGCCATTGGTTCCTCTCGGTCTACAACGACGACGGCGACCCGCAAGAAATCACCTTCATCGCCATGGTGGCCGAGGAGATGACCCACAACTGTCCGAACGGCTGCTCTGGGAAGGGCGAGTGTCTGATGGGACATTGTCAGTGCCAACCTGGATTTGGAGGCGATGATTGCAGCAAGAGTAAGATAACCCTTGAACCTTATTCATTGCTAGCTCATTTCCCTTGACAGTGTGAATTAAATGTATCGTAAAATCGTGTAAATTTGCAACCCAAATAAAACCGAATATTTTCCCAGGTGTGTGCCCAGTTCTCTGCAGTCAGCGCGGTGAATACATCAACGGTGAATGCCAATGTAACCCTGGATGGAAAGGCAAGGAGTGTTCTCTGCGCCACGACGAATGTGAAGTCCCAGATTGCAACGGCCACGGTCACTGCGTCAACGGCAAGTGTTCCTGCGTCAGAGGATACAAAGGGAAATTCTGTGCTGACGTCGACTGCCCGCACCCAACTTGTTCAAGCCATGGATTCTGTATCGAAGGAACCTGCGTTTGCAAGAAAGGATGGAAAGGCTTGGACTGTGCGACGATGGACAAGGATGCGCTGCAATGTCTGCCGGATTGCTCCGGACATGGAACCTTCGATGTGGATACGCAGACTTGTAGCTGTCACGCGAGGTGGTCGGGAGAAGACTGTTCTAAAGGTAATTTTTGAATCTATAAACAGATATTTAGATCTTACTGTTTTACTTCTACTCCTGTCTGTTCTACGAAAAGCAGTTTTGTACCATTCTTTATGTTACTAATGCTCAACCATTATCAACATTACAATAAGGCAATTTTTTTAGGAATTACGAGTAGTTGTCACTTCAGCGACTTTAGCTTTTTAGAAAGTTTGTTACCATACCAATATTTACTGATGAACACAATGTCCGAATTGCAAGAATCCAGCTCACTCTAATAACACCAACTCCATCCACAGAGGTTTGTGACCTGGACTGCGGTCCCCACGGCCGCTGCGTTGGCTCAGCTTGTGTGTGCTCTCCCGGCTGGAGCGGCACGGCGTGTGGTGCCAGACTGTGCGACGCGCGCTGTGCTGAACACGGCCAGTGCAAGAATGGAACTTGTCTTTGCGTCTCTGGGTGGAATGGAAAACACTGCACGTTGGAAGGTCAGTTCGTTTCTTTTATCTTCTATTTTCATCATGCTGCTCTTGGATTGGATGTAAGTGGTTAGTGCAGTGGTATTTTAGGTCTTCTTATTCTTTAGCTCCTACTCATTCATCTAGCTAAAGGCGAAAGATCAGTAATATTTTGGTTCTTTGATTCTGTAAGGTTTTCAAGTTGTCTCTGCAAATTACTTTCAATAGTTTCAATAAGTGCTTAGGTTAGTTATTGGGTTCCATCGGTTTTATTATGAAACGAGGTTAAAGCAGAGTCTTAGTGGGTAGGAATGGTTGGGTATAATTGACCTTGGATCACCCGAGATACTACATGTGACAAAAAATATAAGAGTTGAAAAAACCTGTCGTGTATTGCAGGTTGTCCAAGAGGATGTGCTGGTCACGGTAACTGTCGGGTCGCCAACGACGGCCGTTGGGAATGCAAGTGCTTTGACGGCTGGGACGGACCCGATTGTACCACGCTCAAGGAGCAGATCTGCGATGACGCTAAGGACAATGATAAAGGTGAGAAATAGTTACAGTAGTGGTGCTCATGACCAGGATAATTAAACATTTTGTAATGAACGATAAGTATGGTAGATGAAAATATTTCACTAAGTCTCAAATATTTTGTAGACGCCAAGAATGTAAAATATGTTTTACTAACCACATTATTTGGTGCAAAATCCACAGACGGCTTAGTAGACTGCGAGGACCCGGAATGCTGTCAAAGCGCCGCATGCAAGGGCAGTCAACTCTGCGTTTCCTCTCCCAAACCCATAGACATCCTCCTTAGAAAACAACCACCCGCGATTACCGCTTCCTTCTTCGAACGGATGAAATTCCTTATCGATGAAGGTAGTCTTCAAAACTACGCGAAACAGGAGACCTTCAATGAAAGGTGGGTTTTATGTTCGGTGTTGTGGTACATGTTTCCGACATTTGTTAGTACACGATTCTTTAAACTAATTGCTTACAAGTTTAGCATTTTTAAAGCGATAGTATAAAAATACTTCATTTGGATATTTGTATTATATGTAAAGAGTTATATAGGAGTCAGATTGTTTTAATTTCTTATCTTTGGACACAAAATTAATTGTGTTACAAATGGTAATGAATGTAAATGTATTCAGATAATTGGAGAATTTATACCAAGACTTTAACGAATCGTGTACCAAATTGAATAATCTACAAGTGAAATATTAACAATATCTGTTATATAAATATGCAATGTTGTGCCCCAGTCAATCCTAATGTTTTATTTAATGGAAGTTGTAACACGTTGCTTTTTTCTTTTCTTACACTTATAATATAACAAAGAAACGATTGTCACTTGCATGTTCTGATTTAACATGGCTGTTGTCGTTTCTTCCTTCTAAATTAACAATACTAAGGATATTTACTCATTATGTGTTATTTCTTTCGGTTTTCTAACGCTGCGCAGTATGTTTTGGAATCACTTCAACACGAGGTAAGACTTGTGATGCGGGATCTGGTGAACTTTTTTAGTACCTACATGTTCCTTGGTTTTAGAGTTGCTGCAATATATACTAATGATTGGCATTTATTTATTATTTATGTATGTGTGCATGTTGTTCGTCATTAGTGTGTTTGTTACCTACTATTGTGTCCTGTGAAATTGTGTTCGCTTTTTATCTATAATGTGTATTTATTGTCATATCTCCTTCATCACTTATATCTCCAGAACCATATGTAGGTAGATAACGATCGACTATATCTTCGAATGTAGAAAGTACTCATCCAATTTTTACTTCTTGGATCCAATTGATTAAAAGTACAGTTATAAATTCGTAAAGATCACATCACAGATTTAGAAACCCTTTAGTTTCTCCTCCAATGTAAATCCAACTATTTCGACTATTGACAAAGACTTGGCCACACCAGGCCATTAACCAGAATTTAATCCTTCATTAGTATTTCAGTGTAATACCTATATCTAAAAATCAAATCACCACATTCATAATCACCGTCTTTCGACCAAACCCTTCCATTACAATCAAGATTACTATTTCCAGCCGATCAGCCGTTATCCGCGGTCGAGTGGTGACTTCCCTCAACTCAGGGTTGGTCGGAGTCAGGGTGTCTACGTCCACTCCTTTGGAAGGCTTCACATTGACGAGAGAGGACGGGTGGTTCGATCTACTGGTGAACGGAGGAGGGGCGGTGACGTTGCATTTCGGAAGGGCGCCGTTCAAGCGCTCTTCACAGGTTGTCTTCGTGCCTTGGAATGAGGTGAGTAACAAACAAAAGAAATTTACGTGTCTTAAAAACAAGAAGGCCGTCTACGTTAATGTCTTGCAACGCTTAACACAAGACTTTACGCAAGAAGAAGCATATTACATGCCTAAAAATAAATCTATACGTAGGTAACTGATTACTTGTATTTTTCATTTTCTTGTAGAAGTTGTTACTAAAATATTGTAAAATAAACGAAATTGAAATTACGATTCGCATTGCATAGAATATTATGAAGTTTTTCGAACCTTCACAAGATTTATATAAAATCCTCTTGGTCCATTGACTCTAAAATAATTGGCAATGATTTTTACTTGAGTTAATGTTCTTACGTAAAAGCTTCTTAACTTCCTACCTATGTTCGATTTGCAGCCATTTTTGGAGTCTAATTAGACATTCTTATAAAGCTATCGCGTTCTGCCGATTCCAGTAATTTTTCAAGGGTCTGTAATAGGTGTTTCTGAGTTTATATCTGGGTCACATACAAACTTGTTGAACTTGCAAAGGTCTAACAAGTCTATAACTTCGCAACTCGTGTTCTCGTTACATTCGTGTAAATAAGTTATCTTGTACCGTCTTACCCTAAATCTTAGTACAAGCTGAGACTTTGTTTTCAAACCTTTCAAGGCCTGTTCAGACTATTGATCTTTACCTTCGGCACCCACTACCTTGGAACTGACATACCCTACCACAGAACATACATGTGATAGGTTTACCGAGAATTATAGTTTTTTTTTCAGTTCTCAATTTATCTATCTTTTCTGATGACTTTCGATCACAAAGATCATTGGGCTTGGTCGAATCTTAAAAGTATCTACCATACAATTTATACTACTTACCCGACTGTACCAAATTCCGTATTCCTTGTGTGACTAGAGGACGGAATTTCGTCCCTTAAATTTTGATATGACGTTTCGTCTCAGTATTTTCATAAGGGTGTCTACTGTCTAAGTATTTCCATACAAACTCCCACTCGTGTACTTATTAAAATTGGTGTTTCAAGATGCTCTACATGCTGAGAAGCTGCTACGAAGGTCTACACCGTAGCCTTTTAACATAACGACTTCACTAAACTTCATATGAAGCAATTTCAAGTTTTTTGCGAACCGGGACATGCGAACCGGTGATTAAAGTGGCATTACACTTTTTACGAGTCAATTATTTCGTTTAAAACGTTATTTCCCGCTGATTTTAGGTCCTCGACGAGACATTTTTAATACTATGCGACTATAGAATAACTAATGTATGGCTTCGAGTATTAAAAGCTCGTACTAATCACGTGAGATCCGTCACGTGAGGTAGTAAAACGTTTGATATGGTTACGGTTTTAACGATATTATAATCCCCGTATAAATTAACTTTGCCGAGGTCATTGTTCTGTAAAACTTTACTACAAATATTAGTAGAGCTTTTGGTGATATGTGATATGGGTGTATTTGTGCTTTTTGTATGAAGGTTACCTGCAATAAACAAATTTTATTTATTTATTTATTTGGTGTAAGCCGTGGAAGTACTACCACCGTTCTGCCACTAAGTAGTGATATTTGTATTGCTGTGTTCCGTTTTAAAGCTTCGGTGAGTGCCGGTGCAATTCCTTACGATGAGTTAAGAGTCCAAGGCTACCAACACTTCGTAAACTTGAAGATTTTGAGCCTCACAATTTCTTCAAAAATCACTTATTACTATTACCTTTTGGTCACAATGCACGTATGCTGAGTCAGGGACCTAATTAACCCATATCTATTGTTTAAGTTTTACTGTAGTTTAAGATACCTATAAGTTTGGGTTAATAAATTCATTTTCTTTCTTTCTTGTTATTATTTTAATAAAATTTCAAAGATCCCTTTGCAAAACGTCCCAAATATTAGACCATCATCATTATACATCATTTCCGTTTCCAGGTGGTGATAATAGACGAGGTGGTGATGACAACAGCTGATGAGAAACTCGGCATGGGTCCACCTCAGGCGTGCCTGGCACATGACTACGATGCAATGAAGCCAGTAGTGCTGGCCACTTGGAAACACGGCTTCCAGGGAGCTTGTCCTGATAAGAGTGCTATACTTGCCGAGTCCCAGGTACGTCTTCTTAAAAACTGATATAGATTTTACTTAGATTATTTGACTTTTCGACGGAGCTGGTTTTATAGCACACAGCTGCCCTTTTGAGTTGAGCATTCCAAATATACCTAGGCAATTTATTCTTGCGATAATCTTGGCTGGTTGAATTATATACCAACATCATGTATTTGACTCAAAGCATCAAGATTTATCACATCAGATTTACCAGCATCAAACATTTTAAACCTTTTTTACAGGTGGTCCAAGAAAGCCTACAGATCCCCGGAACTGGTCTAAACCTGGTCTACCACAGCTCCCGAGCTGCTGGTTACCTATCCACCATCCAGCTACAGCTGACCCCTGAGAAAGTACCTCCAACCTTAGCCCTCATCCACTTACGCATTACCATCGAAGGAATACTTTTTGAGAAGACTTTTGAAGCAGATCCAGTGATCAAATTCACGTATCCTTGGAACCGACTGAACGTTTACAGGCAGAGAGTGTATGGAGTGACCACAGCGTTGGTGAAAGTTGGGTACCAATACACGGATTGTAAGGATATTATCTGGAATGTGCAGACTACCAAGCTGAGTGGACATGATATGAGTATATCGGATGTGGGGGGATGGAATCTGGATATACATCATCGGTACAACTTCCATGAAGGTGGGTTTTGGTTCTTTTACAGACATGACAAGAATCACTTTGAATCTATCTTAAAAAAAATCATAATAGGAAGGTAATAAACTTTTTAAATTACCGTCGCGGTCAGTTAGTTTTTTTTTCGCAATATTTATATTTACAACGCTACACGAACTGCTTTGTGATTTAATAATGTTATCCTTCACCGTTTTGAGAAAGACATTACATAAAAATTTGCAAAGAGTTGTATAACTCTTAGCTGGGTTTGAACCCACGACCTCAGCAACAAAAGTGACACTTCACTAAAACCTATTTGTGCGACGAAATACGATTAAGTACTTACAACAAAATAATATTTTTTATTTATATTTTAGGTATTCTGCAAAAAGGTGACGGCGCTAACATCTACTTGAAGCACAAACCTCGCCTCATCATCACGGCGATGGGAGACGGCAGGCAGAGGGAACTGGAGTGTGGAACCGAATGTTACGGTATGTTACAAGCCGCCAAGCTTTAGCCAAGCTAAGCGTGAAGCATAAATTCACTCCAAGTGTCATTTCAAAGAGTTTCTTGCAAGTAGCAGGGATACTTTATGGCCTTGTAGATATTAACTCCTATGTTTGTATTTGACGCTCGACGCTGACGCTTGCAGCCCAAAGCGAATTCACTCGTAGCGGTTTGTAGCCCTAAGCGTAGCAGTTGCTACATATATGCTACGCTAGTGCTACGAAATCACATTGCTACTTATTTACATTTTGTTTGTTTTGTAAACATTTTCATTTTGTATCTCCAGGTACTGCCAGCAAGCAACGTCTGCTAGCTCCGGTAGCGTTGACAGCAGCGCCCGATGGATCCATCTTTGTAGGAGACTTCAATCTCGTCAGAAAAATCAGTACCGATGGCACTGTACGGACCGTGGTCAAACTGAAGTGAGTTACATTTTTATAACTCTACTTAATATCAACTAGGTACTCTTCTGATGATTAGTTATTCAAGATTCAGTAGGTATTTTGCTGCAGATTTAACTTTACTCGAATTTCCATTCTATTTTCATTTTTTCATTCCCATTGCAGTGCCACTCGAGTGTCGTACCGCTACCACATGGCCCTGTCTCCTCTCGACGGAACCCTCTACATCTCCGACCCTGAATCCCACCAGATCATCAAAGTGCGCAACACTGACGACTTCAGCGATCCTGAACACAACTGGGAAACTATCGTGGGTTCAGGGGAAAGGTGCTTACCTGGTGACGAAGCCCATTGCGGTGATGGGGCTTTGGCAAGAGACGCGAAACTAGCCTATCCTAAAGGAGTAGCAGTATCCAGTGACAATGTTCTATATTTCGCTGATGGCACTAACATCAGAATGGTAGACCGAGATGGTATCATCACTACCGTCATCGGAAACCACATGCACCGAGCTCATTGGAAGCCCATCCCTTGTGAAGGCACTTTGAGCGTTGAGGAAGTTCATTTACGATGGCCGACGGAGCTAGCCATCAATCCGTTGGATAACAGTCTGCATATCATCGATGACCACATGATCCTGCAGATGGCTCCCGATGGAAGAGTTAAGGTCATCGCTGGAAGGCCGTTGCACTGCCCGTCGCCATTGACTGGCTATGATATGGAACTGGCGACTTATGCGACATTGGTCATGCCACAGAGTATCGCTTTTGGAGCAGCTGGAGACCTTTATGTAGCCGAAAGTGACTCCCAAAGAATTAATAGAGTCAGACTGATCACAACCGATGGAAAGATATCTCTATACGCTGGAGCAGAGTCCAAATGCAACTGCTTGGAGCGAGGATGCGATTGCTTCGAAGCCGACCATTTCCTAGCTTCCAATTCCAAATTCAATACTATCTCTGCAGTCATCGTTAGCCCAGACGGCATCGTCCATATCGCTGATCAAGCTAACTACAGAATCAGATCGGTCATGGCGAGCATTCCCGATGCAAGTGGCGCTAGAGAATATACCATATACTCTCCCGATACACAAGAGACGTACATCTTCAACCGATTCGGCCAACATGTCATGACGAAGAATATTCTGACTGGAGAAAACAACTACGTCTTCACGTATACCGTCAATACCAGCAACGGTAAATTGAGTACGGTGACTGACGCAGCAGGCAATAAAGTATTCCTACTCCGCGACTACTCCAGCTTAGTCAACTCGATTGAAAACACCAAAGGCCAGAAATGCAGGCTGAAAATGTCCAGAATGAAAATGCTCCAGGAACTAAGAACTCCGGATAACTTTAACATGACTTTCGACTATCACGGCACCACCGGACTACTCAAGGCTAAGTACGATAGCACCGGAAGGAGTTACATCTACAAGTACGATGAATTTGGAAGGCTCACGTCAGCGGTTACGCCGACCGGGAGAATCATAACCCTGACATTCGACCTCAGTGTGAAGGGAGCTACGGTGAAAGTCAGCGAAAACAATAGGAAACCGATATCAATTCTGATCAAGGGATCTTCAGTAAACACCAAAGTTGGAGAAGCTGAGAAAAAGACGATTATTTCGACCGACGGAAGCATTTCAACAAGCATGCCATGGGGACACATTATTTCTACCGACACTGTCCCATACACGATCCTATCAGAAATCGACCCCATCTTGGGAGAAAGCTACCCCGTACCGGCCAAGCAAAGGACTGAAGTCGGTGGTGATCTGGCGAATAGATTCGAATGGAGATACTTCCTTCGAAGACTGTTATCGAACAAAGGAAAGAGCAGCAAAGCCGTTGCTCAAATCGGCCGCAAACTAAGAGTCAACGGAGAAAACCTTCTAACCCTGGAATACGACAGAGATACGTCAACAGTCGCCGTGTTCATGGATGACAAAGTAGAACTACTGAACGTTACCTATGATAGAACAGCGCGGCCGGTCAAATGGGGACCGAGAAACGATATATTCGCCGAAGTAGAACTGGAGTACGACAGATTCAACAGACTAACCAGATGGAGTTGGGGAGACTTGAATGAAACCTACGGATTCGACCGAGCAGGAAGACTTCACGAGATTCGATATGGCGACGGTTCTTCTCTGGCCTACTCCTTCAGAGATATGTTCACAAGTTTGCCACTCAAAGTTACCACACCTAGAGGCAGTGACTATCTTCTCGACTACGATGACTCTGGTGCTCTACAAAATCTGACTACGCCCCGAGGCCACATCCACACGTTCGCTCTCATGACCTCGCTCGGGTACTTCAAGTATCAGTACTTCTCTCCAATGAACCGTCACCCTTACGAGATCCTATACAACGATGATGGCCACATTCTTGCCAAGATCTTCCCGCACCAATCGGGCAAGATTCTGTACGTTTACGATAGCACCGGAAAATTGGAAACCATCCTAGCCGGAGCATCTGCTATCCGATACGCTTACCACGAAAATACACATCTTGTAAAGAACGTTGAAGTCACCGATCCAGATTACGAACTGAAACAGGACTACAAGTATCACGCTGGTATACTGAAAGACGAGAAAATGAAGTTCAACTCGAAGAGTGGTCTAAACAACGCCCATTTCAAGTACCAGTATGACGGCAACGCACGGCTTTCTACGATTGACGTTAACATCAATAGCAAGGAAATGCCGCAACTCCGTCTCAAATACAATCAGAACCTTGGAATACTTGAGGCTGTCAGCGATCTCAGGATTTACAGGAACACCTTCAACCGTTCTGTGATGCAAGACACGAGCAAGCAATACTTCACGATAATCGACTACGACGATCACGGACGGATAAAGACCGTTCTAATAAACATAAAAGCTTTCGACGTATTCAGACTGGAGCTCGAATATGATGTCAGAAATAGAATAAGGTCGAAGCGAATGATGATCGGAGATACGTCTTCTGTAGCACGAATCAGTTACAACTACGATGGACATCTGATGGAGGTTATCGGATCCGAAGATGACTGGAAGTACAATTACGATGAGAACGGTAACGTCATCGGAGTTATCGAGCAAGGAGAGAAGCGTTACCTCGGCTACGATATTGGAGACAGAGTTGTTCAATACGGTGAACTTGAATTCAGCAGCTACGATGGAAGAGGTTTCGTGATCCGACGAGGGGAACAGAAGTACAGATACAACTCTCGAGGTCAATTCGTACACGCCTTCGAAAGAGACAAGTTCCAGATGTGGTACTACTACGATGATAGAAATAGGTTAGTCGCGTGGAAAGACGACAAAGAAAACGTGACTCAATTCTTCTACACTAACCCTCAAACTCCGAATCTCATAACCCACATGCATCACACGAAGACCGAAAAGACTGTTCGCTTCTTATACGACCAGAGAGACTTCCTCACTTGCATCGAAACAGAAGACCAGCGTTTCTACGTAGCGACAGACCACAACGGTTCTCCACTTGTTGTCTTCGATGTCAATGGAGAGATCGTCAAAGAAATCAAGCGCAGTCCTTTCGGAAAGTTTGTCAAGGACACTAATCCTGGGTTCTATGTTCCTGTAGATTTCCATGGAGGAATACTGGACTACAACACTAACCTGATCTACTTGGAGAATAGGTTATACGATCCTGTTGTCGGTCAATGGATGACACCAAGCTGGGAGCATCTCGCCACAAAACTCAGCCTTCCTACAGACATATTCATCTACCGATTCAAGAACAACGACCCTATAAACCGGAATCAGAACGTTCCATACATGACGAGCTTGGGCAGTTGGCTGCAGCTGTATGGGTACGACTTGGATAAAATGATGGGCTCTAAGTATATCACGGACATGATCTTCCAGCCTAAGACATCGGTGACTACTGCTCAGTTGGCTCCTGACTTCGGTGTCATGTCTGGACTTCATTGCATTATCGAAAAGGTGAGTTTCGATGTCTTAAATCAATCTGTGAGTGTCCGAATGAAAAAAATGCTTCCATGCCTAAGTTTTTATACTTTCTTTTTTAACCTTTCGATCATTTTGCTCTCCATAATTTTTCCAAGGATTTACAGTTAATTTGGTTAAAATGTTCAGGTTATTAATAGTAGTTTTTCCAACAGGTCAACGACAAACTCTCCGATATAGACTTCGTGCCAACACCGCTCCTCAAGATGGAACCGATCACTCGCAACTTGCTTCCCCGTGTGTCCTACAAGCGTGGGGTATTCGGCGAAGGAGTCCTCATCTCCCGAGTCGACGGCAAAGCCTTCATCAGCGTCGCAGACGGAGCCAACAGCGTCGTCGAAGATGTTATCGCAACGGTCTTCAATAACTCTTACTTCCTGGACGTTCACTTCAGCATCCATGACCAGGATGTCTTTTACTTTGTGAAGGATAATACTCTGAAGATTCGCGATGATATGGAGGAGCTGAGACGGTTGTCAGGAAAATTCAACGTTTCCCAAGATGAGACTAACGACCAGGGTTCTGAGGTAACTAACTTTTTTTTATCATGTTTTGAGATTCTCGCAATTGATAATATTGTATAACCCATTTTGGATAACAAAATGGATTGTAATTTGTCCGAAATAAGAAACGTTTGATTTAATTTTGACAAGACTTCTTTGTCTTCAATTTCTTTAACTGTCCGCCCAGATTTCTTCCAAACATGTTTTATCAATTCTATTTCGTCATTCTCAATACCATTTTGTTTGACAGGTCCGTGTGCACGCAGTGGGTAAAGGTTCAGCGCAAGCTGTGATCGTGCTCCGTTACGGAGTAGACCCGGCTCAAGAACGTATCAAACTCCTGAAGCACGCACACAAGCGCGCCGCCGCGCGCGCGTGGGAGAGGGAGAAGGCACTAGTCGCCGCCGGCTGGGAGGGCAGGGGCTCGTGGACCGAGGAGGAGAAGGAGGAGCTCATATCGCACGGGATCGTGGACGGGTGGGCGGCGCGAGACGTGCACTCGGTGTCCAAGTACCCGCAGCTGGCCGACGACCCCGCTAACATAGTGTTCGTCCGCGACGGCAGAAGAAAGCGGCGAAGGAGTGGCCGCGCGCGACACCGCTCGTGATTCTAAGCGTGCCATTACGACGCCATCTTGAATTCAATATGGCGGCTTTCAAATTATTTTTTATAGGACTGAGATTTCGACGGCTCTTGTGATCGGTATTTCTAAGTTTTTCTAGGACTGAAACGCGAAAGGTTAGAGTAAGAAAACTACGGACAAAAATGAAGTTGTGAACCTTAGATCGCTTTTTTTCATACTCGGGCGTTGCATGCCGTTTCGAAGCTTAATATTAGTTATCCGATCCTTTTATTGGACTGAAATGAATCTCGATTCTCACGACAGGGTAACGAGTCATAATGTGAAGCTTAATAATTAAATAATAATACGACAAATCAAGCATAATAATGAACAAACGGAACCCATAATACTCAATGCGATCACAATTTTTAATCTCAATTTGTTATTATTTTTTAATGAACCTTTTTCTATTTTTAATCCTATACTAACTAATAATTATCCTATACATCACCTAGACTTAATATGATTTATCATCGTCACCAACATGTATTCCTATCACGTTTTAGCCAAATATTTCGTTCTATCCATAATTTATTTAGGTATTTGTAAATAATGAAAGTCATGATATTTTATTATGTAGTTGTTCCTTTTTTAATGTTAGGCCTAAGGTCTTTTACTTCGCAATACTATATACCTTGTAAGCAATAATTTTATATTGTTTTATATCCTTAGATTCTTCCTCATTGTTATTCGTGTATTGAGTAGCTTGTTTTTAATGCGCCAGAGTCCTATTTAGAAATTATGATAACCCCGTAAGGTAGCGGCCTCGTAATAATAGTCGTGTCACACCAAGCTTGATCATTTTTATCTTCTTCCTCAAACAGAATACAAGAAATTATTTTTAAACCATTTTTATTCTCTTTTCCGATTATACTACCTATTGCAAAATATCGGCATGTCCTAAATATGTGCCTCTGACTACGCTTAGACTCCTCAAAGGATCTTTATTACGCACTACGAGATCTGAGATATCTTGAGACTATTTATTTTTTCTTTCGCTTAAAATGCGAATTTATTTCATGGCATAACAATAGTTTGGTCTTTAACCTTTTTGGCGGTGAGCCGGTGAGCAGATGCACAGATCAACCTTGGTGTGCCATGTCCCAGAACAAAGTTATACAAGAAACGTCTATACGTATTTCTGCATGTGTTGTGCAATAATCGAACATTAGGTAATCGATTAGGTGAACTTTTCGCTGAATTATCATTGTAGGTATATTCTATGTTTTCTAGAGACTGAAATTGTTTGTGAATGTCCTTTGCGTAGCTGCGTTTTCTACCTTTTTTCAATACTCAAAAAACTTAACTCAAGGCGCCATTTTGTATTGCGCTCTTGTTCTAACTTTACACTTTAGAACGAGAGGGGGAGACAAAATGGCGTATTGATTGATAGCTATATTAAAAAACATTAGTGAGGAAATAATAAAATTAAAGCAAAATCTACAAAATATGAGCACAATTTCGATGAATAAGCACAAGAGGTGAATGCTCAAGGTTGACGCAGTTACCGCCACGTATTGTGAACGCTCTCAAATGATAAATCAGCGAGAAGCGTTTGTAATTTAATAATAAAAAGTAGATATTTTATAGTAGGTATATGTCCATGAATGTGTATCATTTAAATTGTGGTGTCTATTCTGTGTTAGAGGTACTAATTTAATGATAGTTGACTGAGTGACAGGTGATACGTGGAAGATATTTTTTACAAAATGAAGTATAAAGAAGGGAAATTTTAAACAATGGAAACTCCACGGGTCCGCTCGCTCGTTGACCCTTGAAGGTGATATTTTTGCAAAATGTGACTAAACGAAGCAATACATGTAATTTAATACGTCTTATCCTTATTTAGTATAATTAAGGTGTATTTTTTATTTAAATTTAATATAATAATATATATCTATTGTGAATGTAGTTTATGATTTCGCGGTGATATCTAGAGCGGTATAATTATCTTTTTATAATGTATAAAGAATTCTAATTTGTAAATAGGTACTTAATAATGTAATCTGTAAAAATATTGTACATATCTTTACGCTTGAATTATTTATAATGTAAACCAATAAGGTATTAGAGTAATTATGAAGTATGTAAATGGGGGGGGAATTAATTCTGTAACGACCCTCCAGTCTTTGAATTGAACACCAAACGGTGGGTAGTTGTCGATTAGCTCGCCATAGAGACGGCCACTCATATCCATAGTTCAGCTTCTAGACGAATAGGGGCTTTCATGTCGCGTTCTTCACAAAACGAGCATTTATCTAGTAATGATTTCTTCTGTATGCATTTAGCTCAAAGTTCACCAACGCTCGACTTCGTATTCCGTCTCAAACTTTAAACTCGTACATAGATTATTTGAGCTCTTCATTGCTATCGTAAAACCTATGTTGTAGTTTATGTCAAGATTGTTTTGGGATATGGATTTAAACAAGCTGGCAACGAATACTTTAAAAGACAGAAATTCAAAATCAAGCTCACCTGTGAAAAGAAAAAAATGTATGTAAATGATATTAGCATGTGCTAAATTAGCGCTGCTAAAAGCTATATGCATGCCATTTTCATACAATTTGATCTTCCCGCAGTTGTGAACCCTAACAGAAAAGTGTTTCTAACTATGTATATCCAGATAAGTTTATGCCACCGCTATCCTGTCGTTAACCACTAGTTGCTAAGCCTGTGTTGGTGAACTTGAGCATTTTATTTGTGTAGGTACGGTAGTCGTATAGACACACAGTGTTGAATGGTTTGAGTGCGTGCTGTGGCCGATTGTAAGCATGTACAATAATGAAGTATAGAAACTATTCTATTGGAATATGTAATAAAAAACATTAAAACCATGACCTTGTTTCATTACCTCTGGAAAATAACATTCCCCAAGTACACAGGGTGATTCAATTCCCAAAGTATACAGGGTGGTTCAGTCAGACCATAAATACGAACACCTAGAAGAGGGGTAAAATTTCAAGGAACTGAAATTAGCAGGAAAAATTAAGGTATATTTTTTTTATTTAATTGATTTCTATTCAAATAGGATTCTTTTAAATATCTATCTAGTATACCTAGGATAGTTTTAGGGCCTATTAGAATCAACTTTTAATTCATGAAAATGGGTTCAATAAAAAGATTTTTTACTATCATAAGAAAATTCTATTTCTAAAAACAAAACGATTTTATTTTTAACAATAATTAAATACATGACAGAAAAAAAATAATGCAATATACAAACCTACTTTATTCACTAATAATAAGTATGTATTAATTATTTTATTCATACTAGTGATATGTCACATGGGAATACATCACACAAAAAAAACAAATTCTATATAGCACAAACCATAGATACATAAAATAGGAGATAGGTAAAGGGGCGTGAAGCGGAAACTTTCTCAAAGATGACATACTAAAATCAATGCTACTTTATTGTACCTACCCCAAATATTTGAAATCAAACCTGGTAGATGGCTTAATGTGATGTACTAACGAAATAAATCACATGCTACTTCCACGCAGTCAAACCCGAACTATCTATCTCCTTTACTTTATAGATCTGTGGCATAAACCACAAGCAGTACATTTGACTAAAATATTTTCTCAAAATTAGAATTAAATTAAATTCAAGTTTACTCCATACTTAGGTAATAAGTTACTACAATATTATTATTTTAGTCATAACATAATCTAGGCTAGTTAAAATATCAACTAAGTAAATTATTTAAAACTAAACAAACTATAATAAAAATTATGTTTATGGCATCAATTATTTAACAATCAGAAAAAACCAGAACTTTCGAATTAAATTAGTTATTTTTCTGTTCAATTTCTGTATTTTTGTCTTTTTGTGCATTATTAATCAAGTTTTTTGTTATTTTTATAAATTTACACTTAATAACATACTTATATACGTCATCTAACTTTAGAATGTATGAAATAGGACGGATAGTAAGCATTTAAGTATCTACGCATATTTTGGTTTTAAAAGTAAATAGTAAACAGTTGAAAATCAAGTCAAAAATATTTTATTCAATAAAATCACAAGGATCATTTAGAATCGTTTTTTAAATATATAGATAATTCTAGGTGCTAGTACAAAGATGGTGTTTAACAACGGTATTTTTTTTTCTACATAACGATGTGATAAAAATTTAGAAAAAGTGAAAATGAGCACCTACTTATAAATATCTTCGAACACTACATAACAAGCTTCTAACTTCTTATAAATACGTCCCAAGTAATTACTCATCATCATTTCCCTGCCCTTATCCCAAGTAATTACTAAAGTCATAATATTGTTGACTCAACAGACTTTGATATTTTTCTACCATTATCTAACTAAAGGAAACTGTGGGTCCCCACGAGTACTTTAGTCCGTCTCATCTCAAATTCTCTCATTTTATAAGATACCTCTATCTCTTACTTTATTGACAATATTTATGTATTTTTCTAAGTGATGTTTCGCTTAGCCGCTAAATACAGTTAATTTATAATTTTTAAATTTTGTGCTACCCCCAAGTATTGTTGCTAGCGCGCTAATAATTTTGTAAAAAAAATTGGCTTAGAACTATAATCCCACTTGATTCATAACTTTTAGAAAAGATAATATATTTCTTCTAAGTATCTCGTATTATTATTAGTACCTGCACTAAGGGATGTTACAAATATTTTCATAATATCCCCGTAAATTAATAAAATTAAATAGTTTTATTTATTTTTCATTACCTACCTTCCTTTCTTAATTTCAGTGTGATTTTAACATTGTAATCGTGTTAAAAAAAGTTTTACATCACTGTGGTGTACATAAATACTTCTTAGTATTTAGTTCTCTATTACCTGTTAGCTGTCAGATGATACTGTCATTCATACACAAAATTTAAATTAGATAAAGCCATATTTCTGGTTGTTACTTCGTTTTATTTATAACAATTTATCTAATTTAATAAAAGTGATGAACAATGGCCTCTCTTACTCGACTTCTTCGGCCAGACAAACTCGACGTTGATCCGGGAACTCCAAGCGCCGAACTAAAATTCAGGTATTGGAAAGAGACGTTCCAGAACTTTCTCTCTGTAGAAACGGAATCATTATCTGATGACACTAAACTTAAAATTTTGCTGAATAACGTGTCACCTAATATCTATTCATTTATTCGAGAAGCAAAAGCATATTCAACTGCTATAAGCATATTGGACAAAATCTATATAAAATCTAAAAATGAAATCCATGCTCGATACCTACTCACCTCCACTAAGCAAAAGCCTGAAGAGACCATCGCTGACTATTTACGCACACTGCAACAGCTCGCTTTTGAATGCAACTTCGAATCTGTAAATGCTGAAGAATACAGAAACGAATATGTGCGTGATGCCTTTATCTCGGGCATTTCCTCTCAAGGAATCAGACAACGACTCCTGGAAAACCTTCAAATAACCCTGGAGGAGGCGAGTAATCAGGCATTGTCATTGGAAATGGCTGAAAACAATACGAAAGATTTTAAGATTGATATGCATACAAGGTTACTTAGCCAAATAGAAAACAATGAAAAGGGAGACGCAAGTGATCACAATCTGGCTGCGACCTCAGCACGTAGACACTGTTTTTTCTGCGGAGGAAATATCCATCAAAGGATTAAATGCCCAGCATTCCGCTCTACTTGTACTATATGCGAGAAAAAAGGGCATTTTGCCAAAGTATGTAGAAGTCAAAATGCCACCAAAGCTACTGCAAACGCTGCAGTTGAAACAAATATTGGAGCAATATCAGCAGCGTCACCGAAGAGCTTAAGTAAAACCACAGTTTCCATAAGTATCAACAACTACAAAGCCGATGCCTTGATTGATAGTGGAAGTACGACAAGCTTCATTGACAAAAAATTTGCGCAGACACTTAACCTAAAACATCATCCTTGGAAAGAAAATATAACACTGGCTTCAAAGAATCGAAGCGCGTCTGTTGATGGGTTCTGTTATGTCAACATCAAAATAAACGAGCACACTTATACTCAAAAGCCTCTATACATTTTAGACGACCTGTGCGCTGATGTCATCATAGGACATGACATTTTGAATGAACATACATCACTTGAAATTAAATTCGGAGGAAAACAAAAACCACTCAAGATTTGCAGCGTAATGGAAGCAGCGCTACCTCCAGTTTCGCTTTTCACAAACCTATCTAATAATGTGAAACCAATCGCCATAAAGTCGCGAAAGTATACAGATGCTGATAACAAATTTATAAGCGATGAGATTAGCAAACTTCTGTGTGATAAAGTCATCGAACCAAGCAATTCACCTTGGCGTGCCCAAGTACTGATAACTGGCGGTACAACGCATCGCAAACGTCTTGTCATAGACTACTCCTTAACAATCAATAGATTCACTGAATTGGATGCGTATCCCTTGCCTAGCATAGAATCTATTGTAACGAAGGTAGCAGAAAGCAATTTTTTCAGTCAAATCGATTTAAGAAGTGCTTACCATCAAGTTCCTATAATGAAGACTGAAAGAAAGTACACAGCTTTTGAAGCATGCGGCAATTTGTATCAGTTTACTAGAATCCCATTTGGCGTTACTAATGGAGTTGCTGCTTTTCAAAGAACATTAAACTATGTGATTTCTAAAGAAAAACTTACAGGTACTTACGCTTATCTCGATGACATCACGATCTGTGGCAAAACAAAAGAAGAGCATGATCAGAATTTGAAACGGTTTATGGAGGCTGTTGCCAAATATAATTTGACATTGAATGAAGAAAAGTGTGTATACAGTCAGAAATCTATTAAACTGTTGGGATATACAATTGATAACAACACGATCCGGCCAGATGCAGAACGCCTCAGTCCTCTAATGAATCTGCCTGTCCCAAATGACTCACAAGCTCTAAAAAGAGCTCTCGGCATGTTCGCCCATTATTCGAAATGGATAAGAAATTTCTCCGAAAAGATTAACCCGCTGGCAAAAGTCACTGAATTTCCTCTGACTGAACACGAGATTGATTGTTTTGAAACTATAAAAAAAGATATCATGAAATCAACATTAACTAACATAAATCAAAACGAGACGTTTACTGTGGAGACTGATGCGTCAGACCATTCTATTGCGGCTGCTCTCTCCCAGAATGGGCGTCCGGTAGCATTCTTTTCTCGATCACTTAGTGACTCTGAGCGCCGCCATTCTGCTATTGAGAAAGAAGCAAGTGCTGTGGTTGAATCTTTAAGAAAATGGCGACACTATCTTATTGGTAGACATTTCATGTTGATAACCGATCAACGTTCAGTCTCATTCATGTTCAAGCAGTCTCATACCAGCAAGATTAAAAACGAGAAGATTGAGAGATGGCGCTTAGAACTTTCAAATTTCAAATACGACATAGTTTACCGCCCCGGTAAAGAAAACGTAACGGCTGATACCCTTTCCCGTGTGTGTTCGAATCTAACGACGCAAAACAAACTGGATGAGCTACACAAAATCATGGGACATCCCGGTATCGTGCGGATGGCACATTGGGTACGGTCGAAAAATCTACCTTATTCTATTGAGGATATCAAGAAGATGATTTCTGCGTGTCGTATTTGTGCAGAAATCAAACCGAGATTTGCGAAGATGCAAGGAAATCTCATAAAAGCAACTGCACCATTCGAAAGACTTAATATTGATTTTAAAGGACCCCTGCCTACTAATACACAGAATCGTTACATTTTAACAATTATAGACGAATACTCTAGGTTTCCTTTCGCCTACCCATGTAAGGATCTTTCTGCCGGCACAGTCATCAAATGTTTTAAGGATTTATTCGCGATCTATGGTGCTCCACAGTACATTCACTCAGATCGTGGAACCGCCTTTATGTCAAACGAATTACGATGTTTTTTAACATCACATGGAGTGGCCTGTAGCCGAACTACACCTTACAATCCACAAGGAAATGGTCAAGTAGAACGACTCAACGGAACTCTATGGAAAACTATAAAGTTGTGCTTAAAGAATAAGGAATTAGACACAACGAATTGGGAGCATGTCCTACTACCCGCACTACACTCTATTCGTTCCTTACTATGTACGTCTACTAATGCTACACCCCATGAAAGATTTTTTAACCATCCACGACGAACGGCGAACGGAGAATCCCTGCCAACATGGCTATCTGATCCAGGTCCAGTACTGATGCGGAACAACCAAAGACGCTCCAAATATGATTCTGAGTGTGAGGAAGTGGAGCTATTGGAAGCAAATCCATCTTATTCCCACGTTAGGCTAGCAGATGGACGCGAAACTACAATTTCAAACAGACAGCTCGCCCCTCTTCCACCAGCTCAAATAGAACGTGAACGAAATGAACCTGAGTCTGATAATGAACCTGAGCCTGATGAAGAGTTTGAAGATGCTTCGGAAGAAATCCAGAGACCTATTCTTGGAACTCCTATCCGACGCTCGACTAGAGAAAGACGAGCTCCTATTCGCCTGCAAGACTACGATCTATTTTAAGTG
This sequence comes from Gandaritis pyraliata, assembly GCA_947859175.1. Classification (NCBI taxonomy): domain Eukaryota; kingdom Metazoa; phylum Arthropoda; class Insecta; order Lepidoptera; family Geometridae; genus Gandaritis; species Gandaritis pyraliata. Next base: position 10,181,452 of record OX401856.1, on the reverse strand, counting down.
TGGGTGAATGTGGTGTACATAAATACTTCTTAGTATTTAGTTCTCTATTACCTGTTAGCTGTCAGATGATACTGTCATTCATACACAAAATTTAAATTAGATAAAGCCATATTTCTGGTTGTTACTTCGTTTTATTTATAACAATCACATCAAAAAAAAACAATCAATTAAACTAACCTCAATCTTGAACATGTTCAACTGGGCCGGTGACTACCGACCGTGTGGAATCCCATTTGTCCATCATTTGTTCGTCTACGTCGTCTATGGTCCACTGTTGGCTGTCCTTGTCTGTGCATTTGTTGATGAATAGTGCACGTGTCGAAGGATTGAAGTCTACACAGTCATCGCTATTTCCGTGTAGTATTTGTTTTGTTTCCTGCAAAATAGAATAAGTAAATAAATAAATAAATATTCATGGACATTTCACACAACGCCCTCTAGTCCCAAACTAAGCAAAGTTTGTATTATGGAACTAAATTGCTGACAGAATACTTATAATACTTATTTTTTTGTTTTTGTAAATACATCCTACTAATCCTATCCTACTAATATTATAAATGTGAAAGTTTAGATGTTTGGATGTTTGTGTTTCAATCTCGTCTAAACTACTGAACCAACTTGGATGAATCTTGGCATATATATAGTTCGTTACCTGGATTGACACATAGGCTACTTTTTATCCCGAATAATTAACAGGATCTACAGGATAAAATGAACGAAAAGGATTAGCAGCGCCAATTGGCAAGAGGATTTCATTGTCATGTCATGTCACGTCAGTTTGACAGGACGTAGTACTACCTCTTTGGTCTAACGACTAGCGTTTGACATTTCAGTACGAGTTCGGTGTAATGAGGTGTAATGTCAAGTTTCTCAAAGAAGTATCCGCTCGGTACACGCACAGATAATATAATATACACAGAAACGGTACTCGCGTACGAAGTCGCGGGTAACTGCTAGTACTAATATAATTATAATACTTATAATAGAAGATTTTGTCCGAGTAAAAGTTTTGATCTAGGAGTTAATTCTACTAACAAACCTGGCAGCTGAAACGCAACTGCACCGTAATTTTGAGTAGGTATTTAGTATTGAGTTGCATTAATTTAAAGATAACGTTAACGTATCTGAGTTACACTGCGCGGTAAAAACAACTCGACTGTAGAGCATTGCCGCAATACCAAGCAATGTAACAGACAACAAGTCTGATTTAAGTATTCTGAAACATTTTTCATAGTGTGATGTTGAAAACTTACCGGTTTATACCTCCATAGTTGGTTCCCACCTCCTAAATGACACGAGTAGAGGAGAATTGGACTCTTTGGAGCAGATTCCGGAAGATCCCAGCATATATTCCTGTGCTTAGACCTGCAAGTTATATTTATTGTTAGTGTCTCTTTCATACGTTGGATATATCGTGAGACAGATGTATTCTACCGAGCGAGATACAATGGAAACACAAGTGTCAAATAGTATTAAACTCTGTTGTTGCGTTTTTCTAAACTAACCTAATTCGACAGCGCTAGAATTATAGCCATCTTTATCGTTTCGGTTTATGACAAAGGGACGGCAAAAATTTTAGTGCTGTCAAATTAGGTTAGTATAAAAATATGACTAAGTATAAATCAGATAGGTCTTGCTGGGCCAGGTAATTGAGGTTAGTCAGAAGCAAGTCCAGCATACTAAAAACATTTAGGGCGGCTTGCACCAGAATCGCTAAACGCGTTAAACTCTTAAATAGTATTTAGCGATTTGTCAAGTCATACAAATACGTCAGATTTAAATTGATTTAGTTGTTAAACACGTTTAGTGGTTCTGGTGCAAGCCGCACTTATTGCTTTAAATTTTACATAGATTTTAGGGGAGCATTATAATTCTTGTTTCTCAATAAATGTGTAATTGCTACAGCCTTATTTCATGAGTTTGTAGCGCCATCTAGCGCGTTACATACCAACTACTAGAACTACGCCCGATAGATGGCGCTGTCGCTAATCGATACAGACAAAATCCTAGATCGCGCAAGCGAAGCGAAGTTATCACTAAGTTTGAACACAAGTTACCATCCATCGGTCGTCGAACCCCGAGCCAAAGATCGCTCGGTGCGGAACATCCCCTTTGCGGTGGAGGGTACACTACAGTGTTCTCCTCAAGTTTACAGTTTTACCTGATGTCTTTATGCCAGGAGAGGATGAACTCGTTCTCTCTGCCAGTGACGTCACACCCCCTCAACGAGAGAGCATCCATCTGAGCGGCGTGGTGCGCGTCGACGCACAGCTCACTCTGTGATGCCGGACGTATCTGTCAATTTACATATTTTTATTTAATTCAAAGGATTTGTTGTATTCATTTTTGAACATATCTGTATTAAAAACTGCAAATAACATTGTTTTTTCCAGAAATATTACTGCAGCTAGTATTTAGCGTATAAATTGTCAGTTTGTTTTTAATTTATCAGATTCTGATACTTAGTATCAAAAGAAAAACAATTAATGCTCAGTTCGGCAGAAATTTTATACGTAAAGGGATGACGTTCAAAATGACATCGAAAGTTTTGGCCGAGATATGACGTCATCCTTAATAAGAGTAAAATGTCTGCCGAGCATAAGGCTCCAGGGGCCTAGTTTCTTATCTCAGTCAGCTCGCCATTTCGCACCCTAAGTTGTAGGTTCGATTCGAACAAACTTTTGTCTGATGAAAAAAAGTCTTCATCATATAAAAGTTTGTCGGTTAATATTATTCGAAAGTACACTTACACGTCCTTTTGCAAATGGTTTTGGTTCTACCGGTGGGTATTTGGCCGTGAGGTCGAATGCAATCTGCAAAAAAAAACTACGTTATTGAAGAAATAATTTTACTGTACAAGATCTAGAATATTCATCATCATCATCAACCTATATTGGTCCACTGCTGGACGTAAGTCTCTCCCAAGACGCGCCATTGAGCTCGGTCTTCGGCTCCTCTCATCCAGTGTCTGCGCTACATTTCGCAGAATATTATCTGCCCTCAAAGTAACATGAATAACTAGATTAGTCAAGCATAATACGACGCAAAGTCAAATTAAAATATTCAGTAAAATCCTATAGAAATTTCAAATTATTTTATAATCTAACTCTTATTTCTCGGCGAATCTTTCATAGATTAGATTAGATTAGAAAATTCTTTATTGCACATATAAAAACAGTACAGAGGCGAGCTTAATGCTATTTAGCATTTTCTTCCAACCAACCTTTGTGTAGTGTAGAGAAAAAGTAGTGCTAATTTATGGAAAACTTGGTAGGGAGAAACGTCTTTAACAATATATAAAAATTACCAACTTAAAATAATAATACATATTTAATATAATATTATAATATAATATTTCATACTTTAAGTTCTCTTCTATCCAAAGGTTGTTTTTTAGCGATAAGACCGCCCATTGGTACAAATATAATTTTTCATTTCTTATGTACTTAATTTTTTTTATTTCTTTTATTAGTCTGTATTTGTAAGGTACTTACCTATACAATAAAGACTTTTTCATTCATTCATTCATTCAAGAACCAGTTTATTATGAGTACCGTGCTTAATTAAGGGTATAACTACAGTCATGAGCCTATTTTATTAATTAAGGGTATAACTACAGTCATGAGCCTATTTTATTAATTAAGGGTATAACTACAGTCATGAGCCTATTTTATTAATTAAGGGTATAACTACAGTCATGAGCCTATTTAATTAATGAGGATAATAATGAACATGTCACCTGGGTCATAAACCACCTGAAGCTCTTGCATTTGAGTTTGTGTCGCAGCGCTTTCTGGTCGGAGATGTCTCCCGTGTCGATGTTGGTGTAGTGCGGCCGTCGCTTGTATAGATATTGCGCGTACTCGTCCATCCACACCTCGGCCACGCGCCGGTAGTTCTGCAATTTATCTATAACTAGCAGTTACCCGCGACTTCGTACGCGTCTACAGTTTCCGTGTATATTATATTATCTGTACCGAGCGGATACTTCTTTGAGAAACTTGACATTACACCTCATTACACCGAACTCGTACTGAAATGTCAAACGCTAATCGTTAAACCAAAGAGGTAGTACTACGTCCTGTCAAACTGACGTGACATGACATGACAATGAAATCCTCTTGCCAATTGGCGCTGCTAATCCTTTTCGTTCATTTTATCCTGTAGATCCTGTTAATTATTCGGGATAAAAGTAGCCTATGTGTCAATCCGAACTACATATATGCCAAGTTTCATCCAAGTTCGTTCAGTAGTTTAGACGTGATTGAAACACAAACATCTAAACATCCAAACATCTAAACTTTCGCATTTATAATATTAGTAGAATTACAATGCTATAGATAGCATAGTAATACTGAGTATAGATCTATTCTAGAGACAGGCGTCACAGCTCAGTCGGTATTAGCTCTGCCTTCCGTGCTGTGGGTCGTGGGTTCGATCCCCACTGAGAACAAACATTTGTGTGTAGCAAACATAGATGTTTGTTCTATGTCTGGGTGTTACTATGTTATAAGTATGTATTTACAAAAAAAAACGTATATAAGTATTCTATCAGCATCTAGTTCCCATATTACAAGCTTTGCTTAGTTTGGGACTAGAGGGCGTCGTGTGAAATGTCCATGAATATTTATTTATATTTATACTCAGTATTACCTCAGGCTACATAAAACTTATTGACCAAGTCAATCTCACGAATGACAGCTTTTAAAAGCCGTAAGGTGAGACCATAGATTCTAGATGGTCTATACCCACATTACCCACTAGTTACATTGCTAGTTCTATTGATGGAACTAGTGGGATTTTGTGTTCCAGTTATATTAACCATAGACCAAGGGGTAGAGTAAAAAAATATAATATGTATAATAGTTATAAAATAAAAAATAAATACGCGACGCCCTCTAGTCCCAAACTAAGGGAAGCTTGTAATATGGGAACTAGATGCTGATAGAATACTTATACTTTTTTTGTTTATAATATAAATTTTATAAGTTTTTTGTTTGGACATACTAATAACACAGATAATATAAACTCTAACATTGGTATCGATTCTGTTGTTGCATTTTTCTAAACTAACCTAATTTGACAGCATTAAATTTATAGCTGTCTTTGTCGTTTCAGTTTATGAGAAAGGGACGGCAACATTTAGTGCTGTCAAATTAGGTTAGTTTAGAAAAATGCAACAACAGAGTCGACAGCAATGAGTCTTTTGAATAAGAATAGAATAAAATAGTTTTTTTCAGCTTAATATATTTAAAAAGCTTACCTTGCCGACGAAATCCCCGTGTCCTGGGTTAGGGAAGGGCGCAAACTTGCGGTATATGTGCCCCACGCGGGAGCACGGCGCGTCCAGCATCCGCCCTCCGCATTGCCACACCTACAACACAACTCAACACAACACAACACAACACAACACTACTAACAACATTCTATGTCGTGCTGCGCACAGTGATGCTCGCATTGCTGTATGACATGTCTCAGAGTGATGGGCGCAGTGCAATGCATTACAGGGTACGTCCTCAGTGGACGTGCTCAGTGAGGCAGTACATTATAGGCCGAGGTAACATCAGAGGGGCGAGTACGAGTTTACAGTGTGCAATACGTCTGACGTCCAGCACACCGGTGTGCGCTTGGTATGGACACACTTAGCGGATTTTTTGAGAAGCTTGGTCTCGTAAGCTTCCGCTCAGTGTTTCCATACCAAGCAGCGCACACCGGTGTGCTGGGCGTCAGACGTATTGCACACTTTAAACTCGTACTCGCCCCTCAGGTAGGCAATCGGCATTTAGATGTGTAAAATAACAGCTGGACAAAGGTAATTGATCAAACTTCGACAGTTCTGCATGCACCGATTTCCTGTGATGTCATTAGCAGCTATACTCACTTTAAAACTAAGTTCATACTGCTCGCCGCCCCAGATGTCGAGGCCGGGGTCGTAGCCGCCCAGCTCCCAGAAGAACGCTCTGGATATCGCGAACAGACCGCCAGCCATCACTGGACTCCTGAAAACACACTAAACATTAATTCGATCTCAGATTTTTCATTTTATTTTTATGACTACTGACTATCGATATATCTTTGATAGATACTAGCTTCTACTCGCGACTTCGTCCGCGTCCCGTTTTATCCTGTTGATTTTCCGATATAAAAAGTAGCTTATGAGTCAATCCAGTCTACGAATTTAGTTTTTGCATAAATGAGTAACAAACATCCATGCATACTTATCGTTTATAATATTAAGTAGGATAGTAAGAGTACATACAGTACCGTATCAAGTTTGCTACTACCGAAAACTTTCCGATTTCTTTTTTCTCTAAGATTATTAGACTTAGGGCATCTTGCACCAGAATCACTAAACGTATTTAACAGCTAAATCGATTTAAATCTGACGTATTTGTATGACTTGACAACTCGCTAAATACTATTTAAGAGTTAAACGCGTTTAGCGATTCTGGTGCAAGCCGCCCTTAGCCCTTATTTCACCATCTCATGTTTACTCCGACAAAAATGTGCATAATTTAATTTGATGGATATGTACTTAGAGATGGTGAAACAGGCCCATAGCCGCTTCTAGTCGTTTAATAACACCATGTATATAGTGGTACTGACTGGAATGGCTCCGGCATATTGTCCTTGTCTGTGGGCAGCACGGGCAGTCGTTTGTAGAAGAAGTCCCAGTCGAAGGCGCCGCGCGCGCCCTCGTCCTGCGCGCGGTACTCCAACGTGTCGAACGCGATCACGTCGATGAACGGACACATCACCGTGCGGTGATCCAGCGCGATCGGCTCTGACAAACAGATACAACACTTATACAACACAACCATAACTAATTACATAACTAATCAATTAGTAATTGGCTAACCAATTCGTCGCTGTTTTCACTAAGTGACGTATCTGATATTTTGTGATGGTTTCGCGCCTCAGAAACCGGAATTCGGGCGCGTCCAAAACTGTAATAGGGCTCTTAACGCACAGACAATAATATTGTCTCTTAACGCACAGACAATATTATTGTCTGTGCGTTTCAATATTATTACCTACCAACCAACCCAAATCTAGTTTATTTTTTCTATTTGATCTAGTCAAAATCAAAATTTCTTTATTCAATAAAATCACAAAGATCATTTAGAATCGTCTTATATATCTAGGTGATTCTAGGTGCCAGTTCCACACGACCAGAGCCTAAAAGAACGGGCACGAAACTACGGCCTGGTTCCTAGCGTCTATCCATAGTCTATTCATATATAAGAGTAAATACATACACCGACCTAGCAGAGGAGGCAGCCAGTTGACGTTGGCTTCCGTATGCGAGTCCAGGAAGAGAAGCACGTCCCCCGTGGCTTGGCGCGCGCCCGCCAGCCGCGCCGTGATCAGCCCCGACCGGACGGACAGCCGGATCACGCGCACTTTCTGCATGTGTCGCGCGAGGTACTCATCTAACTTACGTTTCAGGAAATCTGAAAAAGATATCCGGTTTTTTAACTTCTCCGTGCAACGTCACGGCACCATCGGGTTAGTCTCAAAATCCTTGAAGTTATCACCTTTATTTATTCATTTTAAAATTGCACACAAATAGGTAGTGCTAGGAGGACTTAATGCTAAGAGCATTGTCTGCCAGTCTTCCTGGGCGTGCAAAAAGATGGTGTGGCGTGTTTTTAAAGGTACTAAAACTGATAACAAAACCTTAAATTAATACCTTAATTTATAATTCATTAATCATTAATTTAAATTAATACCTTTTAAGAGGATTTTGAAAACTTAAAATCAAGGGAATTTTGATCGTGCCTGATGGGATCTAGGGCGCTGATTCTTGGCCTTTCCATTGCTTGGGCGGCGGCCCTTTGATAAGATCGGCTTCTAAGCAGCCTTAGGTGCTTGTATCAAAGAGGTCGTGGATTCGAATCCCCTCGACTCATACACCTTTGTTTCTCCTTACATAGTGAACTTCTAAATACAATTAAGAAGATTAAAATCACAAAACACCAACTGTTTTATCCTTATCATCATAATTTCAAAATAAACTCGATAATGTAGGTCAATGTTAAATTGCCTATTAGCTTACAGATGGCTAGATTGTAATGTTGTTACTGTTAGTGTAGGTAAATACAAAAATACAAATATAAATACAAATACAAAAAGACAGTGCCTCAGGTGTTGCGGATGTCAATAGGCGACGGTAACCGCTTACTATCAGGTGGGCTGTAAGCCTATCTGCCTAACTATGTCATAAAACAAGGAGATCTATGTCAGGACTGAGATATCAGATATTCTCGTTTCGGATTTTCATATTAGCTACGCATAAGATTAAATATTCATATTTGTAACACAATCATGCTAATAATACTATTCGTATTGCTGCCTATATACCTAGCTATATGTATGTATAAATAAACAGATGTTGCCTCTACAATAAAGTGAGTTAAAGAAAGGTTGTACCCATTTCCACAAGGTTGAAAGTACAAAGACTCAGCTACGCGTAGGTAACAGTGGAATATGTATAACAATAGTGTATTGGATAATAAAACGGATTTTGCTAGATTAGACGTTAACTACCAATTTAAATGTTGGTTTATACCACCTACACAAGTGTTAGAAATACAAGAACGTGCTGTTATGTTCTGAATAGTTATAGGAGTACATATACCTACCGTGTTTTCTCTTATACATTGATGGCAGTTTCAAATTACATCCAAAGAGACAAAGTCCGGTAAATTATTCAGAGCTTAATTGGAGTTATTGATAGCTGTGCTAATATTGCTAACGCCATTAATTTTACACTTTTTAATTACTGTTTGTGCTAGCGCACGCGAATATTTTCTTTTTTAACCGACTTAAAGTAGGAGGTTTTCAATTCGGTTGTTTTTTTTTTTAATGTTTGTTACCTCAGAGCTCCGTAAATTATGAACCGATTTGAAAAATTCTTTTTTTATCTAAAAGGATGTACTTCCAGGTTGGTCCCATTTAATTCTCATCAAAACCGTTTCAGTGTTTTGGCTTATAAATAAAAATAACTGATGAAAAAATATGACAAAATCGCGTATTTTGCTTTTCTGTGACTTTTTAGTGGAGTTTACGGTCACTAGAACATTCCCAATGAACTGCCATCATCATCATCTGATGGTGAAGCCGGTGGTCGAAATGAAGTCGGTTTTTCTAGTTTTTTAAACTCATAAAATAATTTATAAGTAATAGAAAAGGACCTTTTCTTTTTCAAATTCGGCAACGTCTTACCTTTCGTACTAGCATCATCCACAAGCAAGACCTCCTTTATAAGATGCTCGGGCGATCGATACAACACAGAGAAAGCTGTTCTCAACAATGTACTCCAATGCTCGTTATGAAACGGCACCACCACACTGACGGTTGGCAACGACTCGATGTAATACTTCTTCTTGCATCCTGGATGTCGAATGTCGGGGATAGATCGGTTTAGAGGTATCTTGTCGCTTAGAGCTCCGTTGAAACCGTTGACGGCGTATAGTAGCTCTTCAGTCTTGGCTTCTGATTCTGATAAGTGGGATGGTAGGCCTTGTTCACCGATGCCTGTGGAGAAGATGTAGCTTGAAGAAACCTGTTATTGTAAGACACTAATTTTGTTTGACAGGAGGACAAAACATTAAGTTCAACCTACATCCAAATTATTGCCTATTTGTGGAACTAGGATGTAGTGTGAACCGGACGTTTTGGTTCGAAACCGTTTTAGAGCAAAATATGAGTCAAGCCAAGCAGAGGCAAAAAGTTTAAAAATATTCTGGCTGATTGTGGTGCAAGACGTCCTTAGATTTGAAATTCGTATTTGAAAATACTGCATGTAATTAAGTATTTAAGTAGCGCATTATTTAAAGGCTTGATACTGGAAAATACATTTCTGTATTCAATAAATCCAGCAAGATCAACAAGTCGACAAGATGTCCTCCAATATCACGATCTGATTCAAAATTATTGCTCGGTTCCTACACAATATTTCTAAGGACCATAATAGCTCTAAATGGATGTACCATAATCAGAAGCTTGTAAAGTATATGGCATATTATCTACTTATGTGGTTTTGTTCATACCCAAACATTTTGTAATCAAGAACTATGTCACTCACCCACGCGTTTCCTCTCCCTGCTTATTTGCGCGTAGTTATGCCAATCTTTTTTCTAAAACAAAGCATAAAATTGTAAAATCCATCAAACATTTATACAGAAAGCAGATTTCAAGTGCATTTTTTCGGTGCATAGGGCGTGTTTTCACTTATCGGCGCTTACAGGACAACAGACGCATCTGATTTCTCATAGTCTTGTAATTTAGAAAACATCACTAAATAAATATGCTCCAACATGTGCAGTTAACGTGGATATAGCCATGGCAAAGAGATTAGGTTGTCCCAAAGCGCGATAAGATGGCGATAATGGAAAGATTTAGGGGGAACCTTGACACAGGGCTCTTGGTGATTAGAAGACGAAGGAGGCCTATTCTATGCAGAAGTTGTGTGGCAATACCTGGCTTGGATAGTGATGTAGGTAATCATTATTGTCTACTCTAAACAATAGGCGCCAGTAGTTACATAGCACCTGCTTTATATGTGAATGTGTCCATATGTCTTTAAGTATTTAATTTTAAATACTTTATATAATAATTGGTAGGTATTTAGAGAGAAATAAAGTTGATAGGTGCTTACTTTTGTGCTTTCCGGTATGAAATACTGCTTATGTTCCGACACATCAATTTGAGATTGAAATGCTTCTGGAAGGTTCAGATTCTCAGGCAGGTCTGTGTTACTTAGTGTCTTGATCAGATACAGCAGTATCACTATTATTGTGAGCATGAGCAGGTTGCGAAGTCGCAGAAGACGGAATAAGTAACGCCTCATTGTACAGACGAGGAAGAACCTGCAAGATATTTAAATTAAGAAGCTTGTTGTGTATTGAAAGCATATTCTTGGTTTACATAGCTACCTTCTCTTTATTATGTTCATAAGATTTTATCATAGTTCAGACTGGCGCGGAATGTATGGAAGTACATTTGTCACTAGCCTGCAGCAAGTACACCCTTATTATCGGGGAGTACTTACCATGAGTAAGGTTGGTGATGAAGTATTAAAGTTTATAAAAAAGTGTACTTTCATAGTAGTTAAATATTTTTTTTAATAAGCCTCCTGCAAGCTGTTGTCTTTTTCTGACTTAAACTAATCTAGTATACCTACTTGATTAGTTTAAGTTTGATAACCTACCGGTAATCAAAATGAAAATACTCCGCAAGCAAAGGGCTGCAATATTGCTGTTACAGCAGATTTTTCAGAGCTGTTTTTAGGACGCGCCAAGAGCATGCCTAACTTTCTGCTAATGATGAGAATTTCATTGCACTTTAAAGCTACTTTCTCTTCATGGTAAAAGCTCACTTATCAACTGCCAAGAATAATATATAAAACTTAATTGATCATCTAGTAAGTAGGTGGCAAAGAAAATATAAATACCTGATAGGTAGGTAGTAGTTAGGCAAGGTACCTACTCGTAATAATCGTAATAATTCTTACGGAGCAAAACACAACAAAATTAGAGATTACATTATCGATAAATTAACCGCACAGATGAAGATAAGCAAAACATGATAAAAAAAAACATTTTTATTGCTATGGAACAAGCCGAATTACATATAAAAATAACAAATCCTGCTGGTGTTTCGTTCATGCACCTTAGTTTTATGATACACAATAAATAATTAATATATTAGTTACAATACTCACAATTTACACGCGTTATTATTAAATGTTTACATTTGTGGAAAGGAAAGGAAAACCGCAAAACGAAGCCCAACAAAGATCACTAAAAAAATCATTCATTAAAAAAAAGCGAAGTGGGGTAGTGTAGTGATGTCCGGTGTGAGTTTGTTGAGTTGTTTAAAAACTCGATAAATTAGAGTTGGTTGCACTGCAAATGAGTCAACTAGAGTTAAATTTTCGTTTTCTTCTTCTCTTGTATATGGCCTCTGCCGTCATTTCGACAGACAATTTTGCCAGTATCAAGTGGATTATCCTATCCTACTAATATTATAAATGCGAAAGTTTAGATGTTTGGATGTTTAGATGTTTGGATGTTTAGATGTTTGGATGTTTGTGTTTCAATCACGTCAAAACTAATGAACCAACTTGGATGAAACTTGGCATATATATAGTTCGTAACCTGGATTGACATATAGGCTACTTTTTATCTCGAATAATTAACAGGATCTACAGGATAAAATGAACGAAAAGGATTAGCAGCGCCAATTGGCAAGAGGATTTCATTGTCATGTCATGTCACGTCAGTTTGACAGGGCGTAGTACTACCTCTTTGGTCTAACGACTAGCGTTTGACATTCCAGTAGGTACGAGTTCGGTGTAATGAGGTGTAATGTCAAGTGTCTCAAAGAAGTATCCGTTCGGTACACGCACAGATAATACACACTCGGTACACGGAAACTGTAGACGCGTACGAAGTCGCGGGTAACTGCTAGTTTGAAATAAGTTTAGTGAAGTCGAGTCATAAGTCTAGTCGTTTGTTTTGAAGACGAAATGGTGGATTTTCCCTTCAAAACTTGAAAACGAATTTCATCAAATAATAAAAACATATTATATGATAATACACATTTATTCCAATGGCTTTTTGCTATGACAGCAAGTATTATTGGTTAAAATAAACAATACTCATTATAACACTAAGAAAAATCATTAAAATTAATGTGCTAATATGTTGCTTTTATAAATGATAGAACTCGAATCCAGACAATCCAGTTAAATTTTCATTAACTCGAGTTGACTCAATTTTTAGTGTCATTTTCATTTCAACCAGTCTTCTTCTTCTTTTCTTAATTCTATAATACTACTACATCTAAGGAAAGAATGTAAACGTCATTTCATATTTGACTTTGAAAGCAGTAAAACTTTGATTCATGATAGTTTTATGACTGCAATATCCTTACAGAGTAAAAATAAAAAAAAACATCTATCATCCACTAAAACGAAAACCGCACTAGCAATGCAGTTTTTAAATACCTACCTACATTTTTATGTATGACTAGCTGTTACCCGCGACTTTGTACGCATGCACCGTTTACTGAGTGTCATAACTAGTATGTGGTTATTACATCGAGCCCGTACTCGCGTGTCAGACGTTAGGCAGGTACCTACACTAAAACTTGTAATTACACTTCACGTCACGTCACGTCACGTCACGTCAGATGCTTTAGAGGGATAAATTATCTCCCTGAATGCTCTGAAGCATCTGACTGACGTGACATCGTTCTCGGGTCAAAATTGGCGCTGCTAATCCCGGTCGTTCATTTGATCCTGTAAATCCTGATAAATAATCGGGATAAAAGTAGCCTATAATGACATGTAAAATCCAGATTACGATATCCCAAGTTTCATATAAGTTGGTTCGATAGTTTCAACGTGATTGAAACACAAACATCTACTTTCGTTACATTAGTGGAATAGTGGGATGGGACAAGCCGATGGCCCACCTGATGCTAAGTGGGCTATAGCAATACAGTGCCTCACTGACCACGTCTATCGACTCGAGGACGTCCCCAGTGACTATTGAACTGCGCCTTGAGATGAGGCTTATACATAGGTGTTATTACTAGTTGTCCTGTGAGAACATAGACCTCGCAAGCCTTTATAACCATGCAATAACCGACACTTTCCCTTTTCCCCTGGCTAAATCGATTTTCAGGTGCTTGAATTTAGACTTTTGAGCAAAATTAGTTTTAGCGATTACTCGCGTTCCCTTGGTCCTAGCCTAGGAGGTCGAATCTGGTGACTACAGATTTGTCTCGTAAAGGCGAAGAGGACTGTGTAGTCTAATAATAATTGACATTGGTAGAAGTCAATTTTCGGGAAAAAATAATTTTCCCTTTTTTCCCCTTTCCACTCCCTCTTTTTGGAAATATTTTTACACCATCTTGTGTAGAATGAAGTCTTTCGTGTGCTTCTCAAATTTGATTGAAATCCGTTGATAAATAACGCTACAGCAAACTTTCCCTCTTTTCTCCCCTATTTTCCCCCCAATCAAAAATCCCCGACGACGAAAAAAATCTAATAATTCATATAACCTGTGTACCAAGTTTCGTCCAGATCGGTTGAAAAATGCGACCTGTAGAGGAGAACAGACATCCGGACAAACGCATTTTTGGCCAATGTGGAAACTGAGACGCTTCGCTTGCTTCGCTCGCTCGGTCAATTAGCAAAGAATATAATATCCTAACGAACGTATGAGTCTCACGCAACAGAGTTGTCGTGTCGTCGTCGTCGTCCGCATCTCTACGGCTAAACTGCTACTATTGGTGCTTTTCATAATGCGGTTTCACCTTTACTAAAAAAAACTAATCTCACTGAACGCGTCCAAACGATTAATCCGAAAATTCTCGAAGTTCTCAAACGCTTCTTTAGCTTACTTGACAACTGTTTGTTTTTGATTGGTTGAAAATTTTCAGGAAAATCAAAAATCATTCCTTCGTTCGATTGATTTGAGGTTGTTTCTGTGGGAAACTTTGTTTTAGTGAACTGGGCACCGGCTAGGGAAAATAAATAAGCGATCAACAGAACAGTGAGATTACGAAAGAACGGTAAGCAAGCACTCTTCTCGCCTCGCATCTGATAGAGCTAACTAATTCCTCTATCGCCCTTTAGTAATGAGGATATCCGGTGACCGCAGCCCCTCAACAGCACCGAACCCGAATTTCCAACCTTTCGCTTCGTATTGTCTACTTCTCCCTAATCGAATTAGCATACATTAGGTACGGGTAAAGCGTGGCGATTGTTGGTTAGAGGTTTTGCATTGTCGGTTCTAACTAGGACACGGAGGCCGACTTCGGTCCTTTTCTTTCGCTAAAATAACGATGGTATTTCAGATGGCTCCATTTAGGAGTAAGGTCCTTTTTGGCTGTTTGTTGGTAGTAGTGAGCACTGCCCTGCTGGTGAATGCTGAGAATTCTAATGATGAAGCCACGGTGGAGGTTGAGGTTAGTACTTTACCTACCCATGTAGCATGGTATTCTTGGTTGAGTATACAATGCTATCTAAATAACCTACATTTTTGACTGTTATCAAGATCTTTAGAGCACTGAATTTAGATTAGGATTAGATAGAATATTTCTTTCATTTCAATAAAAAACTTCCAACCAAGGAGATTTACTGGTCTACTTTTCAATAAAAAACTTCCAACCAAGGAGATTTACTGGTCTACTTTGTTTTTTTTTTTGATGAATCATAAGAATACTCTTTGGTCTTGGTATGAAAGTGTGATGAATTCAATAAAGATTATGATGATAAAGTATACAGTGCATGCAGGGTATTTATAAGTTCATATGAGCGTACTAAGAAGGCAGCCGATAAAAAATGGCTAGATAAAGAAATGAAATTCTGGATCCTAAAAATGTTTTTATTACACCCTTTGTGTCAAAGCAACTAAAATGCGATGGAATAAGCGTGGGGAGATGATATATTAATTACATAGTAACTACCTACATGCTAATTGGTTTATGATATTTTATCAGGTTGAAGAAGAAATAGAAGAGTATACAAGCCCAGAAATTCCAAAAGGAATGCATTTTGCTGAACATTTTGATGATGCGAAAGCATTTGGAAAGAAATGGGTGAAGTCCGAGGCTAAGAAACAGGGTGTTGATGAGGAAATAGCCAAGTATGATGGCAAGTGGGAGGTAAGTAATCCACTATCTACAAATATTTGTGGACGTTCCACACAACACCCTCTAGTCCCAATCTAAGCAAAGCTTGTACTATGGAAACCAGATCACTTCACTTGCCTCTGCTAGTTGAAATGTTACATGCATTACTGTTCTAATACTAAATTGGTTACTTTATAGGCCATCTTTTTACTTTTTTGAGTGAAAAACTGTACAGTAAGCCATGCTGTGAATGTGTACTCACAGTGAAAGAGGTTGTGCTTTGGATTTCAACAGCAAAAATTGCATCTTACTGAACATACTTTGTAGTCAAGTTAATTTTACAAAAAATTTAACAATTGAAAACAACCTGAAATCTTAGATCCTCTTCATCATTGCTGGTCATCATCAGACCTTGGAGTATGGACTTCAGTTCATCAAATCTCAATATTCTGAGATAAACTAAATGTTTCAAACTGCAATTGGACCTGAGATTTTTTCAACTGGTTTTCAGAGCTGATAAACACCCACATAACTTGGAAACGGCTCCACCAATTTTCATCCAACATGACTAAAAACCATCCCAGATACCTATTTAGATAATCACATTTCCTGCAAAAAAAACCGCATTCAAATCGAGGCTGCATTAGCATATTCAGAGCTACGAGAGCACAAACAGATAAATGGGTTCATCTTTTAGGCTGTTAAAAATGTATGTGATATAGTAATGAATTTACAGCTCAAGACCCCAATGAGGAAGATATTCAAGGATGACCTTGGTTTAGTGCTGACTACGGAAGCCAAGCACGCTGCCATCTCAGCTCTACTAGACAAGCCGTTCGAGTTCAAAGACAAGCCTTTTGTAGTCCAATATGAAGTCACTATGCAGGTATTGTGATATTTATTTATAGTGTACTAGCAGTTACCCGCGACTTCGTACGCGTCTACAGTTTCCGTGTAAGTACATTATATTATCTGTGCGTGTACCGAGCGGATACTTTGAGAAACTTGACATTACACCTCATTACACCGAACTCGTACCTACTGGAATGTCAAACGCTAGTTGTTAGACCAAAGAGGTAGTACTACGTCCTGTCAAAGTTGACGTGACATGACATGAGCATTGGTTTAATATTAGGTAGGTATCTATCTACCTATCTTTAGATTTTACTAGCAGTTACCCGCGACTTCGTTCAAAAAACAAAAAAAGACCGGAAAAGTAGCCTATGTGTTAATCCAGGTTACGAACTATAATATAATCCAAGTTTCATCCAAATCGGACCAGTAGTTACAGCGTGATTGAAACACAAACATCCAAACATCTAAACTTTGCCATTTATAATAGTAGTGGGATATGGAGTATTAATAATTTATTCAATCATTAACCTTCAACAAATTGTACAAGTTTACATCATATTTGAATTGATTATCGTAACGCCATAAATCATTATCGTAAAGGTACTTGCGCCCTGTTATGCTTCACTAACAGGCTTATCATGATGTGAAGTCATTTACGTGTCGCGAGAAACTCGCCTCATACCTTACATTACATCACTTGGAAATTGGATTCTACTGTCTCATAATCCAATTTTCACGTCTATGGATAGGCTTATTTTCTTTGACATGAAAATGAATGTCGAAACATACAAATCAGCTTATGAGTCACTAATCAATTTACTGTACTCTGTTGGGATATCCTGTTTTGATATTAGTGATAGCAAAAGGGCAGGATATTAATTGGTAGGCGGGTATTAATGGGTAATTTTCATATCCAATTTCCATGTAATGACTTGATAATTTGTCCATAATTTCAATAATTTTGTATTTTATGTAAAAAACTTGTTATTTAGGGTTACAAGTATTTAGCTTCCAAAACCTGATCCGTAATGAAGTTTAGTAACTAATTAATGAATTATAGAATTAAAATTAAAAGTCGTATATGAAAGTATATGGGCGACCATCTGCACACCTTGGCTCCCTGATGGTCGGCGACTTCGGGGTCGGTCAAGAAAGCGTTGGCGGGACGATCTGGACGCCTTCGAAGGGAGATGGTGGGAGGAGGCTCAGGATAGGGAGTATTGGAAGTCTCCGGGGGAGACCTTTGCCCAGCAGTGGGACGAGAAAGGTTAATTTAAAAAAAAATTAAAGTGACTTTTTATGAGAAGTACCCTAATAGCTTTACCCTAGAATGCGCAGAAATCGCATTTTATATCTCTTTGGGTGCTAAAAGCACCCTCCCACTCCCCCTATTCAAGGTCAGAGCTAGAAAACTGTGTCGGGACCTAAGAACACTGTTTTTTTATTCCACATTGCGGTGTTAAAGTCTTAAAACTTATTTAATAAAATCACAAGGATCATTCAAAATTGGTGGATGGAGAAAACTCATCTTGGAAATGTATAGGGGTGACCTTTGGCAGTGGAATTCAGGCTGATACAATGATGAATATAAGAACTAGGGCTCATGCTTGGATATACATATGGGTGACCGTATGACCTGTGGAGTTCAATGCATTGGTTTGGCTACTTTCCAGAGATGATTCAAATAGTTCTCATCCTGTTTACTTCAAAGCGCATGACGCTCATGTTTACGTCAATATTTTATTATTTTGCGTTTTCAACATCATTGACGAAAATAACTTCTTGATGTAGAATCAATTTTACGTGTTTATTTTTTAAAAACATTAATTGCATAGCGTGGAGGGAAGAGGGGGAGGCCTTTTGCCCAGCAGTGGGACATTAAAGGCTTATAATAATAATAAAAAAATATATAGATAGATAGATAGATAAAAACTTTATTGCACACACAGAAAAAAAGAAATTACAGAAAGAGAGAAACATATATTTTAGATGTTTTTTAATTTCGTAAGCCTATGATATTCCGTGATTCGTAAACCTATGATAGGGGACACAAGAGATGCCTTGGCAGACCAACAGCCAGATGGATAGATGACATCGTTGCCGTACAGAGGCCTATGATGATGATGATGATATTCCAATCGAAGTTTCTCTAGTGTCAAGTTTCTGCGAGCTACGATCTTGTTTGGTATTAAATAAACCTTCCATGAACAGGAAGGGCAAAACTGCGGCGGAGCATACATAAAGCTGCTCTCCCGTGGCGCCAACACGAAGGCGGACCTGCGTCAGTTCCACGACCAGACGCCCTACACCATCATGTTCGGGCCCGACAAGTGCGGGAACGACAACAAGTTGCACTTCATCTTCCGCCACAAGAATCCTAAAAACGGATCGATTGAGGAGAAGCACAGTAAGAAACCCACGTAAGTATAAACCTGCAAAATTTAAAGAGTTCTAACTAGATGGCGCTGCTAAATCGCTCCGCATTGTAAAACGCGCTATCGTTGCGTTTTGGGCAATGAGCCAAGATATCTATAATATAGTGAGTCTCATTTAACCAAAGTATTATTAGTATTAGTTATAGTTATAGTTATTAGTATTAGTTCAAGGTGTTTTACACATACACCCCTCTCCCTCTCGAGATCTACCTTTTAGTAAAGGATTATACACTGGGATTGATTGATGTAAAAAGAAAAATGTTTTTCAGTCAATACTGTCGATTCTGTTGTTGCATTTTTCTAAATTAACCTAATTTGACAGCGCTAAAATTATAGCTGTCTTTGTCGTTTCCGTTCACAAGAAAAGAAAGGGACGGCAACATTTTTAGTGCTGTCAAATTAGGTTAGTTTAGAAAAATTCAACAAGTGAATCGACATC
Source organism: Gandaritis pyraliata (assembly GCA_947859175.1). Classification (NCBI taxonomy): domain Eukaryota; kingdom Metazoa; phylum Arthropoda; class Insecta; order Lepidoptera; family Geometridae; genus Gandaritis; species Gandaritis pyraliata. Next base: position 10,162,072 of record OX401856.1, on the reverse strand, counting down.
AATATCAACTAAAACGGGCGTGTATCGGTATTGACTGTGTAGTTTAGTTTTAGCTTTTGAATTCCAGGTTCTTATTTTCTAAGGGGCTTCCATTAGTTTATTATTATTTCCTGTTATGCGAGGGCGTAGCAACACAACTAACAGAAATCCTAAGCAACCCCAGGTCACTCCTCCAAGCCTGCGAAGCCCCCAGGAAGCTTCTGTGCTTTTGGGAGGAGTTAAGCTGGCTACACTCCTAGCCAGAACACCCCTACGTTTAATGGACCAACCTTTGAGTCATGCGGAAACGGGAGTCTGATAAATAAATAAATAAATAAATATTCATGGACTTTACACACAACGCCCTCTAGTCCCAAACTAAGCAAAGCTTGTAATATGGGAACTAGATGGCTGATAGTATACTTATATACTTTTTTTTTTGTAAATACATACTTATAATACATAGTAACACCCAGACATAGAACAAACATCTATGTTTGCCACGCACAAATGTTTGTTCTCAGTGGGGATCGAACCCACGACACACAGCACGGAAGGCAGAGCTGTTACCGACTGAGCTGTGACGCCTGTCAATAGTTTATTATTATTAATCATTTATTAAGTACACCATATTATTATTGGCAAGCTTCTTAAGTCTAATTGAATAGTTTTAGGAAGCGCCCGTGGCTTGCTTAGTCAATCTTCACCGATTATCTTAGTTGGACGTTCTGCGCGGGATTTTGAATGTAAATTGTATTTCAGTCAGCGTCTCGACGACATTTACAAAGACAAGCAGCCCCACCTGTACACGCTGATCGTCCGTCCCGACAACACGTTCTCAGTGCTGGTGGACAGCAAGGAGGTCAACTCCGGGTCTCTGCTCGAGGACTTCACGCCGGCAGTCAACCCGCCGGAGGAGATAGACGATCCTGCAGATAACAAGCCTGATGACTGGGACGAGAGGGAAAAGGTAACATTCGCAAAACGCTTCTCAATCGTGGTTTGAAATAGAGATTTACACAGGTTTTAGTTGAGAATTGTTTTAAATTGCTTGATCATCCCCACCTCACAAGTCTTCCAAGTTAGGTAAATATGCCATCCACCCAGGATGGATATTTTAAGAAAGTTGACCTTGATGTTACACATGTAATGTTTGTGTCAAATAAATAATCTTATCTAATTTTGAAACAATAAAAAATTTATTCACAAAATGTACAGATCGTGGACCCCACAGCACATAAGCCAGAGGACTGGGATGAGGATGCCCCGGCTCAGATCATTGACCCCAACGCGGTCAAACCCACCGGCTGGCTCGATGATGAACCTGAAAATATTCCCGGTAAATAGAATTTAACATACACAGTACGCAACGGATCTTTATCCCCACGAAGTTAGGTGCAACAAACGATTGTGGATGTACAGGTGCGGAAAAAATCGCAATATCTAATTCGACCCAAAAATTAAGTTCTGCGCGGATATTTCGAAGAGACAAAGATCCGTTGTAACTACTATACTTACTTATAAGACATGCATCATCCAAAATATGTAAATTTTCGTGTGTTTCGCGCTCGAAAATTGAGAATCAAAATCGTTTATGTGAAGCCACGATAAATACCCAAATAACGATTCAATATAAAGTCTAGTTTATATATGAACTCTATTTACCAATCCCGGCAGACCCTGATGCAAAGAAGCCTGCCGATTGGGATGATGAGATGGACGGTGAATGGGAGGCTCCACTTATTGACAACCCCCTCTGCAGCACTGCCCCCGGATGTGGACCCTGGTCCCCGCCTACCATCCCCAATCCTAACTACAAGGTATGTCACTCAAATTAGGTTATTAATAACCAAAAGTAGCCTATGTGTTAATCCCGGTTACGAACTGTATATATTCCAAGTTTTATCCAAGTTGGTTCAGTAGTTTCGACATGATTGAAACAAACATCCAAACATCTTTCACATTTATAATATTAGTGGGAAGTTGGATTTAATTATATATTTAATCAATCCCAGTAAGAAGTGGGATTGATCCCTTCAAACTGGAACATGGCGTTACGTGAGTATGAGTTATGTTTATATAATGTTTGCAGGGAGTGTGGCGCGCTCCGCTGATTTCGAACCCGAACTACAAGGGCAAGTGGACGCCTCGCCGCATCGCCAATCCAGATTACTTCAAGGATAACCATCCCTTCAGAATGACGCCTATCGTAAGACCTTCTCCCGGTTCATATTTCCCAACGAGCTAAATTCTCCCGGTTCATATTTCCCAACGAGCGAAATTCTCCCGGTTCATGTTTCCCAACGAGCGAAATTCTTCCGGTTCATATTTCCCAACGAGCTAAATTCTCCCGGTTCATATTTCCCAACGAGCTAAATTCTCCCGGTTCATATTTCCCAACGAGCTAAATTCTCCCGGTTCATATTTCCCAACGAGCTAAATTCTCCCGGTTCATATTTCCCAACGAGCTAAATTCTCCCGGTTCATATTTCCCAACGAGCTAAATTCTCCCGGTTCATATTTCCCAACGAGCTAAATTCTCCCGGTTCATATTTCCCAACGAGCTAAATTCTCCCGGTTCATATTTCCCAACGAGCTAAATTCTCCCGGTTCATATTTCCCAACGAGCTAAATTCTCCCGGTTCATATTTCCCAACGAGCTAAATTCTCCCGGTTCATATTTCCCAACGAGCTAAATTCTCCCGGTTCATATTTCCCAACGAGCTAAATTCTCCCGGTTCATATTTCCCAACGAGCTAAATTCTCCCGGTTCATATTTCCCAACGAGCTAAATTCTCCCGGTTCATATTTCCCACCGAGTTTAAGCTTCGAATCCGGTCGCGTACAGTCAACATAGTCATCATTGACAAATGATGAGACAAAGTTTAAAAAATTATGATTGAAAACTAGGAGCTCTCCATTTTGTTTCTCAACTGTAATTAGGAAGTAAAAACTATATCCTAAAAGTAGAAAAGAAAAAAATTATGATAAGAGCCAACACAACATACACACACAATTTTGAAATTATGAAAAAGTTACCTATTTCTGATACTGCCTGCACTGATGGTTTCGATTTGAAAAATTTATATGGCAGTGCTCTCAAACGGTGAAGAAAAACATCGTGAGGAAACCCGTGGCTTAGTCAGCTCCGCACGTATTGACGTTGTCTTTCCTGTGGATTGTGGGGACTAGGCTGAGAAGATGGTATAGGTGCTGCAAGCTTACTTCATCTAAATCGTGCCTCAGGCACTGCAGCGTACCGTTCATCCAGGGCATGAGTGTAAATCATATAGATTAGATGCAAAGGCCTGATTCATAGTCCATATTATCAGTATAAACTGATAGGTATAGTTTTTGAACGGCGTCCGCAGTAAACAGTAAATGAATGTCACAAATGAATGAATGAATGAATGAATGTTGACAGGCGTCACAGCTCAGTCGGTAATGGCTCTGCCTTACGTGCTGTGGGTCGTGGGTTCGATCCCCACCAAGAACAAACATTTGTTCGTGGAAAACATAGATGTTTGTTCTATGTCTGGGTGTTACTATGTATTATAAGTATGTACAAAAAAAAAGTATATAAGTATTCTATCAGCCATCTAGTTCCCATATCGCAAGCTTTGCTTAGTTTGGGACTAGAGGGCGTTGTGTGTAAAGTTTTTTTTTTTTTTTTTTTCCACATATGCTATCTGCAATCGGCTATTTAGCCATAATCAGATTGGTTCTTGTATTGGTGTTTTAAGGTGTAACTCCAGCGAGTAACACCATTCAGTATTCAGAACAGTCTACGTTCTCTGGTCTAGGTCGAGTATTTGCCATCTTTTGAGGCGTTTCACGTTTTCTTGTGTGTTAAGTAGGTTTCTAGCTAGTTCATTTGAGTGGTGTTCAAGTCTTTCCCTATATTTTATGCTGTATCTGGCGACTTCCTCTTTAACAGTAGGCATTTCCAGGTATTCATGTATTTCTGAGTGTGTGTAAAGTATATGAATATTTATTTATTTATTTATGAATGTTTATATTGCAGCACGCAGTGGGGCTGGAGCTGTGGTCCATGTCGCCGCAGCTGCTGTTCGACAACCTGATCATAACGGATGACGAGTTGGTGGCGGAGGTGTGGGCCGCTAATACATTCAAACTGAAGCGAGCCAAACTATCACGGGATTCGGTATTACTATAACTTACTAAAATATTAACTACTAGCAGTTACCCGCGACTTCGTACGCGAGTACCGTTTCCGTGTACATTAATTATATTATCTGTGCGTGTACCGAGCGGATATTTTGAGAAGCTTGACATTACACCGAACCCGTACTCGAATGTCAAACGTACTACGCCCTGTCAAACTGACGTGACATGACATCGTCCTCTTGCCAATGGGCGCTGCTAATCCTGTTCGTTCATTTTATCCTGTAGATCCTGTTAATTATTCGGGATAAAAAAAAGCCTGTGTCAATCCAGGTTACGAACTATATATGTGTCAAGATTCATCTAAATTTGTTCAAGCATATAAATGAACAATAATTCCTCTATTAAAATATAATGTTGATATTAGAAAACATGGTGGGGCGCCGTTCTCCGAGCCACTAACTACAAACCGGGATACTATGGGATGTACGCAATCTACTGCTGCATCCCAATCTGCGTATACATTGCGCTTCTTGTACGACGGGCGAGAGAGGTCTCTGTGTTTATTAGCTCGATGTATCGCTTGCAACCTTATTACCTAAAGCCATAGAGCACAAAGTTAAAGATAAAAAAAAATCCCGTCGTTTGTATCGCTATGAATCTTATTAGGGAACGTACCCATACTAAGTGGCCGTGCAGGGGGCTGAGGGGGAGAGGGGGGAGGAAGGTCTTCAATATACCACGCTTTGTCACAAGGACGGGCTTAGGTCTTCATCACGTAATTAATATCCTTTAGGAAAAACTCGCACTTTTTCAATCTGTAAAGATAAATATGGGTCAAATTTTAATTTTTTTAACTGTTTGTTTACAAAACTTTATTTAAAACTGCGTATCTTGTATCTTGTATTGTTGTATCTGCGTCTGCGTGTTTCCGAACGTTATGTAGAGACGCTAAGTAATGAGTAATGACACATGTATGTATGTTGGCTAGTACAGACGGTCTTGGAATAATCACTTGTAGAACAATGACATAGGACGCGGCGTGGTTATCATCGATTGTAACTTGCTAAATGTAAACACGCAAGATTGACGTACTTGAATAATAAACAAATGTTGTTCCCCTAAAAAGTGCGTTATCATTAACAATACAAAAACGATATTTATGAAAGAGAAGGGGCTGTCTTGGCGTATACCTCGGCTGGGGCAAGGGGTGAGGGGGATAAAAAACAGGTCATATAGTATGACGTTTCCTTACCTAGTAGTATTTAAATTTTAGATAAAATGGCAACACGAAGGCGTTACTCCTTACCACGTTTCCCATATAAGCACTACCTTTTTCTCCACACTACACAAAGGTTGGTTGGAAGAAAATGCTAAATAGCATTAAGCTCGCCTCTGTACTGTTTTTAATGTGCAATAAAGAATTTTCTAATCTAATCTAACACATGTATGAATGCACATTATCCTAGTTGTATTATCGCCCTGTGTTGGTATCGCTAGAGAGTGCAGTAGTAGCTATATTACAGGAGTCTGTGTTCGAGCGAGCTCTACAATTCGCCGGTGACAACCCTTGGATGTACGCGGTGCTCATCTTTGGCACTTTTATCGTGGTCGGTGTGGGGGCCTACTTGTGTTGCGGCCCTAGGGCTTCTGTAAGTACTATCAATTATTGCATCTCTTATTATGTTTGGTTGAAATACAAAAAAAATTACATAAAAGATTTTTAGAATTGAATCGAAGTGGCAGATCTATTAAATTAGCACATTTTATTTCCTTGGAAAACAAATAATCTTATATTAACAAAAACTATATACAAATACTTAGGAAAATAGCATTTTTAACAAAAAAAAAAAATATTAAAATGAACTCTGAATTCTAAATGCTAGAGATAGAAAACAGAGTTCAAATCACCGACTGCAGGCAGGGTGCCCAAAAGGCTGGCAACGTTACCTCTTTGTATGGCAATACTAATTCTCTGTCCAAGGTAAGCACCAGCCCTTTGGTCATTTGTCACATAATAATTAATCCAAACAAATAAATTAAACTAATGTTTTTGTTATAGGCACGAGTTAACCGTTTAACATCAGGTGGACCAACTTCATGTCCCGTATTTTTTCATATAAAAAATAGCTTAGCATGTCTTAAATATAAATATCATTTTTTTGAGGTTTAAACATTATGATCCATGCAAGTATCATGTATTATTTATTAATCAGTATTCTAGATCTGGTTCTGGACCCTGGATACATAAGAGGGGATCCTAACAAATTAATTTACCATAATTTAAGTTACAGTTAGCAATTAAAAGTTTTTTTATTTTAATTTTATTTGTTTCGTTGTAACAGGACCCGATCGGCGAGTCGAAGAAATCAGACGCAGTAGCCGAAGACGACCCTCACGAGTCTGAGCCGGAGTCCGACAGTCGCACCAGTGATGTGGAGGACGTGGCGCAGGATAGCCCCAAGCCGCGCCGCAAGGCAGACCTCGAGGGACCCGCACACGACGCGAACACTGAAACTGATACTGCAGAGGTCACTATTACTCTCAATTGCTTTTTATTGTAAAACAAATATTCATTGAGCTTATCCACGCCGGCTGCGCCAGAAAATATTAGACCAACCTATTTATATGGGACTTTCTAGAAGTTTTGTAGTAACTAGTGTAGTTATGACCGGTTCCTTTAACACTTTATGAACTTCTCTACACGCTCTCTCAGATGGTTATAGTTGTCATCGATAGAGCATCGGTGGTTAATTGGTAGCACCACTAGCAACCCCATTTTCGTAATTCGTGTGTCCCAATCTGGTATCGCACTGTAGATTTTCCTATTCGAAAATTACAGAGACAGATGTCCGGCAACTCTGGCAGCGCAGCGTGGGCTTGGGAATAGGGTATCGTTAGCATTCTCCTAAAAACACATTCGTTAGATCCTTGTCTAAAAGTTACCGCAACTTTGACAGTCAAGTAACTTGCTTGGCTTGAGTCAAGAAAGAGTTAATCTATGAACATCCGTTAGTAAGCTGTTAATATTGTTTCAGGCTACACCAGCAGCACCAGTGGACACAGAGGGCGCTGGTGACGGCCAGCGCAAGCGCAAAGCGCGCAAGGAGTGAGCAAGGTATTACTCGCACCATACTGTACTACTGTACTAGCTATCTGTCTAGCACTGTGTCTGTGCTACACTGGCGCAGTGACTATAGGTATCTTTGACTGCAATGACTTGATCTCTCCATTATTCGAATGACTATTGTGTGAACTGCATTCGTTTGACTTAGCCTGGGACTACGTATCCGGAATGCGAATGGCCAATCACATGTTGCTATTCTGCATTCCGGAATGCAATAAACTGTAGTGGGCTTGTGATTGGTCATTCGCATTCTGGATGCAATGTAGTGCCGGGTACCCATAATTTTTTAAATTTTCATTTTAGATTTTTATATAATTTACAACGTTCAAAAATATGTTCTAAATTTTTTATAGCGCCGTTGATATATTTAATAAACGCACTAACTACCGACTGACACCTGTACTAAACGACAATCAAAATAAAGTACTTTTATAAAAAAAAAATTATGTAATGAAATTTACTTTTCTAAACTTCCGTAATTTACAAAAAGTTACGTAAAACCCGTTGAGCATAACGAATAAAACAGAGATCAAATATATGCCTGTACATTGCAGTCAAAAATATACTTATAATATATGCAAAAACCAACATAATAATATATTTTAGGTACATAAATACATACTTGCTTCATCCAAAGTGAATTCACACATTATATCCTACATTCAGTTAAAATCACAACTCGTTATTAGATTCACAAGATTTTGTTGTAAATGCACCAAAGATATTTTATTTCTATGACTGAACATTTTTGAACAAACTATGAAATGTACAGAGGGTTTAGTACAAGATTTGATAGTTTTAGCGAAAACTTTCAGAAACTACAAAAATGTATGGAAGAAAATGAAATTAAATAGTGTTATGAAACTATCAATTTCTGTACTAGACCCCAATTCAAACACGAATGTTTGGATTTACTCTTGACTACCCCGCTGGAGGCAAATGACACAAACTGTCGAGTGTTTTTTTTCTTTCTCTATTGTTTCAAAGACTCCTATAGACTATAGAAATAGACTCTAAGAAATGTAAAGGTTAGTTGGAGGGGATAGTCGAGAGCATAATTCTTAGTTTTTCTATTTGTTTGATATTTCGAGAGAACGCTAATATAACGTTGTGAATTTGGAATAAGGAGTTGTTTAAATTTATTCTAATTATGCTGTGAATAAAGCTCGATTTACATGGGTCCAGTGTTTAGCGAAGTGGATTAGTACAGTAGTATATTGTAATGTATATCAACGGACTCGCAACTATATAGAGAATTTGTTTACACCACTGTACTAACCTACTTGGCTAAACACTTGACCATTTTGAATCGAGCGTAAGGCCCAATAGTATTTTGTAACGGGATAGCATTAAATTTAAATAGTTTGAATGCGTTTCTTTGTTTTGTTTGTGTAACTGTAGCTGAAAAATTTTGTTGACATAATAATATAACTAGGAATATTTATGTATGAATAATTCTGTAAGATTTTGTTTACATTCTATGTACGAATAATTCTGTTTAAGCTATGTAAGATAATATTCATTTATTCTTGTGTATAAGATATTGCATTTTAACATTTTTCTATAAAGAAAAGGCATGAAAATATGCTGTGTTCATAATGCACGTCCCAGGCACCACCGGGGTCTGCCAGACCATCACAGAATGGTTTTTTTAGACAACTTAATGATGAAATAAGCCTGATGTTAAGTAGTAACCACTGCCTCACTGAACACATCTACTGAGGCACGTGCCCTTTGATGCATTGCACTGTGCCCATCACTAGAAATAAAGGTGTTAAATCTCATGTGCCTGTAATTGCACCGAAACACAGCATTGCGAACATCACTGCTTGGCGGCAGAAATAGGGACGATAGTACAATTACTATTTAGATGTTTTCAAGAGGAGAGTGAATAGGTTTCATCTAGGCGAATGTGCTACATCGTCGACCGCATCGTCACTTAACATCAGGTGAGATTGCTATCAAACGTTTGCCTATAAGGTATTAAAAAAAACTCATAAGACGCTGTACTACAAAAATATGCGACACCGGATTGGTCGTTCATTCACTCTCCATTTATAGCCAATCGGAGAACGTATATTATGTGATGGTCTGACAGACCACCGTAGTGTGGGAGGTGCATAATATTTATACTAGGTGTTACTTGGACCATACCTTTGTGTACTTAATGTCACATAATATTGCATTTATATGCTTCGTATGAGTACATTATTTACTCCTTAATAATATAGGTAAATGGTATTTTAAATGAAAGCCAGTATGCGAATTTAGTCCAATATATTGTGGTAACCTTGTGATGCATACATTGATTTTTTAATATTTCCCGTTATTTGATAGTAGCTCTTCTGTCACTTGCATATCAACGAAAAGAGAGTGTAACCTTTGAGATAGTAAGTTCGTATGAGTTTGTCTACTCTGATAATGGAGTTGTTAGGCCGCCTTAAGGCCTGCGTCATTCCTTTTTGTTAGATGAAAAGGAGTTAAAAACATCTACATTCACTAGATGCTCAAGATATTAGTTCTTATGAAATATGGCGTATTTAGCATTCAGATGTTGCAAAAACAGAAAAAAAACAATGTTGACAAATTGCCCTTGACGCGGTTTAAAAGTCTGCAATAGATATATACGCATTTTTGCTTTATGTATGCAATTTACTAATATAATTTAAACAAAAACGGGAGATTTGTCATGATTTGTGAGTTCTATATCGCGTTTTTGGTGAAAAATATGTTCAGTTTCAAAAATTATGATGATCAATATCTAATGGGTCTTTGAAGTAGTTTTTACTTTGACTGTACATCTGTGGGCGCCAATGACCTTTTTGGTCAGCGTAAACATGTTATGTTAATAGATTCATTAAAATGCTGATTTCATTTACAAAATGGGACATTTAATAATGTATTTAACCTATAAACTAAAGTACAGAGATAAGAAAGAAAAGATATTTGAACATTTCTTTAGCAAAGTGGGAGAATTTGTTTTTCTACATTCTATGCAGATGACGAAGAAATAACAATATCTGAAAAAATCTTCTATTTTTCAAAGTTATTTATTATCATTATTTTTTATACAACGGAATGACGGTACAAGCCGACGGGCCACCCGATGTGAAGCGGTTACCTCTGCCTATAACAATGCATTGCCTCACCGAGCACGTCCACTGAGGACGTGCTCGGTGATGCATTGCACTGCGTCCATCACACTGAGACATGAAGGTGTAAGTCTCATGTGTCGGTGATGACGCCGGCTAATATGGTATAATTCCAATTACACTAATTAATTTACACAGGGACAATAACATTTTGTTAATGAATGCAAGTGTATGCATCAAAAGGTGACATGAGATCGGTTGTTGAACGCAACGGCAGCTGATAATAAAAGTTATTTTTAATTCAATTCATCAATAACCGTGTGGTATAATTTAGTTACAACTGTAACAAAATAAAAGTAAATTATTTGTAATACATTGTTTTTATTTAGCTCATTGAATGTTTAGGCCGCCCTAAGCCCTCCGTCGTGGCTTAACGACTGCTAGAGTCGGGACCGACAGTTTAGCGTGCCCTCCGAAGCACGAAAGCGCTCAGTGCAAATACCAGTAGCGGCCACCCATCCAAATAGTGACTGCACAGAACGTCGCTTAACTTAGATTAATCGGTAGCAACGTTAAAAAATCTAGGCCTGAGTATTTTTGAGCACACGATACTGATAAAAAACAGTAAATTAATTTAGGTTTACAAAACTTTATAGTGGAATTGGGTGATGTTTAGTTTGTAAAATGATCCTTGTTATAGAATTAATTCAAACATTTTTTTTTATTTTATGCGGAAAACAAACAGCTTATTATATAAAAGTATAAACAGAGGAAGTATAGCACGAAAAAGCCTAAAAGAGTTTTCACTTATAGATACAACTAAATAACGAAACAATTCGATGGACCACCCGATGTTAAGTGGTTACCTCGGCCTATAACAATCGCACCAGGCCTATCACTCTGAGACATAAAGATCTTTGTCGCTGTATTCAAAATGATAAAACTCGCATACATAGAATAATGGTTTCCGTTTATCAGCCGATACTAAATTTTTGGTACCTAAATTTTGACCTAGTATATCAGATTGCACTAATTTTGCACTAAATAATGGAATATTCAAAAATCTAGAAGGTTCTATGTGTATACTGGGGACATACACATCAAAACTTAAACTGATCTGATCCTCTGAACATAAAATGAGGCTGTAAAGTTAACAAGTGAAGAGATTAGCATATTAATGACGTGAAAGCAAAGGGCGTTGACCGAGCTAACAACTAAATGCATAATGAGACACCAAAATCCACACTATTTATGTGTACGTGTGTCTGTAATTTTACGACTAAAATCCTTATTTATTTCGCAAAAAAATATTCGTGGTCATTTCACAGAACGCCCTCTAAATCCAAATTAAGCATAACTTGTAATATGGAACTATGAAAATAATAGAACTAATAGTTCTGTTAATATTTTTAACCTGTTAAAAAAAGCAGACGAGGTCACGTGCAAAAGCTACAGTTGTTTAAATGCCCTCATTTCTGAGCACACTGATAAGCTCTGAAGCAATTCTGATAACATGATATTGTTACTCACAGTAGGTAGAGACAGGTACATGTTACTCATTGTAAAATGCAGTGCTATCAATATGGTATGTTAGGCACGTCGTACTCCAAAACCACTTTTGTATGCTTTTCTTTTATTTACTTATTCTATGTAGTTAAGTAAATTAGAGCTAAAATAATACAAAACAGAAAATATACGGACCAATATTCATACAAATTAAATGATATCACGATCTGCTAATAGACCAAATACAGAAAACGCTAATATTAATACTCGTCTCGAACCTTGAATTCGTTCCCCTGTGTACAGTCACCTACAAAAACAACGTTATCATGATCGATTTTCTTTCATTTGTTGTCATAACCACTTGTGCTGATAAATCCTTGCACCTTTTTGATAATGAAGTAGGTAGGTACTAAAATAGAAACGCAAACTATTAATAAAATAAGAGTATTAAAAAAATAAATTTTGTGAAGTTGGTAAGCGATGATTCTAAATGTTCTTTGTGATTTTATTGAATAAAGAAATTCTGAATATGAATCGGACCTGACTTTGCTATTGACGGTACCTCTTATTTTTTAATAACTAAAGAAAACGGATGCTGAGCTGATTATAACGGTACGATCACTCGTGCTGACTGTACAAGGTGGAAACAATAAAATATTATTGTTATACAATTAATGAACCCCATTCCAAAACGCACTAGCGTAGGTGGACAGTTTCTCTCATCAAATCATTCAGTCATTGCGTGTCCCGCTCGCCGCCGGTCGTCATTCGTATATTTGTATAAATTAACCGCTATTTGTGAATTAAAATCGAATATTTGATTACTATTAGGCACATGTTAATAGTTACATGAATAATAACGTGACTACAACGCAACATTATCATAATATATATATATTTATACTAAATATTTCGATGTAGCGTCTTCAAAAAATCATAATAGGCTTGATATTTTATAAAAACAAACGGTTTTCTTCCAAAACTGTACCACTTTATAGGGAAGTATATAAATATATATAAACAGGAGATTCTTAAAGTTACAATAACTGTGTGTATGTGTACCATGCTTTGACTGATTTGAACTAGAAAGTGTAACAAGTTTATCTACAAGAATATTGTGCTTGCAAAAGCACAACATACGAGTATGTTTGTTGTTGCTATGTGGGCGCTGTTGTGTTTTGTCTTCGTGTTAAGTGAAGCTGCTAAGCCAAATGTTGTGTTCATTTTAGCTGATGATTTGGTAAGTACCGACCACTTTTATTTATCATGTTTTTATCAAATCAGTACCTGTTTAGTTTTCCTTTCGTGTGTATAAGAATGTGTTAGCAAGAATACGTGTCTACACTAAATTTTTCATCATCAGTCTGTAAGTCTACTGGCTTCCGAAAAACTACCTCCTTATACAGGGTGTAATATAATGTCCGAAAGGGAGGTATTCTACACGTCATGGCGAACAAAATTTGTTCTACGACATTTAATATTTCGAAGTTTTTCATTCATGAAAAGCGCATTAAAGTTTCTTTAAAAATAGTATTGCACACGTGCTAACGTGTCTATGTGTGGGTGCGATGTGATAGGAGGGTGCGTAAGCATGTGTACTAACAGGCTGGATACATACGCACAGCAAATAAACACTAAGGGTGGTCGCAAATTCAAAAGACAAAAAAAAATTCATGGTAATTCTAAGACGGTCTTACTTTTTATTTCATGTGTAGGGTTGGAATGACGTAGGCTTCCACGGGTCCAATGCCATATCCACGCCCAACATAGACGCCCTGGCGTACTCCGGGATATGTCTGCAGAACTACTACGTAACTCCGATTTGCACGCCGTCGCGCGCCGCGCTGATGACCGGCAAATATCCTATACACACTGGTAAGTCCATCAGTAAATTTTTTTTCCTCAACCTATCTCATCCCACTGCTGGGCAAAGGTCTCCCCCAATGACTTCCAATATTCTGTCTCCCGGGCCTCTTCCCACCATCTCCTTTCAAAGGCGTCCAGGTCGTCCCGCCAGCGCTTTTTAGGCCGACCACGACACCGACGTCTGTCAGTTAATTACTAAGGATAAAATTGTTTAGTAAATGGTAGGGCTTTTTGTGAAAGAGCTCGTCTGGAGAAATACCACGGTAACAAATTTTCGAAGGGACTTTTACGGGCACATGTGACTTAACATATTTGTCTCAGAGTGCACAGTGATGCTTCACAGGGCACATCTCAATGGTCTTGCTCGATGAGGTAATGCATAGTCATAGGCAGAGGTTACCGCTTTAGGTGAGCCAACTGAGCCAACTTGGTTCAACACTCTCATAAAAAATTTTCAAACGAAGCGTCAACGTGCCGCCGCAGTTTAACGTTTATAATTAAAAAACTGCAGTACGGCAACGCGTCGCGTACCGCAACCTTAGAATATCCTACTTATCCTACTAATATTATAAATGCAAAAGTTTAGATGTTTGGATGTTTGGATGTCTGGATGTTTGTGTTTCAATCACGTCAAAACTAATGAACCAACTTGGATGAAACTTGGCATATATAGTTCGTAACCTGGATTGACATATAGGCTACTTTTTATCCCGAATAATTAACAGGATCTACAAGATAAAATGAACGAAAAGGATTAGCAGCGCCAATTGGCAAGAGGATTTCATTGTCATGTCATGTCACGTCAGTTTGACAGGGCGTAGTACTACCTCTTTGGTCTAACGACTAGCGTTTGACATTCCAGTAGGTACGAGTTCGGTGTAATGAGGTGTAATGTCAAATGTCTCAAAATAAGTATCCGCTCGGTACACGCACTGATAATTATAATGTACACGGAAACTGTAGACGCGTACGAAGTCGCGGGTAACTGCTAGTATTCTATAATCTGTGACCGCAACTAACAATAGCCCATCAATCGGTTGGTTCCATCTATTCTAGATTAATTATAATCGTGATTGGTTTGATTGTGATTTGTTGGGAGCCATTTATGCAGCCTAGGGTCTGGGACATGGTTTTGTATGGAGTGGGCTTGCCCGGTACCATCGATTAAGAAATACAAGTTTTGGTCCATGCCTGGTACGGAATATCGACCTTATCCATAGGAAAGTCATGGTAAATGCTGTTGATTGAACAGCACGATGTTTTCCTCCACTGCTTGAGAGCACTCTTGGAATTGGAAGAAGTGCTTATAACTGTTTCATTGTATTTATAAATGGGTTTACTAATTACAACGGCGATGTTTTGAAAATGAAAATGAAATTAAATGAAAAATGAAAAAATCTTTATTTCCAGCAAAACATACATAGGTACAGTAGGTAGGCAAGGGAAGGGTATTAAGTATAATAATGTTTTCCTGCAAAATAACAAAGATTATTTTAATATCTCAAAAGAAATCTAGGCGCAGCGGTTAAACGGGGAAGGTTTAATCAGGGAAGGTTGTGGGTTCGAATCCCAACCTATTTGTAATTTTTGAAATATTTACAAAGAATTTTTTTTTATTTAAACTACAGGAATGCAACATGGCACGATATACGGCACAGAACCACGTGGCCTGCCGCTAACAGAGAAGATATTGCCCCAATATCTACAGGAATTAGGGTATAGGACGCATTTGGTTGGGAAATGGCACTTGGGGTCATTCAAAAAGGAATACTTACCATTGAACAGAGGGTAAGTTCAAATACAAATAAAGTTTATTGTCAAAAAAAAGGTCAAAAAAATCAAATTCCCTTTTAAAATTAAAAAGAAACCAACCATGTTTTTGATAAAAATTATAATTTTAACTCTGTTATTCGTTACACTGTGTTTTGTCTCTTCGATCATTGAATCTGCTTGTCAATGAAGGAGACAAAACACGGTGTAACAATTCCAAGTTTACATCGAGCTTATTAATAACATAATATTAATAATAGACAATATTAACATAATATTAATAATTATTAATAATAGAATAATTTTTGACCGGAATTATGAATATTCATCATCATTCATTCATTCATTTGTGATCATTCTACTTATGACAAAAACTAGCCAAGAGCACCATAGTTCATTAAACTGGTAGAAAATGAATAACAAGATTTTTTTTGTGATTTTTACTGAAATATAGATACGAGAACAATCATAACTCATAAAGTTATAGTAGAACTTTATTTGTGATATTAATTTATCACCTCCCTACTCTGTAAAGTTACTTACAACAGCCATTGTGGCTCAATAACAGCTGAACTGTTTTCGATGAAACTTGGAATATACTTCGCAATCTGGAATAATAGGCTACTTTTTATTCAATTAACATATAGTGTAGCGGCGCTAGTAAATAATATTTTTGTGTTTCGCAGGTTTGAAACCCACACTGGATTCTGGACCGGAAAGATAGACATGTATGACCACACCACTATGGAGCATGGTTCATGGGGTTTTGACTTCAGACGAGGTAACCAACACTTAGAGCGGCTTGCACCAGAATCACTAAACGTATTTAACAGCTAAATCGATTTTAATCTGACGTATTTGTATGACTTGACAACTCGCTAAATACTATTTAAGAGTTAAACGCGTTTAGCGATTCTGGTGCAAGCCGCCCTTAGTATTTTTATCAGTTTTAAAGGTATCTATAACAATGGTATCGATTCTGTCGATGCATTTTTCTAAACTAACTCGACAGTGCTAAAATATAGCCGTCCTTGTCGTTTGTTTATAAAACGCTCTGGGGCCAAATGAAAGGGACGGCAATATTTTAGTGCTGTCAAATTAAATTACAGTACGCACGACGGATCTGTATCCCTGTGAAGTTAGGTGTCACAACGATTGCGGATGTACTGTTGTGCGGTTCATTTCAGAGGGGCGATTACGAGTTTACAGTGTGCAATACGTCTGACGCCGAGCACACCGGTGTGCGCTGCTTGGTATGGAAACACTGAGCGGAAGCTTGACGAGACCAAGCTTCTCAAAAAATCCGCTCAGTGTTTCCATACCAAGCAGCGCACACCGGTGTGCTCGGCGTCAGACGTATTGCACACTGTAAACTCGTAATCGCCCCTCGTATTGTGCATAGCCTTAAAGTGTCGTTTTTATGATAGCTTACCTTATCGGTCTATTAATCTAAGGTTATTTTTTATAGGGTTTGAAGTAGCACACGACCTCTTTGGGAAATACGCTACAGATGTATATACGGATGAAGCTGTCAATGTAAGTATTCTTAATACTCAATACTTTATTGCGTTCATGTTGTACAAAAGGGTCTTAAATATATTTATGCTACCAACATGAGCTCAGTTAGGGCACGACAATTTAAAAATGGTCACTAGGTATTTTAACCATATCACTAACATAATTATTAAATAACATTTTTATATTCTTTAGGTATCTACTCAATATACTAATTTACATACTTATTAATATTGCACTTTAAAATAAAACTAAAAATTACAAAGTTGCTTATTACTTCATCACACTTGTCTTAATACATATATACATTACACTTATTCTTGGTACAGTCATCAGCAGTTTTTCCACCTACAACTATATTATTATTATCATGGCATTAGCAGCAGAAGTAGATCACTTTAGTATGATTTCAATATTATAAATTTCACATTGGCTATAATATTTTTTTTTTCATCGTAGTACTTTTCTCCATAACAAAAAAATTGCTATTCTTTAATAAAACATTTTTTGACACTCTATTTGATTGATGGTGACTGTACATAGCAAAATAAATATTCCGTAGTACCATTATGGTTCAACGGCAAATAAATTTTACCACAGTACCATCAATGGTACTATCTAATGGTACCACGGTAAAGAAACGCTACAGAAAGAAAGAAAGAAAGAAAAAAACATTTATTCTGAAATACACACACAACAGCACAACAATATACACTAACAATAAACTAACACACTAACAATACACTGACACACTAACAATATAATAGCTAACTTACAAAACTAACTAACTAACTAAGGTAGACATAGACATAGACAGTTATTTGTGGTGGTTACGTGCACCTGAGGCAGGTAACCACCAACAACCGTGTGGGCAAGATGGGGTGCACGGTGTCATCGTCATTGTGCCGGTGTGCGCGGGAGTCTAAACGGGCGGGCTACAGGCGCCCCGTAAAAAGGGTCAAAAATAGTGCCTACTCTGTGTAAATCATCTCGAATAGAATTTAAAAGCGTATAGTAGTCTGCGCATCTGCGCAGAACCTATTTTTGGGTCGAATTGGAGGTAAGCGAATTTTTCCGCACCTGTACACATGCGTAATCGTTTGTTGCACCTAACTTCAGAAGGATATAGATCCGTTGTGCGTACTGTAATTTTAATTTGCAGATAATCAGATCTCACAATGGCTCACAGCCGTTGTTTTTGATGGTGTCGCACTCCGCCGTTCATAGCGGTAATCCATACGAGTTCATCAGAGCACCCGATTCGGAAATCGACAAATTCAAACATATCAATGACACTCAGAGGCAAAAGTTTGCTGGTAAAATATAATTCATTACTTTCATACTATCCATATTTCATATTATAGTGGTGTACAAATAAAGAATATTCAACGTCAAAGTCATAATTTCTTTACTTAATAAATAAATAAATATTCATGGACTTTACACACAACGCTCTCTAGTCCCAAACTAAGCAAAGCTTGTAATATGGGAACTATAGATGCTGATAGAATACTTAAATACTTTTTTTTTGTAAATACATACTTATAATACATAGTAACAACCAGACATAGAACAAACATCTATGTTTTCCACGCACAAATGTTTGTTCTCAGTGGGGATCGAACCCACGACCCACAGCACGGAAGGCAGAGCCGTTACCGACTGAGCTGTGACGCCTGTCAATAAAATCACAAGGATCATTTAGAATCGTCTTATATAACTAAGTGATTCTAAGTGCCAGTTCCATGCGACCAGAGCCTACAAGAACGGGCAAGAAACTACGGCCTGGTTCCTAGCGTTATTATAATCTAAATTCCTATTGCCTACCTAAAACCTTTTGGGACTTGTAAAATTGCATGCACTAGAATAAGCGTACTCGATAAATATTTTTCTATTCTAAAATAATATTGTTTACAGCTGTGTTATCAAAAATGGACGATTCAGTCGGACAAGTGTTTGATGCGCTGCATTCCAGCGGTCTGGTCGACAACTCCATCATTATATTCAGTACCGACAACGGCGGCGCCGCGGCCGGCTTCAACGACAACGCTGCCTCTAACTACCCTTTGAAAGGGGTACGTTTACTGAGCCTGTAGTTTGAATTGTTCGAAAAGATATACCTACTTCCAGGGGCTTTAGGCAGCGTTTCCATCGACGCGGAGTTAGGCGGAGCGGTGCTTAGCGGTGCATGAATTGACCAATCACTATGCTCGAAATCTCTGCTATTCTTTTCTCTGCTCACTTTACACCGCTATTCTCCGCGTCAATGGTAACGCAGCCTTATTCTCACTTCGGCAGTGATTTTACTCTAATAGGGATGACGTCAAAATGGCGTTGAGAACTCCTGTCACTAGTGGGTGAAACCAGTTTTCGATCGAGATTTGACGTCATCCCTATTAGAGTAAAATCTCTGCCATACCCAGAATCACCCCCCTGATGGTCCCATGAAAACAGTAAGCGCATCGACAATGCTCCTAGTGTTGCGGATGTTAATTGGCAACGGTAACTGCTTACCATCGGGGCTGTAAGTCTGCCTAACCCATGGCATAAAAAACCATCAAAATCGGTCCAGTAGTTTGGATTTAAATTAAAAAAAAACTGGATAAAATATGGCATTCATGTGCACGAAATTGCATATTTTGGTTTTCTGTGCCTTTTGAGTGGTCTTTAGAACATTCTCAATGAACTGCCATCATCATTATCAACAAAGTCAGAAGGTAGTCAAATTGAAGTCTGTTTTCCTAATTTTTAAAGTGATATCAAGCATCTCTGAAGAATTTTTGAAACTGCAGCTACGCTCTGCAGTCGATAGTTGGTCGCGCAGTATAGCTTAAAAAATTCGTATTATCTGATGACCTTCTAATGATAAGTAAAACAATGATGATGAAGAGCATATTTTTTTACATAAATCTATAGACATCCAAATATAACTGTGAAAGAATTTTCGCGATATCTCAAAAACTGAATTGTCTACGATTTTTCTGTTTTTGAGATATCGCAATTCTTTCACAGTTGTCCTTAGAATCTTCTAGACTTTTGATTTAGACTACAACAAGTAATTAAATTTAAAATTTAAAAAACCCCCGAATCTGGGACCGATTTTCATCAAACATAGCTAAAAACACTCCCGACTAATTCACCTTTCAAACAAAAAATAAACAAAATCAAAATCGGTTCATCCGTTCAGGAGCTACGTTGCCTCAGACACACACACACAGACACGTCAAACTTATAACACCCCGTCGTTTTTTCGTCGGGGGTTAAAAACAGGGAAAAAATGTCTAACTGGGGGGTAATCACGAACAAATCTGACAGTCGCCGCGTTACGTAAACCTATCGTATTGGAATTATATTGCACGTCAACGCCAGCTCGACTGCCGAACGTTGTAGCGTCACCGCTCAATGTATCTCGGATACGCTAGCGTTACGATACGTTCACAATTGTCACATTTATTCGTGATCAAGGCACTGATATTCCTCACTCCAGGTAAAGAACACATTATGGGAGGGTGGAGTGCGCGGGGCGGGGCTACTGTGGAGTCCGCTGTTGGCACGCAAGTCGCGGCTCGCGACACAAGCAATGCACATCACAGACTGGCTGCCCACTGTCCTAGCAGCTGCCGGAGTACACACCAGGTTTGTCAAACCATAGACAAATAAAAAAATAGACCAGCAGACGTTTAGAAAATATCGTAACCCGAAAATGGATTAGACATCTCACGCCTTCAAAGGCGTGAGATGTCGCTGGGGGTATCGAATCGGTAATAAATCAAAACGGTGTTTATTTTCTTGAATCTCTGGCGCGCTGACACTATAAGCAGTACGGAAATAAACGTCAGATGGCGCTATTTCTAAATTTTGCAAAGCGTATACCAAAATTCGGTTACAACGCGCGCGACGTTGACAACTTGTGCTATGCAATGTCGAACGAGCGAAATAGAGCGAGTCGCTCGCGATGCAGTCTGGATGCAGAGCGGCAACAGCGCTCTGGTCGTATCAAGCTAGTAAAATAATAGATGTTTCGATTTTAAACCTGACGCCTTACCGCCAAGTGCGTTTGTAACAAAAAAATACAATGATATTATATGAAATCTTAAATGTTTTTAGCTTGATAAAATAAAACATAAAAGGTAGGTAGACTTTTAATTACATATTATTAAAATATCACACCCAATAGGTACTTGTTTAGTTATGTACTAAATACATTACCATACATTACGAACCATTTAGGTACGAACAAATAAGTTTTCTGCGGGTGGTGCCTAGGTCTTTTGTTCCTAGGCTATCCTGTTCTAGTTTTACTACCTACCTACTTATAAATAATGGAATAGGTATGTCTGAAGAAGGTAGGTAGGTACCTATAGGTATATTTATCAATATAAATATTCTAAAGTAGGTATATGATTGATTCTAAAAATTTCAAGGACGTAGTTGCGTTGCGACTTATCATTAAACTTGGTGGTAAAACGGCTTGTCTACTCATTAGCAGTGCCTTGATCACGAATAAATTTGACAATCGTGAACGTATCGTAACGCTAGCGTATCCGAGATACACTGCGCGGTGACGCTACAACGTTCGGCAGTCGGGCTGATGTTGACGCGCAATATCACTCGAATACGTTAGGTTTACGTAACGCGGCGACTGTCAGATTTGTTCGTGATTACCCCTCAGTACCTATTGCCGAGTATAGCACATTTCTGCTCGAAAGTAGTCGTCGAAAGTCCAGGTCGTCATGCCAGCGCTTCCTCGGGCGGCCGCGACGTCTTCTACCCCCTGGGGGTATCCAGCCTGTGACTCCTTTGAGCCCACCTTTCCGCTACTTTACGACCTACATCGGCGATTCCAGTTTTGGAGCGAAGTATTTTGTTCCGAATTCGATCTATTCTTTTCACACCTAAAATACTTCGCTCCATCACTCTTTGGCAAAGTAGTCAGCGACCACGTCTGAGCACCGTAGGAGTGATAAAAAATATATATAAGAAGGTTCAGACTATCGAAAGAAACCACACAAATACTTTTGCATCAAATCTATAATCAGTTAAAATTCGATACCAACAAATAAAAAAATTGAACAGAATTATAGTCCATAACGGGAAGCACTATTTTCATCACAACCACAACACAACCAACCAACTACAAAACAAGAAAATGAAATAATTGTACATGTAAATAAAATCGTCAAAGAGAATACAACACAACACGCAGGCCAATGACACTTTGTATCAAAAAATGACAGTACCGTTCCGTTTTAGCTTACTTGATGCGTAGAAAAGATAAATTTTCTTAGAAAAGAAATGCGTCAATCGTTTTGTACGTTTAACGAAACGTAAGGGAACTGTTTTCTGTGGTTATACCGACCATAGAGTACTGATATATACACACACTAATCGAGTTTAGTTTAAATTATCGTCAAAACAGCTTGGTGCAAGATGCCACTAAACGTAATTTTGCTAAACACTTTTAACGATTTAAACGTGTTTAGTTAAACGTGTTTAGGCTGAACTTAAACGACATTTCGTGCAAGCCGCCCTAGGTGTTTTATTTAGAAGGTTCATTTGTTCATAGTCCAAATATTATGCACAGACTAAAGTGCTGTGCTAAAGCCACCCTAGAATTTGGGGAACGAGTGAGCGGTATGGACTAACAATTCAAATTATAATTTTGACACTATAGTAAACAGACACTGACAGAATTGTGACCTGTCGCAAAAGCCGTAAATCAAGAAGGTGAAAACTTATTTTATATAGACGCCACCTATTAGTAAAGTTATGTCATTAATTTGTACACTATCTTTCAATTTGATGACCACCTAGGTGATCACGCCTAGGTGGCGTGGCGAAAAATATGTTAGATAATCAGTATGAAATAAAATCGTGATAACTAAATAAATGAACACCATTACAGATTCTAAAATAAGGACATAATTTTTGATGAATTTCAAAAATAAATTAATGGCGTTTCTTTTGTTCTAACGGCTACTTGAAGCTTAAGTCGTCGTCGACTGTAGCGTCATCCCCAAATACGCATGGGAACTAGCCGGTTTTGCGAGTCACGCTCTAATATATAGGGTGTAGCAATCTTCGTGTATTCATTAATCGATGGTCAAACTAAATCAATTTTAACCGACTTCAAAAAAAGGTAGAGGTTCTCAATTCTGTTGTATGTCTTTTTTAATGTGAGTTTGAGGAGTCAGGCAGGTTTTTTTTAACCGACTTCAAAAAAAGAGGACGTTCTCAATTCGATTTTTTTTATGTTTGTTATCTCAGAACTCCGTCATTTAAGAACAGATTTGAAAAAATATTTTCTTATCTGAAAGGATGTACTTCTAGGTTGGTCCCATTCCATTTTCATCAAAATCGGTTCATTAATTTAGCTTATAAATAAAAATAACTGAAAAATAAGAGTTCGTAGTAATAACGATAGCCGTTTGTTCATAGCACGTCTTTCCACAATACGCATAGGTTATCTGGAAGATAATGCTATAGCATTAAGTTAGCTTTTGTACTGTTGTTATGTATGTACTAGTCGAACACACGTCCACCTATACTGTTTGGATTTTGAACTATTTAAAGTTGAACGTTGCGAATCGTCCGAGAGGGACGACATTGTGTTTGTGTAGGACGGGCTGGGAGCGCGGCGCACGCTTACACCCCAACGATTATCTGCATGTAGCGTAGTTATGGTTGTATTGTGTGTATAACCTGACCTGTGGCCGTGTGTACGTACTATCGGCAAAATTTCCGCCTTACCACTTTTGAAACTGTTTCGCTTGCAAGCAGTTTGCTACCTGACCTCGCCTTTTTCTTTTGTCATCTTATTTTGACCAACTAGAGACCAACACATCTATTTATTTTTATGACGGCCCATTGTTTTCATAACTTTCACACCCAAAATAACTTGCTTCTATTGGTATTCAAAAATTAACGGCTAGTCGGTTTACAGGAAATGCACCCTTAAGATGGTAAGGTAGAACTTTTGCTGATGGTACGTATGTATGTATGTAAAGTATTTTTTATCTATCTATAGCACACTTGAAAACCTGGATGGTGTGAATCAATGGGAGGCACTGTCGAAAGATCTGCCGTCGCCTCGGAACTCCACTCTTCACAATATTGACGATATCTTCGGCAGTGCTGCCATCACCGTCGGCAAATGGAAACTACACAAAGGTAAGTCTTCATCATCTTAATAAATAAATAATAAATAAATATTCAAGGACATTTTACACGACGCCCTCTAGTCCCAAACTAAGCAAAGCTTGTAATATGGGAACTAGATGGCTGATAGAATACTTAAATACTTTTTTTTTGTAAATACATACTTATAATACATAGTAACACCCAGACATAGAACAAACATCTATGTTTTCCACGCACAAATGTTTGTTCTTGGTGAAGATCGAACCCACGACCCACAGCACGGAAGGCACAACTAATACCGACTGAGCTGTGAAGCCTGTCAATAATCAGGCATTTGCATCTAATGTAGATGATTTTTGTATGAGCCACTTTTTACTTATGCCCCGATGAACGGGAGGCTGCAGTGCCTGGGACATGATTTAGATGGAGTAGACTTGTAGCACCTATACCATCCTCTCAGCCTAGTCCCCACAATCCACCTTACTATGCAAGGTTAAAATTACTATTCAGCAAAACTATATAAACAGCAAATTTTTTACTTTAGTTCTGAAGGAAAAGTTATTTATATTAAGTTTTCAGGAGCGGTCATGTACCTAACGTAGGTTTTTTTTGTTCGGTGTTGGCGTCGCACGTTTTGTGCATTTGCCATTTTACATAGTTTATTCGTTTAGTTAAAAATTAGGGAAACAGAATATAGGTATTATAAAAAGCGTATCTGCTATACGGGATAGGAATTAGGATCAGTAGGTTTAGGAATATAACACTAGGTAATAATATTTACAAGTACAAAATTAACGTAGGTAAATTCGTAAGAAAAACACTTATTTTTTTAATTAAGTAGGTACCCTGATATTTTTGAACTGTACACTTAGATATTTTAGGGAATGTCTATTGTGTACTGTTACTAGATATCTATTACAATCATGTAGGGTCAAACTACAACGGAGCTTGGGACTACTGGTACGGGCCAGCAGAGCGCGAAGGCGCGTACAACATTGATGCTGTTTACTCTGAACGCGCCGGGAAGACATTGCACAAACTAGGACTTATGCCTGATAAGAGCACTATCTATGAGATAAGGTAAGCTTTTTGTCATTCATTCATTCATTCACTCCTAATTCAATAACAAAAATTTTTATAAATTGATTTTGAAATTCACCTCTTGACCATATAATTTTAAATAATACCTTATTACTTACCACAGGTTCATTTTACACCTTCATTTTAATTGTGATCGGAGAACAAAATAAATAAAATAATTTACTGATCTCGAGATCCGATAGTAAAACTATCTACGATCGTTTTCTGCTTTGATTCGTAGTATCCGTTGCCAGATATCTCTTGCGTCGACAAATCTTTGTGTAGTAGTAATACTTGACAGTATTACCCTGCAGTAATACTTGACACAAATGAAAGAGAATAACTTTGTTTGCAGGGAGGCAGCCACCGTGGAGTGCGGCGCCGGCGCAGGCGCACAAAACGCGTGCAACGCGATACTTACTCCGTGCCTCTTCGACATCGAGGCAGATCCCTGCGAATATAACAACTTGGCCAACTCGTAAGTTCATCCTCATTTCTATACTAGCTGTTATCCGCGACTTCGTACGCGTGTCCGTTTTCTGAGCGGATTCTTTTTATATACTTAACTAAAATGATGGAACAACCCGATGCGATGGCCCATCTGATGTTAAGTGGTTATATATTCTTTGCAACTTGAAATTCCCTAGACGACGAAAAATAAATATTCATGGACATTTCACACGACGCCCTCTAGTCCCAAACTAAGCAAAGCTTGTAATGGGAACTAGATGCCGATGGAATACTTACATACTTTTTTTTTGTAAATACATAGTAACAC
This sequence comes from Gandaritis pyraliata, assembly GCA_947859175.1. Lineage (NCBI taxonomy): Eukaryota > Metazoa > Arthropoda > Insecta > Lepidoptera > Geometridae > Gandaritis > Gandaritis pyraliata. The sequence goes on along the minus strand of OX401856.1, from coordinate 10,136,094 downwards.
CCAGACATAGAACAAATATCTATGTTTGCCACACACAAATGTTTGTTCTTGGTGGGGATCGAACCCACGACCCGCAGCACGGTAGACAGAGCTATTACCAACTGAGCTGTGAGTTCTAAGATGCAAATGTATAAACTTTTATAATCTTTCCAGGGAGCCGGTGATCTTAAAACAAATGCTCGAAGAACTGTACAAAGCCAATGCAACTGCCCTACCTCCAAATCACCAACCGGACGACCCCCGAGGAGACCCCAAGTACTGGGGCCGATTGTACACCAACTTCGGAAATTATCTAACGTAAGAACATTACTACAAGAACTTGTATATCTACATTCTGTTGTGGGTTCCATTCCCAATCTAGGACAAATACTTGTGTGATATTAAGATGTTTTAAACAGTAAGACCCGTTTCACATGTTCCGGTAACCGGTAGTATCAAGTGTATGGGCTTATCGAGCAAATTACCCGTACCCAGTGCCGGGTACCTGGCAACCAGGGCGTGTGAAAAGGGTTCTGTTTATACTAAACGGATTATCAGTGGTTCATAAATGAAATGACTCTTTCAGCTGCCCACTGCTTGATCATCGAACTCATTTGAAGGCATAGTTTAGAGTGTAAAGCCTACCTTGCTACCTACAGAAAAGATTGGGTGGCAAAATAATACCTACAAAATTTATATTTTTTAATGTTTTTGTGAATACAACATTTTATAAGATGAAAAAAATGCACTAGTTTCGCACAAGCTATATCAAAGACACAAGTTTAAATTAAGTAAGTTTATTAACCTTCACATTTATTTTCAGGATATAGAAACGAAACAAGAAAATAATCATCTGGATATACGTAACTAGAACAATCAATTTTAACGAAATCATTTCCAAAAACAAAACAATTCTATTACTGAAGTCTAAAAAAAATTAATTATTTTAACAAACTAATAATTTTAGTCTCGTGACTTGTACTCATTTCCAAACTAAAAGTATGAAGTGACCAACTACTGTGCCAAAATCTTGTTTGTTTGATTCACTTAGGGCCAACGCACATCTGTCGACAAAACTGTTTTGTCGCGTACTTAGTGACGTGAAAATAAATTTTCTGTTATAACGAAAACAGCATATGATGAATGCTTCCTCGTCATATGCTGTTTTCGTTGTAACGAAATTCACATCAATTGACACGACGCATGCATAAAATTATGTTTACCTATCTATTATAGCATTGTTTAGTACCTACTTATTAAACATTGCTTTATACGCACATACCTAGAGAATGAACTGTGCTTTTTTAATAAATAAGAATATAAAGTAATTATGTAGTGTACTTAATAATATTATTAAGTACTTAGGATGATTCTCATTAAATAAGCAAGTAACGAAAACAGCAAATAAAAAGAAGCATATCGTAACTAAAAAAGTTTTACTGAGAAGTTTCACATCACTAACTGTTCGACAAGACTTTTTGTCTTTGGTTTGCGTTCTCCCTTAGTTCTAAAGAGATATTTAGAAAAATTCTCGACTATTTGAGAATTTTTATCTTATAAAAGAAAAAAATCAAAGACCGCCACGCGCTACGACCTAACGTGGTATAGATAAGTTTTTATCGTTTAAAAAAAATAGTCTGTTATAATCTGTGTGTGTGTGTGTGTGTGTGTGTGTGTGTCGTGTGTTGTTGTGTGTCAAGTATTGCGTAAGTTTTACAAAATCTTTGTCTAAAAGTTGGTTGATTCCTACAATTTTTTTTTTCTACTAATACTAACAATAGATTTAGCTACTTGGACACACGCTTCGCCCGTTTAGTTGTAACTCCGGTGCGTGCCTCGTTGTCCGCTTTCCTCTTGGTCCGCTTCTTGCCGATCAGTTCCATATCTTTGACCGGGTTGTGGTTCCCACTCAACGGCAACTCTTCGGTTTGTTGGTTGGACAGTATAGCGTCCTTGTATTGTTTTAGAGTTGCATCTTGCATGATACAGTCCTGTGGTGGCTCGATGATCTTACCTGAACAAATTGTATTGTGGATTTTTTTTTTGTGGCGATCACAATAGGCCAGAAGGCCACAGTGATATCATAGCCGCAAAAAGCTAATAAAAAAAAATAAAAATAAATTGTGGATTTTAGTGGAGTATTTTTCATCATCATTTCCCTGCCCTTATCCCGCGCTAGGCGGGGTCGGCACAACATGTCTTCTTCTTCCACTCGCTTCTATCATTCGTCAACTCAGAATCTACTCCTCTCACATTCATATCCTCTTTCACACAATCCAACCACTTCTTCTTCGGCCTTCCTCTACCTGCGTACCCAGTCACACTCATTAGTGGAGTATTCTTATCTTAAAATAATATTAATGTGTAAAAGATGTCTGGTAACCGCTGAAGAATAGCTTATCGAGGTTCGACCACGAACTGGAAGGCGAAGCGTAAGAAAGTCCCCATCTGAGAAATTTTTAAATACCGATTGGCTACATTTCTACATAAGGGGTCGGCAACGCGTATATGCTACCTCCGGTATTGCTGGCGTCTTTAGGTTACAGTAACCACTTTGCATCAGGCGGGCCGTATGCTTGTTTGCCTACCATAGCAGTATAAAAATATTATTCATAATTTTAATCATTTCTGATTCTGTCCTGTGTGACAATAATTCAATTCAATTTATTCAATAACAATTAATTAATCGTATTTGAAATTACTGATAAAGTTATAACTTACACAAAAAAATAATATCAAGCCAATAAAATGTCAACAGTTATAAATTACTAATTTAACAGGTTACCGTCGGGGGGTCGTTCGATGCTTCGTCTTCCGGTGCCGTGTCGACCGACGTGGTTAAATAGGTGAATAGGCACGGTAGACATACCTATCGCGGAAGCATTGTGCAGAGACACTGCCTGCATGGGCCCCAGCACGTCCCCCACGGGGTCAGCACGGGACCCCCGTGCGGGCGGGGCGGGCAGTACGGGGCCCGCCACCTCCGACTGCTCGGTGAAGAATAAACTCATCACGAACTTCAGCTTTTCCGAGATTATTTTTCGCGGCGACATTATACTGTAACATTATTCCATTAGATGTTTTCAAGAGTGAATAGGTTCTAGGCAAGTGTGCTACATCGTCGACCGCATTGTCACTTAACATGGTGAGATTACGGTCAAACGTTTGCCTATAATGTAAGTATAATAAAAATTAAGACACCAAAATTCGTATTAAGGTACTCTAAAGCAACTGGCGCAACGACGTCCTCTTGCTAATTGGCGCTGTTAATCCCGTTCGTTCATTTTATCCTGTAGATCCTGTTTATTATTCGGGATAAAACGTTAAGTTGTCAAGGCTACTTAAGTATTTAAAACACACAACCAAACACAACACAAACATCTAAACTTTCACATCCTACTAATATTATAAATGCGAAATTTTAGATGTTTAGATGTTTGGATGTTTGTGTTTCAATCACGTCGAAACTACTGAATCAACTTGGATGAAACTTGGCATATATATAGTTCGTAACCTAGATTGACACATAGGCTACTTTTTATCTCGAATAATTAACAGGATCTACAGGATAAAATGAACGAACAGGATTAGCAGCGCCCATTGGCAAGAGGACGATGTCATGTCACGTCAGTTTGACAGGGCGTAGTACGTTTGACATTCGAGTACGGGTTCGGTGTAATGTCAAGCTTCTCAAAGTATCCGCTCGGTACACGCACAGATAATATATGTACAGAGAAACGCTACTCGCGTACGAAGTGGCGGGCGACTGCTAGTTTCTAATATTGATGTGATGGGGTAAGTAGTATAGTAGGTACTGACTCTGTATCATTGCCCTCGATGACGACGTATGTGCGCAGGAGTTTGATGAGTTTGTTCGCATTCAGCTGCGAGAGATGGAACCTGTCGACCAGCGCCGCCACGCCCACGCGCCGCTCCCCGCAGCACCACGCCAGCGTGCGTCGGAACATGCACAGCGGCTGCAATGTTATACAACGTGCACTATTATCTCATTCACCGAGCGAGCGAAGCGTCTCACTTTCGACATTGGCCAAAAATATCTTTGTCCGGCTGTCTGTCTGTCTGTCTGTAATCGCGTACAGAGGGGCGAGTACGAGTTTACGGTGTGCAATACGTCTGACGCCGAGCACACCGGTGTGCGCTGATTGGTATGGAAACACTGAGCGGATTTTTTGAGAAGCTTGGTCTCGTCAAGCTTCCGCTCAGTGTTTCCATACCAATCAGCGCACACCGGTGTGCTCGGCGTCAGACGTATTGCACACCGTAAACTCGTACTCGCCCCTCAGGTCACATTTATCAACCGATTTGGACGAAAATTGGCACACAAGTTCCTTGATTTATTATAAATTTTTTGTCGAGCGCGATTTTTGATTGGAGGGAAAATAGGGGAGAAAAGAGGGAAAGTTTGCTGTAGCGTTATTTATCGACGGATTTCAATCAAATTTGAGAAGCACACTGAAGACTTTATTCTACACCAGATGGTGTAAAAATATTTTCAAAAGGAGGGAGTAAAAGGGGGAAATTATTTTTGAATTTTTTTCCCGAAAATTTACGCCTACCTAAGTATATCAATGAAACTACGCAGTCCTCTTCGCCTTTACGAGACAAATCCGTAGACACTAGATTCGACCTTCTAGGACCAAGGGAACGCGAGTAATCGCTAAAACTTATTTTACCCCTTATACCCCTATTTTGCTCAAAAGTCTACATAGGCAGGCCTTTTGGAATTTTCAAGCACCTGAAATTCGATTTAGCCAGGAGAAAGGGGAAAGTGTCGGTTATTGCATGGTTATAAACGCTCGCGAGGTCTATCTTCTCACAGGACAACTAGTTATAAACAGAAAAGGGACTTATTTAGACCAAACACGTGAATAGATTGGCATGTGCAAAAGTTAAATACAAAGTATTTGAAATTTCTATTTTTTTTTTATTTTAGAAAACGACAACCCAAGTTTTTGTTTACTTTGCATAGGTATCCAGTCTGTTAGTACACATGCTCACGCACCCTGCTATCATGTCGCACTCACACATAGACACTTTTTGATATTTTATATATATGATATTTTTAAGGAAAGTTTTAGACTTTTCATGAATGAAAATCTTTGAAACATTTCAAGTCGTAGTCAAACGTTGTTCGCCATTACATGTCCTCGTAGAATACCCCCCTTTCGGGCTTATAAGGGACATTATGTAACACCCTGTATATTCCAAGTTTCATGCAAGTTGGTTCAGTAGCTTCGACGTGATTGAAACGCAAACATCTAAGCATCTAAACTTGCACATGCCTATCTATTCACGTGTTTGGTCTGAATAAGCCACTTTTCGGCTTATAGGGACATGTTACACGTATAAAATTAGTGGAATAGGGTAATTACCTCTCTTTTGCTCGGATCTTTTTTTGCGAGTCGATCGTCTGTAGGTTGCCGTGTTGGGTCCGCATCCGAGCATTGAATGCAGCAGTGCTTCCGAACTGCGAAGAGAAGCCCGAAGCATTCCGCGTGCTGCTGTTTGCCACAGTACCTAACACAACATCACATTCTATATTATAAACATTAGTTAATAAGTTAGTGGCCAACGAGTTTTAAGGCCTCCGTCGTAGCTTAACGACTGCTAGAGTCGGGACCGACAGTTTAACGTGCCCTCCGAAGCACGAAAGCGCTCAGATGTAAATTGTCTGGGATCGGTTCTTCATTTTCATCTTCTAAGAGCCGATTTACACTCTACTAAGTACACTAAGTGCGGCTTGCACCAGAATCACTAAACGTGTTTAACAGCTAAATCGATTTTAATCTGACGTATTTGTATGACTTGACAACTCGCTAAATACTATTTAAGAGATTCTGGTGCCAGCCACCCTAAGGGCGGCTTGCACCAGAATCGCTAAACGCGTTTAACTCTTTACGCTAAATACGTTTAGTGATTCTGGTGCAAGACGCCCTAAGTCTCGCTTTGCATTCAAAACTGCGTTCTGCCTACTTATATTGGTGCTGGTTTTCTTTATAAGTAAGCTGGTTGATCTGAAATGGTTAGTTATGTCTAGGTAGTGAAAATTGATGCAGCCGTTGATTGAAGTTGATTTGATTGATTGATTGATTGAAGTTGAAAGTAAGATGTACTATCGGCAAAATTTCCGCCTCACCACTTTTGAAACTATTTCGCTTGCAAGCAGTTAGCTACCTGACCCCGCCTTTTTCTTTTGTCTTCTTATTTTGACCTTATTTAAACATCTATTTATTTTTATGACGGCCCATTGTTTTCATAACTTTTACACCCGAAATAATTTGCTTCAATTGGTATTCAAAAATTAACGGCTAGTCGGTTTACAGAAAATGCACCCTTATGGTGGTAAGGCAGAACTTGTGCTGATGGTACGGTAACTCACTGGCAGGTCAACATGACTGTCTCCGAGTCGTCGCGCCCGCACGGACACTCGACCACAGCGGAATTCTCTTCGTTTCTTGATGTTAAGTTCTCACCTATGAATCATTTTAAGTATGCGAAAACAAAATCTACATTTTACAGATGGCCCACCTTATGTTAAAGCAATTACCTCTGCCTATAACAGATCATTGCTGGCGTCATAGCTCAGTCGGTAACGGTCTGCCTTCCGTGCTGTGGGTCGTGGGTTCGATCCCCACTGAGAACAAACATTTGTGTGTGGCAAAACAGATGTGTGTTCTATGTCTGGGTGTTACTGTGTATTATAAGTATGTATTTACAAAAAAAAAGTATATAATTATTCTATCAGCCATCTAGTTCCCATATTACAAGCTTTGCGTAGTTTAGGACTAGAGGGCGTTGTGTGTAAAGTCCATGAATATTTATATTTATTGCTTACTGAGCTCTACTGAGGACGTGTCTTGTGATTTATCATGTTACTTTATTAACCCCCGACGCAAAAACGACGGGGTGTTATAAGTTTGACGTGTCTCTGTGTGTGTGTGTGTGTGTGTGTGGGTCTGAGGCAACGTAGCTCCTGTACGGATGAACCGATTTTGATTTTGTTTTTTTTTTGTTTGAAAGGTGAATTAGTCGGGAGTGTTCTTAGCTATGTTTGATGAAAATCGGTCCAAGATTCGGGGGTTTTTTTAAATTTTAAATTTTATTTATAGGATTGAATGTGCTTGATAAAGTTTGGTACAGTGCATACACAACGGAGCTTTATCCCTCTGAAGTTAGGTGCAACAAACGATTGCGCATGTATAGGTGTGGAAAAATTCGCTCACCTCTAAAATGGGTTCTGCGCAGATACTTCAAAGACAAAGATCCGTTGTCACTACTATACTAGTAGGTATGTTCTTCTAATGGAATTACTTATACACTCGAGAGCAATGATTCCGGGTCACTTAAAGAATGTTAAAAATCTCGGAAACTAAAAATGATAGGTTAATGCAATAAATTGTATTTAATAGACAATGTAATACTCCTTAAATGAAAGTAAAAAAATATGAGTCACCATACATTTTATTAACACAAAATTACATAAAGAAAAAAACTGCTGATCTCTCCTTAAAACAAAAATAGGAAACATGAAATTTTTGAACTTTATTACGATTTGACTTGAATTTTAATACTTCGTATTGCCTCCTCGTGCTTCCATTACTGCGTTTACGCGGTTTGGCATGCTGTACACCAAGTTCCTTATACGATTTTGGGGAATATTCTCCCATTCCTCTGTGAGAGCAATTTTGAGCTCACGAAGCGTGATTGGGGGAGGGTTTCGTTGTTTTACGCATCTGCCTAGCTCGTCCCAAGCATGCTCGATCGGGTTGATATCCGGGCTGCGCGCTGGCCACTCCATACGAGTAATGTTCATCTCTTGAAGGTAGTCATTCACAATCCTACCTGTATGAGGTCGGGCATTGTCATGCATAAATATAGCATCCTCACCTAAATTGACCATAAATGGACCAACATGATCATTGAGGATTTCTTCCACATATCTTACGCTAGTTAAAGAGCCGTTTTCTATGATCACCAGCTCTGTGCGACTTTCAGAAGAAATTCCGGCCCACACAAGTACAGACCCACCACCGTAGGCTACTTTTTCTTCGATGCATGCTTGCTTGAATCTTTCCCCTGGTCTTCGATACACTCTGTGTCTTCCATCGTGCTTGTAGAGCATAAATTTTGATTCGTCGGAGAACATAACTTTTGACCAATCTTCAATACTCCAATTTACGTGGCTCTGGGCATATCTTAGTCTTGAAATACGATGCCCACGCTCCAGTTTAGGGCCGTTTGCAGGTCTAAGGGGTTTTAAGTTAGATTCAGCAAGCCGACGTCTTACTGTCCATGCACTTGGGTTACTTCCTCCGAGGCGTCGAAACTGATTTGTGAGTTCAGTTCCTGTGAGAAAGCGATTTCGAAGCATGGTGTTCACCAAGTATCGGTCTTCTCGTGCTGTGGTACACCTGGTTCTGCCCGTTCCTGGTCTGCGTAGGTTAGAACCAGTTTCTTCGTAACGTCGGAGAACTCTTTGTACTGTTGACAGCGACACACCGACAGTCCTGGCTGTATCGCGCTGACTCCGGCCGGTTTCCAGCATTGTAAGTATTCTGGTGCATTCTTCAGGCGTAAGCGACATAATTTCAGCTTGAATAATGAATATAGAGCACTATCAACATGGTTTATATACCCACATAAATGACAGATTACAAACAAAAGCAAAACCAAATGCTGTAATTTCGTAGTTCCATCTTCGAAAGTGGCCCTTTTTCAAATTTGATTTTTTTAAGATATCACTTTACAATAACTAAGAAGTTTTAATACCTTCATTTAAGGAGTATTACATTGTCTATTAAATACAATTTATTGCATTAACCTATCATTTTTAGTTTCCGAGATTTTTAACATTCTTTAAGTGACCCGGAATCATTGCTCTCGCGTGTATATCTATACTTATAATGTAATTGGTTTACTTACTGTTGAAATCTGCTTCGCTTTGAGTCATTATTGGCGGGTTTTGAGATGGCTGAAATCATATTCAAATTAATTGTTATTACCCTTTTAGACTCCAACAATACGTGTTGGGTGTACTATACTAATATTATAAATGCGAAAGTATGGATGTTTGTTACTCGCGCAAAAACTACTGGTCCGATTTGGATGAAACTTGGAATACATAGTTCGTATACTTTTTATCTTGTAAAATCAACAGAATAAAACGGGAGGTGGATGAAGTCGCGAGCAGAAGCTAGTAGATAGATGTTTTTTAGGATGTATACATAAAGTTCGTCCGTTCCACCTAGTTACATTGATGTAACCAGCTGGACATTTTTATTCCAAGTAGTTACATTATTTAAAAATGTTACTTTAACGTAACTAATGAGACTTTTTTGTTCCACCTAGTTACACCGTAGATAGGTACCATCGTAGGTTCAAAAGCTATATTAGTTAGCTCTCGTGAGTCATGTACCTACTCCTAGTACTTTCATGCTCATGGCAACCAACGTCTGAACTTACTTAATGAAAACACGGTTTTTAACGAACGATAATATAATAAAATACTAAAGCAAATGGAAGATAGATAGATAGATAGATAGATACGTTTATTCAAACCACCACAAAAGTACAATATTAATAGGCAAACAACATACTTAAAAACAAAGCAAAGCATAACTTAAAACTAAAAATAAAAGCGAGTAATAACTAAATCAAAAACTAATATTAAGATCTACTCTGTGTGGTGGTGAATCGACCTCAGCTCAGCTTAGGTAATGCTGCAGTATGTTGTATACTGCAGCGCTGGCTTTCTGCTAAAGCCGGTGTTGTTGACATCACGCACATCCCTACCCATAAATAGCTCTACCCATAAGATTAGATAGTTGGTGACCTGTGCCTCGTGACTGAGTGCCATCCGAGTCCGCATGTAGGAGCTGAGCTGGACGCGGTGGAAGGGCGTGTCGACGCCGCCCACGAGGGACAGCACGCCGCTGCACGCGGAGGCTGCGAGGTGATCCTCCGACTCTATGCTAGACAGGAACCCTGGCGCTTGATAGCCTTCTGGGGCATCTGAAATAACACAATTTACTCATATACCACTATGGTGTTACTATGTATTATAAGTATGTATTTACAAAAAAAAAAGTATATAAGTATTCTATCAGCCATCTGGTTCCCATATTACAAGCATTGCTTAGTTTGGGACTAGAGGGTGTTGTGTGAAATGTCCCTGAATATTTATTTATTTATATACATTTTTTCGTTGTAACTGGTATGATAGGCCTAGAAGACGCTGGAGTCGCATTCGAAGCACATTGGTGGGACCTGGCAAGCCAGCGGAAGTCCTGGAAGGAAATGGGGGAGACCTTTGCCCAGCAGTGGGACAGTATAGGTTAAGAAAAAAAAACTGGTATGATACATTATCTTCACAACTTAAAGCTATCTTGGAGTAAGTACAGGGATCCCCCTAAGGGGGTAAACTCAGGGGACTTTGAGACTAACCCTACAATTTACTCTCTCGAGCTAACAACGTTTTAGGGATGGTAATCAAAACTAGGAAAACCTGTCCCCTCCGACGGAACATAGGATATATTACTTACATTTGAAAATATTGTAGGTAGGTAAAAGTTGGTTAGGATTTGTGTTAATTGCATGGCTTATAAATTAGTATAACTTTAAGGCCGGTTTCACCATCCCTGAATAACACTGTCCGTCAAATAAATATATACTTACTATCTTTATAAACAATAATAAATATTCATGGACTTTACACACAACGCCCTCTAGTCCCAAACTAAGCAAAGCTTGTGATATGGGAACTAGATGGCTGATATAATACTTATATACTTTTTTTTTGTAAATAAATTACATAGCAACACCCAGACATAGAACAAACATCTATGTTTTCCACCCACAAATGTTTGTTCTTGGTGGGGATCGAACCCATGACCCACAGCACAGCACGGAAGGCAGAGCTATTACCGACTGAGCTGTGACGCCTGTCTTTAATAAGTCTAAGACGGATATTATTAAAGTTGATGGTTAGAGTAATCAAGAGATGGTGAAATAGGCACTTGACTAAGTAGTAGTAACCTTCAGTAGTGTAGTGGAGTGTAGGGGCCCTGAGAAGAAGATCTATCTGAATCTGTCGTTACCTTCATTATAATAAAGTCTCAAGCTGAGTTCGCACGTGGTGGCGGCGCGCTCGCGCGGCCTGCCGTGCACCATGGCTGCGTAATTTTGAATCAGGTCAACCGTCTTCTCTCTCACATTATCGAACGTGTACTTGAATCAAATAAAATCACTGAGTAAACACGGATACTTATGAACGACGCATTACTTGTATATGACGGAAAAAACCGTAAACAAGTATAGAATTCACAACGGGTCTTAGCAAGGACAAAGATCAGAGTCTGAAGTATCTGCGCAGAACCTTTATGTCAATTTTGCCCCACAACAGTAGGCAAATACATGCGCAATCGTTTGTTGCACCTAACTTCAGAGGGATAAGGATCCGTTGTGCTACTGAACTTATTAATACAACGTGTAACATATTGTCCCTATAAGCAGAAAAGGGGCTTATTCAGACCAAACACCTGAATAGATTGGTATGTGCAAAAGTTGAATACAACAAGTTGGAAATTTTCATTTTTTTTTGTTTTGTGACCACTTTTAGTGTTAATTTACTTTGCGTATGTATCCAACCCGTTAGTACACATGCTCACGTACCCTCCTATCACATCGCACCCACACATAGACACTTTAACACGTGTGCAATGTTTTTTTAAGGAAACTTTAAGACGCTTTTCATGAATGAAAAACTTGGAAATATTAAAAGTCGTAGAAGTAGAACAAAATGTTGTTCGCCATGACGTGTAAAATAACCCCTTTCGGACTTATAGGGACATTATGTTACACCCTGTATAAAATCAAGATTAACAAAAAACATGAAGATCTCAAACTACATCTGCTGAGGAATATAATTAAACCCACCTTAACGTTGCTGGTTTTATCACCGTTCTTAGAAGTAACGTCCACAGTCACTCCCGACTGTGTATACGCGTATTCGAACACGTGGTACTCGATCAGACTGTCGACGTCGCATTCGCCGTCGTAGAAGCATAATGCTAACTTGTGCAGCTGAAATGTTGCAAGAAGACAGTAGGTAGGTAGTCCGTATCTACCTACTACCTATTACTGTAGGTAGTAGGTAGATACGGACTCCAATAGCATTATCCCTATAAACCTTGTGGGTTTCTTTAATGTTATACTTACTATAAAATACATTATGTAATTTTTTCAAATGGTGAATAAACTAAAAAAAACCTAGAACACTTGCACTAAGCAGCAAGATGAGTTGCACTGCGCGGCAACGTTGCGCAGTGTAAAACCTTTAATGAAAATCAATTCAAGATTTTTTTATGAATATCAGAATAAGATGGTGCATAAGGTAAGTAAACAACTAACTTACCTACCTATTATGCCTCAAGGACGTGCCTTGTATGGCATTGTAAAGGTGCTTATAATGCTGAACTTCGCTACGCTACAGACAAGAGTGAACAGTAGGTACTATATAAAAAAAACTGATGATGATGAACAAGGTCGGTATAAATATTCATGGACATTTCACACGACGCCCTCTAGCCCCAAACTAAGCAAAGCTTGTAAATGGGAACTAGATGCTGATAGAATACTAATATATATACTTTTTTTTGTAATACATACTTATAATAGATACTTTATTAGTGTGAGTAGAGTAGGTATAGAGTGACTTACATATTTCTTCTCAAAAGCTTCAAAAGCTTGAGCCAAAGCTGTGCTCAAGAATTGTGCGAGCTCGTCTTTGCAATTCTTTTTAAGAATTCTTAATGTAACTCCTCCAAACTTTTCCAGCTTGTAGTTTTCTTCGGGAAATATATTCTTCAAGTAGGATACCGTACTCACAGCTACTGTTGTAATTTGCTTCATAAATGTAACAGAGTTTGTGTACGTTTCTGTCACCTGCTTTGGAAATATTCTAATCCACTCAGCAACTGCCTGGAATGAGAAATAAATAATAATTTCATGGACATTTCACACAACGCTTTCTAGTTCCCAAATTAAGCAAAACATACAATATGGGAACTAGATTGCTGTCTACTTAGATACCTACTTTTCTTTGTAAATACATAGGTAGGTACTTGTTAATACATAAAACAAACATCCTTATTTGCAACACACAAAATGTGTGTTCTTGGTGGGGATAGAACCTACGCCCACAGCACGGAAGGCTATTTACCGACTGAGCTGTGATGTGACGCCTATCATTATGTACGGATACTTGACATTGTAAAATATTACTTACGTAATAGGTTTTGTATTTTTAATTAGGTAGGTAGCTAAGCTAGGTACTTGCCTGAGAGGGAATTGTTGCTGTGAGCGACATTAGAACCACTTTTGAATATTTTCTTATACGTCACGGATTTACATTACCTACCGCTGATAATAATAGGGGAGTTACGAAAACTGAATTCTGTTCTGTTCGATTTCGATCGAATCGAATAGACGAGTTTTATTATTTTTTCAAACAAAATAACGCAACGCGTTTTTCACTTTCCCGCCAATACTATTGGTAACATAACAATTGGTAATTTGTTATGTTGGTATTGTAGTGTGTAGCATCCACAGATGATCCACAGAATAGTAGAATGCTGCATCACTTTGTGGCTGTATCCTACTCAGGGATACTCTCGGTATAGGTACTTGGTTTCTTTCTTGTCTGTGAATATAATCGTTTGCTTGCCTACGAATATAATTGAATTTATATATATATGAATTGAATGAATGAAAGATTGAATTCAATTGTCTGGGTTGACTAGCATGAATGTACAAGCAGCAAGCAGCAGCGGTTAAACTTTATTAGTATACCCAATCAAGTTCTAGATCATAGACAAAATTAGTTGAATAGTTAGCCATTGAAAATAGTTCAGTTACCGCCAAATTTAAAAAAATACGCACAAATCTCGCAAAATATGTTTTTAGCTTTATTAGAACAGATCAAAAAATGAGTTTTTATTATAACATAATTGTATTTGCTAGGTCTATTTAACATGTAATAAAAACTATTTTTTTTAAAGCATGCTGGTTGTATTGTTGTTTTTACTTTTTCTGTGACATCAATCGAAAAATCAAACAAATGAAAGAAATGTCAATGTTTTAAAATAAAATAATTTTGACTGTGTAATTTTTAAAAACATAATTTTTCGATAACCCTTTCAAAATGCTGTGTCCTGAAGGTGCGCAATTTGAGACAGAAATAGTTGAAAAAGAAGATGACGAAATTTGTGGAAAAACGCCCAGAAAAGTTCCTAATGTGGGCACCGCTGCTGGTGGTTTAGAAATGAGTGCATTTAAAAATTTGAAGACCTGGAAAAAGTCTATATCTAACTTTTTTCGAAACCAGCTGCGTTCGACTAAATCGAACGATGTAAGTAAATCCCGTACCTATTATCTTTGTTTTCGCATCATAAATAAAATTGAATAGCAGAGTAAATAATAAACATTGACATGGCGTCGCAGCTTAGTCGGTAGACTTGCCTTCCGTGCTGTGTTGTGATGGGTAGTGAGAAACAACATTTGTGTTTGTTTTGTGTGACAAACAGATGTTTGTTCTATGTCTGGGTGTTACTATGTACTTATTAAAAATATATATTATGTTTTACTTTTCAGGGAGATGGTCCATCAGGGAGCAAAGATAATTTCGAGGATAAGGAAATGAGCCCAGAGCAAAAGTGGCAGTCGCTAGGAAAAATTTTTAGACGCCAAAGTTTTGCAGAGCATTGGCCCAGGTCCTCAAATCATCACCAGGAAGAGACTTCATCACAAAACAAACGCTTGGCTGTGAGAAAAGTACTTTCTAGTTATTTTGGGAAAGCTCAAAAAATACCATCTGTTGCAAATGAGGAATAAACCATTGAATTTTGATTAAAAACTAGTTTTATCGTACCTACTAGGTTCATACCCACACATGCCTAGTAATTTTAAGTAGGGATAGGTACTATTTTATAAGTAAGTCACTGGTCACCTTTTAGTGTAAAGCTAGATTCTGTATAGATTCAATTTCATTCAAATGCACCGCGGCGATTTGTATGACCCGGAGACTAGATAAAAAATGATCTAACCAAGGAAGGGGACCCTCTTGCGCAGTCTCAGCAAGAAAAAATTATCTATGACCTACCATAGACAAATTTTTCTTGCTGAGTCCGTTGTTTTGCTACGCATGCTTGGTTGATTTGGTGGTCACCGGTGGAAGATTGAAGAATTTCCACTGGCTTGTATAACCCTACATTGTCTGCGGGGTGGCATTTGTGTGCAATAACACCCCTGCATGGACGTATTGGCAACGTTTGTGGGCCTACCGCTGGATGAGATGGTGAATGCAAACGCGACCCAGTCTCGTCCCATCTCAGCGGAGGACGGTAACGGATGGACCTTTTGAGTGGGTCCAAGTTCCACATAACTCCTTTCGTCACCCCCATGGCGGAAGAGAAACGCGAAGGCATTCCCCCCCCCCCCCCCCCTTGATTTGCTTTTGTTTGAACACTTCGTTTTTTACCTTCGTTCGCAACGTTCTTTATTAGATTAGTATTCTGTGGACAGAAGAGCTCACCTCACTCACTCTATCAGAAAAGAAAGAAAAACAGTGATGCCAACTTAGCTACTTTGTAGCTAGATCTAGCTATTTATTTATTTAATTGTTTATTGCACAAAATTACACAAATTCTATACAAAGGAAGGACATAATGCTAAAGCATTATCTGCCAGCCAACTCAAGCGTGGTGGTATAAAAAGGAGGTCGGCGTGCGTTTGGTGTCAAGACTTCAGTTTTGTGAACTTGAACTTTTTTTCACATGATACTGCAGGGTATTTTTGTTCATTAAAGTAGGAAATTGCATGTTGAATCCTATTATGGATGTTATTTGGTTAATCGGTGAAACAATTAGGTAGGTAGGTAGGTACGACCCAGTGGGCCTCATTCGGACCACTGCCCCCACGGAGGGTTCCTACCACTGGCTGGGTAAAAATATATACCTATTTATATATATATCTCTCTATCTCGCATTTTTGCAAGATGTTTAGCATACTGTCAAGAGTACCAACACTATGCTATTTAAGCTACACCTAACTACTAAAGCTAAGCAGTTGGCAACACTGAAGAAAAAATACAGTTTTTTTTCTATGGAATGGAATTTTTACAAACCAAGAAGGAAGCTCATTTTACGAGTTTTGTACAAAATAACATTTTATTTCTATTTATTTTCGTGTCCACAACAAAATATTCATACAAAATAATTTGATTTCGTGTAACTCTTTGGCATGCGCAAGTATGTGTATACGCCCTTGAAAACTGTAAAATCTGCATAGCAACAGCGCTTCGATCCGTTTTACTGGTATTTCATCGTGTTTCGGTTAGTGTTCACTAAGCGAAGTAAGCGAGTGCCTTTCTGGGGTGAGTTAAGAGTTCTATGATTTAGTCCCTGCATGATATTGATAACTTCTTGCATTTCTACTTACCGTGTAATAATTACCTTTGTTTGCAAGGGTACCTACATACAGGTACTTACTACAATAAAGTAGAGAAGTATATAACCTACATAAACAGCACTACCTATCACTAAGTGTTTTAAGATGGTCTGCATATCCTGGACGAATGGGTTCCTAATGGATCTTCATGTTTGTTGAATAAGTGGCTCCGCTCATCAAGTTGTAGGTTTTGTAGACCTTGCAGACTATTCTATTATTTTTTAACATCATTCTTTTTTAATCCACATAATGTACCGCCTATAAGTTTTTTTTGGAAAAATAAGTAGCATCTGATAATTACTTCAAATTCTTTAAAGCAATCATTATGAATTTCCTAGTGAATTGATGCATACTATCATGTTTTAATAATTTCCTCTTTATAATATTAGTATAGATTCAGCTTACGCTAACTAAACCCATCTTTCAATAAAAAGAAGCAAATAGTAAGTTAAAGTATAAGGCGACCTAACATCTTGTGGGTGAAATCAGGCTGTGGATGATGATGATTTACCAAAACAAATTGTAGATGTAATATTGTATGGCAGTAGCCTTGGTGAAGGTCCACTGATCACTGAGCCCTTCAACCTTGCCAGTATGGTAATTTATTGTACATTAATACAATTCAGATTACTTAGTTACTTGTAAGATAGGTACAGTGTGATTTATATTTTACTTTATACATTATTATTTCGAAAATTGTTTCACTTTTACTCATAGTAGTTAATAAGTCGTTTTTGCCATGTGGGAAGATAATCCTGACTAATTAGGTATCAAGCTTCACCAATTGAAAATAATTAAATATTATTGTTTATTAATATACTATAAACCAAATACACAAGGAAAAACCAGTCTTGAGTTTGTCCGAAAGTGTGCTATTCCATGAGACAAATAGAAACCCACCAAAACAAGGAAAACTGAACATATATGATGGTATATTCGCAGATAAAACATGCATACAGCTTGTTAATCTATGTCTCTGGTTATTTTCAGATGTTTAGTGAGAATGTGCTGCGGGCCATTGAAGACAGAACATTGATTTAAACATAGAAGATATAATAACGTAAGTGTAACTAGGTGGTGCTTATTAGTAGTAAGATGATCACAAGAAGATGGTTTCACCCTTCCCTCACGGGAGTGGATGCGGAGAAGCTGTTACTGGAGCGAGGGCATGATGGATATTTCCTAGCGCGGCCCAGCATGAGCAATAAAGGAGACTTCACACTTTCTGTGCGAAGGTGCAATGAGGTGACGCATATAAAGATACAAAACAATGGAGAATACCTCGACTTGTATGGAGGAGAGAAATTCGCGACTCTATCTGAACTCGTTCAATATTACATTGAAAACCAATGCCAGCTGCGGGAAAAAAACGGGAACATCATCAGGTTAAAAACGCCTCTCAACTGCGACGACCCAACGACGGAGCGCTGGTATCACGGGCAGCTCACAGCCAAAGAAGCCGAAAAAATCATGCTTGAAAACGGTAAAAACGGCTCTTTTTTAGTCCGCGAATCCCAACGCCAACCCGGCGACTTCGTGCTGTCTGTACGAACTCGGGATCGAGTCACGCACGTCATCATCCGCCGACAGGACGACAAGTATGACGTTGGCGGCGGTGAACAATTTCAAGATCTAGTGTCACTTATCGAACACTACAGAAGCTTCCCCATGGTCGAAACCACCGGCGAGGTATTGCGACTAATACAACCGTTCAATGCGACACGTATTCAGGTCAGACATTTTCACCGACGCGTCAAACAACTCCAGAAGGAGAACGAGGGTCCTATCGAGAGCATGGCCTACAAACAAGGTTTTTGGGAGGAGTTCGAAACACTACAGATGATGGAAAACTTACAACTTTTCGACAGGATGGAAGGTTCCAAACTAGAGAATATACGCAAGAATAGATACAAAAATATTATACCATTTGATCACACACGAATCATTCTACGAGACATTCCGGCAGATGCGCCGCCCGGCTCTGACTATATAAACGCAAACTACATCCGCTGTGATAGCATTGACAGTATCAGCGACTCTAAGGACAGCGGCTTCGAAGAAAACGGATCACCGCCGAAGCGGAACTCTAAGAAAGACAAGTCTTCACCAAACCACAGCGTTGTTATAACAGAAGAGAAATGCACAAAAAACGGCACACATAAGCTATTGCCTACATTTGAACCGAGCGTGCTCCGATCTAACCCCAACTATGTAAACACGACGATACCTAAATCAGCTGAAAAAACCGACGATGCAACAGAACGCGTTTACAACAAAGTGTACATCGCCACCCAAGGCTGTCTAACTAACACGATCTACCAGTTCTGGTCTATGATATGGCAGGAGAACGTCTGTATCATAATAATGACGACAAAGGAGATCGAACGCGGAAAGGTAAAGTGCGAAAGATACTGGCCCGACCTGAACAAAACAGATGTCATTAAAAAGTACACCATCTTCAACGAATCGGAATCGTCTACTCCGGATTACACGCTC
This sequence comes from Gandaritis pyraliata, assembly GCA_947859175.1. Lineage (NCBI taxonomy): Eukaryota > Metazoa > Arthropoda > Insecta > Lepidoptera > Geometridae > Gandaritis > Gandaritis pyraliata. The sequence continues at coordinate 10,117,095 of OX401856.1, read as the reverse complement.
CGGCGTTTTCTGGTGACGAAAAAAGATGAACCAAACGTGAAGCGCACGATCTATCACTTTCATTTCACCGCGTGGCCGGATCACGGCGTCCCCTCTGAACCTGGCCGCGTGCTTAACATTCTCCTCGATGTTAACTACAGGTTGCAGCAGATAATGACCGGGCCGACTCCGCCGCCGCAAGCGGTCGTCTGCGTGCACTGCTCTGCGGGTATTGGCCGCACCGGGACCTTTATTGTTATAGACATGATCCTCGACCAGATCAGAAAAGAAGGATTTGATTGCGAGATAGACATCCACCGCACTGTTCAAATGGTCAGAGACCATCGTTCCGGTATGGTGCAGAACGAGGCCCAATATAAGTTTATTTATATGGCGGTGTTGGAGTTTATTGAAACGGAGAAACAGAGGGTCGGTCTCGGCGCCGAGCCGAGCCAAGACTCTCCGCGAGTCAGGTCTCACCCCATGCCTTTTTTATGAAGCATAACTACGCAATCAAAACTGTAACTATTAATTGTGAACCGAGATCACGTTTTAACTTCTTGCTAATTTGTTTTTAAGGGTGACTTTCCATTAGGTTGTTTGCATAGAGAGCCTAGTGTTTCAATCTTGATTTTTTTATGCAGACACCTGTACTACCGTTACAAGTAGTCAGTTAGGCGTTACGGTACCGACCGAGGTTAGTGAGTGGCACTAAGGGCCCGTTTCTTTAATGAGACTAATGTAGACCCTTCCGACTTGTCTGAACCGGCTTGTTCTATCTCCTTATGCAAGCATCCTACGGTTGTTGGTCTACTATTATCGATAATAATTATTCTATATAGGTACCTAACTATATCGAGTGCAATTTGTCTTAGAAGTATAATAAATTTCGAATTTTACGATAAGTGACTAACATTACCTTTCAATTTTAACTCTCGCGACGGTTGTTAATTATTTAGTTTAGGTACCTAAGTAATTCAACAGTGAATCATTGAATATCCTTATTCAATTAAATCAACAATAGTCCGATGCCGATTCTTTATAAGTATGTAATCTACAAGGCTACAAAAGTTCTAAGCAATTTAAACAGGCATTTCAGGCAAACTTGTGGTTACTGGGTTGTGCTCTATAATGTATTATTCCAATGTTGTACATTGAAATAAATATACAGTCATTTTAGGATTTTTGTCAGTTATTATGAAAGTCGAGAAGGTCGTAATTTACACATGGGTAAAATGAAATTATTTCTGGGTTCATGTTACGCATTTCAAGACGTGATCCTTGTGCTGTTGATATGATTTATAACAATTTACGCGTCTTCGTGAAGTGCATGAACTGTTCCTACTTGTGAAGAGGTCCAATTCCTTATGCAACATGCCTAGAGTTAGTCATGATATCGATAATTAGGTAGTTAAGAGCATTAAATTGTCTTAAAATAAAAATGCACAGATTATAATAGACTCGCTTGAATTGAGCATGTGTCTTTAATCTATAAAATACGAAAACATTACGGCGACCTGATTATATCTATTTATTGCTTTAATATGTACTACAAAAAGTCAAGTGTAGGACTTCAATGTGATCTCGAATTGGATTTTTTAAATGTTTTATATTTTTAAATATTTGAAAAATTGGGTGATTAACTCATTCATTTAAAATAGTTTGAGAATATTGAAATTCATAGAATGTAATTCATATTTTTCAAATTAAAAATATATAACATTGAATTTGAATTCTTAGATAAGTAAAAAAAAAAACAAATAATATGAAGTTTTAATGATAAACAGAATATAAATTAATGAAAGATAGATCTAGGGAATGTTTTTTGGTCTAAAGCTTGAAAAAAATAAGCAGCCAACTGTGTTTTTATTTTATTGTTTTATGAATTTTGTAGTTTTATTTGTTTCTTGTCAAATGTAAAATTGGAGGTGCTTTTAATTGTGAAGATTTTTTTGAGGTGCGATATTTTTATGATTTGTTTGTGTATATGCTTAGGTGATATTGATTGACATATTGTAATGATGTACCATTGTTTTATTATGGTTTATCAGGCAGTATTTAATTTTCAACAGACCTACTATAGATAAGTAGATGGTTTTACTGTTTGATCCACCTTTAATTTATGTTGTTGGCATTTTATTTATGTAAGTATAAAAAAATTATTCCAATTTGTAAATTTGAGTTGAAAACAATCACACTGAAATAAGGAAAAAATATGTTAACTGATAATGATATATGATGTTGTGTTTATATTGATATAAATAATTAATAAAATGTGATATTGTATTATTTAACCATTTCATTGCACACAAAATAATAATAAGGTGAATTTAAAGAAATTTATTAAATTAAAGATGTTATATTTATTATACTAATAACTTCTACAAGTAGATATTTTCATGGATTTTGTAGGATAAAAAATTATTAGATACTTCATTCATTGTTAAGGTATTCTTTATGTACTTGTACCCTATCCTCTTAATAACCTATCTCGTTTGTTGCCTCATGCAAGCTTCATAAACTGAGCTTCTGATCAAAATCTATCTCAAGCTTTTCAGTACTAATCCTCATTGTTGCCTTGAACTTCTTCAATCCCATCACTTTCTGTAACGAGAGCCCTCTCCAGTATAACACGACCTTCCTTGTATCTGAAATGATGAAAAAAAGTTGCATAGTCAATAACAATCACACTCCATATCAGGTGAGATTGGGGTCAAATGTATGCCTATAATGTATAAAAAAATTGTTCTTTTTTTGAAACAATTAATATTAGTATTCAAAGAAACTTAACAAATTGCTTGAGAAACAGGGGGATTGGCAAATAGGATACTTTAAAGAATTTAAATTGGTATCTCAAAAGGATCACTCATGACCATACCACAATTAATTAGTGTAAAGGACATACAGCATGCTCTGTGTAGATTCTGCTAAAAGCCACCGTTTGAGTCAAAGTGTGGTCAAGAACCACACACACCCGAACCTTTTATTCAACAATATTTACCTCAAGCTGATACTACTGATATCATCGATTAATGAATACACGATTTTATTTGTCTATGCTGATATATAAGCAGAAATAAACCTACCTTTGATTCTCCTCTGTGGCAAACTCATACACCCAGCCCAGCTTAGTGCCACAATTCTTGCAAGACACATCACGGACCATGTGTCTGCCTGTTAACATCACTCTGTCCTGAACTTCGGAGTACACTAGGTTCACCACTTTGTGGAATAAGAACGCTCTTCCTGAACAACAAAATAATGAACTTAGTAAGTACCTACGTTAGGTTAGGTACCACTGGCTCAGAATATTGAACTTCTTGGTAATCAGAGCCCACTGGTAAACAAACCATTGTACAAAGTAGGTACAAACCAGTAGCTCCTGTAAATCTTGTGCTGATCAGCTCCGAGCGATTGGTGAGGTTCACATCACAGGATGCACAGGAAAATAAACGCATGCCACCAATGTGGTCTAGAAATATTTTTCCCATTATTACAAAATACTTTTTTGTTAAAAAATGTACAATGCAACAAACAAAATAAATATTGCAATTTTTTACTATTTTGATGTTTTTGATATTGACGTACAGCTGGCTGACGGATGTGACGTGCGACGATTACCGCTGCTGAAAAATGACAATGACATTGTCCGGTCAGGTCAGCCTGAGCCTGACCATAGAAAAAAAAACTCTAATGCTGACTTTCTTGGTTAGTTCATTCTTTCGGGGGGATTGAACTATACTTCGCTCGGAACTAGAGGTGTAATATAACAGTCAAATTTTCATATGCGTGTTATTGAATATAACGGTTTGGTGATACTATGTTATCATACCTGTTATAAAATAACAGTCAAATAACAGGCAAGGCTACGGATTTCTATAGGTAGGTAGTGATTAATGAATGCCCGGGTTGTGCAATCCTGGTCGTGCTTTCCATGGTTGTGTTTTCCCAGGCTGTGCATTCCATGGTTGTACAATAACCGGACTCAATTATTTTCCTTTCACTCTCGCCTGATACAAACCAACGTATAGCCAAGCCAACGCCACACCACCGGAGGCATGGCGCGGAGGTGTGAGCAAACGGCGATCACGATGAAGAAATGAAACTATCACTGTCACATTGTCATGTCCTGTCAGTGTCTGTTCTGTTGTCGAAGCTGAATGAAACCCTGTTACTGGCTGTTATCATGTTATTTAATAACATGATAACAGCCAGTAACAGGGATAACACTATAACGGCCAAAGTTATAGTGTTAAACTGTTTTACTGTTATTTGCGGAACGGCATAGATTCAATGCCGTTAATAGTTACTGGCTGTTATCATGTTATTTAATAACATGATTTGTTATTTTGTTATTTAATAACAGCCAGTAACAGGGATAACACTATAACGGCCAAAGTTATAGTGTTATCCCTGCTACTGGCTGTTATCATGTTATTAAATAACATGTTCTCCAACCAGACTTGAGCTCATAAAAAATGAACGATCTATGAAACATGATGGTCAAAATTTCATAATTTGCGTTTAATACAAAACGAAATTCGCTGATATTTTTTATAGAAGACAACTTTTGCGTCGACCACCTGCCTGCACCCGTTTTTCGCGAGACTGTTATTTGGCTGTTATAAAATAACATAGCAGCGGCGACGCGTATAACTGCTATAACGCTTTAGGCCAAATAACGCTGTTCCGTATACCTGTTATGGTTATATTAGTTACACCTCTACTCGGAACACTCAGGCCGGGAAAGTTTGAAAATTATGATTTCAGTGTGTCTCTAATATTTTCTGGTTACTTATAAAATATGCTCGGTGATTTCCTGTTAGAAACAAAAATCTGTATATCAATAAAATGTAAGCACACCTACTAAGTAGTCTTCAGTTTGTAGGTTTTCGAACGATTGTTTATTAGTTACCAAAGCAACTGTGTCATTTTACTCAATTTCACTCATGAACAATGAATTTCCTAAAAATAGTAAACACATACAGTTGCTTCTGTTATTTTATTTTTACAAAATTGAAATAGAATCATTCACTAATCATGGACGGTTTGAAAGACGATGCGATTCATCAAACTGCAGTAAAATTAGCCGAGGAAATTAAAAACCTATCGATATACAAATCGTTTTACAGTGATGTACAGGCAAGTACCTATTCACTGTTCAAATTCAGTGGTACTAATTTGTGATGCTTACCTATAAATATTTATTCTGTTAGAAATTAGTATCTTCGCCAAATGTAAAGAAAGAGGACTTCAAACAAACACTACAGCAAGCAATGAAGGAGAAGGGCTTGGATACAAAACTTAGGAATACAGTTTTCCACTGGGTCAGAACGCAAAGCAAACAAAATGTAAGCTAATTCTGATTTTTCTATCACTCATTCATTCGGTAACTTAACTACTATGAAAATATCATTATCGTTTCCAAACTTTTGCCACTCTCGCCGTCTGTCCTTGAATACTTAGGTAGGTACCTAGGTACTTACACCTACCTAGAAAGCTAATAATATAGGTAAACGTGTTAAAAGCATATTTTTTATATTTTAGAAACTAGATCCACTAACATCTTTGCTCAAAGCCAGTGCTCAATGGGAGAAGCGAATCCACAAATCGTTAAATTCAATGTGCTCCGATTTAGAAACATCCCTCGCTAAAATTAGATTGCAAAGTGAACAAGAGGAGTTAGCAGACAAGTGGAACGAGCTTAGCACATACAATTTAGGTAAGTAAGTACCTATGTAAAATTCTTACAATCTATTCCGACAGAGGTACCTAAGTTCTCTTATACTTATTATACTGTTTGTACTAGGTACGTAACAAAAAGTATTTATTACCTAACCTAGCAAAGTACCACCTACCTTACTCACTTATACCTATTCACTAACCTAAAAAATTATACCTTTCCACTATGTACCCACAAATGTAGTAGGTTTAATAAGTTGGTGTACGTGAACAAAAATTATTTAATTTCAGATTTATCAAAATATAGGCCTGTTTACGCGCCGAAAGACTTTTTAGAAGTTTTATTAACGTTATCTGGTTACGTCCCATACACGAGAGAGTAAGTACCTACCTTTCATAATAATTTATTACCTGCAAAGGTAAGTACGTATTTTATGTAGTAGGTAGGTACTCACCCTTTTAATGATTTTACCTTCGATTTTCAGAGATGAACCTAAATGGGAATTTGCACATTTACCCCTTCAAGTGAAGACTTTAGATCAGTTGGTAAGTTATATTAGTTATTAAGTGTATTTCTCTTCTTCCATCGAACACCCAGAACACAGGGTTGCAAAAACGCATAGGAGTATGAGGAGGTAGAATGGAGTAACGATGAGCCGCGCTTTATGCGTGTGCAAACCCATGGCGGGGCGGGTCGCTGCGCTCTCTTGCTGAAGGCGGAAAGCGCGGCTCGCTGAATATCTGCCGTTGTATAGGAAGAAAGGCTGGCTATTCTTAGCCAGATCACCCCTCACGCCTAATTGACAGTACCCTCGAGTTTATAGAGGCTGAATATTCTGTCGAACCGTTTCAACTAGCATTCACCTAGCGCAGGGCCTAATGTAAACAAATAAGTTGTTGTTGTGTAGCGAAAAGTATACCCAGAATGGAGTAGCGGCGAGCCGCTCCTGGGTGTGAACCCGTGGCTGGGGGGGTCGCTGGGCTCGCTGGAGGCGGAGCGCGCGGCGCTGGGCGCGCGGGTGGCGGCGCTGGGGTACGCGCCGGTCGCGCAGGAGTTCTTGAAGCGCGGCAGTCCGCAGGCGCTGCGGGCTACGCTCTGGTCGCAGGTGCTCGGCTCGCAGATTGAAATGCAGGTGAGGAATTACACCTTTTTTGCAGGTTTTTTGAGGTGTCACTCAAACGATGGCAAGACATCGAGTCATTCTTTTTTGTGATAGGGCATTATGAAAACATTTATAGCAACTTAAAAAACCTTTAACAATCCCATGTTTTGTTAAGGCGGATATCACGGTCAAACCGTGAAAATGCCCATTTTTGACGTTCTAGATCTCTGAAACTGAAACTCTTAGATAATTTCGATTTATTGTATGGTGTAGAATAGTTATTCGCATTGACCGTAGCGGCCTCGCTTTTTGCAATTTTTCCTTATATATTTAAATAAAGCCAAAATTCCAAAACAAGTTTTTAATAAACTCGCGCAAACACTTTTTCAAGCTCCTGGATTGAACTACTGTGCAAAGCAAACGAAATGAAAAATATCTACAAATATCTCTTATATACTGCCATTGACCGTAGCGGCCCCGGAATTCAGAAATAAGTATGGGATATCTACAAAAAAAAATCAATTCAAAACCATAAAATTGCTAAAAACGTTCAGAATTAGCCGTTAATTTCTCCATACTACATTAATATTATTAAGTAAAAATTATACCAAAATAAACGTTAGTTCATAATCAATAAAATTGTATACTTTTTATTTAAACAATTTATTTTATTATATTGAATAAACGTAATTTAAAACTGCATGAAATGCGATCTCAGACTCTCAGACGAACTCAGACGCGCGCCAGCCCTTGAATCGCGGCCAAACTGTGATAGCCCTCTTAATTACATGAATTGAAGCTATTCCTTCGAAATGTTGTATTTATTGTCATTCTTACAGCATCTAAAAGTAGAGCAAAAACTGTTAAAAACTAGGCAGCGGGTAGTTGTAGTAGGTACTCCTAGATATTATCCTGTTTATCTTGGACGAATAAACCAAGCTGTAGGTATGCAGCTCGCACCACCAGCCTATTTTTTTCTGGCATAGGTTTTAAGCATTGCAAGCGACCGCTAACGTTTTATAGTGCTTGAAACTCTTCAAAATTCCAGAAAACGACGTACTTCAACCAGCTAAAGAAAAGCGTTTTAGAAGTGGACCTGATGATAGACAAACTGATATTCAAGGACGTACAACTCACGGCTTCCAACGACGATCAATATTTCGTCTTTGAAGATTTACTGTATCAGGTAATATCTTAGGACAACTTATTTTTCTACAGAAAAAAATATGTGAAAAAAAATGATCGCTGGTAGAATAGACAGACTGATTCGAAGCCATATAAAAAAAACTTTTGTCACTGGTTTTGTCCCGACTCCCGACGACGCGGCAGAATTTCAAAACATTGAAAATCGTTCTTATTTTAAAATTTTCGACAGGTGATGCTATGCTTTTCCCGCGACTGCGAGATTTTGCAACAGCTGAAAGGTAGCATCGGCAACCCACTAACCGTCACGATAAAGGGCAAACACACATCCGCTGAAAGTACCACTGTTTTCCCTCCCAGTGGGGTTATACCTTTTCACGGCTTTACTATGTATGGTGAGTGTGAGAAACCTCTAGCATTGAATTCTAACTAGGTATTATGTCCTGTGTTTATTCTGAATTCTAATATACAAATCTGAATAATGAGTCAGCGCTTGTCGCAGACCTGTCGCAACTTACGTATAGCTATAGTTCTCGCTATAATGAGGAATGTTTGCTAATAAAACTTCTTATATGCCGATAGATGGCACTATTCTGATTATTTTTTCTGTTTTTCAGCGACACCGTTTTGCTACCTCTACGATGATCCCGTTCAGCTGTATTACACATTCAGAGCGTTTTACATCAGATATTGGCATCGACTGCACTATATTTCTACACATCCACAAGTAATGTTTTATCAAAACTTTCACTTTGTGGGGTATTAGCAACTCTATACACTTTTAAATACTCTTCACGTGCTATGGGGTATTAACAACTCTATGAACCGTATTTCTGAACCGTACGCGCTACAATGGCGCTACTTTTTCTGTTTCAGGGTATAGTGTCACTGTGCCTTTTATACGAAAGGCTTTTAGAAGCAAACGAGCCCTTACTATGGATACACTTTAGGAATATCAATATAAATCCGTGAGTACTTACTGGATTTATATACATTATGATACTTCTGAATTTTAACAATTTGAAAGCAACAAATGTTTGTAAATGTAAAATAATAATTGAGAATTACCGAATGTTATTTCAGCGTTCGAGTAGTATTCAAATGGCTGATGCGTGCGTTTAGTGGTCATTTACCTCCCGATCAGTTGTTACTGCTCTGGGACGCCATTTTGGGCTACGATTGCCTGGAGATTCTACCATTACTGGCACTCGCCATACTGAGCTTTAGGAAGGAAAATATATTTCAGGTGAGGTTCTCAATTCAGTTGTTTTTTTTAATGTGTGTTACCTTTACCTCGGAGCTCCGTCATTTATGAACCGATTTCAGAAATTCTTTTTAATAACATTTTATAATTATATTTTTTATTATAAGTACATAGTTTTAGTTTATTATTTATAATATTATTTCCTATTTTATAGATTTTGGAAACAGTAAAAACATTTACATGGTAAGGTTCCAAAACGGAGGGACGTTTTGGAAACTCAAGTTTCTATTTATTTTAATTAGTTTGTTTCAGGAAAATACGTGTGAATTTTCAAAATGGGGAGCAATCTTTGCGATACATTTATCACAATGAGTTCAATCAAAATTGAACTTTACTACGTCATAACCTCTGATATATGATTTCCAGGTGAACACTATTCAAAACGTAGACGCAGTACTGGCAGACCTATCGACGATATCCGTCATACCACTACTGCAGCTCGCGTTACTGAAACCGTGACGTTGGCACTTGGGAGACATTCCACGACGTTGTGTTGTATGTAGGTATATAGACGGCTCCACAAAATCACCGGTTTACACACGCAAGTAGGTGAATTAGTGATACACTGCGCGGCGACGATGACTCGAACGCGAAGCTTTGCCGCGTGACCGCGCAGTCTAACGCTGCTTCTTATTGGTGTGTAGATCGGCTCTAAGGCGAGAGTTTACAATACAGGCTATTTATTGGTCGTTATAACATGTTCGATTTACGGATACTGTTTTTGCATATAAGTTGAAAAAATATTTTTTGTATTTTTTTTTTATAGTTTTAAACTGTCATTTTCTTCTATCATGTTTTTGTTCGAATTCTCCTTGTTGTTATTGTATAGTGTTTTATAATTTTGTAGGCAACTTGTAATTTCAAATTGAAAAAAAGAGTACAAATCTGTTATACATAACTTTCGTTTTACTAAAACTTATCATTTCAGTAATAAAAAAACGTGAAAGGTAAGATATTGGTGACCTAGCACTAGACCAATTTGGATGGAACTTGGAACATACAATAGCTACTTATTCTAAGATACAATCTTACATAATAGGTTTGTTTAAATTAATATTTAACATTTATTGCACTTTTTTACAAATAACACACCAGTTACCCTCTTCATAAAAGTTACTCTCTATTTCAAACCCTACTTCTTTGCATAGATCATCTAACTCTCCTTCCTCAAACACATGATAAAACCTAAGAAGTGTACTGTCTGTATCTTGTAACTTATCCTTTGAGGCCTTATCACTTTTAGAAGAATTCATATCACTTTTATCCCATTTATTATCATTTTTGGATGAGTTATCACTTTTGGTTGATTCATTATCGTTATTAGTAAATTGATTATCACTTTTAGCCAATATATCATCATTTTTAAATGAGTTATCACTTTCAGCCACTTGACTATCACTTTCATGTGATTTATTATAATTTATAGCTTGTTGGTCATCACTTTTAGCTCGTTGATTATCACTTTTAGCCTGTTGGGTATCACTTTTAGCTTGTCGATTATGACTTTTAGCCTGTTGAGTATCACTTTTAGTCAGTTTATTGCTTTTCGTTTTTAACTTCCACGGCACCAATAAATCTTTATGTTGGAACTGCGTTCTATTTTCGTGGACATAAAAGTTGACACCGTTCACGTTAACTTGTAAGTTTTCTGCGGCCGCTTTGTTCTTATTCAAATAGTTGGATTTGGACTGGTCTTTCGCCCACACCGTGATGAGCGCTCTGCCTGACTGTCGGAGGAGGCGGTGGATAGTCGATATAGCTTGGAGTCTTCTGGCCTGTTACATAAAAATCATCATTTAATGAAACACATTTAAATTATTACTGTCCTCACTGATTATACACACATAACTTGACCCAGAATTGTGATATTAGTATTACCTTAGTGCTCATATGGTGTATAACCGCAATGCATATAACGACGTCAGCACAGCGGTCCCTGAGCGGCGCGTGGAGTACATCGAGCCGTACGCAGGCGGCGGCCGACACCCCCGCTATGTGCGCCGCGCATTCTGCAAGTAGACCACTGCTACGCTCGCATGCTATCTGGACATTAATACAAAGTGTTAGGCATAGTTTACAATTTCACATTAATTTAGTAACCGACTTCAAAAAAGGAGGAAGCTCTCAATTCGGTTGTATTTTTTTAATGTGTATTACCTCAGTACTCCGACATTTATGAACCGATTTCAAAAATTCTTTTTTTCATCTGAAAGGATGTACTTCCAGGTTGGTCCCATTCAATTTTCATCAAAATCAGTTCAGTAGTTTGGCTTATAAATAGAAATAACTGGAAAAAAATAAGCCATCCACATGCACGAACTTGCATATTTTGCTTTCCTGAGACTTAAGTGGTGTTTATAGTCACTAGAACATTCCCAATGAACTGTCATCATCATAATGATGAAGCTGGTAGTCGAATTGACGTCGGTTTTTCTAGTTTTTTTAAACTTCTATATTATTTGTGTATACATAGTTACACCCATCATCATCATCCACAGCCTGACTTCACCCACTGCTGAGTATAGGCCTCTCTCTTTTTGTACCATCTCTCACGACCCCGCGCCACTCTCATCCAATTTTTGCCCGCGATATCAGTTACACCCAGTTGTTATTTATTCTTATAAGTAACTCAACACCTGCTGCATCACTTTTTGTCAAAAATAATAAAGTACCTGCAATATATCATTCCTGCGCAGTACATTCTTCCCGTTCCCGGCGCCCAGGTCCAGCAGCACGGAGCCGGGTGTGACGTCACGCACGAACTGCAGCACGCGCGGCCACGCCGTGTGACGCGTGCTGCTGAAGTGACGCGCTATTTGTTCATATACCTGAGAAATATTCATATTCAAAAAAAATTATGTACAAGGCGCAAACCAATTACGTTATTAGCATGTAGAAATAAGCACAACATACCTTTATCCCTCTGAAGTTAGGTGCAACAAACGCATGTCCAGGTGCGGAAAAATTCGCTTACCAAAATGGGTTCAACACAGATACTTCAGAGGGACGAAGATCCGTTGGGTCTACCTACATAGGTATAGATAGATAGATAGATAAACACTTTATTGTACACAAAGAAGAAACAGGACATAAGACATAAGGACATAAGGTATCCCTATTATTATTATAGATTTCTCCATTCGACTGTCCGCGAGTTTGACAATGCTGTTCCATCGATTGAGGGGCTTTTTGATAACTGTCAGTGACTTTTTTTAAGAACTTGCTTGATTCCAAAATTGCAGACTTTCCATACAAAGTAGATTGAAAAATCCCTATATATATTTTAAAGTATACTGACTTGATGTACATGCAACTCTTCTAAATACGATGCAACACTGTTATCCATCTCTGTAGTCTGTGCTGCCCCGTTGCTGTCGCATAGAGTTTTGAACCTGCACTCACAAGGACCACTTCTAGTCCACCTGACGAAATATAATGAAGTTAATCACACGTCTTTTTTCCTGATCAAAAACAACAAAACTCAAATAGTGGTTTGTGTATATGAGAACACTGGTGATGTAGTGGTAGTTAGATCTTAAAGTCGTGAGTTCTAATTCGATCGTGTACCAATGGGTGTTAGTACTCGGATAAATGTGCGCAATGCCACTGATCTCAAACGGTGAAAGAAAACATCGTGAGAAAACCCACGGCTTAGTCAGCTCCGCACGTATTGACCTTGTCTTTCCTGTGGATGGTATAGGTTCTGGGCAAGCCTACTCCATCTAAATCATATCCCATAGAGCATGCGCAAAAAGTGACTCCTGACACTCTATAAATCATCTAGATTAGATGCAAAGACCTGTGTCGTACCTAAATGTAAGTGATATCCTCGTTTTCCTCTGTCTAGTCTCTCCAGTAATGACTTTGAAGGTCTTCAGAGTCTCTTCATCTACTTGGTATTCAATGATAGGGTCTACAGTGTTATGTTGTATGCCGTGTTGCCAATCATACCTGAAAATACCATAGACAAAACTTACTGTAGGTTTCGACCAAAAACAATCACAATGAAATTTATTTTATTCAGCCTATATCTAATCTACTGCTGGGCATAGGTCTCCCCCATATATTTTCAGAACGTACGATTTTGGGTCTAAATAATTAGGCTTAAAAAAATAATTATATAAACCTGGCTTCACTCTGCATTATAAGCATAGATCTTGTTGGCAACACAATAGGAACACTTGTTCCGCTGTGGTGCTTCCAATCCATGACCACAGCAGAACCCAGGGACAGAGACAGTATTGTGTCTCCGAATGGACTATGTCGGTCTACATGGGATGGTATTCCTGCAAAAAAATATATTGTGAAGTTACTTCGTATAAAACCTTCATGACATCTGCCTATCAATTATTTAATAATGAAATAAATTGAAAGTGCATGTTTTGTCACACAAAAAGAACCCAATGAGTATGATAACAATAGGTATTGAAAATTAGCAATCATTCTGAAATTCTGAATAGCAATACTATATTCTATGAAACAGTCAAGTTAATAAGAATATGTTTAAAGCTTTTGCAAACACCAAGGCACTAAGGCAAAGTTCTAGTAAAAAAAAGTCATACCATGCCCAGGACTATATTTATTCACAGTCAGTTGATCCGGCCGTCCCAAACAAAACCCATGTTCCTCCAGCCTTTTCCACAGTATATCACATTCTAGAGGTATCTTTTGAGATAAAGGGCTATCCAAATCCACATCATTCGACCCATATCTAAATTCATAACCATAATGTTTCACGAGACGGTTTTTCAGACTGTTGGCATCTGTGGAGGTCCAGTCAAAGAGTTCTATAAACTGTTGTTCTTCATCTTCAGTTATGAAGTTTTGCAATAGCGTAAGCCCTTTTGGATCTTCGTGTCGGCATATCACTTCTGTGACTGGCACTGAAACTGTAGAAATGTGTTTAAATGAGAAGCCATTTATTTGTAAAGTAGTTTCAAAAGATTTTGGTGTCCGCATTGTGATGACTACATTGGTTGTTTTTAATTCTTACCATTTTCAACGAAGTTCAAATACAAAGGTGTCCCATTACTGTCTGCTTTGACTTTCCCATGACACGCATTGAAGAAGGCAACAGCATCTCCAGTACTCCGAAATACAACGAAGGAATGGGATTGTCCTTTTTCAGCTATGTATTTTGGGGGTTGTATTTTTAAGGTTAGCTCATTGATAGAGTTGATAAGATAATCCTTTTCAAAACCCGTCGCTCGACCAGCATTGCAGAGAACTATATTCTAGAAAAAAATAACAAAATGTACAGTGTGTTATGATTTAAGGAGGGGGCTACAAGTGGTAACCTACCGGTCCAGGTGTTTCTGTACACAAAATGCCTTTATAAATTTTAAGACGGGCTGCAAAACGTCTCCTTTTGCGTTCTGTTTTTCTTTCTTCTTCCATAGCTCTTGATTTATTTAGAAATTCACTTTCTCATTCATCATTGCACACACATTGCGTAAAGACAAAATCAAAACAAAGTTTTTTTCTTTTTCTAATAAAAACTGTAAGTGTAATTAAGAGGGCTATCGCAGTTTGGCCGCGCTCGAATTCCGGTTTCTGAGCCGCCAAACTAAAAAAAAATGCCCACGCGCGAATTGAAGCCGCTTTCCGCTCGAGTTTGTACATTAACTAACTAGTCTTGGTACTTGGAAGTTAGGTAAGTAAAGCCATTAAAATTATAAAAATTTTCAATGTACTTACCTAAAGATTTATAATAGTTTAGATGGCTGTTTCTATTTAGGGCGTTTCTATGTATTATAAGTATGTATTTACAAAAAAAAAAGTATATAAGTATTCTATCAGATCTAGTTCCCGTATCACAAGCTTTGCTTAGTTTGGGACTAGAGGGCGTTGTGTGTAAAGCCCAAAAATATTCATATTTATTTGTTTTATTAGATAGAATTTCTATCTAAACTTTTACAAATCTGTACTTACATAGATTTATTATTTGATAAATTCTTTGAAGGAGTTGAAGTATGTCTGTCGGTTTGTCGTTTGAGCACAGTTGACGCTGAAACCGCCGAACAGATTTAGATGAATCGTATCATGGTGATAGCTTATAGCACCGATCAACATTAGGTACATTGCACACATTAGGTAATTATGTCAAAATCAACTTCAAACGGCCGAGTTATTCGTCAACTCGCGAGCGTGAAACTCGTGATTTGGCACTTTCCAATTAAATCTATTTTTTTGTCGTCATCTCGCGCGCAATATTATAAAGTACAGTCTTATTTTAAAAACGGATTTCTTTCAAAATCGATATCTGAGGGCCCCTCTCAGCCATTATGTGTTACTATGTATTATAAGTATGTATTTACAAAAAAAAAGGTATATAAGTATTCTATCAGCATCTAGTTACCATATTACAAGCTTTGCTTAGTTTGGGACTAGAGGCGTCGTGTGAAATGTCCATAAATATTTATTTTATTTATTTATTTATTATCAAGAATCTAATCTCAAATTAGAAAAAATCATAGCCGCCATTTTTAACTTTTTTGTTTATGGACCGATTGCTTTCAAAATCGATATCTGAGGATCCCCCTTAGCCATTATCAGGAATATTATGTAAAATTAGAAAAAGCATGGCCGCCATTTTTAACTTTTTTGTTTATGGACCGATTGCTTTCAAAATCGATATCTGAGGGTCACCCTCAGCCATTATCAAGAATCTAATGTCAAATTTGAAAAATCATGACCAACATTTTTAACTTTTTTGTTTATGGACCGATTGCTTTCAAAATCGATATCTGAGGGTCACCCTCAGCCATAATCAAGAATCTAACGTCAAGTTTGATGAAAAATCATGGCTGCCATTTTTAAATTTTTTTGTTTACAGACCGATTGCTTTCAAAATCGATATCTGAGGGTCACCCTCAAGAATCTTAAATGAATGCCGTTTGAAGTTAATTTTGACAGCTGTCATCAAAAATGTAGATTTTAGTTGTCTCTGTCATTTAATGATGAAACGAGTAGTCTAGGATAAGTAGTTTCCAAGATATGACCGTTTGAAGTTGAATTTGACAGCTGACATCAAAAATGTAGATTTTAGTTGTCTCTGTCATTTAGTGATGAAACGAGTAGTCTAGGATAAGTAGTTTCCAAGATATGACCGTTTCAAGTTTAATTTGACAGCTGTCATCAAAAATGTAGATTTTAGTTGTCTCTGTCATTTAATGATGAAACGAGTAGTCTAGGATAAGTAGTTTCCAAGATATGACCGTTTGAAGTTGAATTTGACAGCTGACATCAAAAATGTAGACCCTCAGACCCTAGTAGGGACCCTCAGATATTGATTTTGAAAGCAATCGGTCTATAAACTGAAATGTTAAAAATGGCGGCCATGATTTTTCAAATTTGACATTAGATTCTTGATAATGGCTGAGGGTGACCCTCAGATATCAATTTTGAAAATAATCGGTCCATAAACAAAGAAGTTCAAAATGGCGATCATGCTTTTTCAAATTTGACATTAGATTCTTGGTAATGGCCGAAAAGGACCCTCAGATATCGATTTTGAAAGCAATCGGTCCATAAACAGGAAAGTTAAAAATGGCGGGTATGATTTTTCATAAATAGGTACAAATAAAAATATATACATTGACATTTTTACACGGCGCCCTTTAGACGACTCATAGAACAAACGTCTATGATGCCACACAAAAAATAAAAAAAAATAAAATTGTTTGTTTTTGGTGAGGATCGAACCCACGACCCACGGCACGGAAGGGAGAGCTAGTACCGACTGAGCTGTGAGGCTTATCAAAATATCTTTTCATTTTAGCTCATCATCATGAATTTCTATTCTATTCAAGTACACGTTCTTCATTGCACTGCAGATTGTACTGTTTGGCACAGTACGCACAACGGATCTTCATCCCTCTGAAGTTAGGTGTAACAATCGATTTTGTATGTACTACACAAACATCCAAACATCTAAACTTTTGCATCCCATCCCACTAATATTATAAACTAGTAGTTACCCGCGACTTCGTACGCGTCTACAGTTCACGTGTACATTATATTATCTGTGCGTGTACCGAGCGGATACTTCTTTGAGAAACTTGACATTACACCACACCTCATCACACCGAACTCGTACCTACTGGAATGTCAAACGCTAGTTGTTAGACCAAAGGGGTACTACTGCGCCCTGTCAAACTGACGTGACATGACATGACAATGAAATCCTCTTGCCAATTGGCGCTGCTAATCCTTTTCGTTCATTTTATCCTGTAGATCCTGTTAATTATTTGGGATAAAAAGTAACCTATATGTAAATCCAGGTTACGAACTATATATATGCCAAGTTTCATCCAAGTTGGTTCAGTGGTTTTGACGTGATTGAAACACAAACATCCAAACATCTAAACTTTCGCATTTATAATATTAGTAGGATGGTAAGATAAGATAAGATTTTAATTGTCCCCAATAGGTATGTACAGGTGTTAATGATTGTCATGAATAAAAAAGTTACTAACATCAAAACTAGGTAGTCAGTCACACTCCACGTGTACACGCACGGTTGTGCTCGATCTTTTTGGCGCGGAGAAAATCGACACAGGTCCGACTTCCACGAGCGCTGGCGCGCGTCTGAATTCGAGCGGCCAACGCATCGCATTTTATGCAGTTGTAAATTACGTTTATTCAAATTAATATAATAAATTATGTAAATAAAAAGTATACAATTTTATTGATTATGAACTAACGTTTATTTTGGTATAATTTTTACCTAATAATAATAATGTAGTATGGAGAAATTAACGGCTAATTCTGAACGTTTTTAGAAATTTTATGGTTTTGAATTGATTTTTTTTTGTACATATCCCATACTTATTTCTAAATTCCGGGGCCGCTACGGTCAATGGCAGTATATAAGAGATATTTGTTGATATTTTTCATTTCGTTTGCTTTGCTGAGTAGTTCAATCCAGGAGCTTGAAAAAGTGTCTGCGCGAGTTTTATTAAAAACTTGTTTCGGAATTTTGGCTTTATTTAAATATATAAGGAAAAATTGCAAAAAGCGAGGCCGCTACGGTCAATGCGAATAACTATTCTACACCATACAATAAATCGAAATTATCTAAGAGTTTCAGTTTCAGAGATCTAGAACGTCAAAAATGGGCATTTTCACGGTTTGACCGTAATACGCGCCTTAACAAAATAAAATTCAGCTCTGATCATAGGCCGATCCGTGCCAAAATAAGATTTAATTTTAAAATACATCGAGCACAAACTTTTTCCAGTCAAATTAAAAAATTATCAAAACATATTTTATTTCATAATGCAGAAAATTTTAATCTAGAACTTACCAACAATTTTGAAAGTCTTAGGATCGATGAAGTAGAAGACGTAAATGAAAAATATACCACCATAATCAAAGCAATAGAATTAAGTAGCAAAACAATCAGAAAACCCAAAGACAGGAATTGTAAACTTACGAAAGAAACACATTTACTTATAAAAGAAAGATCAGACATGGTAATTGGTTGTCAAGAATATAGAACAATTGATAGAAAAGTCAAGCGCAATATCAGAAAGGACCTTAGGAACCTAAACTGTCATTTGGTTCAAGTTGCCTTAGAAAAAAATCGATCTTTAAGAATAGCAAAACAAGGAGTATCTAGAGAAAAAACTTGGATCAACAGTTTACAAGATGAACACGGACGAAAATATAATAACAGGACAAAAATTACTGAGATTTGCACTGATTTCTATAAAAAACTTTATTCTGATAGCTCAAAAAACAAGTTGGATGAGACATACTCTTATGACAACAATATTCCTTTAATAACTAACCAAGAAGTAATTATCACACTTAAAACAATGAAATATGATAAAAGCCCTGGAGAGGATGAAGTAACAACCGAAGCATTAAAGATCGGGTCACCTGCACTCTTACCACACTTAGTAAATCTTTTTAACTCCATCTTAATGACAGGTATTTTTCCATCAAATATGTGCCACTCGAATATAATCCTTCTACACAAAAAAGGCGATAAGAGCAATATCAGTAACTACAGACCTATAAGTTTAGTATCACACATCTACAAAACCTTTATTAAAGTTATACAAAACCGGATAGACAAACAGTTAGACTACCACCAACCTCCTGAACAAGCAGGGTTCCGCCCTTGTTTTTCCACCACTGATCACCTACACACACTCAATCAAATAATTGAAAAATACAATGAATTTAATAAACCCTTATATCTAGCCTTCGTGGATTACACGAAGGCTTTTGATAGCATCAAACATACCGCAATTTTCAAAGCTCTCAAATCTCAAAATATAAGTAAAACGTATATCGACCTCATTAAAATTATTTATAACAACAGTACAGCCAATATTAAACTTACAGCATCTGGACCACGTTTTTGTATCGATAAAGGTGTAAAACAAGGCGACCCGCTTTCTCCCAAATTGTTTACGAGTACCTTGGAAGAAGTTTTTAAAACTTTGGTACAACCCTGGACATCTAGAGGGTTAACAATCGGAAACAAAAAGCTTACTAACTTGCGGTTCGCTGATGACATCGTGCTTTTCGCATCGACCGCTTCAGAGCTCCAAATCATGCTCCAAGACCTGAGCACCGCAAGCCTTGAGGTTGGACTAATGATGAATCGGCTAAAGACACAGATCATGACTAATGACACCAAACACAAGATCGAGGTTGACGGGCAAGAAATACACTACGTCGATGAGTATATTTGTGGCGATTGCATCGCCTGCCATCGCTTTTCCCAACTCTACGCGCGGTGTCCCGTCACTAGCGCTGGGGGAATAGCCGCCATTACTTTTCATGACAGATCTTGTCACGGCAACTTGGCCTTACGATTATTTTAATTATTGCGAGCTGTATTAGTTGTTATTACCTTGTGCTGAGTAATAAACTTAGTTTAACTATCAAGCATTTATTATTTACAACTGCGGGAGTACAAAGACTCCCACAAATGGTGACCTTTGACGATTAGAAGAAAACTCGCGTCGCATGCGCTCAGCAGCCGCATGGTGTGCTAAATTGCGCCGGAGTCCTGCAACTTGCTTCGTGGTTAACAATCTGCCAGACACTGGAGACCGCACCGGTGCCCAAAGCTGAAGATTTTCAGCACGTGCCGCAGTGCCCTGTCTACCTTGCACCCTAACCTTGCTTTTTGGATGGGTGCTTTCTGTGTCGTTGTTTGTTGTGTGATTGTGTGTAACCCACGGCTTCATATCCAATAGTGCAGGAATTTTCGCGAAGTGATAATCATAATGCTACTTGCCTAACTAATACTAACTGCTCGGTACAAACACTAACTTAACTTTGCATGGTGTGGTGAAGGTGAAAGTGACTTCTAATTTCATGGAATAGCTTCATTCTACTGCTGCCACGGACATTGCACGCAAGTTATTTTATTATTTACCTATACTAGACTTTTATTTTGTATTGACTTTTATTTTATTAACCATTTTACATTTTACTAAACATTCTACTACGTAGCAAAATAATTATCTTTGTTTAGTACCAATGGCTGCTTGTGTTTAAAATTTTATTGAGTGTACTAACTTACAAGGATCTACTGTGTATTATTCATGTTTGGGTTATCGGGTTATTCATTCTATTTATAAAACCAGGTACTAATACTAACCCGCTTAACTAACAAATCTTCATTTTTAATTTTGGTTGGTTTTATAATTAAGTGCAACCTTAACTTATGTGTTTATGTGGTTGTGTTGTGTGTCTGCTTGCTTATCCCTAACATTGTACCTTTTTATCATTTTTTTTGGTGATAGGTTTTCAAAATTCTAGTATTATTAGTTTTTGTGTTTTGTGTCTTGCTGGGGTGTGTGGTATTATTGCTTATCAAGTTATATAATTTGTTTACCATGGCCGAGGAGCAACTCCAGTCCCAACTGCAGCAACTTCAGTCAGAAAATGCAGCTCTGCAAAAACGTCT
Organism: Gandaritis pyraliata; assembly: GCA_947859175.1. Classification (NCBI taxonomy): domain Eukaryota; kingdom Metazoa; phylum Arthropoda; class Insecta; order Lepidoptera; family Geometridae; genus Gandaritis; species Gandaritis pyraliata. Next base: position 10,095,989 of record OX401856.1, on the reverse strand, counting down.
TGGCCAAAATGATAGCGAACCAAAAGTATGTCGAGTAGCAGTAAAGTTGCCCACATTTTGGGCCGACAAACCAGCTATTTGGTTTGCTCAAGTGGAGGCCCAATTCGAAATTGCAAACATTGTTGGGGACACAACAAAATACAATTATATTGTTGGACACTTGGACCAACGAATGGCAGGGGAGGTAGAAGACTTAATAACAAATCCCCCAGTTGAGGAAAAATACATTAAATTAAAGGATGCTCTCATACAGCGCCTTTCCATTTCTCAGGAGAAGAGGGTGAGGCAACTTCTTAGCGATGAGGAACTTGGAGATAGGAAACCATCCCAATTTCTTCGTCACCTCCGTTCGCTTGCAGGAACAGTCCTTTCAGACGATAACATTATACGTCAACTTTGGTTGCGTCGACTTCCTCAACAAGCGCAGGCAATCCTGGCAGCACAGGCTGATCTTGATTTGGATAAAGTGGCAGAGCTGGCAGACAAGATAACTGAGTTGGCTCCGGCTCCGGCTGTCTGTTCCACAGCAACTGCATTTTCCTCCGTAACATTAGATACTTTATCTAAACGGTTAGAAGAGGTATGTAGTCAAGTAGCCGCACTTTCCAGGCAGCAGCAACGTCCCTCACGCGACCGTTCTGTGTCTTCAGATAGGTCCACTGCTAGCTCCAAGCGGTGTTGGTATCACAGGAGATGGGGCGTCAAAGCTTCTAGATGCATCAGTCCCTGCAATTGGAAGTCGGAAAACTCAACCAGCAGTCAGTAGCGGCGGCAACTGATTGCCAGGACATTAACCGCCGCCTTTTTGTCACTGACCGGGTGACCAAGCGTCGGTTCCTTATTGACACCGGATCAGATTTATGTTGTTACCCGCATAGCTGGCTGTCATCTCGCCGAGAAGCCACCGATTATGATCTAAGTGCAGCAAATGGAAGCTGCATTCGGACTTTTGGCACCATTAACCTTAAACTAAATTTAGGTCTTCGTCGCGATTTCACTTGGCAGTTCGTGATAGCCGATGTTAGTACAGCCATCATAGGTTCTGATTTCTTGGCATTTTATCATCTTTTGCCAGACTGCCGCAATAAAAAACTGGTCGATGGCACCACTGGGTTAGAATCCACTGCCTCTGCCGCCAGTATTGACCAAACTAGTGTACGTGCAGTGGTTTCTGGCAAGTCAATCTTCACTAATCTTTTAGCCGAGTTTCCTGATATTACTCGACCGCCGGGCCGTCCTAGAGCAGTTAAACACGATACAGTGCACTATATTAAGACCACGGAAGGTCCTCCAGTTTCCTGTCGTCCTCGACGTCTGGCGCCGCAGAAACTAGTTTCGGCTAAAAAAGAGTTCGAGGAAATGGTAAGAGGTGGAGTAGCGCGGCCATCTAAGAGTGCCTGGTCGTCCCCGTTACACATGACTATAAAAAAAGATAACACATGGCGTCCTTGTGGCGATTACCGCGCCCTGAACGCTAGGACCGTACCGGATCGTTACCCAGTTCGACACATTAACGACTTTGCCCATAACCTTGCTGGCGCTAAGGTATTCAGCACGTTGGACCTCGTTAAAGCGTACCATCAAATTCCGGTTTTTGAAGAGGATATTGCCAAGACTTCCATCGTGACTCCGTTTGGCCTCTTCGAATTTCCATTTATGACTTTTGGGTTAAGAAACGCTGGGCAAACCTTTCAGCGATTTATCGATGAGGTCACACGGGGCCTCGAATTTTGTTTTCCTTATGTGGATGATATCCTCATATTTTCAAAGGACGAGACATCTCATTTTCAGCATTTGCGCATCCTTTTTAAACGCCTACAAGACTATGGTGTAGTTATTAACCCTTCTAAATGTAATCTAGGCGTCAGTGAAGTTGTTTTCTTGGGCTACCATGTCAATGGCGATGGTACTCGACCTCCACAGGAGCGCATTCAAACACTTTTGGATTTTCCGCCACCCACAACTGTACAAGGTATGCGCCGATTCCTTGGTATGCTAAATTATTATCGTCGTTTCGTACCACACGCTGCGCAGTTTCAGGCTCCTCTGATTGATGCCTTGGTTTCAACAAATAGTAAAGGTGCTAAACCATTTCCATGGTCACCCGATCTGCTACAAAAATTTGAAGCTTGCAAGAAGAGTCTTTCTAACGCTACGCTACTACAACACCCAGTCAACGACGCCAAGTTAGGTTTGTTTACTGACGCCTCCAGTGTCCACATTGGAGCTTGTCTTCATCAACAGGTAAACGGTGAATGGTGCCCACTTTCCTTTTTCAGCAAGAAGTTAACTCAACAACAGGCACAGTGGCCGGCTTATTACCGAGAATTGCTTGCGGTGTACGAAAGTGTACAACATTTTCGGTACATTTTGGAAGTTCAGCACACCACGATTTTTACAGACCATAAGCCCTTGTTGTATGCTTTTTCACAGCGACGCGAAAAACTTCCTCCGCCCCAGCTTAACCAGCTGTCATTCATCAGTCAGTTCACTACTGATATTCAGTATATTAGGGGCGAAGACAACGTTGTAGCGGATGCCATGTCGCGCATCGATATCGATGCTATTTCTTTAGAGTATGATGACAAAGCTCTTGCAGAGTCTCAAGCTTTAGACGAAGAATTGGCAAATTTGCTGCAAGGTGGTTCCAGTTTAAAGCTGACCAAAGTCTGCACACCAGGCACCAACATTCTCTTATACTGCGATATTTCAACAGGCAAGCCGCGTCCTTATCTGACCCCTTCTTTTCGCCGGGCAGCATTCGATAAATTGCATAATTTAAGTCATCCCGGCGCTCAAGCTTCTACGCGTCTTGTCGTAGAACGTTACGTTTGGCCTTCAGTGCGAAAGGATTGCCGAGCTTGGTCTCGATCGTGTGAAGCGTGTCAGCGCAGCAAGGTTTCGAGACATAATTCTGCCCCTCTTGGTAACTTTGACCTTCCATCAGGTCGTTTCATGCACGTCCATATTGACATCATTGGACCCTTGCCCATTTGCAATGAATTTCGTTATTGTTTGACGGCGATAGACAGGGTATCCAGATGGCCGGAAGTTTGGCCCATGCGATCTATCACTGCCGAAGAGGTAGCAGAGACTTTCACTAGAGAATGGATTCCTCGATTCGGCGTGCCATCGGTCATCACTACAGACCAAGGTTCTCAATTTGAGTCTGACCTTTTTCATCGACTTTTGCAGCAGTTTGCCACAAAGCGCATTAGAACTACCTCATACCATCCCTGTGCAAATGGGATGATTGAGCGTGTCCATCGCCAACTTAAAGCTGCTTTGATGTGCCATGATAGTTCATGGGTAAGGTCTCTTCCGATGGTTCTTTTAGGTATGCGGTCTGCTTATAAAGAAGATCTCGAAGCCACGGCTGCCGAATTTCTCTACGGCGAGCCTCTCAGGCTCCCTGGGGAAATGTTGGTTTCTTCGGCATCAGGAAACCTTGAAAATCCTGCCGATTTTGTCGTACAGTTGCGTCACAAAATGTCTCTTTTACGTCCAGTACCTGCCTCTCGGCACAGCGAGTCCTCTCCTTTCATTTTCAAGGAGCTATCGACTGCGTCGCATGTTTTTCTAAGAGACGATACAATCAGACGGGCATTACAGCCCCCTTATACTGGCCCATTTAAGGTTCTAGAGCGGTCACTTGATGGTAAAACTTATACATTATTAGTAAAAGGTAAGAGCGTCGTTGTCAGTGTTGACAGGCTTAAACCGGCTTTCACTGATCATTCAGATCAACAGCCGACTCAATTAGAACCATCGCCTAATCCACCACCCGTTTCGCCTCAGAGCCAGTTACCTCCTAATCAGCCCTTGTTGGCGCAACAACCGCCCCAGGTTGATTTACCTATCAGGCAACCTTATACCACACGCTCTGGCAGACGCGTTAGATTTAAGAATTTGGACTAACTTTTAGAGCACGGTGTAATATTGTATTACTGGCCTGATTTTAGTAATTAGTGTTTTGGTTTATAAATTTGTGTGTTAATTAGTTTAATTTTCTCCGTGGGGGGGTGGTGTGGCGATTGCATCGCCTGCCATCGCTTTTCCCAACTCTACGCGCGGTGTCCCGTCACTAGCGCTGGGGGAATAGCCGCCATTACTTTTCATGACAGATCTTGTCACGGCAACTTGGCCTTACGATTATTTTAATTATTGCGAGCTGTATTAGTTGTTATTACCTTGTGCTGAGTAATAAACTTAGTTTAACTATCAAGCATTTATTATTTACAACTGCGGGAGTACAAAGACTCCCACATATTTACCTGGGCCAGATAGTTTCCTTCAAAAACCGGCAGGACATAGAAGTCGAACGCCGTGTTGAAAATGCCTGGAGGAGCTTCTGGTCCATGAAGTCGCTGATGAAGGGAAACCTTCCTCTGTCTCTCAAGCGAAAACTCATCGACATGTGTATTCTGCCCGTTCTTACCTATGGTGCGCAAACATGGTCTTTAACCGAGTCTCAAAAGTCCAAACTCAAGGTTTGCCAAAGAGCCATGGAACGCAGTGTGTTAGGGGTAAAAAGAACCGACAGGATCCGAAATACCGCACTTCGTGCGAAGACCCGCATCACTGACGTCGGCGAAAAGTCTGCCAAGCTAAAATGGGATTGGGCGGGGCATATCAGCCGAATGCATGAGGACAGGTGGGCAACAGTCGTCACACAATGGGTGCCTGCAGATGGGCGACGTAGCCGGGGCAGGCCGAGAAAACGTTGGCGTGACGACCTGGACGCATTTCACGGAGCCTGGTGGGAAGCAGCGGGTGATCGAAGGAATTGGAAGGATATGGGGGAGACCTTTGCCCAGCAGTGGGAAAGTACAGGTTAAAAAAAAAAAAAAAAAAAAAAAAAAAAAACTTATTCGATAGAAAGAAAGGAACGAATGAAAACAAATACTGTGCTTTAGTTTGGCGTTCAAACGAAGACAGTTGAATGAAAGGAGGGGAAAAAATTTAGGTACATGTACACAGCCTTATGTCACAAATACTCAAAATGTCAATGTCAAATGTGTTACCAACTTAGAGACTTTGTCGCTGGAAATGGCGACTTTTGCTTAATAATGGCGTCAAAAAATTAGTATCACCAATAAATAAGCGACGAGTCGCTTCGGACAACAAATAATAATAATATTAGGATCTTAATGAATACAGGAATAGTTTCGCAATTTGCTGGCCCACACTTGTTGCGATAGCGAATAAAAAATGGCAAAAATATTTTTATATGCAATAGAAGAATAATAGAATTTTATTCGGAAAATAAAACAGTGCGTCCTAAACTAGCTTAAGTTTTGACAAAAGTTTGAGAAATCAAACACAAGTTCGGTTCCGAAGTTCGGAAGTCACTATCACTGGTCTTGTTCTTGCGACTTTCTTTTCTAGCGGATTTTGACATCTAACCTAGCCGGATTAATAGGAGTTGGCTTGGCAACACTTGCAAAAACTGGCTGGGCTGGCTCGCTCGCGCAATTATTGCAAGTTGGTTGGGGTTTCGTTTTCAAATTTAAATTCGAAATATTGAATGAATGCCGCTGAAGAACTACAGTATTTCACTTACAAATGAACACACAAATGGTAAATTTATTATTCAGCTATACCTCCACCCTATTGCATAAACACCTATTAATAAAATTAAGATTAGGCACCACACCACCTGTGTACTCTCGTAATTCAACCTATTTTCCTTATTTCAGGGAACAGGAAAAAAGAGGAAGCGGCACGTTATTTGCATGGCTTCAGACTTCTTCTACCCCAACACTGGAGGCGTCGAGGAGCACATCTACAATCTGTCCCAGTGTCTGATCAAACAGGGGCACAAAGTGATTGTCATAACCCATTCATACGGCCAAAGAGTTGGCATTCGCTACCTAACGGCAGGACTTAAAGTTTACTATCTTCCTATCAGAGTATTCTATGCACAGTGTGTTCTTCCCACAATGATTTGTAACATAGCTTTAATCCGATACATTCTGTTACGAGAATGTATAGAAATAGTTCATGGACATTCTGCTTTCAGTGTTCTGTGTCATGAAGTTTCAGTAATAGGAAAATTGTTAGGTCTCAAAACTGTCTTTACAGATCATAGTCTATTTGGATTTGCAGATACATCAGCAGTATTAACAAACAAATACCTTCAAATGTGCCTTTGCGAGTGTGATCACTGCATATGTGTTTCTCATACAGGTAAGGAAAACACTGTATTGAGAGCTAAAGTAAAGGCTCACAAAGTTTCTGTGATCCCCAATGCTGTAGATGCTTATAGTTTTACACCAGATCCTAGCAAAAGGGATCCTGCTGTGATAACAATAGTAATTGTATCTCGGTTAGTGTACAGAAAGGGAGTTGATCTAATGGCTGCTGTGATCGCAGAAATGTGTCCTCTGTACCCGAATCTGAGGTTCATCATTGGCGGAGATGGTCCTAAAATGTGGCTATTACAAGAAGTAAGGGAAAAACTGGGATTGCAAGACTGTGTCACCTTACTTGGTAGTCTCAAACATTCGGAAGTTAGAAATGTTCTTGTGAAAGGTGATATATTTTTGAACACATCATTGACAGAGGCTTATTGTATGGCTATAGTGGAAGCTGCATCTTGTGGTCTGAAAGTTGTATCAACTAAAGTAGGTGGAATACCCGAGGTCTTACCAGAGAGTATGATCTATCTCACAGAACCAAATGTAGGGAGTTTGATGACTGGAATTGAAAAAGCCATAAAGGATATTGAGGATGGTAATATTCTATGTCCGTTTCAATGTAACCTGATGATAAGGAAGATGTACAATTGGATGGATATCACAAGAAGAACTGAAATAGTTTACAACAAAATAATGAACAACAAAGATAAATGCTTGGGTGAGCAGTTGCGAAGCTACCTGACATGTGGTGTTTGGCCGTTCCTTTTACTTATAAGTTTGATGTATTTGCTGTTGCAATTGTATGAGAAAATATACAAAAGAAAGCACATTGATATAGCTAAGGATTTGAAATTATAGCTAAGGGTATTATTTATTGTTTTTTAGATGGCTAGATGTTACCAAAGAAAAGATTTGATTTTGGAATGACATTTTAATACTATAAGAAATTATAGACTTCTATAAAGTTTTAACTAGTTATTTTGTTAGCCATAACATTATAAGAATACAAATAAAATAATTACAATAATAAATAACACATCCATTACATACAGCTGCTGTATTCTGCTATTATTTCAAGTTTTATAACCCTTTTGAACCGTTTATACTGTGTTATTTTCTACTTTATAATAATGTGATTCTATAAACATCAAGACTGATAACAAATAGTATCAATCGAGGTGGAGTACATAACAATTAATTATTTGCTTGATTTATTCATGCCCTGTGAACAAACAAAAAGTATTATTAAATAAAACTATATTTTTACCTACTATATATAGTTGTTTAACTTAATTCTATATGGTACTGACAACCAAAGTTGTCAGTACCATATAGAATAAATACACATATGAAATGCACACTTTTCTTGTACTGCTGAATCAAGAGCCAAGCATAGACTTTTAGCATTTTTTTATAGAGCTTCGTTCTTTCGCTCTGTAGTGATAAACAAGTGATTGTACACTCATTATTACTCAATATTTTGCGTTCATGTTGTATAAAAAGGTGTTAAATGTAGTATTAATGCTATCAACATGAGCTAGGGCACGACAATTTAAAAATGGTCACTATGTAGATAGGAATAGAGGATTACTCAAGACTACTTAGATATAAAAAGTTGCAATGAAAAGATCTTACACTTTAGCTTGTCGTGGCGGATGCTGGGGCCGCACGCCCGACTGTTTGAGCTGCAGTACGATAGAACGCAGACGCGCCACGTCTCTGCCACGTCGCGGACCGAAGTCACACAGAGACGCCACGCGAGCCCACTCGTTACCTTCCTCTGTGGCGCCTTCAGAGCCTTTAGCTAGAGCACGTTCTGCGTTCCTGGTATAGAAGATGTCACATTCAAGATATATATGAAATTCATGAACTGGGTACATTAACATTTGATTATGTAACAATTTATGATAGATATGACTATAAAAGTTACTGTGGCTCAGTGTCCTGTAATGTATGGGTTTTTTAATGTATCTTGCACCAACAAATGTAAATAGATTCAAATCAGTAACCACTATCAAAACTTTAATAAAATGCAAGAGAAACTAAGATGAAACCTAGAAGTCAGATGTAAATCAAATGAAGGGATGGATAAAAGTTCACTCACACATTCACCACATGAAAATGTTAATGCTTTGTTTACATTACAGGCTTCACACCCCCTATTAATATGAATGATGTCTCCATGAATAATGTAATTCGTAAATCTAGTAAGTACCTATATAAAACTAATTTATCTCATCTTTGTGTAAATAGAAAATAATGAAACACATTCCTAACTGAGTTGCCCAAAATGGTTGTGGTTACTTTTAGAGATGGTGTATGACTCCTATATTTTCACAAATGAATGGTCCGTTTAAATGTCTACCATTAAGGCAGCCAATATAGGATATAGTGGCCAGGATGGAAGCTTAACTCACATTATGTTCTGCATAGCATCAGAATCCATCAAAGTTGCAAAGATTCGCTACTGCGAAAGCTTTCTTTACATGCCAGCCACTACACTGTTCAAACAGAACTTTTTGTTCAATCATGATAATCAAATTAAAAACAAATAAACCGGAAACCTTACAGACACCAATCCAATTTGTTAGTAGCTAAAAGTATACAAAAATACTCACTTAGCAGACTCCCTGACGGCGTTGAAAAGAAAACATTGCAAATTAAAGTAGATTACATTGTAAACATGCAATACATTAGATTAGATAACTAAATATTAATAAAATACATGCTTAAATACTACATAGATGCAGCCATTATACAAAATATATCAGACCAAATAAAATATAAGTACCTACTCAAGTTAGAACAACTATAATATTTACTAAGAGGAAACTAGATTCTACTAGAAGGTAAACTTATATAGTAATACTTACCAGGGTGTTTTCAAAACTACTACTAAAATTAACCCAGTTTAGTTGGTTGAAAATGTATTCAGTGTTCAATATTGAACACTGAATTTATGACCATACGGTCATAAATTTTATAGCAACCCTTTATTTTACAAAGATTTATTTATTCTACAAATTGTGGATTGTAGTGAGTACCACCTAGTCAATCTTGGTGAATTGTTGTTTTGTACACCTTTATCTAGTTTTTTTTTAGTGTATTTGTAAGCCACATCCCTCACTAACAAATAGGTTAAGATTAAAAAAAAAACTACAAATTATATAATATAGAGATAGAGATGCTATTATTTAAGTTGTGGAAATAAAAAGGTTTATAAAAAAAAATTGTAAAGCAATAAATACTTTTGAAACAATTACCTGTTAGCGGCTTTAGTTTTGGCAATCTGTTCCTCATGCGTCTTGTACCAATCTTCCAGTTCTTTTTTAGCTACCTTCAGCATCTCTTCCTTTTTCCTTTCCTCTTCCGCATCTGAAAAATTAAAATATTAAAATTAAATTACTATAAAATTAGATTTCATCATCTCATAACCGGTTTGCTTATTATACAAATATAGCAACCTGATGAAGAGTTCTTCAATTAAATTATGCTTAGACCATGGTCTGGAAATGTAGTAAATAACTGATTAGATACAGATTAAAATTATCTTTTGATGACTATAGAGATTCGCGGATGAAAACCAACTTATTGTACTAACTTCAATCTCTCAGTATCTTAGTGCTTTATTTCTTTTTTGCTTATTTTTTACATAATTACTTGTTAAGAATTTTTATGAATAGTAAAAACTTTACCTTTTTCTTCTAATCTCTTCTTTTGTTCCTCTCTCCAGATCTTGATCTTCTCAGGTTCCTCCCGCTCCTGTCGGAACACACTCTGTTGAGGCAGGTCATCATCTAACAGGTCATTTGAGTCGTAGACCGCTGCACTTGGGATTTCTGATGAAAATTAAACAGGATAAAAATGAAGAATTACCTACTTGAGATATTAGACGAACCATGGAGCATAAAAATGTATTCTCATTGCAGGTATATTTATTAGAAAATGATTGTAGATGAAGGTAGGTCATACATGCACATCTAATGTTGGGAGGAATGAATCATCATATTTTCTCTTTAAATGGGACAAGGAATTTTAGGGATGAAAGATATTTAGGAATTGATTCATTTTTCACAGATACGGCAAAAACTAAGCGAAGTAAAACCTACTATACGTACCAACGAAGTCATTTCCAACGAAATCGTCCACCAATCCATTGCTCGTAGAAGTGACAACAGGGGGCGGAGCACTGGTTTCCAGTTCGTCTTCAAGTCCAGCCAGATTGTTCTGCTCTCGCGCGAGAAACTCGGCCGCTGGGTCCACTTCAGGCTGCACGAAATCGTCACCGAATCCGTCCATGTTACGAGTTCAACTTTTACAGGAAATTATAAAAGCAAAGCAGCTTGTATCAAACGACCGATTACCGAAGCTCGCAGAAAAATCGAAAAACGTCTGCAAACAAACCATAGACAATCTGACAATAGATAGATAAGATAGAATAGAGTGCAGTTTTTTTTGTTCGGTGGTTGACGTCGAACGTTTTGTGCATTTTGCCATTTTATATTATTCCACAGTTTATTCGTTTAGTTAAAAATTAGGGAAACGTATAGGTAGGTACCATTAAAAAAAGCTAGAGTTGCAGCTAAATTATTTTTTCAAGCAGGCTGCCTGCAGGGCTGCCACTGTTCCTGTTGTCAAAAGTTATACAGATCTATACAAAGCATCCTAGCCTAGCTGAAGCGCTTATTAGATTGTGCAATCTCAAGTCAGACTTACTGATAGAGATGTAACGTGATGAGTTGAATTTTTTCGAACTCGAATTATTTTAGTTAAACTGAACCTTGACTCAAGCCGCCAATTGGGTTGACTCAAATAGGTCCGTATGCAACGTAAGTGGTTAGAGAAATTGGTGCTAAATTTTCACTTGTTTGACTTTATATGCATGCAAGTCCTCGATGCGAGTCAATTCAAATAACTTGAGTTCGAAAAAATTCAACTCATCACGTTACATCTCTATCAGTAAGTCTGACTTGAGATTGAACAGTCTAATAAGCGCTTTAAGAGTCTGTGGTATATTATTATTAATTATTAACTTTATTTCAGACAACAAGATCCATACATAGTACAGTAGTAGGTATAGACCGATCAGATGAGATGACACGAGAGCCAAGCAAGATGCCATGTTGTCCCAGGCTAAAAAAATTAAGTACCTAATCAAGAATGCAGTTTGTATTATTTTATTTTTAACCCCTGACGCAAAAACGATGGGGTGTTATAAGTTTGACGTGTCTGTGTGTGTGTGTGTGTGTTTGTGTGTCTGTTTGAGGCAACGTAGCTCCCGAACGGATGAACCGATTTTGATTTTGTTTTTTTTTTGTTTGAAAGGTGAATTAGTCGAGAGTGTTCTTAGCTATATTTGATGAAAATCGGTCCAAGATTCGGGGGTTTTTAAATAATGAGGAAGATGAGTTAGGCATTTTTTTCTGTTTTTATAGCTTAAATCAAAAGTCTAGAAGATTGTAAAGACAACTGTGAAAGAATTTTGGCGATAGCTCAAAAACTGAATTTTCTACGATTTTTTAAAGTTTGGATTTTCAAAATATGTTTTGAGCCCGGCGATTTCGCGTGTGACGTCAGCGGGTCCGACCGCTCACCCGCGCTTTCTAAGCGTTTTCTGCCTTTACGTTTCTATTTATATTTCTGAAAAGTTGGGAGAAAAGTACCAATATTTTTATGTAATATTGTGCCTTTAAGGGCCGTAAGATCAATAGTGGTTTAAACTACAAAAGAGAGTTTAACCTCCAGTCTCCGATTATTTCATAAGATCAATGGTAGTTAATCGACCATGGGGAGCTTAAACTATCGATTAGTTTAAACTCGGCCCAGGGTACGGTTAAACTCCCAATCAAAGATTAAACGCTCATTTTTGACGTTTTTCCAATATGGTTGCCTGGCTACCAGATGTTTGTTTGGACTAAACTTTCTATTTGTATTGTAATTCGTTTGTTGTAGTTTTGAGATTATAAATAAAAAAACTCTATTGCAATGGAAAATTATTCGGATATCGAATTATTTCATGGGCTGAAAACATTACATACAACACGAGTTCAAATTCAAAACAAACAACCAAAAGGCCTTATTACACTATGCAATCTCAAGTCAGGCTTACTGACAGTGATGTAACGTAACGAGTTGAATTATTTCGAACTCGAATTAATTATTTTAGTTAAACTGAACCTTGATTCGAGCCGCCAATTGGCTTGACTCAACTAGGTCCGTATGCAACGTATGTGGTTAGATAAATTGGTGCTAGATTTTCACTCGTATGACTTTATATACATGCAAGTCCTCGATGCGAGTCAATTCAAATAACTTGAGTTCGAAATAACTCAACTCGTCACGTTACATTACTATTAGTAAGCCTGACTTGAGATTGCATAGTGTAATAAGGCCTTGACAAAAATTGCGTCTGTATGTCAATGTCGATGTGGTCGAATATGTCAAACTGACTAATTATAACCTTTTTTTTCATGAACGAAAGAACGAAATACGAGAATGTTGCCATGCGTTTAGGACTAATCGAAGTTTATCTAATCTGCTTCTATTTTCGACTTGATCTTATGGCAGTAGATTAAGCCATCGATCAAATGTGATCGTAGTTTAGAAAATCCGTAGTTTTAACTGCTTTTGATCTTACGGCCCTAAGTCCTAAGGACACGTTTAACGCTTCAGATAAACTTTTTAACCACCGACTGAAGAAGAAAGGTGTTCTAAGTTTGAGGCTTTTTTGTGTCTATGTGTCTGTACCTTTCAAGGCTCGTAGCTCCAAAAAATCACTCGTAATTTTTTTATAACTTTTCTTGAAATGGAAAGCAGATAAATCTGGCATAGTTCTAAGCCAAGTTTGGTAGAAATCGGTGCAGCGGTTTTCAAGTTATGAGGATGTTTATCAGCCCTCGACACGCATTTTGAAGGGTTCTCAGGCATATATTGATTGTAGTTTGAAACATTTGGTTCTTATACCAGTATAACGTGAGCTACTATTTCTTAGTGTTTCATTGATTTTGTATATCAGGTAAGACTGGTAATGAGCAAGATTGTGTTATCGACGTGATTAGCAATGTTTTTAACCCCCGACGCAAAAACGATGGGGTGGTAAAGTTTGACGTGTGTGTGTGTCAGTGCGTGTGCGTGTGGCTGTGTGTGTATGTGTGTGTGTGTGTGTCTGTCGAATCCGCGCGTTGGTGCGCGTGCGGATGCGGATGGTAGTAGTCTAAGTCACATTGTCTACTAAGGACGTGCCTAGTGAGACATTGTACTGTCAAGTACAATGCCTCACTAGGCACGTCCTTAGTAGACAATGTGACTCGCTAAGAAGAAGAAGAATGTGACTTACACTAGGACGTGCCTAGTGAGACATTGTACTGTCAAGTACAATGTCTCACTAGGCACGTCCTCAAAAACTAAGGACGTGCCTAGTGAAGCATTGTCTACTAAGGACGTGCCTAGTGAGGCATTGTCTACTAAGGACGTGCCTAGTGAGACATTGTACTGTCAAGTACAATGCCTCACTAGGCACGTCCTTAGTAAACAATGTGACTCGCTAAGAAGAAGGAGAATGTGACTTACACTAGGACGTGCCTAGTGAGACATTGTACTGTCAAGTACAATGTCTCACTAGTCATTGTCATGTGACTTAGACTACTACCATCCGCATCCGCACGTGCACGTCCTTAGTAGACAATGCCTCACTAGGCACGTCCTTAGTAGACAATGCTTCACTAGGCACGTCCTTAGTTTTTGAGGACGTGCCTAGTGAGACATTGTACTTGACAGTACAATGTCTCACTAGGCACGTCCTAGTGTAAGTCACATTCTTCTTCTTCTTAGCGAGTCACATTGTCTACTAAGGACGTGCCTAGTGAGGCATTGTACTTGACAGTACAATGTCTCACTAGGCACGTCCTTAGTAGACAATGTGACTTAGACTACTACCATCCGCATCCGCACGCGCACCAACGCGCGGATTCGACAGACACACACACACACACATACACACACAGCCACACGCACACGCACTGACACACACACACGTCAAACTTTACCACCCCATCGTTTTTGCGTCGGGGGTTAAAAACATTGCTAATCACGTCGATAACACAATCTTGCTCATTACCAGTCTTACCTGATATACAAAATCAATGAAACACTAAGAAATAGTAGCTCACGTTATACTGGTATAAGAACCAAATGTTTCAAACTACAATCAATATATGCCTGAGAACCCTTCAAAATGCGTGTCGAGGGCTGATAAACATCCTCATAACTTGAAAACCGCTGCACCGATTTCTACCAAACTTGGCTTAGAACTATGCCAGATTTATCTGCTTTCCATTTCAAGAAAAGTTATAAAAAAATTACGAGTGATTTTTTGGAGCTACGAGCCTTGAAAGGTACAGACACATAGACACAAAAAAGCCTCAAACTTAGAACACCTTTCTTCTTCAGTCGGTGGTTAAAAAGTTTATCTGAAGCGTTAAACGTGTCCTTAGGACTTAAAGGCACAATATTACATAAAAATATTGGTACTTTTCTCCCAATTTTTCAGAAATATAAATAGAAACGTAAAGGCAGAAAACGCTTAGAAAGCGCGGGTGAGCGGTCGGACCGGCTGACGTCACACGCGAAATCGCCGGGCTCAAAACACATTTTGAAAATCCAAACTTTAAAAAATCGTAGAAAATTCAGTTTTTGAGCTATCGCCAAAATTCTTTCACTGTTGTGTTTTGGACGTAAAAATCTATCGATCTACATTAAAAAAAAAATACGCTCATCTTCCTCATTACTTGGGATTCAATCGGTCCTTAATAACTATACCAGCTGATACAGCCAAAATAAAAAGAAGAAGATGGAATTCGTTTCCAAGTTTTGAAGGGAAATCCACCATTTTGCCTTAAAAACCATCGACAGCCGACTTGACGAATAACTCGACTTGACAGTTGACTAAACTTTTTTCAAATAATCCACTTGATACGGCAAACTTCTCTGTGAAAATGACGGACGGAGGCCGCGGCAGCGGCGGCGGGCGGCGGCGCGGTTGGCCGTATATAAGAGAAGAAGAAGAGGAAGAGGTCTAAGGTCGATCGAGTTCGAAATGAATGACGGACAACTTACTTAGTCAAATAACTCACTTGACACTGGCAAATTGTATAAACAGACAGATGTCATAAAAAAAACTAAACTAACCTCAAAAGACTGATTTGTTTACATTACGAAATATTATTTTTAAATTGCTAAAAATGAATTTATGCGTCCGAATGAAAGGTTTGAGGTCTAACTTGATGGGTTCATTTTATCGGCTGTCGACTGCGCCTGCCGATATCACTGCCGAAGCCACTGAAACGGTAATAATCGACGATAGCGATGATGCGCGAGCTCGAGAGCAAGAAATCGAGAAAAAAAGGAATATATCTCGACTCTCTCTTGCTCACTATAATCTGATGAACGGCCGGAGACCATACGAGGTACCAAAGTCTTTAGCTCACTTGACGGTCAAGTACAACAGGAAGATGTATGGAAAGTACGGCACAGCTAGTGGTGTCAATCCTAGTAAGTATTTTTTTGGGACACAAATCAAATCAAAGCCTTTATTCTATTATCCATGTAGATTGGAGATCTTAGTTGCATGAATTATTTTTCTATGAATCAGTGGCATAATAGATAATAATGTTGGTACATTAACATACCCGCAAATCAATATAATTTGTGTTGAACCGCAGTGTTTTTAATAGAGTATCATGTTTCAGGTTTATGTTGGCCATCAAAGCAGGATATTCAAGAGAGATTAGAATATGAGTCTGTTGCATTCCCATTCACAGTCCAAGATATGATGGAAACAGCTGCTAAAAATAGAAAAGAAGAGCAAACTAAGATCTTGGAAAGGGATAGAGAAGTATCTGCTAAGTTTGCCAAGCTGTCTCAATGGCAGAAAGAGGTGGATGATAAACTTGCTAAGAAGACAGCTGATGCACAAGCAGCTAAGGTATTTTTGGTTAACAGCGCCATCTACTGGCGAATAATGCGTAAAAAAGGTGGTTTTAAATGGTGAAATTCTTGTTGCTATATTTTATTGTTTTTGGTTTGCAGGATAAGAAAGAGCGCCTTGTAGAGGAAGTCAGAAGACACTTTGGCTTCAAACTTGACCCTCGTGATGAAAGGTTCCAAGAAATGCTGGTCAAACGAGAGAAGGAACAGAAGAAAAAGGAAAAAATGGCCAAGAAAGATGCCAAAGAGAAGATGATGATTGCAAAGTTGCAGCAAAAGAATGTTGAGATCAATGATGGAAATATTGTAGAAAAATAAGAAACTGTAGAAAGATATTTTTAGTAATAAATTAGGTTTTATAAAACAGACTATCTTTGATAGAATTTAAGATTCCAAATAGTTAGGCATCACTTTATAGCATTCACCAAGAGATGGCGCTGAGCAACCTGTTCCTAGTAGATTCACTAATTCCATTGTTATTTATTCCACTAATCATTATTCTTTTAGCTAATTGATATTCCTAATAATAGGTGCCCTACCCTGCCTTGAGACTACAAAATGATACACAAGAAAGTCCTTACAAAATACTTTATTTTTACGCTACAAACTCGTACGGGATGGGAGCAAGTAACACAGGCTTCTCAAGACCGCTGACGATGTGAGCAGCCTTGGGAGGGGCAGGTTGTCTCTTCAGGTTGACGGTCTTGTTGGCAGCCCTGGCTTCAGTCAGCAGCCTCTCGTTTTCCTTCACTCTCTTGAGGAAGTCCTGTCGGCACTTGGAGTGCTTGACATGCTCAATGCGGATGTTGATGCGCTTGGGTAGGATTCTGCCACGGACACGCTTGTTTACAATCACGCCGAGAGCATGGGCTGTGACATTGTAAACTCTGCCAGTCTTTCCATGGTATACTTTGTGTGGCATACCTTTCTGGACAGCACCATTACCCTGCAAAATAACATATTATATTGCAGTTATGGAACTCGACAACACAAACGTAGTAAATAGGACTGTGTAACGGTAACACATCTACAAACTTTATTGTAGAATACACAAACACATTGGTAAACATTTTGTAGCAGTGTAGATATGTTTGTTTACATTTTGTGACTTTTTTGGGGTGGTTTTTATGGATCTTAGATTAGAAGCCTACCCAGGGCTAGGTGTGGGTTTCGGACTGCCACAATCAGCTTTGCACTATTGGTCTTTTCCAAACACTAGATAAGATATGAGCATTTTTTCTTCAGTGTTTATTGGAGAGTATCTTGATAATCCACCAGTCTTCTGATGTCATCTTACCTGCATTACAGATTATACACAAATCACATAGACATTCACCTTGATATCGACAATGTCTCCAACTTTGTACACTTTCATGTACGTGGATAGCGGGATGGTTCCATGTGTGCGGAATCTGCGGGCGAACAGATCCCTAGTTCCACGACGATAACCTTTAGAGTTCGTCATTTTGGGGCCTGAAATCAAAGTAAACCATTTACAAACGCCGAGAACACAACACGTGGAAGTAAATCACAAAATAACATAGAACGTATAAATCTTTACAATACTTCAACAAGAGTGTATAATACACCAAAAAAGCTTATTCCTATCGATTTCGGGTGTAAATTGCTATGATTTTTACAGAAATTCGCGATATTCACCTTGCGATACAAAGCTTGACGGCTAAAGAAAAGAAAGAGGTTATGTTGTCTATGCTCACTTCTATCTACAGTTTTGCACTGTCAATGTCATAGACAATATTCTATGCGCGTACGCGTACAGATTAAAAATCTTTAGGTCATGGCTGGGACTAAAAGAATCCGGTTTTGGGATGTCCGGAATGCGAATGGCCAATCACTAGTTATTGCTAATCTGGTATTTCGGAATACAGTTGCAAACTAGGTACCTACTGGCCAAAGCCGGCTTGGTAGTATAGGTGTGTTTACTTAGATAGGGTAGGTTACATAAGTAGGTACCTACTTACATGAAGTAAAATAAATAAAAACAGTTTTAAATTATTTTAATCAGACACACAACCATTAGCAGTACAGTAAACACACTCCACCGCGGTCCTCCCACACTATTCAATGGAAACTCCCTTGAGAACTGAATACTTATATTGTCGGTTACAACTGCAGTTTCTGTTCCGGCTGCACTATCTGTAATGTCTGCTACGGTCGTAGTTTCAGGATTGCAAGCATACTCCGTCTCATTCACGCAGCCTACCCCAGGGCTGAAAACCTGACCCATTGGACATTCCATCCTTCTCGCTGTCACGAGATCCACTAGCCCCATCACACATGCAACATACGACGTGCAGTTCGTAGAGTCTATGCTATATTTTCCAGCTGCATTGCAGGTGTAGTTAGACAAGCAATCGTAATTTGGAGCAGTGGTGCATTGTTGCTCAGAATGGCTGTAGACTGAACCTAAGGGGCAGGTTAATTTGTACTGCATGAAGGCTCCAGCAGCCGGCAGGCACATGGTATATCCCCTGCAATCTGGTTCATCGTTGTTGGGGAATCTCCCGCGGGTAACGCACTCTGAAGCCTGGCTCATGTCGTGGCTTAGAACCTGGAAGTTGAGATAGAAAAATAAAAATCCAGGCACATAGGTAAATAATCTGGGCCAGTCCTGAAACTCGCCTCAATTAATAATCTAATGCAAATACTCTCAAACTCTGTGCTGGCAGTTTGTGGCTTGTTTGTAAAGATAAGCGTGATAAAATAATAAAGTCAGAGACCTTATAGACCTTATCGCTAAGAGCAATCTCATCCAGGATTATTTTCGAAATTGGGATAGTAAGAAATAAACTTACCACAATAAGAATGAACAAACAAATCCGCATCATTATTTTGATGCAAATATCTTGGGTGAATAACTGAGAATATTTTGAACTAAAAGTTGTGCACAGTATTTTATATAATTTATCCGTGTCAAGCTCAGAGGCTACTTGTTTTTATGACCGACACTGTTTTTAATATTTTATTGCTCTCTGTTATCAACTAGAGGAGCGGAAATTATGGAAATCCAACCAGATGCGACATTACTTACCTACCTACTTACCAAGATAGAGTTGCCCGACACTAGAGATTCGCGAAATTGAAACGAACTGCCTAGGTAGGTACTTATTTTTTTTTCATCTCTCTAATATTTTGGTAGGTACACCTGAAACGTTACAACTATTTTCTGATGAGTTCTGTACTTAATAATAATAAAGCCATTTATTATTCAGTTTGATTAAAAAAAACCAAAGGTAGGTGTAGGTCTCCTCCACGCGGTTCCATAGATACCGATCCTGTGCCCTTCAGGGCCGAGAGCGTCCTGTGACCTCTACCACGTCGCTCCATCTCCTCCTCGGTCGACCTCTGTAAGTACTTACTGCTAATAAAATATTTCATTTTCTTCAGATGCTACGATCCTAATGGAATAATTCTTTATCGTGTATTTTGCACTCCTCAAAAACACATCAACCTCTTGCGGCTCCGAAGAGGCTTTCCTAAACTTTACCTCGTCTCTAGTTTTGTTTGCCTTATAGATAAGGTGATAGGTTTATTTGAATACAACTAAGCTTTGCCTAGATTCCTCTTACCTTTATACATGTTTTTGTAAAATATATGTGACCGAGGAGTAAACAAAAATTTTTTACATGCTTATGTAGGTAGTCAATATTATAGTCATGCACGGTAGTTTTGATACGCAACAGACCCTACTTAGATGCCTATCTAGATTCACTAATAAGTAGGTACCTACTAATTTATCGTAGATATTAACTTGATTTGGTAATATTCAAACAATAACAAGAATAACAACCGCTAGATAATAGAACGATTATGAATCTTATCAGTTGGGTTTTCCAGATCCGCTTTGCTGGAATGGCTGGCACATTATGTAGGTACTTAGAAATGATATAGGTAGGTACTACCTATGTAGTTCTAGTTTCATAATATGCCTGTTCAGAAAATGTAACTATAGGTATTTTGTAGGTTCATCAAAAAAGAAGAAAAGGATTTTAGGACTTTCGAAAATGTTTTATGCAGAGACGTCGTGATGAGTTCCTCACTCGCCGTGTGGCACCTCGTTTGACTTCCTCAAAATGCATAACGAGAGAGGTCCTCGTTTTTCAACTTTGAACCAGCAACGAAGACAAAAGTGCGGCTTTACCCCGAATGACTACCTCTATTACGATCTAAAAAGGGATTCTGCGCAAATACTTTAGAGGGACAAAGATCAGTAGTGTTGTGACTGCTATAGGTACCTAATTTTAAAAATTAGGGGTTGGTATTGCCTAACCCCGGTCCGGCCTCTCCCCGATGTAGATTACCAAATAGTATGTATGCGCTAAATCAATGTCAGTACTGTGGCGAAAAAAAGTGAAAATGACTTTATTGTAAAGTTCTTTTATTTTAGCTTATTTCATATTAATCCAAATAAACTGTACCTACTTAACTACTTTTTTAACCGGCTCCAAAAAAGGAGGAGGTTCTTAATTCGTTTGTAAGTTTTTTTAATGTTTGGTACCTCAGAACTCCGTCATTTATTTAATAAACCGATTTTAAAAATTCATTTTTTATCTGAAAGGATGTACTTCCAAGGTTAGTCCCATTTAATTTTCATCAGGTTCGGTAGTTTGACTTATAACTAAAAATACTTAACTGAAAAAAATATGCAATCCACGTGCACGAAATTGCGTATTTTGCTTTTCTGTGACTTTTTATTTTTAGTGGTGTTTACGGTCACTAGAACATTTACAAAGAACCGCCGTCATCATCATCATCATCATCTGATGAAGCCGTTGGTGGTTCAAATAATACTCCAACTTTGATTCATGCCATAATGTGTATTAGTACCACAAACTTAGCTAGATGTCGCCACATGCAAAATTTGAACGCGCTATCGATGCGTTTTGAGGCATAGTGCAGCACAGTGCAGTTGCAATGAATAAATTAAGCACTTTTGTCTGCTGTTGTACCGTTCACTGATGACGTAGTAACTATTTGGTAATCTACATCGGGGAGAGGCCGGACCGGGGTTAGGCAATACCAACCCAAAATTAGGAAGTGCATCAGTTACACGTCATTGACAATTTTATGCTCTCGAGCAAATCCAATACTAGCAAACTGAGGAGAAACACAATGATAAAACAAGCTAAGAATAAACAAATTAAGCAATCCTAGCTTTACGGTTATAGCGGCTATACTCATCAGAATGATCGGATAATCTAATTATCAGGATGATCTTTTTACTATTCTCTCTCAGCGCTATATAAACTAAAATTGAGATAAAAAAATTGCACAACCTCAAAATGGATCGGGCGAGCATTTTGGCTGGTCTGGTGAGTGAACCTCCAATACCTACCTTTTTTTTATTTTGCCCCCAGACAAAAAAGGGGTGTTCAAGGGTTTAGATTTTTAGTGTGTCTACTGATCTGTGTCTTTGTCATTCCAAAACTAACGCTTTAATAAAATTATCAAGCGAATGAGTGGATTTTTCCAAGATATAACCTAGCATAATATTATGTAAAATTGACTTGTCTGTGCTTTTATAAGGTACTTTGCGTCGCATGGCAGGCGCACGCGCAAACCGACTGCACAGCGGCCGGTCGATTCGCTGACCCCGACGACACGACCTGCCAGAACTACACCCTCTGCGTCTACGTCAGTTCCAACACCAGCTTCATAGGCTACAATTACGTCTGCCCATCGACCTCCGTCTTCAACCCCACCACCGCCCTGTGCACGTCTTCTTCCAGTTACACCTGCAATGTGACAACCACCAACAGTACAAGCACGACCTCTGTCTGTACAGCGGATGGGTACATCGCTGATCCGAACTCCAGTAACTGCTCCTCTTACATCGAGTGCGTGGATCTGTATGGAAACGGAACGTATTCGGAAGAAACTTTGGACTGTCCGAGCGGGACCCACTTCGACCCTAACACGACGCTCTGTGATTTCTCTTACAACTGCACCACGACGGACTCTTTCACGTGCACTTCAGCAGGCAGGTTTGCAGACACAGCCGATACCACCTGCCAGTCATACTACTTTTGCGTACTATCGGCTACTGGCACGTTTGTTCAGTATAACTACACTTGTCCAACAACATCGGTCTTCAGCCCTACTGCTGCACTCTGTACGACTAGTTATACATGTCCAACAGCCTAGAAGTTCCACAATTCTATTTTGTTTATAATTAGAATCTGTATAAAATTTACATTTGATGGTGAAAATCATTTAACAATGACCTTGGCTTTTGTGTAGTTGACACTGTTTACCGTACGATTGTTTGTAGGCTTAGAATATAGAAAACTAAGTATAATCTGTGTTTGTAGGTATGTTTGTTAACAATGTAGTATATTGATTGGCAGTACAATAGTTGGTTTCTAAATATTTGCTATGATATTGGAATAGTTGAATACAATGTTGTTAACAATATTTCTACAGCTATAATAGAATAATTTTTATTCGCACCTAAAACTCGCCAAAACTTCTACAGCAGTTTTCTAACCTGTCTAGTTCATTCATGTGGTACCTACCTACATATTAACTAATACTATATCTATTCTGTGCTATTACTTATTTATAAAGTTTAAAAAACCATTTATTTATTCTGGTTGACGTTGTATGAATTGATGCTAAAGAAAATATTGCAGATTCTCTCAGTCTTTTATTTTATGTCTTTTTTCATACCTTTTATTCCTAAACTCTATTTTCGGCTTTCTTGCTACTCGGTATTGAACCTCAGTAATCAACACTGAAGCAAGTTTCCTCGCCATTTGTAAATTGCTCTCCATTTTATTAGTATTTAGGTTAACTTCTTTAGTATCTAAGACACTATTATAGTCTTTTTTATTACTATTTGGGACTTCTTTAGGTTCAAAGCTATTGGTGTATTCCTTCAGTTTCGTTTTTTCGAGGAGATTGTTAGAAATAGGTTGCTTCATCGTAGCGTAGAAGTTTCTGAAGTAGTTTTCTCGTGCGTTGTTGATAACAGACAATGGTATTTTCTTCTTTGTTTTTGTAGTATCTCCGACTGTAACCGCTGTTGTGGTATCAGCGAATGATGTTCGTTTATCATCGATCATGGTAACTGCTGATTCTTTTTTATCTTCGAGGAATTTGGAAATATAATCGTAGTCAGGGAGACTGGTGACGAGGTAGGATGACTCATTGATGCGTCGGACTTGGTAGTTTTTTACACAGCTTGCAGGTAGAGCAAAATAAACTAAAGTAAAAAAATATTTTAGTAAAATAAAACTCAAAACAAATCGATTGTTCATTTAGACATGCCACTTTTGAATGACATCTTGTTTGTCATCGTGTTGTCATCCTATCCTATCCTACTAATATTATAAATGCGAAAGTTTAGATGTTTGGATGTTTGTGTTTCAATCACGTCTACTGAACCAACTTGGATGAAACTTGGCATATATATAGTTCGTAACCTGGATTGACACATAGGCTACTTTTTATTTCGAATAATTAACAGGATCTATACAGGATAAAATGAACGAAAAGGATTAGCAGCGCCAATTGGCAAGAGGATTTCATTGTCATGTCATGTCACGTCAGTTTGACAGGGCGTAGTACACCTCTTTGGTCTAACAACTAGCGTTTGACATTCCAGTAGGTACGAGTTCGGTGTAATGAGGTGTAATGTCAAGTTTCTCAAAGTATCCGCTCGGTACACGCACAGATAATTATAATGTACGATGTCGCGGGTAACTGCTAGTCAGCAATAAATGACTTGAAACTTTTTTGTTCGGTTTGGACCGAAAAGTTTTCTTACGGTGGGGTAAAAAAACTAAAGATCTTTGAAGTAAAGTATACCTTGAGATCAGTGGTATTTATTATACCATTGGATTTCTAGAAATGCTGCAGAGCTCTTGGCAAATTAACGAGTTTGTATAGAAATTATGATCATCATTTATTCAGACAAGTTCAATCTACACTCTACGGAATAATGATAATTCCAAAGAAGTTATAAGAGGCTCCACTACTTTAGCTCTGGCGTGATGTCTCGATACGTTGTAAAAAGTGAATGAAAATAACACAATAGGCGTGGAGAGTAGCTCCCACACACCAGAATCAAGGTCAAATTTGTCTAGCAAATCATCCAAATACACTTTACATTTTCATAAAAAAATTCAAACAACTTTCCGCCATAAACTCTATGTAGCTAAGGTTGAATTTAGAGATGATGAAGTTGGGTGCACCTCAAGGTAAGAGCCTGGGACCGTTCCCGAAGTGTTATTGTCTCGTCGCAACGCTTATTGAGTAAACTGCTTTAACCCTTAAGGTAGCACGACATGTTATTGCGAAAAAAAACAAATGTTATACTAAAACTAGTTTATTTACTTACGAAGGACACATAAAAACGAAAAAAAAAAATTCTAGGTACTATAGGTTTTTGGAAAAAGCACGTATAAAATAGTATACATCGCCACATTTGTAGTAGGAACAGGCAAGATGATCATGTATAGTATACTATACTTTGTCACAGTAACCGCTGAACATAGGCCTTTTCAAAACGATGATACATTACAGCGAGTAGTGTAGGAACGAGTGTGTTATGTCTAGGACAGCATCAGTTCTTATGGTTATAAGCCAAGAAACAGTTTCTGCCCTTGACGTAACACAAATGCACTTTACACTTGGTACACATTGTGGTAGCCTGTCCACCTTTGCAGAACTTGCATCGCTCGTATGATGTTATTTCAAAGTCAAAGTCAAAATTTTTTCATTCAATAAAATCACAAAGATCATTTAGATTAGGAGCCAGTGATCAAACTGATCATATCTAACGTCATCAGTAGGCCTTTCCGATACCGGTTTCCGAATTTTCTTACGGTCGGCTACAACCTACAACGTCTCTGTTTTCGAAAGGCACTGCCTTATTTTTTTTCAGCATCTCGGCGCAAATTGGGTATCGAAAGTCTTTCTGAAGGTCAGATCTTCAAAAAGACTTCCGATACCAAATTTGCGCAGAAATGCTGAAAAAATAGGGCAGTGCCTTTCAAAAACAGAGACGTTGTAGCCGACCGTAAGGAAATTCGGAAACCGGTATCGGAAAGGCCTACTGATGACGTTAGATATGATCAATTTGATCACTGGCTCCAAATCAATCAATTTTTCTTGATATTTTGCATTCTATAATGCCTTCGCCGTAACAGCCATCCCTTGTTCACGCAGATGTCGAGAAGTTGGGAGAAGATGTTGATATACCACCTGTGCGATTTTATTCCCGTGCGGTATAATGAAATGAACATTTCGGCCAAATCAAACCCGCCCATATGTCTAATATAATGTTTTACGATTTGGGGACACTGCACTTCGACATATTGCTTCCTCTCTTTACTGTAGCGTTTGGTGATATCGACTGGATAGGCATCGCAATACGAGCTCACGAGGATTACTTTTTTGTTGTCAAATCACGCTAAGCTTGTTCTTGTGAACCAATTGCGAAAATGACCCTCTTCCTTTCTTTTCAAGCACTTTATCTGAAACCAACTTCTTGTCTGATCCTTGTAGTCGATTCTGGCGGATTGTGCCCAAACTAAAAATGCCATAGTTCTCCCGCAGCAAAAATACCAACTCCAGCGACGAAAAAATAATTGTCGAAACAGAGAACAGATGCAGACGTTTTTTCAAAAATTGGTTTGAGTGGAACATCTTTGGCATCTGACGTATTTTGTTGGACTGGCTCCTCATAAGTCTAACCGCTCGTAAGCGGGGAGCTCTCAAGAGATCTACATATTTCATCTTCACTACCGTTTTCATCGCTTGCATCTGAATCTTAGTACATTTTCTTGCGGGACCAGAGAAAAATTTTTCTGTGCGCGTAAGCACCCATATATATATTTCTAAAACAAAGAAAAACCCATGCTGGCAAACCAAAACCACAAAGCAAAGAAAAATGCATACCTACAAAGTAACTAAGTGTGTACACAAACTTAGATAATTTTTTGTAGGTAGAAAGAGACCTTGGAGGGTAAGTAAATAAAGCTTGTAATGAAAAATTGCGCCAAAAACTCCAACACTCTATGTGCCCCATAAGTAGCGGTGTATAATATTCTATACATAACAAACAAGTACTAGTTTTACCCCAATGGAGTAATGTATAGTCTAATATACACTCACAAAAAACACAAAATATCATGAAAAATACTCATCCAAAAATGTTTGTTATTGCGTAAACGTATGTATTAGATATCTGTTAGTATTGTTTATGTGATAAATAAACATAGTTATGAGTAAAAATAATAAAATAATATTTATTTACCTTGAGCAGGGTGAGGCACCGCTGGCTTGTTTTTGAAATTTGTTAAATATCACTGAACTGTCAAAGTGAAAGTCGTCTTTATTTTTTTTTGATATTGTAAATGAGTTCGGAAACTAGTATCAAGTAAAATAAAAACTGATTCAAACGTAGATTCGACGTAGGATTTTTTTTAAGTGAGTGTATAGTATAGTAAACAAAAACACTTTAAGGGTTAATTGCTACTTCCGCAAAAGAAAGCTGTGAGTAAGATGGTTCATATTGGATACCATTGGGTACTTATTTTATATTGATGTGAATCTTACTTATTATAAAACAAAAACGTTGTGCAAATCGACAGCTTTTCATAACATAATATTTTCACTTTAGTTAGGTTCCTGGGTGTATTAATATTATAGGTACAGCTTGGAGGTAGAATATCTGGCAATGCGGTGGTACCTATGGGGTATTATACCTACTATACCACTGAGATGAACTATTCCTATAGGAAGATGCGTTGATCACCTTTTATAATCAGTTCGGCTACTACGGTGTGACGAGTAAGGCATCCAACAAAGCATTCGCATATAAAAATATACTTAGTGAAAATAGTAAAGAAAATAGAATAGAAAATAGTCTATATTTATTCTGGTCTGGGATTCTTGAAATTAATTATATAAAGAAAATTTTGACTTTTTTTTACTTTTGATTATCTAGTTCTAAGTTCTATGAACTCTGTTCTTATAATATGGAAAGCATTTGGCCATTGACCAAGTATGTGACTTGGCGTATTCTTAACTTTCGCAAACTATTGCTAGGCTTTATGACTTGTTTTAAGGCTCTGGTTGTGTGGAACTGGCACCTTGAATCACCTAGAATATACGTAAGACAATTAAACGATTCTGAATAATCCTTGTGATTTTGTTGAACTGCTTCAAACAAGGTAAAAACGGGTAAAAAAACATCTCGAGATAAGAGACAACCCGTGTACAGTACCGGACGTATTGACCAGGTCTTTCATAGATTAAACTTACTAAACTGAGTGGTAACTATAGATGCTAGGCAAATCTAATCTATCTAAACATGCCCTAATAAAGCCTTTGAAAATAGGGTTATTGATAAATAGTAGGTAGCCCCATAACCGTTGCCTGGCATTGTGTTGTGATTCTTGAAAATACCAAAACCTTTGTTATGATAACATTGATAACCAATCCCATTCGTCCGAGCTAACCCCAAGCTATTGCATAGTTAATCCAATGTGTGTATTAATGCAAGTAGCCCAAGAATTAAGTTTATTATTTATCCAATTCTCGGTTCCATTTGAATAAACCCATCATTCTGAAGCTGTTGGGTTTCCTGAACATGTCGTCACATTCTGCAGGTCAAGCGCACTGCTAAGATGCACTGAGTGGAATCTTGCGTAACTTGGACCCTGTGGCATCTCCATCGAAGTGCGCACTGAATATTAAAGCTCCGATTCACCAATACTTTCGTGACCAAAATTGATGTAATGTAAATACCTAGGTATTTATTTTCTTATTGCAAAATTAAGGTAAGGCCGTATTAAATTCGATTTTTCATCGAAAGTAAATTATTTTATTACACCCTTTTGAAGGAAGCCTTCCGTTCAAGGTGTTCCACTTATAGCACCTAGTTTCAGAACCAATCATTACAGCACCATTCGCATTTGATGTTCATCATCAAACTCGTAGAAGTACGCCCCCTGTGCATGATTCGATACGCACTTGACGAAGACTCGAACCCACAACCATACGATAGGAAGCTGAAATGATCTATCATTATGCCAGGGATTTCGATCTAATCCGGAAGAAAGGCTTCCATTAACATAGGCAATTTGATAAATTACCTAATGTTCCTTTTTTGGGTTGCATAATGTCACAAAACTCCAGTGCATCCAAATATGCTAAGTAAAAGTCAGAACAGTTACCGGCTTGTACTATGGCACACCTGAAGCACGCTACGACGACGACACGACAGCAACAACGACGCGACGACAATACTACGTAAAAATGCCTTTTCTAGCTACTTTAAAATTATCATGTAGCATCGCAATAAACTATCCATATGAATATAATCATCCGGTTGTATAACTTCGGAATGCACAATAGTGCGCGAATGATGCTGACCAATAAATCAAATTAATTGTCCGTTCTTAATAACGGTAGCTATTAACTTTATATAAGTACCTCGAATAAACTAATGGAAAATTAATATTTTTACGTACTTGACCATATTTGACAGTAATGTAGAGATGGTAGAGTCAGCACTGCTGACTCTACCAACCAACTACTCTACCAACTACTAAAACGATTAAAAAAACTTGTGTGCGGATTTAGCACACAAGTTTTTTTTAATCGTGTTTGGTCGACGTCGGGCCTCATTACATTTTTACTGGAACTATGTAAAATATAACATGAATTGTTATATTTTACACAGTTCCTCACAAAAGGAAATTTTTCTGAACTTTGTTAATGATCAACTCATTTTAATATTGTGCCATATCAATACGCGAGCCCTGTAAAAGCCTGCAATGACCCACGTGTTTTGAATAACTCAAATAACTTGCGAAAGCGCCTCTTTTGTAAATAATACGCGTACGATTTCAAATTTAACAATTTCACTGTGTACTAGAATCGAACTGAATACTAAAATTAAAGTCTGGTACAGAATTGTGATGCTTTGCGAAACATTTGATTGAATCTGCATCTCAGGTTTTAGAAAACGAATCGATTTCTCGAAAGCTATAATAATAGAAATTTAGTATAAATAGAATACTTAAAACTTTTGTATTGTAAACACTTTTAATTAGTTAGAACGGAACCACAGAATTGCCACCTACGTATGTTATAATGACGTGTTAATAGAAATATGCGCATTAATGAGTATTTCCGCACTTTGCGGAAATTACAAACGTTCGTGCAACAAACGGCCGAACACGGAGAAAGACTATCTACATCAATGACTATTTTATAAATAGACGCGTTACATTAGATGTACAAACTCTTTGCACCAAAAAGTGATGCAAATATTACTTTGCTAATAATACCAGCATGTGAAAAGATGTAGAGCCATCATACCCTACTCGTATTGCTAAGATAAATCCTAACGGAATCCTCTAGGTAAATGTTTGTATAAAAAATCGGAGTTCCTCATAAACTAAGCACAAATACAAGTGGTTATGCTTTAAAATACTAGTTGTCCTGTGAGAACATAGACCTCGCGAGCCTTTATAACCGTGCAACAACCAACACTTTCCCTTTTACCCTGGCTAAGTAAATCTAATTTCAGGTGCTTGAATTTTCCAACAGGCCCTTATGTAGACTTTTGAGCAAAATAAGGGTATAAGTTTTAGCGATTACTCGCGTTCCCTTGGTCCTAAGAGGTCGAATCTGGTGTCTACGGATTTGTCTCATAAAGGCGAAGAGGACTGTGTAGTCTCATTGATATTGGTAGAAGTCAATTTTCGGGAAAAAAAATAAAAAAATAAATTCCCCTTTTTTCCCTTTTCCAGTCCCCCTTTTTGGAAATATTTTTACACCATCTTGTGTAGAATGAAATATTTCGTGTGCTCCTTAAATTTGATTGAAATCCGTCGATAAATAACGCTACAGCAAACTTTCCCTCTTTTCTCCCCTATTTTCCCCCCAATCAAAAATCCCCGACGACAAAAAAAATCTAATAATTCATATAACCCGTGTACCAAGTTTCGTCCAGATGGGTTGAAAAATGCGACCTGTAGAGGAGAACAGACAGACAGACAGACAGACAGACATCCGGACAAACGCATTTTTGGCCAATGTGGAAACTGAGACGCTTCGCTCGCTTCGCTCGCTCGGTCAATTAATTCCTTATGAAGTTATGACACAACTTGGCATTACTAGAGGCGTGGTTGTAGTGAGTGAGACGTAGCTGCACCGAAGCTTGATGTGGGTAAGTAAGTAGAAGTCGGGCAATTACCTTAGCTCTCTTGTGCTATTTTTAAAAAAATCAGACATAGTGCATCTCTCGTCAGTGCGTAGTGATGTAGTAGATTATGTGTAGCATGCAACGCATCTATGGTATGAAAAATATCTTACTAAATATAATCACTAGTTTTTGCATATTGCTTTACTCAGTTTGACAAACGATGAAGGAGTCACTGACTGTCTGAGTGAGGAAGTTAAAATACGTAGAAGATTAATCTATAGCTTGCTTCTAGTATCCATTACGTTTATGCAAAAGGTAGAGCAGATTATAGTGTGTTCCTAATACTTACCATTTTTATTTTTCTTTATTTTACTACTACTTAGACGTATCTATCTAAATAAAATCTATCCAACTGTAAAGAAAATAACCCAACCCAGTAGGTACTATATTTCTATCCAGTAAATTAAAACAGTACCTAGTAAAATTGACTCCCGTGTGAGGCATTTTAGAAATAATATCTATCAATTATTACATTAAATAAATACCTATACTTACCAATAAAATATTACTAAAATTAGTGATGGCTGAGAATTAAAGTACTTACTTATGCGACTGATTTGATAAACCTTTTTTAATTTATAAATTAACAACTGTTAGATAAGTATAAAACTGTGATGGACCGATCCACGAAGTAAACAAAACATAATGTTCATACGAAAGACATAAACGCGCGCGCGCACATTGCTTACAGTTACGCATTCTAAAGTCCAACTTTAATTTTTTCGTTTACATAAATCATTAATAATAAATCATTGACCCATGATAGAAAACTGCATTCCTCAAGGCTGGTAAACGTTCCACATTTTAAAAAAAAACTTCCTCTAAAAACATAAAAAAATGAAACTAACACAGATTAGGAAAGATTCCTACTAGGTACATCGTAAAGGTTTCACTTTTAAAAACAGAAAAAAGTTACGATCAACTTTTTATTGCTACAAAAGCTCGAACCGGAATCGAGGGTTGGAATTTCACACTACAGAAGATAACCATGATCATCCAAATAGGTCAGAGCCAGGTATAGATCGCAGGAGTGGGTGCACTCACTTTTTACCTGCCTTTCGACGCGCGCGCATTGTTCAATCGCATTTCTCCGGCGTGGGAACCAGCCCGGCCGTGTTTGTGCTTTACCTAGCTTTATTCGACAAGAGACCGTCGCGCGCGCACGCCACACATCCAAAACATGAACTAAATCTTGTGTCAAAAATCTGAAAGTTCAAAGGATCAAGACCTATTATGAACCTGAATTTGTGAACCTTTAAATTGGTGCGTTCTGTGATGACTGAGGAGTATGTGTGAAGTGATGATAAATACACAGTGGTTCTTGTAAAACTATGGCGGCGCGAGTAAGTTACAAAGCTTTTTAATTTTATTTTCTATCTCTCTAAATTCATTAATTTATTCATATGAAAATTCATTCAATTTTTAGTGCACATATAACAGGGATTCAATCGGTATGACATAAATTAATCTTACTAGACTTTAATAAGAGAACTGCCCCCTAGTATTCAAAGCTAGCTTTACTGGATATCATCAAAATCACTGGTCAAAAAAAAGTAGCTACAGCTACTAAGTAAATTTATTTTTACATTATTATGAAAGAAAAGCTTCAACATCCAAAAATTTCATTTAAATAAGATAGAATGTTTTATTGATTTTCTTATCTTCTATAGGAATTTATTAGAATTTATATCAGGCACATAGCTAAATATTTATCTGATTTTTTTTATCAGACTAGCTCAAAGCTTTGGTTGCCAGCTCACCTGATGGAAAGTGTAGCCTGCAGTCTAGAGGGCATTTCTCTCTTTGAAGCCGGATTGCGTTTGATGATACAACATTACTTTGTAATCGTAAAAATCAAGATTTTTAATCGCATTGGTTAAATTTTATGTGGAGCATTTAATGTGTAGCGTGAAGCTTTTTTATGGGCCTACTAAAAAACTGAAACTTGGTACGCAGAAGTTATTTTCAGTATAAATTCAAATATAGTTCTGAAAATTAATGAATTTTAACCAACGTACTTACAAACATACTTATTATGAGAAACACGTCTTATTTCAAACATTTCGTGTAGAAAATAAAGAAATTTCATTCAATGTTTAGTTGAGAAGGTTATTTCGAAACACATAAATCTTAAAATCTTTTATTTTTGGTAAGATGGCGGTCGGATATTGTGATATTAATTGCGGTTAGATAATTATCTTATAAAATGTTTATTATATCCATAAACATCTGTCTGTCTGAGAGTACAGCATGTAATATATATTTTTTTATTACATAAATAAAGTGATGGTTCAAGGTCCACTATCTCGTCCTTCAAACGACGTGCTCGTATCCGCAAAGTAACAAAATAGATTGTCTTTTGATTTTGTTTATCTAAATACACAGTATATCCAGTGTACCCAGTCGTATACATACCCACGAATCTTAAAACTCTACGCAAGCCGAGACACGGGTAAATGCTAGTAATGAAATCGAATGTATCCATTTTGAGTAATTGACTTTATTATAAAACTTATTGGAATGCCTGCGTCGTGGTTTATAAATTGGAATTTTCATTTTGTACCTTTTATTACCACATTCTCTATAATTTGTGTATGGTGGATGATTTTATTATCGTAGTCTATATGACCATAGACTGAATTTAGGATCTATGGATGGTGAAGGCCTAAAAGTTATCTGAAAATCTATGAGGAAGCCCCAGCGGTGGGCAGGCTGATAATTACGATGGTGAAGAATAAATCTACATAGTCTTTTTTAAAGGATTTTAGGTTTTCAGTGTGACCCTTCCCTAACAATGGTACTAATTCTGTTGTTTTTAACCGACTTCAAAAAAGGAGGAGGTTCTCAATTCGGTTGTATGTTTTTTTTTTTTTTAATGTTTGTTACCTCAGAACTCCGTCATTTATGAACCGATTTCAAAAATTCTTTTTTTATCTGAAAGGATATACTTCCAGATTGGTCCCATTTTATTTTCATCAAAATCGGTTGAGTAGTTTGGGTTATAAAAAGAAATAACTGAAAAAAATATGCCCGTCGCGGCGCAGCGCCTACTATTTTACTGCTAGCAACGATGCAATATGACAACTGACAAGTTGCGGCGTAGCGCCTACCATTTTACTGCTAGCAACAATGACCTTTGTGGTGCACACCGAAATTTTTACATTTGTCTAAATTTGTCAATAAACCCAGTTTGTACATTCAAATCGCATTTAATTGGAGAAAAGCAAAAACCCACCAGTAGTTCCTCTAAAGAATCAAACCAACCACGTGCACGAAATTGCGTATTTTGCTTTCCTGTAGCTTTTATGTGGTGTTTATAGTGACTAGAACATTCCCAATGAACTGTCATCATCATCATCATTTGATGATGAAGCTGGTAGTCGAATTGAAGTCGGTTTTTCCAGTTTTTTAACTTATAAATTATCTCTGCTAAAGTAATATGACAGCACTAAAAATGTTACTGTATCGCTGTCAAATAATATAATTTATAAGTTAAAAAACTGGAAAAACCGACTTCAATTCGACTACCAGCTTCATCATCAGATGATGATGATGATGATGACAGTTCATTGGGAATGTTCTAGTCACTATAAACACCACATAAAAGCCACAGGAAAGCAAAATACGCAATTTCGTGCACGTGGTTGGTTTGATTCTTTAGAGGAACTACTGGTGGGTTTTTGCTTTTCTCCAATTAAATGCGATTTGAATGTACAAACTGGGTTTATTGACAAATTTAACAAATGTAAAAATTTCGGTGTGCACCACAAAGGTCATTGTTGCTAGCAGTAAAATGGTAGGCGCTACGCCGCAACTTGTCAGTTGTCATATTGCATCGTTGCTAGCAGTAAAATAGTAGGCGCTGCGCCGCGCCGGGCATATTTTTTTCAGTTATTTCTTTTTATAACCCAAACTACTCAACCGATTTTGATGAAAATAAAATGGGACCAATCTGGAAGTATATCCTTTCAGATAAAAAAAGAATTTTTGAAATCGGTTCATAAATGACGGAGTTCTGAGGTAACAAACATTAAAAAAAAAAAAAAAAAAAAAAAAAAAAAAAAACATACAACCGAATTGAGAACCTCCTCCTTTTTTGAAGTCGGTTAAAAATAGTTCTTTAAATGACTTTTAGATACATTGCCAGTTTGCTTTAGATTGATGGTTTTTGTGGATTTCCTTCGATCCGACACTCGCTCTCCAATTTATTACACATTTTTTTACCTCCCGCAAAACAACAAAGAACTACGTTAGTTAGACGTTTGGAAGGGCAATGTAAACATTAAAGGTGGTGTAGGCTTTGCCTTATCAGCAGCCTTTTCACGGGAACCCGTGAAATCTGACTGGTTTCCGAGATAACGTCCATTGGGCTTATCTTGGAGCCAATGGCATTCTTAAACCCTTTTACAACACTACTGGTACATTATCGTTTATCTGAAAACGGTTGACGCGCGCTGAAAGGCACTTTGTTAGTGCTGTACATATAATTTATGTGCTAGAAGGTTAGGTTATTGTCAGAAGGCTGTAAGGTATCGTAGCTACATAATATTTCAATGTTATTGTGACCGTTAGTTGAACTATGGCTGTTTCTACCTGGAATTTAGAAAAGCTTAAAGGATATTTACTCTATTTTATGTACTTTTTAGTAGCGGATGAGCTTGGAATTTTGAATGGCGGTGATAAAACGTTATCTATATGTTGTACGAGTCACCAAATGGAACAGTTTAGGGTTTTTAAAAAACAACAAACGCTATGTTGTAGTTTCATTATTAACTTGACAAATAAGAAAGTAGTTTCATTTTATACATCTAGAGCCGATGGCACACCCCCCGGGTTACGAACTACCTATATATATGCCAAGTATCATCCAAGTTGGTTCAGTAGTTTCGACGTGATTGAAACACAAACATCTAAACATCTAAACTTTCGCATTTATTAATATTAGTGGAATTCTTCTTGAAAAAGCATGAAAGATGCCGATTGTATGCGAGCAAACCGTATCGATGAACGGAAAACGATTTTTTATCATTTTTCATTCCGATAGCTGTTTGATACCACTTTGCAAGTTTTCTATGGCATAGTAATAAAATAAGTATTATTACGTCGCAAGCGCGATGCATCTTTTCAAGTAAGAAGGTAGGTACTAATTATTAGTTACCATCAGCAGGGGTATGCCTCAAAGTTGAACTGCAAAGTTGAACTGCAAAGTTTTAAATCATGGTCAGTTCATACTAACTCATAGTTATTCTGTGACTAAATAGTGACATTATGACGTCATTTGATATGTTTTCGCGCATATTTTGCTGTCAAGTGTCTAAAAAGAATGATCACGTGGTACAAAATTGTACCACGTGACCTGAAGAAATTACACTGGGCAGTGAAATATAACTTGACAGCAAAAGATTGGCATACGGGGGCAGGTGAGGTTGCGGTCAAACACTTGTCTATATTGTATAAAAAAAAAGTTTTCAATTTCGTTCGTAACGTATTTTGAAATTCTTTTCAAGTTTCTAGAACCACTTTAATGAGTTTTAAAAGTTTGTCCGTTTGTCCAAATTGCTCGTAAATAAAGCCAGTTTTAAAAAAGCTTAAACATTTTTACTCGTTTACCTAATGAGAGCTTCTGTACGTAATAATGTTGTAGATATATCTTTATAACTTTTAAAGGTTTACGGAGGTTGCCCGTTGTTTATATCATTAAGCCATCAGTGAATATAAAAATGTCTGTCAGCGATTGGTGATGCGCTTTAATTACAATAAATTAATTTAATAATACTAGGTGTATAAATTCGAAAGTTTTAATGTTTGGAGCTTTGGGCCTCAATCTGACTTAAACGTATTTAGATATACCACAGCTTACCTAAAGTTACATCAAAAAAACAATCGCAACAAACAAACGATTTCGTATTGAAGACAAAACACGGTGTAACTATTCCAAGCTAACATCGAGTTTATTAACAAGATGAGTGTTATGTTTGTGAAGATGACCTTTTATCTAGACTAGATAACATTGTACTGAATTACAAAATAACCATGTTGAAAAAATATAGTTAAATATAAAACATCTACCGATTAATCGCAATGTTTAGAGATGCAGATTAGGTAATCTTCAAATACATAAGCTCTACAAAAAACTTCTGTGCAACTAAGTAACTAGATTCTAGTTACTAGAACCTGTTGAGGTGAACTGGGTCAAAACTACTAACACAAAAACAGTCGGACACGCGAACACCATGTATCATTCATAACGAGTATAATAATTAAAGAATCGGCAGTGGCGTGCGCGCCGCATATCCGATACCAGCTACTTTCCATTTCGATACGTTCCCATTCCCCAGTGGTTGTTTGAAGCAGACATTGGCACAGGCATTTAGTGCATATCTGAGATGGTCAGCTCTACAGGGTGTTACATAATGTCTCTATAAGCCAAAAGGGAGCTTATTTATAGCTCTGCCTTCCGTGCTGTGGGTCGTGGGTTCGATCCCCACCAAGAACAAACATTTGTGTGTGGCAAACATAGATGTTGGTTCTATGTCTGGGTGTTACTATGTATTATAAGTATGTATTTACAAAAAAAAAAAAGTATATAAGTATTCTATCAGCATCTAGTTCCCATATTAGAAGCTTTGCTTAGTTTGGGACTAGAGGGCGTCGTGTGAAATGTCCATGAATATTTATTTTATTTATTTATTTATTTAGACTAAACACGTGAATAGACACGTGCAAAAGTATATTATATACAAAATATTTGAAATTTCTATTCATCTTTTTATCTTAGTTTGCAACAACTCTAAAGTGTTTGTTTACTTTGCGTAAATATCTAGCCTGTTAGACACACGCACTCTCCTATCACGTCGCACGCCTGTGCAAGGACCCATTTCCTGAATGAAAAACTTCTAAACATTCAAAGTCGTAGAACAGACGTTGCTCACCACATTAGACCGAAGTAAGTAGAGGTTTGGTAGAGGTAACTATAACTACATAATTTATACCGTTTAGAAGAGCAAATAGTACAATAAAGCACATAGAAGTCAGTGCTCTTCGTTAGATCATTGTTCGTGTGAGAAACCAGTGTGAAAGCTCATTTCACAGAGAAACAGCTCTTGATAATGCACATTTAAAAAATATACAGTTCACATGGAGAGTTGTAATTTATATAATTGTTAGATATCTGTATCTGTGGCGCCGGTGTAATAAGAAATTGATAAATGCTAAATGTGTATTATGTGTTTTTATTATTTGATGGAATTTGTTTTCAAGTTTTGAAGGGAAAATCCACCATTTTGTCTTCAAAACAAACGACTTGACTTATGACTCGACTTGACTAAACTTATTGACACTGGCAAAATTGTCTGTCGAAATGACGGACAGAGGCCATATATAAGAGAATAAGGAATAAGAATTCACTGAGGGAAGTG
Organism: Gandaritis pyraliata; assembly: GCA_947859175.1. Taxonomy (NCBI): domain Eukaryota; kingdom Metazoa; phylum Arthropoda; class Insecta; order Lepidoptera; family Geometridae; genus Gandaritis; species Gandaritis pyraliata. The sequence continues at coordinate 10,058,202 of OX401856.1, read as the reverse complement.
ACCTTCCTTCGATATATTACAGAATCCCCGTTGAGAAATCCCCATCAATGGGAATTTTTCTAGAACTCTATGCTGAAAATCGAACTCAAGCGCGTAATTCGAGCATCCAATTTTTGACACCTTTCAATGTATATCCAAAAATGTTTAGCTGATCAAACTTGCAGCTTACGAGCCATGCCTAGCAATATCAGAGGACAGGAGTAATTCGCTTATTAAAATCTAGTAAAATATCATTAGAATTTTGGGATGACATAAAAATCACAAAATAGCAACCTAAACCGGCCTAACGGTTAAAACGGCATCCCAATAAAATTGCAATGAAATTTTTTACCAGATTCGAATCAGATTTAAATAAGACACATTTGGATGCCTGGGGAGAGGCTTGCCAAAATAAATTTGACTCATATCTACTGCCTTAGTTAGTATTCCAAGCAATCCTTTGCATCTATTCAAGATAATTTATACAGCGTCTGGCATATTTTCTCCCAACGTCTTTGTTTACGGGATGCTGGACGCTGCTCTATTTTGTCGGCATATTGGGTATGTTTGCAGAGTTCAATGCCTTGATCTCATGTATAGGTAACTAGAAGTCTAGACGATATCAATTCTAGCGTATATCAGGCCAGCCAACACTTTTAGACAAAGGAAAAAGTTCTAAAATATCTCTACCACTGTCGTTTTCATGAATACTGATGAAAACTAGGGCTTGCGGCTTTAACTTGTAAATGCACTAACATAGCACTAGTTTTTTAACCACTTCAAAAAGGAGGTTCTCAGACTGTATGTTTTTAGGCCTATTCTGTTACAAACTAATTTACGGGTTAAAATAGCTTGACTTCCTTTTCTTTTGTAAGAAATCAGCTATTTATATTTTACAAGCTCTTTAGACAACAAATTGAAAATGACATTTTTGTAGTTTTTTTATACAACTAAATGATGGAACAAGCTGATGGTCCGACTGGTGTTAAGCGGTTACCTCTGCCTATAACAATGCATTGCCTCACTGAGCATGTCCACTGAGGACGTGCCTTCCATGTTACTTATCCCTCTGTAGAAGAAATAAGCCTCCTCCTTCCATTTTATCATCTCTGTATGATCCTTTCTGGTCTATATTTTATCAAGCTCATCCCCCTATTTGGTTTTTGGTTGACTGCGAGGAGTCTAGCGGGTACCACCAGAGCTCGTGTATGCGGCAGACATAGCATAATACATTTTAATAGCCGTAACAAAGCACGGAACTGAGTAGCGATAGCTCGTGGCCACTCACCGTTAAATTTATAACAGCTTGATGTTCTAATACCTTGTATTGAAATGATATGTGGCACCAATTCAAACCCATTTACCAGTGCTATTGTAGTACGTATACTTATTAAATGATTTATTCACTGTATATTTCGGGTTTTCTTCGTTGAACCAATTATTTATTTTTTGACACAGGCTCTTGGAATAGCATTTTATGTCTACAATTTCCTCTTTTGTGAGTCCTGCAGTGCAGGGGTATGCCAATCAAAGTTGAACTGCAAAGCTGAATCATGGTCAGTTCATACTAACTCATAGTTATTCTGTGACTAAATAGTGACATTATGACGTCATTTGATGTGTTTTCGCGCATATTTTGCTGTCAAGTGTCTAAAAAGAATGATCACGTGGTACAAAATTGTACCACATGACCTGAAGAAATTACACTGGGCAGTGAAATATAACTTGACAGCAAAAGATTGGAATACGGGGGCTGACATCCTTACGAAAGTAAAATAAAATAATCTTGTCAGAACAAAAAAAAAAGTTGAACTAGGTAGTTTACTTACCCTAAGTAGCTATGTTTATTTTTTATATCATGAATGTGGAGTCTAACGCATGTGTGCTAAATCACATTTTGATACCACTCAAGAACAATTTGATTCCCACATGATTATGTAACACATAGACCTTTCACGGTACATGACCATCAATACTGATGATTCTCATCACCACGCATCATGGCCCCATTTGTTTTCATAATCGAGATCATTTTGTTTGATGGTGCATTGCATTTATGAATGTCAGCAGATAACATGATCGTATAAATAATGTTTTATTATGCTACTTTCGAACATTTTGATGATAGGAAGCGAAACTTAAATAGTCAGAGATTTTAATGACAATCACAAAGTGAGCAATATCTGATCTTCCTCAAATTCCAAGCTTATTGATATTTTAGCACTGACATTGCTATCGATTCTGTTGTTGCATTTTTCTAAATTAACCTAATTTGACAGCACTAAAATTATAGCTGTCTTTTTCGTTTCAGTTTATGAGAAAGGGACGGCAACATTTTTTGTGCTGTCAAATTAGGTTAGTTTAGAAAAATGCGACAACAGAATCGATAGCATTGTGCACGTAAGTTTTTAGAATTGAAAACTTCATTGGATCGTTGGTGTGAGTTTAGTGGCCAACTCTGGTGACGGAGTTTTTGGCCTCCGGCGTTACTTGACGTCTTCATTGGTGCATGATAGAGTCAAATTCAGGATTTTTATCACCAACCCACTAACCAGTAGAGTCATCTTTGATCATTTAAAAAAAAAAATTCAACAAAGGCTGTCAGTCAATCGATAGGTACTTGAAGCTGATAGAGCCAATGTGTCAATCTTACACGAACAGTAGACCACCATCAATAATGGTTAGAGGTTACCGCTTCACATCAGGTGAGCGATCCTGCTTGTTCCATTTTCTTGCATATTTTTCTAAAAATAAATGTATTGACCATTTTTCTTAGTTATGAAAAATGGTTAATCTCATCGTTGAACATATCGGCTAGTATATAGTAAGTACCATGTTGATGATGTCCAAGGTTTATGTGAACTTAGCCTAGTGTCACGACCATGCTTTCACTACCAGTAGGTACTTCAGCACTAGTTTTAGACGACGACATCAAAGGGCTCGCTAAGGGGATTTCTGGACAAAAAGTCTAGAAATCCCCTTTGCAGGGGCAACACGCGGGGAATTTCTGGAATAAGCCTAAATTTTAATATAAGGGAGAACGCAAACCAAAGACAAAAAGTCTTGTCGAACAGTTAGTGATGTGAAACTTCATAATTTCGTGACAAACCATGTCAGTATAACTTTTTTCGTCACAATATGCTTCGTCTTATTTGCTGTTTTCGTTACTTGCTTATTTAATGAGAATCATGCTAAGTACTTAATAATATTATTAAGTACACTACATAATTACACTATATTCTTATTTATTAAAAAAGCACAGTTCATTCTCTAGGTATGTGCGTATAAAGCAATGTTTAATAGGTAGGTACTAAACAATGCTATAATAGATAGGTAAACATAATTTTATGCATGCGTCGTGTCAATTGATGTGAGTTTCGTTACAACGAAAACAGCATATGACGAGGAAGCATTCATCTTATGCTGTTTTCGTTATAACAGAAAATTTATTTTCACGTCACTAAGTACGCGACAAAACAGTTTTGTCGATAGATGTGCGTTGGCGCCAAAGATGTGTGTTTTCGTTGTAACGAAATTCACATCAATTGACACGACAGTCTTTTCTTACGTTTTTTTATTAATAGGTTCGCAAACCAGCCGTTAAAACAATTTAATTAATTAATTAAATTGGCCGAGCGGCCTTCAAAAGCAAACATGCATGCATAAAATTATGTTTACCTATCTATTATAGCATTGTTTAGTACCTACCTATTAAACATTGCTTTATACGCATATACCTAGAGAATGAACTGTGCTTTTTTAATAAATAAGAATATAAAGTAATTATGTAGTGTACTTAATAATATTATTAAGTACTTACGATGATTCTCATTAAATAAGCAAGTAACGAAAACAGCAAATAAAAAGAAGCATATCGTAACTAAAAAAGTTTTACTGAGAAGTTTCACATCAATAACTGTTCGACAAGACGTTTTGTCTTTGGTTTGCGTTCTCCCTAACAAGTAGGTACGTCTCAGTACTATTCGCAGACTTCCAGGAACACCTACCCACGAAGCCGTGAGAGATGTTCCCTTCTCTTCCTTTGAACTTTTTTTGGAATGTTAAACAGTCTCAAATTTCTCTATCACAGTCACCTATCCACCTCGAATCGGTTGATGGCCACTGAGCACTCACGTTCTTCATATTCAGTAGATATTTGCAATCGTTGCAGCCCCTGGATGCCAATCTTCTGCTGTCAAGTTATATTTCACTGCCCAGTGTAATTTCTTCAGGTCACGTGGTACAATTTTGTACCACGTGATCATTCTTTTTAGACACTTGACAGCAAAATATGCGCGAAAACACATCAAATGACATCATAATGTCACTATTTAGTCACAGAATAACTATGAGTTAGTATGAACTGACCATGATTTAAAACTTTGCAGTTCAACTTGATTGGCATATGATATGGCAGGTTCACAAACGAATGCTCTCGGTACAAGCTTTTCCAGCGACCATCCAAACTAATTGTTGGCACGACAAGGAATTCGTCACTGCTGTTCATTGTTGTCATGATGATCGAGCTGCTCGCTCGTGCCTTTGTTTTGAAGATTTAAGTCGTGATCAGTCCACTATTCTACAAGCTTAATTTTGGGTAGCTTACGAAACTGTTATCTACTTTTTTTTGTAGTCGCAATGTCAATTACCATAGCAATTACTGTGACACGATGTTTTCTTTGTCAGTGTCTGAAGAATTAGCCTGGTACTTTCTTGAGCGGTCATTAACCCCAGTGTTATCCTCATCATCATCATCCACAGCCCGATTTCAACCACTACAGGCCTTTGTCTGTACTCCACTGTTACCGTCCTCACAGTCATGTGTTACGTACGTAAGCAATATAACAATTTTTTTGCTAGTAATTTGCTAAAAATCTTCTGTTAGCTGTTCGGATGGTGCTGGTATTCCAGAGGATGTCTGGTACATGTTCAACATGCTGGTGAATAGTGACGTAAGCTTGCAAATACCTGACATAATGTCCTTCCCTAGAAGCAATACCATGTACCATCCTAACATGTAAGAATGACGAAACCTCATGGTTAATTCATAAGAAATTATTTACTTTCGATTTGTTTTGTCTGGATACTGTGCAGTGCGTGACATTGTCGAATCTAGCACTTTCACCTTCCAACTGTTTTGTCGACATGTTAGATCAACATCAATGGCGGTCAATACGTAATGTGGAAAGGAAACCCGCTGCCTCATCATTTCACAGCGGTACAAGGAATTACTTTTATATGTTTGCTGTGCGGACATAATATTATGACAAAGTGACTTTCTGTTACTTACCTCACTTTACCAAACTTTACTATGGCTGGTCGTTAAAGAAAAAAAAATATCTTGTGAGTCAAGAACCTTTATTATATTACAAAACAAAACACTCTCGACCTTTTTGGTTTATGGCTAAATATTTTGCATTTTATAAAGCTTTACTGATTACTGATGAGCTTTCAGAAGTTTTTGATACAAAACTAGTCGAAAATTTTATAACAAGTACAACTAACATAGAATACTTTTCTGTGATGTTGTTTTAATAAAAATAATCAATGACAAATCGAATAGTTTTCAATCTATCATTAGAACTCAAAATTTTTTGAAACTCTATACCCGAACTTTTCTTTGTTGATCTAAGATTTTAAGTGCGGCTTGCACCAGAATCACTAAACGTATTTAACAGCTAAATAGATTTAAATCTGACGTATTTATATGACTTGACAACTCGCTAAATACTATTTAAGAGTTAAACGCGTTTAGCGATTCTGGTGCAAGCCAGCCTAAAAGTACAAATAAAAGCCTCTCATTTTTGACAGTCAAAATAACAACATTATATTTTAGAAAGAACAATCAAATTGAATCAAATCAACTATTGAAAAGACCCACGAAGATTTCTTTGATGAGTTAGTTTGTGGAAGTCACGAATGATCACGATGCGATGCTCTGAACGCGACAGCTCAATTACACTTCATTGTGTCCGTGTCTATGGAGCTCGAAATTCGATCATAGACTTTGATTGAGCTTTTGTAAGATGTACATAGGCCTGAGAAAGATCTACGTATTAAAGTCGTTCTGCTTATCTTAAAAACAGGTTGCTCTTATGTGTAGCTAGTAAGTATTGTCATGATGGCTGTGTTTACTTTTGTTTTCCACTTTTGCTATGTACAAAAAGCAGTACCTAGAGAAAGTCTTGGTTTTCAGATTGGTGATAAAATGCAAAATAATCGGCTTGAAACCTTCATTAGCCTAAAAACTTCTATCAACAACCGGTACCTATAGCATCCTCGCACTCCGAGCTACGTAACTGCTTCTGCGTTTTTTGTTAGCGTCATAAAAATAAATAAGTATCCATAAATCACCTCATCTATATGATACCGCAATCGGTCGCTTGACTTTGTTGTACGATCAAGCAAGTTATGCTACGAGTTACGAGGGTCTCACCAAAACTCAGAACCGGTATTGGACAGCACGTGCTCAAATAAAACTTTCAGTAAACACAAATCCGATATAACTCTGAACAGGTTATCAAATCTTAGATTCCGAACTTTGAATCTTCACCTAGTTTTCACTTTTATTTGCGTGAGGGTGCGTGACGTTCTGTATATCGTGAAGAAAGCATTGTTACTGATGTTTGTTCTTTTAGTCAGCAATTAAGTAAAAGTTCTTTTTGAAGAGCGTGTGAAATTGTTGAGGCTAGCCTTTGTAATGACCTCTCATTGAATAACTGTTTGCTTAGCTCATAATGGATTATTATGTGTGAATGCATAATGGCTTTAGCTCGCTTCGCTTTGTTACCTATCCGTTTCCGTATCAACCCTAGTAGTATAAAGTCCCTAGCAGTTGGTCTGGTTGGTAACCCTATTATTTGGTCTGTGTGCCAAATTGTAGCAATGCCATTTTGATAAAATGACTTGACAGAAATGCGCAATATACCTACTCGTAGTTAGTGTTTAGTGGTAGGTAGCTACTTACATAAACTCAAAACATCGTAACAAAACCTGCATTATGAGATTATGGTCAAATTGATTATCATTCCTTTAGATAGGTAAAACTCTACCATGAGTGTAGAGAAACAGGATTCATAATTGTTTATGGATTGACCTGTTGCTAGAACGCTCTCTAGTTCAATTTAGAAAGCCCATAGACTTCACATTTATCTAAATATCCAGTTAAAGCTCATCAAAGCTTTTGCAATGACCTCACCATAGAATGAACTCTATCTATACGTACCTACTACACTGACCACAATTAGATTTCACTTGCCTTGTGGGTAGGTACTTATTTAAATGATGCGTTAAAATTTTTTAGTTGACTTTAAGCTCATTGTCCACTGAAGCGTTAGAAAATCAAGCTTTGAACTTTTAAAAATTGGCCTACATTTTTGCTATTGATGTTACTACATCATAAGCAAAATGTTGCATAGGTATACTTACGCTTCATAGGACTCTTCATGCTGAATATAATTTTACCTATCTTGTCAGTGCATGCGCTCATTCATTCGCTTCCTATTATACCTACGAGAACCTAGTGTCTAGTTAAACCTTACCTAGGCTTAGGCACTATAAAAATAAATTTTGTGTAATCTTTTGAAATAATAATAAAATAAATAAGTTCAGCAGTCAGGGACCTTACATTTGGAAATTCGGTCGCACGAGCTATGAGTGGGCAACATGGACATTTTAGATTTACCAATTGCAAGTCATTTTCGTCTTCACTTTCGATGTCGCGTCGCATTGAGAAACTAGTCACAGAGCAAACGAGTTGTATAATGTTTTGAACTAAGTACCTAGGTACCGAGTTAGTGAAACGAACGAATTCGGCCACAGACACTTTAGAAAATAACCATCTTGATTGGATGCAAAGGCATGTTTAAAAATTATCTCTGAATAAAATACCAATTACTTGCTAATATTATTCTAAAGGTTACTAGAGAAGCATACAATTTAGACCAGTATTTTTACATAGGTAAGTGTCGTTTTTATAATCATTGCCTACAAATCGGAAAATAAAATAATTTAATTCAATGGGATGCCTTCCGATTGCAAATCGACGGAACATTATGTGAAAAGAGAAAAGTGTAAAGAATAGCATAACGTGAGAATCACTCACAATAGCTTTAAACCACGATGTTTCACCGTACTTTTCTTCATAAAACCACGAATCTTATTTCAAAAACATTATGATTTTCTCAACTTTATCATGCTGTCTATCATACGTTTAGTATAGTAGCTTTAAATATATAGGTACGTGTGTTTTATCATACGTCTCTTTGCCAGAAGATGTTTTCTTGATACCAATTTTTATGCGTTTCTATATCAAAGGCATTCTGCTAGGTATAATTACATTATGTTCAGATATTAATATGTGTTTCCTTTTTCCAGGTATACCTGATCTTCCTAGTGGCGCTGGCGAGGTGTCGAGGCGACCACAGCTACAGCAGCACCATCGGCAATGGAAAATTCGGCGATCTGCTCAAACCGCCTCCTCCACCGCTGTCACAGATCCTGCCCGTGCCGTTTCATGGTGGAGTCGGAAGATCTCAGCGACAAAACTCTGATATAGGATATCAGTATCAAGTTCCTCCGCCGCCACCTTCACAAATACCCTTCCCCTCAGACTTCAAATTTCCAGCACCGTTCTACAAACAATACAACTTCAACTTTGTTCCACCTCCGCAACCCTTCACAACGACACCATCCCCGTCGTTGTTCCAAAAAGTCTCGACGTGGCTGTTCCCATCCCAGCAGACAAGATACGATGCTGGGCTCGATACAAACAATCTAGGTCCAATAAATAAAGATTGCAACCCTTGTAATTTAGTGCCATGGATACCAGTAATAAGATACAATTTAGGAGCTAAAAGTAACCAAGTTTATCATAGTAATAACCCTACGTATGGACCGCCTAGTCCAACGGCTCTGGCGGACAACGTCGCTAAGTTCCAACCACATCCGTTCCTCCAGCAAAACGGAGACCAGAAGCCTCCACAGCTATTACCTGGGATACCGCATGCAGTGTATGGCCCACCGACGTTACCTTTCAACAGCTTCTCTGGAGGAGTCATAAGTTCTACTTACGGCCCCCCGAGCCCAACGCATACTATTCCATCACAGAATCCTATTTCATCAACATTCATTGCATCTAGTTCTCCTTACTCTGTTCCTAGCTCATCATATGGAGCATCGAGCTCATCGATTGGACAACCAAGTTCATCATATTTGCCTACTTATACTCAAGGAGTATCAGTGACCTCTTACAACACACCAACTTCTACTTACCGACCATCTACGTCATTGTACACGACGCCAGTGGCTTCGTACCAATCTCCATTCCCAGTGACTACGTACGGACCACCAGTCACTCCATTTTATGAACCGGGAACATTAAATAACGACTTACAACCACAAAATGAAATTGAGACTTTGAACGAATCAGGACCGTCTGGAATACAGCAATTGCCAAAAGTAGCTCAGCCTGCAGGCTTCAGGAATTCTTACGGAGAACTGATCAGTAATCCTTATAGTCCTGATAGTTTGTACCCCGTGTCCGCTACAGCTGCAGAATCGACAAAAGTCAAAACCGAAGTTCTGCCAAGTGATTTCTCAAGGCCACCAAACCAATCACTATCATTAGCAAACCCTGCACCGTTTACATTGAATAGGGGAAGAAATATTCATACTCTACAGCCAGTTGCATTACCAAATCTAAGTGTTTCTCCACTACCACCGATATTCAATGCTCGACCGTTCAGACCTGTGCCATCACCGTTTCCGTCTTCTATCTTGCATGGAATAAATCATATGCAGCAAAAAGCAAACAACGTTGAAGTTGCTCAGAGCGTTCCATTGGCTGAGTACACACATTCTGTTGACTATCCTACAACCTTTGTCCAGTCACCTGTTATCGATTTTGAATCATTACGGTTGAACAACCAAACAAAGGCATACAGAAACATTCCCAACCACTTCGTTATTGACCAGATCAGAGACATTTCTTCACAAGCTTCTGAAGATCATGTTCAAGCTACAAAAAAAATCCCAGAAGCGAGCTTTGAAAGTACAGGGGGTGACATCGGTAATGATATTTATGACACGGGTTTGCCGGCAGATTTAAACCCAAATTCTTATGCTGCTTCAAATCATCGACCCAACCATAACTTTGGAGACTTGAGAGGGTACAAGGATGAAGATGTAGATAAATATAGAACGGAAGGTAATTTGCAGAACATTGACTCTCCTTTGTTATATCTGAAACCAAGTGCACCGCATAAAAGCTTTGGTAATTTTGTGTTAGCTGTTTCTACTCCAGTAAATGATGATGAATTTGAAATTTACGATGATGTTTCTGCAAGTACTCCATCCTCATTACCTCCTACTTTAACTGCATGGGATGAGAGCAGAAATGAATACAGTGAAAGTCTATCTCCTCCACCGGAACAAAGCAATATATATCAACCAAAAATTGTACAAATTATAGTTCCTTACACAACTGGTAAGAAAGAAAACACTGATTACGATCAACAAGCCCAACAATGGGTTGAAGCTAATGAAAGACACCAGGGACGAAAAGTTCCATCAAATACTGACACTCCAAATTTGGCTTTTACGGAAAATTATAGTAACAACCCTACAACATCGGAGGAGGCTATGCCTACTGTGACAGAAAGCTTTGACGAAAGATTAACCTCTGCTGCTATCCTTAATGATCTTTACGATGTGAAAGAACCACCATTTGACATCGTAAAACTTCAGCAGAATATTGACGACTGGACTGAGCAAGAATATTCTAAATACAAGCCTCCTCAAAGAACACGTAGTAGTGAGAAATATGCTAAGAAAATTCCAGACGAATATTTTACTACAACCATGCCAACTAATTTTGCAACTGAAATTGATAATTACTATGATATGTATGATCACGAAGGGTCTAGCAGTAACCATCATTCAGTCACGGATAAAAGTAAGAAAGAGTACAGGCCTCAAAAAGAATACAATAGTATTGTGAGAGGAAAGAGTAAACACAACAGCGTAAAGAATGAAGAGCAAGAAGAGATTCAGAAGCTTCACATATACACTGCAGCGTCTTCTTTCCGAGCTACTAGTACGATAGCTACTACAACAACTACTACGCCAGCACCGTGGGGCAAAATCCAGACTTCAATATCACCTTTGACGAAAGAAAAAGTATACGTGGTCACTTCAAAACCATGGCGGGATAACCGGAACGCTACCAAAGACTGGTATGATATAGAATCCTATGAATCGCAGAAAATAAATATGGATACTGATACATCTACGCTTGACATTTCTTACACGTCACCGAGGTTTATGCAACGGCCGTCTTTTGGCTTCACCTCGGGGGGAAAGGTCGAGTCTGCAAAATCAGATTCTTCGTATGGTTTCTCAAGAAGCTGGTACCAAAGCAGTAAGTATTTATACAATAGGTAGGTACATCTTCTAGTATGCACAGGGTAAATACAAAGTCGTCTATACTTATTACCATTTTGAATCTATAGAGAGTACTATTATTATCTCTATCATAAACTGAGCTAACTATACCAGAAAGTTCCCCCACGAGATTTTCCTTCATCGTTTGAGCATATGTTTTGTAATAAATAACTATATCGGTATTTGTATGCTTTACATTTTATCGTGTTTCAGTAAACGAACTAGAAACGAAGAATAACAGGACTACGCAGCCAGAAAACCATCGCCATAAAGTTACCACGGACTCTGAAGAGGTTCACTTCTTTTGAATATCTTCGAAATCTTGATTTCTACAATCTTTAGCACACTGTTTTTATTCTCTACTTCGCACCTAAATGTAAGTTTTGTTTTAAGTTTAGGTACCTACGTTGCACAATGTTCTATTTGATCATCAATGATTGTAACGTCTAGCTCTCTATCTAAGTAGCTATAACCTCTGATTTTAACATTTATCTCTTACTTTGCCATTCATTTAATTACTACTGAAATTATTCTGTAGGTACCTCCTAATAATATAGGTATTTCTTTCCAGATAAGGAAAATTTCAAATCGACATCGATATAAATAATAATGTGGCCTTGAAGCATGCATTGAAACGCAATGGACTTCCTAGTGATAGCGATCACGCGTGTGGAAAGTGAACACCAAAATGTGAACTAATTATCTTGTGAAATTGACGCGATAAAAGCCACTGTGTATATCAGTTACAACGGAAAGACAATAGTGAATTCCGTGAACAAGACTATACTAAATTTGATGAAGAGCAAATTAGGAAGAATACGAATGTATAAATTTTTTATTCTTTTTAATTTGATCAAATAATACAAGTAGCTAGTTAGATACTTAAATAAATATTCTTAGATATAAGTGTACCAAAGCAGGACTTATTAGAATTGTTCTAGAGAATTATAATTTGACTATTTAGTATAAAACTTATTATGTAGATAGGTAGTATTTTGTATTGATGTATTATATAAATGAAACTTCATGATATACCTACATATTTTACAAACATGAGACTTGATTATTTTAGCAACATGTAAATACCATAGTGTAAATAAACAATTATGTAGTTAATCCCTTTGGTTTCATTTGTGTTTAGTATTTTCTTATAGGTACTTTTTTTGTAGTCATTTTAATCTTACGCATTTACTGGATCAATTTCATCAGCCTTAGTCTTTTTGATCTTGAAGTAAACTATCTCTCCGCTCCACAGCACAACCGTGATCATTGTGACTATATTCAGTACGATAATGGGCATTTGGTAGGACCCTGACAGCTCACGAATACGACCTGAAATTGCAAGAAAGGTCATCACTAAGTAAACATTTGACATTAGCTAGGTACTGTGTTACTTAATGTGTCACACAAGGCTGACAAGACAAGCTGTTGGTTAGATTTTTGATCCACCTTAGGTGCTTCAACTGTTCTTTTGGCATACCCTCCTAATTCATTGATAACTTTGGTCATAAGGTATTTAGCTTCTACATGTTTTTTCCAACTTCTGGTTTGCGCCTTAGAAATCATAATTAACTAGCTTCCGCAATCTTAGTTATTACCGGTAAATCTTAAGATTTACCGCAGATCGGACTTTTACAGTAACATAAGTATACATTTCAAAGTTTCATCTAAATCGAATCAGCTGCAGTGTGATTGAAAAACAAACATCGAAACATCTTTCTGAATATTAGCATGATCATAAACGATTTTCAACGCAATTGTGCATCGGTGGATGGAGAAGACTCAGAATCGTTATTTCTGGAAATCTCTGGAGCTGAACATAGGTCCAGCACTGCAGTGGACTTTTGCAGGCTGATATTACTATGATAATGATGATGCATAAAGGTGTTACTTTATCGTCTGAGAGAAACCTATCCTAAAAGCAGGTTTAGTCTTACCTAAAAGAGATCCTATAGTAATAATAGTGATGCCGTTGAAGAACATCTGAATACCAGACGCGAAGGCGAGCCTGTCGATGGGTACGTAGCTGGGAATGATGACGTTCATGTACACTGTCCGGACGCCTTTCGTGATGCCCATAGCGAGTGCCACAAAGCACATGCCGATAAATGTGCTGGTGAACAGCATTACTGGAATTGGACAAAGAACGTTGGATCAACATAAAAGAGTTGCACATAAGGTATTCGACTGAGCACCTGCCTAAAGGTAATGAAAAAGAACCACTTAAAGCTAAGGTAAGGCCTTGAAATTTCACTACTGTGCTAGGAGGACTAATGCTAAGAGTATTAGGGTGTTAGTATGTATTATAAGTATGTATTTACAAAAAACAAAAGTATATAAGTACTCTATCAGCCATCTGGTTCCCATATTACAAGCATTGCTTAGTTTGGGACTAGAGGGTGTTGTGTGAAATGTCCCTGAATATTTATTTATTTATTGTCTACCAGTCTTCCTGCGCGTGCAAAAAGATGATGAGGCGTGTTTTTTAAATGTTTTTATAGGTACTTACTAAACCGAAAATAACAAAATGTTGCAAAAAATTCATACATAGTAGCTATACATAATACGTACTGAAAAACTAAAATAAGTATACTTGAACACAAAAGACATCGATTTAAACATATATAAATAGGTAATACATATTTAATCAGCTGCCTTTGTGCATTATTGAAGGGTGGATGAACTGTTGTAAACAGGTAATGTATTATTTGTAACTATAACTGCAAAGTTGCTGAATTTTACTTATGATTTTAGCCAAAACAAAGAAGTGGCTGTGAACCAGAAAGCTAGATAAACAAGCGAAAAAGTTGAAGTGTGAAAAGGTGAAATGCATCCCAACATAAACATTAGATAAGTAAGTACCTATACAATTCTCATTAATTTGGTTATCAATGACTACATAACGACAGCACAAATAATGTGGAATAAACTGTCATACTAGTAATATTTAATGTTATCATTAATACGTGACCTTCGTTAGGAACTCTAAACTTCTTGTACAGACTTTGTATTGTTTCATTTGAATATCATCCAAATGACATAACAATTTTTATTTTTATCCTTTGATTGGCATCAAGATTATAATTTTTTTATAAGGAGAAGATAGATTACCTATTGAGAAAAAAATACAATAATATGTATAGCTGTTTATTATTGAACTCGACGATGACACATTCTACAGCTTATAGCACTAATAGATTGTGACCTAGGTTATTCACGATAATGAGCATCTTAAAAGTTCAATAACATCCAATACAACCAATTACTAGTACTTGTTTAACGCACTGGTTATTGTAATTTGGGCCGTTCCATAAATAGACCCATTTCGGTTTCTACATGGTACCTATTGATTTTTGTTAAGGTGAATATAATGCGTAAAACTGACCGATAGGACCAGTTAGTATTGTCAGTATTCGCAACATTCCAAGCCAATTGTGACCTAGCTATCACCGGAAGAATTTTCAAGGTAGTGTACTTGTTATGTTTCTTATTTTATGTTAAGTAATAAATATAATGTATCAAAAACCATCTTACCAGTTCTTATTAAAATGATCAACAACAATGCAGCCATGTACATGACCCTAGGAGGTTTACGACACCATTCTCCAATAAACGGCGCCACCAAACGGAACATCGTGTCTGATAGTCCCACTACTGCCATCAACTTTGCGATGTCACTCGTATCAAACTTCATCATGTCCTTCAGAATGATCGGGAATAGTAGAGAGAAATTGGTCTCCACACACGCCGCTATTGACATCCCAAAAAGTATATTGACAAATATAGGATCCTTTAGAAGAGTGAGATCGAAAAACGCAACGAACCTCGCTACTATCGTCTTTTTCTCTTCAACAACAACTTCCACTTCTTTTTCTTTAACTTTCTTAACTTCTGTTTCATTGAAAATATTGATGGAACTCCCAAGATTAATCTCTTGAGACTCCCACCATTTATATCTCGACTCTGTAAGCGAATTTTCTACTGATTTGTTGCGCACATCTGGGTGTGATATAGCATTTCTTGCTTGAAGACTAGAACTACTGTATAGAGATCTCATTGATAAGCTTTTTGATGGCTGTGGACCATTCTTCACTATATCTACTTCACTTGGTAGCGATGGAGCTCCTGAAACCGAAACACGAACACTGATTATATTCTTGTAGCAATTGATCAGCATTAGAGTATTTTTATGATAACAAAGAAAGTTATGAGTAAAACCTTACCATTTTTGGAGGATCCAGTTATGCTACCATTGATGAGTTGTACGTCATTCTCCTTGAGAGGTACCATTTCTTCCGTGGTCGCTGGAACTTTCCAGTACCATTTCGCTGGTCTCAGTAGACAGGCCGCCACGAGCGAGTGGAGACAAATAGCACTTAGTATCAGTACCGCGTACCTCCATCCATATAAGGACATCAGCGCGCTCATGAGGAGTGGCATTAGGATGGCTCCAAGTCCTGTGATCGACATGCCAACACCAATGGCTCTGCTTCTCTTCTCTTTGAAGAATGAGTTTATCGCTAGAGTGAACGCTGCCATCACTGCTGCAACGCCCATTGCTGAAAAATACAATTCTGATTAGAAATGAACGAGCTACTTACTGAGTCACTCGTACTTATCTACCCACTGGTCCTAACCTACTGGTAAGTATATAATTACTTACTGGCTGCTAACTAAATTATGGTATCTAAATGTACCCAAGAAACTATAAACAGGCTTAGTTAGTTTACGTGATGTCCTTTTGATTGGTTACGTATGTATTATTAACATCGCTACGAGGAGCTAGATAAAACAATTCATTAGTTGTTGGTGTTCTATGGATTTAAACGAATATTTATACTTACAGTTAATAATACTGTAGGACAATATAAATAGCCAGAAGCTGGAAGCCACTGACGTGAGCATCAGTCCGGCTGAGATGCAGATGGCTCCTGATACTGCCACCTTCCTATACCCAAACTGTCGTAACAGGGGCCCTCCAAAGAAAGAAAGCAGCATCCCTATACTGTGGTTTAGGATGATGACGAGGGTGCCCTGTGTGGCGGAGAGACCAGTCTCGTCAAACGCCTCTTGGAAGACGAGACCGAAGCCGGCGATGAGAGGGAGAACCACCACCTAGAACATTCAAATTCAGCGTTTGAAATGTAAATGTAGGGAATCCCAGTCACAGAATCTAACAAGAGCAGTCATCAGAATGCCTACATTATGCGGGTCATACGAAGACCACAATTGACAGATTGTCATCGCATTTACTTGATCAGGAACATAGAATTAGTTGCTGAAGATATACATGTAGATGTATTGATCAACAACTGATAGGATCTTTCCCTGGCATTTGAAAACGGAAACACATGGGCGATGTTGACAAATAAGAGATACAAAGAAAAGATTTTTTAAATTCAGCTTTAATATTGCATGCATAATAATTATTATGTCTGAGCTCACGAATTCTTAGGTAGGTTAGGTACCTACCTATTATCTTATCGTGTTTGCACGTAATTAAATATCCAGAAGAATGATAAAGTGTTTTGAGGATGAAATATCCAAGCATGATATAATAACGACGACGCCAAATACTATTTAAACTATACAGTCAAAGTAACGAAATCGTTTATGGTAGTTATGCAAGATTAGGTAAATAAACCGTTGGTAAATAAGTAACTGATATCTAATGATAACCCACATATATGTTTGTCTTAGGTAACTATATATTAGTCGAAGTATTCTAAATTCTTATAGGTAAGTAATAGCTAGTTACTATATTTTTTTAAATACAAGCTTTATATGTTTTTAATGTTCTGATCCAGTTTTCAAAAAACGGAATACATTATTTTTAAATGGGCTAATATATATTAATAATATATGTTTAGCTATAGTGTGAAGAAAACTATAAAATTAAGAGGTTAAAATAAATATGTGAATATTAATAACAAACTCTTGATAACAATTTTTTTAATATAAGGTACCTGGCTGACTGTTTGCTTGCTGGTCTTATTGTTACCAGTCTTTGTGTTTTTCCTGTACCTATCGTCTACCTATGTTTCAGCTTATCAAACCTTGAACTGCCTTTCAGAGTACCTATAGAGACTTAAAAACCAAACTCACATTGTTAAGTGCGAAGGCCAGTGTCACAATCCATCCGTAGCCACCATCTGGAGGCACCTTATTCACTTTCGTCATTTTGACCAATCACATCACTGTTCAATCGACGCGATCAAAAACTCACTATTTGTCAACAATCTCTCAAACAATGCGCAGTCCACATGTTGCTAGTTTTCCGGTTTATGTAGCTACAGTACTTATAGCTCAGCTTATTAGGGTGTAATGACCTGCCCAGTGCCCAGTGCAAGTGGTATTATACGTGTCGTGTCGTGTGATGTTCACTCTCTGCCGGCTCGATGCGAACAGCTACCCAGACCAATGCACAGTGTTATCGGTCGACTTTATTCATCGCCTGTTATCATTCAGTGTAAATGCGCTAAAATCTACAACCGCAAATAGCTCATCTATTATTCGTGAATTCTGTGACATATTTACATTAGCACCTATTTGTACCTCATTATGAATCAACTTGTGTCATTGGAATTAGAAATTTGAACTCACACGGAGTTTTAGGAACATATTTTGAGCTCATTTGAGTATATTATTATTTCTGTCTGCTATTACCGCTTATTTTACCCTAATTTATGTGTTGGTGTTGGTGTGTTGTATACGACTCTGATGAACGAAAAACTACTTTACTAAAACTTAAACGTCGTACTTCAAAACTTTGGCAAAAAAACTTATGAGACGCATAGGAATTAACTACCGTTAGACAAGACCTAGATTTTCTACTGGTAAGTAATTCAATTACTACGATAGAGTCAGCTAAGTAGGTAGGTAAGTACATACTCTACCGCAGTTTATTATTTTTGAAAATCACAAAATTAGCAGAACTATGCCAGGGTCAAATCGTTGCTTGTCAATACAAACAAGCAACGATTTGTCATTATATTTGATCAGTAATAATAGTAATTGTAACATGTTATCTGTAGAATTGAAAACTATGTCACTAGAAAAATTTTAAATTTTGAAACACACATTTGACTTGATTATAATAGATAAGTAGGTAGTACTCAATTATTATAAACGACGAGTTTTAGGTAATCGTCGATAAATCAAACACGCATGTAGAGTTTAAAGATAACAATAAGGATTAAAAGATAACAAGGATTTGATCCGTTACTAAGGAGATTGCATAGCTTGAATTTGAAAAACCTCATTTCAGAAGTCAACGAGAAACCACAACTAATTTGTTCAATGTTCTACGAATAACATAGAATTTATATTTTCGGTGTTTTGGGTTTACATCATCCAAGCTTGTCGTGACAATTCCGGTAAAAAAACTAGGCGCAGTGAAGCTAACCCTCCAAAATTATGTTGGGTAAGAGCGAGCAGGTAGAGAGCGTTCATGTAAACAATTCAAAGATTTAGATGTAGCACAATATTCACATCAAAAATCACCGGTTGGTTTTTGCTTTTCACATATAAGAGGCGTTGTGTTTGATGATAAACTAAAGCAAAATAAAACACTGCTACAATTTGAACTCTACATTGATTCCAACACTTTTCATTTGACTAACAACACCGGCACGTCATCACTAGCGTGTAAACGCACGCGCACTGGGAAATTTCATTATTGTGACCTCAAAGAGTGTGCAGCAGCTGTCAAGGCCCCCGTATTCTCGTAAACACGGCTTCAATGGCCTATCAGAGTTGAGATATTGTTGCATCCTCGAAATTCTATTTCCACCATATTTTGAAATCCAAGGTGTGACTGATTCGCGACCAAATCTTTATGTGCTGCTATTTCTTCAACATGTAAATGAGAATACACCTTGTCACGAGGTATTACTCTTATATTATCTGTGTTTCGTACGAGTACTGTTTCTATTTCTATAGCATCGTAGTACGTACGGTACAATGAGTCTGTATTTTGCTTTTCACTGTGGGGAGACAGCGGCGCCGCCGGCGCAACGCAACTGCTGATGATGTGTCTGTGTCTCTGTCATTCTCGGGTTTTTGCTAGCGGAGTAACAATAGTACCTACTACCCAATAGGGGCACTCACCGTGCTATAAATACCACATTTACATACGTACGCTACGAATGTATCAAACAACGCTGGTTGGACGAGGATATCCACTTGACTTTCAGCTAATTATCAGAAGTTGTTGAATGGCAGTCTGTAGATTGTCGTTTCTCGGATGTTAGAATTGGATTAGCGGATGAATTATGGTCTGAATTGGCTAATAGAGATATTAGTCTAGATGTAGATGTTCTAACCAAGAGACCTAACCTTCTTATGCCGGGTTCGTCTTCTGAATAACGAATATTTCCGTCCTTATTTTTGACATGTTTAAAGTAGAGACAAGTAGTACGAATGGCGTTATTTTGAGTCGGTATTGTAGTTTATTTATTTATATTTAGCAAAATTAATGGCCTGTCACAATTTGTAATAATCGGTCAAGGTCTCGTGTACCTACCATGCAGAATTTTATGATTGTTATACCTAGCAAACCCAGGTAAAGTACCGGCCTACCAGTTATTTTACCTAACAGTATCCTATATTTTATACACGCCTTCATTGTAGGTATGTAAGTAGGTAGGTACATCAACAGATGTGTTTAGTTTATGATAGACAAATCATAATAATGGAACTAGTATCTACCTAACACTGGTTGTGAGGTTTTTACGGGAAAATATTAGCGTGGTAGCGCATCATAATTATACCTTTTCGAAAGTAACCGAGCAAT
Source organism: Gandaritis pyraliata (assembly GCA_947859175.1). Lineage (NCBI taxonomy): Eukaryota > Metazoa > Arthropoda > Insecta > Lepidoptera > Geometridae > Gandaritis > Gandaritis pyraliata. Next base: position 10,037,987 of record OX401856.1, on the reverse strand, counting down.
ACAGTAAGTAAGTTTACAACACATATGGATTTATCTACTAGAGAAAGAAACCTAGGTATAGTCTTGAAGTAGCCTTGGAAAATATGAACGGGTGAGCTAATATTTATACGACACGTACTGATAGCATATAAATCGATTTTATTCGTGAGATAACGATATAAAATTATAAAACAAAACAGTATCAGCTGTTATCACTAACTTGGTGAGTTAAATATTATGAAAACATTAAGCTTTGTCGATGATAATTTCCACACCAGACTTTGCTTGTCTTCGAGATCGTATGTACTTCTCCAAACTCCACGAAATTGCGGTTAACCATGTAAAGATGTTCAAGCAGTGAAGAGTAACCGCTGTTGAAGCACTGCCTTTAATCCAACCTGAAAAAAAAAGAAATAACAATAAACAAATGACAGCAGCAGCAGTGCAGCTGCTAGCATGATGCGATCTACGAAAGAATAGACTAGCGACTAAAGCTAGTCCTGTCTCTGTTTTCGTCAAACAAAAGAAAGGGACGAAATATGTCTCTTCAATAGAAAGAGACGCCGTTTTTGGCGCTCATGCTAAGCGTGCAGGAAGCACGTAGAGTCGACTGATAAAAAAACTACTAGTAGCTAGGTCTTATCTTAAAATACGAGGCTAATTATTTGCAAATATTGCAGATGTAATAAAATTCTATACATAAAGATAGTTAGGTACTATCACCAATTTCCTTATTGAGACAACTCTACGTGTGTATATAATAGCTACATGTAGATAGCTCGAGATGTTTGTAGAGATAAAGTAGAACTTTGAAAAAACATTTTGTAAAAGATATATAAATTAACAAACGGAGTTCAAAAATGTTCTAAACGGTGCTATAAAGTAATAAGACATTAACAAAGTCCTTTTAAAAACTAACAAAACTAGATCAACTATATATGTATCTGCTACAACAATTATCTATCAAAGAATTTGATGACACTTACCAACAACTGGTCCTAAAGAGACATACACTATCCCAGCAGTCAGCAATTGAATACCCGTAGCTCCTGGCAGCTTATGAAGTGGGACATGCGTGGGGATGACCAGCGCCACGAACACAGTCCGAAGGCCCTTCCCAAATCCGATCACAATCGCCACTAGGAGGATCATCCAGTACGACTGACAGTACGCCAGCACTATAAATAAAACAAATGAAAATCTGGACTAGGATGGAAAACATCGCGAGGAAACCTATGACCTACATTATTGTCTAATGGAAGAGGCCGACTAGGCTGCAATATACATAGATGGTAACCGGGTAAACCTACCATTCAAATCCTTTATGACACTAAATACTAAACAATATGACGTAAAAAAAGATAAAAAAATATCTGTTTACCTACTCTTCCCATAGCCATTGACAGAACTCCCAACAAGAAGAAAGAGTTGTTGTCCCAGCCTATTTTACCAGCCACAAAAGGAATGCAAAACCTCACGCAGATATCCACTCCAGCCAATAATGACATGAACAATGCCACTTCAGGCTTCGATATACCATAGTCTCCCAAAATAAATGGTGTAAGTATGGAAAAGTTCATCTCGTTGAAGCTCGCCAATGTAATTCCCAACATCAGATTGACAAAAGTAAAATCTTTCAATAGATCTAGATCAAAAAAAATTTGTATCTTTTCCCAAAGCGTCAAATTTTCATCTTCTTCTTCCTTTTCCGTTTCTTTAACTTCATCAATTTTCTTTTCCTCAAAAACATTATCATCATCTTCCTCAGTTTCATTTATTTTATCAATTAAAAGTTTCATCTTTTCAGTCTGTTCATATTCTTTTTCTTTCAAATATTCCTCTAATTTGAGAGATGCCTGCTTTAGTACCTCATTTTCATAATTGAAGTTGTTCGACTTCCTTCTTTGTTTAACTGTACGTTGAGACTGGTTACTATGATTATCTTTTAAATATTTCTTCTCATCAGGGTCATCGAGGTTTTTGTTAGATTTTTGTGAAATATTGCTATGATTGTCTTTGTTGTACTTTGCTCCATACTGTCCATCCATCTTATAAGATTTCAGACTTTTACTTCCAGCAATATGCTTTTCAGCTCTATCTGAAATGTGTTTTGCTTCCGTTGGATCTATCTTTTCCACGACGTCCTTTTCTTCCGCTTTTAAATCTTGAGGAGCTTTTAGTGTAGGGCAATCCTCAATTTCAGATTCAGGAATTTGTGTTTCTATTGTAATTGACGTCTTACGTTTGGCTTTGTATGTATCTCTTTCTTGAACTAAAGCTCCAAGGTTAGATGAAGAGTTTTTCTTGGATTTGTCTTGGGCTAATGCTCCAAGATTAGCTGCAGAATTTTTTTTTGACTCGTTTAAGTACAACGTAGAAGATTTACGAGAGCTATTTTCTAATAAGTTCGTCATTGAAGGTTTCTTTGAGTTTAATCGAGACGTCTTCGCAGAGCCTTCTTTAGATGACAACCGGGTCCTTGACTGTCTTGACTGACTGAAATAACCGTCGTTAGCTCGCAGCATCATCGGGACTCCAGGGTCCGTGATTTCATAACCAGGATTCACAGGGTCATCTTCATTGTACAAATACTGACTAGAAAATGCGCTTATATTTTTAAATTTAGACACTTGGCTAAAATATCCACTCTCCAGTTTCTTTTCTGGCTTATTATCATCAGGTTTGAGCAGTTTTTCTTGGTCTTGTTCATTTGGGGGAACCTTGGTGTGCCATTCTACTGGCTGCAGTAACAGAGCACCAGCTATAGCGTGGAGTGATACAGCTGTTATTATCATAACACTGCCAGTCTCTCCGAAGGCTGCGAATAATGCTGTAATGATGTGTGGCCACAGGATGGGACCGAGGCCGGTGGTTGTCCATGAGAGACTTGTTGCCAATCGTCTTCTGTCTTTCCAATAGGTGTTTAGAGCTAAAGCATTTGCTGAGCTGCTCATACCATAGCTGGCACCTGGAATTTTACAAAATGTTTATCATTAAATTGCAGAATCAAATTAGTATCAATATAATCGTGAAAAGCAAGTGAAAAAATTACCGTAAAGTATACTGAAGGATATAAGGTATGTGGTGAAGTTGTATGAGAAGGTGGTGCATAATAGAGCGACGAAGACCAGCGTGGCTCCGGTGAGTGACACTTGGCGATACGTAAAGGTCCTGAATACCGGACCATTAGCTAACCCTGGAAATTAAAAAAAACAAGATTTATTAGCTGTTTTGAAATTCAGGTAGATAAGCTACTAAATCACCGTAAACCAACATTTGGTAATGTAGATATGTATAGGTACACAGAGAGGTCGATATATTATCAGCGATAATATCAGAGGTATATACAAAATATTGATTGCTCCAATACAAAACAAATAAATTATGTAGGTAGGTAATTGTGTTTCGCAATAACATAAAGCTATCACGACTTTTGTGTTTGTTTGAGACTTATTGACACCCAGTGCCCTAGATAACTCAAAGTAAATAGTAGCAACTACGACGATAAAAGTGTTTGGTACCTACTGGTGTTAGAGACATTTATCTACATTTATTTATAAATGTATTAAGATCCAATAGAAGCCAGACCAGAGCATAATTTTATTATCAATGAACTGAAACGTGTTATCAATTTTATTCACGTAGCTAAAGTACACAAAAGCCAGACGTTGCATTATCTATTGAGGTAAGTCTAACATTTTTTTGGTTCATGGTCTAACGTTAGCAACGTCCCTGATACGATGGTCAAATAAGCTTCTTGATGGAGTACCTCACAGAATCTGTGGGTTAAGTACTCCTAGATTAGATGCGGGTAGGTAGGAACATAATATAGAGGTAACTAGGTAGGTAACGACAAAACAAAAGTAGTAACTCTCAGGTTGATCTTCTGTAGTTTGAATCTACACTCAAGTTTCGATTTTTGAATGCAAATCTATCCAAAAATCAGAGTTTTGACACGTATTGATTTAAAATCGAGCGTTGCAGGCAGCATAGGATATAGAGTTAGACTCTACCTTTTGTAGTCCTATAGGCCCTAGTATGTGAAAACCGTGAAAACATATACTTAGGTACGCTATAGCGTAACCTGGGTTGTTAATACGGTGATGGTATCAGAAAGTTACCATGCTTTCGCGTCACGCACCGACGCAAGCTGCCAAAGCCGAATGCATGTTGATGATGGTAGTGGTCTCAGAGCTGGTGATGCCGAGGCGCTCGAACCTGTCCCGGAACAACAGCCCGAATTGCTGCAGAATCGGGAGACAGGAGAGCTGGAAAAAAATAGACAAAGTTTTAATTGATAACTTCTAGATTGAGGGGATAGGCTAATTGAGATAAAAGAGGAGTGGTTTCGAAATAAGGCAATAAAGGTGTTGTCATTGTCGTCGTATGTTTGAATAAATAGGCTCTATTGTTCGTGTGGAGACTCCACACAACGACATCTTATGATGCGAGTAGATAATAGGTAATTTAACCAAGAAATAATTGCCTGACAACAGTGCAATAAAACAATCTTCACATTATTGAAGAGATAAGAGTAAAGGGTTTATTAGTTTATAACATAAACGAATTTACAAGAAAAAAAATTAGTCATTCTGATTCTGACTGTAATGTAATCTTACTTCACTAGATATACATTATGTTACGAGTATATTTGGAGCAGACCTATTTAGAAGCATATTAAACTGTTATAGAATAGGTAACCACTTTTCTACCACTGCTCTTAGGACTATGAATAATAAAGGGCTGATTTTTTCATTAGAAGAGTGATAGAAACATCTTAGTTATGAGAACGTAGTTTTCTTAAAGCACGCCAATGATCCTATCGAAAGTTTTATTTCCACGTAGGTATCTGTAGCATAGCATATAGTTTTATCTTCATAAGCCAGCCTTTGTTAAAATAAAAGTAATCGTTTTACTGTTTTACTGTCGAAATACGTCAAGTGCTAGATAAAAATAATAAAACTTGTCACAAAGTTTTTCTAGGTCATCTGGAGTACGTAGGTACTTCCATCACAAATACTTGGAGGTGGTAACACTGACCTATCAAGTTTTAAACTTCATCATGCCAATGCATCATCATTTTATTATTTAGTAACTTCTCCCTGCAGCATCGGCTTCCTAGTAGCATTTATACAGGTTTATATTTAATCAAAATTTCATCTAAACCGATCCAGGTATTGCAGGGTGATCTAACCTTTTGAATTTTTGCCTCCTTGCTCTGTAACTTCATTTCATTCTAAGGTAGGTACCTTACCTACTAAGGAGGTATGTAAGTTAGTCAACTGCTTAATAAATTGATGTCAAGTGAAAAGCTTCAGGGACCCAGAAACGACCTGCGTGCTGAAAAACAAAATGAAAAGCAGCAGTTGAATAAAATAATGAAACTCACGTTAGAAAATCCAGCTGCAACCACAATCATCCACCCCCAACCTCCGTCTGGGGGGATGAAATCCCCATCCTGCCTCACTTTTAGCTTAGACTTTACCATTCTGAAATAATTAAAATAACAGTGTTTTTTTTACAAATGTCTGAGCGAAACTAATCAGTTATCACAGAACTTGCGTTGGTAACTAGTAACGTGCAACTGTCGGCTCTAATATTATTTCGTAGGTAGCGATTAAATGCCTTAGTACGAGCAGTACCTACTAGGTACCTACAGATAAACGATTTACCTTGTTGGTAATAAGTGCTTGTGATGGAAAATCATTGTATTTCTAAGAAAACCGTATGAAACCAAGATGAGTAATTAGATAGGTATAATCTGTAGATCTACAAGACATTTTGTAGCGTCACCAGGGTACCTTACTGTACCTGGTTATCTGGGTCAATCAAGTCACATAAGTGTGCTCTGTGCACCCAGGTGAATCATCCCAGGTGCATTAGATATACCACCCGTATTATATAGGTAGATACTGACCTGTAAAATTGAATTTATTTACCAATACATTTTATTGATTATTAAAATTATATCTACTTACTGCCCTAATTATTATGAATTTTTATTTTATAAAAAGATTTTTGGGGTGTAAAAAGTCTCCAATTGTATACTGACGCTACCCCCAAAGGGGATAGAACCTTAGAACCTTTGTGGCATATCGACCGGCCGCGTAAAAGTATAGTATGTACGATGGGTAGAGGACACTAATCCAGCTTACCTATTCTAAAAACCTCTGATATCAAAGCGGTTTTGCTGTTACAGTGGTGTTAGGAGTAGTACTTACCTGCTTACATAACAACTCTAAGAAGAACTATGTTTTTAACTCAGGAATATAGTCACTTTTACAAAACACGAGGGCCGATGAGGATGGTATGCTCGCTCATTATCAAAGTGTTGAGTTGAGCAATATAATTTATCCATTTATTATGTTTTCTTCGTGACGTGAAAAGCCGTTGTAAATCGATGAGTTTTGTGGAGTTTCAGAGAACCGGTGTTATTCCACGTGATTGTAATGTGGTGCGGCGCGTGATGGATTCATTGTTATAACAGTGATACCTATTTGTATACTTTACCAAGACTTTACCTATCTATTTATTATTAGGATTAGGTATATCATAATCATGTAGGTAAGTAGTTATAAATAAATAGGTTAGTTACCTACATACAGCTTATCATTACCTACGATACCACGTTACGTCACCCGAATAGAGATGAGTGTTAGTTTAGTAGATACCTACCTAGGTAAGTACCTACCTACTGCTGGTAAGTAGGTAACTAGGTACTGATCCACTTTTATTTTAAGTACCTAACAAGTAGGCAAGGTACCTATACGAATCTTAAACTTAGGTAGGTATACACAGTTTTATTATTCACACTTGCTTGGCGGATGTGTAGGTACGTATAGTACTTAGGTACTTATGTATATGTAAGTAAGTACACATAGGTACCTACACTACCCACACACCATAAAATTAGACCAAACTTGCGTAAACTTACCCGTGGTGTTTTCGATGGTTTTTCTTATTTGCTCCACTATTTTCAGATTTTTCACTCATAAGTAATTGCTATGAAAATAGCAGTAGGAACTTCTAAGTTATACTATAAGAAAGATGGTAGAAAAAGACTCCATTATTATGATTGTGAAACTAGGTTTTAATTTAACTTTTAGATAAAAAAAAGTTTAGCGACCGATTGCTCTTCGCGGACCACTTTCCTGAGTGTTATTGTTGGTGTGGTTGGCAACTAGCTACCTATAGGTAGATATGTATTCTAGGCATATTGTTTTGATAGTGGCTGCCAACTTTTTTTGCCAATAGAAACGTATGTTAGATAGATAATGATAGGTAAGAGTAGGTAAGGTATAGTATAACACCGTAGGTATTACCTGTTACCCGCGACTTCGTACGCGGTTGGTTACTGTTTCCGGAACGGGAAAACTTTGAAGCAACTGACGTGACGTCGTCCTCGTGTCAAAGTAAGTATGTTGTTTATTTATCTGTGTTAATCTAGGTTATGTACTATAGGTACCTAGGTACCTATAGTACCATATAGTATACCGTATAGTATATACCAAGTTTTATCCAAGTTGGTTTAGTAGTTTCGACGTGCTTGAAACACAAACATCCACTTCACATTTCTATTAAATAGTGAGATGGGATGGGGGGGAAGGGATAATAATATCTTAGGTAAATGGGATCCCTTTCTTGAGTGGCAGGCAGTTTTAGTCATGCTTGTCAGTTTATTCGCTTCTGTCATATATGTCATCATTGTATCTATCAAACGTTGATACAATGTCACTGTCAATGTCAGGCTGGATTTATCTGTGTGTGACGTGTGTGTGTTGTCATTCATTGTGGTTTTTTTTTGTGTAGTTGCTGCTGATATTCACGGCAGGTGGTTATGTTGGCTTTGTTTTGTTGAACTTTTATTTCTTTCTTTGCAAAAGTTGAAAATATCGTGGATATTTTATAATTATCAAAGCTCTATTTGGATGTTCCAGGCTTAGCTAAAACTATATATTTATCGTTGGTTCAGTTTTATCCAGAATTTTTTTTTAAAGTGAAAGAAATTCTTTGTTTGCTACGCGAGTAGAAAGTTAGGGAAATAAGTTAAATTCAGCAGTTTCGGAGCTATGCAGTTACACTTCTGAAGAAACTTTATGGGAAACAGCTATAAGCAGGTGAGTTATTTTTTCCAAGAAACAAGGTCCTTGACCTATCCATCAGTCTATGCCTATGCACCGTGCATCTGCGAACGGAGCGTGAAGATCGAAATCTTGCTACTGGTTGGTCCACACGTGTCTGCTTCTAAAATCCTCATACTAAATTGTCTAATAAATCCTTGGAATAAGTAGGTAGACACTTTAGAAAACTCATCATCACCACAACCTGCCGAACAGGTAGGTCAGTGTACCTGTAGCAAAGGGTATGAACGGCAGAAAAAAGAATGGCTTTCTACATTAAAACAACCATATTAGGTACCTAAATCAATGAGTGCAGATGCTTGCAGGCTGCACAAGACTTAAAAACCTATGGATGATGCACTGAGGTACTAGAAGTGCGAACAAAGCATGCAAATGTAAACCCAGGGTAGTTCAAATCATGATAGTGGCTAGGTGTTATAAAAAACGATGGAGCCATGTCTGCCTGTTGATTGGTACAGGACAATCTAAAAGTAACTACTGCATGGACTTTACTATGATTTTCCCTAATTTATATGAGTTTTAATTGCATTTAAATATCTTACTGTAGGGCTACAGCTTCATTACTTGCTCATCATCATCATCATCCACAGCCTGACTTCACCCACTGCTGAGTATTAGTCCACTCTCTTTTTGTACCATCTCTCATGACCCCGCGCCAGTCTCATCCAATTTTTGCCAGCGATAACAGTGATATTGTCGGCCCATCTTGCCGCAGGATGACCAACATTTCTGTATATGGTTCTTAGACGCCTTACTTGCTACTTATCACTAAAACAGGTGTGACTAACTGTTACCTTAAACCTCTAGACAGAAGGTCTTCTGTATCCGGTGAACACCATGGGGGGTGCTGGAACATTACTACCATTAACGAAAAGTTCTTCTCTGTTACTTTAAAGAGTACTGGCTCTGTTACTGGCTGGCTGGGGTGAGATCAGCAGGGGAACAATGCACAATACATCCCAACACGGGACGTCAGTGCAGATCTTGTCCCTCCACTATGACTTAGAATTAGTATCTGGTGATGAATTAGAAGCACTTGGGCACAACAGTATCATTATCATTTTATGTCATCATCATCAACCTATATTCATACACTGCTGGATGTAGGTCTCTATCTCTACCAAGACGCATATCCTTATTCATTGAATAATCAGTCCTTTGCATCTAATCTAGATGATTTATACAGCATCAGGAGCCACTTTTGCCACTACCCATGCCCTTATGAATGACGTTGCAGTGCCAGTGCAGATTTAGATGCGAGTAGGCTTGCCCAGCACTGATACTATGCTCTCAGCTTAGTCAGCCTTGTCCACAGGTTTGGCCTTATCATTCATTTGCCATTATTGTAGAACATACAGGGTGTAACAAGACTATTTCTGAAAACTTGGTGAGATCATAGTAGCCATTATTATAATCCACTTTTTCTAGGGAAATATGAGTGTGCGCAGGAAAAATATACATAAATATAAATCAAATTCAAAAACCTGTGCCATGAGGATAATAAGCAGGAAGTTTTTTATTTTTAGAAATTATAATAGGTCTTAGATATCAATTGAACTCTAGGTAGGTAAGGTACAGTCAGCATCATTAGTAAATGACGATGATGAGGCAAAGTTCCAAAAATGTTTTGATTGAAAACTTTCCTTTTTTTACAACTAGGTATGAAGTAAAAACGTATCCGAAAGTAGTACTTGGATACAAAATTATGATTAGAGCCGACAGTACACAATTTTGAAATACTAAAAAAGTGTTTTACTTCTGATACTGACTGTACCTTGTTTAAATAATGTTTATTGTGGTCAGTAAACTACATCAACTTCCTATTACTAATAATAATTATATTTTGTACTTGTTTACCATAAAATAACAACACATCTGGCTCAAGCAGGAGTTACGCAAGGCTCTCCTGTTGCCTAAATTATAACTGCAGACAGCAAGAAAACAGTCTAGACACGGTTTATTTAGTGTAAGTTTTATCTGAATAATTATGAGCCAAATATTCAAGTTTCTTCAAAAAGAAACGAGTCCAAAGTCGCGTCTCACCGTAGTAATTATATTATTCTAAGAAATCCAACTCTTAAAGTGTTACGTAGAGGGGGCGAAATCGCGGTGGCTTTTTTTAAATGTGTGATTTGCATATTTGCATTTTGTATAACCCACTTCAAAGCATACCTACGATAGTATAGAGGTAGGTAATACCTACCTCTATACTATCAACTATCCAGCATCTATTCTAGTCCTTAATCTCCTACGAATAAATAAATTGACTCTCAAAATATGACCTTTCCAATTTTAATGCAGTCTGCTTATTTAAACTTAAAAAACTTGCCTGCTTTTGTATAAGCCGGACAGTGCTATCGATTCTGTTGTCGCATTTTTCTAAACTAACCTAATTTGACAGCACTAAAAATGTTGCCGTCCCTTTCTCATAAACTGAAACGACAAAGACAGCTATAATTTTAGCGCTGTCAAATTAGGTTAGTTTAGAAAAATGCCAGTTTTAGTGACTTCCATAAGTTCCAGTTCTCAACTTTATCTGTATGATTGCTTACCCGCCTGATCCATATCTCTGTGTAACCGTCATCGTGTACTCAACGTTCTCTACATAACCTGGTAATCAAATGCCATACGTTGCATGCTTTGACAAACGCATGTTGAGAGAAAGTTGTGTAGAAACTGGCGAACTAGAGTACTACGTCTTCACTCCACCCTGCAGGCGCTCAAGCATTTTTACGATAGAACCAACGATATTAGTTGCTAAGTTCATTGTGTAGAGCTCTTGGATTTTGTCATTGTAAAGTAATTTTTTTTTACAAATTATAGACAAACGTTTGATCGCAATTTTATCTCATGGTAAGTGACGATGCGAAAATCTGATACCGATCGTATCAAGATGACCTAAATCTTCTTCAAATCGAGGTATCCTAATCAATATCACTACCTACTTCACTACAAGCGATAGTGGCTGGTTGAGCAATAATCAATGTTGATTAATGATATCACAACTATTTATTATTTGTTCATGATTATTGAGAGTGGCTTGTTGACCGCGATTCAGATTTTCAAGCGCAAAGTGTATAAGGCACTTCTAGGCTAACGAGTGGTACCTAGGCTGTATCGGGTTTTAAACCGTTATCGCACCTATGCCAATGTTGTGTCACACAACCTTCAACTCTGTACGTAACACTGATTTTGTCTAAGTCAGGGCTTTTTTTACTAACGGACGTGCATGACCTTACGTGTCGTTTTAGTTTTATCAATGGCTGGATTATTATGGAAGGAAAATATAGCTTGCAAATCGACACGACTTGTTAAAGACTTCTTTCATCTTGCATCTTGGTAGTTCATATTCTTCAAACGAAACCTGTATTTCATTGGTGTAAAATACCCTATCATTGTTCAAGAAAAAACCTTGGACAAACTGGCACCAGGTTCACAATCACACTGTTGAACTAAGTACTTGGTTCAGTTAAAAATAAACACAGTTCTAGAGTTTTTGTTGATTCTGACATCACCGTGGGTTATCGCCCCAGAACTTGATACTGGATTTTTTTGCGGTTATTCTTTACAGACCAACATTGACTTGTAAAAAACGAAATATCCACTTGCGGACAGTTCGGCGGGTTATTGCTAGGAGCTATAACATCATTCAAGTCTGACAGAGACCTTCAAGTAACTTAGCCACTTATCTCATAGCATGAAGTATTTACCACGGTACAAGTTACGCCAATTTCTTATCTATTGTATTTTATGTATTTTATATTCAGCGATATATTCTCGACAATAACCTAACCGCTTATGGTAAAACGTGGTTTCATCATACAAGGCAAGGCTTGGTATTCATATTACGTTTTTCTTATGAATATTATTGTTGCCCAAAATGAAGACAAACGTAATAGATCTCAGACGACCTTTATTATGGTGCAATTGAGGCGCAAGAAGGCGATTCCCTTGGCGGTGAACAAGCAAAATGTTAGTTTGATCTGCAGATATTTGTAATAACTTGTAATTGCTGATGCACTACTTAAAGAAACCAAGTTCGGAGAAACGAAGGACGCGGCCACAAGCCATCTGCTGCCATTACCTACTTTAAGACACCCAATGAGGTACTATTTGCATTAGCCTTACAAAATGCACGCAGATACTGGCAAATTCGCTCAAACCGTAACTGTTTACTTGGGCCGCACCCTTACAGTACAAACATACTGTTTAAAGTACCTAGTTCCTGTCCAACTGATTAGGCTTGTTGCAACCACAAATTAGTTTTAATAAGTTGTTTGTGGATGTTGATGAATAATTAGCACTAAAAGTATTAATAAAATGGTCACGCACGTATGTGTATGGTATGAGGTCACCCAAACAAAAGAGCACTCGTTTTTGACTGCGTTCTTTTATTTTGGGTAGGTACGTACCTATGGAAGCTTCTCTCTGTTTAGTTTTTTGACTAACCGGCAGAAACCAGAGGATAGTTTGCACTCTGAAGAGATATACCTTGGTAACTTATGTCGTAGGAATGAAAACAATAAATAAATAAAATAAATAAATATTCATGGACATTACACACGACGCCCTCTAGTCCCAAACTAAGCAAAGCAATGTTAGAAAACAAAGCCCACGTGGAGGAAGTCACAGGCAATTCGCAGCTGTCTCGTTATTATTTAAAGGAGAACAAATACTTAAACCAAAATTACTCGTATTGAATATCGTAACGTAATGTCCTTGGATTCTACATTCATTGTAACTATTTGTACCGAACTACAATGAGGCCTTACATAATGTAACGTAGACTAACGTAGTATGTGGTTAGTTGAGGCTATTATGGTGCCCAATTTATATAGTTGTCGGTCTTAGTCAGAATATTCTTTAGTTTTTGCTGACGACGCTGTTTTAGCTACGCAGGTTTCATGTAAATCGGTTGTTCAGAGACCCGCGTACGAAGCGCGCGTTGGGTACAAATCGTCTAAACTTTTACATTTATCTAAATCCGTTTGATAGTGGAAGGGATTTCATACCTAAGGGCGGCTTGCACCATAATCACTAAACGTGTTTAACATCTAAATAGATTTAAATCTGACGTATTTATATGACTTGACAACTCGCTAAATACTATTTAAGAGGAAATACGGGCGGAGAGACTTTAGAAAATTAGGTATTTGAAGAAACTATCGCTGTCGCTACCGTCCCCTCTGCCCTCAAATTCGTGCAATAAGGACAACTGCAGATCCGACTCAAAAGCTTAAGTAAAAAGTTATAATTCGAGGTTTGGCTCTCGCCTATTTCCTCCTCCAATATTGAACCAATTTAAAAGATATTTTAGACACTGAATAAGGAGGATATATACTACGCCGCTATGTTTTTCTTTTTTCGTTAATAGTTGTCAAATTTGTACACTAAGACTCTGTTAACAGCGATCTAAATAAGCAATTTTGAGCATTTTTTGAGGGTTCTAGTGCTTATAAAAATAATTTATCACCAAAAAGGAAAACATAGGGGCATAGAAATAGTGATTATTTATTATTCTGTGAAAAATCATTGCTCTAGGGTCATTAACGAAAAACAAAACAGGCGAGAGCGTTTGTATGGAGAAAAGACCACCCACGTTTCCTCTTAATAGTTGAACGCGTTTAGCGATTGTGGTGCAAGCCGCCCTAAATGATAAAGATTTGAACCGATTGATGGTCGGCGGCCGGCGTAGCGACAACATATGGATCGAGGTCACATCGGATGGTACAATACAAAGATTATATTTAGAACGTTCTATTACCTGAGTGAAAAAAAGTGGTATTTGCGTAAAATAAGTTTTTTCGACCGGCACTTCGTAAATGAAAGATCTAGGAAACGGTGTATGAGATCCATGGATTCTTTACTAGAACACTAGACGTAGGTAGTCCATTACTAGATATGGTTTCTCAACTCGTTTACAGGATGAACGTATTCTCAATACCGTTGGTCCATTCGATCAAACAAAGAACCCCAGTTGTCCCTAGAGCTGAAACTCTTGACTAACTTCCTAACTTCATCAGTGGCTTTTTGATTGAGTAAAAAACAAACTGCAGAGCACACTTATAGTTTTTAAATGCCAGTGGTATCGCAAGAGATCTATTTTAACCGTCTTTAAATAAATTCTTGTGTACATTCGGAGTACAAAGTCCGTGAACGTGAGGTACCAAATTCAAACGAATACTAAGAAAATTATGAAAGTCTGGCCGATTCTGTACGGATTAAACACTGCAGAGATTCCTACTCATAGCTTTCTGTCCATCTCAGATTTATGGATAAACGAAGTCCACTTTTTTTTCTCATAGATTTTCAATAGAAACTTGAAGTACCTTGATCATGTCTCAAAATTATATGTGTTGTCACAAATAATCACACAAGTTTCCGTACATTTTCCATTAGTATTGCTTATTGAAACTATAATCACTGTTGGACATCTGTTGGATCGTAAAAAGTATCTAGATCTGATGTTTACTGTGCCAACTTTTGAACAAAATGAATATTTCCGCATATTCTTAAATAAATTGCTCAGAAAGCTGTACAAGACAGGGGGCACAAAGGGTTAAGAGTTGGTAGATTCAAAAGACCTTTTGAGCGAGAAGACTCGCAAAACTCCAGTTAAAATTGTCGCCATGGGTTGCGTGATCAAAATTTGATCATCAAATTGATGACGTTACGTCCGAGCTTACTGGCAAAGCCAAAACTATTTAGTTTAATTCAAACTCAAACATGTGTTATTGTTTGTTTTGGCGTCACACAAAGTATTTTGTGGTTTTATTCTCAAACAATTTCGCAAAGGACAAAGACCATTTGATCCGTCTCGCTAACGACAATCTTGTTCAGTTTTAAACCGGTCGTCGAGCGAAGCCGCACGTGGGACCGGCAGACTTTGAGCACGTGTTGTCTGCATGTACCACGATAACCCTTCTTTTTCTTAAGCACATGACCTCCTATCGTCTATCTTTATCGTATTCTATTGGTTAGGCCGGCCGGTGGCAATCAAAACAACACTATCATTACGATAAGGCATCATGTTGGGATGCACGTCTATCTTCCTTTGATCGATATTGTCACGTGCTCTCGGGATGGGCAATTTACTTGCTATTAGTCATGCGTGAATAAATCGTGACGTCAATTGAATCTTTTACTTCTCGCATGCGAGATCTGATCATTGGTCACGCACGAAGGCTAACGTGCCATTGCGTAAGTGCTTGCACATTTCAAAGTTCATTGTTTTGTACCATCTTATAAATATACATAATAGCTCTGTATGATAAAGTTTGAACAAACAATATTCCTGAACGAGCATTACTTGTAAACTATTCTCATTCCAAAATGTCTCACTTTATACGAAGAGTTTAGAGACTGAAGTTCTGGTGGCCCAACAATACCTTTGGTCTTTGCTCCATGGCTCCGAAGATCACCTCTCATCGGCCAATTTTGATCCAGACAGCTAAATTTTTTATAATTTGTTCCAGACATTGAGGTGACAAAGGCTGAAAATGACGGTGGAAAAGAGCAAAGGTCACAATGTCAAGATGCCGGCGACGAAGAAGGTCGCGCCTGACGGAGGCTGGGCTTGGATGGTGTGCCTTGGAGTCAGCTTAGTTAATGTGAGTTCTTGTCTGCTATGAGCTATTTGCTTCCCATATATTTTAGATGGTATGTCCATATTGTCCATTTACGCATTTCATAAAATAGGATAGTCAGCCGCGAACTCTTTGTCTATTGGGCCGGCAGCCTAACTTTACGGTACCTATATTAATTATATAATTTGTACATGACTGTATTATAATATAACTCTACGTGAACGGTACATTGTACGTAATTATAATTTCGCGGTAACAAAACCTCTTTCTTCATAATATGAAAAAAGTAACACGGAATTAGTATTTTGTAAAGTCTGGTTTCGGTTGTTTAGTTTCAAAATATAATGTAAGTATACCATTTCCAACTATGCTATTTCGTGATCTCGTCGTACTTACACCGTCAGTTACGGTCTTAATTTCTTCATTTCGATGTAAAAAAGAACTTACACCAATTTTTTACTCTCGAAGTCTCGATATCTGACTCTCGATTTGTAGCAATAACCAAATCTTGATATGTCCTTTATTTCTAGTATTTATGGTCATTTATTAATAATCTGGTCACCTTAATCTTGTATTGTGGGCGTCAGTGTAAATTCAATTATAGTGCTACATTCCAGCTTCGAATCAACTTTCAAGGCTACCTAGTTTAGCGACTTGATGATATTTTCAAAACAAAGAAATTATCCATATTCACAAAACCACACAATTCTATACGGAAATGTACTCAAGAAACGTCACATACACTTATGTTTTTAAATCAATAGCTACTTTTGATGTACCCTACTAGGGCTACTAGTGTGTAGAAAGAATGATGCGTATCGCCTGTAACAGGGGTAATCACGAACAAATCTGACAGTTCTCGTGTTACGTAAACCTAACGTATTCGAATCATATTGCGCGTCAACGTCACCGTGACTGACAAACGCTGTAGCGTCACCGCGCAGTGTATCTCGAATACGCTAGCGTTATGATTGTCACATTTATTCGTGATCAAGGCACAGTATTTAGTTCGTTTTGTAAGAGGGCGTCGAACTGGCAGCAAAATTACTGAAGAACTGCCATTTGTTAAAAAACTTACATTGAGACGTTGATAACGAGTTGATATGACTTTTAAACTTATGTTATAAATAAGTACTTGAACGACCTCTGACCCAGAATGTAGGTTGGTACAAGGCTATAAGTAGAACTTGCTTTTTTTGTAAAAATTTTACCTCTTATTTTGAACTAGCAGTTACCCGCGACTTCGTACGCGTCTACAGTTTCCGTGTACATTATATTATCTGTGCGTGTACCGAGCGGATACTTCTTTGAGACACTTGACATTACACCTCATTACACCGAACTCGTACCTACTGGAATGTCAAACGCTAGTTGTTAGACCAAAGAGGTAGTACTACGCCCTGTCAAACTGACGTGACATGACATAACAATGAAATCCTCTTGCCAATTGGCGCTGCTAATCCTTTTCATTCAGTTTTCCTGTAGATCCTGTTAATTATTCGGGATAAAAAGTAGCCTATATGTCAATCCAGGTTACGGACTATAATATATGCCAAGTTTCAACGAAGTTGGTTCAGTGGTTTTGACGTGATTGAAACACAAACATCCAAACATCCAAACATCTAAACATCCAAACATCTAAACTTTCGCATTTATAATATTAGTAGGATGATTGCTCAAAAACAAAATGCACAATTCTTTCGGAAGATTGCGTGAAAGCACAAAAGTTACAAGTACATAATCATACTTTTATCATAGAATCCAGAATCGTATATTTTGTGTCATAGATGAAAAGGTAACGAAGTATTGGAATCACACTGAGAAACCCGTGGAAAAGAGTTAAATTAACTACTTAGTTAAATAATCATGAAGAGATTGGTTAGTGTTGCGACTGTTGCGAGCGACTGGGTGATTCTAAACCGATAGACTTTTTATCACGATAGACATATCTCCCAAGAACTGTTAAAACTCCATAGTTTATGACAGTTTTTGGGAGATATATCTATCGTGAGAAAAAAGTCCATCGGTCTAGAATCACCCCCCCTTTTTCTTCACTCTAATTTTATTTCTCTCTAACCTCCTACAAACATTCTGTTTACTTTAGAAAGAAGAATGAAAGAAAGAAAAGACATTTATTTTGGGACACACACACAACACCACAACAATACATTAAAACTAACAATAAAACAAAGACATACAAACACAGATAAATATAAACCATAATACTTTAGTGGGATCTTCATTAGCTATCAATTGTAAGTAGCTCGGTTCTATTTACCAATAATGGTATGGAATTCGCTAGTTTAGCGAAATGTTTCACGTTTAGTACTTATGTGAAATAGAATACCGAAATGTGCTAAGTACCTTTTGTACGTAAAGTTAAATTACATAAACAATGTGCTATTGTTTGTGTACTGTTACATACACCACATTTGTCTTTTGTAAATAAGATATTTTCCATTGTTTGTGCAGATTTTTAAGTCTGTCATCTTTCAATACTTCTGCTACCTACTTGATTCTTACCTACACGTTGTGAGATTTCGTTGCTTAGATAGTGAGACAGAATCCTCGTTTTAATATTCCCATATTACAAGCTTTGCTTAGTTTGGGACTAGAGGGCGTCGTGTGAAATGTCCATTAAAAAAAATATATTAATCTCATTCAACATCCCACTAATATTAATTATAATTGTGAAAGTTTAGATGTTTGGATGTGTGTATTTTAATCACGTCGAAATTACTGAACCAACATGGATGTAACATGGAAGTCACGGGTAACTGTTCGTTGATTATAATTGACCAACAGTCACATGACTGCTGAATTACTGACTGACATACATAAACAATTATACAAACATTACGTTTGTATTGTACTTGTATCTTGTATGTATTGCGTCCGGCTGTGGCTTTTATTAGTCGTTCAGCAAATGTTACCAATGTACTTACAACATTTTTATTTACCCATTATGTATACCGACAAACCGACCCGACTAAATTTACAGCTAAGTACAGCTAAACTGAGCCTAAGTTCTCATTTGTATTCTCATAAATGTGTAATTAAACTGTTTCTTTGTTGTACCATCCGCTGTATCATGCATTGACCTTATTCCGTTACATTGTGTTTGTAAATATGTAGATAATG
Organism: Gandaritis pyraliata; assembly: GCA_947859175.1. Classification (NCBI taxonomy): domain Eukaryota; kingdom Metazoa; phylum Arthropoda; class Insecta; order Lepidoptera; family Geometridae; genus Gandaritis; species Gandaritis pyraliata. Next base: position 10,019,140 of record OX401856.1, on the reverse strand, counting down.
TGGTCATCTGATACAACCGAACTGTCTATCTTGCAACAAATACCTGTTTGTTATTTGGAAACAAAAGTTTTCACGCAAGTACGTATTTGCGTCGTATCTGGGTCTAAGCCCATTGTCTTGAGGTCTTTTTGGACTGTTCCAAGCCAAGTACTCGGGGTTTGGCCTGGTCTTCGATTTGCCGCTTCCACTGTGTTTTCTCGTCATGTGACTGTCGTTTCACACGCGTACGAAGTTGCGGGCAACCGCTAGTTTTTAATAAAACCAGCATTTTCATAAGATCTAAATAAATTATCCTCGTATTTATACATACTTGTGTCCGTGCGAATTCGCCAATACAATCGGGTGGACTTCTAAAGAAAACCGCACAAAGTCCTTGGATTATTTCACAAGATGTCTAGCCATTTTATCCCCAGACTGGGGTGACATTTTAGTCATAAAACGGCAGTTTACCAGACAGCTTGGTATGTGCAATACTGGTTTCTTGTACCTACCTATGTGTACTCAATGTCATCTCCTTCCAAGGAAATTCAAAGCAGACTAGTTACTCCATTTTATCGCTACTGCAATAAAATATGCCGTGATGCTGTGATAGTTTCCTGATAGCTTTCTTTTATATCGAGTTAAATAATAACAAAGTATAAAAAATATATTGTCCTAAAATATTTATTACAATTTTTGACGAAAGTATATTATTCTTAAAATTGGTTGAGAAATTATGACTGGATTATTACGTATGGGTTATTCCCATAGTACCCACGTGTTGGGAAAATAAAATCCCAACGAGCCCAGTATGCTCGGCTCGATGGGATGTTTTTCCCATCTGGCTCACTGATCGTGGTCAGTACAATGGTGTGCTTGCGTGGAGAGGTAAATTAAATAAACAGAAAGAAATAATTTGAACCAAATACTGGTTTATTGATAATTTATAAGTTAAAAAACTGGAAAAACCGACTTCAATTCGACTACCAGCTTCATCAGATGATGATGATGATGATGATGACAGTTCATTGGGATTGTTCTAGTCACTATAAACACCACATAAAAGTCACAGGAAAGCAAAATACGCATTTTCGTGCACGTGGTTGGTTTGATTCTTTAGAGGAACTATTGGTGGGTTTTTGCTTTTCTCCAATTAAATGCGATTTGAATGTACAAACTGGGTTTATTGACAAATTTAGAAAAATGTAAAAATTTAGGTGTGCACTGTGCACCACAATCGTTGCTAGCAGTAAAATGGTAGGCGCTACGCCGCAACTTGGCATATTGCATCGTTGCTAGTAGTAAAAAAGTAGGCGCTGCGCCGCGCCGGGCATATTTTTTTCAGTTATTTCTATTTATAACCCAAACTACTCAACCGATTTTGATGAAAATAAAATGGGACCAATCTGGGAGTATATCCTTTCAGATGAAAAAAGAATTTTTGAAATCGGTTCATAAATGACGGAGTTCTGAGGTAACAAACATTAAAAAAAATAAAAAAAAAACACATACAACCGAATTGAGAACCTCCTCCTTTTTTGAAGTCGGTTAATAACTGGTAAATGATAATGATGAAACACCGATCTATGGTTTGCCATGTCTACAACTTTGTAAAACTACGGGGGGTTTTTTGAGTCATGCTTTGTGGGAATTAGGCTAGCCTCCACTTTACTCTTAGAAAATTAATGTTTAATGCGTCAGCATGGCAATTTATTTGTAAAGCATGAGTCAACTATTTATTTCTAAGTAATAAATCTGTAATAGGATAATTCCATCAACAAATTATTGTTATTGTGTGTTAAATGTGGTAATAAACAAACTCATTATTCAATTCAACAATGCAACTATTCTTGATAAGTTCGTGGGTATCTTTACCTATCTAACATAAGTAGATTAGGTACTTATACTTTTATTACCATTAGGTAATAAAAGTATATTATAAAATTAGTACTATATTAATACTTACTTATATTATTATAACTTATATTAAGTGCAAGCTGCAAATAAATGAATACTGTTGTCCATACCAAGGTTTGATTTCTCTAAGTGATTTGCCAGGGACTGAATTACTAGTGACTGCAAGACATCTAATATTTTGTTCGCACACCAACGACAACACAGTTTTGTCAATCTCTAGCAGATCCATAGTCAGACGTAGCCACTATGGACCTAGTAGTACTATTCCGTTCATCTAACTCACAAGCCCAGCAAAAAACAGACTCCTAAACTTCCCATAAATCCTGCAATCAAAACACCTTCAAATATTTATATACAATAGACACCACAATAAACCATCATGTTTTTTGTTCCAGTTTTCAACACGTTCCTTGGAGCCGTCGTTCGGCCTTCTTTTCAAAGACTTGCTGGACGAGCTAGGGGTCAAAACGACCGGTGCATCCGTCATAGCCAGCACCCTTGACTCCGTGGTCAATTTCTCCGGCTTCTTCGTAGGTCCGGTCATAAAGACCTTCTCGTATCGAAAGGTCTGCTTCGTGGGATCCACGATATGTGCGCTGGGGTTGCTTTTCACTGCGCCGGCAAACAGCATGGCCCATATATTGGCCACTTACAGTATTTTAGGGGGTAAGTTGGTTTAATATCTTTGATACAGCTCCATTTTATCAACTTGAACATGTAAAGAGCTTGGTTTTTCCTTCAAATGCTTAGGCTTAAAGACAATAAAAATTGAACTAGGTGCCTATTTGGACAGGCGCGTCACAGCTCAGTCGGTAATAGCTCTGCCTTCCGTGCTGTGGGTCGTGGGTTCGATCCCCACCAAGAACAAACATTTGTGCGTAGAAAACATAGATGTTTGTTCTATGTCTAGGTGTTACTGTGTATTATAAGTATGTATTTAAAAAAAAGTATATAAGTATTCTATCAGCCATCTAGTTTCCTTAATACAAGCTTTGCTTAGTTTGGGACTAGAGGGCGTTGTGTGAAATGTCCATGAATATTTATTTATTTTATTATTTATTTATCGTAATCAAAGACGATATCGTAAATATAGTAATCTCACTATCATACGATTAGGAAATGCATGTCTGTGATTGTACAGTACTTATAAATAGAGTCAGTAGGTATTTTCACTGTACAATGCTATCGATTCTGTTGTCACATTTTTCTAAACTAACCTAATTTGACAGCACTAAAAATGTTGCCGTCCCTTTCTCATAAACTGAAACGACAAAGACAGCTATAATTTTAGCGCTGTCAAATTAGGTTAGTTTAGAAAAATACAACAACAGAATCGATAGCAATATCCATCAAGTCTGGTAAAAGCCATGACAGAACAGAAAAGAGTTTGCCAACAGAACTGTGGACAGAACTAACGGATAAAATTATAAAAAAACACCTATCAAAATAGATCACTATGTATTTTCATTGAAAGTATTCATTTGTAAGATCCTACTAATATTATAAATGTGAAAGTTTAGATGTTTGGATGTTTGTGTTTCAATCACGTCTAAACTACTGAACCAACTTGGATGAATCTTGGCATATATATAGTTCGTAACCTAGATTGACACATTGGCTACTTTTTATCCCGAATAATTAACAGGATCTAAAGGATAAAATGAACGAAAAGGATTAGCAGCGCCAATTGGCAAGAGGATTTCATTGTCATGTCATGTCACGTCAGTTTGACAGGGCGTAGTACTACCTCTTTGGTCTAACGACTAGCGTTTGACATTCCAGTATGAGTTCGGTGTAATGAGGTGTAATGTCAAGTTTCTCAAAGAAGTATCCGCTCGGTACACGCACAGATAATATAATGTACACGGAAACGGTACTCGCGTACGAAGTCGCGGGTAACTGCTAGTAGATCATAAAACACTGGACTCACCCGCACCATTGATGGTTCTTCTTGCTTGATCTCGCTCTGATAAGACTGCCTATATATCTACACCTACCTACAAGCAGTTTCACCAGCACTTTCTAAGTTTGATGGTTTATGTCCAGGTTTCGGAGTAGGTCTAGCGTCTTCGTCATCGTTCGTATCGCTGAACCACTACTTCTCCAAGAAGCGGGGGCAAGCCGTCGGGCTGTCCATGGCAGGCACCGGTTTTGGACTGATGGTGATGCCGCAACTAGTCAAAATTCTACTGGGAGAGTATGGTTTCAGGTAATCCTATCATTACAAAACAAAACCTTCACAAATTCACCAGCTCCATATAAAAATTATACTTATTCTGTCTGGAAGCCATTCAGCGGTCTAACCGCCATGTGATTTACACATGGCTGCCATTTTTACAATGTTTTTAACTATAACAAGTCATTAAATTAAAAATTTAAAAAACCCCCGAATCTTGGACTGATTTTCATCAAACATAGCTAAGAACACTCCTGACTAATTCACCTTTCAAACAAAAAAAAGAAAATCAAAATCGGTTCATCTGTTCGGGAGCTACGTTGTCTCAGACAGACACACACACACACACACAGACACGTCAAACTTATAACACCTCGTCGTTTTTGCGTCGGGGGTTAAAAATCAACTGCTAATAACCAATACTTCAGTTTTAAAGAATTTGAGTGAGATTATGAGGCAAAGTTTTTTGAACTCCATTGAGTTTCGTGGTGCTATCCAGGTTACAGAATTTATAATGTTCCACATGACACATGTTATTCCATTCCACTCTTCCCTATCCTCCGTCATCTCACGTCCTCTGATTATCTTTGTTTTGATACCACCACCATTTTGATCATGATTCTGATACTATCAAAATATAGACAATCGGGTCCCAAGTGGACCTTTCTGACGGTAATAACATGTATTTGCATTTTCAGATGGACCGTAGTAATCCTGGGTGCTCTGGCGTTCCATGCAGTCCTAGGCTCGTGTTTACTGCAGCCAGTCAAGAGGCATCTTATTGATGTGCCGATAGATTATGAAATGCAGCCTGTTAAGGTAGGAAACAGGGATTTCTCAAGTAATGGCAAGCTCTGCCTTCCGTGCTGTCGGTCGTGGGTTCGATCCCCACTGAGAACAAACATTTGTGCATGGCAAACATAGATGTTTGTTTTATGTCTGGGTGTTATTATGTACTAGTAGTTACCCGCGACTTCGTACGCGTCTACAGTTTCCGCGTACATTATATTATCTGTGCGTGTACCGAGAGGATACTTTGAGAAACTTGACATGACACCTCATTACACCGAATGTGTGTGTGTCAAATGTGTCAATCCAGGTTACGAACTACATATATGCCAAGTTTCATCCAAGTTGGTTCAGTAGTTTAGACGTGATTGAAACACAAACATCCAAACATCTAAACTTTCTAATTTATAATATTAGTAGGATTTACAATAAAATATGTATAAGTATAGGTATTCTATCAGTAATTTAGTTTCCATAGTACAAGCTTTGCTTAGTTTGGGACTAGAGGGCGTAGTGTGCAATGCCCATGAATATTTTTTTATTTTTTATTGAACATAGGTAATTAAGAAGGTAGGTTCCTTAATTTATGTAGTAAATTTTTTTTTTGTCTTTATTTTTTATGGAACAGCAAATTTTCGCGCTCACTTAGCAAAAGTCTTATATTGATGGGTACTTTTACTCGACGAAGTTTTAGCGAGTTATTTTGTTACAGCCTGTATTGGTATTTTACAGGAAATGGAGTGCATATTAGAAAGCGATGAAGAAGCAGAAGACAAGTTTGAAATCAATCCGTTAGTAAAACCTCCTCTACAAAAATTGACGACGCAGCGCTCTCATACAAACATGAACCATCCGTCTGTAAGGACCATAGGCTTGCCGAGAGCGAAGACTTGCGACAAACCACTGCAGGACTTCGGAAACCCCAAGTTATATGGTAATAACTACATCCAACAGTACCTACTGTGCATAAGTACATGTACTATCCCTACCTGTCTTCAAAAAGCTTCTACTTAGTCACTATTCACCCTTATAAAAGAGTTTATTCTATGGTTATGTTAGGTATATATTACTATTTATTTATTTTTTTACTTAGTTTAGTATCTATTTATGCGGTTTAGTTTGTGAAATGTAGTCTTTGTTTTTTGCACCGTCACTATCGTACATTTAAAATCCAGTCCATCCAAAGGTTGCCTGGAAGAGATCGCTCATAGCGATAAGGCCGCCCATTGTACTTCGCTTTAATATAGAACTATGTCTAATATCTAATTTCCGGTGCAGTACAATAAAGAGTTTTCTATCTATCTATCTACTATCGTCCAAATTGCCGCCTCCCATGTTGAGGGAGTTGTGAAAAAATATGTAATCCGCCATTTTGTTGCGGCGGCCATCTTGGACCGATTTTCATCAAACATAGCTAAGAACACTCGCGACTAATTCACCTTTCAAACAAAAAAAAAACAAAATCAGAATCGGTTCATCCGTTCAGGAGCTACGTTGCCTCAGACACACACATACGTACACACGTCAAACTTATAACACCCCGTCGTTGTTACGTGGGGGCTAAAAAAGAAGAATTTAAATAAGTTATTCAAGTGTGTATTTATAATTGCAGGTCTAACAACAGCGGCGTCGGTAGCCGCCATGCCGCGCGTCACGTCCAGCGGCAGCATGAGCGAAGCCGCGCGCCGGCGCAAGCACTCCGTCATCTCCAACATATCCAACATGGACTTCACGGGCAGCTATCTGCAGCTCTATCTAGATGTACGTACTGTACAGTCGGCTACACATCAACCTATCAACGGTTCCAACTTTGAACTATTATAATTTGAATGTTGCGAATCATGCGAGAGGGACGATATGTTTATATGTGAGACTCGCTGCTTGCGCGCCACGCGTCTACACCTATTGCGATCCCTGATTCGCAACATTCAAATTATAATAGTTCAAACAGTGCATAGGTTCATGTGTAGCCGACTGTACCTATGTTTATGTATATAACTATGCTTTCGTCAGATAATTTGGTGTGCAAAAGAACGCAAGTAAGTCATGCTAGCAATACCTCAAAATACATGATAGAGTAATTTGGTGCCATACCCTGAATACCAACTCTTCTATATTCTTGTTAATTTTCATTGAAAATGAAAAATACACCTAAATTATTACCCACTAGTAGTTACCCGCCTTCGTCTACGAAAAAAAAGCGGGAAAATTAACCTATGTGTTAATCCAGGTTACGGACTATAATATATTACAAGTTTCATCCAAAACGGACCAGTAGTTACAGCGTGATTGAAACACAAACATCCAAGCATCTAAACTTTGACCTTCATAATAGTATTGGGATGTCCTGTACTGACCACGGAAATGTTTGATATATTTTATTCCAAAATGTGTGCAATTAAATGTACATTTTTGTACTTACTACTAATTTAATTGTTCCTACAAATCCTCAGTGGTGGGGTTTTATGGAATATATAACAGTTCTAATAGTAACTTTTTGCATATTCCAGACGGCAGACGACGAAGCGATACAAATGAAAGCTATAAAGAAGCCTGAACCAGAGAAAGAGAAGGAGAAGCAGAAAGGATTCGTTCGAAAGTTCATTGACATGATGGATCTAGATTTACTGAAGGACTGGTCTTTTTTGAACCTTTTATTGGGACTCTCTCTTTTTTGGAGCGGGGAACTGCAGTTTAGGTTAGTTTTTCTTTGAAACTACAACCAAAGACCGACCAACTCCGAATAATGCTATTCTATTTAATTTTATTACAAGTAATTAAATTAAAAATTTAAAAACCCCCGAATCTTGGACTGATTTTCATCAAACATAGCTAAGAACACTCCCGACTAATACACATTTCAAACAAAAATCAAAATAGGTTCATCCGTTCGGGAGCTACGTTGACACACACACACACACACACACACACGCGCACACACACACACACACACACACACAAACGCGCACACACGCACACACACACACTAAACTTATAACACCCCATCGTTTTTGTGTCGGTGGTGAAAAATATAATATTATCTATTTTAATCTAAACAGATTAAATTTTTTTTCTAGGATGTTAACACCATTTTTCATTCGAAGTTTGGGCTACAACATGAATGACACAGCATTCTGCCTCTCCATGACGGCCATCACGGACATACTGGTGCGGCTGATCCTACCGCCTATATTCGACCGGACTACTATCTCTAAGAAGATGATATTCTTCGTATCTGCATTCTTCTTGGCGGCGACGCGATCCGGTGACTTTTTTATTATAATAATAAATATCTAGTAGTTTTTATTATCTAGTTCCCATATCACAAGCTTTGCTTAGTTTGGGACTAGATGGCGTTGTGTGTAAAGTCCATGAGTATTTATTTATTTATTTAATAGACAGTGAAGGAAAACATCGCTCGGAAACCCTTGGCTTAGTCAGCTCCGCACGTATTGACCTTGTCTTTCCTGTGGATGCAGCCGACTAGGCTGAGAGGATGGTATAGGCGCTGGGCAAGTCTGCAGCGCCACACTCAAAGGGGTATCGGCAAAAAGTGGCCCTTTGAAACTGTGAAAATCATCTTGATTAAATGGGCGAATCAACTTTTAAGGCACTCCTATGACAACATTGCGAATAGCTAAAAATAAAAATGAATTATCGAAATGTTAAGCAAATATAGTGTTAACATTTGCACTATTTATCCTATCTTTAGGTTTTGCTATGTGGCATGACATCTAAGCTAGTTTAAACGAGTTTTTGTAAAAAACCTGATGAGTGTGCCTAATAAACATCGCAGCAGAGCGCTAATAAACGCACGCGCACCAGTTGAGAGCTTACTGCGGGCTGAGAGGCTGGTAAAGCGAGGTAGGCCTTGTCAGACCATACCAACGAAATATTAGATACTAATAGCCTCTGATGATACCAAGTTAGACGCCATTTCTTGATATTACTCAGAACTTTTATCGGTAACTCAGTATACCTGATGATTAAATCTACGTTTGGGACAAAAAGTTGAGGTGCATGTACACAATTTAAGTCAAACTTTTGTTAATTTTTACTTAAAACGTAAGCCTTACCTTTTCTGAAGCGTAGTATTTTGTGAAAATGCAGTGTCTTCATATGTTTTTATTAAGTAACATCGTACTTTGTTACTTCACTTTCGTCAAAAGACACCTGTTTTTTGTATGGAGTTCCGCTGAGTTACCATAGGAAAAGCAAAAATTTTGCTATAAACTATAAAAAGTATGAAATTACCATATTAGCGGAGAATCTAAGTTTACGTTTACATTTAAACAATCTTATTTTAAACTGAAATACAGATTTTATCGTTATTTCCATGCCAGGGACAAAAAAGGAGTGCCTTAAAAGTTGATTCACCCAAATAAAAATTTCTATATATGTATATTTCTTTGTAAAAAAGATCATACAAAAAACGCTAGGAACCGCTGTAGTTTGTTGCCCGTTCTTGTTGTCTCTGGTCGCGTGGAACTGGCACCTAGAATCACCTAGTTATTAAGACTATTCAAAACGACTACTTCTAGACTATTTCTAAAACTGTTCTAAATTATTAAATAAAAGAATTGTGACTTGACTTTTTTTTAAAGAGAAAAAGTGACGATGGTCAAAAAGATAACTCCTCTAATGGTATAACTAGGTATTTGACTTATTTTTTTGTATTTCAGTACTAGCGGAGCAATCAGAATGGGTACCACTAATGATCTGGTTATCTATCTGTGGATTCTTCCGAGGGATGTGCCTATCTAACTTCACTCTCACCATCTCAGAGTATTGTCCTCTCGAGAAGCTGCCCGCAGCATTTGGACTGCACATGGTCAGCAAGGGTGTGCTCGTTGTTCTGATTGGACCCATCATAGGTCAGTATACACACTAGATACTGGAGGCTCACTAGATACTAGAGACACACTAGATACTAGAGACACTAGATACTAGAGACACTAGATACTAGATACACACTAGATGCTAGGGACACACTTGATACTAGATACATACTTGATACTAGATACACACTTGATACTAGAGACACACTAGATACTAGAGACACACTTGATACTAGATACACACTTGATACTAGATACACACTTGATACTACATACACACTTGATACTAGATACACACTTGATACTAGATACACACTTGATACTAGAGACACACTAGATACTAGATACACACTTGATACTAGAGACACACTAGATACTAGAGACACACTTGATACTAGATACACACTTGATACTAGATACACACTTGATACTACATACACACTTGATACTAGATACACACTTGATACTAGATACACACTTGATACTAGAGACACACTAGATACTAGATACACACTAGATACTAGATACACACTTGATACTACATACACACTTGATACTAGAGACACACTTGATACTAGATACACACTTGATACTAGATACACACTTGATACTACATACACACTTGATACTAGATACACACTTGATACTAGATACACACTTGATACTAGAGACACACTAGATACTAGATACACACTAGATACTAGATACACACTAGATACTAGAGACACACTTGATACTAGATACACACTAGATACTAGAGACACACTTGATACTACATACACACTTGATACTAGATACACACTTGATACTAGATACACACTTGATACTAGATACACACTTGATACTAGATACACACTTGATACTAGATACACACTTGATACTAGAGACACACTAGATACTAGATACACACTTGATACTACATACACACTTGATACTAGATACACACTTGATACTAGATACACACTTGATACTAGAGACACACTAGATACTAGATACACACTAGATACTAGAGACACACTTGATACTAGATACACACTTGATACTAGATACACACTTGATACTAGATACACACTTGATACTAGAGACACACTAGATACTAGATACACACTAGATACTAGAGACACACTTGATACTAGATACACACTAGATACTAGAGACACACTTGATACTAGATACACACTTGATACTAGATACACACTTGATACTAGAGACACACTAGATACTAGATACACACTAGATACTAGAGACACACTTGATACTAGATACACACTAGATACTAGAGACACACTTGATACTAGATACACACTTGATACTAGAGACACACTAGATACTAGATACACACTAGATACTAGAGACACACTTGATACTAGATACACACTAGATACTAGAGACACACTTGATACTAGATACACACTTGATACTAGAGACACACTAATACTAGAGACACACTAGATACTCAAGACACTAAATACTAAAGACCACAGTACACAGAAAGAAAAAGAACAGCCTGGCATACATACCCCGACCGAAAAACGGAAGGGGTGTTATAAGATTGACGGCGTTGTGTCTGTCTGAGCCCTCGTGGCTCTAAAACTAGTTCTTAGCCATGTTTAATGAAATTTGGTGGAGCCGTTTCCAAGTTATGAAGATACTCATCAGTTCTGAAAACCAATTTTGAGAAATCAGGCATAATTGCAGTTTGAAACATGTAGTTCATTTCAAAGTATTGAGATTTGATCAACTGAAGTCCATACTCCCATACTCCAAGGTCTGATGACCATCAATGATGTTCAGACTAGCAATGATGAAGAGGATTTAGGGAGATTTTTATGGTTAAAGATTTTATTTTTTTGTATAATTAACTATTTTATTCCAGGTTATGTAAGGGACTACACAAACAGTTTTTCAATCTGCATCCACGTTCAAAACGCGCTCATAATGGCGTGCGTGCTAGTTTGGGGCATAGAGTATGCTCTCACATACAGCAGGAGAAGAAAGGTGGTCCAGATCTAATGGGGTATAACCCTGGATTTGTCCAGAACTAAGAATGTTAAAAACCTGAGTTGGTTTTACGAAAGATTATGACGTGCTGACTGTGTGTAAGTCAGATTTACACTTTTTGGTTTATAACTCAAATTGTCACCATTGTGCTGACAGTGTATAAGTCGCCTACCTTTGTCGTTTTTGGTACTTTTTTGGTTTGACAAGAGATACAATAATTGTAATTTGTATGACATGAAAATTACTCAAACCGTCAGCATTATATTTGAGCAAACTTGCTACGCTAACTTGTGTTGCTTACATCTGGGTTGATAAAAAAAGTTTTTGTAACTTGTATAATATAAAAATGACTTAAAATCTACTATACTAGTTAGAGCTAGCTAGTTAGCTAGTTATTTTTATGATATTTATGGCATTATGCTGACAGTGAATTAGTTGGACATAATGCTGACTCTACATTAGTTAACTAACACTATATCAAACGCGATCTATACTAATTTATTAATTTTAATAGAGTTTTATCTTTATCTATTTTTGCTAGTACTAAATGTAGTGTTTGGACGTATCTCTGACTACCCTCTAGACATCTACAAGTAGTGTCTAAAGATGTATTATCTATAGGGAAGGGATGTAATATTCCCAATGATTTTAATTCAAATATGACAAAATATTGACAAGGAATTTAATCGACATGGTGTTCCTGTTGCATTTTACATTTTGTAATTTGCATTTTATGTGTTGTCTCTTTATAGTATTTATATATTTAAAGTCCTTAGCTTCTTTGGGAATTTTATTTTATTTAACAGCGGTGATGGGTTTGCCACCTGTCATGTATGAAAATTGTTACGATACGTTATAAACACATATATGTGCCAAATCTAATATTTTAACTTAAACGGCGTGTATGTAATAAGGCCGACTAGGCTGAATAAATGGTAGGTACTGGGCAATACTGCTCATTTAAAATCATATCCCACAGCGTAAGGCATGGGTAAAAAATACCCCTGACGCTATATAGCGCTGGAATACATAGTTGAGGGTTAAACAGTCTCGTAATCTATCATTAGACATTATACATCTTTCAACCATCATAGTTATGAATATAATTTTCACTAAAAACGGGATATTTACTCACTAATCAGTGTAGATCCCGCTTTAGTGAAGATTATATAAGCCAAGTCACGAGACTTGCATTCATCCCCCGTGAGACTACTTGGCAGTACCAGTAGTGCTACAGGTAAATTTTATTTCCCTTGGCACTACCGATAGTGTCACGGGTAAATTAACGTCTTCCGTAACGAAGAGGAAAAAAAAGGTTTACTTAAATCATTTTTTCCACGATTGTGTCAAACACCAGTGACTATAGCTTTATCTGAGTTTACGCTTCTGTGTCAGTTCATGCAATTTATGAAGACGCGCGAATCATTGCATTTTGATCCTTATACCAACGATTTATGAGCTAGTCGACGCGTCTTGAAATCATGAATATATTTCAATTGAATAAGAACTGTGGTTTTGAATCAAGTTTTGGCGCTGACTGTACTGTATACAAAGTAATATCACGCATTTTCATAAAAGTCTATAAAGTCTAGCCACGCTAAATCTGCGATGGAATAAATTGGCAGCCCTAAAATTTTTTTGTAAATATGTAAATAATTTTCGTAGTTGTCGTTTTCGCAGTGCAATAATTATAGATGCTTCCAACAAATTCTGCCATATTTTAACTGCAGACTTCTCATGGTTAGACTCTATTTAATCGAAAAGCCACAGAATATGCCCTAAAAGACTTTATATAGTGAAATATGTAGACATACTATACGTGGCTATGTAGAATACCATTTTAGACATTGATTTTCAATAATCATATTTTTAGATGACTGTTTGTAGTTTTCTAATATGTATTTTTAGATGATATTGATTTGTATAGTAAATGTTAACCTTCTGAAATTAACTTTTAACCCTTTTAGACGTTTTTATAGACCCTATTAATCATGACAATTTTAATGATATAAAATTCTTTCGTGACACGATTCGATACTATTAATTATGTATCACTCTCTAACTAAACATCAAATTTTGTATCATTATCGTCATTCAACATACATATTAATATGTATTATAAAAACGTGTCGTCATACCATAAAAGACATTTTGGATAAGTACAAGGATCGTATGAGAAAAAACAAAAGTTTAGAAGAAGACCAATATTGTATAGCTAACTATAATTATCTATAGCTAAATAAATATCTTGTATAAAATTGAGACGTCACCTTGTCTATATTAACTGACATTTGGAACCTTAAATAAATAATACACCAGTGTCAACACTGGCAAAATTGTCTGTCAAAATGACGGACAGAGACCATAAATTAGAAGAAAAAGAAGAAGTTTTTACTATCATGTCAAAGGACGAATTACTTAAACTCGGTTACTTTTGTAACCAAATAGTTTTCTTTATTTTTACATTTCTGACTTAAAAATATATATTACTTCTATATTTTATATTTCTAAATTAATTGGTAATTCCAAAAAACTTTATAATTGAGTCTAAATTATAATTTGAATCTATTACTATCTATTGCTATGAATGGCTCGCCTAAAACTAAATTTATAGTTTTTTTGACATTTTAATTCCATTTTAATATTTAAATGATAAAATATTTAATATTTTTAAACTGCCACAAAAAAGCAAACTATTATGCTTTTTTTTTCGGCCGTTTCGGCCAGGCTAAAGTCTTAAGACCATACCGCCTCAAACTATTATGCCTGAGTAATTAAAAAAAAATTGATTATTGTGCTTTGTTTTCGAATACTAGCTGGCATATCAAAAAGTCGTATTACGTTTATCGTGGCTAGGCTCGGCAATTTTCGTGTTTCCGAATAAATGCGAATATGCAACCAATGCCCAATCAAGTATTTGGAAGTATCTCGAGTTGTTAATGCCCCCAGTTGCCCTATTTCATATAAATACATAAATGTAACAACTCTAGATTAAATATAACTTTAGAGTTGTATCGCGTGGTTGTATATCCGAGAATTGCCGAGCAAGTCTATAAATATAACCGTAGTTGTATTTTTTAGCATCTACATAAAAGTAGCAAGTAAAAAAGAACTTGTAAAAGCAGTGAATAGTTATAATGCTCTATGTGTCTTCCAAAATCTTAAATGTGCTTCTAACGTGTGATTTTATTTACCAAATAATATTATAACATTAACAATCATTAGACCGCCGAGTAAATAAAATGCATTATTATGCATATCGCTGTAATATTCGATGGCTTGGTAATATATCTGGCAAACATTTTATACATGAAAAACGCTGGCTCTCATAACGTACGGATATCCGTTAGTAGCATCAGTGTCCGTTGGTAGATCACCCCATCGTTGATATCTAATACATAATGTCTTAATCGATCGTTTCTAAATTGAGCCTTGTGATTTTAGTGAATTAATAATTTTTTGATTCAGATCTAAAATTCCAGTGACTTAGATATATTAACTGACGGAAGGCCCTACTAACAGACATTCGTATTTAGTTAAACGCCGGTATAGCATGCTAACAATTGGAGTCGAAGCTGTGTATTGTTAAGCTAAGTTTAGACCAGCAAGATTTGCAAGAAGTTGACTTCAGCGAGCAATTTTCACGTAAACAAATTCAGTAACATTTATTCTGCAGGGTTCCATAACAGAATAGTTCTTGAAGAAGAAATTGCAGAAATAACTTGCTAGTCTAAACTTACATTTATCGCAGCAACTTAAGTAGAAAGTACTTAATAATTGTTTTATTTTATTAGGTTAGTGCCATTTTTAATCTGTTGTTGATTTAAAAGTACATTGTTTATAAAAATGTTGTATTATTGTGCCAATGTATAAACTAATTTAATTCCGGATAGAATGACATGTCATTAACCTCTGCAGTGGCGACTTGTTCGATTTTTCGAGTCCGACATTTCAAGTCCTTTTTTCAAACTTAATTGCTGTTTGAATATTTACTAATTCTCATATTACCTACCTACTAATACTAACGTTGTGCTGTCTTTTGTCTTAGATAAATCAAACTATTGTCAAAATTTTGGTTGAATCTCCTTCTGAGCACTGACCATATTCTTATTCCGCACTGCACTCATGTTTATGACTCTAGCATATAAGGGCCAACGCACATCTGTCGACAAAACTGTTTTGTCGCGTACTTAGTGACGTGAAAATAAATTTTCTGTTATAACGAAAACAGCATATGATGAATGCTTCCTCGTCATATGCTGTTTTCGTTGTAACGAAATTCACATCAATTGACACGACGCATGCATAAAATTATGTTTACCTATCTATTATAGCATTGTTTAGTACCTACCTATTAAACATTGCTTTATACGCATATACCTAGAGAATGAACTGTGCTTTTTTAATAAATAAGAATATAAAGTAATTATGTAGTGTACTTAATAATATTATTAAGTACTTAGGATGATTCTCATTAAATAAGCAAGTAACGAAAACAGCAAATAAAAAGAAGCATATCGTAACTAAAAAAGTTTTACTGAGAAGTTTCACATCACTAACTGTTCGACAAGACGTTTTGTCTTTGGTTTGCGTTCTCCCTAAGGGAGAACGCAAACCAAAGACAAAAAGTCTTGTCGAACAGTTAGTGATGTGAAACTTCATAATTTCGTGACAAACCATGTCAGTATAACTTTTTTCGTCACAATATGCTTCGTCTTATTTGCTGTTTTCGTTACTTGTTTATTTAATGAGAATCATGCTAAGTACTTAGTAATATTATTAAGTACAC
Source organism: Gandaritis pyraliata (assembly GCA_947859175.1). Taxonomy (NCBI): domain Eukaryota; kingdom Metazoa; phylum Arthropoda; class Insecta; order Lepidoptera; family Geometridae; genus Gandaritis; species Gandaritis pyraliata. The sequence continues at coordinate 10,002,651 of OX401856.1, read as the reverse complement.
TACATAATTACACTATATTCTTATTTATTAAAAAAGCACAGTTCATTCTCTAGGTATGTGCGTATAAAGCAATGTTTAATAGGTAGGTACTAAACAATGCTATAATAGATAGGTAAACATAATTTTATGCATGCGTCGTGTCAATTGATGTGAATTTCGTTACAACGAAAACAGCATATGACGAGGAAGCATTCATCATATGCTGTTTTCGTTATAACAGAAAATTTATTTTCACGTCACTAAGTACGCGACAAAACAGTTTTGTCGATAGATGTGCGTTGGCCCTAAGAGCGAACGCAAACCGAAAACAAAACGTCTTGTCGAACAGTTCGTGATGTGAAACTTCATATTTTCTTGACAAACCCTGTCAGTATAACTTTTTTCGTCACAGTATGCTTCGTCTTATTTGCTGTTTTCGTTACTTGCTTATTTAATGAGAATCATGCTAAGTACTTAATAATATTATAAAGTACACTACATAATTACACTATATTCTTATTTATTAAAAAAGCACTGTTCATTGTCTAGGTATGTGCGTATAAAGCAATGTTTAATAGGTAGGTACTAAACAATGCTATAATAGATAGGTAAACATAATTTTATGCATGCGTCGTGTCAATTGATGTGAGTTTCGTTACAACGAAAACAGCATATGACGAGGAAGCATTCGTCATATGCTGTTTTCGTTATAACAGAAAATTTATTTTCACATCACTAAGTACGCGACAAAACAGTTTTGTCGATAGATGTGCGTTGGCCCTAAGTAGTGAATTCTTTTTATACTACTTCGTAGGACTCGTCCGAATATGAATGTAGGTGGTACCGTACCTACTTATTTCTACCGCCAAGCAGCGATGTGCGCGTTGCTGTGTTCCGGCGCGACGACGACGACGCGCGACGATTTGAAAAAAGAACCCGTGCCATGTTTATGTCCCCAGCATACACATAGAACATTTTAGATTTTTTATTCTAGAATTCTGACGCCGCAGGCACAATCAGATTATCAGAATGTTATACGCAGCATTGTCTCACAGGCAGGACACGTCCTCAATGGACGGATGGATGGATGGATGAATAATGGATGTTTGTGTTTCAATCACGTCGAAACTACTGAACCAACTTGGATGGATGAAATGAATAATCCCGAATAATTAAAAAACAGGATCTACAGGATAAAATGATGAACGAACATTAGCAGCAAAGAGGTAGGAAACCATAAACAAGGAGAGGCCCCATTCTACTATACAAATTAAATCGACACCTATGCCGTCAAATATTATTTTGTTTCTTTTTAACCAAACAAAGACTGAATGTGTTGAAAGAGATAGACAATATGTTGTTCCTTCGAATTTTTTTGTGACGTCATGATTTTATGTTGGCGTAATCAGCGCCGCCATGTATAGTTCCGAGTTTGTGGGAGATCTGCTGCTGTCAATTTCAATTTATTTTATTTGTAAACACAGGTAAAATGGTGACATAGGGCCAACGCACATCTATCGACAAAACTGTTTTGTCGCGTACTTAGTGACGTGAAAATAAATTTTCTGTTATAACGAAAACAGCATATGCTGAATGCTTCCTCGTCATATGCTGTTTTCGTTGTAACGAAACTCACATCAATTGACACGACAGACTTTTCTTAAGTATGTTTACCTATCTATTATAGCATTGTTTAATACCTACCTATTAAACATTGCTTTATACGCACATACCTAGAGAATAAACTGTGTTTTTTAATAAATAAGAATATAGAGTAATTATGTAGTGTACTTAATAATATTATTAAGTACTTAGGATGATTCTCATTAAATAAGCAAGTAACGAAAACAGCAAATAAAAAGAAGCATATTGTAACTAAAAAAGTTTTACTGAGAAGTTTCACATCACTAACTGTTCGACAAGACGTTTTGTCTTTGGTTTGCGTTCTCCCTAACGGCCTCGACACTAACAGAATTGCGTCAACACTCGCAAAAGCCATCAAATCAAGAAGTTGAAGTTGAATTGAAGCGTACGGCGGACGATTTGCACGCGGTTTATTTATTAATTTAATATCCGTCGTTTAATATCCGTTTAATATCCGTATGTTTAATTTAATAGCAGCGACGTCTGTAATTATTTGGGTATTGTGGTACCATAGTTCTCGTAGTTACTTATGAAACAGAGGAAACTAGTATCGTAACTAGGGAGTGAGAACCTAAATCTAACGTTAAAATGTGCGCAATGTCAGTACTCTGAGGAAAAAATAGCGAGGAAACCCACAGCTTAGTCAGCTCCGCACGTATTGACTTTGTCTTTCCTGTGGATTGTGGGGACTAGGCTGAGAGGATGGTATAGCTACAAGCCTACTCCATCTAAATCATGCCCCAGGCACTGCAGCGTACCGTTCATCGGGGCATGGGTAAAAAGTGGCCCCTGACGATGTATAAATCATCTACATTAGATGGAAAGGCCTGATTAATATTAATATGACCTTGCAGAACGAGCTAAAGAACACAAAGTGAATATACAATTAATTTTATTTTGCCAACATGACACAAATGTGTGAAGTTGAACATTACATACAAAAAAGTATAATAATAGTATGTATTTACAAAAAAAGTATATAAGTATTCTATCAGCATCTAGTTCCCATATCACAAGCTTTGCTTAGT